>CM043709.1:16918362-18147292 GCA_023969325.1 Oryzias curvinotus
ATAATAATAATAATATAAAAAAAAAAGCAAAAACAAAAGTATATTTCTTTTTCCCCATATAGTCTGAAAGCAGCGTTAGATGCGTTGCTTTCATTTAAAATACTCGCCATTTTTGTCGGTATATAAAACAGAAATTGAAGTAAAACTACTTTTACGGTTGAAAACGTTAATCTAACACCAGTGTAACAGGATCTTTTATTTTAAACACATTGAAAAACAACAATTTGGTCTCATTCACTGTCACTGTATTCTACACTTTACGCATTTGTCTTCAGTTCATTTTCTTTTGGTTTTCACTTTTTGTTACATATCACAATCAAATTGAATGTGTTTCAAATCAGAAAAGGTTCTTACATTTTGCCAGAGTGAGGCCCCTTAGCACACTACTATTTTTTGAGAGTATCCTTATAGCTTCATTTAGCGTCATTTAATACCAAACTTTGTTTTAGCCCCTCAATGCCTTTTGATGCAAATATGCATCAAACCCCTTCGGCTCCAAAATTGCCTCAAGGTAGCATCTACCAGAAAGCAAAAACAACAGTGATTTTTAAATTTCAGCACCAAGGGGTTAAGATTTTTTTTAAAGTTGAGACGTTTTTAACAATAAACTGCATCCACTGCTATCGGTTACTCCTGTTTGGGAACAACACTTTTAACGTTTTTGTCTGTGCTGCTATTGATCATACACTGATAATTTAACAAAACAGCAAGGATTTTTTTTCCATCTGCTGCACAGAAGCTGCAGTTAACAAGCTGTAATGCAGCGTGTGCTGCTGCAAACCTCTGCGCTGCATCTATGCTGTGCTTGACCAAAGTGTGAAATCTTTCATCATTTTCATATTACCTCATCCAGGGTAATTTTCTGCCAGGAAACCCCAATGGCTGTTTTCTAACTCTTGCTTTGGCTCAGCTTTACCCTGATAAAATACACGCAGGTGATGAAAGGGAGAGATCCATTAAATACTTGACGTATCTTAATATGATCTCAACCTCCTGCAGTCTTGTTTTGTGCCTGTGGACTCATAAAACCAGTGACCCAGATGCCAACAGAGTTGTGAGGCCCATGTGATAGCTGTGTGTGAATGTCATGAGCACTCTTCCTCACAGAACAGGTGAACAGCTTGTAGGGTGATGCTCTGGTTTGTGTGCACACATACAAATACTGGGTGACCCGGGTGGAGGAGAGCCATGGCTGAAGCTAAGTATGCAGAGAGCAGCCTGGGTTGTGCGCAGGAACAGCCTCTGCATGTGGAATGAGTCCCATGCCGGAAGAGGAGCAGAGAGGGGGAGGAAGCATGGCTTCCCAGCACACCGGGGTTTCGTGTTTGGGCTTGTTTGCACCTGTGAATTGTGCGTTTGTGTCCATGTGTGAGTGTTATCTGGTAGATGAGGCTGTGTGCATGTGGGAAGATGGAGCTGCGAGTCTGCTGCTGATTGGTTGTGCACCCTTAGTGGGGTGTGGCCAGAATATGAATGCATGCCTGCCTCATTTGGCTGCCAGGCTTTGGGGGACAGCGGCCGAGGAGGGATGGGGTGCTGTAGAATAAGTGTGTGGAGGGGAGAGCAGGGAAGCTTGTGAGGTTGGCGAGGAAAGAGGCGGGGAGGAGGGAGAGAAAGAAAAAGAGAGAAAGCCGGTGAAGAGCAAGAGGGAGGGAGCTTGAGGTAGCGAGGCTGGACTAGCGCTCAAACACTGCAGTCTTTCTTCTGCTTCTCTGAGGAACAGTCCTTTCCCGCTGCCTGACTCACCTTCCTTCGCTCCTTCTTCTTTTGCTGGTTTGACTCTGATGGACATCTTGGTCTCCTATCCCACTTGAAGAAGAGGATAGATTGCTGTAGAGGAGGAGTGGGAGACCAGAAGAGGCAGCACCGCACTTTGGCTCACTGATGAGTCTGGAACTAATTATCTGCTGCTGCAGAGGAGGAGAGAACAGAAAGTGGCCAGAGTTAAGGAATAAGAGTTGAAGAGGGGTGACTTGATGTGTGGAGGACAAGCTGAGTAACCTCTAGAGGCAAAGAGGACAAGTTAGCCAGGATGCGTGAAGCAAGAAGAAAAATTAGACAAATCAGCATTTCCACACGGATACTGATACAACAGTTGCATCAAAGTTTCATTCATACCTTTTAGCCTTTTCCCTTATCCTCTCATCGTGACAGCATGCTCCCATCTCGCTGTCTATTTTAGTCCTCTAATTCTGCATGTCAGCAGAAGCACATCACCGGCCACAGCCACATGCTGAACTCTCAGATGCACCTGAGACCACAGAGGGCAGTGTCCTCGGCAGAAGTTTATCATCTGGTGGTCAGGAGCTCCTATTTAGGAACTCCTGGTGAGACCGGGTAGGATTGTTTTTGTCGACGCTGAGCAACTGGAAAGATAGAGTGATTGGATTGTAATGAGATGAAACTGCAAACCAGATTATCTGAGGGAGCATGACACCTGTGTTTGAGGGATTACACAAAGGGAAGCAGGAATGGGAAGAAGAGTGTGTGTCTGGTGTCCTAAACACACAGAAAATAATGACACTTTAGGAGTGGAGTCAGTAACTGAGGCCAACTAACCAGAGGGGCATTATCACCAAAAGACGAGGGGTTGTAATAACTTCACAGACAAACTGAGATTGGAAGCATCATTGAGTTTCCTCGGTGGAGTACGTCAAAAACTCTGAACCGACAGACGGAGTGGCCATCCAAGGCTTCCTGAAGTTGTTTAGCTCCCATAATGAGACGCTCAAGCACAGACGAGACTCCGTACCGACGCAGTCCATCTTTGGACAGCAAACCGGACACACCGCCCTTCACGTCTGGGTTTCACCGCTTCAGTGGCGAGTTTGAGTACAAGCGGCCGCCGTTTGCGTTCGGCTTCCACACCACAAAGGGGCCACAGAACTCCAAGGGCCGCTACAACCAGGGAAAGAAGTATGTGGTGTTTTACCTGGACCTCTCCTTCATATTCCTTCTAGAACCTGCGACGCTGCAGGATGGCTGAGGGTTGCATGATGGCCCTGCGATATGGAATGGTCTTCTTCAATCTCCTCTTCTGGGTAAGTTCCATGCCTTTTTTATTGGTTATTTGGCTGGATGTGCTTATCTGTTGCTCAGTTGTATTCAGAGGGAGTTTTGCTGCATCTTCCTTTGAAATCAGAGATAATGGATGAGTTGGAAACAGAGATGTATTGCGGGTTAGAAGCCCACAATGTGGGTGGGTGAAGCTTTTTTGTTCCCATCGCAGGGCGTTGCAGTGTGGGGTGTGCTCTGCATTGTTTTCTGTGTTAAGCTGTGGCATACTAAGATCCTGCATTGTGAGCAGACTCTAATCACAATGTTTGCTTCTGTGCTGTAGTTCACCTACCTCTGCTATATCCTCCAGCTCAACAGCCCTTCTCGCTCCATCAAAGACTCCATCCAACTGATCTTATCTGTTTGCTGCTGGGATATTGGAGTCCCACTAGTCTGATAGCTCCACTTTCATGTCCAGTGATCTTTTGTAGCTCTGATACCCCTACCCTGCTGTCCTTTGCATCTATAGATGTATAGATTTTTTTTTTTGACACACACATTCTTTGGCCAATTACTGGAGTTAAAATAAATCTGGACCCTCTGGTTACCCCTCTGGGATCACTTGAATTTGTCAGATGTCTCTTCCTATCAGTAACAGAATGAAATGAGGCTTAAACTCTAAAATACAATCAGGCCTCCAAAATTGCCGCCCCCCTCGAGGAATGAGCAACCTCTTCACCTGCACATCCTGTCAGCTAAACTGCCATCAAAGAGAGCGTTCTGTGTTTTTTATTTTTTTATTTTATCAGCTTTCGGTGTGTGTGAGTTGCCACTGGGGATAAATAATGTCTGTAAAGAGCTACAGTCTGCTCACCCGGACCAGTCAGGGCTGTGATGCTCCACCAGGTATAAAGAAATGCCCTGTAATTTCAGACCTATGACAAAAAACATCTGACCAAAACTAGCTGTAATGAAATGCCTTTTATTCCAGACTCTGACACAGGTTTTTATCAACTGTGTTCATTTTAAAGCGTGTGAATTGAACTGCCCTTGATTATGTGCATAAAACAAGAATGACCATGACCTAAAATCAATTGAAACTTGGAAAAATTCATTTTTTTTTGCACGTAAAGAGACACTAATCATCAACAGGAATACTGTGTTTAGTCATCAGCTTTCACATTTTCTAGTATTTTCAATGAACTTGTATTATCTGTAAACACTCTCATTCATTCCTGATGGTTCCATGCTAAAAAAAAAAAAAAGGTTTAATCCTATATGGCCATTTGCATCATGTGTCATTACACGCATTTCTGAGACCCCTCATCTCATTAGCATGATCCAAAAATCCATTGTACAGAACTAGGTGCATGCTTTCTGCCCTGTAGTTCATATTCATTCCACTAGGGGCAGTTGAAGTCCAGCTCATTCTAAAAATGGCTGCTTCCATGAAATCTCTATAAAGCTTTTGGTGGGAAAAGTTTTGCTAATTTTTAAGTCTTTATGGTGAGAGTAACTCTTCAATTATTCATTTTTAAAATGAATTGCTGCATTGAAATAATGAAAAATATGTTGATAAGTGACATCATGTTAAAAATGTGTGGATCAATTTGAGACAGTGGCTAAATTAGGTGCTTTTTTTCTGAACACTCCTGTCAATTTTATTACTTCTTAAACTCACGTTGTTGTGAGTGAAAACTTACCAAGTAACCCAAAATATCAAAGCTGATACTTATTAAACAATCATCATGTAAGCTGTTGTGTCCCGTTTGGGGTCACGGGGCTGCTGGAGCCTATCCCGGCCACTCGTGGGCGAAGGCAGGGGACAACCTGGACAGGTCGCCAGTCTGTCACAGGGTCACACTTAGGGACAATTCAGAGTAACCAATTAACCTATGAAGCATGTTTTTGGACGGTGGTAGGAAGCTGGGGTTCCCGGAGAAAACCAGCGCATGCACAGGGAGAACATGCTAACTCCAAACATATATGTTCTATTTCAGGTCCCCCAGCCTGGCCTTCTTGCTATGAGGCAAGAGCGCAAACCACTGCACCAGCATGCAACCCTATACTTAAGTAAAAGAAGAAATCATATTGCTAAATGTTTTTTCTGTAGATTTCATCAGAAACACATCTTAATTCCGTCCAAAATTCAAATTTTCTGTCAATTCTTTGATGTCTTGATGTCAATTTAAAAACCTGAGTGCAGATGACTCTTTCCTGATGCTTTGAGGGAAATGTCTGCATTTCTTTAGTAGCTAATTGGTGCAGATCGATGAAAAAGTAGTACTACTGTAATCAGACCGCAAACACGCCATCGTTTTCTCTTTGAATTCAGTTGTAGCGCTTCTCTGCAGTGGGAGAAACAGGGTTGAGCACAACTTTCACGAACAGTGTTGACATACATGGATTTTTTTGTGTGCAATCCGCTGTTAGACAACCACCGCCGCCTGAGACTTCAGGCTTCTGCACAGTCCATGAAAAATTGATTCAGGGAATAAATTAATTCTTCATGTAGCTTTACTGGTGACTTCCCATAATCATTTAATGAGGAGTAGATTTTCTTTTTATTGAAGCTCTTGTTTCATTACATTTATTTACTGATGTCAAAGTCCGCGGGGAGGACCAGGAACATGAATGCAGCTCAGAACCAGGATTCGGGAACCTGCCCTTGGAAGGTTTGGCACCATTTATCAAGGTTTATGCATTTACAGACAATAAAAAAAAAAAAAAAGCACCGTAAGTATTTTGTCACTAAAGGTTACATTTTGGCTGACTGAGGTAAAGATTTTCAAACTCCACCAACTAAAACTCTTAGTATTTCATCTGATTGCAAAAAAGACACGTTATTTAAAAATGCGCATGCATTCTGCGGCCAAAACACCAAACACATTAAAAGTCCCACCTCTCAGACAAAATCTGAGTCTGTGCATGTGCTGAATTGGGAAAATCCTCAGAATGTGACACATCAAAGGCTGTGGTTGACAGCTGGCAGCGGCATAAAGCCTGACAAGAGAAAAGGATTGTTGCATGGAGCTGACACAGCTAACCAGCTGCTGGCAGAAGTTGATTAATGCTGGTCCTGCCATGCAAGTGGATTGACACGAATCTATGACTCACATGAGCAAAAGAATTAAGCCTTCTTTGAAAGAGCGTGACATCTTTAGCAGAGGTTGGTAGAACAGTTTTATCAACTAGAAGACCTAAAAAGGGAAGCGTGGGTCTGTGGAGTTTATACTACGTTAGCAACAAAAAGCAACAAGTCAACCATCAAAAATGGAGAGCAATATTGGAAATATCCGTCCAGTTTAGAGCCAGATTCCATCTCAGACGAGGAAAGCAAAGATGTACAAGGATTTATTTCTCTGCAAGTGGATGCATCGGAATGGAGCGGAGCAGGGAGTTTATAGTTTCTAAAGGAAGTCACAAATAAGATCTTTTTCAAACAATATTTTTTGTCTGCTCCTGATTTACAATGATTTGATTAAAAAAATACCCATCAATAAAGTTTGAAGTGTGGGTTTTTCATCATTATCAACTATATTTTTAAAGCGCTTCATTACAAATAACAATTGAACAAAGTGCTGTACATTTAGGGCTAAACACAAAAAAAACTAATTTAATAAATGAGTGAATAAAAACATAAAAGCATGATAAACGTTAGATTGAAGGTAAATCCTTAGAAAACATTAAGGGAAAAAAAAACTAAAACACCATAAAACTTGAATGCAAATTCTCATTTATGACCAAAAGCTTGCTATAAAAATGAGTCTTGAGTTGAGTTTTAAAAATGGTGAATGGTTCAGGCGCCTTTTGAGCGCGCCTTCTACATCAAACCAAGAAGGGCCATGGTGCAGCAGGACGGCGGTCGACCTCTGATCGGTAGATTGCAGTTTCAATTTCCGCCTTGCCCGCCTGCCCATGTCCCTCTGAAGAAGATTCAAAAAAGTACTATACAAGTATATGCCATTTACCAAAGTGTTTTGCAGGACATGCAACCACTCAGATTCAAAAGGATAAACCTTTAAAAAGGTGACTGCAGTTATAATTGTAAGGCAAGTACTATAAAATGATATAAACCTGGTCCTCCTCCTCCTCACACAAGAGTCTGATGGGACATAATTTATCCCCATTACAAGCATGATGTTAGACCCTTAAATAAAAATGCAGTCAGCACTCTGGGTAAGCGTTAAATGATCATGTAATGTGGACACAAGAGTACAGCTAGATGCTCCATCCTGGGTGTACATGCCATGCCCAAGTGAACTAGTTAAAAGGTGGATGAGACAGGGAACTCCATCCAACATCTTGCCAAGCTGGCAACCTTCCAGCCGCAAGCTGCTTCTCCAGCCTTTGCCATGGCAACAAACTAACAGTGCAACACTGGATGAACTACTATCTGATGATAAAGACACGGCAGAACTGGCCTTCTCCATTGACACCACCATTCATATCAAATATTAATGTAAAAAAAGCAGCACCTTTTTTCTGTGTGGAGTCACTGAACTGATACATTTATTTTGTTAGTTTCAGCTACTGCAGGCAAGCAGCATCAAAATAATTAAGGCTAGGATTTGTTTGGAGTTTAAGTGCAGTCAATGAATGACAAAACGCTGAGAACAGAGACTCAACGACAGCTTCAGTAAATACTGTTAAAAATCGCTGTGATTAATTATTATAATATGATAAAGACTTGATGGACTTCATGCAGCAGAGCATCATGGGATACAGTTTTAGCGCACACAGTATTAATGGCTTACTGCTTCTGCTCATTTTAAAGTCAATACATTTATTGTTATTTGCTTCCTATCTATGCTGCTTAAATGCTCTTGTAAAGGTTTTATGATGACATAACTGAAGTGATATAACAGAAGCCTGTCTCCGTGATAGAGTATTGATCCATGTTCTTTTGTTCAGAATCTTTCCTTTTTCCCTCTTTATTTTTTTTGCTGTCCCAGGGAGTCATATTATTGCAGCTCTGTGCTTTACTGACTGTTTTAAGAGCCTTTTGCTTCTTTAGTGTTTGGCTCCTAAAGTGACTTCATTGATCTACTTTTGGTAAAACTATTGCGCTCAACTGCTTTAATAAACAACATGAAGTCACATTTATTACCTTCAGTGTCTATATTGGGCACAGTTAAACCTCAGAGTCAATTATCAGAAGCATGCCTTATTTCCATGCAATTAATTTGCTTTTTCAGAATTACTTGCAAACAAGTAAAAAACTATTTGGTGAGCAGAGTTACTCAACATTGCAGCTTAAAAAAAAGAATTAATCAATTTGCAGTTGCAAAAAATAGAAAACACAAACATGACAAAAACTGTCTTAAATTATTGCCATGGAACTATGAAGTCACCTTAAATCCTAAATTATCCCCATCAAGTGCAGGTTTAACAAATAAAGACATTACAAAGCTTTAAATGACCCTTGATCTCATATAAAATGAGAAATCAAGTCATATTCCTTTTCTTCTTAATTGAAAGTTGGGAATCTGTCTTTCAGTAAAGAACATCAAAGCAGACTTGAAAGGTGACAACATGTTTTCCACAGTTTGTAGCAAAAGTGATATAATATTGATTTCTGGCATTCTGCTTCAGAGCAGTAATGAGAGCAGCATGACAACCTTTCAGTTGATCCAACATAAGACAGAAGACCACAGATCAAAACTATCCATTTTCTTTCAAATTTTGTTTTGGTTTTATGTCTGTAATTGATTAAAAAAAAAGTATTTTCTTGTAAAAAAAATAAATAAAAAATATTCTTTATTGGTCAGCCAGGAGGAGATTTCATGTGATGGATTGAAATGCAGCAATAAGGCACATAACAACAATAAATTTGTTTATCTGGTGTTGTTCAAGAAGGAGACTAAAAAAAATATACATTCTAAAGAAGCATATCTAAAAAGTGATATTGACTTAACTCTTTTGGGTGTTTTTAAGAGGTTCTAGTGGCATTTTTCTGATAATGGAGGACACATAATATTAAGATTAAATTTTTATTTCTGAGGTAAAAAAGTTTCTTTATTCAAAGTGTTTTGAATCAGGAGCAAACAAAAAAATAATGTTTACAAAAAGCGTGTAGCTGCGACATAGAAGCTACAATTGGCAAGCCACAAGCTTCCAGCTCCGCTCCATTTATAATAATAATAATAATAATAATAATAATAATAATAATAATAATAATAATAATAATAATTATTATTATTATTATTATTATTATTATTATTGTCATTATGATGCATTTAATTGATAAGGCACCTTTCTGAGCGCTCAAGGTCACCGTACAACATATCTACAGTATAAAATATAATACACAGTTAAAACAACAACAATTTAAATACAAACACATTTAAATAAAATGTATATAAAAGAGATGCATCCACTTGTAGACGACTAGAAAGACTGTAAAGCTTTGTTTTCCTCGTCTGAAGCATCTGACTAGAAACTGTAAAGCTGCATAGTTACAATATTACTTGCCATTTTGGTTGCACCAGTAATTTCAGTTGGGGGTGTGAAGGGCTGTAAGCTAGTGGGAGAGAGTGTAAACGACCAGCGAGGGGAATGGGGGGCGGGGCTGCTTCTCACCAACACAACTCAGAGGTGAATTTCTAACTACTGCCGCTCTGCAAAAACCATGTCCTGGAAAAGGACACAGGTTTTGTTGGCTAAATTATAATTAAAATACCAGAATTTTGATTTTAAAACACGCTTTTAAAAGAAATTTGAAATTGATCAAAAGATGGCTTTAATGTTTCTAAGTCAGAGAAAATTCCAAAAATGTCATTTAAATTGTGTTTCCTGTCTGTGTTTTCTTAAATCTGTTGTGCATTTGAGTTTTTATGACTTTGCAAAAATAGTGCTGCCTTTTAGAAGCAATGATCCGTTGTTTGGGGGTCTTACCCGAATCTAAGATGACCCCAGGTTGGATGCAGCCCAGGAACGACCACTTAACCTCTTCCTTTGACCCTAAATGTTTTCATCCTGTTTACTTCCACCTTCAGTATTCTGAGTTTGGCCACATGTTAACACTGGTGCCTATGGGGACGAGAGTTAAATCTTTTTAAAACCAGGCCTTGTGAATTCTCCCAGAGAGCTTTTTATAGATGCAGTACCGTGGCATTGCGTCTCATCGGTCAGCTTCCATGATGCATTGTTCTGCTCTCCTTTGAGGTTTGTAACAAAGTACCAGTCAATTGTGCTTTAATGCTCCAGGTGGAATGGAGACTAAAGCTCTGCACAAGGGCAGAATGTGTGTTCTTTTATTTTAGTTTAGACAACGATGATCTAAAACTCATCTTTTGGTGAGTTTCTCTGATGGACAAATGAACTTTGTCTTTGAGTCTGAGGAGCAGATGCTTGGATAGCACGGCTTCATAATCTATAGTACAGACTTAAAAAGGGAGTGTCAAAATGACTCTCATCTTTGTGCAAACATAAAGAATTGTCACTTCTTTTCAGATTTATTTTTTCACCAAATCAAAAATGTTATGTATTTTTCTGTGTTCTGCTGCTTGGAGCTTCGCTTTGAAAGAAATCGTAAGAAGGTTCATTTTAAGTCCAATTTGTGCAGAGGGGACAGATTGGAATTATATCTATTATAAAATCTGTTGGCTCCAAAGCAATTATAACAAATTGTTTTAAATTTGATTAAACTTGAAAAAGTTGATCTGATAATTTGAGCTGAAGTGGAATATAACTGGATTGTTGCTGGATTGAATTGGATTTTGTGTGATTTGATTTGGTCTAACTTGTTTACCTTCCCCGTGTAGCACCTTGAAAAGCATTGCGAGGGGCTGTTGTACGAATAAACCGAAATGTTGTTGGAAATTGTTTCTGAAGTTCTGAAGCTGAGCGACCAGACATGTCAGGGTCTTCTGGTACAAAACAGCTTTCTGGCGTTAGTGTCACTGGCACATTTGTTCTTGAGGCGAGGGAAAGATGTCAGGGAGTCAAAAAGAGACGAGTTAGGGGGAATGATTATGATTGAGGTCAGAGCTGCTGATCTGGTGCTACCCAGGGAGTAATGACGAGTGAGATGAGATTTCTTGCTCCAGAGATGAGTCAGTAAACTAGCGAAGCATCACAAACGCTTCGGAGCAGGAAAACTACAGGTTATACAGTCCCCCATGTCATATTTTACAAAATATAGTGAAATGAGATGAATTTCTGGTATTTGTTGACATTGCTATTCTCCTTGCTTCCCAGTACTTAGCTGACGCAATGTTTTATTTAATCCATTTTAATCTATTTTCCATCAAATGCTGCAAGATGTTATTTTGAGGGGCAGATATGTTTAAAATTAGTTCCACTGTGAATTTATGTCCCTAGGCAACCTAGCTGTGTTCTTTGCTGCACTCTCTTATTGCCTCTCATTACATAAAACAAGAACTGGCAGCTCAGACAATGCTTGCACTAAAAAAGCAAAATGGGGAATGAGTAAAAGGACGAATTAAGAACTAGCAATGGATCAGAGTCCTACAGTTTTATCATGCACATACCAGTTTCCAATAAGTCCTACATTTTCCTACCAGTTTCAATTTATTTATAAAGAGTAAAGCAGTGTTGTATGTAATGCTACCTGCCCTCACCCTCAGACTCTGTTACTCGTTTTTTACCTGCCCTCACAGCTGCTTTAGGTCATTTTGTGCTCCCCTTTGCCCCTGCAACCCTGGTCAGAGCTGCACGAGTCAAATTCATGAATGCAATTTTTTGAATTTTTTCAATTTAGTGGCTCTTCTCTTGGTTTTAACTCCATAGCAACCATTTTATGTTTTGATCCCCTGGGAGTGACAAACAGGTCTACATCATTTTTAGAACAATTGGAATTAGTACGTTTTTGGATTTCCTTGACAACAGAGGGTTTTTGTTACCACGCCCACATTCCTAATATGTTCATCAGGCATGTCAAGTGGTTTCGTTCAGGTTGAGCTAAGGATTCATCTCTTATATTTTCACAATATTCTGGTAAAAACTGTGTAAGCAACAGGGGAATCCACTTTTAGCTTGCCACACTAACATTGTTCAAAATCTATAACTAATAATTCCAACATTTTTTCCCAAGTAGCTTTCCAATGATGCACAAGGAGTTAGGAGGGGTTAGATTGAAATCCCTAGTAGAAGTTGACATTTTTAGATGGTAAAAAAGGTGTTTTCTTATTAAAATTTTGATTTTGTTGAGGTTATCAGTATGTGGTGGGGGGACATTTTCACTCAAAGGCGCAGTGAGAAAGAAGAATTGCAAAATGATAGGGCCACAATAATGGAATGTAAGAAATCCACAAGTCTACCGTAGAAAAGTGGCCAATTGGTTGTTTTATCTTAAATCGGGTTATTTTTTTCTTTTAAAATTGATTTTATTATAAAAAATCCCTTAAAAAAAGGATTTGGCAGAATTGCAGTGTGCTTTTGTCCTGTTAAATATGACAACAGCCCTATTTGTGTGTGTATGAGCGTCCAAAGACAAATCAAGCAACTTGCATAACTCACTCACTGACATTTTACCGTCTAATGAGCTTCTTCTGCATGTGACATTTGTCTGAGAATGTACAACTAAGTTTGAGTTAAGCTTGTGGGTCAGAGCTGCCAGAATTTTTTTTTTTGCCCCCAGACA
The DNA here is from genome assembly GCA_023969325.1 of Oryzias curvinotus. Taxonomy (NCBI): domain Eukaryota; kingdom Metazoa; phylum Chordata; class Actinopteri; order Beloniformes; family Adrianichthyidae; genus Oryzias; species Oryzias curvinotus. The sequence continues at coordinate 16,930,967 of CM043709.1, forward strand.
AACTGTCAAAAAATTGGACTCTGGAGGTGACAGAGAAGGTGGCTGCTGGAAGACCCAAATGCAGGGTGCAAGACTGCTGGAACAGAATTGAATTAAGAAATGAACTGAGGGGTATTAAAGAACCGCAGACCATGATCATGACATGCCAAACGTTGGAGACTAGAACATCTGGAAGTGACACAGTCCAGTGTATCCCTGGACTTGGAAATATGTAGGACCAATTAATAATAAGCAGAGGAACACTGTATTGTTTTGTTCCGCTTGAACCAGGATTTAATGTAATAAATTTTCACAATATTCTGCTAAAAAAAACCTTTTATGTAAGCTAGCCATGCTTGTGCTGTTAAAAATCTACATCTTCTAAATCCAGCATTTTTTTCCAAAAAGCTTCCCAAGGATGCTCAAGGAGTTAGGAGGTGATAGATCAAAATCCCTAACAGGATTTGGAATTTGTAAAAGGTACAAAGGTTTTTTTTTCTTCAAGTTTAGGATGGCGGCCTCTTCAGAGGTGCACAAAACTGTCAGTGTGTGCGTGAAATTGCGTGAATATCACCCAAACATCCCATAATACTTTCAACATTTTCTTTAGACATTACTGATACATGAGTTTTGTTTTCATTAGTGGATTTTGAACATTTTTTGGAACCCCATTTTTTTAGAAATGTTTTTTCCTGCTGTGAAGTCTTTTGTTGGGGTGGGGGTTCACTCTTTATGTCCCAAATGCATTTTTACCGGGTGCTCTGTGCTTGCAAATTTTGGTGAGGTTTTGAGCATATGGCGGGGGTCACATTTTCACTCAAACAAGCAGTAAGAAAGAAGAAATGAGAAAACAAGCCCATGTCACCATTAACTACATACATTTTGTGCATTTTCCAGGTAAAACATTTGGTTTCCTGCCTTTTTATATTTGTCGATGCGTGGGTTTTAGCCGAGGGGCCTTTAATTGAATTTGGTTTTGAGATCTTAAAAATGTAGGTAGGTCTAACAGAATTTTCCTGCATGTTAACATTACATAATTGACACACAAATCACCAATGAATTGTATATAAAGAGCACAATAATCACCAGGGGCTCATGTCCTATGTTGATTTACGTGATCTTTACCTGGTTTATTCATATTTTTTCTGTGGTTTTAGCGTAGTTATCTTATAATACATCTGTATAAATTTCAGTACAGATCACAGCTTTTCTCACTTTTTCCATGTAAATTCATGTATGACCACTTTTCATCCGTTCAGTATGGCCAACATGTACATAACTGGCTGTGTGACATCGCCTTAAGACAAACAAACAAACAACCACTAAAGTAAAAAGGCACCAATTGTTACAGCAAGAGGGAAAATGATCTGTGTACTACTGGATAAACGCAGATTATTACTCTAAGTGGAAGAGCAAAGACTGTTCCAGAAAATTAGGGAACTCAAAAATATTCATGGCACCACTTTTATTTCAGCGGAAATCACCATGCTGCTGGAAAAAACAGCCCACAGCTACAAAACACCAATATAAGACTCTCATTTACAGTCACTTTTCAATTAATCTTGTTAGCATAAATGTTACTTTTCCACACCACGGGGGGGTGGAGGAGATGATGTGAACATCCGCAGATGAGGCTGAGGCAAAGAAGAGATGGAAGGAGAGACTAGGCAGAATGAAGAGACAGAAGATGTATCCTCTGAAGTTTTGTTTACTCGTCATCGTAATGTAGGTCAGAGCCCAGCGGAGGAGCCGCAGATTGCCAGAGTCATGAACGGCTTGCATTTGTCTCTACTGATTTAACCGGATCAATGGAAATGGTCTTTGTACTGATTTGAGATCTGCTGGCTCCACCTTGCCCATCCCCTGCCGCTGCACAGTCCATTGATTTGCAGCCGCACTGCTGCCGGACGTGCGTGGCATGAGTGGGCCGGATAATAGGTTTGCAGTTTGCTGAGTTTGGCATGTTTGTGCACAAATCTCAGAGGAAGCCCTGTCATTCATACATAGAGGAATTTCAGCGAGCGGATAAGAAAGACAATAGGAATGTATGCCTACGTTCCCTTTCCATACATCAACTTTGTGTTCAGACATGATGGCACATTTTCTTGTCCACACATCATTAGGTTTTCTTCCAGGACTGTCTTGTTTGTGCAGCAGATAGTGCTGGTCTGTGGAGCTGGTGCCGAATAAACGGACAAACACACTCTCTTTTAAAAATCCTATAAAAAATGTATTTTCTGTCAGATATTTGTTGAAAATATTCCTCATTGCAGCCCTGCAAGGATTTTTTATTTTGCTTATAACATGGTTTTATGGGAGGCTGAGGGCTAAAAAAAATCCTCAGTGATGGAGACAGCTTCTTTACGGTTTAAAACCATCGACAACACTTGTTAGCTTTTGCCAATACAAGATTTTGGCATCGTCATAACAATGACCTTGTTTGAGGCATCCATTTGGCATTTGAACATCCGCTTTCCTCATGTTTCCATGGTAATAAAAATCACTGTCCCCATACATTTCTGCTGACAAGATACTTTGAGCAGAAGAGCAAATTATTTATATTTTTTTATCTTATGTAAGAATAATCATTTACCTACGGCTATAAAAAAAAAAGCTTTAAGGTCAATAAAATAGTATCTGTACATTCTGAGTTGACAAACTAAGTACTTTGATTTGGAGGAAAGAAAGCTACAATAAACGTACATACAGGTCTCTATTTCAGGAATAAAACTACACCCACCTACAAATCTACATTATATATATATATATATATATATACACACAAATATATGTATTTATAGCACACAACAGAAGCAGATCTAGTACTATTTGTTCTGACTCTTTCCTCTGATACATGGCCTCAAATAAACAGCAGCACATATTTGTAAAAAATCAAATCTAAAACCTAATTTCACACCTTGTCTAGAAGACTGTTTGGAATAATAACTTGAAATAATACATTTTCATTAAAAAATGATCCGTGTAAAACTGCGGTAGGATGCTTGCTCTTCGTAACAACATGAATTTAGTAGCAAAAGAAAAAGGAGTCCCTCCCTGCCTGTCCAGTGTGAACACCATTAGCTGATGGCGCGTTCAGGAACTCCCATTTAGCACCTAAATAAGCCTCACTTGACTGGTGTGTCTGTAGCTTTACAAATACTTCACAATACACTTACCACACACATGCCATATGTACGCACCGATTTCAGGATGTCCCTTAAGGTGGCGGCACAAGTCTGAAGGGAACTGCTAGACACATCTGCCCTTCCTTTTAGATGCCTTCACACCTGTCTACAACGGTCTTCGGGCTAAAACAACCCAAAAACCTGCAGTACTCGTATGGGTCACCCCCCCCCCCCCCCCCCCCTGTATGGGTACATGTACTAAGGCATCAATTGGAGTTTGAGTGCATTTGTCTTTTTCACATTTTTGTCTTTTTTCTGCAGTACTTTACCAGTTGAAGTCTGCGGTTAGACCATCTAAATGCCAGGCTGTATTTCTTTTCTTATTCAGGAGTATAGATCTGCACTTGCAGGTGCGCTCGGGGTCCTGCCACATAGATCGCTTCGCTTTGTTCTTCACCTCATTTCACATTTGAAGAGTTCATGCTGGACCATGTGACTGAAATGTTTCCAAGTCCTGCAGCTGCAATTCAAACCAAAAGTAGCCCTGCTCCAGCGTGTTCTTCCTGATAGGCTTTCCTTTTATTCCATCCAAACCCCTCTGCTTCTTTTAAAGCTCACTTTGTGACTATCATCAGTTTTGCAGACCGGGGTATTACCAAGCACAGATGTATCCTGCAGCGCAGGCAGGTTGATAGCAGGTTCAAGGTCAAGACCATGTGAGAGTTTGGTGGTTTCAGACTTTCAAATTGCAGCGCTGCTAGCCTGATGTATGAGCACTATTTGCTTTAAATTTATGGACAAAAATAACTCTTACATATTTTATCAGTGCAAAAATGTTCTTCGTCAGCGGGAAATGACAGCAAGGAGAGGTGAGTCATGAACTTGGCTAGGTCAAAGAACTAAAGAAACCTCACATAGTCATGGAGCCTGAAATTCACGGTGAGTTGATAGGTTATCTGTTAACAGGACTCTGGCTATTGTTTTTCATATTTCATTGTTTTTCAAAGTGAAGGAAGGATGTTTTCTAAGTCTAGCTTCAATTTATCATCTCCACAAATATAACCGGTATTACAAGAAAAAATATTAGGAATGTAGGTAAAGAGTTATTTGTGTTACAGAAGAACAAGTAAGTACACTACAAAAAAACTTTCTCTAAACTAGTTAAAAATATTAAAACAAGTTCGTTTTTCCTTTTATAACTAAATACATCTGCCAATGGAACCAGTAGAATTTGTCTTGGTGAGATTTCTTAAAAAAATGTTATGTTCTACCTTAGTTAGGGAAAAATTAAATCTTGAAATTAGCAATAACCACTAATATTCAAGTATTTTGCTCTAGTAATTGTAAATGATGTGTCTTAAATGTTTCAAAAAAGACGGTTTAATCTTTCCCCAAATATATCTTATTTTCTGCGCTTTAACAGTCTCATAATTATGGTCTGCAGCAGTCACAGACTGCAAGGACCATAGGTCCAAAGCACAAAACGACGTGACAATTGTGTAATGCAACAAAAATATACACACACATGCACAACACCACTGCAAAAACGTCAAAACTGTAATCGCAGAAATGACGACAAAAACAGAAAAAAAGCCCCAAGAAGCCCTGAAAGGAAGGATTTAAAGCCCAAAAGACACCCCCAGCCTATAGTAAAAGACAAGCCGCATTGTAATAAATGGGAAACCTGACCGCAAAAACTTCTATTTTGTTTCTGCTTCGTTTTTTTTTCTTATTCTTCTCGTTTCCAAAAACTCACCAAAATGTGCAAACACCTAGGATAAATTGAAAATGAATTTTCGGCAAAGAGAACGTCACCCCCCCCCCCCCCCGAAGTCGATGACATCACAGCGTGCGTTCCCGTAAAAAAAAAATGAATGGGACAAAAATCGCTTATGGGGCCAAATAAAAATATTTCAAATTAGAGCTACGAAACCAAAACGCGCGTGTTGGAGATATCCCAAAGAAGTTTTGAAATCATTATGGGATGGCCACACAACCTACGGCTTGGAGGCCATTTTGTGGAAAACTCAGAGAAATGGCGATTTTCGTTTTTTTTTACAATATAAGAAAACTTTGTCTTGTAACTTTTTGGGCATCAATGTCAAGCTACTGTGGAAAAAATTTTGGAATTAGAAGTTGTAGATTTTGAACAGCGTGCGCGTGGCGAGCTGGCAAAGTGCCGCACTGTTATAACTCCTATGTTTTTTCATGGAATACTGTGAAAATTGAATGCATGCATCCATGTAAGGAACTGAACATAATGGAAAACACTGGATATGGACATATAAGGAATGTGGGCGTGGTTAGCATAAAACCACTGTTGCTAAGGACAACAAAAAGTTTACTTTTTCTGATCTTTCTGAAACTGACGTCGATCTGTTTTTCCTCCCGATCCATTTTCAGTTAGTGAATCGGATCATTCAAAATGAACTTAAATCGACTATGAATTTTATCAGCCACCATAAGTTATGATATGAATTGAATCGTTGTCAAACTAAATTGTTGCACCCCTAATGTTTTTCAACCACTGGTCTCTCATTTGGGATGTAAACAGCCCCATTAGCACCTTTCCTCAGATGTTCATATTTATTTACTGAGACAACCATTCAAAAGAAGATTCATTATCAACTACTCTTAACTCAGAAGAGGAGCTGTCATTTCTTCCAGCACATTTCCATATTAGCCCTGGGAGTGAGTGGGGGCACTTAGTGAAAGCTGCGCTCTCTATTTTGTCAGTACCCTGACAGTGAATTATTTCCACTGCATCAGTCTGGCACGGCCACAGCGAGTATGCTGTTTGTACACAGGTGGCCTCGATTTCACGTGGCAGCGAAGGACATCATTAAAACAGGAATACCTATAGGCAGGCGATGAACCCCTCCTTTGTCAGGCTAATGTGGTCGTCTAATGATTTTAGCACAAAAGGATCTTGATTGGCACCAACGTTTAATGACTTGTTTGCTTGTACAACAGTGTTTCAAAAAGTTTTGCAGAAATATAAACAATAACACATTAAATTTACCAAGATGCCAGCATTTTTAAGAAGACAGAAACAAAACCCAATTAACGTCTATTTGGGAATAAAAAATCACTTATTGGATTCTCCAGTCACTAACCATTAGAGTATATATTAAATGTTATTGAACAAAACCTCCTAAAGAGAAAAGTCTTTTTTTTTTCAAAAATAAAAACGTTAAAATGCACTCTTCCACATTATTGCACACAACAGTCCCACAACATTTTATAGATTCCAAAGAACGGAAAATGGTCATTTGTTGAATTTACTTAAAATCAAAAGTTATTCCAATCAAAAGCATCTTAATGGGTCATGTTACATTTGAACGTAGAACCCCTTATTTGGTAGCAGCTTCAAATTTCTTGCATCTATGGAACTTGTGAGTTTTTGGAGAGTTTCTGCTTGACTTCCTTTGCAGGATGTCAGAATAGCCTTACAGAGCTGCTGTTTGGATGAGAACTGCCCCCCACCCTCATAGATATTTGGCTTTAGGATGCTCCAAAGGTTCTCAGTGGGGTTGAGGTCCAGGGAGGTTGGCGCCACACCATCAGTTTATCTACTTTTCTCCCCATAGCAGCCAATGATCCAGAGGTATTCTTTGCAGCATGAGATGGTGCATCGTCACAAATGGAGATGATTTTGTTATGGTTCTTCTTTTTGTGCCATGTAAGACAGTGGTCAGTCAGAACACCCGCATAGTTTTTCACAACTTCAAGTACCCTTAAGGGCCCAAACCGTCTCTCGGCCAAAACATGACCTTGCCATTACTCCATCCATCTGGACCATGCAGGGTTGCATGGCACTCCTCAGTGAACAAGACTGTTTGAAAATGAGTCTTTATGTATGTCTGGATCCACTGATTCCAGCCGATTCTGCGTGAGTGTGTTCCTGGGTTTGCCGAAAAGAAGGTATAACTGCAGGCCTCTGGAGGATCCTACACCTTGATGTTGGTGGGACTTCAGAGACACCAGCAGCTTCAAACATGTGCTGCTGCTTTGTGATGGTATTTCAGCAGCTGCTCTTTTAATCTGATGTATTTGTCTGGCAGAAACCTTCCTCATTCTGCCTTTATCTGCAGGTGTCTGAGATTGATAGGTGATCCAAAGAACCCAGAAACACCATAGCATCCATGAGTAGAATTAAAAAAGAAAGTTTGATCTTGTTGACACTTAAATACAATTTGCATAATAACTTAAAACACACTGAATAGGTGTGGTTGGTTAGTCTTAGATGACTGTTTGTCAGTCATTTCTTTGATGAGGATTTGTATTATCACAAAAATAATGTTGTAAACATGTTTGACTGTAACAGCCTATTTGAGGACACATAAATGTTTTACAACACAAATGGAACGAAAATTTGAGAAGACAAAATCATTTTTCCTTATATTGTCAGAGAAGCCATAACCAAGAATAATAGGTGAGAAAAATCAGACATGACCTTTAATTTAGCCGAAGAAAAGACCAGTATCTGCAGCATAAAACACATTTTTTGAGTGTGAAGGTTTAATTTCTCGTTTTTACTCTTTCCTATTAATTTGTATGAATGGAGATGTTGTGATGGTGAGGAACATCAGTGTGCACGCCATGCTGAGTGCTGAAGTGTACAGGGGGCTGTGAACTGACTGCAGGGTTATTCTCCCTATTATGACGACTTGATAGCTTTCAAGTAAAATGTCAGTTGCAGTAAAGCTGGTTTCCAAGTTAGAACAAAAATCTTACATTATTTTGAGATTTATAAAGAAGTTTAACTGCAGTTTTATGTTAATTTATGAACAGATTTGTTTTAACCCTGTATAACCATTTGTGTCGTATTTAAAATACACATTTCTAAGACCCTTATCTCATTTTAAGATCCAAACTTTTTTTTACGATTTGGTCCATGTTTTTTGCTCTGTAGTTCATTACCATTCCATTAGATACAGTAGAAGAGCTTTTCTTACTCATTTCAAAATGGTTGTCCATGAAATCTTAAAATCACTTTTGACGGGAAAAGTTTTAGCTCATTTTCAGAGGTTTATGGTGAGAATCACTCATCTAGTGTTATTCATTTTTATTAAATTACTACTTCCTGTATTTACATAAAAGGAAAATAAGTTGGTAATAAATTGTGTGTTACACCATTTTAAAAATGTGAGGATCAAATTTGATACAGTGGCTAGATAGGGTGTTGTCACGGCGGGGGGTTGAAGGAGTACCCAGGTGCAGAGAGGAGGAGTTAGGTGGTTCCAGGAGAATAATTATTTTAATGCTCAAAGTCCAAACACTAAAAAATACCACTGAGCAGGCAGGCAAACTCGAAACTTGAAAAACACTAGAAACTCGGGAGACAAAGGACTAACAACAGGCTACAACAGACTATGGAGCAGCACAGGAGGAAGGGAAAGTCCGGACTTAAACACATACACAAAGAGACACAGGTGACAACAATGAGGACAGTTGGGGACCAAGTAAAACTCGAAACAACAACAAAACAGGAAACCTTCAAAATAAAACAGGAAACCTTCAAAACAAAACAGGAAACCGAAACTCAAAACATGACAGGAGAACAAAACACAAAAGCAAAGAAACATAAACCGCAACAATGTTTTTTTTCCTGAACATATGTGTCAATTTTTTATATGATACACTAAATATGTTGTTAGCAAAAACTTACCAAAACCTCCAATGGATCATAATTGATCTATAGCTACGTTCACACTGCAGGGCTTAATGCTCAAATTTTTTTGCAAGGCCGTTCACATTTCCAATTGAATGCGATCTTTTGTGATCTCCTGTGTGAACATGAAAGGACCCAGAAGTGACCCGCATGCGCAGAATAGTACTCAACGGTGAACAACGTCACTTGTTTTTTGCGGAAGTACTAACGTTAACAATGGATGCCAACAACAGTGGTGTCAACAGCGGAACTCTTTTTGCATAATACATTTATTTTCACAAAGGAGCAGCACAATTACAATCTTCTCATTTTAAGAAGCCATTGGAGCCAGGATCGTCTGTACCCACTGTTGTGGAATGGGGATGGGTATGGGGCCGCGCGTGTGTGTAAAAAAGAGGAGAGAGGGAGTGTGTTTGTGTGTGGGGGGCAGCGTTCATGTTCTGTGTTATGGAGGAAGGAGAACGGTAATAAAAGAAGGCTTCTCCCAGAATAAATGCTATTGACTCTTTATTAACCCGCTTCGGAGAATGTGAGTGTCTGAACGGGGAAGTGAACCCCGAAGGGGGATCCGCCTTCAGCTCTGGAGAAGCCGGTCTCCCCTGCGCTTCTGACCACGGTCTCAAAGGAAAAAAAGTCATGGCAGGAAAGGTTCAACACCACGCTCAGCCATTTCGTTGGAAAATTTTTCAAAAACCGCCCAGTTGCGTTGAGCGCCCTGGAATTTGGCCTGAATAGAGCGATCACCCCTAATATGAATTAAATCGGTGACCTTGCTTCCCTTCCACTCACTGATCTCAGCAGCATGGTCCGCCATGGTTGATGTTTATGTTCTCATTCCCGCCTACTTCAAGCAGAATTATTAAGTTTGTAGCGTATCGATGACGTTCGGCTCGGATACATGTGGCCTGGCTCTTCAGACGGAGGTTGCATTTCAAAAGATCGGGTTCAGGACCATATACCCAAGTGGCCTGGGTCACATTTAAATAGATCGGATCTGTGTCGTTCAGACTGTCATAAAAAGATCAGATACAGGTCGCAAAATTGGAATTGGGTCGTTTCAGCCTGCAGTGTGAACCTAGCCTATGTCTCATAGTATTGCTATTTGCAGATTTTTTTTTTATTTTATCAAAAGATTTAAAGAAAAAATCTTAATTCCCCCCAAAATTCAACTGTCAATTTTACACGGTTTACAAATACATTTAATGGTTTTATTAAACAGCACAGTTCATTTTAAACATAGGACCTTTTATGATTAGGGTAAATTGCAGGTTTCTAATTTTTCCTATATTCCTTTTAGGCTCCCATTGAATTGAGCTGTTCTGTTGTTCAGGCTTTTTTTTTTTTTTTTAGCTGTGCTGCATATTACAAGCAGAAAAATCAGGAATCAGGTGAATAACTCAACTTCACCCAAGTGGCCAAGAAAAAAACTAAAATGAAACACTTGTGGAAAAGAATAAAAGAACTCCCTGTGTGCTATGAAATCACTGCTGATTGCCTGGAAAGTTTTCTAGACTGTGAAGTGAGAGAATCTGTGGCTGTAAATCTGTGCTACAAATGGCAATGACTCCAATCACAGAGGCAAATTTATAACAAACTGGCTGAGAACAGAAACGTCGCAGAGATCCAGACTCAACCAATGTCAAAGCTCCACTCCATCATCTTTTGATCTATTGTAAAAGCATTCCCAGTGGTCTTTTAGTTATGATTATGCCATTTTTATATGAGGTTCCGTTTGTGCCAAAAATATGTTTTTGTGTCCACTGTCTATGTCTTTGGTCCATTGTCTTTGTCTACTGAACGAGTTCATTGAACATTGGTTCATGCGTTATATTTAAAACTTTGCATTTGTCTTTGTTATTGTCGTTACTCTCTGTCGTCTCACTTGTCGTTTTATTTGTCTTTGTTATTGTCGTTACTCTCTGTCGTCTCACTTGTCGTCAGGAAGGTCCTTAGCAACCGTTGCTAGTGTCGTTAGCTACGACGTATCCCCATGTCGTGTCATTAGATCTTGTCATTTTTCAAATTTTGCCAAAGTTGTCAGAAAAGTCCTTTGTACGTCCGGTAAATTGTTTCCTGTACTACCACGGAAGGAAAAAAATGTTTATTAAAGCCGGCGCTAGCGTTAGCCATGCAAAATACGTTTTCAAAATGAACTTTATTGATATTCCCCCAAACGCGCATTGCCAGAAAGAGGGGGGCGCGCGCATGCGTACAATGCTTTCACGTTCCCGAAGCGACTTTTGCTAATTGTTTTAAGTTATTTATAGTATGGCTTCAATTAAATCTGGAGATGAAACTATTATTTAAGTCTTTTAAAAATTAACTGATCTTTTTCAAACATGTTGTCACAAATTGGGAGGATAAACGAGGAGCAGACGGGCCAAACTCTGTCTGAATTTTGATCTTTTCTTTTTAATCTGTTATGTATTTATTTGATCATGAGGTGGCGCTCTCGGGACCAGTATACTTCTCTTTTGGGTACCTCTGCTCCTCGTTTATCCATCAGATTTTTAACATGTTGGATAAAGACCAGTTATTTTTCAAAAGTCTTTTAAATAATAGTTTCACCACCAGATTAAATTGAAGCCATTCTTAAATTAAAACTAAATAACCTTAAACGGGACCGTGAAACCGTTGTACGCATGGACCCCCCCCCCCCCCCACTTCTGGCAATGCGCTTCTGCAGCGATATCAATAAAGTGTTTTTTTTTTTTTTTTTTTTTTATATACATGTTTCGCTCCGTGCTGGTACAGGAAACAAGTTATCGGACTTTTCTGCCAACTTTGGCCAAATTTGAAAAACGACAAGATCTAAGGACATGACATGGAGATACAACGTAGCTAACGACAATAGCAACGGTTTGGCTAAGGATTTTCCTGACGACACGCGGAAACGACGCTGCAAACGACAGTGTGACATTAGCAACGGTTGCTAAGGACTTTTCTGACGCCGTAAGGAGACGACATGGGCAAACGACAATAATAAAGACAAATGCAAAGTTTTAAGCATAAAGCAAGTGTATACATCACAAAGCAAATACAAAGCAATAATCAAAGAAGCACGGGCATGCAGAAGATATTGCTTAGTAGTACATAGACATGAACCAATGTTCAATGAACTCGTTTAATAGACATAGACAATGGACCAAAGACATAACAGTGGACGCAAAAACACATTTTTATAATTTTGGCACAAACGGAACCTCATATTTTTAGCCAAATAAAAAAAGCATGTATCATTTTCTAGGGCATAGTTTCTTCAGAGCAACATTATTTTATCAGAAATTTACCTTAAAGTTGGGGGTGGGACTGTTGCCGTGGAGTGAGCCTGCCTTTATTTTCCATCATCCCTTTGTTTGAACTCTCCTGCTAGCTTACAGCACCTCACATTACCGCTGCAATAAAAATGTTGAGCAAAATTGCAGACGTACAGTTTAGAGCCAGATTCCAGCTCAAACGAGGAAAACGAAGATGCACATAGATCGAGTCGTCTACAGGTTGATGCATCAGGTTGGAGTGCATCAGGGAGGTTGTCCAAATTCTACATGACTACTACAAGCTCATGAGAAAAATGTTACTAGGATGTGTTAAAAATATCAAATCACAGTTTTCATTGGAGTGGGTCTTTAAGGAGGCTAATAAGATACTTGGAAAGACGACAGCTGTTTGTGCTGCCCGTGCTACAGGCCTACAGATAAGGCCACGCCATGTTACATTACAAAATAGCAATCAGAACTTGTTGAAATGAACTTTAAAACAGCTGCTCTTGATCTCAAAATTTGTAATTAGAGAAGGAATTTCCTGACAACATGTCAACACTCAAGACTTTACATTTGTAGTTTGCTCAGGTTGTGACGCTCCACCCTCATTATTTCTGACAAATGGGTGCAAGAATCACACTCGTGCTTCTGTTTCCAAATCTTTGTTCACTTGCAAAGAATGCTATAAAATGTGACCCAGACCAATGAGGAAGGCCAACGGACTTTCCTGGTTTGAAACAAAACCCCAAAACCATGGTTTCCTTTACCAAAATTATAATTTTTTTGCATAGGTTGGTCAGGGGTGTGATTCACATGTGATTTAAAAACAAAAACAAGGATAATAATTGGAACAACCGCTAAAGGGCACTATAGGCGTGTGTTTTATATTTGCTACTTGACAGCAATACAGAAGAAGAAGAATCTCTCAGTCTTATTTCAGGTTTGGCAAAGATTTTCCAAAGCGACACAAACGATGAAGAATTCAACAGATTTAGCGATTAGAAGAGTAATTGGTTTGTCTAAATTGTCCCTCTAAGTGTCATTGTGATTATGTATGGGTGCGTGATTGTGGTCCTGCGACAGACTGGCGACCTGTCCAAGGTGTACCCTGCCTTCGCCCCAAGTGGCCTGGTTAGGCTCTGGCAGCCCTGTGTTTAGAAGATGGATGGATAAAGAGTTTAGTTGACTTGTTAGCATGTTCTTTATGCTATGGTCATCTGAATAATTGTTGTTATGATGCGCAAATATACTAAATTCCTCCCATGTTTCATGAAGCTAAATGAGCATCAATGTGTTATGGTGGGGAAGTGTGAATATAATCAGGCTATTATTCTTGCCTATTTCGCTATTGTGTTTTGCATTTCAGGATGAAATGCATAAACTTGTTCCCGTATTTTGTCACTTTTCCCAAAAATGTGACTCCCACTGTGGTGTGACCTATGATGCCCTACGTAAAAGTGCTTGAGTATAGAATGACGACCTCTGATCGGAAGATAGCAGGTTCTATTCCGGCCTTGCCCCTCCCGTATGTCGAAGTCTCCTCTGTGTTCGGCAGCACTTTATTGTGTAAATGGGACTGTCACTGTATAGCGCTTTGGGTCTTCGAGGGAGGTAGAAATTCGCTATACAAGTATACGTCATTTACAATTTTTACTTCATTTTATCTTCTTTATTATGCATTTTTTGGCTACTGCAACTTTGGAGGGACTTATAGTCTTATAGACTAATGAAATGCAGGCAAAATCTTCCTGGAAGGTTGGCTTTTAAATATAATTGGGGGTTTACAAAATAGATGTGTTACCTTTACTTTGTAAAAGTGCTCTGTTAAACCGGATCTGAGTAAGACAATCTTCTCCAGGGCTTTGTTTTCTTATAGATGGTGACAAGGTTGAGGCATCCCAACAACTCTGCTAATAGAGCCAGAAACGGTAATCTAAGTGACAGTGCGGTGCCGTGTAAGTGCTTGAGTGTAGAATGTTGGCGGAGCCGTAAATGGGCTGCACAAACGGCAAGGCGCCACTAAAACTTTCTGCAGTTTCAGAAAAGGATGTGAAAAAGGAGAAAAAACAAAGTTTTTTGATCTCTTATGCAAATCACCTCAAAGTCAATATCAGTGTAGCTGTAGGAGCGCAATGGAAAATGACAGGAAACACCTTGGGATCCACAGTTAGAGCAACAACAAAAAGGAGAAGAAGCTCTTTCTACATGTGTGATTATTTCCGAGGCTGTTCTCCGTGAGATCTTTCGAGGAAAAATCGAACACGACGTGGGGAGGGGAAGGGGAGGATGAAGTCTTGCGTTGAAAGTAATTAATTCCCCTTTGCAGCGAACGCCAAACGTCAATTTGAATAGTGACAGAATTCTTCTCTGATATGTGGCTCTGATGTTCACACATGCTTTGCAGTCTGTCTGCTGCAAAAATACCTTTCTTGTGATATTCTCCATTCTCTCAACAGTCTCTATTATGTTGAGTAAAAGCTTAGCGGCGTCTTTCAGAGTCTCAGGCAGTATTCCTGCTGGTAGTGCTAATACAGATAGGGCAAGTAAGACTTTGTAGTGGTCATTTCACGCATGAGAGAAACAGAATGTGCCTCTCGTAGAATCACTTAAAAGCCATTCAAACTTGAAAAGATAGTACTAATTAGTATAAAAGAAGATAAGGAGTACACACTGTCTTGGCAACATTGAAGGACTTTTTTTTTTGTGAATAACTGTGCTACACGTTCTCTCTGTATTCCTATTGCATTTCTGTTAAGGACAATAACTATTTTGAATGTGAAAACTATTAATTGTTTTAAGGTCAATTTTGATACTTCATTATAAATTCCATGTTTTTTTTATTTTAAGTCCCACTCCGATCATTTTTTGATCTCTTGTAAAAGCATCACCAGTAGTCTTTTAATTAGGATCATGCAATTATGAATATTCTCTTCAGCCAACATTTTATAATTTCTGCCCAGCAGCAGGAAGTCAGCAGAAATTCTACTCTAAAATGTGGCCGGGACTGTTAAGGCAGAGTAAGCCCACCCCCACTTCCCGTCATTCATCTCTTAATATCACAACCCCAAGCTAACATCACCGGTGCAACAGAAGTACGGAACAGTACTGGAGCTGTCAAGACGTACCGTTTGGAGCCAGATTCCAGCTCAGATGAAAAAAACAAAGACGTACATGAATCTTTTTGTGTACAAGTGGATGCTAAACCCTTGTGCTATCCCATGACCCCACCCTTACATTGACATGTTCTCCCCACCATGACAAAGGTGGGTAAAGGTGGAGAGGATTTCATGTAATCCATGGACACCTCTTAAGATCACAAATCATTGAAGGAAAAAGGTTTAGCGCACTGTCCAGTGGGGTCTAGATGACCCAACTACCAATATTAAAGTGCCTAGGACAGCACAAGGGTTAAGTATGGAGCAGAGCAGAAAGCTTGTTGCCCACCCGTTGTAGCTTTTACTGCAGAACTACAAGTGTTTAATCATATTTTTTTGTCTGCTGCTGATTCACAACAATTTGAATAAAGAAATACTTAGAAAAGTAATTTTGAGCCAAATTTTCATGATATATCCTCTGTAATTAGAAAAAAGCTCCAAGAAAATGTTAAAGACACAGAAAACATAATTTTATTTTGAGTGAATCTTTAAACCTAAATCTTGTAAAGAGGAAAAAATTGTTTGCTTTATGGTGATTTATTAATTCATTTTTCTTTGTTTAGGGAAAAATGTTTTTTTTTTTTCATATAATATTCTAACATCTTACATTTACAAAGAATTATCAGAGTTTCAGTCTCCTTTTGTTGTGTGTATTTTTTTTATTGATGGTGCTTAAGAGCTTGTTTATCTTCTTGGAGTCTGGATCCAAAGACAAAGGCTATTAAAGGCTTGTTTGGCTTTTGAAAATAGTTTCTAGTCAGCTTCCTTGCTGCTTAAATAATGTCTGACAACAAAGGAAAGTAATTCTCATTAGGAGAGGAGCTGTCATTAGCTGTTGGCAGCAAAGAAGCTTTCACCTACTATTAACTTTGACCCCCTTTTTTTTGGTAAACATTTTGTGTCTCTTTCATAGTCTTTAATCATGTTTGACCGAAATATAATTATCAAGTTAGAGGTTATTTCTTTCACACAATGTTTTACACCATGTCATGGAAATAAAGCCTCGGACAAGACACTAATTTCAGACTTAACAAGCTTCTCTGCGGCAGTAAGGCTGGGATGAGATTTTGTGAAATCCTGGAGTGTGTTCACTTCACACTGGCAGGGAGTGTCGGATTGAAAATGGCTTGTTTGCTGCCACACTATGAGTAATTGTTTTGGTATTATGAAAACAAAGATACAGTAGTAGCTTTGCTACAGTCACTTCTTTACACATGTTGTGACACACGCTTCTGTAAATGTGTGCACAGTCCTCACAGTATAGTGGTTTCCACATGGAAAACCTAGAAGAACAACAAACCCAGGAGGCGAGTAAATAATTTATTGAGATGAAAACTTGGAGCAGCGAGGAAATTGTAGTCAGAGATGGTCTTTAATTCAGCGGGCTGGTATAGTCAAGAATGGGAGGGTTCTAAAAGCGTAATCTTATGACAGTCCAGGAGGTCTGAAGGCTTGAATAGGCCAGAGAAGGTCAGTTGGGTAAGACAGAATTGCTTCTCTACCTCTCTGGCTCCTCCCTATTGCTCCAATTCGGGCCCTTGTGCTATCTTATGGGGTCAAAAGAACACCGCCCTTACATTGACGTGTTCTCCCCACCATGACAAAGGTGGATGAAGGTGGAGAGGATTTCATATAATCCATGGAC
Source organism: Oryzias curvinotus (assembly GCA_023969325.1). Classification (NCBI taxonomy): domain Eukaryota; kingdom Metazoa; phylum Chordata; class Actinopteri; order Beloniformes; family Adrianichthyidae; genus Oryzias; species Oryzias curvinotus. The sequence goes on from CM043709.1 coordinate 16,947,805, forward strand.
ACCAGTGAAGATCACAAATCTTTGAAGAAAAAAGGTTCAGAGCACTGTCTTGTGGGTCTAGATGACCCAACTACTAACTTAATGTGCCTTGGATAGTGCAAGGATAAGGACATTTAGAACCATAGCACATGGTTTTTTTAAAGGGGTATTTTAAGGAGGAACTGTAGCGACTTAGAGCTGGCTATCCCTCCACCGGTAGGGTGATCCATGTGGCGCAGAGGAGAAACACATTTCTTTACATGGGTCTGCTCTGAAGCACAGAAGTTTACATTAAAAAGTAAGTATTGAGTTGTTTTTGTTTGTGCATGACTTTTTTAAGTTATAAAACCAATGTTATGTGTTTTCCGAGCTCTGGCAACTATGCGCTAACGTAGATGACCGGTCACTATTGATGATGTTATGAAATGGTAGTAACGACATTATTAGACATTATTTCTCTTTGTTTGAAGGGATAAATGCAGGGATAGGGCGAAGCTGAAGGGGTAAGCAAAGGTTTGCTTCAAAAAGGGACAAATGTTAACGCCTATAACAGAAAAAACAGAAAAAGGAACTTTAGGAGTGGAAACTGCTTGGATTCAGTATAGGTGTAAACCTACGGTACACAAAAATTGAGGTTTGAACTGAATCGTGGGCAAAATGAATCTCTAACTGATACTGGTGCAGAGAACTGGAGATCAGTAAATAGTGGTGTAAACAGGTGAAGAGCATGAGCTTGTGATATAAGATAATGGGAACACAGGAGGGCCAAAAAGATACTAAGACACAGTGTTGCAGACTAGTATTTCTTTTTACATCTTGTTAAATCCTTTTCAAACTTACATAAATGTATCGCTGCTTTCCTCATAAATAAATCAAACAAAGCAACCTTGATTAAAAGTTGACTTTGTAGTTCTCAAAGAAGGAAAGATATCAAACCACAGGTTTTTTACAGGAAAGGAGTGAATCTGTGTTGCCAGGGAGCTTGGTGTCAGGTATATCCTGACATGAAGTTTGGCAGCAGGAGAACATGCACCCCCGCATCAACATCATCACAGCTGAAGACCTTCACTATTAAAAAAAAAAAACAAAAACACGCTTTTGTGAGCATGTCCTCACAAGCTGTCGGCTTTGTTTTTGGTTCCTTGATGCTGGTTTTTTTTCCGATCGTCTGGGTTTCTTATTTTCTTTGTTTGGTATTCTTTGTGGTCAATATCCTGGGTTCTTGGTTTTAATAACTTGCTTTTCTTTTACATCTTGTCTCTATTTTCCTCCGGTTTATATTCTATAGGTTAGGTTTGGACTTCGTTTGTCTTCTGTTTTCATTGATTTTATTTTTTTATTCCATTGTTGTTGTGATTTTTTGTGTGTACACCTGCTTCTAGCTCGATCCTGTTTTTTTTTTTTAAATCTCCTGAATCTTCTTCCCCATTTTTATTTCAAAGTAGAGCCTGAGTGTGTTTTTCTTTCTTTAGAGTGAAGCTCAGGCTTTGCATAGCAGGGTATCAGTGATGTGAAGTGTTTTTAATCATGCATATTTTATTTGGCTTTCAAAAAAGTACCTAAGAGGATTTATAATTGCTTTTTACATTTGCCTTACATGAGACAATGCAACAAGAAGTAATATACCTTCTCTATGGACTCTCCGGTTTACTAAATTTTATGCAAAACTCTTGTGAGAGATGTATTTTTCTGACATCTCTCACCAACTTAAGCTTCCTTGGAGAGAAAAAATGCATGAAAGCACGTAGTACAAAATGCAGTTTTAAAATACAAGGTCAAGTAATTTTGAAAAACGTCATTCATGGATTCTAAATGTAAGGTGAAAGTTTTGAAACACATCTCAAGTGGCTTTGAATGCCTCCTGTTCTTTGCGTGGATGCTGAGACCCTAATTCACCAGCATTCATACTCTCACCTCACTTCTTTTTTTTTTTTTAAAGACAACCCTGTCTTACACTCTTGTGCATTAACTGAAGTGAGGCGATGCAAAGATGAAGCCATGCTCTTTGGCTGGCGAGAGATATGAGCTTTTATTAACATTGATAAAAAATTCCATCTTCTTATCGACTGAAGGGGGAGAAGGGTCGCAGGATTCTTCTGCATGGCTGCTTCGAATGAAAATGCTGTTTGGCAACGTGAGAACAAGAAATACAGAGAAGGAAAGGGAAGATTGGGATGCTGTGAGGGGAAGATGGGAGGGACTCTCTTTGTAGAAGTCAAAACAAACAGAAACCAAATGGGTCTGGGGAACTTGGGAAAAAAACGTTAACCACTACAAACAGAAGGTAGGATTGTGCAGAGGAGGATGCTGGTGGTGTTGAGCTGGTTTGTCTTTATTGTCCTTGTTTGTGTTTCTGTGTTTTGTTTGTTGCAACAGGGAAGAGGGGAAAAAAATACTGCAAGGTGGTGCAAGAAATGCAGGCTGGAAGATGCCTGCACACCCTGGGACTTGTGCTGAATGCAGGCTGCTGCAGAGCTGAAAGGTTGATGGACGAGGAGGTGAAAAGGGGATTTGTGTGAGTGGAGTTTAGATGGGGATATTTGACAGAAAAATTAGAGGGCAGGGGGAGAGGTGCAGATTTACAGAACAGGTGGAGAAACTGCAGGGGTTGATGGGTAATGAAAAAAAAAAGTGGTAAAATTGCCCAGGGAGGCTGTCATAAAGCTGGCTGACATTTTACGGAAAATTTGCATTAACACAATTGAAATTCTGACACTACAATACACGTTTGCATGTCCCTTTTATTTGTTTGTGGTTTATTCGGATCACTTGAATATGGACTGTGACTCATACCAGCAAAATGTTGCCAGTAGAATGGTTGTAATTCTTTGCAAAGACAGAATTAAAAGTCTGCTTCAGTCAGCTGAGAGGACAGCGTTCAAAGCCAGCTGTGACGATAGAGATCTTACAAATCAATGGGAAAATAGAGCCGCAATAGCGACGAGCAACGAAATCAGAGCAATGACAGGCTCATCTTTGTGCGCTTCACAACAATTATTTTCCAAGGCACAAATACAATGACACCCATTAGAAATGTGTTAGATAAGCTGAGCACTGAACACATACAGCTGAGACAAGCCTATGGTTTAACTGTGCTATTATGTCTTGTTGGCACAGATGCACAAAAGAAGCAGAGAAAACATTTATCACCCAATATTTTACAAAACAAACTTAGGACACAAACATCTGCTACACCCAGTTTTTTGTTTTAATCAAGTAATTAAATAATCTGGAAATCCAGTTTTATTGACAAAAGTCAGATCAGGTCAAAACCCTCCTATGCGTTGGACCCAAAGACTGTATATGAGAGCTGGGCTGAGTGACCCCTCCCCCCTTGTCTTCCAAACAGGAAGTGAAAAATAAAATTTGCAAATGCGTTTGAACTTCCTGTGGAAAATTCGGCTGGTTATTTTTTTAAGTCACTTTGTTAGTGTGTTCACATTGAATTAAAGGTAAAAGCAACATAAAAAAGAAACAGCACTGTTTTAAATGTGGATTTTATCTGCCATCAGAGCAGCTGTACAACATAAAACCTCTATAAACCACCTTAAAAAATAGATTAGAAATATTTGGTAAAAACTTTTCAAAATCCTTCTTTAAATGATGTGAGCTAAAAAACAAAACGAAAAGGAAATGTAGAAATATCTCATTAAAAATTCATCTCAAAGGTAAAGGTTATGTCCAAATTCCCACCCTAACACATAACTACTAAAAAACTATATAGTGTGGCACCTATATATTGCCCTGAATTTTAAAAGCAATTAGGACATCATGCTCACTACTTTTTTAAACGGCGGATGTGATGTCATCGACATCACGAAGTTAAAGTCTTATTGATATGAGCGTTTTGCCATAATTATTTATGAGTCCACTGTCTTCTGAAGATTAAAGTGTTGATGGTTTATAAAAAAAAAAAAACATTTAAATAATTTTTTTTTGCAAAAATTGTTCAGACGCAATGGATTGGGGTCTATATCTGCTGATCTAGTGAGCCCTGGTTCTTCACAGAGACTTCTGGGAAATTCCCAGAGCACTCGATTTTAGAATTGTAGGTTTGGAAACACTACAAAATGGCGAACGCCCTATATAGTGCACTATGTAGTGAATAGGAAAGGAATTTGGACACAACCTGTGACTACGCTAACTATCTACCAAGAAACACAATATAAAACCACTACACGTTAGCCACAACAACATATTCAAAATAACACCACAACCTTGTTTGCGACATGTAAAAAAACAGACTGACACAACTACAACAAACTTTTACTATGACTGTGCTAACTCAATTTTGTTAGTATTGCATAAAAACAGTCTGACACAGCTAAACATTAGCTACATTAGCATGTTCACAATGACACAAAACCTTGTTTGCAACTTGTAGAAAAAAAAAAACCTGACATTTTAACAGAGTGCTGTACCTCTCAAAATTACTTTAACATCAGGAAGAGAAACCACAATTATTTCATATAAGGTGCTCTGGATTATAAAATCAAATGAAGGCTTTGAAGTATCACTTATAAATTGCATTGATTGATTTTCTATGTTTTTACCAAGTTCAATTCAATTTAATTCATATAGCCCAATTTGTCTCAACGGCCTTCACACCAATAGTTGTACAAAAACATAGAATCAGCCATAAAATATGAACAATAGCTAATTGCCAAACTAAACTAGACAGACCCTGGACATCCCTGCCCTTATACCCTTCTTCTCAGTTGTTGTGTTGTTGTACACAGTGAAAAAAGAAGAAATGGGGTGTGTCATATGAAAGCTGTTTGCAATAAACCGAGGTGATTGGACTAAACCAGCCGGAAGTTCCTTGATGAAGGCAGTCAGAAGACATTTTAAAAAGGCTTCATTGCTTTTACACATTTCAACCAATAAAATATCTGTATGACATCTTTGACCTCTTTCTCAAACACCTGTTAGAGCCATTGTTCAAGGGACCAAAGCACTTATGCTGCGCTCCGATGATCCATCTTAGTCTTTTTTGCTTGTAAGTTTGTTTCAGTGCCCTTTACAACGCCAGTCAATAAAAATTGAAAGCTTTAGGACAAATTCTGAAACACAGCATACAGGCATGTGCATCACTGGTCCTTGAAGGAAATGTAAAGAGACAGGGCTGAAATAACCTTCATCTCTCTGGGAGAAGCCATGTGCCATTTTGCCAGTGTAACAAAATAGACAAGAAAACATAGACCCTGCTTTCCCCTTTTGTCTTTTTGACATGCATTCCTCCCTGTAATTTCTGCACAATCCCTAACATTTTGATTTCTGCGGAGGTGGCCCGTGTTTTGCAGTATCTGTATAGTTTTTTTGTTCTTATTTGGATGAAACAGTGCCACAGGGTTAAGACTCTGCAGCTCCACACATGCTCCGCTTTTTATTCAAGTGTCCTCTTGCTTTCTGTGTTACCACCTGCATCATTATTCCCATGCACTTTATTCTGACCTGGAAAGTAGTCAAAGCTACTTAGTGTTAGACACAATAATGGGAAGCTGAGCAATTGCTTCTCAAAGAGTAAACTCTCATCCTTTTAACCTCCCGACGAAGCGGAGCGCTGCCTTAATATTTCCAAGAGGCACCTATGCCCTCTCCCTTATTGTGGAAGCCACATTGAACCCCTGAGGGTCGTGTACCGATCAAAGACCGTCTTTTTAAATAAGAATGAAGTACATCAATTCATTTATGTCCTCTTTTGCTTTTATTGAGACAAGCCAGAGAGTTTGGGGGAAGCGTCGCGTGGGTGCACAGCAGGAAATGAATTGAGGCTGCAGGGTGAAACAGGCTCTGAGGCAGCTTTGTTAACTGGTGACAAGATAATATGAATACCAAACCAAAATGTGCTCATGAAATATGGATCTCTGTGAAGGGATATAGGGTGTGTTTATCTTAAGAGCCAAACCATCAGAATCCACCAGTGGCCTTGTTTTCTCAGTTAGCTTGCTGTGGCCATAATGACAAAGTTCTTTGGAATCCGGCTGTTTACTTCAGCCGCTGCATCTGCCTGGAGCTTCCCCCATGGTTTGATGTATTTTTGAACATTTCCTGCTGACTCCTTATTATGCCAGCAAGAGAAACACATGCTGAGTCAAACTTTGATCTTGTTTGCTTCAGTCAAACCATAATGAAATGACGACTGCGAGAAGGTCACTCTCTGGCGTCTCAAATGGCCGCATCTGATGGAATTTGACAGGAGATTCTAAAATGTTAAAAGCATACAAGAGTATGTTTATTTTCTTCAGTTGGTCTTGTAAGAGTAGTTAGATGTGATGTACCTGTATACAAGATATAAAAAAAAAGACTTTCCTACAATATCGTGATCATTCATTTGTGTCAGCCATGTTTTAGTTAATCACCTAAAATGTAAACTATATAGTCTTCAGCTAATACATAATTTACCCTAAAGATCCTGCTTCTGGCAATAAAGAATTTAATTCATGAATTTTTTTATGTTCTTTTTCTAGTTTGTCCACCCTAATATCTTGTTTTTTATTTACTGGTGATTGATCTGAGTCATTTGTTGCTATCACCAGACACAAAGTATCCTCCACAAGTATGTTTGACCGTCGGATTATATCGTTGTTCACCTTTCGGCCTTTCCCTTCAGGGGTCACCACAGTGAATCAGTTTTCACTGATTCACACAGGTGGTTTGGCAGAGATTTTTACGTCTGATGCGCTTCCTGACTGTGTATTTTATCCGGGCTGGGGACCGGCACAGGGGGACCCAAACTTTGGCCCCTTGTGGCTACATGGTTAGGCAGTATCGTGAAGGGTCTTGCCCCTAAACCTCCACTGGATCAAACTCATCGCGTCCCCTGGGGCTCTGTTGATTGTGTGATTGTGTTAGCCATCCAGCCGCTAGTGTTTGACCACTACATTATGTTTAAAATGTTTTTAGTCAAAGCAAATTATATTGTTGTTGTTTTTTTCTGATTAGGCCATCAGGATTCAGGAGGTTCCATTCTAACACATTCAGCTGATGCAGCACAAAGTGAAATGAGAGAATGGTTCTCCAGGACCTGGTACTACATAAACACAGTAAAGAGTACAACAACAAACACATTAAACAAATGTAATTAAAGTATAGTTAAATGTCTCACATTGACCGCCAAAACTTATTTGGCTCGATCAGCGCCTCTGTTATGTACACAAACATGATTTAGCAAGCAGTGATCTCTGAATGATCTCTCTCAAAATACTTTATTTGCCATTCTCTTCCCCGATTGCAGACAACAATATAAACATGTTGTTTATAAATCTGAAAGATATTAAAATCTATCATGAAAGCTGTTTCTTGTTTTATAATACAAATGATATTCTGGTCATGCACAATCCCACTTCTTCCAGCTCTCTGAGTAAAAGCTTTTGTTTACATGAACAAACATTAATAAATGACAATGATGCCCAAGACACAGAAGTCTATAAAAGCATTATCTGCCATGACAACCTAGGCCAACTCCAACTGAACTTTATTAATGTTATATTATACTATTCATAGTTTATATATTTGTTTTATAAAATAACAAAGGATGCAGTGCAATCTTTTTTTTGCTTTCATTTTAGCATCTGTAAGCAAATAATTTTCCATCTTCTTTCTTTGTATCCAAATGAGAACTTGTAAAAGGCCCCTTTTCCTTTGCATTTTCCTCCTACTGGTCAAATTAAGTCATTGTCACGAGTTAATTAGGCTTAGACAAGGCTAATATCAGGGTTCGGTCTTAAGGGAGACTCAGTTTGATTAAATGTTCTTTACCATCTTGTTAAATAAAAACTTTCAAAGAATTCTTCTCTCATAGGGTAAGAGAAGTATCTTTAATTTCTGCGCCTCATATGGTTCAGAGTAGGCAAACAACACATGATATATTAATTAAGCCATCTTATAGCTGCTGGTAGGCACAGTTGTGTTCTTCTAGGAGTGAATCAGCTGTTTCCTGTCTTTTTTTATTACACTTAATCACACAAGCGATCTCACTAGACTTAATCATACATAACTATTTCTATCATATTTGATACATGCATTTACAATAACAGCCTATCTTATTAGCGGGATGCAAACTTTCCTTAAAATTCCATTGTACATAACTTGGTCCATGTCTTTTGCCCTGTAGTTCGTTATTGGTCCACTAGGGGCAGTAGAAGGGCTTTTCCTGCTTATTTAAAAATGGCTGCCTCCGTGAAATCTCAAAAACACTTTTTGGTGGGAAAAGTATAGCTAGTTTTCTAAAATTTATGTTGAGAATAACTTATCTATTATTGTTAATTTTTTTTAAATGACTACTTCCTGTATTGAAAGAATAAATCATTGGTTGATAATAAATTATTTGTAATACAGTTACACCATGCTAAAATGTGTGAATAAAATATTAGACAGTAGGTAAATAAGGTGCTTTTTTCCTCAAGACTCATGTCAATATTTGTTATCTTAAATTAACAATGTTGTGGGCAAAAACTCAAAGAACTACCCAACACATCTTGATTGATGCTATATATATTTCATTAGAAAAAAGATATTGCAAAAATATTTTTGGGTTTCATCAACTTCATGTGTCAATTCTTTGATAGGCCTCACAGATTTGAAGAAAATAAGGTAAAATGTCATTTTCCCCTGTCAGTGTATGAGTGTCAAAAAAAACAAAACAGAGATAGTACCAAAAATTGTGAAGAAATATTAAGTAAAAAGCTTATGTTCAGCAAATGTAACAGTATTATAGACTCATAGAATTCCATCCATCCCTATTTTTGGTTGATGTTTGGGTTAAGGGGATCTAAGTCCCCTACGAGAACACCTGGACCTCTTTTTCTCTTCCAGCTCTTCTGAAAGTGAAGAGAGACCTTTTCCAGGCCAGCTAAGAGGCATAATCTCTGCAGCTGGTCCATAGTTTGTTGTGGAACCTCCTCCTTGTTGGATCTGTCTCCAACGCCTCACTGGGAAGGCGTCCGTGTGGCATTCTCTCCAGATTGCCTCAACTTGCAACTTGCTTGGAATTTTCTTCCAGATGGCCGAGCTTCACACCCTATCTAAGAGTGAGACGCCTGTCGCCCTGCAAGGGCAGCTTATATCCGACACTTTTATCCATGATCTAATACAGCACAAGTCTACTGCTCATGGCGAGAATTGAGGTTAAAGCCATGTCACACACCTCTAACGTACATTTGCACATTTTCCATGTATGAAATTTTGGACTGTCTTGATACATGCATGATATACACTGACCAAAAATATAAACGCAACACTTTTGTTATTGCTCCCATTTTCTATGGCATGAACTCAAAGATGTGAAACATTTTCCACATACACAAAATAACCAGTTCTCTGAAATATTGTTCACAAATCTGTCTAAATCTGTGATAGTGAGCACTTCTCCTTTGCCAAGACAATCCATCCCACCTCACAGGTGTGCCATATCAAGATGCTGACTAGACAGCATGATTATTGCACAGGTGTGCCTTAGACTGGCCACAAGAAAAGGCCACTCTGAAATCTTCAGTTTTGTTTTATTGAGGGGGTCAGGGGACTCAGACAACCAGTCAGTATCTGGTGTGACCACCATTTGCCTCATGAAGTGCGACACATCTCCTTCGCATAGAGTTGATCAGGTTGTCTATTGTGGCCTGTGGAATGTTGGTCCACTCTTCTTCAATGGCTGTGCGAAGTTGCTGGATATTGGCAGGAACTGGAACACACTGTCGTATACGCCGATCCAGAGCATCCCAAACATGCTCAATGGGTGACATGTCCGGTGAGTATGCTGGCCATGCAAGAACTGGGATGTTTTCAGCTTCCAAGAATTGTGTACAGATCCTTGCAACATGAGGCCGTGCATTATCATTCTGCAACATGAGGTGATGACGAGAGTATCGGCTGATGGGTCTTTACTTTTAGTTTTGAGCTGTTCAAAATTTTTGTTCGGTTGGGAATTAGTAAGATAAAAATCTCAAAACTGTTAATGCTACTTTTACACCGGCCTTGGCAAAATTATATTAGCAATATTATGTTAAGGGAAAAAAATAAATTCCTCATACATATAGCATGTACAAATAAAAAAAGATTTTGTGTTTCAATTTGTTTAGTGAAGTTGTGAAACAGAACCAGTAAATGCTTGAAACAATGTCCAAATATAAAAGAATTTAAGTATAAATACAGAAATATGATCATTGATAAATATGTATGAAATACAAAAAAAATACAGAACATCATCATTTGTAAAACTACATACTTCAAAAATACGTTTTGTTATTCATTTGTGTGTTTTTTGGAAATCAAAATTACATGTGGAGCTGTAACCGATTGTACATTTGGTCAGGGCACTGGACTTTGATGGTGGGTGTACCGGGTTTAGTTAGGAAAGTAAGGACTTAAGGTAAAAGGGGTGAGAGTTTATAAGATTTTTCTTCTTCTCACTCCCTTTTGGACTTGTGTTCTTTATATAATTTTGTCTTGTCTTGTTTTATATAATTTTGTCTTGTTTTTGTCTTATTTTGTTGTTCTCACTTGTCCAAAATAAAAAGGAAATGAATGAATGAATGAATGAATGAATATGCATTTAAGCTGCCACTTCCATCGAAAAGTTCACTGTAAACTCTTGTATACCATATTTCTTCCAATTGTCTCTAATTGACGCAGGTTTCCAACAGCCACCCAATTCCTTTAAGATTCACCCATCTTCCTGGGTCGTGTAGTCTTGCAGACGGCAGGTGTCTGTTGTACTTGTGTTGTGAGCCAGTGTAGCAATGGCCAAGAAACACTCGTTTGATTAAGCGTTTAAGAACATTCTGGTGAGGAATCTGCAAGACATTTAGCGCTTGATCCTAATATCTTCCATGAATGGCGTAAGCAGATAGATGATATTCCGATGATTGCTGCTGAAAAAGGAACAAGCTATTTCCTGGTGGACATGCAAAGAAAGAGAGCGACGAATTAGAGGAACTGTAATGAACATGGATTATTGAGCAAAGCCAGAAAGGTGCGCATCTCTCTTGGAAAATGATCAGCATGAAAGAAGATTTTTGATACGAAGGTTAATGCATCAAAAGAGAGAAGAAACATTGGCAGCCAGCGCTATCAAGAACATAATACAATTTTCTCATCAGTTCAGTAAATCCAGAAATGTTCATCTGGTGTTTTTGTCTGCGGTCCTTGACCAAATTTTAACGCAAAATGAAGCCATTAGCTATCACGATTCTGTCTGCAATGGACCACAATGCCGGGCCGGCTGCAAAAGTTTTGGAATAAAGATGTACGGTATGGGCGTTTCAGGCTTCTGCATTCAAAATACTCGCATTCACACAGGTTTTTAAGTCAGTTTTTGGGCTCTATATGTACAAAACACGCAGCTGCTGAATGCACAATTAAAGTTAAACTATGTTGAACTTTGGCCAATCAGGGACTCGGATTTGGTAGTGACAAATGGATGGCGCCCCCAACTTTATAGAAAGGGTCAATGGAGGAGAAATTAATATTTGTGGTTTGTGCCTGGCTGGACTTATATGATACCAAGTCTTTCATATATCAGAAAAGAGCTGTGAAAGAAAAAGCCTGGAGCAAAATTCATCAGATTTGCCCTTACCTGCTGGTCCAGTTTGAACACTACATGCTAAAAGCGCGTTCTTGAATGCGCTACAGGTGCCCGGTGTGACTGTAGCATAAGCATTAAGAGTCTGCAGAAATACAAATACAGGTGGCCACAAACCTTAGGTGTTGGATGATTTTTTTTTAAATGCCTCAGCATAGACCAGATTCATCCAGCACATCCACCTCCCATCATTTCCCGTCTGGATAATTGGTGAACATGTGATATGATGGTCAGAGGGGGCTTTCTTTATTTAGAAAGAAGCAATTACTTTGAATGCTGACTGGCTTCTTGACATTCTTGTAGCTGTAGTGACTACTTAAAGAAGAGGTCAAGCTAAGAGGGTGTCACCCTGTCCAAGTATGGATTTTCAATCAATCGAGGTCTCAAAATGACTAAATTTCTTCAGCATGAGGTCTGTTTTTCTCTCAAATGACTGTCCACTTGAGCGAGCCACATGCGGTCTTTAATCAACTGTCTGCTTTTTAATGGAAACATCTGTTCCTGTGTCAAATGAGACCCCAAAAGCTATGATGGATCTCTCATTCATGAAGCAGCTACACCAAATGCTGTGTATCAAAAGTCCCAATTAGTTTTAATTCGGTCCCATCCCCGGCACCTGGTCTGCAGAGGAGGATTTGTTTTTTACCAGGTTTTTTTTGTTTTTTAGAACAGGGCCAGAGCTCCCGCCTCTTGGCTGATTGCAGGCAGGTCTGTGTTTGATCGCATCCTACTTTTCCCATGTTTTGCATGCCTTACACAATCAAAGTGGTGGATTTCTGCAAACTACCTACTTTCTTGCATTTCTTTTTTTAAAATCCACCATGTTTTTTTGGCCCCACTTGTACTACTTGGAGCACAAGACTTTTAAAATATTCAGTGATTCCATCTCCTTACCTGTGTATCCAAGAAGAGATGCGGTGGCGAAAGGCTCCCTGCTCTGTAGTGACACTGCAAGTGTGTACGCAGGAGAAGCAATTTGAAAACCTCCTTTTTTTTCCCCCCATCTCCTCTTAACATCGCCTTTTTCTGGTTTGCCAGTCTGAGCCAGGTTGAAACTGCTCAAACAAAAGCCTTTCTCACCCTGAAGGGATTTACATGGAGGCTGGAGATGGGTGGGGATGGGTGGAAAAAAGAACAGACACGAGTAAATGCCAAAAGAACAATCGGGAAAGAAATAATGAACAAAAATAATAATTGGAGGTGTGATTTGAGCCGCATTTGAAAAGAGCTAATGAAGAGAGGAAAGGGGTGAAGGAGACAAAAAATAAAGTTAATGAACAGAGTGGATAAAGAGGAAAAACTTCCAAATATGAAAGAAGGTAAAGAGCAATGACGTGCAGTCAGGAGAGACATAATGACAGGTGAGGCTGCTGGGTGAGGCCAGCAGTTCTCGTGCCTCATGTTAGGGGGCGCCGGTGAGCCCTGAGATTATGACGCTAAAAAAATAATAGAATAAGACAGGGGTCGGGAACCTTTTTGGCCGAGAGAGCCATAAACGCCACATATTTTTAAATGTAATTTAGAAAGAGCCATACAATAATGTAGCGTCCCTGTCCCACACTGAGGCACGGAGACTTTACCTCTTTTAAGGTTATTTATTGTGGTTACTGCAGACCGCAGCAAACGCCGTAAAATTAATTCAGCAACTCCTGAATCTCTCCCGCTGACACGAGAGCGCTTCTCCCAACTTTATATTCCTCTGCTCCCGCTCCAGCGCTCCTATTTCCCTTATTCGGCCCATAGCTGAACCCCATTGGTCCAAACTACCTAACAACAGGCTGAGCGACAGAACTGAGAGCCAATCAGATCTCTGCTTGATGCGTTCAAGGAACTCCAGAACTTTTAACGCGTCCCAACAGCGGACCCAACTCAGTCCGCGACAATATGTTTAAAACTAAATATACAAGTGAATGTGTGCATTTGATGTAGTTTCAACACTTTTAAAGTACAATAAGTCTGTGGATTCTTTTTAATAACATCGTTATGCTGTTGCTAATAAATGATGAGTATTTCTCGTGGTGGTTTTGCTGATGGTCTAGTCTGGTTGATACGTGGTGAGTTTCAGCTTCATGCAGGCGTTGAGACTTTAAACGTGATCGTAGGTCTGAATGTTCTGTAGATGTGACAAAGACTCACATGCAGACGTGGAGACAAACACACACTCACACTGCAGTGAGTGACGGGCAGCGGGTTTTACGTTTTTACAATCCCTGTGCGATTCACCTGCTGCCTGTGGAAGAAAGCAGAGGGTGAGGGGCACCCCCACCCTCTGCTTTCTTCCTCACATCCCGTCCCCGCATCTGCGCGCTCTTTCTCAGAGACGGGAGCGCGCAGGTTTAGGCACGGCAATTAATAGGTTTCCTGCTGGAATAAACTCTGTGAAATAGTAGATAATAGTAAAATGAGTGCTGGCGCAGATTTTTCTCTCCAAGCACCGATACGACTGCGCGCCCCTCTGGCATCGCATCGCGCACGAGAAGGACTGATCTAATGAAAAAAAAATGGTATAAATAAAGATTTGTCTGCGAGCCATACGTGACCATCAAAAGAGCCATATGTGGCTCGCGAGCCATAGGTTCCCGACCCCTGGAATAAGAGATAGCAAGCGGCAAGTCATTTTCTTCAGAAGGAGCAACGTATGGACTTTATTTACAAGTAAAGGCAATATGATAATAAGGTTTGTGCTTTTTTCTATGCTGCAGTTTGTATATGGAAAAAAAAAACATGTTGAAATGATATTTTAAACAAAAAACATTAACTGTTGTCAATCAAATGGTGAATAAATTACTCAGTATGGTTCATATGTTTGTAAATCTGACTGATGACGTCAGTGCCTCACCAGCCATTAACCTCACCGCACGTCACTGGTAAAGAACAACATAATTATGAAAGAAAGAAAAACATCAGATCATTTTGGAGTCAAGAAGTGCAAAAAACTTGCAATATAAGCAAAGAGAAAGCAAAATGGCCAACACTTCTATAATTTAATGAAACAAGGTAAATGATGGAATCACCAAAATTGGAAATTTAGACAACTATGAAGGATCAAAACAGTTCAGAAGATGGGGGAGTGAAACTAGGGATGTATATTGTGGAATTGTGGGGGTGGGGGCAAACTCAACGAAAAGTGTTATGAACATAAGAATAAATCTAAATACAAAAAAGTGTTAATCAAAATGTAACTGTAATTTTAATAACAACAAATATATGTAATATACGCAGTAAAAATCAAACCAACTTTAGAGTTTTGTTACTTAAAGATCAGTTTGTTTTCTTGGGTCGTCACTTTGTTAACCCTTTACCACCGGAGATATCTCCGGCGACACGTAAATAACACACGCTTTTTGACCTACTGGAACTCTTTGACCATTAATGCTTGAACATTAGCATACAGTGTTGACACTGAACCGTTGCTACCCGATACTAGCGCTTGTACCAGCAGTTGGAAGAGGCTTGCTTTCAAATGTCAAAGCGGTGTAAATCTTGCAAATCTTGCTCCAGGCTTTTTCTTTCACAGTTCTATATCAAAAAATGAAAGACTGTGTCGTATAGGTCCAGCCGGACACAAACCACAATTATTAAGGGTTTGCACATCAGTGAATTAAAAGGGACGTCATCCATTCATCACTATCATATCCGAGTCCCTGATTGGTCAAAGTTTGACCTGGTTTGACTTGGAACGCGTTTTCAATGTTTTGAACAAAGGAGCCCAAAACCTGGCGTAAAAACTTTTATTAAATGCGAGTGTTTTAAACGTAAATTGAACTTCTTTAAAGGTTTGACAGGAGATCCTACCAGTCTGACTAGTTCAAGTTGAAAGTATTAGTAGCTAAAGTGGGTTTTAACTCGTGTTGCTGATACTCAGATTAGGAGTGTGAGCTGTGGAGGTTGCTTTTTTGCTAAAATATTTATTTCTTTGACCTCACAGCCCAGCCCCTTAGAGTGCTGCATACTGTATCCCAGTCTTCCTTACTGTGCAAAGCAGATAAGTTACAAGTTACACTATTTTATAGTCTGATATATATTTTCCCATCTGATTATTGTAATGTCTGCCTAATTGGCCACCAGCAGAGTACCGTGTATGTTCATGAAAGACAATGGCAAAAAAGTATCTCAGACAGACGAAACCAAAGTTCTGACATGCTCTGCTCTATATTTAAGATGCACTTTAACTTCCTGCCATTTGTTTAATCATCTGATAGAAACATGGTTCTTGAGACACTTGCAATGAGTTCCAACACATGTCAGGGTATTTTTATGCTGAAGGACTGTGGAAAGTGGTACATCTGTTACTGTAAGTGCGGTCTCAGGGGGGGCTGCCTGCTGCTCACCAGCACTGACGGAGTCAGCCACCTGGACTATTTGTCACCTCCCTTGGCTTTGTTGATGCTCTCTGATTATTTCCCTCCAGCTACCCTCCCTTCCTCTTTCTGATTCTATCCGTTATCCTCTTTCCCTCATATTGTTGGCCTCCCCATACTGCATATTGTCATTTTGTTGTAATGGCACCATCCTTGTCTTGTTTTTTTCCCCACTGTCCTCACTGCTGTGCTATGCGCCGGCCTTTCTGCTCTTCTTTACTCCGTCGCCAGCTGATTCGTTATGCCGTTGCCATTCGCTCGTACACGTCTCATTGGTCACCGTCTGCTGAGCTTTCCATTACCCTCTCTCGCCTTTTGCCCTCCTTTCCCCTGGCTGATGTTGTTTGATCTTATACTTTTTGCTTCGAGATATTTGTTTCTCCCCACACCATGAGGTGTGATTCATCTGTGGAGGCTTTTATCTGTAAAAAGCAAAGATGAGCTGCAGGTTAGGGCTGATTCTGAGGCACATTACGTTCTTTAACTCAGGTAGGGGGACCGGTTGGTGAGTGCAGGTATCAGCACTGCAGTTGGTCGTTAATGCAAAGTGTATTCATTAAAGGACTTTAAAGTAGCAAATAGGATATAACGTTTAATTTTGTGGAGATGTTGCACTCATTTGCTGTATGTTTTGAGTCCATAAATGCATGTGTATACAGTGGTGGAGCTGGAACATTTCATATGGGGGGTAAGAAGACTTTAGAAAGGTAGCAAATGCAAATATGGCATTTAATGATAATTTTCTTTTATTTGTTATTTTTGCAATACTTAAAAATGTTCAAATTAATGATTTCTTAATCTTTGTCGAAATTGATACCAATATTTACTCAAAAATTGGGGGCATGTCCCCTACCTCCCCCACGTAGCTCCCTCCCTCTATATACAGGAGCAATGTTTTTTTTAAATTCCACCACTAAAAACATATTTTCTTAACCAGGCTTTCAACCAAACCCTTCAAAACAGGACGTGTCAGAAAATGTGAAATGTTTTTCTCACTTATGCACAAATCAAAAATGTCAAAAAGAGTGAGTTGTCACACCAGTGAGGATGTTCAGGACAGCGTGATAAGCCACTGCAATGTTTTCCAACACAGTTCAAGAACACTTCAAAGGGAAATCCGATCTTTTGTGTCCTGCGGTTGTGTGTATAGGAAGCAAAATATATTGAAGGCAAAGTTATTTGTCTGGATCTGGCCTCCTGTCCTCTCACTTGCATCACACTCATTTACTATTCGTGCTATTCTTGCACAGAGAGAACAGGTGCAATGATTACAAAAGAAAAATCACACTAACCCAGAATGTAGTATTTTTTTAGACAGCACTAAAAAAATAAAAAAACTAGTGGAGAAGCAACAAAACTCTGAAGTTGGAAAATAGTGGAGAATATTGTCAAACACGTGCTTCTAAAGATGAGGCTGTGTTGTTTATGAAGGGCAGAATTTTAATGTTTACCGATGATTGTATCTTCTATAGAGCACTCGATTAGACTTAAATAAAAATATTTTTTTAACAAGTTCTTGTGGCATTTTTCTGATGATTGAGGACATATATTATGAAAATTACGCTGAAAAATTTCTTTAAAATTTCTTTATTCAAATCATGGTAAATCTGGAGCAGATAAAAGTAGAAAAAATGATGGACAGGCCACAAGACCACTTTTGTTGCACTGATAATTTTAGGTTGGGGTTGTGAAGCACTGTAAGCTAGCAGGAGAGCGTGTGAAAAAGTGGATAATGGGGAAGGGGGCAAACTTACTCTGAGTCAACAGTCCCGCCCACAACTCAGAGAAAATTTCGAATGAACTCCTGCTGCTCTACAGAAACTATGTCCTAGAAACGGACACAGGTTTTTTTTTGGAATTTTCCTAAACATTGCATAATCATAATTAAAAGACCCCTGGAAACACTTTTAAAATAAATCAAAAGTTGAACCGAATGGGACTTTAACATGATTTTTTAGGTTCCAGTTTGTCTTTTTTGTCACTTCAAAACCAAACAATGTTACTGTCTAAGTATGAGTGACAAGCAAAAACAAGGAACAATTCATAAAACCTGTTTTTAGTATGTTTGATCCAAAAGAACATATGAATCACCGCTGAATTGTTTTACTGTAGTGCTGAGTCATAGATCATTTTCCTAATTTCTTCTCACACATAATTTAGACCTTAAGATTGTAGCAAAAATTATGTGTGATACTTTGGAAAACACATAAACACAGACACATGGGATTGCAGCCTAGATTTAGTTTTTCAATTACCTATTTACAACACCACTGATCCACTGGTTGCTATCATGTACTTCCTTCTCTGGGGGGTTAAATTTCATTTCATTTCCAGTTCTGCAATAAACTGAAAAAGTCTCAAGAGTAAACCCTGATGGGGACGCCTTTGGTGGCAACAGTTTTATCATTGTCTCTGGCATGCCTGTCATCTGTGCTGTCATTTGAAGTCTCTGGGTTTTTCCCCGACTTTCATCTTTCCACGTCTTTCAGTGAATTTCTACAGTGACTCTCTCCAAGTATAGAGCCAGGGTGTTTTCTAAACTCCAAACCACATATTCAGCAGAACTTATGGCCTTCAAGAAGTTTTATTTTAAGACTGTAACGCTGACAAAAGATTTCCGACAAATCTGTGTCGTTTTGGCTTAGGGGTTGACCCAATTTCTCAGAACCTTTACTCAGTGTCATTAAGTTGCTCTTAAGCCACTATGTACATTTTGTTCATATTGCTCAGATGAAAATTGGTTATATGTAAATAGAGGTGAAAAAAGTGAGAAAAGTTGTTTTCTTTACGTGAAATTTTCACAGATTTATCATGAATGAACGATGTTAAAACCACGGAGTAAGTACGAATAAATCACGCAAAGAACAGGTAAATCAACATTAGTGAGTTGTGTGTCAATTACGTAATTTGAATGTGATATGTAGGCGATGTAAAAGTCATACAGTGGTGGTACATGCATGAAAGGTTCATTAGACATACGTGGAACGGTTGTGGAAAGCCACAAAACTGTGTATGCATCTTGCAAAAATCATGCAGTTGTGCAAGATTTACATAATTTTTGCGTATATACTATGTAAAATACGCGTAAACTGCGTAATTCTCAACCAACCATTTTGAAAAGCTCAAATGAAAACTCGTGAAGACCGTCGAAAGGCTCTGCGCTCATCGACAAATGTAAGAAACACTTTACAGATTAGGTAGATCACGCATGTATCACAAAAGATTGAAAATTTTATATGTTTAACATGCGCAAAATGTTCATAGTGGTTGTGTGACACAACATTTAACTGATCTACTGGTGTTTTAAATCACTTAAAATCCACTAAGAATGACTAAAAGTATGTTTATTATCTTTATCATTTCAAATGATCTGACTTCCAAAATACAAGAACACACAATCCTTTTGGAAGAGTTCAAGTTCAAGATCCTCCTGTTAACCTATAAGGCCTTACATGGAATGGCCCCGTCCTATATTAAGGACCTCATAGTCCCTTACCATCCAATCAGAACACTTCGCTCCCAAAATGCAGGACTGCTTGTGATTCCTAGAATTAATAAAAGTACAGTTGGGGGTAGAGCGTTTAGCCACCAAGCCCCTGTTTTATGGAATAAGCTCCCAGCTCATGTAAGAGAGGCAGATTCAGTTTCTACATTCAAAGTTAGACTGAAAACATTCCTCTTTGGACAGGCTTATTGTCAGACTAGTTAGTATTCAGAGATTTTTTAACTTAATGTTAAAGTGTGGGTGACATGGCCTATTTTAATCAGCCAATATATAGTAAATAGTCTCTATTTCATGTTGCGATTGTTTTTAATATTTTTCGAAAAAGAATAAATAACGAAAAACGCGATATAAACAACGAGGACGGCCGCCGGCTTCACGCATTCCGCCGAATTCGCGCCGCCCTGTTTGTGACGTAACGAAAGGCAGACAACATGGCTAGCACCGATAGCGAAGCACAGAGTGATGCTACCGTCTTCCAGCCAAGACCACTTAAATTTGTTTTTTTTTAATCGTCTTCTCACAACTGAGGTCGTGACCACGCTCAATAATGACGATGCCCGCATTATTGATCGAAAACTCTTCAGATTTGTTTGTGAAAGTTTAGCGTGTGTCCCCAGTTTTGGTCTCTAGGGGATCCGTCACGCTGACCACGTGGTACAGACAGAGCCAATCAGAGCCGTCGACGCATCCGAAAGCAACTAAAACGTCCCGTCATTGGTCAATTGAGCCGGGTAGACGAGAGATAGCCGCGACCATAGAGGAAGTGATCCGCAGAGAAATATAGAAAATAAAGCAAAAATTCGCCGATTTCAGACAATTTTTTCATCCGGAAAGCGATTTGTCCATAGAGATCAGGTCTTTATTTCCAGGAAAGTACGTTCGGTTTGCTCAAAAACCCGGATTTCCGGGAATTCCCGGAAGACTTTCATCACTGAACGTTAAACTCACTCTCTTTTGTAATAAATACATTATGTAATAAACGTTAAACTCACTCTCTTTTGTGCCAGCTTTTCGGTCACAGATTTTCTCTTTTTGTACTGGCTCCTGCCAGTGCTGGTACTGGGCGTTTCTGTTTTTTGGACGTGCGCTGAACTTGTTTTGTCCATTGTTTCAGCAGCGTTTCTTGGTTTGGGAATTTATACACAGATACACTTTCACTAGATGTATTGCTACATCCAGCTGCCACACAACGACTTGGCATGTTGATGATTAACAGAGAATTAATGAGAATTAACGATGATTAACGAGAGAAACGAAGACTACCTGCTTTGTTTACATGCTGTCCGAAGCGGAACTACGGAAGTCAATGCCTTTCGTGACGTCACAGGTCATATCTGGGTCACTTCCAGCCTGCGCTCTTAGCGGCAAATTCAAATCTCTGATTCCTTCGAAAGATGTCTATTATTCATATGCTTCGGATTTTTTTCGACGCGAACTATTGGTATCAATAGAATCAGCGTTTAAAGGGCTTTTTTATTTGACAAAGTTGTTCAAAGCATGGCATCCACACTTTAATTTGTTTAAATTAAACTTAATAACAATAACTATTTGTTTTAAAAGGCTGCTAGAAGTTGAAGCTGGGGTAACTATGGTGCTCCGGGGTTCTGTTCTCTTTTCTCTTCTACTTCTACCCTTCCTCTCTTCTCTATTTTTGCTCATCATTTGTCATTTAGTTCTCCATGCCTCTGTTTGGTGCAGTGCGATTCATGTATGGTCCCTCTTTTCCTCTCCCCTCCTGGGGAGTGGGAGTGCTTTCAGACTCCAGCTGGCTCATTCTTGCTCCAGTTCCTGACCGTCTACCTCACCTTTGCTCCCGCTCCTACACCTGGCTTAGAGGTAAGATCTTAGGCCCGAGCCCGAGTCAGAACCCGACCCGACCCGAATTTCGGGTCGGGTCGGGTTCTAAATGACAGTCATTACGTTCGGGTAGGGTCGGGCCGGGCTTCTCTCTCGCTGACTTTTTTAATAAATATATTGTAATGGCTGCAAAGAAGCTTCTTAGGCGGCGGTTGTGAAACAGCTCTTTATTAATCCTGTACGTCAGAACGGTTACCGCACGAACCGAAAGGCACAGCCAGCTTCTAACTCAGAGGGAGAACGTTCCCCTAACGCACACACCCACACACACACACAGGTAGACCCCGCCCCCTCCCACCAGTCACCAGCCCACCGTTGATTGACATACACTGTGGTCCAGCAACTGGCAGAACGAGGGGGGCGCCGGCCACCCGCAGCTCTGCGAGCGTGTCGTGAACGTAATCTTCCCTCCCCAAGTCCGCATCTATTTTGTTTAGGGATCCCCGATATGGAGCAGCAGGAAGTCAAGGAGAAACTTCAGACAGGGAAACTGAAAAGGCAAACGCGCACCGCTGCGCCTGCAGCATTTCCCGCGTAATGAAGCGAGTGCTTATCATCCAGATCTCTCTGTCACTCTCTCTGTCTGGCCTCTTCTTCTGTGTTCCAGCGTTATTTCATTGATCAAATGCATTTGTCATGTAGGGAGGAACCTTTGCGCAGAGCTTCCAGCTGAACTCTATGCCACAACAGCAGCTTATACGCGCGCGGCTGCAGCGACCACTCTGTTAGAAAGAAAATAACTTTATGATCATAAAAATATGTAGATTATTTTACCTTTAAGAAATCTGGCGATTTTTTTCTGCCAAAAATCCTATGGGTTAAATTGAAATTTCGGGTTTGCTTCGGGCTCGGTCCTGCAAATCAAGTTAATTGGTCGGGTTCGGTCCGAGTTCGGCTTTAATGCCCGCGGGCCTGTGTCGGGTCGGGCCGGATTTTTTAGGCCCGATCTTACCTCTAACCTGGCTGTGGATCCTGCCTCTAGCTCCTCTCTGGCTAGTCTCTGCTCTGTTCCTGACCGAGTACCTCGTCTCTGCTCCTGCTCCTACACCTGGTCCTGCTCCTAGACAGGCTGTGGTTCCTGTCTCCGGCTCGACTCGCGCCTTTGACTGTCCCCCCAACCCCGGCTGGATGAAGCTCGTCTGCTGGACTTTATATATGTAGTTGTAGAGTTAGATACGTTAATTCTTCTCTAAGAGTTCTGATAAATCGCCTGTCTGTCCTGGGGGAGGATCCCTCCTTCATGTGGGCACCCCTGAGGTTTCTTCGTTTATTTTTCCGGAATCCGTTTTTTTGGGGGAGTTTTTCCTTACCGCGAAGGGGGGGTCTAAGGGCAGGGATGCCAGTATAGCTCAGTCAGTTTGTCAGTTCATTTTAGTATTTTCCCATTGAACTCTTTGTATTCGTGATCCTTTTGAGTTCATGTTTTACTTCGAAGCCCATTGAGACGACTGTTGCTGTGATTTTGGGCTATACAAACAAAATTGAATTGAATTGAAAGAGACAAATATATCAACAATTAAACTTGGATGAATACATTATAATTACTCAAAGGTGCCCTTTTCTCAAAGTCTGAAGCCTTTTTTGAAACCAAAGAGAACTCTTATCAATACACTATTCACAATAAGTTAAGGATATTGTAAAATATATTCCGTGAACCTCGTATACACAGTGTTTCACTTCACAGATTTTCAGGATAGAGAAGTAATTCTATTTGGGATGACAGACACACCTTATTTTGTGTTTTTCACAAAATAGTGTGTCTTACTTATTGGGGCCAAAACCAACACAAAAAGAAAAGCCTCTTTGTCAAAGGTCAGGGCTCTGCATCCCCCTCTGGTCACCTGCAGGAGCCGTCTCCAGAGTTTTAGTGACACCACATCTCCCAGCAACCCCAGCATGCTGTTTCTGAGTGTTGCACACCTGACTCTCATTCACCAAATCAATCAAATCAACCAAATCAATCAAATCAGAGTACAAACGATTTAGTCATTGTAGATGGTCCAGTCACTGCACATTCTTACCACAGAGACATCATAGAACGATCATCATCCCCCAAATCCCCCCTGCTTTCCTGTTCATGGATGATAATGCTCTAACACATGGTACCATGATTATCACAGCTCCACTTCATAGAGCTGAAGATGTCGCTGTCAAGCTTTTAATGTGGCAAATGGTGGAGCTAGCTGCTATTGACGTGGTCAACTTTAGTCATTTCTATCTATTTTTTTTTTTTTTTTGGTCTTAATTTTGGGGTAATAAATATCAAACTACTGAAAGTGATGTTTTTTCTCATTAGTAATATCAAAGGAAACTCACGTATTTCATTAAAATTCTGACCGAAAGGGAAAAGCACTCATGTAAACAACAATATCCCTAACGAATTGTGAATGGTGCATGTCTAATTTCTTTTATTAAGGTAACACGAGAGTCCTTTGTTGAATTAGATAAACTGGTGGCTCTATAGACACTGTTAAAGCAATGCAATTACAAGCGTCTGTGATGCCTGAGAAATTTATTATGGCCCGCAGCAGTCACAACTGCAAGGACCATATTGTAACTGCTACGAGGGTCGAACACTCAAAAAGCCCAAAACGTCAAAAAAACGCGTCAAAAAGCCAAAAAATGGGGTCAAAAGTCGCCCAAAGCACAAAACAACACAACAATTGTGTAACGCAACAAAAAAAACAACACACACGCACAACACCAACGCACAAACGACAAAATTGTAGTCGCAAAAATGACGACAAAATCACGAAAAAGCCCCAAAAAGGCCTCAAAGGACGGGTTTAAAGCCAAAAAGACATGCCCAGCCTATAGTAAAAGACTGGCTGCATTGAAATACATAGGAAGCACCCTGGGGAAAAAACTTCTTATTGTTTTTGCTTCGTTTCATTATTATGGCCCGCAGCAGTCACAACTGCAAGGACCATATTGTAACTGCTACGAGGGTCGAACACTCAAAAAGCCCCAAAACGTCAAAAAAACGCGTCAAAACGCCAAAAAATGGGGTCAAAAGTCGCCCAAAGCACAAAACAACACAACAATTGTGTAACGCAACAAAAAAAAACACACACACGCACAACACCAACGCACAAACGACAAAATTGTAATCGCAAAAATGACGACAAAAACACGAAAAAGCCCCAAAAAGCCCTCAAAGGACGGGTTTAAAGCCAAAAAGACATGCCCAGCCTATAGCAAAAGACTGGCTGCATTGAAATACATAGGAAGCACCCTGGGGAAAAAACTTCTTATTGTTTTTCGATCGTTTCATTTTTATTATTATTATTACGTTTCTTCTTTCTTACTGCGTCTTTGAGCTCAAATTTGACCCCCGCCACATACTCGAAAACTCACCAAAATTGGCACACACCTAGGATAAATTAAAAATGAATTTTCGGCAAAGTGAATGCCCCCCCCCCAAGCCCGATGACATCACAGTTGGCAAAACCGTAAAAAAAATGAATGGGGCCGAAATCTCAAATGGAGCCGAATTTTTTTTTTTCAAGAGACAGGTACGAAACCAAAACAGACGTGTTGGAGATATCCCAAAGAAGTTTTGAAATCATTATGGGATGGCCACACGACCTACGGCTTGGCAGCCATTTTGTGGCGAACTTTGAGAAATGGCGATTTTCGTGTTTTTTGACAATATGGGAAAACGACACTTTTGTTTGTGCGAATTTAATGAAATCGGACACACATGCCACCAGCTAGATTCTACAACTACCAGAGAAGTTTCGTTGCCCTTTGACCTTGGGAAGGGGCGGCCATCTTGAATTTTCATAAAAAAGCACCTTTAGTAATGTATACCAATGAAAACTCGTCCTAGGGATTTTTATCGATCTTATTGAAACTTCTCGGGCATCAGTGGCAACCTACTGTGGACAAAATGTTGGAATTAGAAGTTGTAGATTTTGAACGGCGTGCGCGTGGCGAATTCGCAACCGCCGCCATTTTAGCTAGCTCGCACATATTTTATCGGAATGTCTTGAAAATGAAATGTGCGATTCCCTGGCCCACACTGAACAAAACGATGCCACATACGACAAGATCGATAAAGGAATGTGGGCGTGGTAAGCAAAAAACGATCGCAAAAAAAAGTGCTGACTCGGCAAAAAAAAAAAAATTCGGATTTTTTTTTTAAGAATCGGCTAACGAAACCCAGATAACTTTGTTGGATATATCCAATCAAACTTTTGAAATCATTACGTGATGGCGACACGACCTATGGTTTGGCGGCCATTTTGTGCCAAAATCGGCCATTTTGAGATTTTCGCGTTTTTACACAATATGGAAAAATGAACTTTTTTTCGAGCGATTTTCACGAAATTTGACTCGCATGTCCCTAGCGTAGGTCTACAATCACCTCTGGAGTTTCGTCGACCTTTGACCTCGGGAAAAGGCCGCCATCTTGAATTTTTTATAAAAAACACCTTTACCATCAGATTCAACCGTAAACTCGTCGTTGGAATGTTCAACGATCATCTCGAAACTTTCTAGGCATCAATGGCAAGCTACTCTGGAAAAAATGTTGGAATTAGAAGTTGTAGAATTTGAACGGCGTGCGCGTGGCGAGCTAGCAAAGTGGCGCACTGTTATAACTCCCATGCCTTTCAATACAATACAGTGACAATTGAATGCTTGCATTTATGCCTGGATCTGAATACATTGAAAAACACTGGACAAGGAAATATAAAAAATGTGGGCGTGGTTAGCATAAAACCACTGTTGCTAAGGACAACAAAAAGTTTACTTTTCCCGATTTGTCCGAAACTGACGTTAATCCGTTCGTCCTCCCGAGGCAAACAAAACATAAAATGGTTGCTATGGAGATAAAATCAACAGAAAAGCCGCCATTTTGAAAAAAAGTGGGTTTTTTGTCAACTCATGACATGTAGCTTTCACCAATGGAGCAATGTGTTTTTCTGAGTAAGTTAATGATGCTGATCGCTATGCTAGCAGTTTTAGCCATGTTAGCATAGCTAGCATAGTTAGCATAATTAGCATCGTAAACAATGTGTTTTTCTGAGTCAGTTGATGATGCTGATCGCTATGCTAGCACTTTTAGCCACATTAGCATAGCTAGCATAGTTTGCATAATTAGCATTTTAGGTAATGTGTTTTTCCGAACAAGTTGATGATGCTGATCGCTATGCTAGCAATTTTAGCCACATTAGCATAGCTAGCATAGTTAGCATAATTAGCATTTTAGGTAATGTGTTTTTCCAAGCCAGTTGATGATGCTGATCGCTATGCTAGCACTTTTAGCCACATTAGCATAGCTAGCATAGTTAGCATAATTAGCATTTTAGGTAATGTGTTTTTCCGAACGAGTTGATGATGCTGATTGCTATGCTAGCACTTTTAGCCAAATTAGCATAGCTAGTATGATTTGCATAGTTAGCATTATTAGCTTATGCAGTTTTTTCTATCCCTCATCAAAGGTGGGCGGTGAGGGCGGTGAGGGCGGTGAGGGCGGCGGTGGTGCGTACAGTTGGGCGTGGAAGGCGGGTTGCGTCTGCGGGCCATACAACGCCGCTTGCGGCTTTAATTATTATTTATTATTATTACGTTTCTTCTTTCTAACGGATCCGTTGAGCTCAAATTTGACCCCCGCCACATACCCGAAAACTCACCAAAATTGGCACACACCTAGCATAAATTGAAAATGAATTTTCGGCAAAGAGAACGTCACCCCGCCCACGACGATGACATCACGGCGAGCGTTCCCGTAAAAAAAATGAATGGGCCGAAAATTGCTTATGGGGCCAAAAAAAAATATTTTGAAATACAGTTACGAAACCAAAACACACGTGTTGGAGATATCCCAAAGAAGTTATGAAATCATTATGGGATGGCCACACGACCTACGGCTTGGCGGCCATTTTGTGGCGAACTCTAAGAAATGGCGATTTTCGTGTTTTTTGACAATATGGGAAAACGTCACTTTTGTTTGAGCGTTTTTTATGAAATCGGATACAGATGTCAACAGCTTGATTCTACAAATATCAGAGAAATTTCGTTGACCTTTGACCTTGGGAAGGGGCGGCCATCTTGAATTTTCCGAAAAAAGCACCTTTAGTAATGGATACAAACGAAAACTCGTCCTAGGGATTTTTTTCGATCGTCTTGAAACTTCTCGGGCATCATTGGCAAGCTACTGTGGACAAAATGTTGGAATTAGAAGTTGTAGATTTTGAACGGCGTGCGCGTGGCGAATTCGCAACCGTCGCGATTTTAGCTAGCTCGCACATATTTTATCGGAATGTTGTGAAATTGAAATATGCTATTCCCTGGCCCACACTGAACAAAACGATGCCACATACGACAAAATCGATAAAGGAATGTGGCCGTGGTAATCAAAAAACGATCGCAAAAAAAAGTGCTGACTCGGCAGAAATTTTTTTTTTCGGATTTTTTTTTTAAGAATCGGCTAACGAAACCCAGATAACTTTGTTGGATATATCCAATCAAACTTTTGAAATCATTACGTGATGGCGACACGACCTATGGTCTGGCGGCCATTTTGTGCCAAAATCGGCCATTTTGAGATTTTCGCGTTTTTACACAATATGGAAAAATGAACTTTTTTTCGAGCGATTTTCACGAAATTTGACTCGCATGTCCCTAGCGTAAGTCTACAATCACCTCTGTAGTTTCGTCGACCTTTGACCTCGGGAAAAGGCCGCCATCTTGAATTTTCTATAAAAAACACCTTTACCACCAGATTCAAACGTAAACTTGTCGTTGAAATTTTCAACGATCATCTCGAAACTTTTTGGGCATCAATGGCAAGCTACTGTGGAAAAAATGTTGGAATTAGAAGTTGTAGATTTTGAACGGCGTGCGCGTGGCGAGCTAGCAAAGTGGCGCACTGTTATAACTCCCATGCCTTTCAATACAATACAGTGAAAATTGAATGCTTGCATTTATGCCTGGATCTGAATACATTGAAAAACACTGGACAAGGACATATAAGGAATGTGGGTGTGGTTAGCATAAAACCACTGTTGCTAAGGACAACAAAAAGTTTACTTTTCCCGATTTGTCCGAAACTGACGTCAATCCGTTCGTCTTCCCGAGGCAAACAAAACATAAAATGGTTGCTATGGAGATAAAATAAACAGAAAAGCCGCCATTTTAAAAAAAAGTGGTTTTTTTGTCAACTCATGACATGTAGCTTTCACCAATGGAGCAATGTGTTTTTCTGAGTCAGTTAATGATGCTGATCGCTATGCTAGCAGTTTTAGCCCTGTTAGCATAGCTAGCATAGTTAGCATAATTAGCATCTTAAACACTGTGTTTTTCTGAGTCAGTTGATGATGCTGATCGCTATGCTAGCAATTTTAGCCACATTAGCATAGCTAGCATAGTTAGCATAATTAGCATTTTAGGTAATGTGTTTTTCCGAGCCAGTTGATGATGCTGATCGCTATGCTAGCAATTTTAGCCACATTAGCATAGCTAGCATAGTTAGCATAATTAGCATTTTAGGTAAAGTGTTTTTCCGAACGAGTTGATGATGCTGATCGCAATGCTAGCACTTTTAGCCACATTAGCATAGCTAGCATAGTTAGCATAATTAGCATTTTAGGTAATGTGTTTTTCCGAACGAGTTGATGATGCCGATCGCTATGCTAGCACTTTTAGCCACATTAGCATAGCTAGCATAGTTAGCATAATTAGCATTTTAGGTAATGTGTTTTTCCGAGCGAGTTGATGATGCTGATCGCTATGCTAGCACTTTAAGCCAAATTAGCATAGCTAGCATAGTTAGCATAATTAGCATTTTTAGCTTATGCATCTTTTACTATCCCTCATCCAAGGTGGGCGTTGAGGGCGGTGAGGGCGGCGGTGGTGCGTAGAGTTGGGCGTGGAAGGCGGGTTGCGTCTGCGGGCCATACAACGCCGCTTGCGGCTTTAATTCTAAATGCTTCTGCAGCACATATGCTTTTAGAGCTATTCTTTTCAACCCAACAGGTCTAATATTGCCAATATTGGAACAATTTTGTTTTCCCCAGAGTAGGTGTGAAGTCTTAAAAAAAACCCAATAACAATGAAAATTAAAAGATTAACAACAACAAAAAGAAATCAGGTGATGCGACAACCGGATGGTAAGGCGTGACTGCTCCAAAGATTTCTTGGCAAACTGCTGTGACTGGTGAGATACTGCAATCACAATATCAGCAGGGTACAAGCAACATGAATGGTTCCTGTCGCTTCAGCTTGTGAACACTTAAAAACATAATTCCAGCAAATGCTCATAACTTCAGATAGATATGGTAAATAGCTTATACTTTTACAGCGCTTTTCTACCTTCCTCGAAGACATATTGGAGGGCAAGGTGGGAATTGAACCTGCAATCTTTCACTCAGAGGTCAACCGCCCTGCTGCTGCACCACGGCCGATATCTCTACTGTCCATCCTTTTCTCTGCGCTGAACATAACATCAATTAGGAGGCCGGTTTAGTATGCAGATCAAAAAAAAAAAATTACAACCATTCATTTTCTATTCCGTTTTTACCTTTCGAGGTCATGGGGCTGCTGGAGCCTACCCCCGCCGAACTCAAAAATATCAAAATAACTTCAACTCATCAAACACATGCATACATGCATTCCTGCTGTCCTGTGGTTTTGCCCTGAATATTGTTGACTGCTTGCCCCTGCACCTCTGCCATGCTCCAGCAAGCTCCTCTGTGTTTTCAACTTGTCCAAGCATAGTGGATGTGTGACTCGACTTGGCTGTGTCACACAGCCACTACGTACATGTTGCGTATTTTCCACAAAGGGAATTTCGGTCTCCCAGGATACATGCATGATATATGTGATGCATAAGTGTTTCTTTCCTGTGCTCGTCATCCGTCGATGTGCACAGATGTCCGTCAAGGGTTCACATGAATTCAGTTTTGAGCTGTTCAAAACTTTTTGGTCACAAATCGCTAATGATTGCACTAATGAACCGCACGGTTTATGTTCTACATTGATTTACTTCTTCTTTACATGGTTTATTCATACTTCATCCGGGGTTTTAACATACTTCAATCGTGATTCATCTGTAAAGATTTCATGTATCACTTTTTCCATGTATATTCATTTATGACCAATTTTCATCAGATTTAAGACAGGATTACCATTAATTGGAGCATTTGGATACCAGTGTTTACCAGGAACACCAAACAAGAAGAGCTTGAGAAAGAGAGAATTATCTATAAGAAGGAACATTGATGGAAGAGTGAGAATAGCGCTGGAAGAAGATGAACCAAAATGGTGCCTGAGACTGTTCACACTAACCGGCTGTTTTAGGTCTCTGCAGTTGAGCCGTCATACACATGGATTAAAAATCTTTCCATCCTATCACCTGAGGCCTTTTATTCTACCAGCCAGCTGCCTTCTTGTTGCTCTGCCGTTCTCCAAATACAACCTTACAAGTCCAATGCAAATCAATTTCACTGAAAGTTTCAAGAGTGTAAAAAAAAATCCCTCTGTACTAGATTGTAACTCTTGATCTCCCCTCTTGATGACTCCTGTGCTGTCTTCAGATCTAAAGCCTCAGTGAAACTTCCCTTGAAAGTATATTTTTTCAAATCAAATGAAACAGTTTATCTAAGCTCTGAGATAAATCATTAAAACTAAGCCTAAGCTGTTATAGTTTCACGGTCAAGACTTCCAACCTTAAGCTTAGATGCAAATCATATCAATAAAACAAGTATTCCATTGTGGCTTTTTTTTATTGGGGTGTTGCATAGCAACTAACATGAAGAATGTGGATTACTGTGATACTTGCAATCATAATGATACTTTATTTAAGGTTTATTGTAGGGGGATACGGCTGATCAGACAAGGAAGAAAGAGACTTCTTCACTTCATAAACAGTGAACAGCACTTTCATAAACAGTGTTCACCAATGGAAAGACTGCACCTCATAGCTCACAGACTGGATCTAGAAACAACACCTGAGAGACTAGAAAGCAGGTCTGACCCACTAAACCTACTAGAAAACTTACAGGGAATGAGTGGAGAGAAACCCATATTTAAACTGAGCTTAATGAGATTTGGAACAGGTGAGAAGGGAGCTTTAGAGACAAAGACAATCCAGAAAGAGAAATGAACAAAAACACACAAGCACCAATAGACTGCAGGAAACAAGCACATGCAGTGTTTTCATTATTCCCAAACGGTTACACCGATCTTTTTTTTTTGTTCACATGTGTTCACATAAACACGATTTATTGTCTGAGGCATGGTGGTGGTTCAATGTTAAGTCAATGTAAACACACAGGACGGGGTCCCTTTTGAGCAAGTGGCTCAGATTATTTCACGAGTGACACGGTGCAGCAAAAACAGTTCAAAAACCCGAACTTTGTGTCTATCAATCTCTTGAAACTTAGCTAGTTAAGTGATGATGATGTGATCAGTAGGTGAGTTTAATACATGGTGCCATTTGTATACCTCTCGAACTTCACCCTTGTTACAACCCCTGGTAGTGTCTGCTTGTTTTGGGTGTTTGTGTGTATGCGTTTGTGTTCTAGCTCCTGCAGAAGCTTCCAATCGCCTGGCTTGGAGGGAAGTTTAAAAGATCCCAGGATCCTCTGCATTCCTGAGTGGGAATTTGTACCTTCAGCCTGCCCCTGCTGTCTGCCTGGCCTTAGCTTGAGAGAGCCTCTGGTTCCCCCCTTAGGTTGATTCCGGTTTTGTCCTTTTATTACATTTACTCTTGTGGTTCTTTGTTTGCATTTTGAGTAATTTGGTGTCTTGCTATAAAGCCTGAGAATTTAAGTTATACTATTATTTATTGCACCTTTGGTGTTGTGTTGATTATTTTCCTTTAGTTCCTTTATTTTTTTATGAGTGTGGCCAACCTTAACCCCGCCCGGTTATCATAATTTTCTTTATGTTGCACATTTCTCCCTCCTCTCTGAAGAGGGACGTAACAACCCTGTATGGCTCACTAAATGAAATAATTGATTGAAAATTCAGTTTTGGCGGAATTAAGAATTTTTTTTCTTAACATTTGATAAAAATCCACAATAAATTGCAACACATGAGATAAAGATGATCTTAAATATGATCAGTTGGTTGATTTGTCAGTTTTTGCTCACAACAGTGTTATTTTATAACGCAAAAACATTGACATGATTATTTACCTCAAATTTGATCCACATAGTTGTAACAAGATGTAACTGTATTATAAATAATTAATTTCAAATTTATTTACATTCTGTCAATACAGCAAGCAGTCATTTTTATAAATGAATAACAATAGAGGAGTTACTCTCACCAAAAAGTTTAGAAAATTAGCGTAACTTTTCTCGCCCAAATTTTTTTTTAGATTTCATGGAAGCAGCCATTTTGAAATGACCAGAAAAAGCCCATCTACTGCCCCTAGTGGCATGAAGATGAACTACAGAGCAGAAAACATGGACCGAGTTATGTACATGGATTTTTACGGAAAGTTTGGATCATGTTAGTAAGCTTTGGGTCTCAGAAATGCATGTATTACATGCTTTGAAGGGCGATATAGGTTTTATGATGTTTCTTTATATTTGCATTGAGATAAGAATTAAAAGTTCCTTTCCATTATTTTTTTTTCCTTCTGTGGACCAGTGTGGGACAGCAAGTCATCAAACTGGGTCACAGAGAGACGGAGGTACTGCTGAAAGCGGCTGTCATTTAGACACAGCTTCTGTAAGAGATGGTGAACCTCACTGGACTGGGAGGATATTTGAATGATCTTGAGCGTTCAGACATGGCGCCTTTGCAGAGCTCTCCAAAACAGATCAATCCGAGCAGCTGTCCCAACATCATCCATGTCTTCCAAAATGTAGCATCGAGCCAGTGAAATAAAAGGTTAGCTGTAGGTCCTCCCACACACAAGTGTTTGTGCTAATTAGAAAATACACTTTTTGGACATGTGAATAGCAGCGAATTCTTGACTCGTAAAAAACAAAGGCAATTTGATGTGCAAATTGCATTTGGAGTAGATGCATCTTAAGAAACATGACAGTGAGGACATATATGTAGTATGTTTGTGATCCAGAATGGACACAATCATTTCAGTTAAAAAAAAGTGCTGCATGTGTTTAACTAGCTGTTGTTATATATGTCATATGGAATTTCTACACCCAGACGTGTTGTAGATTTGTTGGTAGACCCAGCTGAGAACTGCTGAGCTAGTTTGGAAAGTTCACAGTAAATAGCATTTGCTGCTGAAATACAATGAGATATAAAAAGAGTTGATTGGTTTTCACACTAGTTTACGTTTGCATAAACCTCTATTAACCTCTCACTCCTGCCACTGCTGTAGTGGGTGAGGGGGTGGGATCAGTGCTGGCGTTCATGTCCATCGTTTCAAAGTCATTAAGTCTGATGATTGTTCTGTGCAGTTTGGAAAAAGTCAGGTCACATGAGGGCAGTTAACTGCACCAGGTGTGTCTTAAAGAGCAAATACTGGCCCCCAGTAATGTCCTAATATTTCATAGTTATTAACTCCCACTGCTTTTATCATTAATCAACAAGATTCATGGGTGGGTTCAGAGGCACTCACAGCCTTTCATAGCTTACTCAATCACAATCTAAACACCAGCGAGTGATTATTTTCTCCTCATAAGAGCTTTTGTTGTATTTGTGAATGGTAATGTGGAAGTATATGAAAATATATCCCTGTTTTAACAGTTTCTTTGAAAAATTTCCCATAAGAATGTGTGGGTATACCTCATAACACTGCCATTCAATCATCCCAACCATACAGAAAGCCTCACAATAGCACAGCGAGGCTCCACTAAACGCTTGAAGAGGAACTGCTGCATTTCTCGAGGTTTATAGATTCAGGTGATATTAAAATGCATTGGAGCAAGGGGCGATACATCATAGATGCTCGCATAGGAAGTCTCACTTTTCAGGGATATCAGTGAAAACGTCTTGGGCCTGATCAACATGGAGTAACTAAGTTTTTATGCAGCAACTGAAACTGCCACATTTTTATTAAGGTTTTAACTGTTGTGCACTAAGTGTTCATCTCTCTTACTTGCCTGGATGTATTCATTACTGTACATTTGTTGGAGTACCGTACTTTCTGCACTAGATAGTGCACAAGATTTTAAGACACTGAAAGGTCTATTTTCAAACTTCTGTCATATATAAGGCGTACCAAACTATGATGCATTAAGTGAGACAAAAGAGTCACAGGTAAGTCAGTCAGTCAGGCGTCATTAACCACGTTCAAAGGAACTTTAGAACTTGTTTGTAACACGCTATGTTATCCATGTTGGAAACATTAGCTGCATTAGCAAATACATAAAACCTGTACCTCCCAACCCTGTTTGCAGCACATAAAAAAAAGGATTGATACTGCTAAAACAAACATTACTGTGACTAATCTAACAACTAGTACTACATAAAAAGCCGTGTTAGCTGTTAGCTTATTTACAAAAACACCCAACTTTGTGTGGAACCCCAAACAAAAAACCACACTGACATTTTGACAGAGCACTGTGTACCGCTTAAAATTGCTCGACATCAGTATACACTACTAGAATTAATCCATACTTAAGGCACTCCAGATTGTAAGGAAAACTCTTATTTCTTTAAAAAAAATTAAGGTTTTTAACCCTTGTGCTATCCAAGGCACTTTAACGTCGGGAGTGGGGTCATCTAGACCCCACAAGACAGTGCGCTGAACCTATTTTCTTCAAAGATTTGTGATCTTCACTGGTGTCCATGGATTACATGAAATCCACACCTTTATCCACCTTTGTCATTGTAGGGAGAACACAATGTAAGGGTGGGGTCATTTTGACCCCACAAGATAGCACAAGGTTTAAGGATGTTTTCAGACTGGGAAAACTGTTTGGTCCCAGTCTGCTTAATTTGGTCCAGATTCCCAAACCTTGGTCTATTCAGACTGCCATCAAGTCGACTTTCCTGTTCTGAACCGAAGCTTGTGAACATAACAACGTCACTACATAACAATGTCTCTAAAGACCTCTTCACTCATTGGTCAGGAATTACGAGGGCAATGCAAAGCAAAAGAGGCAGAAATTATGACAGTCTGGCGCTTTTAGTTCATTCAAACTTTATATTTGGCTCACAAGTTTTGAACGTCTGTACCACTGTCAGGCTTTTTACTTGCAGGCAGACATGGTAAATGGTGTATACTTGTATAGCGCTTTTCTACCTACAAGGACAAAGCGCTTTTACAGTCACAGACGCATTCACCCATGCACACACATTCACACACTGGTGGCCGCTCCGCTGCCAAACACAGGCCTGCCACCAGAGGCAAGGTGGGGTTCAGTGTCTTACCCAAGGACACATCGACTCATAGGCGTGCAAGGCGGGAGTCAAACCTGCAATCTTACGATCATGGGTCCACCGCTTCACCATGGCCGCCCCCATCTAAGAAGGTATGCTGATAAATGTTTATGACATGTAGATTGTCTTTAAAGAAGAAGAAATTTGTATCGCTTTAAAAATGGTTTAGATGAGTCTAAATTCATCTTATCACAATTCAAAGAGTGGCTGTGTCTCATCATTGTGGTGTTTTAAGAGAATTCTGTTAAGGAACTACAAGGTAACTTTTAGGATGATGTCACAGCAGCACTAACAAGACACAGAAAAGCATGTAAGAAGCGTTTTCAGCCGTGTTAAAATAAAACGTTCTAACAAATAACAGGACTCTTTTTTTCTGTTTGATAACACGACAATTGTTGCTTTATATCTGTCCGCGGCTCAACTGTTGCTATATTCCTGATCTGTTTACATTAGCTACGGTGGCCATTTTGGCCCAGCTGCTCCGCTCCGAGGAAGGATTGTATTCAGACTGAGGAATCTCAGAGCGAACCGAAGCTCAGTCCGATTGAAAACGAACTGAGACCACCTCCAAAGACGGGTCAGAGAGCGGTTCCCGGTCGAAAACCAGTTTCTGCTTTGGTGTATTCAGACAGAAAATTTGTTCCGGATTATCAGGGAAAACTAATGCTGGTTCACTTTAAGCAAACCAAATGTGTCCAGTCTGGATACACCTTCAGTTTACCTCATAGTGCGGAAAATCCGGTACAATTTTTCTCATTTCCAGCATTATAACGTGCCGAAGTCTAACAATTACACATTTGGATAACCTCTGATGTCATTTCTGTGAACAATAAAAATAAAGCCTGAAGTGGGATGTTCTGCAAATGGGCATATAGAAGGGACAAAGTAAAGTGAGTTTGCTTATGAATTCACAAACCAAAAAAAAATAAATTTGTTTTTCTAATTAAAATTGAACAAAAACAAAACATTAACCCCTATCTAACCTTGGTTATCAATGGAAAATAAAACTAAACACATCAAATTTTCAAACCAGGCTTGAATCATTTTTGTTTTTGGAATAAAATACATCAGACTTTTCTACATTGGATTCTAGGAAATTGCTGTTTTCTGTGGTGTTCTGTAGTTACTGCAACATTTCGTCCTTTCTGGTTGGCTTTAAATTTAGAAACAGTAAAATAGGGGCTTGACAGAGACACATGTAAACCACTCAAAAGATACCAAATATAATTCCTTTAAATAAAAAATATTTGCGTATTCTCAATGCAAAAAGGGTAGGCCAGGCGCTGGAACATCACCAGGCACTGCTGTCGCCTCAGTGTGTGAGCATGTATCTAGGAGTGACTAAGAACAGTTTGTGAGCATATTTCCTGGCGTGTGAGGCTGCAAAGGTTCTGACATATATAATAGTGTAATGCCACTGAAACTCTAAAAGTAATTAAATTTTAAAGGAGAGTCTAAAATAGGCTGGGTACTGTTGCTGTAAATCTGTGAAGTTATCTGTTCTCTTGGTTGCCTGTTGCAGTTTTCCATTCTGCCGTTACAAAAGTGGATAAGTACCAAAACTAACATTAGAAAAATATGATTTTCAGAAAAAAAGGTACAGAGATTTTGGCATTCAAGGGCTTTGCAACTTAAATTTAAGGTTTTTAAAATAAAAAACTAAAATAATTACACAATAATTTTATAAACAGAAAAATATGTTTTTTTTTTCATGAATGTGATTCGTAAAAAAATGTTACTATACATGTGGAAAAATATCTGGGTCATTTCAGTGCCATTTGAGTTCCCATGACTTACTTTACCATGTTTTGGGCTAGTACTTGTTTTTAATGGCTTAATATACTCGCTTAACGGCCACATTCTGCATGTTTATTAAAGTTTCTATCTAAACATTAGTACCAGTACTACAAATTTCTTTAGCTTCCCTTTAGCCAAAATGAAAAAAAAAAACAATTAAATACTATAATAATTTTTGAAGTTACAAAGCTTAAATGGCCCCAGATACTAGAACTCATATCATGCACAGAAACACTTGTTTACCTGTTTTTTTAAAGCTATAAATATTATTGTTAATTTGCTCTGGGTTAAGAAGAGAGTTAAATATCTTATTTTCCCGCCTGAGGCAAATTAATTACTAGATTTTCCCTGGTTGAGATGAGTGAAAAGTGTGTTAATGAAAATTTAATTTAATGGAAACAAGAAAAACTTTTGATGAGCTTTCAGTACCTTTTTTTTGCAATTCTAGCTCAAAACTGTACTTGTGAATTGATCCAGTATTGTTCATCATTACTTTTGTGCTGCTAATGTTAGCTTGAGACTATAAGGTCGCAAATGAGCGTGCAAACAGAGATTTTAGCGACGGGGAGGAAGCCGGGTTCCTCTGCACCAACAGTCCCGTCCTAAACCAGAATTGTACTTTTATTGCCGCTGTGCATAAAATATGTCTTTAAAAATGACAAAGGCTTTTTGATTTAGGATAAAAACTGTATAATTTTACTTAAAAGATCACTGGGAACAATTTTACAATAGAAAAAAAAACAGTTGGAGTTGGACGTAAAGAAGTTTTTGCATTGAGGGATCTGTTGGTGCGATTGGCGCTTCAGGGCCACAGTATCTGCCAGTTTACAAACCTCCCCCACCTTCTGTGTTTCTGTGCATTGAGATGCAATGACCCACCTCTGATGAGAAGTGCATGAAAATCCAGTTGAGGTTTGAGTGTGTCCCTAATCAGGAGGAACGTTTCTTACACCCGAGCAGAGCATCTCGTTTTAGACGGGGAGAAGCGAGAAAAGCAAGGAGGATCAGTTTACAACATTTATGAGCATTTTGTAAGAACACAATGCTGCTCTGAATACTTTAATGACTAAGACTAGATCTCATTAAACAGCACGAAGCAGCCACTTTAGATGGAAAGCGGCTTCTGGTCTGAGCTGCAGTCTTTCAACATGCTGGTGGATACTTCTCCCAAATGTAGACGTTCCGACAGCGAGCTGCTGACAGTTTTAGCACACAAAGTTAGAGATATATTCTGTCACATATTTGCCGGGGTGAGTCGGTCCCCTGGCTCTAACTTTGCCCTGAGATGAGATGACTGGTGTCATCGTGTCTGACAAACAGGTCACTGCAGCAACAAATCAGCCTCTTTCCATTCTAAGGCCATATAATAAGGTCAGACCTAAAGGGAGTGGTGTGGGCATAAGTCTATCCAGAGTGTGGGTTCCTGGCTACTCAGTAGGAAGAGGGAGGACAGAACGCTCCAGAGATTAGAGATTTATTGATTACACCCCCTCTACTCCTGCACCGCTCTAACTCCTTCCTTTCTTTCTTCGTCTCTATCTTCTCCGGGTCTTCCATTCTCAGGCGGTTTATTTATAGTGCTGCTGAGTTTTGGCTTCTCACTGTGTTACAGCCCGTTAGCAACTCTCCTCTTGAAACATGGTTGCAAGGAGAACATGAAGGCGATAATCTCTTCCATCTTGCTGCCTGCTCCTGTGTTCTGTCTCTCACAGCTGCTGTGATGTGAACAATCACAGAGAAAAAGATGGAACCCGTCACGGCAGCTCTGATGGCCTCGACTAAGATAACAGAACAAATTGTACACATGCAGGTGAATTTCATCGCTGTGCATTTGATAAGGGGATGCACAAAAGGGTGAAGGGCGTTACTGGATAAGACCTGGCCGTTTATGTGAAGACTTGATAGTGAATTGAAAGTTGTAACAACAATCTGGAAGTCTTTGATAAATGTACATAGTTTGATGTTAGCCCTGCCACTGAAGGGCGAACTGTCCATCTGAAGTAGCCAGGACAGGCTCCAGTAACCCCGTGACCCAAAAGGGATACAGTAAGTTAATCAAATGGATGAATAGTTTGATATCAAGCTGTTAATAAGGTTCCACTTAAAAAAAACATGGCTGGTATTATTTAGGGATGTCAAATTATTGGGTTAATCACAATTAAATAATTACAGACAAATTTGCGTGTACCCTTTTTCACATTAATCTAATTTTTTATCTATATATAACCATGATCTATTATGTAAGGGAGTGCTCATCATCATAAATTAAAGGACAAAGTGGAGGCCTGGTTGCATCAGACAGTAGACAGTTCACCTTGAAGGGCGTTATCTTGCTTAGACCACGGTCACTATTAGTATCTTGATATTTTTTAGGTGTAAATTGTTTTTCTCAAAAGATGGACTTTTTGATACTTTTTGATACTGACTTGTTGTCATGGTAACGGCTACAGAACCTTGTACCGACCTCGCTCTCCAGCTGTGGAGGAAGGTGGTATATATGCACTAAACATCAGTTAAACAAAGCATGATTTTAGAGGGAAAGTTTGCCACTTAAGGCTTGCTTTTGTCCAGTCACAACAAAGAAACAAAATCCAAAGTCTAAATTGTTTACTTACTCGTGGGTCCTCTTGTCTCATCTCCTCCTCCTTAAATTCTCTTCTGCTGGTTCCCAGTTTTCAAAATCATCAAGTTCACCAGATTGAAGGAAACTATAAAACTGTATTTTGATCTTTTACTGTTCCACAATGGCACTAAACTCAAATAAAAATCCCCCCAAATTAGTTTTTTCACAGCAACTACTAGGTTAGATTAAAAAAAGATTAATTTGATTATTTATTTACAGGTCATAATTATTTAATCTCTAAAAAAAAAAATGAATCACATGACAGCATTAGCACTAATAGAACCACAGGATGTCTTTGAAAAGGCTCAGAAGTAACATGCAAACGTACAAACTCATGACTCTACTCTGCTGGGAAAACAACCACATCAGGCAATACTATGGAAATTGAGTTAGCTGAAGTGCACTTTTAATAAAGTGTGACTTAACTGTTATAGGTTTGGAACAACACTCTTTGTTTTTTATCCACCGCTTTTAGAGTCAGAAGCTCAGTTGTTATTTAAGCAGACTCAATGGCATAGTCCATGGCTGTAAGAATGGTTTTTATTGTGTTCAGATTCAAAAACAAGGCGTTTTTCAGCACAGAAGAAGAAGAAATTTACTTTAACATTTGAAAGGTTTCAATGTTGGTCAGCTCTGCAAAACAAAAAGTGCTGTATGTGTTTTTTGACTACATCTTTCTACTACGCTTTGCAGCAGCGTTGCACAGTCAATAACAAAATCAACAGGGCTGCATGGTGGTGTGTATTATTTTGCACTGTTTTGCACAGTCCTGGGTCATTTTTGTGTGGAATTTGCACGTTTCCCTGCGCGTCCACTGGTGTACTGTAAGCTCTTTAGGCTCTACGCACTGTCAGAGCCAGGTTTGCCTTTATTTGGTAACTTTTTGGTTATTTGTTAACTCTAAATTCCCCCTAAGGAGTAGGTAAAAATGGGAACAGCCCTAGGATGGGCTGGTTACCTGTCAGAGGTTTATTCCACCTTCACCCCATGAAAGCCTCCAACAATCACAGTGACCCTGATCGGGACAAAATGAAATGTAGATGATTGATTGATGGATAAATGGAAGGATGGATGGAATGTTTTGCCGGTTGCAATCTTGTGGTAGTCAGAGGACGAGACTTAATATTTTAAAATATAGAAATGTTGACATAACCAGAAGCTTTTAGTGAGTCTTACCTGACCTTGCTGGTAAATTTAGTAAACAAAAAGCTTTTTAGCAACTACTTCAAACCCAGAACATATACATTTAAGACCAGTGCTTTTGCCAGATTTTGCTGTAGTCGCAAACAGCTTTCAGGATTTTGTTTGGCCTTAGGTTCATGTGGACAGTAGATGTTGGTCTTTGAACAATAGAAACCGATTCTGTTGTGCTTAAAATTTTCAGTACTGTCATGTTTAAGAGCCACTAAAGTTTAAGCCCATGTGTAGACGTTATAATTTTTTCTTTTTTCTTTCTGTGGATTTTTTAGGACTGTCATTTGTGTATTTTCCACAGATTGAATGTCGGTCTTTCGGGATACACGTGTGATTTACGTAATTCATACGTGTTTCTTGTGCTCATAATTCGTCGATGTGCACTGATGTTTGTCAAGGGTTTCGGCTGACGCAACTTTACGTGAATTTGGTTTCAAGTTGTTCAAACCTTTTGGTTGGTTGAGACGTATGCAATTTATGCATATTTTACATAGTTTATATGCAATAATACATAAATCTACGCAATTGTGCGTTTTTTGCAAAAGGCATTCGGAAATTTTTAACTGACTTTTTATGCATATACCACCGATGTATAACTTTTATGTCGTGTGTACAGTGCACATAACACATTCAAATAATGTAATTGACGCACAAATCAATAATTAATTGCATATGTAAGGGTTAATGGCCGACGAAGTGTGCGGTTATTACTTTTTAACGCACGACGTGGAAGCCTGAACCGTCCGACGCGAAGCGAAGTGCGTTATAAAGTAATAACCGCACACTTCGAAGGCCATTAACCCGCTTATACCATGGTCACTTACAAAAGCAATACATATTACCCAGGTTTTAGTCCTTAATTCTTGTTTTTTTTCCGATTTGGATCGCTTTTCTCACAAAAAGCAGACTATATGTTACGTGATGCGGCGCGATGCGCAGCACCACCGCTGCAGTCAAGATTCGGCGATATATATGTGCTGATCGTCCCGATAGGTTGAATAAAGCATCATTTCAAAGAGAAACTTCGCCTCTTACTGCTTGTTTTTGTCCAAATTATGAAGCAAAAGATGTTTTAAAGAAGCCGGCGCAGTGATACAAAACATTTAAGCTAGCTGACCGGAACTTCTTCTTTCACCGTGCGGTTATTAAGTTTTAACGCATACCCAGCAGCCAATCAGAATCGAGTATTCAAGCGGACCATGGTATAAAAACATAATAACACACAGTTCCTTTTCTAAGTTGATTTCTTGTTCTTTGCATAGTTTTAACGTGTTTTTTTCGTGACACATCTAAAATTTCACCTAATGACCCCAACTTTTGTCACTTTTTCTGCATATATTTACTTATGACCAATTTCCGTGCGTGCGATATGTGCAAAGTGGACATAGTGACTGTGTGACGCGGCCTTTAAAAGTTGTGGATGTACCCTAACATGGCATTTGTAGTGAATAGTTGCCTCACCAGACAGACGTAATTTAGGTTAGACAGATGTTAAATTTAAGGCCACGGACTGAGGCCATGGTTCTTGACCAGAGAACGGCAGTTTGTCCTCTCTGGGTGGGTGGAGGATTTTAAGTATTTTGGCGTCTTGCTCATGAGTGAGGAAAGATTTGAGTATGAGATCAACAATGGGAGTGTCTGCTGTTCTGCAATTGTAGTGCCAGTCTGTTGTGGTGAAAAGGGAGCTCAGTCAGAAATTGACATTTCAAATTAGTGGTGATTCTTATACTTAACATAGGTCATCACCTTATGACCAAAAGAGGG
Organism: Oryzias curvinotus; assembly: GCA_023969325.1. Classification (NCBI taxonomy): domain Eukaryota; kingdom Metazoa; phylum Chordata; class Actinopteri; order Beloniformes; family Adrianichthyidae; genus Oryzias; species Oryzias curvinotus. The sequence goes on from CM043709.1 coordinate 16,990,779, forward strand.
ACGTCCAGAATACAAGCGGCCAAATGAGCTTCCTCTGTTGCATTGCTGGGCTTCCCTTATGCTACGTTCACACCGGCCATGTTCAAGAACCCACTGAACACAGATTGTTAATTATAAAATATGTTCACAGGTCTGTCACTATCTGATACTAGCGCATGTACTCACATCTGGAAGAGATTTGGTATAAAATGTCCAAGCGGTCCAAATCTTGTGACCTGCTCCAGGCTTTTTCTTTCATAGCTCTATTCTGATATATGAAAGACTTGGTATCATAGAATGCAAGCTGGACACAAACCACAAATAATACATTTTCCTCCAAGATCAGTTACCACTTTCATGAATTAAAAGGGATGTCATCCAAAAATCGCTACCAAATCCATGTCCCTGATTGGTTAAAGTTCAACTAGTTTAACTTTCAATGATCGCATGTTTTACACGTGAACACAAAAAACTATTTTAAAACTTGCAAAGCGACGTGTAAATGCAAGAGTTTTGATCGCGGAAGCTCGAAACACACATAAACTTAATTCACATAGACTTTTCATTGAAAGTGGTCGCTCCAATGCGCGTTTCCGAGGCCGGTGTGAACGTAGCGTCAGAGAAAGGGTAAAAAGCTCAGTTACATGGAGAGAGCTCGGAGTAGAACCGCTACTCCTCCACATCGAGGGAAACCAGTTAAACCAGTTAAGGTAACTTGAGCATCTAGTCCAGATGCCGCCTGTACGCCTCCCTGGGGAGGTGCTCCGGGCGTCTCCCACTGGTCGCAAGCCTGGGAAGACCAAGGATACGCTGGAGGAAGCTGGCCTGGGAACGCCTCAGGTCCCCCTTGAGGAGCTGCGGGAAGTAGCTGGGGAGAGGGAAGTCTGGGCATCTTTGATTAGAGTGCTGCCCCAGTGGAAGAAGATGAATGGATGGATGGACAGATGGACGGATGGATATTCAATTTACTTGCAAATAATTCTATAAACATAGACCAAAAAAAGAGCTTCATAATTCGACAGACAGGTGGTCTTGCTCTCTGAAAGAGTCCCCTTTTTTGCCAAAAAGAAAAGAAAACAACCTCCACAGAAAAAAAAGAACATCCAATTCATTGTACTACGGGGAGATTGCTGAGTCTCGTACCTGTCGAAGGAGTCAGAAAGAATCCATCTAAACACCCGTCGGCTTTAGATATAGCCTTCTCCCTGTTGGGAACACTTGCCAGATTTAGAGCCTACTTCCAGCACAAATGAGTATTTCATTGTGTCTCAGACTATCAGAGTGAGAGGAGGACGATAATAGCAGAAGGATGCTCTACACAGGCTGAGCAGGAGCTCCACGGTGATCTTATCTTTTTACATTAAACACAGAAGAAGAATTGTATGCATTTTCATTTACTTACGCCTTCAACTACAAAAAAATAGTTCAATATTCATGTCAGACATTCTTTACAGAGATTTACTGAAACTAAAAATAGTGTAGGGTTGCAAAAATTTGATTTGGGCTGACAGTTTGGCAAAAAAAAAAAAAAAAATCTTTAATCTCAGTTTGTTTCAGTGCACCGCAAATAAACTGCCAGCACTTTGCCCTTAGAGGCTAAACACCTTTTTGCTGCTCACATGCTGGGCGAGGCTCAGATGGAACCACATCAGCTGACTTTTCTTTTTGAAATTGCAAAAGGCTGTGCCGCGTAAGGGGTCAGCACCAGTCACGGCTGCTTGTGAATTCTGCTGTAACTGAGGCTTTCACATTGTATCACTCTGTGTTAAGATGGAGCTTCTCCCAGGAGCCTAAAATGTAAATGTGAAATGCTTTTAATAGAAAGAGAAATTGAGAGGTGAGAGGGGATGTGAGCTCAGAATGACTTTCAGAAACACTGCTGTAAGTTGGGCTGCACTCATTCCTGCCGTTCTTTCTACTTTTCCCCCATGCGGCCTGTTTTTCTTATGCGCCAGCTTTGTTTTTCTGCTGACCAGACAACGCTTCGCCTGTAAAGACGTTAACATGCATCCTTGGTGATTTAGCTGAAGAAATTGGGTTATGTAGTGGAGTAACCCAAAGATTGATTGCTCAGACTGCGCCACATATTACAGTGTGTGTCCTGACTATCATCATAAATATTCAGATTTAAAGGTTTTAGATGAGGCTGGAGGCACTTGTAAAAACTCCTCCATGACACGTTCATTGTCTCGTTTTTAGGAAGTCAGCTATTTTATCATAAATTTAAAAGATGTAATTGTTTTGCAAACATAAGCGATAAATGAAATTCACAGACTGGGTTGTTTAAAGTCCCACTCTGATCATCCTTTGATCTATTGTAAAAGCGTTCCTAGTGGTCTTTTAATTAGGATTATGCTTTTTTTATCCAAAATCCCCCAAACCTTTGTTGTAGATTTAGACATTATTTCTGCAGGGCGGCAGTGTTTCATTAAGAAGTCGCTTCTAAATTTTATATATGGCCCATTGGTACGGAGCAACCCCGCCCCCCTTCCCCTCCCAGTTGCTCAGAGCTGGGACCAAGAGAGATCCTGAGATCCCATTTGATCCTGACATAAACCAGATCTTGATGTGTGTCTATCTTGTCTCTTTTGTGGAGAACAGCTGATTTTTCCTGCCATTTTCTGCTTCCACTGGTTCACTGTTTTCAGAGCTGTCCCTTTTTCATGAACGGAGGAGCAAAAACCTGCGGTTTTCACTGAGATCATTGGACCGGACAGGGAAAACAACAGAATCGCCAAGCGCATTAGTTCAGGCAGGTAAAGTGCTCAAACTGGGCCAAGAAATCAATACATTAACTGATACATTGGCTGTTTCCTCCTCAAGCTGCTTTACAGCTCACCTCTACCCCTACTCCGGCCTTACACTCTGTATCTTGTACTTAATGTCATGCTTGTCATTGATTGTCCTTGTTTTTTTCTTTTTTTACAGTCTTCCGGGCTTTTAGACCACACTCCCTGCCTCAGACATTCACTCCTTGCACTCAGAAAAGCACTAAAATCCCATAGTGGTCAGATATAAAAAAAATGTAAAGTGTTGTAATAAGTGATGTCGTGTAAATAATTTTTTGTGCAATTAATTAACCATGACCTGTAAATAAATAAGCTATGTTTAATTGTTTTAAACAAACACCTAATTTTCAAGTATTTTCATTTACATTTGTAACATTGTGGTGAGTAAAAAAATAAGACAAAAAAAGTGGCTTTAGGGGAAAAAAACAAGAACAAACGAGTGCTCTAATTTAACACAAAAACAGTAGGAACTCCTTCCTGAGCAATCGCAAAAATATTGACCACAGAATACCATAATCTTTGTGTTGACAGACCTTATTCCACAGTTGATCGTCCGATGCGATCAGCCCTCCAAGTACCCCATTAGTGTACGATAACACCTCGTTGGGCTTTACCCATACAAAATAGATAACAATTGTGAAGCTGTCGGCTTGTTTTGGGTAATCTCTGTTAAGAACTACAAAGTCGCACTATAATGACATAACAGCAGTGCCTGACATTTACACGGACACCAAGACATGCACGAAAGGCTCCTACCCACCGGGCGAGTCGACACTCGTTCAAGTGGCCATGTTCAATGAAGAGTTTGTAAACGCCAACAACCTGGATTTCGAGCGTTCACGTTAAGAACGCTCCTGTTCACGCGTCGCTACGCAAGTTTGTGGGTCCAGTAGCAGGCTCTCCGTACAAAACAGCCGTTCACTGATTACCCCCTAGAAGGTTAACCGGTTGAACTTCTTGGCCACTAAATATTAAGTAAGTAAAGTAAAGTCAATTTTATTTACAAAGCACCTTTCACAGACAGACTTCACAAGGTGCTTCACAAGTTTAAATATATTTATATAAAAAAACATTACAGACAAAAAACATTTACCACGTAAAACAACATCCCAAGCCCAAATAAAAACAGTTTCTGTCAAAATGCTTTGCAAAAATAAAAAGTTTATTGTTGACTTTTAAAAGACTTCGTAGAGGCCAGGGGAAGCAGGGGCAACGGTAGCTCATTCCAGAGTTTAGTATCTGTCTGTCTCCCCTGGTCTGGAATCGTGTGCAAGAGACCATCAACAAGTTCTGATCCACAGACCTCAGTGCACGAGATGCTCTGTAGGGGACGACCGAATCACAAACATATGGAGGAGCTTGACCATGGAGGGCCCTAAAAGTCAACACTAAGACTTTATATTGAAAGGCAAGCGGGTGCCATTGAAGAGCTTTGAGGATAGGGGAGATGTGATCACTTCTCTTAGTGCGGGTCAAGATCCTCGCAGCAGAGTTTTGGATCAACTGCAGACGAGAAAGCTCCTTCTTATTCAGACAGGAAAACAGGCTGTTACAGTAGTCTAGCTGTGTAGATACAAAGGCATGAATAAGAAGTTCAAGATCTTCATATCACAATTTTCCTAAGCTTAGAAATTTTCCTCAACTGGAAAAAATTGTTCTTTGTCAGCTGTTTGGAGTGATGCTCCAACGTCAAAAATCGCCCACAAATCGCGACAACACTAAACTATGACCAGTTAGGGCAGGGGTCGGGAACCTTTTTGGCCGAGAGAGCCATAAATGCCACATATTTCTAAATGTAATTTCGAAAGAGCCATACAATAATGTAGCGTCTCTGTCCCACACTGAGGCACGGAGACTTAACCTCTTTTAAGGTTCTTTATTCTGGTTACTGTAGACTGCAGCACACGCCGTAAAATTAATACAGTAACTCCTGAATCTCTCCCGCTGAGACGAGAGCGCTTCTCTCAAATTTATATTCCCCTGCTCCCGCTCCAGCCCTCCCATTTCCCTTATTCGGCCCAAAGCTGAACCCCATTGGTCCAAACTACCTAACAACAGGCTGAGCGACAGAACTGAGAGCCAATCAGATCTCTGCTTGATGCGTTCAATGAACTCCAGAACTTTTAACGCGGCCCAACAGCGGACCCAACTCAGTCCACTACAATATGTTTAAAACTAAATATACAAGTGAATGTGACCATTTGATGTAATTTCAACACTTTTAAAGTACAATAAGTCTGTGGATTCTTTTTAATAACATGGTTATGCTGTTGCTAATAAATGATGAGTATTTCAGGTGGTGGTTTTGCTGATGGTCTAGTCTGGTTGATACGTGGTGAGTTTCTGCTTCATGCAGGCGTTGAGACTTTAAACGTGATCGTAGGTCTGAATGTTCTGGAGATGTGACAAAGACTCACATGCAGACGTGGAGACAAACACACACTCACACACTGCAGTGAGTGACGGGCAGCGGGTTTTACGTTTTGACAATCCCTGTGCGATTCACCTGCTGCCTGCCCCCCACCCCCACCCTCTGCTTTCTTCCTCACATCCCGTCCCCGTATCTGCGCGCTCTTTCTCAGAGACGGGAGCGCGCAGGTTTAGGCACGGCAATTAATAGGTTTCCTGCTGGAATAAACTCTGTGAAATAATAGATAATAGTAAACTGAGTGCTGGCGCAGATTTTTCTCTCCAAGCACCGCTACTACTGCGCCCCTCTGGCATCGCATCGCGCACGAGAAGGACTGGTCTACTGAAAAAAAAAAAAATAGTATAAATAAAGATTTGTCTGCGAGCCATACGTGACCATCAAAAGAGCCATATGTGGCTCGCGAGCCATAGGTTCCCGACCCCTGAGTTAGGGGCTCGGATTCGGCAGTGACATTTAGGCGGTGCCCTTTTCGAAACACAGAAGTGCTAACCATTGTACACATGACACCAAGTCTTTCACATGTCGGAATAGAGCTGTGAAACAGAAAAAGACTGGAGGATTTACAATGTTCCAACATCTAATTTAACACATAAAAACAGTAGGAACACTGTTCTGAGCATTTGCAAAAATATTGACCACAGAATACCATAACCTTTGTGTTGATAAACCTTATTCCACAGTTTATCATCCGATGCGAACAATTGCGTTCAAAAATCTATGTTCAGCATATGGTGTTCAGAGTGAACGTAGCATTATTTGTGGCCAGAGGCTTTTACTTTGAAATAGTTCTGATTTCTTTGAAAAGATTTTTGTTTTTTTCCTTTCCATCAGTTTTTTTTATGTATGACCATTTACACCTAAGTGCTAGTGTTGTAGTCCAGTCAGAAAAAAATAAATAAAAACACATGACATATTCCTGTTTGTGTTTGCAGGAGATGGTAAATATGCAGTCACTGCATGGAAGCATTTGCTATGCAATACTAAAATCACTGTTTGTCAAAAAACATTTGCTGGAAGCACGCTCTGACCTTTTTTTATTATTCATTTTCCCTAAATTATACTTTTTATTCAGAAGGAATCCGAACAACAGAAATTCTGTTCAGATGTGTGAAAATCATTTAAATACTGTCTAGTTGACTCTGCATGACACCGCTGACATAAAAATGCTCAAGGTGTTTTGTTCTCTTCCAAGCCCTCATTTTGGCATAGTTTACTGAGGAAAACAAAAACTTGAGTTTTCTGCAAATAATGGAAAAACACCCTGAAAATTCTTGTTTCTTTTTAAAATTCATATCAAAAGGCAGACAAGGATTATCTGTCTATTCAAACGGAGTTCAGAAATACTCAGCTGAGGAATTTTTCTGTTACATTGCAAGGTGAACTTTAGGAATACACCGTCAGAAAGACTCTGCTGTATCTAGTTGTTTCCTTGGGGCAGTTTCGGAGGCTCCAGCAACATTCCTGTCTGTAAAGGCGCATGCCATTGATGCCATTCCAAGGAAAAAAAATCATGTGTTTTTGTGTCGTGTTCTTGTGGCATTTTCTTCATGATGGAGAACATATATAAAGAAAATTAGGCTTAAAATTCCATTCCTGAGTATCTCTTTTTTCAAATCGTGAATCAGTACACGATTGCAGTGGGACAGTCCACAGGCTACAAGGTACAGTAAAAAATTACAGAAAATTAAATGCTGACTTTGAAAAGTTTTTATTTGGAATATTTAGAAAATGCATTTGATTCATTTATTGTTTCAAGAGAAGCAAAACTTCCTAACGATGCTGATGTTTGGAAGACAACTTCTCAGGCTATCTCAGTGTATTTATTTATTTTTATTTAACCTTTATTTAACCAGAAGGGTCCAGTTTAGATTAAAACCTCTTTTTCAAGGGAGTCCTGGCCAAGGGGTTAGTGGCTTATTAATTATTTGAACAGGTTCTTAAGCATTTTAGTTTAAAGTAATACAAAATTCATTCATGACTTAATTAATAACTCATCAACGTAGATGTAAAGGAAACACCAACTGCAATTGTTCCAGCAAGTGAAGCCTAAAAAACTTGATGTTGGAAATGTGTTTTCAGGCTCCTTAAGCTTCAAACAACAGCCCATTATGCCAACATTTAATTAGGCCGTAGAAGAGGAAAAAAGAAACTACAAAGGCTAAAAAATTGATTAAGCAGAGAGATTTGTTTATGCTTTAAAGGACCAGGACTTTAAACAGGAAAATACTGATTATGGGGTTTTAAGAAAAGCTTTAGGGAAGCAGTCATACTTTTTAGAAAGCTACAGAGGGAAAAACGGAGGAAAATCAATCCTATGTTAGACAGGATCAGACAACTGTTGAAGGTTCATTTGATGCACTGTAGTAAACCATAAAAAACAATAAAACGATTCACTCCACAGCAGACTTATCATGAAACAGAACTTTAACATTGTTTTTGTATGTTTTTAAAGCTTCAAATGTCTGTACTGTACAATCTCTCTTCATCAGTTTCCGCGAGCTCGGTGTTCGTCACCCCACCCTCCTCCCCGGCTTCCACCTGTGAGCTCCGTTAGGGGTAGTTTAATCCCCAAAGTTTTCTATGGAGATCTTTGTTTTATGTATCTGAACGGAGTCTTATGCCAAATTAAAAGAAATATGGAAAGAAATCTTTTTTACTGCATGGGCTGTCTGACTGAAAAGAAGAACAGGGACAGTCAAAGGTTCCCTCATTTACACAGAAAAGTAGGATTTTAATCTTTAGTTACATTTGTTGTAGATATATAGAAGTGCAACAAGCCGTTTGGCTCAGAAAATTCCAAAAACCTTGATTAGGCATTCTTTAAGATGAGAGCTTTTTCTGTCTAGCCTCATCAGAAAAACATGAGATGGACTTTTTAAGCAGGAGAGTTAAGCTGCTGTTAAATCTCTTCACTTTTTTTAAAGCAGCAGTGCTCCTTTGCCTCAGGCCAAACTCCCAACACCCCTAACCAAGATAGGAAAAAAGATGTTTGCTGCTTTCAAAGCTGTCGGTATGTTATTTTTGTGATCTCATCTTGCATTTCTGCGTGACGGTGCTGCAGGCAAAAGCTGTAATAGAGGTCTGTTTGGACTATTCAAGGTTTTCGTGAGCAGACTTGATTGAAACTTGTCCTAAGAGTTACAGAAAACAATTTGAAATAAAAAATATATATATATTTTCGCCCGAAAATATAATACTGACAAAAAAAAACAGCTGTATCAGCTCCATTCTACTAGCACATGTGGATCGTCTATGTGGAATTCTCCAAGAAGAAACCTGTTTTTTTTCATGATGAAAAAGGTTAAATGGGCTCAAACAGAATACTGGAAGCAAATAGTTTGTTGAAAAAGTTTTCTTGTTAGGCATTTAAACATAGAACATTGCTAAAGCTGGTAGTCCAGAAAAAAATTAGCATAACTAGCTGTATTCTTGGTAAAGCCTAAGATATTTTCCGGACTATAGAGCACACTATAATATAAGCACCCCGTCAATGAATAGTGTTAAATCTACTGTAAAATATAAGCCATATAAGGTGCACCAAACTATAAAGCAGATTACGCAATACAAAACAGTCAGAGATAAGTCTACCAGTCAGACTACACAAATGGAATGGGGCAATTACCATAACAATGGAAATGGGGCAAATGCCATAACATTGACGGGCAATTAACATCACCCAGTGAGGGTCTTTGGGCAAGACCCTTAACGCTAATGCCTACCTCACTACATGAGAGATAATGAACCACATGTCATGCCAAACAAGGTCTGCGTCAGGTGCTGGGGGACCAGAGCACTCTGATGGAAAGTGGGCTACTGGAACAAGACGGAAATGGACTAGATGCGAGAACAAGGATCTGTTAGGATGCTACTACTCAAGTAATCCAACCCAGAGAGGGTACATGCAGAGAATGTGGAATGAATGGATGCGTCGAAACCCACAATCAACGCTAACTGCCAAACAACTGGTAGCCCAATGCTCGAATATCCACAAACGCCAACTCCTATCACAGCTTGAGATTGAAGTGATACAGTACAATGCCAATACCACGGGAGAGCCAGAACAACAGGTCAGAGAGGAGGTTATACCACACTCACACCCTGAGATTGGGTACACAGCCCCAACAACCACAGTTACGCTGAGTGAGGCAGCAACTGACCTGAAAAACAAGATAATGTCTACAATGAACACTAGGCAACCCCGACACCAGCTACAACGGTTAAGTGATGTACTGCCTGAAAGTCTACTGGAAACTGTGAATGAAGCATTGAGGGCAATTCCTACCACAACCATCACAGAAACCAATGAACTGGTTTACACTTCAGCAGCAGTGATCCTTGAGATGCTTGGCTATAAGAGCAACCATGGAAGAAAACAATACCCACCATGGAAGCAACGGTTAGAGGCCAAAATCAAGGCAACTCGGAAGGATGTGAGTAAGCTGACAGAGGCTCAAAGAGGTACAATGAGAAAGCAAGTACCTAAGAGATACAGCCAGATGCCCATACCTGAAGCCCTGGAAACTGCCAAACAAAGGCTCCTAGCCTTGAGTAGCCGCCTAAAGAGATACACAAGAGACAATGAAGCCAGACGAATAAACAGGCTGTTCGCAACTCAACCAGCGAAAGTGTACGCTCAGTGGCAGGGTCAAAACAGCCGAGCAGACCCACCAAGGCTAGAAACTGAACAGTACTGGAAAAGTATATGGGAGAAAGAGACAGCACATAACAGCAATGCCCAGTGGCTGGTCTCTCTGAGAAAAGAACACAGCAACCTCCCTGAACAGAATCCAGTAACCATCACAGTGGCAGACATCCAAGAAAGAGTCTCAGGTATGAAGAACTGGACAGCACCGGGCCCTGACATGATACATGCCTACTGGCTAAAGAAGCTTACCACACTCCACGAACGCCTGGCAGCACAAATGAACCAGCTGCTAAGAGATGGGACTCACCCCGAATGGCTAACGGAAGGGCGAACGATCCTAATCCAGAAGGATCCCTCAAAGGGTGCAGTCCCATCCAACTACCGGCCAATAACCTGTCTCTCCACAACATGGAAGCTCATGTCAGGCATCATTGCAACCAAGATAAATAGGCACATGGATCAATTCATGAGTAACACACAGAAGGGCATTGGTAGAGACTCCAGAGGAGCCAAACACCAACTCCTGGTCGACAGAACAGTCGCCCAAGACTGCAGGTCACGACACACCAACCTGTGCACAGCCTGGATTGATTACAAGAAGGCCTATGACTCAATGCCACACACATGGATCACTGAATGCTTGGAGCTGTACAACATCAACAGGACTCTAAGAGCCTTCATAAGAAACTCAATGAAGCTGTGGAAAACCACCCTTGAAGCCAATGGGAAACCACTTGCACAAGTGTCCATCAAATGTGGGATATACCAAGGTGATGCTCTGTCCCCACTGCTGTTCTGCATAGGTCTGAACCCCCTCAGCCAAATAATCAACAAGACTGGCTATGGATACCGACTCAGAAATGGGGCCAACATCAGTCACCTCCTCTACATGGATGACATCAAGCTATATGCTAAGAACGAGCGTGACATTGACTCCCTGATCCACACCACCAGGATCTACAGTAATGACATTGGGATGTCATTCGGGCTCGAGAAATGCAGCCGGATGGTGACAAAGAGAGGCAAGGTAGTCCACACAGGGGGGGTCTCACTCCCAGAAGGAACAATAGCAGACATTGAGGACAGTTACAAGTACCTTGGAATTCCCCAGGCAAATGGCAACCTGGAGCAGGCAACAAGGAAAGCTGCAACAGCTAAGTACCTTCAACGAGTAAGGCAAGTCCTGAAAAGCCAGCTCAATGGCAAGAACAAGACCCGGGCAATAAACAGCTATGCACTGCCAGTTATCAGATACCCTGCAGGAATAATAAGATGGCCAAAGGAAGAGATACAGACCATGGATGTTAAAACACGGAAGCTCCTCACCATGCATGGAGGGTTCCATCCCAAATCCAGCACTCTGAGACTGTATGCTAGCCGCAAGGAAGGAGGCCGAGGACTAGTGAGCGTAGAAGCCACTATCCAGGATGAAACATCCAAGATGCATGAATACATCAAGCTCAAGGCCCCAACTGACAGTGTGCTCAGTGAATGTCTCAGGCAATGGAGAGCAGAGGATACAGTGCTGGAGGACAGATCCTCATGGGAGGACAAACCCCTCCATGGGATGTACCACCGGACCATAACTGAAGTGGCTGATATCAAGAAGTCCTACCAATGGCTAGAAAGGGCTGGCCTACAAGACAGCACTGAAGCGCTCATCCTGGCAGCTCAGGAACAAGCCCTGAGCACCAGAGCGATAGAGGCTCAGATCTACCACACCAGACAAGACCCAAGGTGTAGGCTGTGCAAAGAGGCGCCTGAAACAATCCAGCACATAACTGCAGGATGTAAGATGCTGGCAGGTAAAGCATACATGGAGCGGCACAATCAAGTGGCTGGAATAATATACAGGAACATGTGTGCAGAATATGGACTGGAAACCCCAAGGTCAAAATGGGAAACACCTCCGAAGGTGGTAGAGAATGAGAGGGCAAAGATCCTGTGGGACTTCCAGATCCAGACTGATAGGATGGTAATGGCGAACCAACCAGACATCGTAGTGGTGGATAAAGAACAGAGGAAAGCCGTTGTGGTGGATGTGGCAGTGCCAAGCGATGGGAACATCAGGAAGAAGGAACATGAGAAACTGGAGAAATACCAGGGACTCAGAGAAGAACTGGAGAAAGCCTGGAAAGTGAAGGTGAAGGTGGTGCCTGTGGTAATTGGAGCACTCGGGGCAGTAACCCCCAAGCTGGAGGAGTGGCTACAACAGATACCTGGAAAGACCTCAGACCTCTCAGTCCAGAAAAGCGCAGTGCTAGGAACAGCTAAGATACTGCGCAGGACCCTCAAGCTCCCAGGCCTCTGGTAGAGGACCCGAGCTTGGAGGAGAAACCACCCGCGGAGGGTGAGAGGGGCGTTTTTTTTTTATATATATATATATATATATATATATATATATATATATATATATATATATATATATATATATATATAATATGCACTTTTGATATTAAACCCCAGCCAGGATTTATCTTCAGAAAACTAACCATGAGCCTGTTTCAGTCACATTTCTTTGCTTTTATTTAAAAAAATGAATGTGTCTGAGATCATTCATGTTTAAACCTGCTGGATAATCAATTCTTCCTAGGAGGTAATAAGGGGAAATGAAATTAATAAACAAAACAAAAAAACAACTTTCTAGTTTTTTATTTTAAAATTGTTTCCCTGCTCCCACTATTGCTAAATAAAGAAAAAAAATGTATACGGAGAGAGAGAGAGAGAGAGAGAGAGAGAGAGAGCATGATTGGACTTATTGGATTTATAATTGATCATTGATAACATCAAATTCTCCAAGTCATAAAGGGAATTCATCTGAGATCCTGCAAACTCTCATCTAGAATGTGATCATAAACACGGACACAGAAGTGGGTATATTTATTTAAATGTAATATTTAATAATTAAATCAAATCTGCTAATTTAAATAATTTTCCCCTACAAACGACTCCTGGTGCAAATAGGAAACAATTAGCAGAAAACATTGATAAATTTTGAAACATATATTTAACTGTATTTGCCGGAATGTGTTAGTTTGCTATAATTTAATTCGAAGTTTTAATTAGCGAAATATTCTGCTGGTGACAGCAGTCTAATGAGCTGCTATAGCTGCATGGATTTGCGGTGCACAGTCTCTCATCGCAGCGCCACAGCGAGTACCAGAAAAGAAGCAGCCGGAGGGAAGTTTGGTGTTTGTGCTTTCTTTTGCAGCAAGGGACAGGATGCTTCAAATCTTTAAATCCCTGATCAGATGGAAGCAGAAAGCCTCAGGTCAGGCACATTTTCCTGTATACACAGTGACTTAATTAAAAACACATAGCATTTACAGCAAAAAAACATATGCCATTTTCCTTTTTAATGTTCAAGAAATGCAGATTAAGCAAACAAACAAAAGATAAGATTCTACTTTTTCTTGAGTTTGTCTCTTTCACAAGAAGAATATAAAGTTAAAGGCATATCTAGACATTTGTTTTTTGCAACTTTGGTGACAGGGGAAGCACGTACCATATAGAACCTTAAGATCACGAGGTTCATGAGGTTTAAATCTAAGGGGGGAACAAAAATATGACGGCAAGGTGAAACCGTGGGAGACAGCTTAATGTCACAGGTCAAGGCACACCCAAGATACTTGGATGTTCTTTATCAGCAAGCGGTTTTAAAGGCAGCGAAGGTGATAATCTGCAGTGGAAAAAAAAGCACTTAATCCTTACTTTTCTTTGAGATCAGATGTCCAGCAGTGCCATCAATACACCCTGGAAAAAGCAGTACGGCCCAGCTACACCTGTCGGCACAAGTGCCTTAATTGCAGACGTTGTCACTCACAAACATGGACTGTTTTTGCTATCTTTGCCATAAAGGAGAACAAAAGGTCCCGGGGGGGTGATGGTTTTGGGCTCATAGACACTTTGTATCCTTGAGATTTGAGTAAGTTACACAGGAGCTTTGAAAAACCTACTTGCCATTTCCTTTTCTAGTCTTAGAGCACCTGATGCCATTTTGTGGGCAAACCATGGCCACATTTGATAAGTGGAGAAATGAAGATTGTTCCTCTATTTACTTACTTTTTTTGAATTCCTGCAGGAATTCTTCTTTTTGTATCAGCTTTTTGAAATATAAAAACTTGATGGTTTTGTTTTCTTTTGCTGTTGTATTGAGCACAAATGCTAGAAAAGACGTTTACTTTGGTGACCATTCCCTCTATAGTGACAGACAATGACATTCAGATTTTTGGCAAAGAATTGTGCTATGTAAAGTAGCTAATAAAACCTTTTGTCAAGGAAAAGGTTTTTTAAAAAACACGGATTTATATAACTTTGAACTCTAAGATGATCTAAAAAATCTAAAAAAATCATTTTAAATTCAAGGTCTGCAGGCAATTATATTTGTTTGTATGTTTGATCCATGATATAACTTTATGTGACGATTATGCCTGGTCTGTGCTGGCACAGCACTAAAACCACAACTGTTGTGATGGCCTGAAAGAATTGCTGTATAGATCAAAGCATCTTTACACCAGTTTACCCCTCCTCTGATCTAAATCACACTCAGAGCAGTTAGTTAAAGAAATAATGGGTCAGCCCTTTTATACTGATATTGAAGCCAGCCCCAAGTAAATGAGAAAAAGCACAAACCAAAAAGAGAAACTTTGCAAACAGCTGGGAGGCAGAGGAAATGCATGTTGATACCAGAGGCAAGCCTGTTTGCCTCATTTGTTGAGATGCTCTGCCCCTAATTAAGCAACATGGGAAGGTTCCATAGAAGAAAACTTTCCGATGAGCACAAAAAAACGTGAACACACAAGAAAAGTTGCCGAAAAGTTTGACAGAAGTCTGCTGTCACGTGACCACTATGTCCATTTTGTGCATTTTCCACGTATGAAATTTCAGTCTTTCTTGATAAATGCGTGATTTAAGCAATTCATAAGTGTTTCTTGCGTTCGTTGATGTCCAGCGAGGTTTTCGGCCGACGCGTATTTATGTAAATTCAGTTTTGGTAGGTTGAGAATTACGCAGTTAACACGTATTTTATATAAATTTGTTATGAACAAATGTTTGTATGGAACATATGATGTTCCAATTACGTAATTGACACACAATTCACTATTGAATTGCATATAAACAGGGCAATAATCCTGCATGGTTCATAGTCTACATTGATTTACGTGTTATTTGCACGGTTTGTTCGTACATTTTCTGTGCTTTTGATGTGGTTCATTCGTAATACCTCTGACATTTTCACATAAAGACCACAAATTTCTCACTTTTTCCACATACATTTACGTATGCCTAATTTTCATTCGTGCAATATGCGCAAAATGTACATAGTGGCTGTGTGGCGCGACCTTAAAGAGTGGCACTGCCACAAAAAGCAGGTTTGCAGTGGCAAAGGAGATAGTCAGATCAGACCAGCTGTTTACTGTTGTGGAACTCTGAACTGCCACAAGCTTAAGCAGGTTATTTATTTGACTTATTTGGAGTCACATTTGAAGAAAATGATCTCCATATTTACTCTGTCCACTGGTCAGAATTGAAACAGAAAGAGATTTGGAAGTTAAGATTCCAAGAAATGATGGTGAGACTTGTTCAGGGAAAACAGCATGAAGGCAAATCAAGTGTCACTGTAATTACTATTCTCAACAATATCATGCTCCACTTACTTTACTTTGACTTTATCTGTTGTGCTACTTACACATGGGCCATTTGACACGGATTCATATACCTAAAGTCGGAGGAGGCTTGGTGCAAAAGTGCTGCTAATCTCCGGAATCTTAATCCAGGCTTTTTCTTTCACAGCGCCATTCCAACCTGTAAAAGAAATGGTGTCATCGAATTCCAGCAGGGTACAAACTGCAATTATTTATTTCTCCTTAAAGATAACTGCATATATATATACCTAAGATGTACCTTTTGCACGCTAAAGAATGATTTTCAAATGATATGTTTGTCATTTTTGCAGTTCATTTATTTCTCTCCATGTGGGGGCTACCCCAGTTGCGGAACGTGCATTACACACCTCGGCCTTCAGTAGTGCTACGTCTGAATTACCCAACCCCTCATTAACCATTTTTCTGCCTCTAAATAAACTACAAAACAGTAAACAAATCTCATTGTGCAAATACAGCCAGCACAAAACATTGAAAACAACCACATACATTTGAAATATTAAATAAATAGCTGATTTTGCATGATATAGGCCCTTTAAAAAAGATGGCATCCATACGTCACGACTGAATCCGTTCAACTGATTTAACTTTAAACTAAGTTTAATATTTGTGCATTTAGAGCCCAAAATGGTTCAAAACCTTGTTTTAAAACAGAGTTTTGAATACGAAAGCCCAAAACATGCATATATGCATGTTTACATAGACTTTTCATTGGTAGTGGTAATTTAATGACTTGTTGTGGAGACCGGTGTGAACATAGCATTAGATGTGTTTTCAAAGTTGCTACTCTGGACCTTAAGCTGCATTTTTCATTTAGCCATTTCTGAGTTTGTTTGCAAATAAAATATACTTGCAGTTATTTCATCACTGACTACAACTCCGCCTTCTTTGCTGCAACATAAATACACATTTTAATATCTGAAATGTCTGGCCTTTTACAAATTTCTGTCAGAAGTGTATCTTTTAAAGCTGCTCCTTAGCTGCCACTGATTTTACTAAAATTATCTATTTCGTTTGATGAAGACAGCAATTATTTCCCAAAAATTTCAAGGATATTAATCTTTTATACACTTTTTTTTTCTTTTTTTTTAGAAATTCTTCCCAAATTTCATTTTAAGAATAATATATTTTTAATGTACTTTTAAAGTCACCAAAACAAATTGCAAATTGCAAATTGCATTAATGTAAATAAATTGTGAATTATTGTTTTGAGTCCGCTCTTTATGATGGTCAGGTTGTTATTGTGAAAAGAAAGCGGTACTCAAATAAGGTACATTTTTGTTGACTTGGTAAATTGTCTCAGTTTGTATATGTTTGAAACATAAAAGGATAGGAGTTATAATATATTTGTTTTAATTCTATTATGTATTAATCTATTCAGCGAGACAAAAGAGTCGGAGACAAGTCAGTCAGTCAGTCATATTCAAACACACAGTCACACACTGATGGTTGCATGCAAGGCCAATGCAAGGAGCAATGCGGAGTTCAGTGTCTCACCCATGGATACGTCAGAACATGGACATACGGGGATAACTGACAGTCTGTTCTGCTCGGCACCACAGCCATCCCCCAAAAAACAAAGAATGCTTTTCCTATACTATCAAATAAATACCACAAGGTGACCTACTTTCCAGTGATAAAACCCTTAACCATTCTGTTTTCTGTCGTGTTTTTTTTTTTTCTTTGGTCTTACCTTTTGACATTTTTCAATAAACTCAGTGACATCCACCCTACACAGAGCAATCTTTTGTAAAGACCATGGCCTTTTCAGCTCAGCTAAACAGTGTGTTATTCGAGGGAATATTGGAAAACCGTCTGTCCACTAGCAAACTGGAGGAATCGAATTGTCTCCAGTGAATTTGGTGCCAGAAGTCATCGATAACATTTTGAAAACCAGAAAAAAAAAATTCCAGGCTCTTGTGCTGTTTCTATGTCAAATTTGATGAGCCGACAACACTGTTTTAGTCATTACCTGTGAGGACTGGTGCCTTTTTGGGTGAGTTCTCTTTAAGACATGTTTTAAGTGTTCAAACTATGTTCTGTTTGTTTCTCTGGTCTCAGACTTGAATTATTTGTTCACAGTTGTTTCTGCTATAGTTGACGGCCCCTCATTGTGTTTAGCTCGACAGTTTTTAGTCAGTCGGTGTCAGGCCATCCTGGCTTGTCATTTTGGTTGTTTCTCTGTTTTATGTTTTTCCCAACTTAAACAGCTTTTTTACATTCCAAAACAACCTGTATTGATTAATTTAGACTAATTTATTTAGATACGATATTAGATATTAAAGATCATTATTCAAACATTTTGATAATTTGACATAAAAATGACACCTGGTAACTATGAAAAAAGTTAAAAAAAAAAAAGTTTAATAAGACTAATTTTACTTCTGGTTTACCCTGTTTTGTTAATTCTTTCTAACATTCTGTCTAACTTTCTGACTAACAGCAGAGGGATAGAAACCAAGGCTTGTGGCAGAAACTCGAACATTTAATAAGAAAGTCTGAATATGACAAAAACATGAAGGTAAGGTCTTAATAAAACAGCAACAAAGCAGATAACCCACCAAGAATGAGCTGAAAACCACACATGTATACAGTATGCTGAGGACAAATAACAGAATGAAAACAGCTCTGGATTTGGACTTTAACCTTGTGTGAATGTGACAGGAGGACAACTCA
This sequence comes from Oryzias curvinotus, assembly GCA_023969325.1. Taxonomy (NCBI): domain Eukaryota; kingdom Metazoa; phylum Chordata; class Actinopteri; order Beloniformes; family Adrianichthyidae; genus Oryzias; species Oryzias curvinotus. Next base: position 17,008,962 of record CM043709.1, read on the forward strand.
ACAGACCATGACAAAAGCCATGACATTGCACACAAAAGTAAACTAGACTGCACAATCCTCACATTTTACAACTTACAGATTGTAGGGAATTGAAAAAGCCCTTAAAGCTTTTTTGCTGATTCTGGCTTTGAGATGCAGAAGCTCACTTTACCTTTTAGTATGTTACACATAGTGAAGGTTTTGATGTTATTGTCTTAACCTATGAGAGTTCAGAGATTTATGGGAGGTTAGCTGTAACCTATGTTACCAGTTGAGGGAGGGATCAGCCTTACCATATTAATGTTCCACTTGACTTTAGCAAAACTGCAGAGAGAACCCCATACAACCAAATCTCCTGACATCTAAAGCTATGGACACACTGAGCATGTGACGCGTGTTGAAGAATGAGCTTAACGCGGGCTCCTGGACCCATATTTAGCCCATGGTGTTCATACTGGACAGGCATGGAGGGACTTCTTCTTCCCCCTCTTTTTCTACTCTTTACTAGTTGGTAGAGGCGTGGCGCGAAATGTCTAAGTAGTGCAAATCTGGAAAATCTTGCTCCAGGGTTTTTCTTTCACAGCTCTATTCTGATATATGAAAGACTTGATGTTGCATAAGTCCGTGCAAAAATTTCAACCATTAATTTCTCCTCCACAATCACTTTTTACAGAGACACCCTTCATATATCGCTACCAAATCCGAGTTTCTGATTGGTCAAACTTCGTACTGGCTTAACAGGTTCAATCAATACGCACTTTTTTTTATATAGAGGCCAATGATGGTCTTAAAAACGTATGTAGCTAAACAACGAATGCAAGAGTTTTTGAAGATGGAAGGTTGTGATTGTGCACGTTGACATAGACTTTTTATTGGAAGAGGCTGATTGAATGCGTGATCCCAAGGGCAGTGGGACCGTAGCTTAAGAGAAAAGGATAGATCTTAAATGGAGGTCAAACTGGACAGAAATTAACATTATTTGAGAAGAAATTTTCAGAATTAGCCCTACTTGAAAATGTATAAGGCAACCAAAAAAACGTTGCTTTGGAGATTGGATTTGGAGAAGATCCCAAATGTGAAAGCCAACCAACCCAGACAAGTTATAGATCTATCCAACAGTGGAAAAAGTTCTTATCGACCTCAAAAGCCTGCAAATGTAGTAGAACTGAAGAACCCACTTACCATTAAAATGTTTGCATGGTCAGCCCTGCAAAATAAAGTCCCACTTTGGTAGTTTGCTTAAATTCTGGAAAAATCAAGTGGACATTTTTAAAAGGTTGGAGCAGCTTAAACACACTCTGACTCGTTATACAAGAAAAGATGGCGGGTGTGTTTTCTGTGGAGAGGAAAAACACAGAGAAAATGTCTTCTGTGGATAGTTCAGAGCACTAAAGCCATTTGAAAAATCAAATGCTGTGAAAAAGCTAGGCATGCCCAAAGTGTTTGAGATGTCATAACAGACATAACTACTGCCTACCTACTGATTACGTGTGTAGAAAGAAGGACGGCAAAAAGGAAAGCTCCTCAAGCTGTCATTTTTGTTCTTTGTCAAAAAGAAGATTGAAGTAAGGCTGAGAAATGTAGAAAGAAACCAAGAAATGGCAAACATTCACAAAAGAGTAAGAAAAACTAATTGGTAGACTTTTACCTGAGATGACAGAACATTTCAGGTGCTTTCTCACTACTGTTAGTGCAGGTAAATAAAATGTGCGCTTCAGTAGATTTTACATTTGGCACAAATTACATCACACATAGAACATAGAGTGTGCAGAAAGGTGAAGACAAAAAGATACCTTCTCAGAATTAGGCTGTATTCAGACTGGTAAAATCTCTTGGTCCTGAACCTTGCGTTTGGTCTGTATTAAGAAGAAGGAGAGACTGAGTGTGTCTGGCGAAGAATACCTGACGCTATTCCAATCTGACACTGAGGAGGAAGACTTCCATGGTTTCAGTGCACAGGAGGAAGATGAAGAAAGCTCTCAGTGACTTTTATGGTTTTTAAACCAGCCCTGTTAGTGCTGTGTTACGGTGTGTCACTGTTGTGGAAGAAAACTTCCGGCGCATGCGCTGCGCTGTGCTTGCCTCTGCGCAGAGGCGCGCGCCTATAACTTACTGCTGCTCTCAGTGACAATTTTTTTCTCTCTCTCAGTGACTTTTACCAATATGTTTTTAACCAGCCCTGTTAGTGCTGTTACTACCATATTGCTGCCGCGTCACAGGCACTGTTTGGAAAGAAAAGCTCAGGTATATTATTAAAACTTTGAAAACTCTTTCTGTGTACCGTCTTTTTTTGTAAATATATCATGTGTTGAACTTTCTTGAACTTTCTTGTGGCCAGTCTAAGGCACACCTGTGCAATAATCATGCTGTCTAATCAGCATCTCAATATGGCACACCTGTGAGGTGGGATGGATTGTCTTGACAAAGGAGAAGTGTTCACTATCACAGATTTAGACAGATTTGTGAACAATATTTCAGAGAACTGGTTATTTTCTGTATGTGGAAAATGTTTCACATCTTTGAGTTCATATCATAAAAAATGGGAGCAATAACAAAAGTGTTGCGTTTATATTTTTGGTCAGTGTATAATTATTTGCTGTGGTCCAGAGGCTATTTGGACTGAGAGAACTCAGAGTGAACAGAAGCTCTGGAAACAAACCAATACCACCTCAAAAGATGGGTACGAGAGCGGTTCCTGGTCCGCTTGGGTGTATTCAGACAGATTGTTAAGACAGAACAGGTTGCCAGATGACCGGAAGAGACCAGATACCATTGACCTGATCAGTGACTTTCCCCACAAAGACTACTAAACAGACAATCCAAGTGGAAGGTCACTTAAGCTGCCCAAATACAAGAGATGGGGAAGAGACAAAATGACTTACAAAAAAAAAAAAAAAAAAAAAAAAAACTGAACTGCTGAAAATGACCAGTAAGACATGTGAGCCACCAAGTAGCACCAGATCCAAATTCTGAGTCAAACCAGGTACCTCATCTGGAACAGTAGCTGGAGATTTAACAGGCTGAACATAAATGACCTTGAGCCAAAAAGGACTAGAAGTTCTGAATCTCACGTAGCTCTAGGCAACATAAAAAAGATGTAAAACTCTGTAAGGTTGGAGGACAAAGAAATACATCGCCACCATTTGCTCTAAAGAGATGACCAAGTAGAGGAGATTGGTGATTAACCAGCAGTGTTTTCCACAAGTGGCAAGTGTATCAATGTTTGACAACTTAAAGGATGAATGACAATTCTTTGAAGGATAGTAAGGACGTGGTGAGCTGGATATAAAAATGTTAGAGACTGAAAAGATCCTAAAAGAAGGAGGTTCTTTCTCAAGCCATGGATCCGGTCAGGTCAAAATAGGAGTCTGAGTCAAATCACATCATTGCATAATGAGAGAAGAACAAGGTCCTCATACCTTATAAACAGATGAAGGAAGAAGAAAATAAAGCTTTTGAAGCTGGTTATTTACTAAGAGAGGAGTTTACACAATGACTGCCATCAATTTCTAAAAAAAAAAAAAATAAAACTAAAAACAAACAAGAATTGAAGAACTCCTAATGTTATTTAAAAAAAGATAAGAAACGATGAGATATGAAAAGCCTTTATTTGTCCCATGCACAATGGGAACATATCAACATGAACCAGCACATAATTACTGTGCCAAGTAGCCAGTCTGCATGACCCAATTGATCTAGTTACTCCCACTAATCAGAAGGAAGTCATTCTTTTCAGAAAAGCTTTCCAAGAAACAGGAGATGAGAGCAAGGCAAAGGAGGAAGTGAATAACCTCTACAGAACAACCTTCTTTTCCACTATCACAAGAGCTCAGTCAAAAGAAATCAGAAAAAGCACACTTGGCAAGGAAATCAGGGGAAATCTCAGAGGCTTTTTGTGAGCCCAAAGTGGACAACAATCTTGACCAAAGACTTCACGCCAGCTCAAGCAATGATTTCATGTGACCAAAATCAGCACTTTAACTCAATTACGATGCTAAAACATGGAAACAAAAAACAGGGAAAAAAACCCCAAAACAAATGAAAGTTACCTTTTCAAAGAAAAAGATGGAAAACCAAGTAAAGCAGCGTATTGTGGGGGAACACGAAGATACTAAACGTGTTGTTTAGCATGGTGTCATCAAATCATCTTTTAGATAAATGGTTAAAAAGATGGTTGACAGTTTTTAGAAGTGCACAAAGGCTAAAGTAAAGAATATAGATTATAGCCAACCTTCTTCCAGAGAGGATCCACGTCACAACCTCTTAGAAATAGCAGTTGATTGATTCAATCCATACGCAGCGAAAGATAAAGTGTGTTAAAGGGTGCGACTTAAGGTGTATGGGGGTATCATCTTGTTGTGAATGTCTTTAAGGCCTGTTCATGCAGATGTTGGAAGTGATCCGTCAATGGAAGGTTTCTTGTTAGAAAGTTAACAGTCAGCTGAGGTCACCCAAGAAAACTCAGATGTAATCCGGCATAAAACTTTGTCGGAGCAAAACCAGTCCTTTTTAGGACTTTTTGGGAAAAGGCCAGGAGCCCCCAATGAAGCTGCCATGCATGAAACAGCTCCAGATTTAAAAACCGTGGCATCATCTGTTGGAAAACACCCCCACCCTAGCAGGCAGCAGCAGAGCTTTAATTTGTTTGGTTGTTAGAGGCTTTGGTCCTTGAATATTGGTTGTTTTTGTGTAGTTTTGAGTTTTATTGTAAATACATTTCCAGCTTATTTTCAGCCTGGGTTTACTTGTGAGAATTTTTAAGTTGTTGGGGTATTCAGTTTGTTCCTTTTATCTTTATGTTACATCGTTTTACAAGCCCCCAGACAGGGGTGTAACACATATTGGGGGCTCGATCTTAACTGGTTTTTGTGACATGTTTGGTAGCTAATTTTTCTCATGTTATATCTGGCTGCGGGTTTTTTTTGTGTTGTTTGCTTGACAGTTTAATTGAGAGAGTAAATGATTATGACTTTTGATTTTGATTATGTTGTTCTGGCTCCATGTTTGGAGAAGTTGTATTAGTCCACAAAAGCTGACCTACTAACAGTTGCCCGTCATTATAGTTTTTTCATACTCAGTAATTACTGTACATGGGAGACAAAGGACTTGGAAATCTAAGCCTGATTTCCCAGGGAGCAGTCCTACACGCAGCCAACTGACCTGTCCAGCTGCTCCGCTAGGCAGTTTACTGCTAAAGATTTATTAATGCATTTTGATGGCAGGAGAATTTTTACCTTTTCTGAAGGGGGAAGTGGAGGAAGGTATGAAAGTTCAGGAAGCGTCTGATCCCAGCAGGAAGTAGGAAGTTTGTATAACTTGTAGTTCCAAGTAGCAAACAGGAACTCATAGCAGAGATGCACAGGGAACCCAAACGTGAAGAGTCTGGGTGGACAGCATGGGAACTCTTGAAGACATTGAGTGGATCGATAAGCAAGGGTATATACAGGAAATTGGGCAAGGACTAAAACCTGGTCGGCAACAGTCTGGGACGTAACTGGGTCAGAACTATGAACTTTCCAGAACTTCAAGATTGCTGAAACGAGTCACCAGGCCTCTACGAACTAACAACAAGAGACAGAATGAGAGGAGTATTTATGCAGCAGAACACAAGAGAGATGAATGAGCTTGATTATGAATGGCGGGTACACATGACATGACAGATGGCCTATTAGTTTTTCTTGAAGCTGAGTCATGGCAACTGAACTTAAAATTGTCTTCCTTGAAACATTTAGTCTCTTCCAAGTGGCTTCATCAAGTTCCAAACATTCCTTCACATGGCAGCCAACATGACTAATGAGAGATCTATAGATGCAAGAACTCAGAGCTGTGGAGACTACCTATACTTTATCATACCAAGCTTCGCCAATATTCCTCAGCGTAGCTTTACTTGTGTGATTGTGCTTCTACCAGTTGAAGACCAACAGTGCACCAAGTGTGTGACCTCCTTTGCTTTATGAATCCGGAAATCCAAGTGACAGGTGTTGTGCAATGTGGAATGGTGGAGTCGTTTTCCCACCTGGTCAAACAAAGCTTGTAACCAAATATAGTAGTAATCTCTCCCACTCACACACCTGTGCCTGTTGCTATAGTGCAGCAGAGACGCACTCCAGCTCAAAGACTTGAAACACCACTAGAATGAACCCTGAGGTTTATGGTAAATAGCTTTTTATTTTGATTTATCCTGAATACTAGTTGTTAAAGGCATTTTGCTTAACCTCTTATGTTAACATTTTACATAAAAAAGGTTATTGTCTTTTTTGAGAGGTTGTGAATGAAATTCCCAAGCAGACATTCATTTGAAATAAATGAAATGTGAACGAGTAGATCCTTGTGTCTTTGAAATAAACCAGATCTTTCAAGTTGGACTTGAGCTGGAGAAAGAGAAAGAACTTGAAAATGATTACTACAGGGAAGGAGAAGGGAAGTGGAGGAAAGGGGTTCATAGGTCCACAGCGACAATCCAAGAGTGCAATGAAAAAAAACAACAACCCAGGCCTAGTAACAATAACCCAATAAAGAGTACAGGGTCAGAGGGAAAGCTTTGGTTGGAAAAAGAAACATGGAAAACACAGAAAAAGCTTGGCATGGACTGGACACAAAAGCTGGATTGCGCAGCGGCTGGTTGGCTCAATTGGTTAAGTCCAGAACATTTCCAGGGTGCTTCATCCAGTGTGGGTCCTTGGGCAAGACCCTACCTATGTAGCCACAAGGGGCCAAGTCTGGGTCAGGAAGGGCATCTGGTGTAAAAATCGCTGCCAAACCACCTGTGCAAATTCGTGCAATTGGCTGTGGTGATTCCTCCGGGATATCCCGCAAAGGGGAACAACAACAACCTACTAAAGAGTAATATTTAGAGCAGGACATGGATGACTAGCATAAGCATAATTGCTGGATAAAAAGTCAGGAAGACCAAACCAATTTTTAAAAAAGAGAGTAGACAACATGTGATGTGCATCATATGTTCAAACTATAATACAGTACAGATTGAATGCTGTTTTTGTTAAAAAGTATTTTCTTACAGTACCTTATGGTATTGCTGTCTCAGAATTGTAAGCCTCTACATTTTATTATGAAGCTATTTTTTTTTAATTACCTGCAAAAGTGCATCATATCTAGAGACAAATGTAACATAAATCATTTTACATTTAGATAGGCAGCAAAAGAGTGTAAATAAATCACAAGCAATAATTCTGTTTTTTGAGTAACATGGACATTCCTGTACTTTCATGTCACAAAAAGAAAAACAAAACAGCATTAATAATGTGTAACCACAGGAAACACATTTGGAGGATGAACTGTCAGGTTTATTTAGTTCCGTCCCAAAAATTGAAAATTCAGGCTAAGAAAAGAACCGTGACTAAATAGAGAACCTAAATGTCTATGGCTAAAACAGAAATTAAAAGACAGGCTTGATGACTAAAAATTAGCATAAGAATTGTGGCATTTTTTCCGTCTGTCAATGCCTTGTGGTCTTGCTGCTTGTAACTCAATAGGAGCTCTGTTGCTCCTTGTGGGCGCCGCCCATTTAATGACATCAACCTAGAGTCAGCCTCAGTGGCTTGTCTGCGTTTCACCCACGAAATCACACAACATCCAAACTTTTGCAAAGATTGATGTGCGTATTGTGCATATAAAAGGAAATAATTTTGCTGATCACTGCTAGGTCCACGGACAAAGTGCGTTTGTGTTGGCCTGGAGGCGGAGCTGGCAGCACCAACACTTCCTGACAGGGGCTGTTCTTCACTTTGTGATGTCACAATGTGAGAACCCACTACTTTTAATGGATTGGGAGGGGCTGGTGCTCAGAGTGCAGGTGAAATGCATAAATGGATCAAAATACCTTGGAGTTATTTTTTTGCAAGGAATGAACATTATAATACACTTAAAAGCTCCAAAAATTGATTTTGCATAATGTAGAATCTTAAACTTTTATATTGCGTATACAACGCACATATCATAATAAAATTATGTAATTGACACACAAATCACAAATGAATTACAAATAAACAGCGCAATAAACATGCACGGTTCATGTTCTAAGTTGATTTGCGTGTTCTTTGTGTGGTTTATTTGTACTTCTTTTGTGGTTTTAACGTGGTTCATTCTTGATACATCTGTAAAAATTTCACGTAAAGACCACAACTTTTTTTCACTTTTTTCACGTATAACCAATTTTTGGTGGCTGTGTGACATCCCCTTTTATTTCCACGGCAACAAGGCTGTGCAGATTGTTCCTTCAAACTGCTCACAGCAAAAGGAGAGGATAAAGCAGAGATGACAGCAGTTAATAAGTGGCTGGTACCCAAATTAAATGTGGAGCAATTAACACCCTTTAATGTAGTTTAAAAAGTACACCCCTGACCTCAAACATGCTAACACTAACCTAAAACAGCATGTTCAACACTGAGCAGAGGCATCCTGGGCACAAAAAAGTGGCATGTTTTGACACCCTGGGAATAAGGATGGTTTTTACCGTTAAGAACCAAGTCAGAATAATAAATGTCCTCCCTGGGAAAATGCCAGCATGAAGCATTTCAGAACTCAGAGCATCCAACTCTACAGCATCGAAAGCAGCTTTAACACTTATCAACTGAGAGCAAAGGGAGTCAAATTCCTCCCCTGTGGTTACATGCAGTCGCTCGTAGTTTGTCTTAATCATGCCGTTCACCTTTCACCATCCCTCACTGGAACTAGACAGTGTTGTGATGTCTCAGCAAACTTTGTTCATTTAGGAGAGTAGCAACATCCATTACTGACTTTTAACACAACTAGATTAAAGCAAATAAAAGAAAACATTGAGACATTTCTTGATTTAGAATCTGGAATAAGGTGGCAGTTCAATCTGATACGATTGCTTTATGAATATTGCATGGAATTCCTGTCTTTTTTTTCTTTCCAAGGATTTCTCAGTGTGGCATCAGTTTTTTTTTTAAACTAATATTTGAAGTGTGCTGCTGTTGGCCTGTCAACCACATGAAGTCTTCTTCAAATCAATGTCTGCCCAGTTACAAATATGGATTTCAAATACACATTAAACCAGGGGTGCTCATTACAAGGACATGTGGGAAGAATGCGGGCCATCAAAAATACATCAACAAAAAAAATATATATTTTTAAAAAATCTGTCAGCAAATAATCCTTCCCACTATTTGAATGACGTGCAGAATAGCCAATCAAACATCCTCTGATACATACATATGCCATTGCACATGCGTATTTACCACACCAAGGGCACATTCTCCCATGAATGGAAAGCCGCTACCGGCCCTGCAGCGCCTCGGGTCCCTGATGGAGGACCACTCTGACCCACAGGAGCATTTATTGGGACCCATGCCTCCTTGATCAAAAGCAAGATGTAATCATGCATTACCACCAAATGACAATAACACGCACGACAATGCTATCTCCTCACAAAGATGTGTGTGGTCTTACTGTGTAGATTTTTAAGTTAGTATTTTTATAGTATTTTTTAATGAACATATCTACAACTTGTCAACATTAAAGGTGAATAAAGTGACTTTGGTGCTAAATTTCAGAACTTGACCAGTATATCCTTTTTCTGCACTTTCAACTCCCAGAGATTTGTTGTCCTTTTAATGGGTAGTTTTTCAATTAGTACATATACATAGAATTTTTAAAGAAAATACTGTATGAGTGTCAGGTACGGGGGGCTAAGAGGACCCAAAATGCAGAGACCGGAGGCAGGCGGTCCCAAGTAAAAAGGGCTTAATACTCATAAACAGAAAGCGCTGCCGTGCAGGGAAACCAAACAAACCCTACTGTCAGGGTAACCAGGCATACTAGGAAGAGGACAGTATGGACCAGCACAGAGGAAGGCAGAGACAAGACATACATACAAACAGGACTCATGAGACACACGTGAAAATGATCAGGGGAGATTGGGACCAGGGAAGTAAAACTCAAAACTAAGACATGCAGTAAACCTAAGAACAAAACAGAAGCAAAAACTAAGACAACCTCAGTCATGACAATGAGTTAAAATATATATTTATATATACACGCATGAGCCTGGGTAGATGTTTTAGAGCAGGGGTCTCAAACTCGCGGCCCGCGGGCTATTTGAGATGATATTTGGCGGCTCCCGCCTCAATATGAAAGTTTAATGTTAATGCGGCCCGCCAGTTTGTATGAATGACATCTTTTCAGTTTTGTGCGCGGAGCTGACGAACCAACCAATCACAGTGGAGTATATGAATCTTGGGGGCGGGACATTGACCGGGCTTGAAAGCAGGAGGATAAATGTCCCACACCAACATGCGTGACAGCTAACGGGGCTTTAGCATTAAACACGTGTGAGCAACGCCAAGATTTAGTCTTAGACACACTGAAAATACGTGAGGAAATGCAACGATAGACGTGCTAAAGATGAACCAGAGAGACCAGGCCGGGGGGGATGAAGGTGAAGCTGCAGCGAGACTGAAGGAGAACAGGAAGTTGGAGTTGTCCTAAACATTTAATTTAGTTTTAATGTGCCTCTCCCCCTTAGTATGATCTGTATATCTTTTATATATATTTTAATGTTTTGTGTTCTATGTAGCCTTTTTTAATCAATAGGTATTTTAAATTCTTTTAATTGATCACTCAACTACAAAAACCGTCAGGACACATTTCCCATAATGCATTGTTTTGTAGTCATTCAGCGGTTTGCAGTCAGTGCAGTACTAAGTTTCCAGCTGCGTTTGCTCAGGTTGGGGCCTTGCTCCCGCCCCTTTCTGGTGATATTTTTGTGATGATTGACAGGTGATGTTGGAGCAAAAACAAAAACATACGTCACTCACCAGGTGATCAACGCAGCATTGCATCCACCTGGGTGATCTCAAACACACTTATTGTGCATCTTGGCTGCACGTATTTGGTGTTGCCAACATGAATTTCCATCCATTTTTTATAAAAATATAGGAGTGGCAGACTGGCTGCTCTACAATAACTTGTGACCCGGGTTTAAATTTGCAAAAAGTCATAAGAAAGAAAATCCAAAAATGGTAACTGAATTTTGTTTCTCCTTTACTTATTTGTGTTTTAAAAAGTAAACTTAAAAAAACAATTCAACACAGATTCAAAATTGGGAGCACATCCTCCGACTTCTCCACCTTAAATTTCAATAAGTCCAAGTTCAGTCCAGATTTCCTGTCAATCATCTACATCCACACTGAGGGTCTCAGCTGTTTGGGAGGAAGTGCTGCCAATGCCCAGCAGCAAGAAGAAGATAAGAGAAGCCGTGTTCAGAAGAACCCATTGATGGAGGTTACAGAACTGTAGAATTTAAGTCTTCTTTTGTGTTTAATAGTTTTAATTCAACAGTGTTAACTAAACTGTGATTTTTTTATTTACGTATTTTATTTGAATGAGAGTTTTATGAGTGCATTTTGTACAGAAAACAGTTAATAATAGAGTATAGTTAACAGTATAGTACATGTTCCATACAAATGTATTGGCTCTCAGACCCAAGTTGTGTTTGTGTGTGCGTTGAAGTTGCGGCCCTCCCTCAGCTAGACCCTGCCTTCAGTGGCCCCCAGGTAAATTGAGTTTGAGACCCCTGATTTAGAGCCACTTAAGAGAGACTTTTCACACAATTATGAGCTCATGATTGTCGCACATTCTTTGTTTTAACAACTTCATTATCACCCAATAGTCAACTAAAAATGTAGCAACATTAATTGAAATATTGGAGTGTTTTCAAATTTATCTCTTGGCTTGTTTTTTAATTACAAAAACAATTTATCTTAGAGTTGGGTGAATACAAATCTTCTGTATACAAAACACATTTTACTATCCAAATCATTCAGAGTTTAAATTTTATTCCAAAGGTAGGACGTATTCTGTAACGTGTATAGTGCACCATTAAGCCATAAGTACAAGAGCAGATTAAAGGACAGGAAATCATTCCCGTGGGTCAAACGGTACAGACAATCCAGGCTAGGTACCAAAAAGAAAATATTTCATGAAGCTCGCGAAGTTAAATGGAGGTCTTTGAAGTTGTCCCGCGGAAAATCTCCATCAGTGATTATCCATACTGTACAAATGTATGTGTGGAAGAAATAATAGGAAATCCCTACACAGATGGAGAGCTCGACACTGCATTAAGATGAGCTTGCTGATGGTCATGTATGGGGAGCCAAGTCATTAAAAACATCTATCTCTGTTATGCTAAACATACAAAATCCAGGGCTAGAGTATATCTACTTTACATGTCGCTGGGGAAGTTTCTGAGAAAGACAAGCTTTCATCATCGTCCCTCTGATGACATGGAAATGAAGAATGGATTTTTTTTTTCCTAGTCCCCAGTCCAATCAAAAGTCCTATTCTACAGCTCTGCTGCACATCGTCAGGCCCGCTGTGAGGGAGAGGGTCCAGATGCAACACTGACAGGCTTGTGTGAGCGCAAAGATTCATGCAGCTGTTGTTTTGTTGGAGTCCTAATCAAGAAGTGTTGTAATCAGAGAGTTTGTTATGCACAGAAATGAAACTGGTTCATGAGAGATTGACAAGTATCAAGTATCATCAGTATGAATAAGATCATACTTTACACACTGGTACTCTTGTTTTTTAAGACCACAGTCCTCCATCCACATGTTCAACATTTTACTCAGAGAAAGAAAAGATGAAAAAGAAAAAAAAAACTGAGCTCTTTCCTGCATGAGATAACATCAGACCCATGCGGCACTAAAAAGTAACTTTGTTCTCAGTTCAGACATAGAGATCTATTATTTTTGCTTCAGGAGACATTAAAATGATTTATAATTACTCCATTTATATTGTTTGCAATAATGTTAGCCTATGTCATTTATTAGGCTTGAATAAAAGCAAAATAAATAAAAGTTAAGAGGGTAGATACATCGTCATTGTATTTGTTAAGCTTCACCAGCTATGAATTCAACAAAAATAAAGAAAATCTTTTTTTGCCTCTTATTTATTAGGAGCAAGATAAAGCTATTTATCTTCTGATGGTTCACTATGGTATGATGCAACATTCATTCATGACCTCTAACCCTGCTCTTCATAGACAAAACAATACATCACATTTAGCAACAGAGTGTTGTCCCGCTTATTCGCGTTTTACTTTTCGCGGATTCATGTATTCACAGATTTTTTTTCAGTCCTCCGGTTCATCACAAAAACGCAGATATCTCACAATGCTTGCATGAGACTTTTGTGTCCGAGGGAGGTGCTGCAGGAATTTCCCAGTGATTGCGGATTCTGCTGATCCGTGGGTGTCTCTGATCCCTAACCCCTGCAAATACGGGGTGAATACTATAATACAAAAACAGCATATTCAGCTTGAGTACATTAAATTAAAAAAACCCAAGACCTCCACTGGTACTCGGGTTGAATACTTTCAAAACCACATAATCACACTAAAATAAAGTCTTTATGTGGATCACTTCTACTTATTTAGACAGCTAACCTGAAGACTACAAACTTATTAATTGGGAAACAGGTTATGTTGTAATGTCAGCAGCCGTCTTCTCAGTCGTGCATTAAATATAGCAAACATATGTTCCTTTTAATTACAGTAGATCTTGAAGAATGATGTTCAGTGTCAACATTTTTGCACCTTTGTCTACAGGGTTTTGTCTGAAGCGATACTTGTCCTCATACACTACTAGTTTGCAAGTTTGTAATCATCATTGTAAAGCTAAGACCTCTGTCACATCCACCCGTATAGATGCTGTGGGTTTTGGTGTTGTCTGGGGGTGTAGACAGTCACAGGGAGGAGGGCTACATCTCAAGAGGATTGCAGATGTGTCTTGTAGTTCCCTTGAGGATTGAATGGCCACCTGCAGGGATGGCATCAAAATGGATTATGTTTGTTGTGCCTGTAGTAAGTGTATCATGAAGTTTTGTAAGAAAAATGTAAGTTACTTGTAATTATGGCGTATGCTGTCGTACGAACTAATACACAACTACTACTGTTTGCAATGCCTTTGAGTTCTTGTAACACATTCTTAACTTTTACCTATTGTGCTTCTGTTGACTCACACAAGTATTCTGATCATTTGCTCACCACAAAACATTTATCCAGTACAGTATATATCTTAAAATAGTAAGATTTTAAAATCTTTGCATGTAAACTCTGCCATTAACCCTTTGAAATCGGATTATCGCCTGCCACACCTAAATAACACACGCTCTTTGACATGCCATAAATCTTCCATCATTTACGTGATCCATTCTGAATCAGCTGATTCTGACACAGAGAAAAGCATTTTTTAGAATTACATCAACTGAATCAATGGTTGAAGAGTTGCAGTAGTTGAAAGAATGTCAGCACAGGAGCTAAAGCTCTGATGTTAAAAGGTGATCAGATCAGATGCACCTTCATTTTCTAAAAGCGGCAACACCTGCAAGAAATTTCTCTTCTGCCTGTGGTTCCTCCCTTATTGTCTTGAGAAAAAAAAAACAGCACTGCAGCTAATAAGTTATCAGTGACATATTGCACATATTGTTATCCGTCAACAGACTCATCAGTTATTGAACCTGCTAAATCTGTACGTATCATCTGCAAAGGAGTCTTTGCATCTTTGCTTTAGTGTTAGGATTTCTATTTTGAGTTTGCACAAACTTTCTCTGAAGATGCAGCTCACACTCTTACTTACTTCTGCTTTTCCTTTAATCTGCATTCCATTAACCACAATTTGCAATCTTAGCACATCTTCAAAGCTCCACTCACCCTAAATCTTATGCTATGTTTTTAACCAAGACAGGTGTTACACTTATTTCCCTTAACTAAATTTTTGCAAATAAGATACCTTGTCACACATGAGTAAAATTTGTACCATCTTTGTTTGTTAAGGTGTCCTTATTTAAAGATGATTGTTAAGCCCAATGTTGTGGCTGAGAAAATGTCTTGGGGGGTGTATTGCATTATTTTGCGTTGCTGTCCCAATGTGTCGATCAAAATGTCTTATTGCATACCCCCTTTGCTAAGCAACATCTTTGCATGGTCCTGTCAGCTAATTCCATTCAGTGCATCTGCAAAGTTCATTGAAGCTCTCAAAATTCTCACTGCCATTCATAGTTTGAGAAGTATCTCCAGTATGGACCATGAGCCCTCTCTCCTTGATGTTACATGTCGGCTGTAGCTGGATTTTGATGTCTGCGCCCTCAATCGTGAAGTTGTATTTCAGTTGCTTAACTCCAAATCTGTTCCTGCCTTCGCCTGCGATTGTCCTCGCTCCATCTATTTAGCTTTTGTGTCTACCAGTGATGATTTTGCACGGTGACCCTTTATTCCACATGTGAAACAAATCTTTTTGGCATTAATATTGTCTCTGCTCTGCTTTCTGGAGTCCGTGTTCCCTTGCGCGGCTATCGCCTCAATACTCATGATGCTGTCACTGAACTGAGCTGGGGTTAGTATTCCTTCAAAACAACACGTCTTCTTTGAACCCAGGGAATTTTATGTTGGCCTAAGTTTGTGTTAGATGTTCTGCAATTAGTTTGAAAAGTTCAGGCAGTCCTTTTACAATAATAGCAACAGTTTCTGGACTCATCAAATAGTGCGTTTTTGTTTCATTGTTTATCTTGTGAAGAGATGTGAATGTGGTGTACTGATGATGATGCCAGGGATACCCCTGTAACCGTTCTTTAAAATTCTCAGTCCTGTTCTCCAATCCTCTGAAGACTTCCTCATAATTAATGAGAGGCTTTTATCATCTAAAAGTTGAATTGACTTGGCTTAAACATAAGCATATTTCTCTAAATCTGCCTCTGCTCTTGCTTGACCCTTTGGGATCTCTCAGAATGGGATATTTCAGTCCTAATGAAGGCAACTGTCCAATATTTAGTTTCTTACAACTTTTAATTGCTTAGCAAGCAATGTCTTGCAACTTTCTTTTGTCGATAAACTTTTAAAAATAACCTGAAGACTGTTTGACATGCTCCTAGACTTCATAACCTGCTGAGCTTTGCAATATTTACAGTGATAAACTCAAAGTGGAAAAAGGGCTACATTGGGTGGCAGTGGCTCAGGCAGTTGAACATGTCAGCCAATGATCGAAGGGTTGGCGGTTCGATCCCCGCTCCCTCTAGTAAACTTTTGTTGAGTCCTTGGGGACTCAACAACCCAGATACTTCCCCCTCCCTGCCTCCAGCGTTGCTCCACTGGTGTGTGAATGTGTATGAATGTCCCAGTGATGGCTGTATGTGCAAACCGGCAGCCACGCCTCTGTCAGTCTGCCCCAGGGCAGCTGTGGCTACATCAGTAGCTACCATCACCAAATATGAATGAGGAGTAGTAATGGACACATTGTAAGCAGTTTGAGCGTCTGGAAAAGTGCAGATAAATCCTATCCATCATTATTATTTTTATTAAACGGTAAATAGAGTATACTTATGTAGCACTTTACTACCTTCTTAGAAGGCCCAAAGTGCATTACAGTCACAGTCCCATTAACTTAGGCACCCACACATTCACACACTGATGGCGGATCCACTGCCTAACGCTGTCACCAACCTGTAACCACCAGGAGCAATATGGAGTATGGTGCCTTGCCCAAGGACACTTCGACACATGGGCAGGCAGGTTGGGAACTAACTACTGAAATATCTTTCAATTAGAGGTCCACCGCTCCACCTCTGCACAACAGCTGCCTACTGTCTGTCTTTAAGCTCCTTTCCTAGTGCTGTTGTAAAAGGAGCTGGCGCCATCAACGTTAGTGATTGTTCCGCCTGTGGAGGATTCATAGTTAGGTTTGTCAATTCATTGTCTGCTAAACAAGTACAGAAGCACAGAGGGGAGGTTGGAATTGAAAAATTACTGAAAACAAGGCAGAATGTAGTGATGGTTCACATTTCCCAGGGCAGACAGTCACTTTTTGTTTTCTACTCCAAGATGATGAAACACCGCTAAAGCAGACCTGACCATGGAGACATGAACCTGAGCTAGTTTTGTAGTGAAAAACAGAGAAACTCAGAAACTTGATCTGACTGATCTGAGGTTAGACGGCTAAAAAACTCACAATTTCATTGTGTACTGCTAAAATATTGCTATAGAAAACATTTTGTGAACCTTATCTTAAAAAGAATCCATATAAATGCTAAATAAAGAATATTTGCTGCTCTTGTAAAAAAAAAAAAAACTAATACAGTTGTTTTTTTTACATGCCATCCATCCATCCATCCATCCATCCATCCATCCATTTTCTTAGCTACTATTTCCCTTTTGGGGTCTCTGCGTTGCTGGAGCCTGTCCTGGCTACTGTTGGGGGAAGGTGGGGTTTTCCCCCTGACAGGTCACCAGTCTGTTGCAGGGGTTTACGCACCATTAAGATGATGAAATATTCCACACAATGCTTTAGTATACTGTTGAAAAGATTAAACTGATTTTTTCCTTCAAGCACACACAGTCTAATATCTAAATTTTTATATTTTAGTTTACTCTTTTTTTTTTTTAGCACAACCAGTTACCATCCTCATCATTTTCAGAGGTAGGATCCCCAATCCTATTTTCTGAGCATGTTGTCACATTGAGTGAGTTTTTCATGAAACAACTTTTACACAAAGTCACTTCATTTGCACCCCACTAAAATCTCCTTGACATGTTTTAACATAAAAAGCTACCGTCCTTCTTGCTTTCCTTATGTTGGGATTCTTTTGCAATGCCCTACTTTTTAGCTTTGCAGCTCATTAGACAGGATCTGTTGCCAAAGAAGATAAAAAACCAGAGCTGAGGAAGAAACAATGATTTTTAGAATTTGTCATTCATTTCTGACATTTACTTTTTCAAACTAAAAAATGCGTTGAAAAGAAGAATAAAAAGAACCAACCAAGATAATGTTTGCTTCTTGCTGCCTGTAGAGCCCATTTAGAGTCAGAGAAGCACATAAAAAAATAGTAATAGTTGCTTATTTTTTATAATGTATTAAATATACAGATGCAGTGCAGTTTTTTTAGAGTTGGTTTGCATGCTGAGTGAATAAAGCTGTTTGAGCTTTCTGCCGAATTGTTCTGCATTTATTTTTTTGCATAGATAAAAAGAAGACTAGGTTTGTAAAAAAATAAAAAGTGGTATAAGGTAGAAAACACACTCGGGTGTTTAGCTAGACATAAAAAAAAGGCTGCAGAACAGGTCAGGATGTTGAAGTCATCCTCTGTCATTAACAAGCACACTACACAAGTCTGTGATGTTAAGCTTTGTCTTTGACTCAAAGACACAGAAGAAACGAAACAATAATTAATGAAAGAGCAAAGAAACAGACAACCCTGCACACCCTTTAATGAAGCTCTGAAGGTTTCAGTTAAAGGGGTTTGTCTTGTAACAGAGACAGTTCAATACGATCAATCAAGATTCCTTGAAGCTAGAACTTCTTCAACTGGTCCCAGAGAAAAACAAGTTTGATGTTCACATGTACGGCAGTAATTCAGTTTCCACAACCCGACATTTAAATCATCTCCCCTTTTCTCCAGCTCCTCCTCTACGTTCAAAGGTGAGTGCTGATTATCTGCAGCTTTTGTCTCCGGACTTGAGTCTTGGAGGGGATCCATTGCTGCAGTAAGCCCATGAATAGTTTGACAAATTGTGTAAGGATCTGAGCAAATGATTTGCATTAAGCCAGTTTGTAGCTTTGCTGTCATAATTTTCTAACAATGGGTGAACAAGTGGAATAAAAGAACTTGATAGTTTTTAGAGTCATTGAAAAAAAAAAAACAACTTTGGTGGATCAGGATGATTAAAAAATACATTTTAAGCCTTTAATACTAGTTTAATACTAGTTGTTAAGGGAAACACCTCAATAACACACGCTCTTTAAAGCCCATGTCACACAATCACTACATACATGTGCATTTTTCACGTATAAAATGTTATTTTTTCGTCTAATAGACTTTTCACGCATGTGCCACCGATGTTTAACTTTTGTATCATGTACACAGTGAACATATCAAAATCAAATTACATAATTGACGCATGAATCACTAATGAATTGCAAATAAAACCCCAAATCAAGCAGGGTTCATGTTCTACATTGATTGATTTACATGTTCTTTGCGTAGTTTATTCGTACTTCTTTCGTAATTTAAATGTGGTTCATTTGTAAAACATCTGTAAATATTTCATATTGGGGCGACAGTGGCTCAGGTGGTTGAGTGGGTCGTCCAGTGATCGAAGGGTCGGCGGTTCGATCCCTGCTCCCACCAGCCAAATTCTGTTGTGTCCTTGGGCAAGACACCTCACCCTCCTTGCCTCCAGTGTGGCTCCACTGGTGTATAAATGTGCATGAATGATCCCAGTGATGGTCAGAGGGGCCGTAGGCGTGAAATGGCAGCCACGCCTCTGTCAGTCTGCCCCAGGGCAGCTGTGGCTACAAAAGTAGCTTACCATCACCAAGTATGAATGAGGAGTGAATGAATAATGGACACAATGTAAGCGCTTTGAGTGTCTTGAAAAGCGCAGGAAAATCCAATCCATTATTATAAAGACCACAACTTTTTCTTTTTTTTCCACGTAAATTCACGTGACCAATTTTCATCCGTGCTACGCCAAGGCTGTGTGACTGTAGTGGCTGTGTGACATGGCCATACATCTTTAACCATTCAAGCAATCAACGAGAATCAGCTGATTATGACGTGGAGAAAAGCGGGTTTTTATATCAGCTTTGCACCAAAATGCAATACATTACTAACGTCCAGTGTTGCATAAGCGCAGAGCTGTTATTCTCTGCGACAGACTTATAATTGATTGTTTAAGCACTTCACTACTAACAACTGTTGCATATCGGTTAATTGCATCAACGGTTGAAGACAGTCAAATGTCAGCAAGAATGTTAACACTGGAGCTAAATCTCCGTTTTAAAAGGGTTAAGGTACATACAAATGTACTCCCAGCATTGTTGTCACAGTACTTAAATTAAATCACAGAAATGAAAAAAAAAAGTCTTCTTTGTTTATTTATGTGCTTTTACATCGGGTTAAAGGGCCAAATGTGGTACAGAGGTAGAGTGGTTGACCTTTGTTTGTAAAATTGCACATTTGGTTCTCGCCTTGCCCAAAGTTTCATTGGGTAAGACGGCACTGAACCCTACACTGGCCCTGGTGGCTGAGGTTGGCATCATAACAAGGCATTGTGGGAGTGTGTTCGTGCATGGGTGAATGGTAATGTGACTTTAAAGTACCCCATTTAACAATTAACCCTTGAAGACCTGAGCTGTCACCGGTGACAGCAAAATAACACACGCTCTTTGAGCTACCACAACTCTTCGTCAGTTTAGGCAATTAACATGACTTCAACCGATTTTGATGCACACTCCGTTGGTTTCTGTTGATTTCGTAAACACTTTGGTCTTACTGTAATGACATAAATGGTTGAGGGATTACAGTAATTCAAAGAATAACCATGGCAAAATAACACAGGCCTCTTTAAGCTAACATAACTTTTCCACCATTTACGTAATGAACGTAATTCCAACCAACTCTGATGTGGAGAAGTCGCTTTCCTCTGTGTCAGAATTTGTTGGTTTATGTTGCTTTTGTAAACACTGAACTACTGTCAAGTGTTGCATATCAGCCCAAAGATGCTCTTTTTTCACCTCACCTCAGTTAACGTAGTACAGAGAACGTCAACACTGGAGCTAAATCGCCGGTGTTAAAGGGTTAAATAAGGGCTGGATGTGTGCATTTTACAGGTCACCTAGTGGTTATCTGGTGAAATGACATAAATCCATTTACTTTGATAACTCTCAAGTCCAAAAGGTTTTCTTGAAAACAGTTTTCAGCTGGTTACCCGAAACAATCCCACCAAGAATTACAGCGAGGAAAGGGCCAAAAAACAGAATTCTTCTCACATTCAGACCTGTAGCAGTGCAGCCGTCTACCACTGAAGATTTGACAAATATACTTTAGTTGTTTGCTGTTAGAATTTCAAAGATTGCTGTACTATCTTTGTGAAGGATCTGTTCGTAATAACAGCTCGTGCTCGTTAGTCGGACTCAACAACAGTCTTCCTAATTTAAAAAAAGTTAAATATTTTTTATGTATCCCATTTGTCTGGGATCTTTTATTTCTATAGACATGGCTCTCCGTGCTCTCAGAGAGTCTTTAGTGATAAAAACAGAGTCAGAAGAAAATAATAGACACGGCACACCAATTAATGGGAATGAATCCCTGCTAATAGCACTGACAGCTTTGTATCTCCTCCTTCCTGTTTGCAGCTGGGAGGATGTGGCATTCTCGGGGTAGGGATCTGGCTCTCAGTGACCCAGGGAAACTTTGCCACTCTGTCATCATCCCTGCCTTCGCTGTCAGCAGCCAACCTGCTCATCACCGTGGGGACGATCATCATGGTGATTGGCTGTCTGGGCTGTGTGGGAGCTGTCAAAGAAAGCCGTCCTCTGCTGCTGACGGTAGGTTTTATTATCCGATTGTCTGACTTTAGGTATTAGCTTTTGTTGCTCTCATGATGACATTTTAACTTTTTTTTTCTTTTTAATAGGAAAACAGGTATTTTGTGTGTCTTTTAAATGATTTGATGGCACATATTTTTCCATCACTCATCAACATACTGGTGATTCAACAAATATGAATTTGATGAAAGCCTTTTTTTATTCCCTTTTTATGACTGGCTCGAGGGCCAGTGAGAATAATCTTTACCTGTCATTTATTTTTCATTTTAACCCTCTCTAAAGCAACAATTGGGGGTTTAAGGGTCTCAGTAATGACTACTGCCTTAAGAATGAACATTACTTATAGTAATTTATTACTTTAGTACATACTTTAAGATCGCAAAGCCCCAGGTAAATTCTGATGGTGCCAGAGCCAGTATCTATTGGGTTGATAAAAGCTAATGCATTTGGGCCTAAAACGAAGTTTTATAGTCTCATTTTGACAAACAATGACTACTTTTTAAAGTACTATTGACAACTGTTGAGCTACATGTCTAATGCTCAGTCATTTATCTCAAAGAGCACCCACTTTGAAAACTTCCTGTCCTTTCAAACTTCAAATTGTACGGCTGCAGTCATACTGAGAACGCACGCAAGCAACCTTCAAATAGCATAGACGGTGGGGGTTTTTTATGCTTAAATGACAAGCAGGTGAAATTAACATTACCCGTCCTCAGTTGGCTGCATTAGCCATTCAAGCTGATGGTCACATCAAGGTTTCCGCACTCTTTTATGCAGTGCCTTCTCAACACCTTATTAAAAAAAAAGGGGAAGCTAGCACAAACAGCAAATCTGCATTCATGGCTCTGACTTTCAGCCTGCATTGCCCTCACATGCTGTTCACAGAAGCCCTGTCTTGTAATTGTAGTCATTCTATAAACGTTAAAATTTTGGTTGCACCACTTTTTTATGATGACACTATAAAGAACTTTTATGAAACCATGCAACAACTGTTCTGCTTTGAAGCACAGTTGGTTGTTGGCATCAAAGAACAATGTACTTCCACTGGATTTGTTGCAGAAAAGAATGCCGTATTTTTAGAATTTTTCCTTCCACATTGAAACATCTACTGTATTTTCCTCACTATGAGGCTTAAAAGCTTTTTTATTTTTTATGTTTGCAAAACAAACTGAGTGCACCTTATAATGTTAAAATTCTTATCAAAATGCTTGGTTGGGTGTTGTAAATATGCTAACATGGCTAACGTGTACAGTGTCGGATGGTGGTTTTTTTGTGTTACTAACAAGGTTAGAAGTTAGCGTAGTCAAAGTAATGTTTGTCTTAGCTTTATCAGTCTGTTTTTTACGTGTTGCAGAAAGGTTGAGAGTTACATGTATTGCAAATATGCTAACACAGCAAACGCGGTTAACCCGGCGATCGCACCTTTGCTAAAGTGTAGCAGCGTTGGACAGTGTTTGTGCGTGTTTTTTCAACAAGGTTGGGAGTTAGCATAGTTTTTATTTTTTAGTGGTAGCAGTCTAATTATTAATATTTTTATATGAATAGCTAACATGTAGCAGTGATGGACAGGTTTTCTGTCCGTCATGTTACAAACAAAGTTGGTCATAGTAATGTTTGTTTCGGCACTATCAGTTTGTTTTTTACGCGTTGTAAGCAAGGTTTGAAGTTGTGAAAATGCTAACATGACCAGAGCTTCTAATGTGGCTAGTGTGTAGCTAACATAGCTAACGTGTAGCGGTGTTGGACGGTGTTTTTTCATTTTTTCTTGATTTTTCAGTTAGACGGATGCCACTGAAACAAATGTTACTATAACTACGCTGTGTGTTTTGTGTTACAAACAAGGTTTGAAGTTACAGGTATTGTGACTGGGATAGCCTTTTTAATGCTGCTAATGTGTAGCATGTTTCCAACAACTTCTAGAGTTACTGTGAACACACTTAATAATGTTTGACTGACTGAGTGACCTCTCTCTTTTTTGCGCTTAATGCGCCTTAATATCGGGTTGCCCTATCATGCAAAAAAAGACACAACTGCAGTTTATGACAAGATGATGGTAAAACAAATTTTTATTCATTGGGAAAAACTTAAATACTGGATTTTTTACACAAATGGTAATAACAATTCTCGCTGTGTAATAGACATTTTTTGAGGAAATTACATATTTCTACAAAAATAAAATACACAAAGAAATAGGTAATACAAAATAGGAGGTAATATAGGATCTGCACATGCACTCATTCAAGACTTGTTGACATGTTGGTATTTTGTAATGTCACCAGAAAAACATTTTTTGGGAGGTTTACCAGCTGCTATGTTTTGTGCCAAATTATCAGTATAAAAAAAAGCTCTCATTATCCTTTGTGCTATCCGAGGCACGTTAACATTGGGAGTGGGGTCATCTAGACCCTACAAGACAGTGCACTGAACCTTTTTTCTCCAATGATTTACAATCTTCACTGGTGTCCATGGATTACATGAAATCCTCTCCACCTTTATCCACCTTTGTCATGGTAGGAATAACACGTAAATGTAAGGGTGGGGTCATTTTGACCCAACAAGATAGCACAAGGTAGTACAGAGAGCTCAGATTCACAGGCAGATGGATTCATTTCAAATTAAACTTCATGTGATGACAAAAAATAAAGCCAAATGAAATGTTTTATTTGGGACAAAATACACAAACATGAACAGAAGAAAAACGAAAATCAAAAATTAAAAAAAAATACTACAGTCATTTGCAGTGTTTTTGCTTTTCTTAATTTAAGGTTTTTGAGTTTACTGCTGCTATAGCTGACCTGACTGTTTATCGGGGCAAGGAAACACATTCTAGCTCGCAGATCAAACTAACAAATAGCTTTTTTTTCACCCAAAAAGCTAATTGCATACAACAAAACTCTGTAAATATGCTGAACTCATTTAAAAAAGGAATAATTATAAGTTTTGCCCAGCTGGAGTAAGCAATCACAAGCTCTTTGAGGCATGATATTCTCTTCAGAAATGACTAAAACAATTCCTGCACTGTGTCAAAATGATGTGTCGAGGTGAAATACGAGCGTGGCTTAATGAGTGACTGAGCAGCTTGTTCCTCAAGGAGATCAGAAGAACGTCTCTCATCAAGTTTCAGGGATAATTAGCATGTTGATCACTGATGAGGAACACAGGTCTTTGCAATATCACTGGGAAACATCTTAGAGATTAGTTATTTCTAGAAAAAGAATAATTCTCTTTTCATTTGCAGCAGTAAGTACTAGTTACTCATTTAGAAAGTTGAAAATGGTGCTGAAGCTCTGTGATCTGGATGACTTCAAAGACATCCTAGCCTCTGTACCATTGTAAGACTTCACATCCGTTTTTTATTTTTTATTTTTTTTTAATACATAACTCAGCCAGCTCCTTTTGTAAGATCCACACTCAAGTTCAGCCGCAGTAACCTGCAGAAGAAGGCTTTGAAGAATTTTCAGGAACCGGGATTCCACAGGAAAGTTCAAACTGACTAATTGAAGCGTTGAATATTTGTCTTTGACTTTAGACTTTCAAAAAGAAAATATTTTCCAAATGTTATGCGCAATTTAATTTAAATTCTTTTCAGGTTCAAGTTTTCAGTAAAAAACCCCAAATGTTTCCAACACTGGAGACATTTCCTACTGGAGAATTGCATGACATAGTGCCAAAATGTCATAAGGGACACAGCCTGCCTGAAGTCACTGAGAGATGAATAATTACATGAAAACTGCATATTTTAGTTCTGCAGTATAATTAGTTATTTACTTTACCTTCAATTAATATGTACTTCATTGATCCAGAAAAGACATTGCAACCACTTTCAAGCAATATTCTCTTTAGTGTCTGAAGAGAAAATGTCAAAAAATTACAATATTATAAAAAACTCTGGTCAGAGCTGCATGTCACAAATTCATAAAAAAAAAAAAATTAATGGGGGCCTTTCAGTTGGTTTTATCTCTATGGCAACCATTTTGTTTTCTGGTGATGAACAGGTCTATGAAAGTAAACTCTCGGCAACTGAGGCTTTTTTTTTAACCACGCCCACCTCTTTAACATTTTTATGTTGTATGTCATATTGTTTCGCTCATCTTGAGCCAAGGATTTAAATTTTTACTATATACTCCTGAATAAAAAAAGTGTGCGAGCAACAAGGGCACACCACTTTTGTGTGCTCGCCACGCTAATGCCATTCAAAATCAACATTTTTTTCTCAAGTAGATTCCCCGTGATACTCGAGGAGGTAAGAGGCGATGGATCAAATCCCCAGAAGTGTAAATATGTAGAAGATACTAAAGAAAATTGTTTTTGAAAATTAAAGATGGCGACATCAAAGGTCTACAAAACTTTGGTTGTGGTTGTAGACGTAAGCTGGTGGAATGTGTGGGACATTTTGAGTAGATTGCTCAAACAAAAGTTTCCTTTACCATGTTGCACAAAAATATTAAAATGGCCAAATTTCACACTTAGTCACAAAAGGGCCTCCAGGCCATAGGCCCTTTAAACATCTCATGACAATTTGAAAACTTCCCTTTGATATCCCCGACACGAATGATTGACACGTATGATTTGGTTGTGGGTTTAGATGGGTTTTTGTTGTTGTTTTCTTTTTTTTTTTTACATTTTTAGAGCACATAGAGAGATTTTGGCCACATTCAGTTTTTGACATTTCTACCACATCACTGCAGTGATGTCATCACACAAAAAAACTCTTCTAAAGTTGAGCTTGACATGCAGAATTGTTGGATCCACAGGTCCTTTGTAGAAACACCAACCAACATTTCCCAAAATCGCTTCATCCGTAGCCGCTTCCACATGTAAGGAGCTCGCCGCTCCATGGCCTGAATAAGGCGCCGACGTCTGCTTTGATAGATGATGATGAGCGTTAGTGCCGTGGCAGAAATATGAATGTATCTGCTGTAAATCAAAATATTGCTTGTGTCTTTCACCATGTTTTCAATGACTTATCGTGGGAGTTGGTTTGTGTTTGTTCGCATATTTATGATTAAAAGAAACAGTGTTATTGTTGTGTTCTTTCGGTATTTCTAGAATTTTGATAATGTTTCGTGCATACGTGTCATGGAATCTGTATGGTATATGATGAATATGGTGTATATGTGTATGTTAGGTGTATGGTCTATATGGTCCTTGCAGCCCAGGATTGCTGCAAAAAAATATAACCATTAACAAAACAGCTATATACTTTTTTTTTGGAGAATTTTTTTTTTTGTGATGATTTTTGCTGCAGCACATTTGGAAAGGCCTCTCATGGTGCAGGGTGCCGCTTTTCATGACATGCATTTCTTGCAACACTTCTTTGCTTAATCTGCCCCAGTCCTCAGAGCCATCCCCAGCACAGGGATGTCTTTATCAACTTTAAACTGATGCTGGTGCAACTGTTGACTGCATACAAAGAGGAAAAAAAAGAAGTCACTCTTCAGCGCAGACTTGTGCAACATACGCAACATCTTGCTGTGAACATTAAAGGATGAGCTTTCCAAGGAAGTGGAGTCTACTCTGTACGCATACTGAAGACACTTTTCTGTGATGTGTCCACAGTGGGATGTGAAAAGCTTTGTGGCGTCATCCTGACGATGTTCTATTTTGGAGAGATGCACACATTTGCATTAAGAGCCTCCATTTAGCAATTTAGCATTTCTTAGAGTAATGATGGCCACTCATTTTTTTTGTACTTAGCTGCTTTTTTCTTGCCATAATACACATTCTAACAGTCTATTCAGTAGGACTATCAGCTGTGTGTCCACCTGACTTCTGCACAACACAACTGATGGTCCCAACCCCATTTATAAGGCAAGAAATCACACTTCTTAAACCTGACAGGGCACACCTTGAAGCTCATCAAGAGAATGCCAAGAGCGTTCAAAGCAAAAGGTGGCTACTTTGAAGAACCTAGAATATGACATATTTTCAGTTGTTTCACTCTTTTTTCTTATGTATATTATCCCACATGTGTTAATTTCACAGCTTTGATGCCTTCAGTGGGAATCTACAATTTTAATAGCCATGAAAAAAAAGAAAACTCTTCGACTGAGAAGGTGTGTCCAAACTTTTGGTCTGTACTGTATATAAAGGAAATTAAGCTTACAACTGCCTTTCTTAAATCCTTTCTGTAATAAAATCATTAAGAATCAGGAAAATCTTAGAAAATCTTCTGAGCTTCCTGCTCCGATTCATCCTGAAGCTTCCACTTGTAGACGTCTACATCCATGTACGTCTCTGTTTTCCTCGTCTGAGCTGGACGGCTGGATAGCTCCAATATCGCTCGCCATTTTTGTTGCACCGGTAACGTTAGGTTGAGTATGGGAGGGTCTTTAAGCTAGTGGGAGAACGTGTAAACAGAGAGCTCTCAGTCATGGGTGATGGGAAAAGGGGATGGGGTTTCTTAATACCAATAGTCCTGCTAAAAATGGCACAATCATCAAGAAAAGATCACTGGGAACACTTTGAAAAGATGATCAGAGTGGGACTTTAAATTCAGAATAATTTTCTGCTCTCTCAAAGCTGATTGCAAAGTGAAGAATCAGAAATGCAGTTGACACTTTTTTGTTGTTCGTAATTCAGATCTTGTCCTTTCTTTGAGATTTCCTCAGCCTCATTTCCACTGAGCGATACGGCCTGGTTCCGTCTGGTCCAGTTTAGAATGCTCCAGGCCAGTGGTCCCCAACCACCGGGCCGCGGACCAGTACCGGGCCGCGGGACACTTGGCACCGGGCCGTGGAGCGGTTCCAGGCCGTGGGAAATTTTGCACCGGGACGCACAGAAAGAAAAAATAATTTCCATTTTATTGTTTTTTTTTTCCGACAAAAACGTTTTATTTTGAAAAGTGACCGGATTCACTTTGTTACATCTGTCACACTTAACGCACGTCAAAGTCGCGACACCAAACATCAGGTGATAAACCCCACTAAAATTAAAACCAAACAACCAAAATGAGCAAAAAACAAACTTCTTTAGAAAGTTGCCTTGACAAGGGGAAAATTATAATTTTTATTGTTATTATCATTACTAAAGATAAAATACCACCCCCGGTCCACGTTAAATCTGGCTTGCGTTGCACCTCAGTCCCAACCCCCCCCCCCCCCCCCCCGGTCCGCGGTAAGCGTGTCTTGCGTTGTACCGGTCCACGGTGACAAAAAGGTTGGGGACCACTGCTCCAGGCAGTTCAGGTGAGCGATTCCATTCAAAGTTCCATTCAAAGCTGACAACATCAATGAAGGTCATCCAGCAGCTACGTTTCTTCTGCTTAGCTTTTGGTGCTTCGTATTTACACGTCATCTATTATTCTTTGAGAGAAGGTTGTGGGCGTCAAAGAGGAACACTGCTTTCCTTTGTCGTAATGACCTTTGGCCTATTAACAAATTTCAACTGTAGCTCTGCCCTAACCGGTCTGTTCCATTTTACTATTGACCTACAACCAACGGAGACCCAAAAATGGTCCGATTTGATCCGACTTGATGAATTTTATAATGGAAACGCTCAAAATAATGGACTGGTCTGGACCAGACCGGATGCTACTTTGTAGCCTTTTTTCATTTGCAGTTTTCCTTCTTTTACATCCTTTTCTATTTCTCTTACAAACGTACAATCTTCAAATATGGGCGGAAAGTTGCTCTTTTCTCCCTTGACAACCCCCCCACCCCCCCACTCTCCACCACCACATAAAAATGAAAAACCCTTTTTGACTGAAATCAACACCCAAAAGCAAATCCTGAAAGGTCTAAAACCTTTGCGAAGAAGGGAAAACAGCACTTCACTGCTCCTCTGCGCTCTGTTGTCAGCCACAGTGAGCACATTGTTGGCAAGCTGTTCCTGTTTCAGGTCTGTTTGCCAAAAGCATGTTACTAAATGCATACCTTTCTTTTTTAGAGACGCCAAATGAGGGCTCATCTCAATATCAACCAGTGCTGGTCCTAATAGTTTAGGCTCCCCAGGGGAACACTAACATGGGGGCCCTCTGCAGTGGTTGTATTATTCATTTTCTAGAAAAATCCTTACCTGTGGGGTATCATGTCAATCAAAAAAACTTTTTCACTGATCCACTGAAACAACTCTTAAATAGTTTAAGAAATATATTCAATACACATTATTTTTACTTGGAAAAAAGCATTCAATTTATTGAATGCGCTAACTTGTTACCCACTCATTTTTTTTAGCAGGAACAAATTAGTTTTTTTTTGTTTTTCTTTCATTTGTCAGGTTTTGCTAAAAAAAAAGCAAAGGAAACAAAGATACTTAATGGAACAAAACAGAAATGTATGGAGTGGCGTCAAAAAAAAAAGTTTTTAAGAAGGACTATTTCCTCTCCTTTTCTTTCCCTTTTTCTTGACTTTCTTTATCTTTTTTTAGTTCATTTGCATGCAAAAAATGTCTAACTTTCTCTTTTACTTTTCCATTTTTGTTATAGCTGCTCGGACAGCTATATGCACGCAGGACTGGCTCATAGGAAATCAGGGTTCAACTCCCAGGGCAGGATGAGCTTCATCCACTTTGTGTCCTTGGGCAAGACCCTTTGGGCTACTGGCTAAGTATGCAGGGGGGCTCAAGTTTGGGTCCCCCTGTGCTGGTCCCTAGCCTGGATAAAATACAGGAATGTGTCAGGAAGGGCATCAGGCATAAAAATCTCTTCCAAAAACCACCTGTGTGAATCAGTGAAAGCTGATTTTCTGTGGCAGTCTGTTCCGGGATAAGCCAAAAGGTGAACAATAACTTCAAACTCTCTCTCTGCTCACCAGCTTGCTGTTGACGAAATAGTCCATTGACACAGAGGGAAACGGGAGAATGAAACACTTTCATTTAACCAAACTTTTATTTATGACATAATAATTCATTTCACTTCCGGTTCCGGGTTACAGGCAGGGCGCGTGGAGTGTCTCTCTGCGGATACAACTATCTTAAATTACTTAAAAAGCTGATTTTCTCCAAAAAGAGAGCTGACCATGCCCCCTAAGAAATCCCAGGAATATGAAGAGCTCAAAAAAGCTATCGATAGCATTCAAGAAACGCTTAAATCTTTTATGGATCAAGTGTCGGCTAAGCTAACGCCACTCATGGAAATGCTGGAAGAGTTCCGAAGATTTCGGGCTCAAGACGAGCAACGAGAAAACCGGGTCGACATTCTGGAGAAAAGACTGGACGATGTGGAACAGCAAGTAAGGATGAATAATGTCATTCTCACTGGATTACCAATCAAACCTGGAGCGAAGCTAACTCCAGGAGCAAGCACTGCTAATGCTAATGCTAGCGCTAGCGTAGCTAGCAGTGCTAATACGGAGCGCGGTGCAGAGCCTCTGGAGCAGCAAATACACTCATTTCTCACATCTAAAGGGATTTCCCTGGATCTCAATACCATCGAGACCTGTCACCTGCTCCCCAGGAGAAAGGAGACGGATAAACCAGCGATCCTCATCAGGTTTGTGAATCACAAACACAAGCTAGCTCTGATGAACCTCAGGAAGAACCTGAAAGGTTCTGCTGTTTATCTAAACGACCATCTGACCAGGAGGAATGCTGAAATCTCCAAACATGCACGGCTTCTCAGGAAGCAGAAGAAGATTGAGAACACTTGGGTTAAAGGCTGCAGGATTTACGTCAAACCACTCGGTCCACCGGACCGGTCCAAGGTTCTGGTTGTGGACACCATGAAGGATTTTGAGAAGTGCTTGACCACGGTCGTCTAAATCAGCATGGAGTAATAAACCAAAGAGTCAAATAATTTCAAGAAATATGACACGTGGATTCATCACTTTCTCCATACGTCTGACGTCACCTGAATCAACAGCAGAGATTTCTGACCTGCAGACAACTTGACCTCAACTTTCACCGAGCTGATATCAGCTGAAGAAGGATATATGGACCTGAATCTAATGTCTGCAGACATAACATGGAAGAGACTAGAAAGTGTTTTGAACCCAGAAGATCAGCTGTTTTTTCAGCAGAAGATATGCCAACCTTGGATAATTGACAGAATATGGACCCTTTTATTTTTGTTTTTGTTTTTTTTGTTTTTGTTTGTTTTTTTCTCTCCCTTACAGCATTACCTTATTAAATATAAAAAAAAAAAAAAGAAAAAAAAATGATTAATAATGATAAGATAATGATATTACTTCACTTGCTCCAAAAATTGATAAATTGATTCAAAAATCTTTCCTAATGTAACATAATTTTGCACATGTTTTTAACTTTTGATACTTGATGAAAGTTTACTATGAAAATCTCTGAAACAGTGTTGTCTATTTTACTGATATAGTATTATGTTCTAATCATATGAATGACTTTTATGAGTAACATATATTTTAGATAACTGATCTGCATTTGCCATGTTGATTTCTAAAATAGTTATTTTTAACATAATAATTAAGTAATTCATCTTTGTCATGTGCCTTATCGATACCTTATTTTTAATTCTGTCTGATAAAAACTGGGAACCGGATATTGATTAAATCATGTATTAAAATGGTTATAGTATAACGGGGTGGAATTATATAAGTTCACTTCCTTCCACTCCCTTTCAAGCAATATTTATTAATATGCCTAATTATCCTAAGTTTGATTAGTTACTGTATGAATGTAAAACTGCAGATTGTATTGCTTTTGTGTAGTGTTCCTACTTGATTGCTTGAAATAAACCATTTCAAAAAAAAATAAAAAAAAAAAAAAAAATAATGGGAGTAGAAAATATTTTAATGGATCACGGATGGCACCATGTTGGAACAAGTTGATGTCAGTAAGCAGTAATTGATCTTAATTAACATTTCTATGGCAACCGTGTGTTTTTATTATGGCATCTGATTGGCCAGTTTATAACCTAAATACCTTGCACTACAGTAAAAAAAAAAAAATATATATATATATATATTTCAAAAATTATTAATAGCAAAAAAATCATTAGGATTAGCATGAACATGCTAAAAAAAAGGTATCAGAGCAAAAGTGATTATTCTGACAAATCTAATGACTGAGTAATAGCTTTTTATTACTCAATAGAAGTCTATAGGATTTCTGTGCTTTTTTGGGACCAGCGGGTCCAGTTGGAACCTGAAGGGGGGAGGGGTCACTCAGTCCAGTTCTCATATACAGTCAATGTATCAACTAAAACTCCCAACGGTCATTTTGCAGCTTTAGTTTCAACAGAAGATGACGAAGGTTTTTTTTTCTTTTTTGTTTCATTTATGTTATCTGAATGCTTCATTGGAGTCATACATATCTGTTTATTTTTACAGGCAAATATCTCTGGATGAGATAACTTTTTTCCTCTGCACTTTGCAGAAATGTTATGATGACATTTTATGAGATTTTGCAACTGAAAGCCAATTGAGTGTCCTTTTAAGTTGAAATTATGAGTTGTGTGCAGGTGCTAAAAGGACTCCTGACATGCCACATTCAGCTCCTTAATGGGTAGTTAAAGTCATGTTCCACGCCATTAAAGGGAGGCAGTCAATACAAGAGTGAGTCAAAGAGCACAGAAGATGTGGTTGAGATTAGACTAATGAAAGTGGACGGGTTACATGAAAAGGAGTTACATATCTGTCTGGAGGGTAGATATATAGAAAAAAATTCTGAATTTATCATATTAGTCAGATCATCTTATGATTCATTGTCTTTTAATTATGATTATGTCATTTTTAGCTCAGATAAAAAAACGTATGTGGCCAAGTATAAAATAATAGGCTAGACACACACAGCTCCAAAATAATGTGGGTATTTTATTTCCCGACTATTCCAGAGAAACGGAACAGCATTAATTTTGGCTTCATTTGGTTGTGAAGAAATAAAAGAGAAAAAATGCAAGATAGAATGAATATAAAAGAAATCCCCAACAAGACAACAGCAGCGGCCTTATTCTAAAATAAAACACAATAGAGGCCACCAATCATTTACAGGTTCACAGTAATATGGAAAAACACAATGTTCATAACAAATACAAAAAATACTCAAACTCACAGAAAAATGGGGGCAAAAAGGACCGGCTCCTTCCGGCCTCACCCACAAGCAAGCTGAACAACGCTTTCTCCCCTCTGTGCAGAACACGCATTAGAAAATTACACAGTGGACCATAACTAAAATTTAGCAGATGTGAGTGGAGATTAAAAAAAACAAACTCACGCCGTCCCGCAGCTCCGTAGCCTTGCAGAACGCCCCGCTAGTTAGCCTTGCTAACTAGAGCTCTTCAACAGCGCAGCTTACTTCAGTCTTCCCCAACACGCCGTCGCGCAGCTCTGCGTCTCTTTGGTTCACCAGCTAATTAAAGCTTTTTCACTCCAAAAGTGCAGACTTTGCCGGTACTGCACCAAACTCTGTCAAACCCCTCTTTGCCAACGCGCATGTGACGAACTAGGACCGCCAGTCTGCCATATTGTTACCTCCTGCCGCTTGTGACGACATCCTGGCCTGTCAGCTTTTTGTATAAACAAAAACCCACAGCGCCACTTAGTGGCCCCTTCCAGCACTACCCATTTTAAATTGATTTAACTCCCTTGACCTGGTTACATTCTCCCCTGCCCGAAGTCAACGTCTCGGTGACTTCCTAATCATCAGTTTTATCCTTCAGTTGTGACGTGTAATGGACCATTCCGGCTAACACCTGGGACAGTACATCAGGCGGGAATAAAACAGCATTATTACATGCGGTCATAGGTAGCCTAAATGGGTTTCTATTTTGACCAGCAGTCGTTCGGACGCTTCTACGCGGGGGTGGCATGGGCTTATCCACATCTCGCTTCTCTACCCCCCGCCGCGGCGCTGGTACTGGCCTTGTCTGGAGTTCGCCATTTGAACTCTGCCTTGTCACCACTGGTTCGGAGTCAGGAGAGGATTCTTCAAAGGGCCTGTCGCCTCCTTCCAGATCAGGAAGTGATTCACTTTCAGTCTCACTACAGTAGTTGCTCTCTAGATGACTGTCCAAGTCTTCTAACCTTGGACCAACAGGTTCATAGGTCTGTTCAATCAACAGGAACTCAGGTTCTGACTCACTGGATACGCCCTCCGAGCCTGACTCAGCTTCAGGTCTATGGAAGAGGGGAGCTTTCTCACAGCGTTTTTTTGGTGGTGATATAGGCCCAACACAGAGGCGTAGGTTGGATCTATGCACCCTCTTTGTTTGTCCTCCATTAACCGGGACGACTGTGTGGGTCGTTCCTTGAACATCTGTGACTCTGTACACCTTCGGCGACCATGCATCCTGAATTTTGTTTCTGCCGATAGGCCGATGGCGAAGGTACACATGCTGTCCAACCTCCAGGGGTGTGCAGTTAACCTTTGCATTTTGTCGGGCCATCCTTTCTGACGCTTTCCGTTGGGAAAATGCCTGTGCTCTCTCATGAGCCTCCTGGAGTCTTTCTCTGTGTACAGCGAGCCAGTCAGTGCTTCCACCTCCAGTTTCCTCTTGTCCTAAGAGTGCATCAATAGGTAGGTGGGGTTTAACTCCAAACAACATGTAGTATGGGGAATAACCAGTTGACGAGTGAGGGGTGACATTGTAAGCATAGACAAGTTCTGCTAGGTGTTCAGGCCAGCAGCGTTTCTTCTCAGGAGGAAGTGTTCTCAAGAGGTCGTGCAAGGTCCGGTTGAACCTCTCACACTGGGGGTTTCCTTGCGGGTGATGGGGTGTGGTGCGGGTCTTCTTTACCCCATACAACCGGCAGAGTTCTGCAATCACTGCGCTTTCAAAATTTCTCCCTTGGTCCGAGTGCAAGCGCTCTGGCACTCCATACTTCATGAACCACTCTTTCAGTATAACCTTAGCTGTTGTGTCAGCCTTCTGATTTCGTGTGGGGAACGCTTGACTGAACTTAGTGAAAACATCTGTAATCACCAGGACATTTTCACGGCCATCCTTTGCACGTTCAAGAGTTGTATAGTCCACAGCTACCACTTCAAGAGGACGGGTGGCTAGAAACGGGACTTGAGCTGCATGAACCTTAGGTTGCGGCAGTTTAGTTAGTATGCATCTTTGGCAGTTTTTAACCCATTGCTCAACATCTTCATGCATACCTCCCCAAAAACATCTTTGCTTTAAGAGTGCAAGTGTCCGCTCTATGCCTTGGTGGCCCATCTGATTGTGCACACTGGTGAGGACCTTCTCTTTGAGACAAACAGGTAGCAACAACTGATGACAGGGTCCAAGGTTCACATCTTTAACTTCACGATAGAGGAGTCCATCTTTCTCTACTAGCCTGGACCATTGTTTCAACAGTGACCGTACCGGTGTATGCAAAGCTTGTCTCTCTTGAAACGAAGGCTTTTGTTTTCTGTCCCAAAACTGTTTTAAAACTTTGAGTGTGGGGTCAGATGACTGGAACACCTGGAGCTCAGTTTTTGTGTAACTCGGGAGTGTGGGGGTGTTTATGAGTAATGTAGCACTGTCCCCCTGATCAGGGTCTGAAACATTCAACTGCCTCACGTGATAGGGCTCTTGCCTGGCAACTGCTATCTCTGAGCCTATGACAGTACCTGTTTTAAGAGTGTTGCAGATTGTGATGCAACCATCAAAGTCAGTGTCCTCACCAAACGCATCCGACCCTGTTAACCCAGGTCTCCTGGAGAGAGCATCGGCTGCTGAGTTGCAACGACCTGGCCTGTACTTAACCTCAAAGTCAAACACCGCTAATTGAGCAATCCAGCGCTGCTGAGTAGCCCCTAATTTAGCAGTGGACAGGTGGCATAGCGGGTTGTTGTCAGTCAGAATTACAAACTTAGACCCAAGAAGATAACTCCTGAACTTCTCAGTTACTGCCCATTTTAATGCAAGCAGCTCCAACTTCATACTACTGTAGTTCCGGTCATTTTTTTCAGCCCCTCTAAGTCTTCGACTCGCATAGGCTATAACCCTTCTCTTCCCTCCTTGAACCTGATATAGCACGGCACCTAACCCGAGGTTGCTGGCGTCAGTCTCCAGAACAAAAGGAAGTTTGAAATCTGCATACCCCAGCAAGGGGGCTTTGGTCAACCTGTCCTTCAGTAGTTCAAAAGCCTCTGAACATGCTGGTGACCAGGCTGACTGGAACAACTCACTGGCCTTGACTGGACTACTTGGTCCGCTGCATATGTTTACAAGGTCATGAAGAGGTCCTGCAACCTGTGAAAATCCCTCAATAAACCTCCTGTAATAGCTGCAGAAACCTAAGAAGGACCTAAGCTCTTTTACAGAGTTTGGAGTTGGCCAGGCCTTTACAGCACTTATTTTATCTGGGTCAGTACCAACACCTTCTGCTGATACTTGATGACCCAAAAACTTGACCTCAGACTGGAGAAAGTGGCATTTCTCAACCTTAACTTTTAGACCCGTGTTTTTTAACCTCTTAAAAACTATTTCAAGTCTCTCAAGATGTTCTTTGAAGGTCTGAGAAAACACAAGTAGATCGTCTAGGTAGACTAGTACAATCTGAAATATAAGGTCACTCATGGTTGCCTGCATTAAGCGTTGGAACGTGGCGGGTGCGTTGCACAATCCAAAAGGCATCCGTAGATATTCAAATAAGCCAAACGGAGTAGTGAAGGCCGTTTTGTGCCTATCTTTTTCATGGACTGCAACCTGATGGTAACCACTAGCGAGGTCAACGCTCGAGAAAAATTCGGCACCACTCAGTGCATCAAGACTTTCATCAATGCGTGGCAGCGGAAATGCATCACGCCTGGTCTTTGCGTTAAGTTTTCGGTAGTCCACGCATAGCCTAAGACTGCCATCTGCCTTCCGCACCAAAACAATTGGGGAAGCGTATGAGCTTGAACTTTCCTGGATGACACCTTTCTTTAGCAATTCTGAAATGTGTTCCCTCACTTCTTTGTATTGATTCGGTGGTACTCTCCTGTATGGCTGAGAAACTGGGGTCTCATTCAATACAGGGATTTCATGTTGGACATGTTTAGTGTAGCCTAGGTCTTCATCATGCACTGCAAAAACATCAGAGTATTTTACTAAAAGTGCCCTTAGCTCTGTTTGCTGTTCAGGTGTGCCACCTAGGTGTAACCTGTTAAAAAGGGCCTCCATATCTTGGTCAGGCTTCACATTAGCCCTCTGACTGACTGTGACTTCCTCATGTGATGCAGATATGCGTTGGAATGTAACTTCATAGGGCTCGTCTTCAACACACTGACATTGAGCCAGAAAGCCTAGCCTGGCTTTAGCGGGGAGCCACACATCATCTTTTGAAAAGTTGATTACCTGGACAGGGAAGATTGACCTATTGGCTGCTATCACTGTGGGCAAAACAATAACTCCACCAGGTAGTGAAGTGTTGAATGGTTCCA
The DNA here is from genome assembly GCA_023969325.1 of Oryzias curvinotus. Lineage (NCBI taxonomy): Eukaryota > Metazoa > Chordata > Actinopteri > Beloniformes > Adrianichthyidae > Oryzias > Oryzias curvinotus. Next base: position 17,046,566 of record CM043709.1, read on the forward strand.
GCATCAGACTAGAAGTGTCATTGAAATCGCTCGTAGGGCCCCTCAGATACACCGTAGAGACTGATTGAGCAGGTAGGTGGTATTTGTCTTTCCGTGCTATTCGTGCAATGCAAGATTTTTTTTCAACTTTTGCCTCGTTCAAACATTGAAAGGTTTCCCTCCAATCTGAATCCAGTTCCCCTCCAAGAGCTGCATCAAACTCAGTGAGAATCAACTCCTTACATCTTTTGGCAATGTTCATTCCGATGATTCCTGATGGGGATGAATCAAGCTCATTTTTATCTGGCTGGCTGTCATCGCTGATTATCAAAAACCCACATTCTGGGATGGTGATACCCATGACTTGAATATCCAGCTCAACATAACCTAGGTAAGGTAAAGGCAATTTGTTTGCAGCAGTGATTCTGAGCCACTTTGATGTATAGTGCATGTCATCATCCCCCCCATGAAGGTGGTCTCTGAAAAAGCTTTCAGTTAGAGTGCTCACATTGCTCCCAGAGTCCACAAGACAGTTCAGGGGAATGCCACCTATTTGGATGTCTACCACAGGGCATTTGCCAACTGCATTTTTAAAGAAGCGTTCTTTGGTTAAGATTTTTGGTGAGCCTTCAGGTTTGCCTCGCATTGCCCGACTCCTAGCAACCGAGGGTTCTCGTTTCCCTGTACCGCCGCAGTGGGTGAAGCACTAGTCCGGGTTTGGTTCCTCCATGCAGTGCATTGTCTAGCCATATGTCCTACTCCTTCACACTTAAGGCAGATAGGCTGACCATCATCGGTGTATCTGGGGATCACTTTGGATTTGTTGGTAAAGTGAGCTCCACTAAACTGAGCTTTATGGGTAGTGAGCTCATGTACAGCGTTAGTCAGTTCCCCTATGGCCTTCCCCTGCTGAGCTATTATTTTCACAACCTCCTGAAGCGCCACAGCTAAATCAGTTTCAGTGTTAGTCTGGGGTTTAGCACTTACTCCTTGTCCATCAAGGGTGTCTCCAATTAGGTTCCTGCTCCTTGCTATGGTTGAACTCTTGGGTTGATCTTCAAGTGTCCACATGATCGCCTCCTCTCGAACATCAAACAGGCTGGATAGAGGTTTCTCTCTGATGAGCCTTCGGAGCTCACGGCGGAGGGTAGAGTCACGCACCCCTTCAATAAACTGGTCCCGTATTGCGAGCTGTGGATCAGTAACAACGTCAGGAGAATTTAACAGAGCGGAGTTCAGAAGTTGAGAAAGAGCGTGTGAGTAGTCTCTCAAGTTTTCTCCCTCTAACTGTCTGCGTGCATAAAACGTGTGTAGCAACTGAGGTGTAGTGCGCTTCTCTCTGAATGCCTCCCGTAAGTACAAAAACAGACGACTTGGTCTCACCGTCTGTCCCCGAGTACGTAGCTTAACTTCCTCTAGCGCAGGCCCCTTAATGTGCGACAGAATAAAATCAACCTGATCAACTTCCTTCAAACCCCTCAGACTCATAGTTCGCTCAACTTCCTCAATGAACTCATCAACAGAGTGTACATCTTTACCCGGGTCACCATGAAAAGGTACAATTTGCTTTTCTCTTGGTATATACACAACAGACCTTGGTTGTACATCACTCAAGGAAGCAAGGCTGGACATCACAGCATCATGTTTTCTACTCAGTTCACAGAGTTCTCTCTGTATCTCTAGTATTTGGTTACCACTCTCCAACAGAGGTGCAGCCGCATTACTTCCTGCATGGCTGGGGCCAGGCAACTCCCTGTCCACGCCCTCTTCCCCGTCTGACATCTTTAAGTGTCGCTTTGGACCTCAAGAGTTCTTTGGGATCGATGTGCAGCTCCTGGTGCTATGGCAGCGATCTCCCACTTGCTGGAATATACTCCTCTTCACCACTGCTGTTGTCTTGTTATTAAAAGTTTATGTCAATATATTGGCACATAAGAAGAATAGTCCCTCCCCAAAACAAAATAAAATGCTAAACAGACCAAATAGACCTGGAAATCCCACTTCTGACACCACAAAAGAGGCTAGTGTGTGGCCAAGTATAAAATAATAGGCTAGACACACACAGCTCCAAAATAATGTGGGTATTTTATTTCCCGACTATTCCAGAGAAACGGAACAGCATTAATTTTGGCTTCATTTGGTTGTGAAGAAATAAAAGAGAAAAAATGCAAGATAGAATGAATATAAAAGAAATCCCCAACAAGACAACAGCAGCGGCCTTATTCTAAAATAAAACACAATAGAGGCCACCAATCATTTACAGGTTCACAGTAATATGGAAAAACACAATGTTCATAACAAATACAAAAAATACTCAAACTCACAGAAAAATGGGGGCAAAAAGGACCGGCTCCTTCCGGCCTCACCCACAAGCAAGCTGAACAACGCTTTCTCCCCTCTGTGCAGAACACGCATTAGAAAATTACACAGTGGACCATAACTAAAATTTAGCAGATGTGAGTGGAGATTAAAAAAAACAAACTCACGCCGTCCCGCAGCTCCGTAGCCTTGCAGAACGCCCCGCTAGTTAGCCTTGCTAACTAGAGCTCTTCAACAGCGCAGCTTACTTCAGTCTTCCCCAACACGCCGTCGCGCAGCTCTGCGTCTCTTTGGTTCACCAGCTAATTAAAGCTTTTTCACTCCAAAAGTGCAGACTTTGCCGGTACTGCACCAAACTCTGTCAAACCCCTCTTTGCCAACGCGCATGTGACGAACTAGGACCGCCAGTCTGCCATATTGTTACCTCCTGCCGCTTGTGACGACATCCTGGCCTGTCAGCTTTTTGTATAAACAAAAACCCACAGCGCCACTTAGTGGCCCCTTCCAGCACTACCCATTTTAAATTGATTTAACTCCCTTGACCTGGTTACACTTATGTCTTTTGTTATTGTCACTGTGGGTGTGAAAATTAGCCTTAAGCAGAGGTCTGCAACCCTCAAGACTTAAAGAGCCATTGAGAACAAACTCTCGCTGATCCCGACCCAGTAGGAGCCACAAAGTTGCACTTCACCCTTTAAGAAGGTCTGGCGCTGCTTAGAATTTTTGTTGCTTTTACTATAATGATAAAAAAGACCCATTATGTTTTTGATATGAATACAACATAAACATTAGATTAGATTAGATTAGATTCAACTTTATTGTCATTACACATGTACAAGTACAAGGCAACGAAATACAGTTTATGTCTAACCAGAAGTGCAGTAGCAGCAAGTGCAGGATAAAGGTGACAGTGCATATTTAAATTATTTAAAAAATGGACAGGTTATTAATAATTAACTTCAAAATTGGCAGGTATTATTGAAGTTAATGTTGTGCTGGATAAAAAAGTTAAAAGGTCAGTGGGTGGCAGAGTTCAATAAGGAGACAGCTCTCGGAAAGAAACTGTTCCTCAGTCTGCTGGTTCGAGTCCGGGGGAACCCGAGACGTCTGCCTGACGGCAGGAAAAAAAAACAGTTTGTGCGCAGGGTGAGAGGAGTCCTTTAGGATACTGCGTGCCCGGCGGAGACAGATTTTCGTCTGAATGTCCTCAATGGCTGGGAGTGGGGATCCTATGATGCGTTGGGCAATTTTCACCACCCGCTGCAGTGCCTTACGCTCCACAGCAGAGCAGCTCCCGTACCAAACTGTGACACAATTGGTTAAGATGCTCTCTATTGCGCAGCGGTAGAAGTTCACCAGGATGGCTGAGGCGAGCCGGTTCTTCTTGAACATAAAAACATAAAGAGAAAACAGCATTTTTAAAAAAATATTTAACAGTTTATGACTTTTGACGGTTTCTTAGTCATAAGTTTGTTAACCTAACTAACCACAATAAAATCGGAGCTTACCACCCTTTCCGTATTTTTGAAACTTTTACACAGTACTCAAAAATTTGTCAATTTTTTTTTTTAGTGAGACTTTGATGAAGTAAAAAGAATTTGCTCCAACTGTTGTCTTTTTTGTTTCATTTAATGCGTCCTGAAATACATTGCATTTTCAAATTAAAGACGGTTTCTTTTCCTTCACCCAAAGAACAACAACAGAGGAGGGAAAAGAGCCACATGTGGCTCCAGACTTGCAGACCCCCGGTCTAGAGCAAATCCTGCCCCCCCTTCCGTTCTCTGGTAACAGAGAGCTCTCTGTTACCACTCTCTCTCAAGAGCATCCAGCTCCTCACACCCCCAACATAACATAACCGGTGCTAGCGATCCCAGCTGAGGCGAGGAAAACCAAAACGTACATAGATAGTCATCTACATCAGAATGGAGCAGAGCAGGGAGCAGCATGTTTTCGACGTCACAGTCTTTTTTTAGACGATATTTATTCATCTGCTCCTGGTTCGCTACCATTTGAATGAGGAAATACTCAGAAAATGCAACTTCTAGTTTCCTTATTTATATGTCCTCCATCATGAGAAAACACCAATAACCGATTTTTATCAGAGTGGGTCCTTAATCCTCCTGTTATGTTCATTTGTGAGAAACAGAAATGGTGTTACCAAGTCAATTTGACCCGGTGCATATGTAATTGTCTAAAAGACGTCTGACACCAAAAAAACAGTGTGAATATTTCATTACTAACTAGATTACCAATTATTTTTATCCATATTTAGAGCAATGGTGTTCCTTACTTCTAACAGGTTCAATTATTAGATAATTCATTCGTTTTTCATAAAAATATACATATTTAAACTTTTGTTTATCCCTTGTGCTATCTTAGATGACCCCACCCTTCCACTGACATGTTCTCCCTACCATGACAAAGGTGGATAAAGGTGGAAAAATTTCATGTAATCCATTGAACCAGTGAAGATCACAAATCATTGAAAAAAAAAGGTTCAGCACACTGTCTAGTGGGTCTAGATGACCCAACTCCCAACGGTAAAGTGCCTAGGACAGCACCAGGGTTATTGTTTCACTACTTTATTACTTCGAAAGGCCAACATATAAAATATGATAGTTTTAAATAATATTGAAACATAAAATTAAAATTTTGTTTCACATACATGCACTGTGAACCATGTGTGTGTTTGATAGGGGTTAAATATGTCTCACAGCTGCAAAGAAAGAAATACCCTGATATTTCTGTCAACCGTGTACCTCCAGTTTGACTGCTGGGTCAAATTGACCCGAACAGAATCTATGTGATACCAACGCACAGAGGGTTGTTGCAAATATGTGAGATGTACCATTTTCATATTATATGCTGATTGCACTAATTAAGGCAAGCAGATGAAGTTTTATACTGAAAAAGTACTTTGAACTATTTTCCCTAGATGTTCCCATTTTAAAACGGGTCAATTTGACCCATAACATAACAGGAGGACTAAAGATGTCTCAACGGCTTCCCTCAACTTAAGCAGCAAGGGACAGAGAGCTATTGATTCTGGTGGCGATGTAGCTCTGTACGTCTGAAATGACTGCTTTACTGCTGCGCGGATTTGTCGGAACACAACATGCCGCTGTAGCTTTCACACTGCGGGAAAATCACATGGATCAGCACAGAGGAATTGATCGCTCTGCCTCTGTGTTGATTACAGTTCAGGCAAATCTCTACCAAAGAGGCATTTAAATGCTACAGGCCTTACAAGTCATGACAAAAGGCCTCTGTTACATGATTCCCGGTAATGTGTGTAGTTTACATCATTAGATGCTTTAATCAATCAAGCTTAAAAAAAATGAATTCAAGCCTAAATTTTACAGCATGGAGTACGTAGATGTGGGAGAGACAGCGAAACACTGAGATGTGTTCTGGCCCTTCAGAGGCTGCGCCCTGCAGCTTTATGTTCTTCCCTGTAGACGCTGGTACGAAATGGAGCATCTGCGGCTCCTTAACTCTCATCAAACCAAAACTGTAATGGAATAAAAACCTGCAGGACATCAGCTCACCACTGCAGGTGCTGAGAGCGGATAACATCATCCTCCACGCGTCTCCCTGGCTTTACATTTACAGGATTACACACTTCACTTCATGTGTCACTCTGTGTGTCACAAAGATATCAAAAAGAAAAAAATACTGAACCCTCTTTTGTTCTATTATAGTTTTTTTTTTTTTTTTTTTACAATAGGAAAAGTAAAAGTCACCAAAGCAAATGAAAAGTGGTTTTGCTGTTTCCTACAGGAGCAGGAAACATTTCTGTTCAAGTACTTCAACACACTGATAAAAACATTTTGGACAAAAACCAGGGAGTAGTGATGGGAGCATCAATACCAAGGTAACGAACTATAAACACCCAAATATCACCAGTTTTGGTATCAACTCAATTAAAGTCATAATTACTTACTAATAAGTGAGAAAATAAAAGTGATATAAGATAAGATAAAATAAAGATACTTTATTGATCCCAGTTTGGGAAATTGGGTTGTTGCAGTGTCAGCGTTAGGCTCAAGATACACCAGATAACTAGATACTTTTAGTTATTAGGTGAGTTTTGAACTGAATTATTTCAAGCAATCAAATAAGAATAATGCACAAAACAATACAATCAGCAGTTATACATTCATACGTATCAAACTTGGAATAATTAGACATTAAATTAAAGATTGCTTGAAAGGGAGTGGAAGGAAGCGAACTTCTATTTTATTACATATTATATTATTATCTGGTTCCTAACTTTTATCAGACAGAACGAAGAATCCTTAAGTATCAATAAATCACATGACAAAGATGAATTACTTAATTATTATGTAAAAATAGGCATAACCATTTTAGAAATCAACATGGCAAGTGCAGATCAGTTATTTAGAATATATGCAGATTATATTCATTCGAAAAATCACGACTATGATTAAAAATAATACTATATCAGAAAAAACAGGCATAACACTGTTTCAAAAATGTTCATAGCATATGTTCATCAAGTACGAAAAGTTACAAATATGTGCAAATTATTTTTCATTAGGAAAAATCATGAATCAATTACTGGAGCAAATGAAGTGATATAATTAGAGATCAATCATTTTAAACATGTTCAATAATTGATTAAGCAATTTCTTAAATTACAATTAAAAGGTAATGCTGTGAAATAAAAGGGTCCATATTCTGAGCATTGTTACGTCAGTTATGTCAGTGTTTTGTGCTGAAAGGCCCCCCAGCCTCACAGCATATTGAACTGCTCCATCAGTCACATGACCAGAGACTGATTTCCATTGGTCCATGTGTGTTGCATTGCCACCAAAAAACAGAACTCCCGAGTTGCGTTTAGTTGCAGATCTCAGACACAGACGTGACAGAGGCGATGTAAACATCCTGATGGTTCAATGAATGTTCTGTTTCTGGTCCGATAACGCGTCAATGTTGCGGCAAAAAGCCGGGGAAACAGGAACAGGTCCGGGTTTCAAAACAAAAACTACCTCCAAAGTTAAACTTCATCAAAACTGTTTTTTATATTTAAGGTTAAATGTGATGAATACAAGTTATCTCGACAGTTTTTGATGGTATTTGTTTTAGGATAATAAATAATATGCTTGAGAAAAAATAAATGCCAGTAATCAGCATTGGTAATTGGTATCAAATATTTAATGTAAAAATATAATCGGTATCACATTGAATCTTAAAGTTTGGTATCACCCATCACTACCAGGGAGATAATAACTGGTTTCAGATATGATAAATATAAACATGTAAACATTTTTATTTTATGATCGTCACTTTAATCTGGTTGCATTTGCATGCTTTTTTATTTTATGTTTTTTATTCTTGGCTTTTAAAGCAATAACATCAACTGAAAGCCAGCATTTAATTAGGATATTTCAGTTTCAATTCCAAATGCTGGAATCTGCTGTGTAGTGAAAGGTAGTAGTGTAGTGAAAGCACTTGCACTTGAAAGGATGTCAAAGCATCAGAATGCCAGAAAATAACATTCTCCCAAAAAAGCAAAAATTTACAAAAAATAATAAAGCAAACAAACAAAAAACACGGTTTAGCTTTATCCGTCCATCTTCTGAAGCCACTGGATGCCTTTGACGTCATGCTGAGGCCAATCCAGCGACTGTATTTTCTCAAAATCCATCTATGTTTCTTTAGGGTTTAAGGAAAAGCAGATTGTTTTCGTAGCAGCCATGTTGGTCAAGCAAAACCTCCAAACTTTGCCATCTCTCCGTCTGTTTCAAAGATTATTTGCACTCCAACCTCTGGAATTTGCAGACTTGTTTATGAATATACAGTAATTTTCATTGTTCCACCTCTGTGGTTGCTTTTTAGAACTACATAAAAGACTTTCCGGGGAGAGCAAATCCTCATGGTCTTTTCTATCCATGCAAGCCCCCTGTGTTTGCTGTTCTAATTGGCTCCTTATCTGGAAACAAAGGGGATTCGAACCTGCTGTGTAAGAAAGCCTTAAAAAACAAACATGGGCCTTTTGAGACTGAAATCAGAATCCAAGAAGGAGAAGTATCCTGCTTCACTATTGTCAGTGCAGACATTATTTCAGCTTTACAAGCTCATGCATCAAAAATGATAACCGAGGACATTTTAGCGGTAAGTATATCAAAATGTTTAGGACAATGTATTTAAAAATTGAAAATATAAAAACTTTTCTTTGCAGGATTTTACCAGCTCTTTTTAAAAAGTATTTAAAATTTAAACCATATTTCCTGAACTATAGGGTGCACCAGATTTAAAGGCGCACCTTTAATGAATGGTCTATTTTCAAAATCATGTGATATGTATGAACGGTGGAGCAGCCGCTAGTGCTCTGGTCTCACAGTGAGAAGGCCCAGGTTCAAATCCCAGCTGGAGTTTGCATGTTCTCCCCGAGCCTGTGTAGGTTCTCTCCAGGCACTAGCAGGGGTCACCAACTCTGTTCCTCGGCCCTGCTGGCTTTGCAGCCAACCCTGCTTCAGTAATTGCTTCTCAGGCAACCCAATCAGAAACTGGGCTGATTCAATGCTGCCAAACAAGCAGGGCAGTACCCCACGAAGAACAAGGCTGGTGACCCCAGCCCCAAAGTGCCCCCAAATGTGCATGTGTGGGAGTGCTTGTGTGCCCTGCCACGAACTGGTGACCTGTCCAGGGCGTACAACCCAGTGACCCTGAAAGGAAAATATTAGAGGTATAGAAAATGGATGGATAGATGTCCTATATAAGGTGAGTTGAACGATAATACGCACTATATAGGACATAAGAGTCCGAGATAAGTTTGACAGTTAGGCTTAATTAACTGTTAGCATATTTACAAAACCTGTAACTCCCAGCCTTGTTAGCAACACGTAAAAAAAACCCCAAAACAGATGGATGCTGCAAAAACAAACGATACTGTGACTAAGCTAACTTCCAACATTGTTAGTTACATGTAAAAAAACAAAACAGTCCGACACAGCTACACGTTAGCATACGCACAATAACCCCCAACCTTGGTTGACCTCACGACACGGATCAGCCCACAGGTGGGGGGATGGCCTGCTCTGAGTCACGCAGCTCCTCTTTCAAAAACAGACATCCAGACAGCGCTACAGCTTCAAATGCCTCTACAATCGAAGCAGTAGGGAGCAGCCAGAGGGGTAGGGAAGCACCCCTTAATCCATATTAAGGTCACATCCAACTAAAAGGGACACTGTTGTTTTGGAAAATACATAAAGTGCTTTTTATACAAGAACTTTTTTATACATGAACTGTTGTTCATTCTCACAAATTTCTCTCTAAAAGGATTTTGACCCATTTCCTTCTGGAGCCTTTTAGATTAGCTGTTAAATACATTTTTACCAAAGTCAAGTTCCAAGCTTTGTTCCAGTGTCGGCCATTGAAAACGACAGTCTTGTTAGAAGATGATACAACAGTGTCGGCTCTTGTCTGTGGTTTCAATTTCTTATTTGGAGCAGCATAATTAGGAGTGTTCAGAGCCTCAGAGGAGAGCTCTGTTTGTTTTCTGACTCCTGCTGATTGTTGTGTCCCAGACCTAACAATGCTCCTTTCATTCTGGTTTGTATTTCTTTGCCTAAAGTTCCCCATATTTCCTGTTAATGGGATTTTAAAGCTGTTTTTATTATTCCACTTTAGACAAATACAAGACATTTTTCAAACTCATTCTTACAGAACAAGATTCAGGATTTAATTTGCCCAATTATTTAAATTAGATGGTTTTTGTATTAAATAAATGCACAAATAACTTTTTCTCCACTGGTACCTTATTAACCTTATAATTAGTTTCCATAAGGTAACTAGGCTGTCTGCTACATCTTACATTATGTGGCACTTTAGACATCAGCATTAATGCCTATTTGGAGACTGCGCTGCTGTATTTACTAACAACTATTTTTGACAAAAGAAACTGGATTCTATTTTTCAATTGGGTATAAAAACATATTGTACGTATACTTACTGGCCGCCTGCAGGCGTGTTGCTACGAGCCGCGCCCCGGGGTCTGCAACCTTCAAAGAGCCATTTATCACACCCTACAACCCAATCACAACCACAAAGTCTTACTCATAACACATTTGCATTATTGTTGTTGTTACTATTATGATAAATTACAATAAAATATAGATTTTTTCACAGGATCTCACAGTTCTAACTTTTGTCAGAGGTTCCTTTCAAAACAAGACTCAATGCAGCATAAGTAGTAGATAATGTCAGCTGGGATAAAAAAAGAAAACTAATTTCAGTCAGAAATTCATAAATTTACAAACCAAAATTAAATCAGAGCTAATCATCGTATTTTTCAAACCATAAGTTGCTCTTAAAAATCCTTAAATTTGTTAAAAAATAGAAAATTCAGTCTCAAATCTCCAATTGATTTTCTGTGGTACCCAGTGCACGGAAATCTGTCCAAATGTTTTAGTACCGTTCTTCAACTTTTTACTTTATAGTAACTTGTCAAACCTACAACCTTTGGTAATACTTTATAATAACTACAGACTGTAAAGCATAAGTTAGGCTTTAGCTGAGCTTGAATGAACCCCTTAATTAATCATTTATAGAGCATCACTCCTAGTTTATTCAGCATAATTAGCATATATGTGTTCTTATAAATGCTTTATTCTTGATTAAAAACAATGACCATAATATGCTTATTAATGACATTTTAAGACTTCAATTATCAACTATTTTTAAATTAAGTATTAAATTATTTACAAACCAGGTTCTTGGAGGTGGTTCTTTTAGTCATAAGTCTATTTATAAAGTGTAAGTATATTATTTAAAAAAAACATTTAAATGTATATTTATACATCCACGTTTTTAGACATGTACTGTTAGTATGGTAATAAATAATCTAAATCAAAATTAATTCTGGTTATTTTTTAAACATAAAACAATCTGTTTTTGTGATATAAAGTGAGGACTATTAATACCTAGTAAAGCTTTTAAAATGAGATGTAAAAGGCTCCAATACCTTCTTAACAAGCTAATGCTTAACGGATGCTTCATAGTGTGTAGTTATTATAAAGTATTACCAAAGGTTGTAGGTTTGACAAGTTACTACAAAGTAAAAAGTTGAAGAACGGTACTAGGCCAGGAGACCATATGAACAAGACACGGTGTTGTAACCAGCATCATAGTTTCAGTCACTCTTTAGCTACAATTTGTGGTGAAACTGTGGGAAACAGTTACTTTTGTTGTTTTAGTCATCGAGTGTTATCAATCTCTTATCGGACATAGGATATTCACACTTTAATCCCAAATGCTGACAATGTATAGTCTAGTTTTTAACAGTCTACATCACGGACAAATACTGTAACAAGCATCATTAAGCATTCACTCATATTTCATCAATTAGCATTGATATTATCATCCAAATTCTAATATACTTTTTAAAAAGAAAATGTCCTCTCCCCTATTGTAGAGTCTATGGTTTTTACTTTCATCTTCAGTGTGACTAAAGGCCACATACTGGGAAGCAGATCAGCCACATTTTCTACGTTTTGTACCTTTATATCTTAATTACATATAAGGGCATACCCTGCCACTACTAACACTCAGCTCTCTGTGGCAATACTGTTGTATTTTCCGCTCTATAAGGGGCACATAAGCATACTTTTTTTTTAAAGAAAAATGACAGCGCACATTTTATATGGATTCTTTCTGGTTGTGTTTCCTGATGTTGAAGCAATTTTGAGAGCTACACGGCACTCTGTCAGAATGTCTGTTTGTTTTTTACGAGTCACACACAAGGTTGGGAGGTGGCGCAGTCTCAGTAATGTCTGTTTAAGGGGCTATAGAGAATTATAGGTATAGTAAATTATTTACCATCAGTCCTTGACGCCCTGCGAAAGACTAGACGACACTCCACCCCACCACCACCACCAAACATGAGTGACATGATGGAAGCAAAATCACTTTGATGCAGACTTCTATTTTTTTCTTTCACTTTTCAAAAAAAATCATGTAAGCCCAGTAAAGTACGTTAATTTTAGAAACGAAACTATTCATTTATTTATTGGGAAGCAGCAGTTAGTTTGTTGAGGTGTCTGGAATCATAAGCGGCGTCTAGGCCCCTCCCAGAGACAAAGTCTATGGCCAAATACAGGAACACAGACGAGCCAACCGGAAGCTGGAATCACTCCCGCTCCCCCGGAGGGGAGTGGGAAAGAGGGACCATGCATGAATTGTACTCCACCAAACAGAGGCATGGAGAACTAAATGAGAAATGGCCAAGAATAGAGGAGAGGAAAGGCAGATGAGAATGGAGGACAGAACCCCACTGCACCATACTTTCCCCAGCTTTAACTTCTGGCAGCCTACCAGCAACTCATTGTTTTTATTATTAAGTTTAATTCAAACATGTTAACAGTAAGTTAAATATTATCTGATTACTGGCTAGTCTAGGCAATAAGCCAGGCCAGTCCAAAGTGGAATGTTTTTAAGCCTAACTTTAAATGTAGAAACCGTGTCGGCCTCTCTTACATGAGCTGGGAGCTTATTCCATAAAACAGGGGCTTGGTGGCTAAACGCTCTACCTCCAACTGTATTTTTACTAATTTTAGGACCCACAAGCAGTCCTGCATTGTGTGAGCGAAGTGTTCTGTTTGGGTGGTAAGGCATTAGGAGGGCTTTGATATAGAATGGAGTCATAATTCAATTCAATTCAATTTTATTTATATAGCCTAATATTTACAACAATAACTGGTAATTGGGTAATAAACATGAATCATAAAGAACATGAAGTAATAGAATTCAAAAGCTAATTGCTAAACTAAACTAGGCATCCCTGCCCTTTGACCCTCCTTCGCGGTAAGGAAAAACTCCTGCCATGTAAGGCCTTGTAGGTTAGCAGGAGGATTTGAACACCAGAGTTACTGTGAATGCAGTTAATAAAGACTGATTAACTTATATCAACTTGTCTCCCTTAATGCACCTTACTGTTTTTTTGCACCTTATACAAGTTCAGAACTAGACCATTCATTGACGGTGTGCCTTAAAGTGCAGAAATGGTAGTTTTACATCTGCAGAAAACAAACAAAATGTTCTCAGCATTTCCAGGGCAGTCCACGGTTTCTTTTTCCAGCTATGCCTCCTTCTCTGAGCCCTCCTCAGTGCAGTGGAACAGACAGACTGTCATTGGAGCTCCATGTCTCTTTTAACACACAACCTTGTGTGGCACTCATTTCAGCCAGGAAGATAAAGTTCCTGGACATTTGTTCCAGTGCCAGATGGAATGAGGAAGCAGGAGTCTTGTAAAATTGATTTCAGATGGTGTTGCACTCTGTCCAGCCACAGCGGCTTAAGCACAGATAACAGCCTGCCAAAACGCCTCAGCATGCGGTCAGACAGGATGGAGAGTGACCGAGTTTGCCTCTGAGTGAAGATTACATGCTTTTAGTTCTCTTTATTTTACATGATTTTTAAAATTATTTTGCAACCTATTTAATTCCAACATTACAACAGAGTTTTAGGGCCACCAAAAAAAAAAAAAGGGAAATAAGATTTAAAGTGGAAGTGAGCAGCTGTCCACTTCAATCCTTTCTTCCTCCACATAGAGAAGATCTCTAAGTCTGTGTGATGCTTCCGTCTGGGGAGGAGCATTTTTTTGCATTTTCAATGTTCTTCTGCTAATACAACAGACTATTTTCATTCATCTTCTTCATTCAAAAGGGGGTGTATTTAACTCTTTACACATTGGTGTTCTGCGCATGACAGGTTCATGACGCAAGGTGACAAATGGACTTCTGGGTTTGTGAATGAAAAGGAAAATAACGTTGCAGTCCTTTAAACCCAGACGTGTCTCTGAGCTCCTTATTTTACATATGAAACTCCACTTTACCAACACCGAACCCCGAGAGATTTACGAGTTAAAAGTCGTTATTAAAAAAAAAAAAGTTTGTCGCACAACTTCATCATTTCATTTTTAAGTTAAAATAAACTATGAGTTTCTGGAGTTTTTTTTTTGTTTGTTTTATTGCTTAACCTCTTTTTCTTTAATACAAAAGTTATGATTTCCCATGGGCACACCACCCGTAGGAGACCTCAAAAGGAGCCAGTGCATTGTGGTTTGGGTGACAGTCGAGGGCAGGTGCCTCGGTGGCCCAAACCCCGGTCATGGAACTTGGCTTTTGCGACATGGAACGTCACCTATCTGGGAGGGAAGGAGCCTCAGCTGGTGCGAAAGGTGGAGAGATACCGTCTAGATATAGTCGGGCTCACCTCCACACATAGACTGGGCCCTGAAACTCAGTCCTTAGAGAGGTGTTGGACTCTCTACCAGTCTGGAGTTGCTCAAGGTGAGAGGCGGCGGACTGGTGTGGGCTTACTCGTGAGCCCCTAGCTCAGCTGGCAAGTGTTGGAGTTCACCCCGGTGGACGAGAGGGTCATGTCCCTCTCGACAGGTCTCTAACTGTGGTTTCGGCTTACGGGCCGAACAGCAGTTTGGAGTACCAGACCTTCTTGGTGTCTCTCAAAGGGGTACTGGAAGTGTCCCAACGAGGGACTCCATTGTCCTAATGGGGGACTTCAATGCCCACGTGGGCAATGACAGTGGCACCTGGAGGGGCATGATTGGTAGGAATGCCCCCCCTGATCTGAACCCGAGTGGTGTTTTGTTATTGGACTTCTGTGCTCGTCATAGTTTGTCCATAACGAACACCATGTTCGAGCACAAGGGTGTCCATCAATATACCTGGCATCAGGACACCCTAGGCAGGAGGTCAATGATCGACTTTGTAGTTGTGTCAGTCGACCTTCAGTCCCGTGTCTTGGACACTTGGGTGAAGAGTGGGGGAGAGCTGTCCACCGATCACTACCTAGTGGTGAGTTGGATTCGCTGGCGGGGAAAGAGGTCGGTAAGACTTGGAAGACCCAAACGTACTGTGAGGGTCTGCTGGGAACGTCTGGCTGAGCCTTCCGTTAGGGAAGTCTTTAACTCCCACATCTGGGAGAACTTCAAACAGGTACAGAGAGAGGTTGGGGACATTGAGTTAGAGTGGACCATGTTTTCCTCTTTGCTGCTGCTCGGAGCTGTGGCCACAAGGTCTCGGATGCCTGTCGCGGCGGGTAACCCCCGAACCTGGTGGTGGACACCGGAAGTAAGGGATTCCGTCAAGCTGAAGAAAGAGTCCTACCAGGCCTGGTTGGCTTGCGGGACTCCAGAGGCAGCTGACAGGTATCGGTAGTCTAAGCAAGCCACGGCCCGGACTGTTGCGGAGGCAAAAACTCAGTCCTGGGAGTAGTTCAGTGAGGCCAATTGAGAAGGACTATTGGTTGGCCTCGAAGAAATTCTGGCAAACCATCCGGCGCTTCAGGAGGGGAAAGCAGTTCTCCCCAGGCACCGTTTCAGTGCAGGTGGGGGGCTGTTGACTTTGACTGGGGACATTGTCGGGTGGTGGAAGGAATACTCAGAGGATCTCTTCAATCACACTGACACGCCTTCTTTTGAAGAAGCATAGAAGGAGGACTTTGGGGTGAGGCTGTCTATTACCCAGGCTGAAGTCACTGAGGTAGTCAACGAGCTCCTAAGTGACAAGGCTCTGGGAGTGGATGAAGTCCGCCCTGAGTACCTAAAGTCTCTGGATGCTGTGGGAGTTTCTTGCCTGACACATATCTGTAGCATCGTGTGGCAGTCGGGAACTGTACCACTGGACTAGCAGACAGGGGTGGTGGTTCCCCTCTTTAAGAAGGGAGACCGGAGGGTGTGTTCCAACTACAGGGGAATTACACTTCTCAGCCTCCCTAGGAAAGTCTATGCCAGGGGTACTGGAGAGGAGAGTCCGTCTGATAGTCGAACCTCAGATTCAGGAACAACAGTGCGGTTTCCGTCCTGGTCATAGAACAGTGGATCAGCTCTACACCCTATCTAGGGTGCTGGAGGGATTGTGGGAGTTCGCTTACCCAGTCCAAATGTTTTTTGTGGATTTGGAGAAGGCGTCTGACCGCATCCCCCGTGGTATCCTGCGGAGGGTGCTCTGGGTGTTTGGGGTCCAGGGAGCCTTACTGAGGGCTGTCCGGTCTCTTTATGACCGGAGCAGGAGCTTGGTTTGCATAGCCGGCAGTAAGTCAGACCTGTTCCCGGTCCACGTTGGACTCCGGCAGGGCTGCCCTTTATCACCGGTTCTGTTCATAAGTTTTATGGACAGACCCAAGACCCAGGCCAGAGGGGGTTTGAGGTCTGGTTTGGGGACCACAGGATTTCCTCTCTGCTTTTTGCAGATGATGTTGTCCTGTTGGCTTCATCAAGCCATGACCTCTAGCGTGCATTGGGGCGGTTTGCGGCAGAGTGTGAAGCAGCTGGGATGAGGGTCAGCACCGCTAAATCTGAGGCCATGGTTCTCGACCGGAAAAAGGTAGTTTGTCACCTCTCGGTGGGTGGAGTGTCCCTGCCCCATTATATTTTTGAAATCAAAACAAAATTCCCCCCAAAAAGATATAAAATAAAATAAAAATTGAAAAAAGAAACCTAAATGAAACGTTTAAAAATGAAACCCAATAAGAAACCCGAAAAGGTAGGTACTATGGGGCATCACAGACTGGATGATGATGTTTGAATTTTTTAAATGTGTTGTCATTGTTTACAAACTAAAAGAAAAGTTATCTGATTCGTACGGAGCAGATCCAGTACCACTTCATGGCAAATGACTCTCCACTGAAATAATTGGACAAATGTCACAATTTCTAAAATCCTAATGCTGCCTTATTATTATCCGTTTGGCTTTTTTAATTGTCGTAATCTTTTGTTTTTGTGTTGAGAGATTTGTTGGTGTGATTTGTTCTTCAGGGCCACCGTAGTAAACGAAAGCAAAAATCCCACATTCATAGATTTTGCAATCGAGAATAAGGTACTAATGTCTGTTTCCTAAAAGCACTAATGAAATGAAAACGTTATTAAACACAGCTTTTGCAGACTTTATCCAACACTTGATAGTCTTTTAACAGCCTATTTTTTGTCTTTTCTAACAAATCAAATGTATAATTCAAAAACAGTTTTAAATTTTGTTGTGGAAGAACATTTCCTTTCCAAAAACAAAAATATCCCTTGCACCTTTTGGAATCATAAATACATGAATAGATGAACAAATCCAGGCTTATATTTACCTATCTATGCGCTCTTAATATATTTTGCTTCTCTACATTTATATATTTAAACAGTATGGATATACTGTTGTCATTCATGAGTTCCATATTTTAATACACAGCGTGTTTATTCATGCATTTTTTTTGTCCTCAGTATAAATTTTGTGGGTGGTGCCACAGCACTTTCCCATCCCAAAGCTGTCACGGCACCGATAGGTGCAGCAGCCCCAGAATCCCACTGCTGTGCTCCCAGCTGCAGGCACAGGAGCGACGGCTTCACCCCTTCGTTGAACTCTTTTTAATTACTTGCGGCTCCTGTTTCAAAGACTCAGTCAAATTAAGAAGAAGGAAAAAAAAGGCCCTGGGAACTCCTGTCAATCACCCTTTATGTTTCATTTAATGTTTTATTTGATTTTAAAAAAAATCACATTTATAGGAAAACAAATAAATAAGGACATGTCTGGCACTGCATGTCAAAGGGTAAAGATCACAAGTTAGAGCTGCTTTGCTCCACTTCTTGCTTTGTTAGCGCGTCAGACTTTCACCTTCTCGGTTTGCCACTGAGACCCTCTTCCTTTTCTCACAGAGGAATTCACTCATGCAGATGCCGCCAAAAGGACCTCCGGGGCCTCTGACAGCCCTGCTGGTTGCCAGACCTGTGAAGTGGCAGCCTTTATATCCACTGTCAAAAAACCCACTGGAATGCAGAACATGTTCCTTCTACCTGGAAAAAAAAAAATCAGTCCTCATGCAAAACGGGTTTTAATTTGCTCAGAAGCTCTTCAGTGAGCTGACAGTGAAGCCCCAGCTGTTAATATTATTAGTTCTTAATAAGGGGGAATGCTGTACTTAGTGTACTTCATAGCTGCTTTGTAAAGAACAAAAAAAAACTTTGAAATACACGAAAAAAAGGTCATTTTGGAGGTCACATACTGAAAGTGACCTGATTTGTAACCTGTTGTGGATCTCATTTGGTCTGAATTCATCTTAACGGACAGAACGGCTCTTTGTTTATGATGCAAAATATGTCAAACAAATGATCAGGCCTTGTGAACATTGAAAATGGGATTTCAGGACTAAAGGATTATCATTGTTAGAGCTGAAGCTAAGGACACAACAGGCATGTGATGGACGTCCAAGAATGCAATCTTTTAGCTCTTCGTTTATGTCTGAATTCTTTCCCTATAGTGTGGATTTTAAAAACTATTTGGAAACCATGCTCACCCCTTTTTTTTTTAAAGGCAAATATGACGATTTCACAAAGTAAAAATCTAACCTAGACGAGTGTTTTTTAAACTCTTTATGAATCCACTGTGTTCTGATGATGAAAACCTAAATGGTTTATTTAAAAAATACATTTAAACACACTTTTTTTCTTTTGCATAAATGCAATGCATTATGGTCCATATTTGCCAGTGGGCATCGATGCACACTGGTTTTTCATAGAGAGTGCTGGGAAATTTCTAGGGCACTTGATTTTGGAGTTGTACGCTCAGACAGCGTCACAGAATGGCGAAGACCCCATATAGACCATGTAGTGAGTGGTGAAGGAATTCGGACATAGCCGTGGTGTTCACACTGGATGAGCTGGGCGGGGCTTCTTCCTTTTCTACGGTTTACTAGCGCACCTACAGTTGGAAAAGACTCGGCATCATATAATTTTCTAGTCGGGGCACAAACCGCAATCATGACTTTCATCTGTCCAAACAATTTTCCAACGGTTGGCGCTTCTATGAAATAAAAGGGACGCCATTCATACATCACTACTAAATCCAAGTTACTGATCGGTCAAAGTTTAACTTTCGACGTGTGTTCAATGTCTGCGCGCTTTATGCGTAGAAACTTGTGTGGCTATGCCTGAACATGAGTTTTGAACACATAAAGCCAGAAATTCGCAGTTACGCGTCCACATAGACTTTCCATTGGAATTGGCTGCTTGAGCACGTTGCAGAAGGGCGGAGAGAACCTCGCTTTAAACGCTACTTTCTTGTAGATTTTACAGTCGGCCTAGCATAATTCATCTGCCTAAAATGAGCTACGGTATTTTTTTTCATGCAGTTGTAGGTTTTGATCCTCTTTTCACTGTGTTATTTATGAAGCACTTCTAACGCCACAATAACATTGAAGTAGTGGACTTAATCATGCTTGTAAACCACTGCTGCCCCTTTAATTACCTATCACGGACTCTCTGGAGGCTGGGACCTGGGGTTGGTTTCTTTGACAGTTCCTCCATTGTGATGAACAGCTTGTTATGCCGTTTCCGCTGGTGTATTCACACAATACTTGTTTCGCCTCCACGATTAGGTGGTAGTACATGAGCAAGACAGAGCTGGAGAGAAACGATACTCAGTGGAGCAATTCACAGGGAAAGGCAACAAGCAGAGAGGATTTCCTAAATTCCAGGGCAAATCACAAAAAACTCCAATTAAAACTTTAGGTAATACTTAAAGACCCCCTGTGATCATTTTTTGATCTGTTGTAAAGTGTTCCCAGTGGTCTTTTAATTAAAATTATGCCATTTTTAGCCGAGATTTTTTTTTAAGTGTTGTTTTCTAGGCCGTAATTTCTCCGGAGCGGCAGTATTTTATTTAAAAATAAAAAAATAAAAAAATCGCCTCTCAGTTGTGGGCAGGGGCATTGGCATGGAGTATGCCCGTCCCCTCTTCCTGTCACTTACCTGTTAATAAACTCTCCCACTAGTTCACTCCCCCAACCTAACATTAGCGGTGCAACAAAAATGGTAGCAATATTGGAACAATCCATTCGTACAGTTTTGATCCAGATACCAGTTCAGATGAGAAAAAACCAAGACGCTCATATTTGTCTGCATGTGAATGCATTCGAAAGGAGCAGAGCAGGGAGCTTGAGGCCCACCCATCTTTTCCAAAGGACATTTTTTCATCTGCTCCTGATTCACAACCATTTGGATAAAGAAATACTCAGAAATGCAATTTTCGAGCTTCATATTCTTCATCCATCATGAGAAAAATGTCACAAGAACATGTAAAAAAAATCATAAACAATTTTCATCGGAGTGCATGGGTCTTTAAAGATCTTAGATGTTGTGGGTGACATGGCGAGTTTTCGACAACACCTTATAATTTATTACTTGTGTCTTATTCATTCATCTAATCCTGGTTTGTTCCTTTCTGGATCATGGGGCTGCTGGAGCCTATCCTGGCCACAAGTGGGTGAAGGCAGGGGACATCCTGGACAGGTCGCCAGTCTGTCGTGGGGCCCAGGAACACCTAGGGACAATTTAGAGTAACCAATTCATATACAATGGATATTTTTGGATGGCGGGAGAAAGCCAGAGTCCCCCGGCAAGAATGCTTGTCTTGTTGCCCCCCATATCTTTTTGAGACTTCATGTAAAAAGTATTTGGTTATACAGATAACAATTTCACTGACTTTAAATTTCCGAGGAAAATCCTTCTGTAAATGCATCTAAATGAAGTTCTGAACATTCAGTGTAGTGTTCTAAACTAAAGCGATCGATGTTGGTCCACCGTCTATTCTTAGTAACAGATTTGAGGGTTCACAAAACAAAAGTCACAAAACCAGTAGGAATCCAATTTGGGTTAACCCTTGTGCTATCCTAGGCACTTTACCGTTGGGAGTTGGGTCATCTAGACCAGTGGTCCCCAACCTTTTGTCACCGTGGACCGGTGCAACGCACGGCACGTTTACCGCGGACCGGGGGGGGGGGGGGGTTGAGGTGCAACGCAAGACAGATTTAACGTGGACCGGGGGTGGTATTTTCTCTTTAGTAATGATAATAACAATAATAATAAAAATGTTACCCTTGTCAAAGCAACTTTCTAAAGAAGTTTGTTTTTTGTTCATTTTAGTTGTTTGGGTTTAATTTTAGTGGGGTTTATCACCTGACGTTTGGTGTCGCGACTTTGACGTGCGTTAAGTGTGACAGATGTAACAAAGTGAATCCGGCCACTTTTCAAAATAAAACGTTTTTGTCGGAAAAAAAAAAACAATAAAATGGAAATTATTTTTTCTTTCTGTGCGTCCCGGTGCAAAAATTTCCCGCGGCCTGGAACCGCTCCTCGGCCCGGTGCCAAGTGTCCCGCGGCCCGGTATCGGTCCGCGGCCCGGTGGTTGGGGACCACTGGGCTATACAACTATCTTCTATCCTAAACTAGGGACCATGGCCCCTAGGAAAAACCAAGACCAAGAAAATGGAAAAAGTCTCTTGATGATATCCAAGCTGCGTTGTATCCCTTTATGGAATAAGTGAATGCTAAGCTAACTCCCCTCTTAGTGCTAATGGACGAATTCCTGAGGCTCCACGCTAAAAACAAGCAACGAGAAAACCGGGTCGACATTCTGGAAAAAAGACTGAACGATGTGAAACAACAAGGATGAATAATGTCTCTTCACTGGATTACCGATCAAACCTATTTTCCACAGCATATTTTATATTACATGGCCCATGACTATATATATATATATATATATATATATATATATATATATATATAGGGCTAAATGCAGCTGGAGCTAGCATTGCTAATGCTAATAGCGCTAGCAGTCCCTCTCAAACGGAGGGCGGTGGAGAGTCTCTGGAACACCAAGTGGAATCATTTCACACATCTAAAGGGATTTCCCTGGATCTCAATACCATCGAGACCTGCCACCCGCTCCCCAGGAGAAAGGAGACGGATAAACCAGCGATCTTCATGAGGTTTGTGAATCAAAAACACAAGCTAGGAAAAATTTGAAAGGATCTGCTGCTTATCTGAACGACCATCTGACCAGAAGGAAAGCTGAAATCGCCAAACATGCACGGCTTCTCAGGAAGCGTAAGCAGATTGAGAACACTTGGATTAAAGGCTGCAGGATTTACGTCAAACCACTCGGTCCACTGGACCGGTCCAAGGTTCTGGTTGTGAACACCATGAAGGACTTTGAGAAGTGTTTGATCACCGACGTCTGAAACAACATGCAGTAAATCAAAGAGTCATATAATTTCAAGAAATGTGACACCTATTCATAATTTTCTCCAAAAGTCTGAAGTAATCTGATTATCAGCAGAGAGTTCTGACCTGCAGACAAGTTGACCTCAACTC
Source organism: Oryzias curvinotus (assembly GCA_023969325.1). NCBI lineage: Eukaryota > Metazoa > Chordata > Actinopteri > Beloniformes > Adrianichthyidae > Oryzias > Oryzias curvinotus. Next base: position 17,069,043 of record CM043709.1, read on the forward strand.
TTAGGCGCCGCTGATATCAGCTGAAGAAGGATATGGAGCTCTATCTAATGTCTGCAGACATAACATGGAAGAGACTAGAAACTGTTTAAACCCAGAAGACCAGCTGTTAATCAGCAGAAGAAGAAATGCCAACCTTGGTCATTCAACAAAATATGGACCCTTCTTATTTTACTTCACAGCATTACTTTATCATTAAAAATAAATAAATAAAAAAGAAATAAAAATATAAAAAAATAATAAAACAAATGATTAATTAATTATTGAAAATGGTTACATTGATTGACTTTTAATGATATTACTTCACTAAAACAGTGTTATGTCTATTTTACTGATATATTATTGTTTTTTAAACATATCAATGAGTTTTATAAGTAACATAATCTGCATATATTTTGAATACTTCATTGCCATGTTGATTTCTAAAAGTTATTTTTTTACAAAATAATTCAAATAATTCATCCTTGTCATGTGCTTTATTGATATTTCAAGATTCTTAATTCTGTCTGATAAAAGTTTGGAACCGGATATTGATAAATCATGTAATAAAATGGTTACGGTAGAACAGGGGTGGGATTATATAAATTCGCTTCCTTCCACTCCCTTTCATGCAATATTTATTAATATGTCTAATTATCCAAAGTTTGATTTGTTATTGTACTAATGTATAACTGATGATTGTATTGTTTTTGTGTATTCTTATTTGATTGCTTGAAATAAACCATTTAAAAAAAATCAACAAAAAAAAAACGTTTCAAGTCATTTCAGTGAGCATTGTGGACTTTCTGAGTTCTGAGGGGTGACAACAATTTTGTCCACCACTGTATATCAAATCTGAAACTAGGCCACTATTTCAAAACACAAAGAACTATTTAATGCCTACATGTTCATTTTTGGACATGGATATGTTTGCTAAAGCTCAGCCACTCATCTTTTTCAAAAGCACCAATGAAAATGTAATTTTAATAACTTTACTGTAGATGTCATACCCTCTCTAAGATAACCTGGCTAACTTGACAAATGGAGAAAAGTTTGGATGAAATAGCTGTCATTTGTTTGACGTGAAACTCCCTAATTAACTCAACAGTGTTACAGAGCCTCGGTGAGACAATTATTGCCAAAAAAAGCCCACTAACATTAACATTCCGTGTACAAAGTCTGATCAAGAAGATCATAAATTAAATAAAAGTCGTCCATCAAAATACTGCTATTTTACTTCCTTATGCTCTCGAAATGAGAACATTGTTCATCTTACATAAGCGATTTTCATACAAGCCACCATCAAACATTCACACTGACGCTTGTTCTGGACCTTAAGGCCACAGCTCTGACATGAGTGGAGAATCACTTATGTGAACTCCTGCTCCATCCCTGATCCAACAGACTCGTCTTAATACACAAAACCATGTGTGCTTCAAATAAAAGCAGCAGCAAGAACTGTTTCTCAGTCCTTGTCACAGTTTATAATGAGCAGCTGCTGTATGTCACTGCGTGTGTTTGTGTTAGGGGGGAGTTGAAAATAAATGTCTGCAAAGATGGAACATCTAAGCATCAGCATGGACAGAAAATTTGTCAAATATCAGACATTTTTTTGTGTTGTTCATGTGTTTGCGGTGGAATGAAGAAAAAACAGGAGCAGAGGACTTTGAATCCTGAAAAAAAAAAAAGGTTTAGGACAAATTAATGTGACAAACTACATTAAATCTACAACTGTTTTTGCAATTAATGTAATTCCAGCGGATTCTGAAGTGGAGACAAGCAGATTAGTGCCGATGCAACACTTTACAGAGGTGAAGTGCTTATGCAGAGAAAAGCAGCTTTGCGCTATTGTGAAACGTTACGTTAGTAAAGTGTTGTGTATCGATGCAAAGTGGATATGAAAAGCTGCTATTCTCCACACCGTAATCAGCTTGACATTGAGTGCAAGATTGAAGAATTACGGTGTGTCAAAGAGAGGCGACTGTCCAATTTTAAAGTTAATGTGAGGTTAAAAAAAAAAAAAAAAGCTGGTTATTTTTAGAATGACAAAAGTGACAAGGTAAGTTATGAAAACTCCTATCAGTGTGACAAAGCTTAATAAATTGAAATAGAAGTAAAACTACTGGAAGAGGTTAAGTTTATGAAAGAACAAAAAAAAGTTTGGTAGTCAAAATTGCTCTGATTAACTAGTGTGAAGGACACTAGTTGTTTACAATTTATTAATAAAACCTGAATAAGACATAAAGGTTCTATAACGAAAAATATTGTCAATTTACTCATGTAAATATGAGAGCCTACTTAGTCAAATATATGTTCTGGACTTTTATTAAATTTAAAGACAGCTTTCCAGAGAAATAAAATATATTAAAAAAACATGTTAGCTTCTTTATCAAGTTCATTTCCTTTAATTAATTGACAAGTAAAATATTGATGCACTCTTGATCAAAATTTTAAGACCAGTTAAGAAAATGCGACAACGCGCATTTTGCACAACTGGACCATGACAAGGTTCTAAGTAAAACTTCAAAAAGCATAAAGAAAAAAAAAGAGGAGCAATAGAACAAACAGTTTTAACTGCTGATTAATTGAAAACAATTGAATTAACTGTTTATTGGCTGATCAAAAATTGTAGACCACAGCCTTTGAAAGGCATAATTTGCATTCCGTGTTATTTTCTTATACGTAAGTAATTGTCCTGCCAAGCTCTCTTGATTGCAGTTCACAACGCCTACCTGACATAGGACTTTTTTATGGGGGAGAACCTCACTCTTACCCTGCGACGGACTGGCGACCTGTCCAGGGCATCCCCTGCCTTTGCCCAAGTGGCCGGGATAGGCTCCGGCAGCCCCGTGACCCCGAAAGGGACTAAACGGTATAGAAAATGAATGAATGAATGAATGAACCTCACTCTTTTGGATCAACCTGTATCTTCTCCTGATTCGAATCCTTTTTAGAACATTTGGGGATGGATGGTAAGAGAAGTTTACAAAAAAAGGCCATGAGTTTCAGACAACAGATGCCCTTCATGAAGTCATCCTTCCCTTAAGTCTTTTAGAAAAACACTTGCATTGCTTTGTTTGGACCCTTCGATTTCTGTTTTAACAGGGTTTTTTTTGTGCTATGTTCCTAAACCTTTAATGAACAGCCTATTTTAATTTAATTGTAGTTTAAAATAAGTTGTTTACTCTAAATGTTTCCCATTTCTTCTTTTTACATTTTGAAGCTCTACTTAGAACCTTGTTAAAATCTAGCAATCCAAAATGCTAATTCATGAAATTTCTTAACTGGTCTTAAGACTTTTATCAGGCATGCACAGAACACCATCTCTTTTATCTATCAATACATATTTGTGCCTGTTTGATCAAAAAGATAATAATCTAAAGTTTACCAGAGACAACTGATTGACTAACACAAATCTCTTGGGAGCACACTAACATGCTAAATTTAGATACAGTTGGTGGCACCAAGATTTTGGACAAAAACAAGCAGAAAACCCTCAAAAGTGAAAACTGCAACCTTTTCTTTGACACACATCTGACACATTGAAGGATTTGCCTCGGCTCTAGATACTTACTGCCTGCAATGTAGCCTTTCATCCTAAGCTCTGGGTTAAGCAGCATTATCATTGCATTGTATTTCAGCAAAGTGGATCAGACAGATGAGGCTAAGGTTAATATTACCTACCAACTGGTGATGCTGCTTGTCAAAAAGCATCCAGCTGCTACAGTTTGACGATTTATGATGTCGGATCATAAATAGACAGCAGTGGAGTAATAAATTATACTTTTCTGGGGAGAGTTAGGGTTTGAAAGACATAGAGCTGGAAATGCAATTAACGGTTGAACCCAAATGTAGTTTGTGAAAGTGTCCATCTTGGAAGAAGAAATGGATTTTTCAACTTCCATGGCAGCTTAGTAGCCAGGTAAGCTCTTGGGCTCTTGTCTAATTCACTAGGGTTATTCACTATACACATGCAAACTTGATTTCTTTTGTTTTCAAAACCGACAATTGCATTCCGTATCAAAAAAAGATTTTAGAAAACCTCTCTGCTGCTCCCTGGTTGTCTGCTGCGTGAACACCACTTGCTGAATACGTCTTAATGAAACCTTGTGTAGCGTTTTCTTGAACCTGCAACACATGCCCACTGTAAATGTGGCCTTAGGCTACATTCACTCCGGGCCTGTAAAAGGGCGTTCAATTGACCACTTCCAATGGAAAGTCTATGGAAGCACAAGCACATCCGCATTTCGGGCGCCTTAATTGAAAACTCTCACGCACACATGTCACTATGCATAGTTTAAGTCAATTTTAGGGCTCCAAGTACAAAAAGCGTGTCGAAAATCCCACGTTCAGAGCGTGAATGCACCACACATGCTCGGTGTGTATCTGAGTGTCATTGATTCTGCTTGAGAAGCAAGAAATGTTAGGGGGGAAAATTCAGTTTTTTGGATAAACTGGAGACATGGAGTGGTGCATCAAGTAATGAACATTTATATTAAACTCAGTTTTGAATATGGCATCATACAGGATCTAATTAAGGAAATGAAAAAGATCTAGATAAATCCAAGTAAAGAATCCCAGATGCCAAACATAAAATCTGGCATATGTCCTCTATTTTTTTGTTTATTTTTTAATACTAGTTATCCATCATTTACACCAGTTTTTCCCGTAGTTGCAAGTTAACATTTAGAATTTTTTAAGATAAAACCACCAGTTTAATTTTTGTGCACAGTTGTGCTGTTTAAATTTCTTTACTTTGTGGAACCACTGAATTCCATGTTTTTATCTTTTGTTACAAAAAGTTGTCTCGATGTTCTTATAAGGAACATAGAAACAAGGAAGATATCAATCTTACACTGTTTAGTCCCAAGAACAATAAAGTAATTGGTCATAATGGCTTTAAATTGTGCTTTAAATAGCTACACTACAAATTATTATGCAAAACAAGCAGCCCCTTCTCTGAGGTTCATTTGAGTCTCTGAGCCATGATTCAATGTTATCCTCGATTATGATTTCAGAGCCTCGTGAAGACACAATGCCTGACAGTAAGTGTGGCTGGGTTATCAGAGCAGTCTATTTTACACATCACTAGCTTTGGATGAACGTTGGCCCCTGACTGGTAAACCTGGCACTGGCCGTATTCCCCCATGCTTTGTTGCTTTTCAAACTCATATAAATTCATGACCTTTTTCTCCTCTTTAGATTTTTTATTTTTTATTTCTTTTTGCCAGGAAAACAGAAGCCACTATTATGGGTTATCAATTGCATGGATCGGTATCCTTGGACAAAAGTGCTGAATTATATCTGGATATATGTTTAACTTTGTCATTTATCCAAAAGCTGCACTTCTTAAGCCAAGTGAAGGCCCGTACACACCGGGACGAATTTCGCCGGCGTTTTTCGCCGGCGAAATTCGCCTCGTGACTAAACAAAGGGCACCAATGAGAGTGTGCACACCGACGCGAAAAAACGCCACGCGTCAAAGCGTCAAAAAAAAAAAACGCCTCGGGTTCGTTTTTTCTTTTTGACGCCTCGCGTCGAAATCTATTCAACCAATGAGAATGGCGCTTTTGCTCACGTGTCTGGAGCTTCTGAAGTTACAGTAAAACACAACTTGGGGGCGCTCAAACACAATACTGCCTTTCTGAGCACACATACCAGCAAAGAAGATAGACGCCAAGTAGCGGCTACACTGCCGCAAAGAAATAATGACGGACATTCTAAAATATCCCCGAAAACGCTCATTAAACATTTTCAGCTCTTGTACCAGTCGATAAAACTCACCATGTTCTTCTGACAAGCGCGTTAATACTGGCTCTCTTCTTCTGAGTGACAAGCGACTACCTTGTGTACAGCGCCATCTAATGTTAGGGAATGAAATTGCATGTTCAGTCGGCTCATCGTCAGCGAAAATCGCCTGGGTGTGAACACAAAAGACGTGGCGAAAAACGCTGGCGAATAACGCCTGGCGAATATTCGTCCCGGTGTGTACGGGCCTTAAGGGTGGAATAAATGGACAAAAAACTGAATGTTCGAAAGTGACATTGTTAAATCCTGTTGTCAATGACTGTTAGACAGAAAGTAAATATATATATATATATATATATATATATATATATATATATATATATATATATATATATATATATATATATATATATATAAACGCCCCTCTCACCCTCCGCGGGTGGTTTCTCCTCCAAGCTCGGGTCCTCTACCAGAGGCCTGGGAGCTTGAGGGTCCTGCGCAGTCTCTTAGCTGTTCCTAGCACTGCGCTTTTCTGGACTGAGAGGTCTGAGGCCTTTCCAGGTATCTGTTGTAGCCACTCCTCAAGCTTGGGGGTTACTGCCCCGAGTGCTCCAATTACCACAGGCACCACCGTCACCTTCACTTTCCAGGCTTTCTCCAGTTCTTCTCTGAGTCCCTGGTATTTCTCCAGTTTCTCATGTTCCTTCTTCCTGATGTTCCCATCGCTTGGCACTGCCACATCCACCACAACGGCTTTCCTCTGTTCTTTATCCACCACTACGATGTCTGGTTGGTTCGCCATTACCATCCTATCAGTCTGAATCTGGAAGTCCCACAGGATCTTTGCCCTCTCATTCTCTACCACCTTCGGAGGTGTTTCCCATTTTGACCTTGGGGTTTCCAGTCCATATTCTGCACACATGTTCCTGTATATTATTCCAGCCACTTGATTGTGCCGCTCCATGTATGATTTACCTGCCAGCATCTTACATCCTGCAGTTATGTGCTGGATTGTTTCAGGCGCCTCTTTGCACAGCCTACACCTTGGGTCTTGTCTGGTGTGGTAGATGTGAGCCTCTATCGCTCTGGTGCTCAGGGCTTGTTCCTGAGCTGCCAGGATGAGCGCTTCAGTGCTGTCTTGTAGGCCAGCCCTTTCTAGCCATTGGTAGGACTTCTTGATATCAGCCACTTCAGTTATGGTCCGGTGGTACATCCCATGGAGGGGTTTGTCCTCCCATGAGGATCTGTCCTCCAGCACTGTATCCTCTGCTCTCCATTGCCTGAGACATTCACTGAGCACACTGTCAGTTGGGGCCTTGAGCTTGATGTATTCATGCATCTTGGATGTTTCATCCTGGATAGTGGCTTCTACGCTCACTAGTCCTCGGCCTCCTTCCTTGCGGCTAGCATACAGTCTCAGAGTGCTGGATTTGGGATGGAACCCTCCATGCATGGTGAGGAGCTTCCGTGTTTTAACATCCATGGTCTGTATCTCTTCCTTTGGCCATCTTATTATTCCTGCAGGGTATCTGATAACTGGCAGTGCATAGCTGTTTATTGCCCGGGTCTTGTTCTTGCCATTGAGCTGGCTTTTCAGGACTTGCCTTACTCGTTGAAGGTACTTAGCTGTTGCAGCTTTCCTTGTTGCCTGCTCCAGGTTGCCATTTGCCTGGGGAATTCCAAGGTACTTGTATCTGTCCTCAATGTCTGCTATTGTTCCTTCTGGGAGTGAGACCCCCCCTGTGTGGACTACCTTGCCTCTCTTTGTCACCATCCGGCTGCATTTCTCCCATGACATCCCAATGTCATTACTGTAGATCCTGGTGGTGTGGATCAGGGAGTCAATGTCACGCTCGTTCTTAGCATATAGCTTGATGTCATCCATGTAGAGGAGGTGACTGATGTTGGCCCCATTTCTGAGTCGGTATCCATAGCCAGTCTTGTTGATTATTTGGCTGAGGGGGTTCAGACCTATGCAGAACAGCAGTGGGGACAGAGCATCACCTTGGTATATCCCACATTTGATGGACACTTGTGCAAGTGGTTTCCCATTGGCTTCAAGGGTGGTTTTCCACAGCTTCATTGAGTTTCCTATGAAGGCTCTTAGAGTCCTGTTTATGTTGTACAGCTCCAAGCATTCAGTGATCCACGTGTGTGGCATTGAGTCATAGGCTTTCTTGTAATCAATCCAGGCTGTGCACAGGTTGGTGTGTCGTGACTTGCAGTCTTGAGCAACTGTTCTGTCAGACTTCGCCCAGTCAAACAAGGTCTGCGTCAGGTGCTGGGGGACCAGAGCACTCTGATGGAAAGTGGGCTACTGGAACAAGACGGAAATGGACGAGATGCAAGAACAAGGTTCTGTTAGAATGCTACTACTCAAGTAATCCCAACCAGCGTGGTTATATGCAGAGAATGTGGAATGAATGGATGCTTCAAAACCCACAATCAAGGCTAACTGCCAAACAACTGGTAGCCCAATGCTCGAACATCCACAAGCGGCAACTCCTATCACAACTTGAGATTGAAGCGATAAAATATAATGCCATGGGAAAACCAGAACAACAGGTCAGAGAGGAGGCTATACTACACTCCCACCCTGAGATTGGGTACACAGCCCCAACAACCACAGTTACGCTGAGCGAGGAAGCAACTGACCTGAAAGACAAGATCATGTCTAGAATGAACACTTGGCAACCCCGACACCAGCTACAACAGTTAAGTGATGTACCGCCTGAAAGTCTACTGGAAACTGTGAAGCATTGAGGGCAATTCCTACCACAACCATCACAGAAACCGATGAACTGGTTTACACTTCAGCAGCAGTGATCCTTGAGATGCTTGGCTATAAGAGTAACCATGGGAGAAAACAATACCCACCATGGAAGTAACGGTTAGAGGCCAAAATCAAGGCAACTCGGAAGGATGTGAGTAAGCTGACAGAGGCTCAAAGAGGTACAATGAGAAAGCAAGTACCTAAGAGATACAGCCAGATGCCCATACCTGAAGCACTGGAAACTGCCAAACAAAGGCTCCTAGCCTTGAGCAGCCGGCTAAAGAGGTACACAAGAGACAATGAAGCCAGACGGATAAACAGGCTGTTCGCAACTCAACCTGCGAAAGTGTACGCTCAGTGGCAGGGTCAAAACAGCTGAGCAGACCCACCAAGGCTAGAGACTGAACAGTACTGGAAAAGTGTGTGGGAGAAAGAGACAGCACATAACAGCAATGCCCAGTGGCTGGTCTCTCTGAGAGAAGAACATAGCAACCTCCCTGAACAGAATCCAGTAACCATCACAGTGGCAGACATCCAAGAAAGAGTCTCAGGTATGAAGAACTGGACAGCACCGGGCCCTGACATGATACATGCCTACTGGCTAAAGAAGCTCACCACACTCCACGAGCGCCTGGCAGCACAAATGAACCAGCTGCTAAGAGAAGGGCGAACGATCCTGATCCAGAAGGATCCCTCAAAGGGTGCAGTCCCATCCAACTACCGACCAATAACCTGTCTCTCCACAACAGCTAATGTGCTGCATGGTAAGTTAATGTGTAGTGAGTTAATGTGTTGTGTTGTGAGTTAATGTGTTGCATGGTAAGTTATTGTGTTGTGTTGTGAGTTAATGTGTTGTGGGGTAAGTTAATTTGTGGTTTGGTAAGTTAATGTGTTGTGTTTTGAGTGAATGTGTTGCATGGTATGTTATTGTGTTGTGTTGTGAGTTAATGTGTTGTGAGGTAAGTTAATGTGTGGTGTTGTGACCCTTCTGGGCCACCGTAGATTAGCTTCTTGTGAGCCCCATTGAGAATTATTTTTTTAAATCGATATTAACAAACATAACCAATTCTCATGGGCCATGTAATATAAAATATGCTGTGGGAAAAAATAAATGATGCAACAGGACATGAAATCCTACACATTCTACAGGAACATCTTAATACATTTGAAAAACTTCAATGTTTTTTTTTTTCAATTATTTCAAAAGAAAATTATATTGATGAAGCCACTTGGATGAGTTGGGAAATGTGTCTATAAAGACAGTTATTCTATTCTATTTTATTCTATTCTATTCTATCACACCGGTTGATATATTTCAAGTCATTATTTTTGTATTTTTTTGTAATGCGTGGAAAAGCTGATGTTTATGCAACAACATCCATCTATCCATCCATCACCCCTTTGTCCTGTGTAGTGTTGCTGTGGTTACCTAATGCATCTCAGGACAAAGACATCTATATGAATGTGGACTTTTACTGCATTATCCATGTTTTTAGAGTATATTTACAGTAAATCAAATTGTTTGTAATGTTGTTTTTATTTATAATTCCGACAGAAATGTCTGATTTGTGAGTATTGGTGGGAAATGAGGCAGAGTGAGTCAGGGCACAGCAACAAACAGCTTTGCTAAAGATCTTATCTTTGTCTGAAAGCAAGAAGCTCTCAAGATAAAAAGCTCATCAACATCTTAATGTCCCAATTGATACTAAAATGTTCAGTAGAAACTAAGAATATTGACTATCATTTAACTATACTGGGTTAACTTGCAGAGAAAACCGTCTATGTGAATAATTTCCTTATTTGTTTGCACATTTTAGAGACTTGTTTTTCTGTAGGATAACTATGTACTGAGAAGATGAACTGGAAGCTTGAAGTTCAAGTGAACCGCATCAGACGTGAATGCACCAACATGTGTAGAGTTCCGGCAATATGTTATAAAGTTGAAAGATTTTAATTTAATTTCATTATTTTGATTGTTTTAATAAAAGAAAAAAATCAACAACATCTTACAAAATACAAGGCAGAGACAGTTTATCCAAGTATAATCAAATTGGTAAGTTCTTAACTTCTTCAAATCTAATTTTATTTCCAATTATATAAAACATTTTCATTTACTTTTTTTCCATTCCAGGTGGTGCCAAATTAAGTGGGGTCTTGGTTTAAATGGTACATTTTGAATAACAATATCACACGGTAAAAGGGGTAAAGTGCATTTCTTGTTGCTCCATGGATTTAAAATGATTGTTTGATAGTAATTTATAATGTAAAAAAAATGGTTTATAATACCACTAAAATGTGTTATTCTTCCTCAGGAAGGTTTATCAAGTGTTTGTTGTTTTGCAAAAATCCTGAAAAAGCCAAGGGCATTTACACAGACCGTTGGGTCCAGAAGGGACAAAGGTCAATTGATATGGTGAGTGTGGCAAACCCTTTTGCAGATTTTAACCATTGGCCTACATGATGCAGATCATGGGAAGTCTTGAGTTTTCTTGGTGGACATTGGATTAACTGTGGTGACACTTTCTATTTGATCTTCTTACAGAGGGTACAATCACAGCTGGCATGAAATAAAAGGTAATTATTTTTTTCAAAAGATGCTTCAACCTGAACAGGCATAGTCTTCTAGTGTTTGCAGTTGGCTCATGAAAGTTTAATCAAACATGATTCAAATGTCAAGCTTGTGGACCATTACAAATTATTTTCTAATTTGTCACCCATAAACATTTTCTGTCTGGCTCTGAAAATCATACAAGTTATTAAAGAAAAGGAAAAAATTGCTTGAAGAAATTTGCACATTTATTTTGACGTGTAATATTTCTTCTTAAATTGGGTCTGTCAAAGAAACCAAAAATTAACAGGAAAATAAAACGCATGAAGAGAATTCAAAGAAACAGACGCTGAACAAGTCCATCGTACAGTTAACTTACAATTATGGGCCTTCCTAAGAAAGATTTAATTAATCTTACCTTTATGGGCAAGAAAATACTACAAGAAATTTAATTAAATCACTGTCAACAGAAATCCATTATCTTTACCGTAAAAAAATTATTTCCTGGAGACATTTAGATTTGCACATGCAAATTGAATTTTAGTATATTAAATTGAGTCTTTTTTAAATGCTGACAATAAATCTAAATGATTTGTTATCCATTCAAGAAGGTGGAAGTTGATTGAAAAGCTTTAATATCCAACTTTAGTTCAAAGTATGTAAGAAGTAAGAAGATGAGAGCTTTTAGAAAAAAATCCCCAAAGTTAGTCATGAGAGAACCAAGACTTTCTTGATTTTTATATCACAGTCAAAATTTAGTTATTATAAAAACTGGAGAATGTTATATTTGTGGGGAATGTGTCTGAAGTTTCTAAAATGATTAAAAAAAAAAAGAAAAGGATTTTACACATTAACGAGACCAAAGCCCCTAAAAATACTACCGAGACGGAGGGGATTTAGGGTTAAAAAGAGAAAATGTCAGTTGTAAGAATTTTTCAATTTTAGATTACAATAATACAAAAAATTCAGAAATGGAAAAGGAAAGAAAGAGACAGAGAGGGGTTGTGGAAAGGTGAGTCTATAACAGAATAACTTCCATAAATTGTCTGATCATTTAAGATGTGAGAATTACCCACTCTAATAATATCTGGGGGAGAATGGCTTAGGTTTTGGGGGAAGGTAAAATATATCATGGTTAAACGCACAAGGAGTTTTGAGTGAAGTTATTTTTTCCACTGCCAGCGGTTGTCAGGGGTCCAACTCATCTTGATTTTCAGACCTTTCACATAGTTTGGAATAGTGTCAGTAAGCAGGTTTATTTCTAGTTTTTATTTTTTAACTCATTCATTTGCTATAGTAGAATTGGTCAAGTTTTTCTAAGAAGGGGTTCTTCAGATTATTTCCGTTTGGGTTTCTTTTTTAAATGATATAACATGTTTAGTTGAGACATTTTTGAAAGATTTCCTGTATTTCCTCTGCCAGCTGCTTTTGTGTATCTGCTAAAAAGAGTATTGTATTGTAGTTTGTTATTACACTGCAAAAACTAAATCTTCAGAAAGTAAAAAGAACTTGTTTCAAGAAGAAGAATTCCTATTTTGTTATTCAAATAATTTTATACAGAAGGTTTTTTAATAGTAAGATAATCTTGGTTTGAGGAAACAAGTCTTAGGGACTAGAATGTATTTTTTAAAATAAGAATTCTTGGTAAAATCCCATTTTCTCACTTCGTATTGCTTTATAAAAAAATTAGCCATTGCATTTTTTACTTATTTCTAAGGAGCCAGTTTTTGCAGTGTATGGTATCTGTTGATCCTATCCGTCCAAAGTCTGGGTATTTGCAGTGGGTTGTATCAGGAAGGGCTTCTATCTTTTAACACTGAAGCTGAACTGCATGTGAGGATCGTGGTGTGATTCACTGTAACGACCCCTGATGGGAGGAGCTGGAGGCAAAAACAGTCGGTTGATGGTCATTTATGGGACCGTTATTTTCCTTTTTCCACAGCTGCTCCAGGAGGTTTCTCTCCCTTGGACCAAAGCAAACATTGTGGAGTCTTTTTCCTGCTGGACTAAAGATGTCTTGTTTTTATTTGACATACTCCTCCATGTTTTCACAGATGTTTCCATCTTGATAACTTTGCTGGCGATGTCTGATTTTTCATGTTTTCCTTTCAGCTATTGGGTTTTCTTCAAGAGATTGTCGAACTTTTAGCTCCTACACATTATTCTTTAAAGGCATTTTTTTGTTTTGTTTTGTTATTTAGGGGTTTCTTTTGTTGTTCTTTCTCTTGGCTACGGGATTGAGACAACCAAGACCCAATGCCATTGTTTTATTGCCTCTGCTGACTCAAGGAGCTTTCAGCTTCCTCCACAAGTGCTCTGCCACAGCTTATCTCATCTGGGTTCAGATCAGCTTTAAGAACATCGCAAATAATCCTTTTTTTTTTCTGCTGGAGAAGTTTTTCAGATGTTTGAGATGCTCACTTATTAGAGGAGTATTTCTTTTTTAAGCATTGGAAATTTTTTTCTCTTTAACTGTCACTGTCATTAAGCATTAAATCTCAGCTAAAGCTGGTGTTTTAATTGGTTTTCTATGGGTCAGTTCATTGCATTCTTTACTGGGTTCAGCAATATTTTTTGTCGTCATCAGTTGCTGCATTCTGTTCTTTCTTGGCAGGATCAACTTCAATGATGAATAGATTGCTCATTTTAGAATTGGGCCGACTTTTGACTAACTTTACTATTCCTATTGTTTATTATTGTTCTGGTTGAATTATCCTCTTTGGGGAGAGCTGTAGGTGTTTCGTCAGCTTTAGTTGGTCGGGCTGAAGGTGATTCAGATGCTACAGGAGCCGGTTTAGCAGGAGGCTCTTCATCAGGGTTGCTAATGTTGCCTTAGGAATTAGAGCCAACTTTCCACATGTAAATGCACTCTGTTCTTTTTTTACAGCAGACACCATCAAAGCCTTTGCTCCATTTCACTGTTGAAACTTATTTTTACAGTCTTGAACAGGCTTCTTGGGTGTTATTGGCATGTTTGAGTTCTCCTTCTGAAGAACGGTTGCAGCTGGAGATGGTGGTGTTCCTGAAGTAAAACTGACCGATCACAAAACGGACCCAAGTTGCAAGGACACTAACATCAGAATCAGAGGACATTTGTGTCTTTTAACTGTCAAAAACATCAATCACAAACAGTGCAGAATGGAGGGGCATGAAGCGCTGAGGTGTGTTTACACTCCCATGATTCTGCTTTTATGCTAAAGATTACCATTAGTTACAGCCATGTTGTGCTCACGTCATTTTTGTTCTAAATATAATCACCGTACATGTATCTGTGCTGTAATAGAGGAACTTTTCTCAGTCATGACCTCAGAACCCGAAAAATGAAGGTTGTTGCAATTTAAAAAAAAAGCTCCTTTGTCCCAATTCAAAATACATCTGACTGAAGAATGAAAACAATTTCTCCCTTAGACATTACTTGGGACCAGAAAAAGTCATGACACAATTGTTTCCTATCAACTATGACTTATGCGTTCAGACTGGCAAAATTGATCTTCACTTGTTGACACTCTACAACATGACAACCTCTAACCCCATGGGATTTCCGCCTATGGCTATGTTATTGTTTCAGCATGAGCAGCTTGTAATTATTGCACTCTCCCTTCTCAGCAGTTATCTTCCGACAGCATTCAAATGGATTCTGCTCCAGCAAACACCTGTCGACCCCCAAAAGAGAGAGCGTGGCCTGCATCGCCCTTTCATATTTCAGTCATTATTTCATTATTCATGCTGTGCTTACATTGCATCTTGCCTCAGGCATGCTATAAGCACCCCACCACCATCACCAACCCCCTCACGCACACACAGCTGTACACACACCCTCTTTCCTACTATAAAATAAAACTTAAAAAAAAAATAATGTTATAAAATTATTATTAGAGCCAGGATTTCTTAGGGTTTGTTCATAGAATTGAGGAAGAAGTTGCCGTACATGCATATTCCTACAAATGTGGCAAAGTTAGAACTAACAGGTTTGCAGTTCATCATGTATTTGCCTCGAAAGAGTTAATGGCCGACGAAGTATGTATTATCACTTTTTAACGCACGCCGTGAAAGCCTGAACTGTCCAACGCATTATAAAGTGATAATGCACACTTTTTAGGGCCTTAACCCGCTTATACCATGGTCACTTACAAAAGCAATAAATATTAAACAGTGTTTAGTCCGTATTTCCTGTTTTATTTTCCAATTTGGATCGCTTTTCTCACAAAAAGCGGACTATTTGTTACGAGGTGGCGACGCGCCGCAACACGTAACAAATAGTCTGCGTCGCGCCGCATCACCGCTGCAGTCAAGATTCGATGATATAAAGCGATATATATATATGCTGATCTTTCCGATGGGTTGAATAAAGCATCAGTTTAGAGATAAAGTTCACCTCTTATTGCTTGTTTTTGTCAAAGTGATGAAGCAAAAGGTCGGTTTAAAGAAACCGGCGCAGTGATGCAAAAAAATTTAAGCTAGGTGACCAGAACTTCTTTTTTCATTGTGTGGTTATCCTGTGGTTTATCACTTTTTAATGTACACCCAGCAACCAATCAGAATTGAGTATTCACCCGGACCATGGTATAAAACAAAGTTGTTGTCTACCAATCGCAAATGTCCCTTTACGCTGTGCCAAGTTGAGCTTTTTAGGAGTAAAAGTAAACAAACAAGTAAAAAAATCTACAAAGACAAGAGTCCTCCAAGGGAGACCCACCCCATGCTCCAGGCAACCACCCTCTGACCCCGGGGGAAGTCAGGAGAGAGCAAGGCAGGGGCCGACCACCTCCACCCATGAGGAAATGGGGGTTGTAGGAGTGTAGTAAACATTGCCCGCCTGGGCTCCCCCACTGTTGGAATCTTGGAATACTGACTGTTTCTGATATTTACTTAACTCATGTCATTTTAGTTTTTAGTTTATAAAACTGTTACGCACTATATTGTTTGTTTTTTGTTTATGAGGCAAATTTGTTGTTCCTAGCTGAAAACAAACCCAGCACTCACTCCAGCTCCTGGAGGCTCAAGGTTGCAGACATGCAGTTGTGGAAGGAAGCCATATCCTTGTCTGTGTGCGTGCGCCTAGAAGACTAGAAGAAATTGTTATTTTCAAATGCATCTTGAGGCGATTCTTTTTGAAATCTATTTTTTAAGTCATGAAACAGGGTACAAACTCAAAACATTTCTTTACAGCCTGTGTTTTCAGGAAAAGTTTTCCAATAGATTACAATGGGCAACCAACTTCTTATTAGTTGCTGGGTTTACGTTTGGTGCCTGCTTTTTGGGTGTGTCTTGCATGCAGCCTGACTTTTAGAAATGAGGAAATTAGACAGTCAGTGTGTAGTTTGTGTGAGCATCCTTCAGGCACTTATGGATCATTTGCACTCTCCGTGCGTAAAGGATTTGCACGCGGTCAAAAAGGAGCTAGTAAGGACACAGCATCACCATGTCATAACAGTGTGCAACTTAAATTATCCTTACAGATACTTTATGATACACTTACCACAGGCACGACAATCACAAATAGCATCTCTTAAGGTGGCCGCAAAAGCCACAAGGGAACTAAAAGACTTGCCCTCCCTTTAAGATGCGGCCAGATCTGCAACCCTCTATGAGCCGGGACAACCCAAAATCCCATAGCACCTGTATGGGTACCATTCCAGGGTACATGATGCTAAGGCCTTACCTAATTCCTACCTAACCAAAGAAAATTTAAGCTTGCTGCCAAATTAACTCTGAAGCAAAAATGTATATTTTACCACTCTCTCAAAAGGAAAGACAAAGCTCATCAAAAACAAGAGCAAATAGTTCCAGTTATGCAGATTTTTTAAAATTCTTTGTTCATTGTATTCTCTCTATAATAGGTACAATTCCTTTTTTTTCACATGTAAAGCTACTTTTACTCAGTAAAAAAATAAACCTCAGAAACAGGAAAAAAAAGAATATGACATGATAATTTTATTATGAACTGGGTTTTTTCACAACCTGTTTTGACCCCTGAAGTACAGCATGCTGCCTGGCATGGGAAACTGGGTGGTGAAAGGTTTATTTATTTATTTATTTATTTGCCACAAGCTCAGTCTCCGTTTTTCTTGGTTGACAGATACACATGTACATATTTACACACACAAGTGCAAGCACACACTCACATCATACACATGCAAGCACAGCCCTTGAATCAGTAAATTAATCATAGGACATTTATATTGAAACATGCTATTGTTTGTTCCATTTAGGTAAAAATGCACATTTTAAAGGTAAAACATGAACCCCTGCTCACCAACACTTATAGTCAATGTCTTTGTCCCACGCAATTAGGATTGCAAACAAATATACAAAAAATGTTCCCACGCTTGTAGTTTTCAAAAAGAAAAGAAAAGTGAACCTCCTGGAAATACATAGATGCTTACATTCACACTAATTCACTCCAGCTCATTCAATCTTTTCTTTCCATTCACTCAACTCTGAAGAATAATCAGCTTCTCTAATCCAATCCTTTTATTAAGTGCGGCTTCCTCCTCTGTTTGGCCCGCAGCGCCCAGTGCACTAGCAGTCGACAGCGCTGTTGTTTCCCTCTGAAAACCCTCCTTTCCCTCTCTCAGTCACAGCAGGGAGATGGAAAAAAAATGCAGATCCCTGTGGCAACTCTTGGTAGATACTTATATTATGTTCCTTTAAAAAAAAAAAAAAGAAAAAAATAGGATGTGCTTCTTTTCTAGGCTTTGTTTAGCAAATGCAGTTGAACAATAAAAAAGGACTTGTGCCAGCAACCCTGCCTTTGGAATGGAGCTATTTCTAGCAACAAATAAACAAAGAAAGGGCATGTACAGGTTTTTTTTTTTTTTTTAAGACTTTAATTTTAATCTTTTTTGCAACAAAGACATTTTGGGAGCAGAAATCTCCCTCTGATAAGTAAGATCAAACAATTACTTGTGTTAAAGTGATGTCAAAGATAACATTTAAGTAAACCAAATTCCATAAAAAAGCACTAACAGCATGTGACTTTTGCTACTTTTGCCTTATATCATATTTTCACCAGTATTTAAAAAAAAAAAAAATTCTGTTCCCAGCCTGTACGTTCACCCCGCCCTCAGTAACAGGCGTTCAAGTGGCCACTTTCAATAAAAAGTCTAAGTAAATGCGCATTTTGGGCTGCCTCATTCAAAACTCTTGCATTTACATGTTCCTATGCAAGATCCTACCAACAAAAGGTGCAGCAACTGAACATGTGTTGAAAATTGACCCAGGGAAAACTTGGACCAATCAGAGACGTTGATTTGGTAGTGATGTGTAGATGATGTTTGCTTTTCATTCACTGTTTCAAAATTGTTAATTAATAATTGCGGTTTTTTTTCTGACAGAATTATGTTGCACCAAGTCTTTCATATATTGGACTAGAGCTGTGAAAGAGATTCGTACCGCTTTGACATTTTGCACTAAGCCTCTTTCAGCTTTTGGTGGCGGATATGCGCTCGTATCAGGTAGGGACTGTCCAGTGTTAAAGATGTATCCTATAACACAAGACACATGTCTAGTGTCAACGTAGCATCAGATTGGATTATGAAATTCAAAATGTAGGTTTGTTAAATTATCCCTACAAAGGTAAAAAAAAAATGCAGCTTTGAACATCTTAAAAAGTCCATGGCAAGATGTTTCATGAATAGACTTTTGCAGTTTAAGGACAAAGAGTTAGACGCAAACGCATGTGTCTTACCTCAAGTTTAGAGACATTTGCCATTTGGATTTGTTTTCTTATCATGCTATTGAGTAACACACTGTTTAATTGCAAATTTAATGTCCTTTATTGCATTATAAATGTAGGATTCCAGATAAATTAAACAAATATGAATTGGAAATATGAAAACCGGGCAATATATTTAAATTTTTGAGTAAAAGTTACATTTTCATCAAAATGGGCCTCCAGTGGTAAATGAATAAACTGCAGTGGGTCGGGATAAGCATGTGCATGCTCAGGTTGGACAGGTCCCCCCCCAGCAGCCTGATGGATGCATCAGCCATTTTATAGGTGCAACCATGATTCTGTCATCATTTCTTTTCCATAGTTGACTCATAGGTGCAAATGTTTTCCTTTGAAATAGCTTACTTTAAATTTGTATCTTTTTGTGTTATTTCAGACAAATGAGAATTCAAACTATGACTATAATTGGTTTAATTTTATTTGCTTTGATACATAAAACAGTTGTGAAGTAATGAACTTCTATCTGACCATACAAAGACGTAGGGCTGTCTAGCACGTGTGGCATTAACAGCTGCCCCAAGCATGTTGGAATGAATGAAGAAAACATGTTATTATAAAATCTTGCACCTGTAAAGCATCTGTGCATATTTACGTTCCATGTTTTAGGTGTATGCCTTCACTTATTTGTGAAAAGTCTTAGTTCTGATTTTAAATATTTTTAGTACACAACTCAGAGTTATGCAAAATACAACAATGTCATTACCAAATGAGATATTGCCTTTATCTGCTTTGCATTAAGAAACCTGACAATAGGCATTAAAGAAGAATGGAAGGCTGCACAGGGTCTCAGGTGTTCTGCAATCGAAATCGCACAACAGTTTCAAGCTTTGGAAAAAAAAATAGAAGTTGATTTGTTCCTGTAACTTCCACAACATTTACAATGTAATATTTCAGGAACCATATTAAACCAATTTTCATGTCATCCTGCATGCCAACTGCCACCCCAACACATAATCTGTTTGTGTTAATATTACATTAAATTGTTCCATCCAACCAGGCCTTGGGGACTCTTATAACTTGTTCTCTGCTGTCATTTGTTCTTCAGTGAGAAAGCAAACCATAACAGACTCAACCCATATGTCTCAACTAAAGTCTCATATTATTTAATAGGACATGTTTCACACATAAGAGTATTTTTTTAATCTAAATGTTAAATAGTTTGTTATAATAAGACAATATTTTACATTGACATTTATTGTTCTAAAATGGCCTTGGATTTTCTTTCTCTTTGTAAATGACGCTTGCTTTAGTTGAGCAAGTAGTCTGATGTATATTTCACACCAAAGCATGGTGTCACCAACAGTAACTCCAAAAACAGATTTAATGTTTATAAAATGATACAGATAAATTGCTTTGAGACACTATACTGCAAAATATAAACATTAGTTGATTAAAAAAATACAACAAACTAACAAATAAGTACAGAAAACAATCCTGATGACCATGTAACGTGTGTTTTGGTCATAAAGATAAAAAGGAATTTGCTGCTGAATGCCTTAGCTACATGCACCTGTTCTTGGATTATGTCAACTGGGATTCAAATGCCTTCCTTCAATTTTAGAATTTTAGACAACGTGCAAAACTATTTGATGAAATTTCTTGCCTCTGCTATACTTTTGAAAGGACAGTGTTGTCAAGTCTTGGTTTAGCCACTCCAGTAGCTTTACGTTATCGCTCCCAAAGCCTTTAGCAGCTATTTTTTGCATGTAAATATTGAGTCAAAGCACAATTAGAAGGCCCTTCCACATCCTTTTTGCTTCAGCTTCCTTGCCGTGATCACTTTCTGCAGCAAAGCAGCTGATCGGATAATGCCACCACTATACTTTATAGTGCTGTTTTAAGGATCCACTGATAAAAATTGCGTTCTTGATGTTTTTAACATATTCTTAGGGCATTTTTCTGATGATGGAGAACATAAAATATGGAGGATATATATTAGGATTATGATTAAGATTTTTTTGCCATTTGTACATGTGTAACCGGGATAACATATATCTTATTTTATAATAGCACTAAATCTGTTCAAGTGATACCATATTTGAGAGATCTCTAACAAACTGCTGCATTACACTTCAAGTCATAGCCCCTCCTTCCTTCTTCTTTTACTTCATTTGACCCCCTATATATTCCATAGGCGACTGTTGCCCTTCCCTTCTGTACGATCGATCTCCTGTTAGAGAGGTGGGTGCATCATCCTAAAATAATTTTGTTATCCCAATCCATAATATTGTTTAATTACCTTTTTGATGTCAGGTTTTATTTGTTAAATCACAACAATATTTGTTTCTAACTTGTGATGTGATGATTACAAGGTATTGGTGGTTTAGGAGAGATATTTTGGGGATTCACTGTTAAAGCTTAAATTTTGTTTTGTTTTGTTTGTAAAGGAACTGGAGTGGGCAGGATCATTCAATGTATTGTTTTCTGTTTGTTTGTTCCCAGAAATAAAGGGAGGATTCTCTCCTTAACATTGTGTCATGCCAAATAATTAGCCAGCACAACGCAGAAAGCAACCATATGTAAAACAATTACATTGGGAGTATATTAAGAAAATTAAGCTTAAAATTGCATTTATGAGTATTTTTTTTATTGATATCATTGTGAATCCGGAACAGACGAAAAAAAAGCTGTTTGAAAAAGGGCTTATTTGTGACATGGAAAATCAACTGGGAGCGGTTTTACTGGAGTGGCACTTTAAGGCTAGAAACTTTTTTTTTATTTTCAAAACCTTTGTATTTTTTTGACTGAATATTTTAATTAGTTTTGAACATTTAATTGTAAAAGTTTGGGCTGTTAATAAAACAAGGTGAAGTTCAGTGGTCTGTTTTGCACAGACAGGATAAGTCAATAAACAGTGACGAAGGATCAACAGGAACCCATCTGATTATTCTGGGATGGTTAGTAAGGTTGTTGTGTCCTGTTCTACCGTTGATGCTTTCATACTTGCTGATCAAATTCAACCCTCTCCCATTCAACTCCCAAGGTTCCTGACCCACTTCCTGCTCTGTTGGCAGTCTCCAGAGACTTGGAGAAGTTTTCTGCAGATTAAAAGACAGCCCCCAACCTCCCTGATCGATTCTTGGCGATTGAAGAATAGAGGGGATTGTTAGTGGGGTTCTGTGGAATGTGGGTCTTACAAGTAGCTCCTTTTAAAATCATATCAGTACTTGAGATCCAGTTAGAATAAACTGCTTTAAGAAAGCCTTTTTGCTGCTCACACTATTTCACATTCTTTAAATTGGTGCCTCAGTCTTTCTTGCCACCCACTGGAAAAATCACTTCTTCCAAAAACTCAAATCAGATATGCCAAAGCAGTGGGTGGAAATTAAAGAAAAAATGATCAGGAAAGGAAGACAAACAGTCACAATGAAGAAATTCGCTAACAAAAGAACACAAAAAATCTGCAAGATTTTATTGATTTTTTTTTCATGTAAGATAGTGTCATATAAAAAGAAATAGGCTTTTAGAGACAAATAGAACTTCAATGATCACTTGAGCAGAAGAAATTTAAAAATATTAAAAGCATTAAAGTCACAAAGTCTGGGACAAAGAAACAAATCTAATCTAGAAAAGCTAACGAATGAAAGGGACCTCTTCTTCTTCTTCTTCTTGTTTTGCAGTGGGCTTACATTAGCCTGTCATCATCCACTGTTTTCACAGAGGATTGATAAGAGCCGTCAGAGTTGAAAACAACACCACTGAAGCAAAACGTTTCTTCAAAGTCAATATGTCATGGCAAGAATGCCATCCAGTATAATAGAAAAAAAAATCGACTTCTGTGTAACCTTTTTTTTTAATTATTTATGATTCAAGTCTTTATTTTTCACTACTATTGCTTTTAGCTCATGACCCAGCTTCTCTAAAGGTTTCCAGATTGTGAAATTAAAATGTCCTGCCTGTGTTGATTGAAATCCTACAAACCTTTAATACAAATATATAAATATATATCTTTATATATTTTATTAGTTTTAATTTTGTTTAATTAAAAGTTAGTCATAGTGGAATAACCAGGATCTGCAAATTCTGGATTTTGGCTTGTACTGTATGTCTAACTATGGGTGCCAGCTTTTTACACTTTTTGTAAATAAAAAAAATGAATAAAACAAGTTTGATTAAATAATCCAACCAAATACCTACATTTATGGAAACAGAGTGAAACAGAAAAAAAGAAAGGTTATTTTGACAGTCTGAGCTAGGAAAATTGTCAGAAAACAAGATGGTAAAAACATAAAAAATATTAAATTTTCAGAAAAAGTGCAATATGGGATGTACTAAAAAAGTAATAGTTATTTTACAAATTGTGCATAAAATGTTTTTTTTTTGTTTAACAAGACACTTAAGTAAAAAATAGACATAGTTAACAACAGTAAAATGTGGACTTTCCTGCATGATTGAATGTGGTTTTCTTACCTTTCCCTTATTGTAAAAATCTATTTATTTATGCTGAGCCAATGAGCTTTTGCCTGATCTGATTTGAAAAGTCTAGTACCAGAAGTCATTATGGACAGTGGATCTTTTATTTCAATGCTGTTCATTTGAATCACACATATGCTGATGACTGGGCTTGAACATCTCATCAGAGAATTGTTTTGTTTTGGAGCCTAAATCTTTCAACACTAAAGAACCGAAAGATCAGTTAATGCAGATTTCAAGGTCTTATTTCACTATCTATTATTCTGTGAGAGGTTTTTATGGCAACTGACTAAAAAAGAGGCAAGCCTAATAAATAGTACATTTACCTTCATTACCTTTAATAATTTCTTCCATGCTCCTTACGTCTGAAGAAAAATGTAGTTTTACATATTCAACCGAGTCATTACTCAGCACTTTTGTCGCATTTGCCTGGAGCTGCCATTCTCTAACATTTTCTCCTCTGTTTAGATGCTTTCATTCAGTACACAATGAACGTGAAGGGAAAAAAAAATAACTTATAGCTCAGGACAGTGATCTCATCCACCTTTTGTCAAATTTGAGTGTGCTTGAAATGCTAAAATCCTTCTGTTTCACTGTTAGAAGTGCATAAAGCAGAAGAAAAAAGAGCAATTTGATAAAAGTTAAAGATCCATTCTCTTTGTTTTCTGACCAGAGCGACTGGCCAAAAGGGAAATCCAATTCAGCTATGCTGGCAAGCCTTGCATTATCTGTTACTGATGAACAGATAGCCTATTTATTGAGCCGGACTGCCTTGCATGCAAAATGATCGGAAGAGAGACAGATTTACAGATGGAGCTTATATGCTGACTGATTTTTAAACAGTTATTGCAAACCTAAATGGAAGATCCAACCATCTCCCACCATGTGCAGCTCAGAACACTCATTTTTGTGAATTGTTTTTAGCAATTCGACATCATCAAAGTAGCAAGATCTTAAACAAAGAATTCTACACGTACTTCCTAAATTACACCTCTACAAATACAAATACTTTACCACTGTATGTTTGATCTCTTGGTTTACCTTTACCACCAAATCACCAACAATTTATACCGCTATTTGTTTTTTGATGCCCTGTCCTGGCGAGATCATGAAGCTGAGAAAAGGCTTGGAATAAACCCAAAGCAAAGAAAAAGAGTCACATGACACGTTTGTTTTAAAATACAGTCGAAATATTAAACCGACATTTACAAAAAAATAAATTTCTTTGATACTCTAAAGCAGTGGTTCCCGACCTATTTCGGGCCACAGACTGGTTTAATGTTGACAATACAAGGCGACTGTTTTTTTTAAGCTTCCAGTTTAATTTAACTTTTTAGATATAACTTTTATCTTCATCCTCTGTATCACATCTGTAGCTGGTTTATACTTTATTTGAGCACTGGATTTTGTGTAAGAACTAATAAAATGAGATTTTGATTTTTCCTTAACACATAACTGTCAAAGTGGAAGCTAAAAATTCACATGTCAACTTTAGCCTCATCCTACTTTTAAGACACTATAAATCCAAAAAGAAAAAAAAAGGTAATTAAAAGAGGTAATTTCTAAAAATAATAACTGTAAATCTACCGTTTGACCAACTTTCTCAGCAGCATCCTCGTAACATTAGACAAATTCAGATTTTACACAGGTGTCTTAAATTCAATAATTTGATTCATGAGAAGTTTCTTCAACTTAATGAGTCTAAGACTGAGGTCCTTGTCTGTGCTCCTGACAATTGCTCCATCTGATAGTCCAGGGGGTGGGTCCATTTGCCTCTTTCATTAAGCCCTCTGTGAGGTACCTCTGGATTACTCTAGACCCAGTTTGATCTCGATTCTCACATTGGGTCACTTGTTTGTTCTTGTTTTTATCATTTAAAAAACTATGCCAAACTGAGACTAATTGTGTCGTGTTCTGAGACTGAGATGCTCATCCACGCTTTTATTTCTTCTCGCCTTGATTATTGCAACTCCACATCTAAGTAAAAAAAATCTTCAACGGCTCCAGGTTTTCAGGGACAGAGCTGCAAGGCTTTTACCCAAAACTTAGGGTAAGTATAGGGTAAGTATTGTGGGTATTCACACATAACTGCATTACTAATCCAGCTGCACTGGCTCCCTATCCATTTCCAGGTGCATTTTAAAATCCTGGTTTTAACATAGAGAGCACATAACAACCAAGCAGCAGTGTGGCTATACACTCCCAGATCATGTGACCAGGGTCTGCTTGCTGTTTGCTGTTAAGAGAACCCTGCTAAAAACTAAAGATGACAGAGCAGTGGCTCCATTCCTCTGGAAGGCCTCAGATCCGTAGACTTAGGGTTTTCTTTTAAAAAGCAGCTAAAAGATATCTTTTTAACATTGCTTTTATCTAAATATGTTTTTACTTTTCTGTGTTTACTTTGGGTTTTATTCTGAAGCACTCTGTGATTTTTATCTTAAAAAGGTGCTATTCAAATAAAGGTTATTATTTTTATAAATGCATGTTACAAATACATGTTATTTTTCTCCGTGAACCGGGGATAGGGAACCATTGCTCTAAAGCATTGACAATCTTGCTCAGAGTTATAAGTGACCAGCTCCCAACAGATCTCACAATCCAGCATACCTACAGTATATGTCCATTTTTCTACACAGTGACTAACCTCACCTTATAAAAAAAAGGAAGAAATAAACGATAAAAAGCTTATGTGGTCTGCAGTATTGCTGGTTTGTTGCTCTACTCTCTGGAGAATTCTTTGAACTTTTGTTTCTTCCTCAAACAGGACAGTTTTACACACATAAAAGGGGTGATGTAAGAAATGTCCCAAGTGGTTTTTGGATTGCATATATGTTGATGCTGGGCTCTGAATAGCCATAAAAGTTCTTAATAAGATGTAGGAGTGTTTTATAACTTCTACAATAGCTCTTTTTCCTCTGTTGACATTTAGGGAGGAGGGGGATGCCTGACAGAGTTGAAATAATTGCCCTTGAAAAGAGGCGAATGTTCTTCATTTGAAACTGCAGCGCGTTGTTCACTGAACCACGGTTAGATCCTTCCATCGTCCTAAAGCTGCCATGCCAATAATTACATTCTGGTTTCATCAAGATCTCTCACATTTGGGAACAGCTCTGATGTGAGACATACTCAACAAAGGAAAACCGTGGCCTGCAGAGGGAGAAATAGCTGTACTTGTGCTGATTGCAGATGTAGAAAGTTCATGCACCACTAGACTTAATTATAAACTAGCCCAGTAAATTCTGCTTGCTTAGAAATGAAGATGCAAATTGAGTGCGCTGTGGCCTTGTTGAGTGCACACAGTTTAAAGGTGTTCCATGTATGTTTTTCTTCGTATCTCCAAGGTCTAATATCATAAAGCAGATAAATGTGTAATTAGCACTTACAGTATGTCTGACCAGAATTTGAAATATATATAAATATATATGCATGTATATTTTAAGAAGTGGTTGTCATGCATTGCTTGAAAAAGTTTGAAAACACTATAAAACATTATTCGTTAACCCTGCAACACCAGCTAAGTCACCATCTTTGATGCTTTACCTGATCAAGTTTGTATTTTTATTGCACCTTTGACTCATATGCAACACATTACTGACTTGGATAATGGAGCAAAGCCGCTTTTTTCCACGTCAATTCAGCAGATTTACGTTGACTGCATAAGCGGTTCACTACTGTAAAGTCTTGTTTAGCACGGCTACTTCTCTTCGCTTCATCCACTGGAATTACGTTGATTGTGTAAAAATGGAGGTAATGTCAGCACTGGAGCTAAAGCTCTGGTGTTAAAGGGTAAAGTAAATTAGAAATAGGCAAATCCTGAAGGAATGCTGTAGAAAATGGGGATACTATACATTAAACGAAATTTAATAACAAACACACAAGAAAAACACAGTTTCAGGGACCGGTTAGGTCGAAGCTACTCTTGAAACCCGTTGACTGAAGGTCAGTACAGCAAAAAAAAAAAGTTCCAACATAGCGGCTGTATTTGAAGTCCACAATCTTCTCTCAAACAACATTAAATTCTTTGTATAAACAAAGTGTTAAGAGCCAAGCAGAAAAAAATGAGCTCCTGGATGACCTCCATCGTTGTTGTTGTTAGCTTCACCCCCCCATTTGCCCTGACAGTCTAGCTTTGAGTGGGAACGCTCACCTGAATTGCCTGGACCATTCTAAACCAGACCGGACCAGACTGTCCTGTAGTGTGCGGCTCAGTGGAAAGAAGGCTTAAGTCTCAAATATATTCTTATAACTGCTATGTATGGAGGTTAGATAGGTTGTATTGTCCTGATTTGTTGCATGTATGAAGTTGATCTGGACATATGTTTAAGCAAGTGATCACCAGTCGTGGCCCAAATTTTCCCAAGAAAATTTAGCTGCAAGCTATCCGTGATGGAAATAAGGTTTAGACAACACAGCAAATGTTTAAGATATATGTTCAATTTCATTTACACCTGCTTGTTTCTAACAGGAAGCTAGACCAAACAAGTGAAATACAAATTCAATTCAATACAGTCCAATTAAATGTAGTTATAATCCCATCATGGTACATTTCAGTTCATCATAATGTACTTCCTTCTAATTTATTGCAACCATATTCACACAATGCCAAATGTGGACTAGCTAAGGAAACCAACAGATTGCATTTAATCTCCAATCTGATTCTGTCCTCCGCCTTGAGTATGCAGGAGGCAGTGGACCACAGTGGGAAGGGAGAACCTCCAGCAGAATGGCAATGGAAGGATGCCATCTGCTTCAGCACGTCTGGGACAGACACACACACAACGAAGAGGCATCAAGAAATGCAGAAGCACAGAGCCGAGAATGTATGATGAGACAGAAAAACAGAGAGACCAAGTACAAAGAGAAAACTTCTTGAAGAGGTAATCCATACACTAAAGCAGATTCTGAACAAAATCACTAAGACTTTGTCTAAAAGGAAAGCTTAATCTCTAGAACACACAGTGTTCACCTTCTGAACCCAGGTTAGTCATTGGCTCTATTTGTAGGTCCCTTTAAGCTGCATAAACACTCTGTCTGATACTTTTTGAAAAAAAGGATAATGCAGATAGAAGCAAGCTGGTTGCAGCATGGAAGGGGAATATCCAAATATATGACCTATAAACATATGATAAAGCATTGAAATTTAGAGCTTTATTTGTCAAAAAACACATATTTAGTTCTACCAAAACACAGGCAACAACATTTAATAAAAATACAAAAGCGATATGCTTACAGCGATACCCCATACTTATGATTTATTTTTTTGGAATAACTTCGTGTATAGACTTTATCTTGAAAGAGGATAATAAGGGCAATTGTCCGGTGCGCAAATTTAACCTGGGGGCGGCGGTGACAGCGGCTCAGTGCTTGGAAAAAAATCGGGTCCACTATTCGGTTCCCATTGTCTGTTCTATCAGAGTTTGTAACAGCCTGAAACCGTGAATCCCCGTCTCTGTAGTTGCACGTTCCCGTCTCCTGTCACACGCGGCTGTGCGAGTGAGAACAAAAGGGGAGGGGTAGTGTGGGCTCTGTCTTCCAGGTGAATCGGGGCACGCGGATCACTGCTAGCGCTGCCTTCTGTGCAACACCAGGATCACCGCCTGCCTTTAGATTCCTCAGCTCATGCTAATAATGTCATTCTTTATGAACTATTGTAGACATGCATTAATGTTTCAGATCAATTTACATTCAATATTATTTATTGATTGAATTATTTTTCTCAGCATCAAATGGTTCAGTTGGTCAAAATGTTTCTAGTTTAAATAAGGACTGACAGATTTTTTTATTTTATTTCAGGCACTTTAAACTTCTTTTGTGGATTTATATTGCTTTTTTCTTTTGTTAGTGTTAAAAGATACAATTTTAGGTATACTTACACAATTTTTATAGATACTAACCTAATATATTATCACCGTGCGAGTGTGTGTGTGGGGGGTGGGGGTTATGGGGGGGGATCAGGGGGGGCGCAAAACCTTTTTGTTTTTCCCAGGGGGGGCCTGGCGAAAAATAATTGAGAAGCACTGCATTAATGTGAACAGCATGGCAACAAATTGACTGTCTTATACACAGCAAAATCAGCAGTGTTAATTTAACTCCCATAGTGTCAATTTTAACACTTTGCGAGTGTTTCTATAATCCTCACCAGCCCAGTGTTAAAATTACACTTTATAAAGTGTTACTATTTTAACTCTGCAATAGTGTTACATTATTGACATTCTTAGTGTTATTTTTGACACTTCAACAGTGTTTTTTTAACACTAAATTGTGTCAAAAATTAACTCTTATTCTAAGTTGATTCCCATGATTAGTTTTTTTTCTGTACTTTAGTGCCTTTAAAAGACTAGTTTTATCTCACGTTAAGTTTACTTTTTTAATTAGTCAAATACAAAACATAAAAGGTTTGGTTCCTATAATGTTGTAAATATTTTTATGTCAATATATATATATACAAACAAACGACGATCAGTTGAAGCGAGGCTTTCTTTGATTATACAGAAGTAGGAGCAGATACACAATCATCTTTTCCTACCTCTCCCTAGCTGGGTTGTAGGTGCAGCCGCCTGAGAAAACACCAAGTGTAAAAATATTTTACGATGTGAAAGAAATATTACGACATTTGAGAAAGCTTTAAACTCTTTATTTGGAGTAAGAAATCATCCAAGTACCATAACATTTTGAGCACAAGGTAAACTTGACCATCATTACAACAAAGACAGAGGTACAATATAAATGCTGTCGTCTTCACTTAGGCACTTTGTAAGTCGAACGGCCTGTGAATGAAACACTTAAAACAAACAAATGAAAACAAATGAAACACTTAAACATTTTTAAGCTAGTTGAGCAGTTTAGCACGCAACTCACGAACTCTCGGAGACTCGTCTGTTGTTGTGACATCAATGTTAAAGATGGTTGTTTGAACAAAAGTGTAGAGCTGGACCAGGGATTCCTCATAGGACAAGTTGAAAACAGTGGGATTTAAACAGTTCATCAAACGCACCCAGAGAACTAGTGGCTTGGCAGGGAATGAGCTGTTTGTCCACAACGATGTAGAAGGTCTCAATTTTGTTCTGGGTTCGGCCAATGGCAAGGATGTAGGGTTGTTTGCCTTCACGCTGTTGCAGGTGTTCACCAATGCTGCAACATGACTGAAAAAGATTGACAAAGATTTCAAAATAAATAGATATTTTAGGACATGATAGTTACTTCTTGGGTGCAAACATTATCTCCAATTTAGAGAATTCAGGCCAGACTGAGATAGCTCAGACATGTCTAGGGGAGAGACAATGAGTATATTGGTAAAAGGATGCTGAGTCTAGAGCTGCCAGAGGTCTTGAAAAAGACCAAAGAGGAGGTTTATGGATACAGTGGAGGAAGACATAAAGTTAGCTGGTGTTAGAGGATCCAGAAGACAGGTGGATGAGGGGACAGATGGTTTAATGGAGGAATATTTGGTTAGATAACTGTCAATTAGAAATGTATGCTGAAACACAAAAGTGTGCACAAATTAATATTTTGCACAACTTAAAATAAAAAATATGAACACATTTGTGCATGACCTACCTGTGGTTTTGTTTTCACTCCCAGTTTGTAAATATTGTAAAACACATACCTTATGAAAGTGCACCATTTTAGGCACAGCATCATTGGGGCTTATTTTAATCCTCTTTCGTCCAGCTGTGGGTGGCAACAGATGAAGAAGGAGCACGAGGGAAGCCATATCACTGTCCCAGTCTATCAAAATATAAAAAAATAACAGAGAATTTGGGAAGAAATTATTATTATCCACTCTGAACAGAGATAATACAGTGTAAACTATCATATCTATAGACAATGTAATGCTTAATGGTCTCATCATTCTCTGCTAATTTTTCAGCAGCTTTCAAAAGTTGAAACAATTCATTTGTCCATGTCAGGTGTTTGGCCTCCTCAATGATCTTTTGCTTAAATGTCGTGTCCCACTTTTCAAGCATCCTCAAGGCAGTTTCAGCTCCAAACACCAGCACCCATGCTAAATATCCAGTGCCCTTTTGTGCATCATAAAAGTGTTCCTATTAAATGATTTAAGAATAACAAACATTTCAAAACACAGCTGCAGACAAATGCTGTCTTCTTGTTTGTCTAATTTTAAATAAACTTACATAGCCCTTTGTAGAAAAGGGGTCCCTCAGTGAAGGAAAAAGTGTTATGATTCCAAGCGCATACTTCTCTTTCTGTTTTTGAGATGGAATCCTCCTTCAAAATTCAAAAGAAAAATAAAACAACATAAAATGAAGAAATCAAGTTAACTTCAACTATAACCAGTTCTACCAAACATCACTTTTGTCTTGTGAATTTACCAGAAGATAACTGTGTGACAACAGTGTAAATAACAGAAAAAAAACACTAACCCATGTAACTCAGTCATATGGCTAACCAATATGTTGACAAGCTTCCTTCGGGTCCCATGCTTTAGTGAATTTTCTGACTTGTACTCATCTAGAACATCCTCACCTCCTGGCTTTGCATGCAAGGCATTTTCAACCATCTACCCACATACACATAAAAATTGATTAAAAATGAAATAACAATGTTAAGCTTACATTGAGACTATTCTGAACATTTAATAAGACTTGGCTCTATACACTATAACCAAAGGCTACATAGCACAAACGACCTTACATTTAACATTGTCATGTTTCTTTTTTTAATTAAAGATCCAAATATTTTTAAAAATATATTTTTTAACTTCAAATTGTATACCTCTTTTGCAGCAACTGACTCAGAAATCTCAGTGGTTGATTTACTTAAGACCTCACAGCTTGTTCCATCTCTTACAGTAGGAATTCCTAGCTCTCTAAAGAAGTCAGTCACACTTAAAGTGACTGACTGTTCTTCAGGGAGGGTGGATGGACATGAATGTTCTAAGGGAGAGAAAGGGAAAAAATGTAAAAACTTGTACAAGAGCTACTGATAAGTTATGTGAAATCATTCAAAAAGTTACTGAAACTTACTATCTGATATGCTGTCACAAACAGTCAGACACAGGCCAGGTTTGCTTTCTATAAGTTCAAGAAGAACATCTTCCTCCACTGCTGTGTCAGAGTCGTCAAAAATGTGAAGCTCAGTTCCATCCGGAAGTCCAAACTTGTTTTTTACTGGAAGAAAAAATTGGCATGAGCGAAAGAAAGAAAAAAAGTAATAACATCTGCAGTAATAAAAAAATGTCATTACATTTGATCAAATATTCCCAGCTTCCTTGCATTTTAACAAAGACCAAATGATGTAAATATTTAATTATACAGAATGCCTGCTCACCTTCACAGATGAGATCTGCATAGGTAAATCCTGACTGTAATCGGATGTATTTTTTGGTACTTCCATATTTGACCTTTAGCAGCATGGTGGCAGTTAACAGAAACTCTTAAGGAGAAAAACAGTATTTAGTTTCACAGAATTAATTTGCTCATTAGACAAGTTGAAGCATAGATAAACATTTTTGTTCTAATGAACACAATTCATATCAGTAATACTTTTAAAAATGTCTAATAAGCAAAATCAACTTTTCCTAGCTTTCTTTCATAAAACAACTATTACTTGATCAAAAACGTGTCTGGAGTGATTTTCTATTTAACTGATGCATGCACACACAGAATCTCACCCATCCTGCGACATTTAAGTATTTTATAATAAATAAGTAGCAAAAAGGTCATAAAATTACTGTGTATTTTTTTGTCTCAAAATGTTTTCCAAAACGCGCGCCCCTGTCAAGCCTCGAATGAATGTCCATTCTCGTCCTCCTCCCCCATCTTTAGATAATAATGGCGCGCAGCAGAAGTTACTTTTCTTATTAATGCTCAAATCACTTTCAATTTAAAAGTGTGCTTTTAATTTATTCACACCTGTAATTGAGAAAAAGTCCAACCTTGTACCATAGTTATAACATTAGATGTTTAAAGTCCCATTACTACAACTATATTTTGATCCTCTTTGTGACAGCGATTAGTTGTCTTTTAACTATGTTGGGGGCGTTTTTGGCGGTTTTAGGGTCAGTTCAGCGGGGGGGGGGGGGGGGGGGGGGGGCTCTCATGAAAATACCGTACCGGACTAAGTTAGGCTGTGTGGCCGCTGGAGTGCCGCGATCCTTTTTAAACTGGAGACGCAACAGGCAGAGAGGCGCTTAACGGACCCGGGCTCTGTCATACAACCTGTTGTTGGGGGTTTGCCGCCCCGCCCCGCCTGTCCAAAATTGGGTTAAGAAAATGAATGAAAGTTCGGGAGCAGAACTGTGTGTGGGGTGGGCGTGTGTGTGCTTGTGTCAGCGTACGCAGCGCCCCCACCCCGGGGACAAAGAAGAGTTTGGCGGTTTTCAGATTACTTTGGGCTGGAAACCGGGAACACTACCAACCGACACTGCGTTTTGCGTACAGTTTAGATCCAAATTCCAGCGCAGACGAGACAAAGACGTTCATCGATCTATTTGTCTGACGGTAGACGCATGAGGGGGGCAGAGCGGAGAGACCGGGTTGCCCATTTAGTAACTGCGTCACATATTTGAGTTTTTTTTTCCGAACGGCGCATTTTTGTCTGCTACAATTACAAAAAGAAATACTAAGAAACACATATTACATTATTTAATTTCCAATATCATCAGAGAAATGCTGCTAAATATGTTAAAATTACTCAAGAAAAGGCGATTTTCATTGGAGTGGGTCGCCATGTAACACTGAAAAACTAGCTAAAGAAAAATAGCACGTTACTTAACATTAAGAGCAATAAATGTTTTGAAGCTAACTAATTAATATCTATCGCATTACAAACATGCTTTATGTTTATAAAAGTGAAGACATTCATATATTTGTTCTTACCCTTTTGAAATGAATGTAGCAGACGACTTTCCTCCTCCGCTCTCCGAGAAAAAAACCGCCAACAGAGTTTGAAATAACACCGTCAACCGTTGCAGCACAAAGCTCCGCCCCCAAATCTGTTTTAACACTGGATGTGCTCAAAACAACACTAAGATCAACACTAATCAACTCGAAATATTTAACACTGGAAAATTCAACACAAATCAACACTGCAGATTTTGCTGTGTATGAATAAACCAAGTTAGAAATTAAAAGATATACATTGAGTATCACGACTGAGTTTTAGGGCTACTTTAAAAAAAAATGTTTTTTAATTACAACTTTTAAGTCGTAAATTTACGAGAAAGAAAGTCATAACTGTTAAATTCTGAGATTTTGAGTCGTAAATTTACAAGAAAAAATCTCGTAAGTTTACGAGATAAAACTAATACATTTACGAGTCTTTTCTTGCAAATGTACAAGATTTAAAATCCCTTAAATTTATGACTTCAAATCTCGTAAATTTACGAGATAAAACTCATAAATTTATGAGATTTAAAATCTCGTACATTTATGACTTCAAATCTCGTAAATTTACAAGAAAAAGGTCATAGTTTTACAAGAAAAAAAACACCAAAGTTTTCCGTTTATCAGAGCCTAGCTTGAAGATGAAAAATGTAGAGCCTTTTGTGAAGCTTTCTTTTCGGATAGGTTTAAAAAATAAAGAGATTCTGAACCTTTTGGCAACTCAAAATCAGATTATTTTCAGTGGAGCCGGATTTCCAGGGTTCGGTGTCAGTAAAGCAAAGTCTTAAGTCGTAAATTTAAAAAAAAAAAATCTTGTGAATTTACGAATTAAAATCTCATAATTTAACAGTTATGAATTTCTTTCTTGTAAATTTAACCCTTGTGCTATCTTGGATGACCCCACCCTTACTTTGACGTGTTCTCCCTACCATGACAAAATAAAGGTGGAAAAATTTCATGTAATCCATTGAACCAGTGAAGATCACAAAAAATTGAAAAAAAAAAGGTTCAGAGCTCTGTCTAGTGAATCTAGATGACCCAACTCCCAACAGTAAAGGGCCTAGGATAGCACAAGGGTTACGACTTAAAAGTCGTCATTAAAAAAACAAACATTTTTTTTAAACTGGCCCTAAAACTCCGTCGTAATATTCCACTTGGATGCATTATTAAATATTTATAAAAAGCATTTTACTTGATTATTTATTTATTTGGGAATGTCTACATGTGAAAAAATGAAATGGTTCAAGCTCAAAACCTTGAGGCTCAAGATGTTTGCAAATATCCTGTAGAATTTGGACATTTTTGAATTTCTTCTGCTTCCATCATTGTGTGTTTGAGATTACAAATTAAACGCTTAAGAAGTATGTTTATTATCAGTCATTAGTTGAAACAAGGTTGGGTGAATGGTATATGGCATATACTTACATGATGCTTTTCTACCTTGATTAAAGCTCAAAGTGCTTTCCAGTAACAGTCTCATTCGCCCAGATGTTTTCTTTTTTTTCATTCCTAAAAAATACTCAAACTTAACTGAAGTAGGATCATGTTTTCCAACATTTTAAAATACTTGCAACAATTATGGGCTCTATAAATTCTGAATAATTCTAGTTATCTATTTTAGACCAAAGCACTCTGTAATCCAGATATTGCATGCTCGTTTTGAAACAACCACTTATTTGTCATTTTAAACCACAGAAATCTAACATATGTAGACCTCTTTTGTTTCCCTTTCTGCTCAATTTCATGAAAATCTCTGCTAAAATGGAAATCTTCTTCTGAAACTTTGTGATTTCCAGGCAATTGTTTACATTTTTTAAGTTATAAAGTTCTAGTTTAGACCAACTAACCTTGATTAAGAATTACATTTCTTTTTATTTATTTATTATTTGAAGCTTAAACTAATTGAAAACTATGCCGCAATTTTAATTGCACTAGATACGATATGACTTTACATTAAGATTTTACAAAAAGTGGACATTTTTCACTTTCTGAAGTCCTGAAAGGAAGGAAGTGGCGTAAATGGGCCCACTGCTATAAGACTTCTAGAGATGAAGGCAATGTGTTTTTGAACAGCAGATAAAAGGAGGGTTGTAGCAGTACAGCAGCATGGAGAGAGACATCAAAGAAAGTTAGAAGATTAAAAGAACCTGATAAATAAGGGCAGTCCAGTGGTGGAATATATAAAACAATGAAACATATGGAATAAAATGCAGAAAAGACACCCTAGCAAATAGAAGTCTATCCATATATTATATGTGTATAAAACATAAGTGTGTTTAATCTTTGAAGAATATTATCTTTCATATGAAATTAGATGTTTTTTAACTGTTTTTAAATGTTTAATAAATGAACAGTATTTTTGTACAATAAATCTTTGGATGTACCTTCTGTTTCTATAGCAGGATTTTTGTTTGCACTAATTAGATGTAGCTGAGCTGATTTCCTAAACTGATTTTCTCAAAGTTTTGTTAGTTTGGATAAGCAGTTCAACACAATACAACATTTTTCTCTTTTAGTGAGTTATCTTAAAATAATTCCATTCTTTTCCATAAAGAATGAACAGCCAATATTCTTTACATGTGAGACAACGTATGCAAACACTTTCTACACTACTCATTCTTTATGGAAAAGGTTTCAATTACAAAGTCAAATGAAGAAACATTAAAACAGACAAAACAGACATTAATATTTATTATTTATCATTAATATTTAGATTTAATTTTAACCTCTAAAGCTACATATTCTCAAGTCACAGATACTTTTTTTTATTGGTGATAAATATACAAAATGTGATATAAATGCAGCATATATGGAAAGAAATGTCTAAATGTGGTAAAACTGACACAAAATTTTTACAAGGTTAATTTTTACATTCGGCGCCCCATATTCAAGCTCAAACACTTTTTTTCCGATTAATGCACGTTTTCTTTTTTTTTTTTTTTTTTAATTCATGATCAAAAATCCAATTCGTGCATTTTCAAAGTCAATGGAAACACAGCTACTGATTGCTGGTTACAGTCATTAAAGAGCAAAGATGTATCCATATCAATCTTAAAAGAAAAATATTGTTGGAGAAAACTGGAACAAAAAAAGCGAAAACTGCCTGCTCACAAAAAAGTTGAGTTTTTTTTATTCCCCAGACTTTAAATGGCATATACAATATGTCATACAGTAAACCCTTGTTTTTCGCGGGGGTTACGTTCCAAAAAGAACCCGTCATAGGCAAAATCCGTGAAGTAGAAACCTCTCTTTTTTTCCCAATTATTATAAAGTTAAATACTCTATTATACATTGAAAAGAAAGAACAAACTATTTTACAGGCTCAAGCATTTGTTTCGCAAACAATAGTACTTTAGAAACGTTTTTTCCAACAAATAACTTCTGTACTGTATTGAAATAATTTTAATCATCAATGTGAACAGAAGGCTTCAAATCGCGGAGATTAGCCCCGCCCACCGCGACCCGAGTAATTGGATTTAATGGGAGAACATTTAAAATGATTATGAAAAAGATACAAAGTACAGTGGGACAAATAGTGACTCAGGTGTAATTCACTGCTCTTCAGACTGAGCCGCTGCATCCTGACTCCGCTCTGCAGTGTTTTCTTCTTTTGAAGCCCGCAGTGCAGATGTGTTTGTTCGGGGGGAAGAACATAGTGATAGACAGTTGTTGTCGCTCTTTTTTCTATGGATTTTAGAGAAACTCAAAATTGCAAGATAATTTGCACGTACGTAATGTAAATTTGGCAAGCTGTTTTACGTACGTGTACATATTAAACTGCAACGTTATTGACGCACGGGTAGAGAAGGAGCGGAGTGAATTTTTTAGCCAATTAGAATGCAGAACACAATGCACAATGCAAATCCGTGAAGTAGTGAAACCGTGAAAAGTAAACCGTGTTATAGCGAGGGATCACTGTATTTTATATGGTTTAATGTCTACCTGTTGTCTTGGTAAACATAATTCCATCAGCAGTGGTGGCCGGAGGTGAACAATAACATAGGGCCCTCAGCGATATTGATTTCTTTTTTTGTTTGGTTTTTTAATACTTAACTACAGTGTAAGACATCAAAAACCCTTCCTTACTGGTCCAGTATTAGACAACGTTATTGTCAAGAATTCAAATGTTGTGATAAGAATTTAGAAACTGAAATCAATTTTAAATGATGAAGAAATGTATTTTATTTTATATACACTATTTAACTAGGAAAAACTTTACATTTATTAAAAGCACAAATTTATTAATCCCTCCTTCCTAGTAGTAACAAATGACAATTTTTTTGTCTTTTCTTTCATTTCTCAGATTTTACTGAAGAAGACAAGAGAAACAAAGTTTTTTGTTTTATTCTGTTCTTGTTCTTCCTGTTTTATCTGTCTTCCAGCAACAAATGTCTTGCTTTCTCCTTTCACAGCTCCTCGGATCACTGTGCTTCATTTGACCACATTTTTTAAAAACTGAGACATCATTTCATCTCTGCCAGTGTTGTCAGTTAAAGTCATGGTTTTCCAACCTAAAATTCATCTATAAGTCTAGAAGTTTGAAGCTGGGGAAAGTATGGAGCGCTGGGGTTTTATCCTTTACTTTCATCTACTTCTCTACCATTGCTACATGATCAATCTTATGCCAGGTCAGTCATGTCTTTTCATGACTGAGTTAAATAATGATGAACATAAAAATTATTTTAAGCATGTTTTATAAAGTGTTCAGCTCAGGGCCCCTAGAAAGTTGGAGGGGCCCAGGTGCTTGTCTGCCTTTGCCTAATGGTAAGTCCACCTCTGTATTTTAGGCGATCTTCTTATAGCACATCCTCCACTACACAATGATGACGTAATCACAATCATCAGTATCTGCATCTTTACTGAAGCTTTTTCAGGAGCTTTTACAGACTATAGGTGTGAATAAATAATTCATGAGAATGAGAAATCTACGGGGAAGTAAACATGTATTTTTGTATAGTTTGAATACCAAACTATATTAAATCATCTGCAACAAACATGGTTTCAATCTTTTCTCTATAACATTTATATCAACAGTGAAGACCACATTTTAATGTATTCCCAATGAATACAATGAATAAAATGAACTCCAGATCTAAACTCATCTGCCGTCAGCTCACATTTTTTTTCCTGGTTTGTCTTGCTGTGATAAGTTAGGCTACACTTATGTGCTGTTAGGAAAGAAACAAAACTAAAAATTAAACCCTTCAAACAATCATCCTTCTCATGACCACTCTCATAGTATCTATTTAGTTCTTGCTGTGAACCAAATTGTTATGTGAAAGCAAAACTTATTTAAGTACTTTGATGAATTGTATTGTGTTGATATGACAACAATAGTCAAACCACAATACAGCAAACCTTAAATAGGAATGAAAAGACAATGATAACATATTTTAGCGTTGCTCAACAACAGTATAAAACTAAAAATTTTACTTAATCCTTTTCTTTCATTTTAAATATTATGAATTCTGTCAGCATGTTCAGGACATATTCTATACACCAGAAAAGTCATATAAATCATACATGACCTTTTTTTTAAAATACCTTTTATTTTTTGTGTGTGCTTTTTCTCATTTTTGTTATAATTTTTATGTGTTGCATTTGTTGTTACTGTAAAATAAGGAATAATGTATTTTACCAGATACAGCAAAACATCCTGAAGTCCCTGGACTTAAATCAAACAGTAGTGTCTATAAAACACCATTAGTTATTAAAGTAACCATCTAATCTCACAAAACTAATTAAAAATATATTTAAATTGATCTGGAGTCAAAAATTAATCAAACTGGGAAACTAAAACATGCAAACATAAAAAAATCACTCACTGAAACACTCCATCAACACCCATGCACTATCACAAGCATACTCATTTCAATAACATTTGACCAACCACTTTTAACTGAAAGGGCTCTGTTTTTGTGCTTTTATATATCTTAGATGTGTCATGCACCTGCGAGGAGTGGCGACCTGTCCAGGGTGTGACCCGCATTCACCCAACAGTAGCTGGGATAGGCTCCAGCAACTCCATAACTCTGAAAGGGATTATGCGGGTTTGGAGGATGGAATGTTCAATGTGTTAAACCAAATCAAAAGATTAATACAACGCAACTTTTAACATTAAATAAAATACAGTGTTCCCCCGCTTAAAACCGGACTCCTGGTTTTAAGGCACAGAACAACAAAGTGACACACCTAATGTGTGTTATGAAGTATGCCATGGTACAGTCAGTTGCTCTGAAGTAAAACAACTCTTTATATTGAGCAATATTTCAATATTCTTTAATACATGTTTTACAAAGCATCAGAAATGTTTCAGAAGGGCTTTTGATGAGTAAGGAGTGGTGACGGGCGTTCTTCGGCTGCGGGGGTGGGTGGTTCTCTGTATTTGTCAATTCTGCGTAATCGCGGGTGTCTCTGGTCCCTTAACCCCGCAAATACAGGGGGAATACTGTGTGTGCAAATAGCCAGAAATACATGCAGCATTTTATTAATTTAAAAAAGTCTTGGGCTACTACATCACTTTTTTGTTTTCACCAATAAACAATTATAACAAGAAGAAACCTGGTAAAATATACTCAACAATGCTATATGAAATAGAGCATGTTTTAGTCAAAGGACGTCAACAAGTACAGTAATGCAAAACACGTAAAGTCTACAGGCCTTCATAAAGCAGGAGATTGCAGATTTGGTTTGCTCTGCAGCTGGCAGCTGCTTCCTGACAAGATGATGATGAAAAACTCTTTGCACGCCACTTCAAAAGAGTCCATTAACAGAAATGAAATTGTTTGA
Organism: Oryzias curvinotus; assembly: GCA_023969325.1. NCBI lineage: Eukaryota > Metazoa > Chordata > Actinopteri > Beloniformes > Adrianichthyidae > Oryzias > Oryzias curvinotus. The sequence continues at coordinate 17,109,872 of CM043709.1, forward strand.
TGAATCTAGCAACACAGATGCAGAAGACAAAGATGATTTCAAAAGTATAAAAGTTATTTTATACTTTTGAAAAACCAATACGAGATGATTTAAAAAAACCACCTTGTAATAACAAATGCAATTCATTTAGTTTCTTAAAGGGTTTGTCTGTGATGTATTATCAAACTTTGCATGGTTTTGTATGTTCCCTGAATATCAGGCTTTAATGATGATTACATTCATTCATGAAATTATGCTGATTGTTTTAATAGTTTCACGCTCCCAGTTCTTCTCACCATTTTTTTCTGTGTTCAAGCTATGCACATGCTTCCAATGAAACCTTGATTTTGGTTACCGTGAAACTGGCCTGAGTGAGGTCGGTTGCCATCACGACTGCTCCTACTACTGTACAATACAGTTCACAGCATGTCCTACTATGTATCACTTTATGTGTGACGCAAAAAGTACATTTAAATTTAAAGCAATCTGAGTTTGAAAGATTGTGTGAAGACACATTTTTTACACGTAATCATTTAGTTGTAATGCAAATGAAGCTCATAAAGTCATGTATGTGCATGTTCAGAGAAGCCCAAGGTTTTACAGATATGTAGCACTTTGACTCATGGTAAGCCTTTTTTTTCTTCTTTTTTTCTAACTTGTCCTGTCCAACAGCTGAGCAGACAGATGAGACCTGAAAGCCTCTTGTGTTAGACATATTTTACTGTTACAATAGGGGTTATGAATCTTTTGACACAGTGGGTTTATATTTGAATTAACCCCTTTTGTAATTTAAGCTAAACTTTATTGATCTTACTTCTATTTGTAACAGTTTTCTTTGTTGGACCGGATGGAAAACAAAAGGAGGGAAGAAGAGAGAGGGATATTAGAGGGGTTGGGGTGGGGTGGGAGGGTGATTATAGAAGGGGGGGGGGTATAACCATGAAGCAGCATAAAGCAACAAGTTGCTGGATATTTATAGTCATTACGGTCAGGCTTAGAAGTAAGACAAATCTAGAAGGGGCGGGGCCTGTCCACACACAAATGTTATAAACATACCTGTTGGCTCCAAAAGTGTTCATATACAAACATGTCAACATGTACACAATATCTCATGGTAAGCCTTTACTTTCCTTTGCATAATGAATTAGACTTTTGTCAAAACTTTTTACATTACGTTTACACATGATTTTTGATCATATTCTATTATCTGTCTTATGTTGAGTAAATAGATTTCTCAGGTAATAGCAGTTACAGTCATTCCTTGCTATAAAGTGGTAAACTTTTTCTGGCCATGGAGTTTAGCAGGTTTTTTTGTGATTCTGTATCTTGATTAGCACATTGTGTTCTACCTCTTGGTTGACTGTAGACCACCGCCAATCTATTTCATTCATACAGACTGCGTTCCACTTGCAAAATGTACACAAATTTTTAATCATGAGCAGTGTGACTCCGAAGTTCTGACCTTACTTTAACAGTTTGAAATGTAAGACTTTAACACCTATGCTTTCAGCGATGACACAAGACAACACGCTCGTTAAACTACCATAGCTCTGACTATTTACACAATTGACATAATTCCAACTGATTCTGAAGCTGAGAAAAACAGCCCCTATACCACTCAAACACAGACAAAGTCTTAACCCCTTCACACATTCATGCATTCCCAATTATATATTAAAAAAAATAAGAAGATTTTGGGTTTTTTACATTCAAGGTCATGTGGAGTTAAGTGCAGTCCTGGATTTATTGGTACATTGCAAATTAGCAACTTATGGCATGAAGGGGTTAAACTCACCCGCCTGACATAAATTTAAATACTTTAACAGATAGAAATATAAGCTATAAACATTCAGATACAAAAAAAGCCCACTAGAAATTGTGTTACACTAATGCCCAGAAAAATACCAGAAGTTCCTTTCTCCATTCAACTTATGCTGCATTTGTCAAGAGCAAATTCAGATTTTGCTCCATTAAACTAATTGCAGTTTAAATCAGAGGGAGCTTGTGTCTGCCAAAGGCCCATGTGTTCCCGGGGGGCTCTGCAGAGAAGTGCAGCTGACATAGTGTGCAGCTCCATGTGGGTCTGGGGTTCCATCTGTGACCTAAGTAATGGCTTTCCCACTATCCCAATCTTTCAGTTGATGTTGAGGTGCCACTCATTTGCCCTAAACCATCCCATTAAGGCTTTTTTTTCCATTTATATTTAAGTATATTTATTCTGAGCTCAATTCTTCGCCCTACAATAGAGTCACTCTGTGATTTAGCTACAATATTTTATTTTCCAATATTCTCAGAACTAATCAACAGTTGGACAAGACAAGATATGGTTGGGTCTTCAAACTTAATCCAAGCACACATGCTACTTAGTAAACTGTGAAATTCCCAAACTACTATAAGGAGATAAAAAGTGACAACAGTTATCACAAAACATGCAGGTCCAGCTCCAGACCTGAGAGATGCAGCAAAGTCAGTCCCATGGTTCTTCTTTTGGCATGCCAGAGCATAGAGTAGCAGCTGGAAAAAAATGACAGCTGGGAACCTCCTCCATCTCAAATAGACCCCAGATGTCCCATCTCCAACCTCTCCAGCTCTTCCTGTGTCTTTTTTCATGTACCGTCTCTATCTCTATCCCAAATGAGGGAAAAGCTGGCAGATTGGGGATCCAGTTGTGAAGTTGTTGTTTTCACCAATTACTTCTCCCTGCTTTGTCCCATCATCCCAGATGAGGCCAGTTAAGTATGTAAAGATATCACAGTCATGTAAATGTATTGCAAATCTGGACAGTTTAGTAATCAGTGTTCTGTATTTGTTAATTCTTTTTTTTTATTATTATGGGCCTTTTTGAGTCCCATTTTTGGGGTTAGACCTATATGAGTCTGATTGCATCCAGCAAAGGTTACGAGAATGGTAATGTCTTTGCATTTACAACATCTTTTGTTTAAAATTAGAATAAAATGAACATTTCTGTTATTTGCACTGAACGGTATAGGCATGGACAATTATTCTTAATGTAACAAAGACTCTTCTGGGAAATATTTGACTCATTTAACAAACACTTTAAAGCTTCTATGAGAGTTTTGGCTCAGCAGCCCTTTACCTATTGCTTGATGGAATTGGACCATACTTTTTAAACAGAACTGCTTTTACGGTAGTTTATGACCCTCTCAGAGCCCTCTGGGTCTTCAGGATCAGCTGCTGGTGGCATTTATTATTTATTGTGTTTTTATTTTTTTATGTAAAGCATTTCTAGGTGTTCTGCAGCAGGAAAAGTGCTCTATTAACAAAGTTGAATTAGAATTTTTAATTTGCTGTACACGAACCTCAAAGTTGTCCAAAGTCCAAACCTCACATCTTTTATAGGTACTGTGTAATTTAAGATGGGCCGTCACAATACTGAGATCTCTTTTTGTAATGCTCTTTTGAAACAAAGCAGAAAAAAGAGAGAAAAAGGAATTTCCTTTGTGATTTATATATTGTGGTTCTCCATTCTTTCCCACAGAAAGTCTTCTTTTTACTTATAAAATACAAACTTTTGTCATTAGTTGAGTGTTCTTCTTTATTCTGCCTTTTCAGGTTATCATGTTCAATTTAAGTCCAAATAATAAAAGCTACAGATTTTGGACTCATAAAAGCCCCTTCTAGCAGGTGCCATGTGCTTTATGTAAGGTCCAATCATTAAATATTTGAAACAATGATTTGTACAGCCTTTTTTTTTTATAGACAATGGTACACTACATCGGTTCAGTTTGATTAAAATTCATTCATCAAATGTATCTTCATAAATCTGATTTTGTCAGAGCTGTATTAGGTGATAGTGCATTAAATGAATAGGAAAATGATGTGTAATTGCTTTTGATGGGTAATCTATATGAAATCCAGGTGTTAGACAGACCCAGACGGGGGGCTGTCTAACAATTCACTTGGATGGAATCGAAAAAGAAGTAAAAAAATAAATAAATAATAAGTTTTTTAGTGTACAGTTGATTCTAACATAAACTACAAACTGTGACAGACTGGCGACCAGTCCAGGGTGTCCCCTGCCTTCGCCTGTAAGTGACCAGGATCAGCTCCGGCACCCCCATGACCCCGTAAGGGACAAAACGGAAGAAGATGAATGATTGATTAAACCACAAATTCTTTTTGATACAGTTTGGTTTACTTAAATGATCTCAATAACCAAAGCCATTTTTTTAATTCAAAAGTTAGTCTCTTTTAACAATTTTTAAATGTACTTTTGAGTACAACATTCGAGAAAATATGAAAGAAAAGTGGATCCAAATCAGACAAATGTTAAGAAATCTGAGTCAGGAATGACACAGCAGAGTAAAGCAATATCTCCAAATTGCAGCATCATTTTCCACTGATTGTAATTGCTTGCAGAAAAAAACAAGTGTACGAGTAGGGTATCTTGGACTTAACTGGAACTTGTGGGCTGATTTATCCCCAAATCCTGTGACCCCAACTGAAGAAAAATAGATTAAGAGTGGGGTAAAAATGCAGGAGAAGAAGAGGAAACTATGATTTACAAGGCAGTGAATCATGCAAAAGCAATGCACCGCCTCAATCTGTCAATCCATCTGGCTCCCTTGTGTTCTTCCTCCTTCTCTTTCTCTGTCTATCTCTGTTAAGTTCTCTCTTCTCAGCTCATATTTAATTTCCACACACCAGTTTCTCTGTTTCCTACATTTTTGTTGATCAGTAACACGTAATATGCTATGAAAGGAAAAAGGTATGAATGGAGGAATGATTGAAGTGTGGTACGTGTCTGCACATTTTAGGGCCTTTCCAGATTGTCACTTCACACAAACAGAAGCCTGATTCTCCTCACATTTTCTCCGCTGCACCTGCCTAAACAAAGCTGACCTTTTCTCTTTCAGTCCTCCTCCTCACTCTAAGTTATCCTAACTAACATTCCCTCTCTGTCCTTTTACTGGACAAAAGCTGCTCTAAACACCCAGTGGAAATGTGTCCGTCCATCTCCTCTTCCCAGCTCTGTCTCCTGTGATGGTTGCTCAGTGGGAGGCTGTCCAGACCAGTCAGCTCAGAATGTCTGCAGATTCAACTCGACAGAAATAACCATCTTTCCAGTATCTGAATCTTAACACAATTTAGAAAATTATGCAAAACAAGAAAAAAAATCAATATGGAAGATTTATTACCCAAGTGACAAAAACCAAAATGAGGCAAATAGTCTCAGGTTGAGCTGAGGCCAATTAAAAAAAAAAGGAAAAAAACAACAAAACATAACTTTTCTCCCAAAAGTGGTACTTTACTGAATTTAAAAGAAACGGAGAATGCAAACAAAAAATGGATTTTCAAAATAAATTGGCAGTGGGGGGTCCAGGTCTCCCCCTCCCCTTCTACGTCTTTGTTCCCTTATTCTACAGGCGCCAGTGCAGACATACATGCAGAATACAGTGTTTTCACCTTGTGTGTCCAAAGGAAGACGTGACCCCAAAACGAAACCTGTGCAACACAAGAGTTTCCGTCTTCTGTTTTCTATTTATTGCTTAGTGGCTGGACAGGACAAGTTAGGACAAAAATTGAGCCTTTCCAGTGTGTTCTGAGGTTATAATCTTGGGTCATCTGATGTTAGATATAATTTCTTTTATTAATCATAACTAGAAACAGAAAATATAGATTGATTTGAAGCTGTAGAAAAGAAAAATATAGATAAAAGCCAATGAAGCTTCAATAAATGAAAAAAAGTATATTCTTCAATGATAATTGAAACTAAAATATAAATCATATTAGAAACACCTTATTGTGTCAAAAAGTATTATTAAATACTGTGAGGTTTGGAAATGCCTAAGAAAAGCTATAGAGGTGTTAGGAAAGAGACTGGAAGGGAAGTGAGCACAGAACGAATCAGACATAAGCAAGACACACAAAATTGGCAAGCGGTGTGTCTTGCTTTGAGAGAGCAACAAATGGACAAACTTCAAGTGTGTGAGGGAGGTGTGGGTAGTCACAGATGGATGACTAAAAGGAAAGAACAGGAAAAAAAGAGGAGGGGAGGGAAGCAAGAAGTGCAGTAGAAAAGCAGGCATTAATGGATGCTGTTGAGAATTATCATGGAAAAGAGGCAAGAAATGATCAAAAGAATACTGTAAATGTTAAATGATAGAGATTTATTTATTTGTGGAGTTTAGGTGCAAACACAGTTACATTGTACAGCTATGAATTTCAAAATCAAATCCAGTGACTCAGCATGTGGCTCTGTTTATTGAGATACTGATAATAGCTTACTGTTCAAATGAATGAATAAATGGATGAAACAATTGAATTTCCAAGTCATACAAAAACACATGCCAGATTTAAAACAAACAAAAATGGTTATTGCCAATAAAGCCTGTGATTTTGAAGCAGTGATTTCTGAAGTTGAATGTCTTAAATGAGAGGTTTAATTGAAAATCACTTCAATATTTGGTTTCCAGGGATTATGATTTATTGTTGTGCCTAAATAAATGTTGTCTAAGCAATATGCATAAAAAACAGAAAAGATTGAAATTCTGAGCAAAAGACAATATAATCTTTGTAAAAGTAAAGTTGGAGACTTTGATTTTAGTGGTTGGAAGAAGCACATGCACCTATTCGTTAAGGTTATAAGCAGACTGGCTCAAACTCATTTTTCTCATCAAATGGGTTAAAGGCTGCAGGATTTACGACAAACCACTCGGTCCACCGGACTGGTCCAAGGTTCTGGTTGTGAACACCATGAAGGACTTTCAGAAGTGTTTGATCACGGACGTCTGAAACAACATGCGGTAAATCAAAGAGCCAAATAATTTCAAGAAATATGACGCCTAGATTCATCACTTTCTCCAAAAGTCTGAAGTAACCTAATTAACAGCAAAGCTCTGACCTGCAGATAACGTGACCTCAACTCTTAAGGCCCGTACACACCGGGACGAATATTCGCCTGGCGTTATTCGCCAGCGTTTTTCGCCACGTCTTTTGTGTTCACACCCAGGCGATTTTCGCTGACGATGAGCCGAGCCAACATGCAATTTCATTCCCTGACATTAGATGGCGCTTAATGTTAAACAGAAATATTCCTGTACACAAGGTGGTTATCACTCGGAAGAAGAGAGCCAGTATTTACTCGTTCGTCAGAATCAAACAAAGAAAACATGAATATTTCAAGCACCAGTAGCTCCAGCTCCAGTTCCAATGATGAAGAAATTATTGTTCTGTTGATGATGAAAGACGCCGGAAAAGACGCCGATTTTGGGTACATCCCATAGTTACGAGAGGAGAAGAACATGGTGAGTTTTATCGACTGGTACAAGAGCTGAAAATGTATCATGAGCGTTTTCGGGGATATTTTAGAATGTCCGTCATTATTTCTTTGCAGCAGTGTAGCCGCTACTTGGCGTCTATCTTCTTTGCTGGTATGTGTGCTCAGAAAGGCAGTGTTGTGTTTGAGCGCCCCCAAGTTGTGTTTTACTGTAACTTCAGAAGCTCCAGACACGTGAGCAAAAGCGCCATTCGCATTGGTCGAATAGATTTCGACGCGAGGCGTCAAAAAAAAAACACGAACCCGAGGCGTTTTTTTTTTTTTGACGCTTTGACGCATGGCGTTTTTTCGCGTCGGTGTGCACACTCACATTGGTGCCCTTTGTTTAGTCACGAGGCGAATTTCGCCGACGAAAATCGCCGGCGAAATTCGTCCCGGTGTGTACGGGCCTTTAGGCGCCGCTGATATCAGCTGAAGAAGGATATGGACCTCTATCTAATGTCTGCAGACATAACATCGAAGAGAACTAAAAACTGTTTCCAGAAGAACTGCTGTTAATCAGCAGAAGAAGGAATACCAACCTTGGTCATTCGACAAAATGTGGACCCTTCTTATTTTACTTCACAGCATTACTTTATCATAAAATAATAATAATAATAATAAATAAATAAATAAAAATACAAAAAAAGTAATAAAACAAATGTTTAATCAATTACTGAAAATGGTTACATTGATTGACTTTTACTGATATTACTTCACTTGCTCCTAAAAAAATTGATAAATTGATTCATGATTTTTCCTAATGTAGCATAATTTTGCACATATTTTTAAATTTTGATACTTGATCAAATTTTGCTATGAAAATTCCTGAAACAGTGTTATGTCTATTTTACTGATATAGTATTATTTTTTTAATCATATCAATGACTTTTATAAGTAACATAATCTTCATATATTTGGATACTTCATTGCCATGTTGATTTCTAAAAGTTATTTTTTACAAAATAATTTAAGTAATTCATCTTTGTCATGTGCTTTATTGATATTTCTTCTTCTTAATTCTTAATTATGTCTGATAAAAGCTAGGAACCGGATAATGATAAATCATGTAATAAAATGGTTATGGTAGAACAGGGGTGGGATTATATAAGTTTGCTTCCTTCCACTCACTTTCAAACAATATTTATTAATATGTTTAACTATTCTAAGTTTGATTAGTTATTGTACGAATGTATAACTGATGATTGTATTGTTTTTTTGTATTATTCCTATTTGATTGCTTGAAATAAACCATTTCTAACCAAATCAAACCAAATAGAGCTAAACTAAAGTGTTTCCTAACTTGCCAAAATAAAGAGCAAGTACATCTAACAGTAAATAGAAGATCAGGACATTAAAACGTCCTTTTTGACTTTCCCTTATGTCTTTTTAACCCTCATTTTAATCAGAATTTGACATTTTTTATAAATAAATACTACACAATGAAGGTGGCTCTGGTGGTCACTGGCACCAAATCTTGTTAGCGTGTTGTGACACAGATCCCTTTTGGGTTGGTACATGGTAGGACACTTTGACATGTGGGATTTATGAAATGAAAAAGCAGCGGAAATTCAAAAAGAAGAGACAGGATGGCTGATTTTATGCTGAATGCTCAGCCTTTTTTTCACAAGCCTAAAAGCTGTACTTTTTTTCTTTAGTTGAACCTTACTGAAACGTAAGTACAAACTGTCTTTTCTTTAAAGACCTACTCCGATGACAATTTGTGTTTTTAGCATGTTCTTGCGGCATTTTTCTAATGATGGAAGACAAATATAATGAAATGTAAGCGTAAAATTACAATTCTAAGGTGTTTTTTTCGTGTGAATCAGAAGTATACAAAAAATAAAATTTTGTTGACAAAAATAGCTTTATTGTTATATAAAAATTAAACTGAGAGCCACAGGTTCCCTGCTCCGCTCCACAGTGGAGAGAGAAAAGGGGGCGGGGTTGCTCTTCGCCAACAGTCCCGCCCAGAACACGCACACAAATTTCTAATGAACTACTGCCACTCAGCAGAAACGAAGTCCTAGAAAACGACACAGATTTTTTACATTTTGATTGCAAATAAATCAAAAGATGATCCAAGTAGAACTTTAATCATGTTTGAAACAAAAGTTTCAAGAGGTCTTCACTCAACCTGTTCTTTTATCTAAAATCTACACAGAAAAATGACAGACATAGGACTTTGGCCGTAGACTTCATGTAAATTCAACATCAACAAAAAAAAACAACTAATACGTTTATCAAAGGTGAAGCAGACGTTTACCAAATGACCAGCTGCTGACATGCATCACGCCACATGACCCTGAATATGACCACTTCCCAGACTATTTCTGTGGAATAGTATCCCCCCCTCCAAATGCCCTGACGCAGATGCCAACATTATCAGGAAGTCTGTTTTTAGCAGGAATGGGACATTTTCTAACACTGACAGAGAAGGTTGGTCCCTGGCGGGCTGAGGAATTGCTCGGGGAGTTGGTGGCTTTAGCTGACATTACAGTCCATCTGGTGGGCAGAGTTGTTCACCTTTACAGCTTTATTTATAGGAAAACACTGATTTAGGCTAAAACTTGAAGAGCTGACAGTTTGTCAAGGTGAGATTTTTTTTCTCTCCACAATCTCAGCTTTAGGTGTGCAGGACCCCAGAAATGAAATGCAACTCTTTTCATTTATGTAAAAAACAGAATAAAAAAAAAACAAAAAGAAAGGATTTTGTTTTCATAAAACAACCATGCTGGATTTGAAGAGAAGTGATAAACAGATTTATCTTCATAAAAATTCTGTTTGAGATCATCTGCGTCTCTGTGATTACTACTTTTGTGAGCACAAGGTGTCACACTCAAACATGCATTGCAAAAGACTTATCATTCTGTTAAACAGAGCAGCTCTCAATTTTGTCCTGAGACTCTGTAGAAAGATAAATTGCATGTTATCATAACCATAAGATAACCCGTCTCCCCTGGCTTGAGGGAGATGCAATTCTCATTCTGCCAAAGATACTTTGCATAATTTCCTCGTCTCCTTTTCTCATTCTTGTAAGCCAAAATTTGAAATTGTTCAAGAGTAAAGAAGTCAGATGTTTGCAGAGAAAATACTTTTACTGAGCAGCAACACCGAATGATACAATTGGCCTTTAGTGGTTTAAATTATTCCAAATAATTTGCATACCTAAGGTTGCTTTCACACCAGGTTAATTTGCTGAACCAGTTTCCAAGGCTGTAAGCAGACTACCTTGCTCTACTTTTTGCCTGGTTTCTCGTGATAAAGACATCTACTATCCAGTTTTTTTCTCCTGATAACATACCAAGTCTCGAGTGACAAGCAGTCCTTCCAGGCTGCACTTCTCATGCATCATTCTGTAAGCAAGTTGACGGCCTGGTCCCCTCATCTGGTCACTGATGTAATTGACAACAACCACAGGATCACTGAACTGCAGCCACCTGAGCAGCTGTATCTAAACCAAATGTCCCCTCAAATGACAATGAATCAAAATCAGAATCATTTATTGTCATTCATCCATCCATCCATCCATCTTCTAAACCCGTTTTGTCCCTTCCGAGGTCACGGGGCTGCTGGAGCCTATCCCAGCCATTCAAATGTACTATTTTCTTTACAATAGTAACTGGCCTAATAGTTGCAACGAGTTTAGAGCGGCTCAAAACAAACAAAGACATTGGTGTGACTGATTTGGACGCTGTTTATGACCAACAAGATCAGTACAATCCCTGCCTGAGTTAGGCTACAAGCCTGGTAGCCTTTGTTACTCTTCAGGTCATTCACTAGGTCCCCTCGTGTGGTTTGGGGATTTGGCTCAACAGTCTTGTGATCATTTTGACCCCACAAGGTTAGATTTTAGTAGGTATCCCCATATGGAGGGAGATTATCAGTGGTCTTGTTTGTCTTCCATTTCCTAATTGTTGCTCTTATAGTTGATTTCTTCACACCAAGCTCTTTACTTACTGCAGATAGAGTCTTCCCAGCCTGGTTGAGGTCAAGAATTTTGTCTCTGATGTCCTTAGACAGCTATTTGGTGTTGACCATGGTGGAGTTTGGAGTGTTTGAGGTTGTGGACAGATGCTTTTTATATACTGTAGATAAGAAGTTATATTTACTCACTTGTAACCCTTGTGCTATCTTAGATGACCCCACCCTTACTTTGACGTGTTCTCCCTACCATGACAAAGGTGGATAAAGGTGGAAAAATGTTATGTAATCCATTGAACCAGTGAAGATCACAAATCATTGAAAAAAAAAGGTTCAGTGCACTCTCTAGTGGGTCTAGATGACCCAACTCCCAACAGTAAAGTGCCTAGGATAGCACAAGGGTTAAGTAGCCACCCTGGAGTTGATCTGTTTTATCCTGGAAACAATCACATGGAGGATTGTTGGGCTGAGATCTGGATGAGAATAATTTCAAACCCCAATTTTCCACCAATAATGGAGTTTCAAATATTCTAAAATAAATGTTTATAACAGGCATCCATCATGGATGCACAAGCCATAAGGGAAGTACAAGACACACCTTCTCTCCCTCTAAGATTTAGCCACACTCATCTATGACTCACTACAGGATTGGACAACCCAAAACCTGCTGCACAACCCTCAGGCAGATGCATGTGACTAAGGCTTTACTTTATCTGCACCACAGTTCAGGTGGGGTTTTCCATGTAGCAAATATGGAAGACTATCCAAGGAATCAAGCTACAGAGTAAAACCTGCCAGTGTAAAAGTCCTCTTTTAAGTGGACCAATTTCTTTTTTTTACTAGCACATTATCAGTCAATGCTTATTACTCGTAGGTGACTGCAGAGGGCAAGGTTGTTTAAAAAAAAAAGCATCAAGAATTTACCAATTGTCGACTTCCTTCCATCTGACAGTGAGTGTCCCCTGTGACCTGTGCTGTCACAAATCTGTGGCAGCTTCTATAACTGGATGCAGGGGTTCCCAAGTCAACCAAAGTAGTTATCTGCATGCAGACAAAAACCTCCAAAAAGCTACATTACTATTCATAGAGCAATTAATTTTTTTTTCTTCTGATTTCTCACCTAACACTCAGCTCCAGACTGATTTTCAACTAAAGCATCCAACTTAAAAGTACTATTTTCTCTTAAGCAAATGCATGCAAATTTCTGGACTTGCTGATTTAATAAATCCACATTTTTCATTGTAAATCTTAATCTTTTGAAAAATAAATGAGGCATATCATGAGCTTCAGTGCATATATAAGTTGTTATGTACTTACTGTTATTAAAAACTGAAGTACAGATACTAACTGGATGGAAAAAACTATTTCTTCTTATTTATTTTTACAAAAAACATGAAGAATTACTCGGATAAATATGCTATTAGATGACAAAGCACATGTTGGCCAAATAAAATATCTAGATAAGATGAAACATTTAAAGTTAAAAAAGGTATTGGATTTACAAGCAAGACAATTAATTCTCAATACATCCTTGCTTATTTATTTAAATTGACCCTTCAAAAAGCATTCAATTATTTATTAGAAAAATTTGTGCAGTTTGTGATAGATTAAATGTCTGGTACAGTTCTTTTATTAAAATTTGTTTGTCCAAGATATGGATTTTCTGTGATTTTTTATCAAAAAAAGAAAAAAAAATGAAAGGGAACTCTTTCTACAAATAAGCAAGAGTGTAGGGATATTAATACAATGACGTGTTTTCATAGGCATGGCTTGGTTTTATCATTTGTCACATTAGTTTATATATTATCATTTCACAATCAGGCATTAATGGAGACATTTCATCAGATTTATTAAAATTGTCTTTTTTCTGATAATGGAATTTAAGTCATTGTGAAACAACAATAAATAGTGTAACACTAACCATAATCTGTAACTGCTTTATAATAATAATAATAATAATAAACTTTATTTGTATAGCACCTTTTAAGATAAAAATTACAAAGTGCTTCACAGTAAAACACGGTAAAACATAGAATACAAAAATAATTAAGACAAAATCTATTTTGAAAAGATAGGTTTTTAGCTGCTTTTTGAAAGAAAACACTGAGTCTGCAGATCTGAGGCTGAGAGGAAGGGAGTTCCAGAGCGATGGAGCCACTGCTGCAAAGGCTCTGTCACCTTTAGTCTTTAACTGGGTTGTCTTTACAACCAGCAGACCCTGGTCACATGACCTCAGGGACCTGCTGGGGGTGTACGGCTGCACATGGTCTTTTATGTAGACCAGTGCTTGGTAATTGAGAGCTGTGTATATTAAAACCAGGATTTTAAAATGCACTCGGTAGCGGATGGGGAGCCAGTGCAGCTGGATTAATAACGGGGTGATGTGTGAAATCTTAGATGATTTAGTTAAAAGCCTTGCAGCAGCGTTCTGGGCAACCTGGAGCCGTTCTAAAGATTTTTTGCTCAAACATGTAAAGAAGGAGTTGCAGTAATCATGACGAGATTATATAAAAGCTTGGATGAGCACCTCCATCTCAAAACGCAACACAATTGGACTCAGTTTTGCAAAGTTTTTAAAAACAAGAGCGAACAAGTGACCCGACATGAGAGTCAAGGGATAAAACCCGGTTGAGGGTTACATCGAGGTTCCTGATAGAGGGCTTGATAAAGAAAGCAAGTGGACCAAGCCACTGGACTATCTGGGGGAGGCAACTGTCAGGGGCACAGACTAGGACCTTGGTTTTGGCTTCATTTAGTGGGAGAAAATTCTCATTCATCCAACTCTTGACTGAATCCAGACAGCTGCATAAAATCTGTATTTTAAAAACATCCTGGTGTTTGAAAGACACAATCTGAATATCATCAGCATAAAAATGATAAGAAATACTGTTAAAAGAACATAAAATATGCTACAAAGGCAGCAGATATAAAATAAACGATAAAGGTCCCAAAACGGAACCTTGTGGGACACCAGAAATGAGGGATGCAGAAGAGGACTTAAAACTTAAAAGATCTACCAGTCAGATATGAGGGGAACCAGTTTAAAGTGGAACCGGATACCCGGATATCGTCACTTTCAAATAATCAATCAATCAATAAACCGGTCAATCCAATTACTTTAATTGTAGAACACTTTTCATCAACATGTGTATAACCCAAGGTGCTTGACATAAAAGACATTTATTCATTTATACGTGTTTACCAACAGGCCGAAACCTATTAATAGGCGAAATAACAGGCAAAAATCACTGAAGTTTTTACGTAAAATATACCAAATCAATATAACAAAACAGTACATTTCATAAAATAAAACATATGTTAACACAATAAAAAGCCATAAAACACAATAGACTAAAAACAAAAACAATCCAAATGTCAGGTGATAGGTGATTGTGGCTAATAGCTTGGAAAGCCATTGCATAAATTAAAATACAGATGGGCTAAAAATGTACAAGTGATAAACTATTAAAGTTATAAAATACCTAAAAACTAAATAACTAATTTAGGTAAGTGAATTATGTAAATGCTAAGAAAAAAAAAATGTTTTTTGAATTTATATTAAAACATTTCTATAGATTGAATTCAATTTAGTTTTATTTATGTAGCCCAATATTACAACTTAGTTGTCTTAACAGGCTTAACTAATTGTACAAAACATTAAATGAGTTATACAATAAAATAGCTGATTGCTAAACTAAACAGACTAAACTTAACTGGGCTTCCCTGCCCGTAGACTCTCGTTCAAAAAACCTGATTCCAGGTAAAATAAAAAAACAAACCTCAGGGATGTCCACATGAAGGAGGGATCCTCTCCCAGGACGGACAGGTGATGTGCAAGAACTCTTAGAGAAGAATCAGCTCTTCTAATTCTACGACTACATGTTTAAATAAGATGCAAATGCAGGAGTCATTTAATCAGAGATGCAGAAACTCTCAGATCCTGAGGTAAGTTATTCCCTTTTTCTCACTTTAGTTCTATAGAGTGTAGACTCTTAAGCATGTCTTGCATATGGCGTTAATTTTCATGCAAAATAATGCAATACAAAGGAAGTGTAAGAAATTTCAGTTTTCATTTTGTTACTTTGTATTGAGGATGTAGAATTTTCTCTGTTGGCGCACTCATAATGTTCCAGCTGTGCTAAACCCCGTTAACCTAAATCAAGGGGAGATTCCCTGTGAATATTTCATGGAATGAAAATGAACAGAGCTATAGCACCACATTAAAATTAATGTCATGTTTGTGGCTGCCGCATATTTTCACCCAAATGATTGTAATGGAAATGATGACGCTCCTGAGCCTGCATGTAAAGAGTAAATCTCCTCCAGAGTCAAACGTCTGGGATACTAATGGGAAGATGTTTCATTGCCGGAGACAGACATGTGGGAGAGCGAAGAAGCCACATTTGCATCGATATCACAGCAGAGAACAGATAAAAAAGAAAAATGTTGGGAAAAACTAAGTGACTAGAATGTTATATTATATTATCATGTTTTTGCCCACTGTAGACACATGATGTTTTTTTTTTTTATTATAAATTAAAAGCAATGTAAGGAGTTTCTTGAAGGAGCCATCAAAACACTGGAAAATCTTCAATCTCATCTGCATTAGTCTTACAAACTGACTCTGGATTCTACAGCACATGACTAAGCTACAACATATAGCAGTTTGCATGCTACTCCCAGCTACAAATGACCTTTTGACTAATTATTCTATACAGTTTTGACTTATGGACCATATTTCAAAAGTCCTGCACAATCTTCAATGAGAAAAAAATTAAAGCTATGGGCAAGAAAGGTGTAAGGAATCATTTTGAGCTAAAGGCAAGAGGACCATTACATTTTTTTTTCTCTTTTCTATTACTACTATATAAAGTTAATGACTTGTGTGTAAAATATTGTCTAAACATTACTTTCAGGCACATTGGACTAAAATGTTTGGGGTGCAATAGATTTGAATCTAGATTAGATGAATAAAAATGAAGAGAAGAGGTTTCACAGGGGAAGAAACTAATGAACTGTTGGTTTTAATTGAAGATTAAAAAGAAAAAAAAATCAATAATGATTTTTGTTCCGTATAGGTAATTATAATCAGTCCTATTTGCAAAAACTTGATTACAGAATTATGTGTAACTTTCAGGACCTGCTGATCAGTTTTACTGCATAGACACAACTTTAGATGGTAACTCAAAACTTCCTTACTTTGTGTTTATCTTTTTTTTTTTTTTTTAATAATGTGCCTGCATCTCTAAGATCAGCGACCTCTCCCTTGCCCACTGTCCTGCAAACTCCACAAATGTCATCCCTCTGAGATTTGACAAACTTTCTTCTAGAGAGGAGGAGCATGTTTTGCAATGACAACCATATGGTTGTTGTTATTGAATGAATCTAGAGAAGAGCCTCATTGAACACGAAGCCAACAGTCTTTTGTCACCAAGGATAACAGGGTCTGGCTGTGTGCATTATGGCTCAGACCAGACGTTTGTGCTGCCTGTCCTTGCATGACGCTCCATCAAAGAGGCAGAAAGCAGATGGGGGAACATGTGGAATGACAGCAGAGGTCATAAAAAGTCCAACATAGATAAATACCGTTGGAAAAAATACGTATGGTGGTGTGAAAATAACAGAGACATTTATAATAGTTGAAAGAAATCCTTAAGCATTTGTAACATTTGATGCGTTACGTAAAATGTCTTTGAAATGAGATTTTCACTCCCCATCTCAATGTGTTTGAAAGGTTGTGTGTCTTTTACAAGAGAAGGAAAAAGCAGGGGCACAGAATTGATTATGTAAATCTGCAGCAGAGACTTTTCACTGGCCCGTGTTGTTTCAAGTGAATCCCACAATTTGTCTTCATACATTTTTTCTGCTTCTGAATTATAAAGATTAATACTTGCAGAGGCAAAGACCAACCATCAGCTTCAGTCATTTTTGTCTTCTGAAATTTATGGGATTATAATCAAAGCTTTGCTTCTTCAAACTGTAAAAAAGATGACAGCCTTAAAAAATTAGCTGAACGCTTTAACTGTTGTTTGGTTACTCTTTCGCTGTAAATAACCACATTTTGAGGGAAATGCATTTACTATTGTCACTAAAAAGTAACAAGTAATTGATTTTACTACAGTGTTTGCTCATTTATTGGGGGGATACCACACAAAAAAACCCTCTGATATGTGAAATCTGCAAGTTAGGATTGCTTTTAGGCTGTAAAACCCCTCATTACACACTTTTTACAATTTTCTCAGGCAGCCATGCATTTGTTCACACTTTTCGCTCTTTTTTTAAAACTCTTAACAATAAAAAAATAAGTCCGCTAACAGAATAAAAACAAAGATTTGCTCAAAATTTAATTGTTTTTTAAATGTAATAAACTGAATGCATTCTGTACATGAGGCATGGCACGGATTATATTGAATGACAAGGTCAACAGGAATCAGGATGCAGAATACAGAGGACTTAAAAACGAAAAAAAATCTCAACACTGAAATTTGTCTGCTGCTTTTTCGCAAAATAATTTAGCAAGTTCCCCCTCCCACACATCCGTTTCGCAAAATAATTTTGCAAAACACAAAAGGTAAACCACACACCTCACAAAAGTGAGGGGACACTGAGCTGTGTTGGAAGAAAGATTTTACCTTCAAAGATTTTTTTGCACTTCGAAGGTTGTGCATTACTCTCAACACTGCCTGAGGCTGTATTTTTGTGCCATAACAACTACAAAGTTAAATAGAAACACAAAACGTTAGGAGACAAAGTCAGAAGTTGTGATGTATTTGAGTTGTATGTGTTTATCTTGCCGTCTGTATTCATGTGTGTACGGGACACCATGCAAGTTGCCCCTCCCACACATCTGTTTCTTGAGTTTCTCAAATGAGCTGTAATAATAATATGTTAAAGCTACTTATTGTTGGGGAGCAGATAAGAGCAATGCCTCAGAGTTTTTTGAGAGAACTTTTCTTTTAGGTAATGCTACGTTCACACCAGCCTCTGCAATGCACTTTTAAGAAGCCACTTCCAAAGGGAAGTCTATGTAAATTTAAGTAAATGCAAGTAAAAACGTTTGCATTCACGCATAGCTACAACAGCGTTTTTAGGCTTTATGCACAAAACACACGGCCATTTATCCCGCGTTGAAAGTTAAACCAGTTGAACTTTGTCCAATCAGGGACTTGGATTTGGCTGTCATGGGTAGCATCCATTTTAATTCATGGTAGTGCCAACACTTTGGCAAAGTGACAAAGTGATCACGAAGCAGAAAATAATAATTGCAGTTTGTCCCTGGATATGACACCAAGTCTTCGATTTATTGAGATAAAGCTGTGAAAGAAAAAGTCTGGAGTGAGATTTGGGAGATTTGCACCATTTTGACATTCCACACCAAGCCTCTTCCAACTGTGAGTACCTGCACTAGTATCAGGTTGTGACAGTCCAATGTGAGCACCGTATGCTAAAAGCGTGTTCAGGAACCCACATTCATTGCATTCTTGAGCATCACATACCCGCTGTGTACATAGTATTAGGGTCAAATTTTTAAAGTGAGACAAGACCAAGATGGTGTGGCTCATGAGGTGCAAACATCTTGAGAACTTTTGTGGACTTTCACAAAAATTGTTCCTAAAAACGTCCCCACCACTCACAGTCAGTATCCACTACTGAGCTGTTTAACTACATTCAACTTCGATGGGATACTGTCAGTTTATTAGTGTATATTTTTATAGTATCCATAAACATAATTAGATTTTTAATTTTAATCACAATCAGATACAAATAAAAATGACCAAACTGTATTGCTTTTGAAGAAATGTCAATTCTAGAACAACACACTTTTGTTGTTTTAGAAGAAAAAAAAAACTATTGAAACATTTCATTAATTTAGAATAATGGGATATCAAGCACAAGCTTTTGTTGAGTTCCCAACTCTAGAGCCTGTCATGAATAAATGTGATGAAGGACCCAGATCCAAAAGATGAGCCTCGTGAAGAGGAAATAAATTCAACAGATAAACTTCAACAAGAAAGAAAGCAAAACATGCGCTAAAATATGACAAAATAAAAATTTGAAGTTGATATAAAACAACAGGGTTATGGCAAGAGGATATTTCATTGAGCAACTTAAAGCCAATAGACTTAGAATAAATGAGTGTGTAATACTATCATTTTGTCCGAATTCCCATCCTAATCCCTAACTACTTAAAAACTATATAGTGCAGGACACTATTTTCTTTTCTGCTTTTTTTTTTAAACGGCAAATATGAAGTGACTAATTACACAAAGTGAAAATGTAATCTGAGCATTTTACGACAACTATTCATGAATCCACTGTGTCATGATGATGACAATGTTGATGGTTTATTAAAAAATAAATTCAAGTACTTTTTTGCAAAAATTGTTCAAATGCATTGTGGTCTATATTCATCATTCTACTGAGCATCGATGCACACTTACTTTTTGCAGAGACTTCTGGGAAATTTCTAGGGCCCTTGATTTTGGAATTGTAGATTCAGACAGCTCTACAAAATGGTGAATGCAGTATATAGTGCACTATGTAATGAGTGGAGAAGCAATTCAGACATACCTATTATCTAACTCTATGAGTTGACTGATATTTGAAACCAGGTGTGTACACAGAGAAAGCAGAAAACCTGAAAACATTTCCTGAACAGAAACCAAATGATGGCCGAGCAAACCAGGAAAAGTGAACTGAAAAATGCACCAATCCGCACAGAGACTGCTTACACTGCAGCTCAGAGCGGGCAGGGGCAGAGCCCTTGACATTTTGCTTTAATGCCCAAGAAGCCAGTGGCCATGTTTCACAGCACTGAAGTGCAGCAGGGATTTGCTCAAGATATAGACTGAATTAAAAAATGAACAAACAAAAGTTCAACCAAAACTAAAGGAGTTCTCCTCTCACCTCTGGGAGGATTATTTGTAATTGGTAAATGCAGTGAATAGATGTTGTGGACTTGTTTTTAGTGTAGTGGTGTTTCAGTAGCATGTTTTCCATAAAACTTTAACCCCTAACTGAGATTATATTGGCTTTGAGTAAATGACCTAAAGGAATATAGAGAAGCCTCAGAGTTATTTGTTTGTTTAGTTCTGCTTTTTCTAAGAGGCTTTCTTGTTTTCATGCCATCAGCCACCTCACTACTGTTTGTTATTTCATTGGTCATTTCTTAAAATGGACATTTAAGTCTAAACTAAAATCTTTTTGATGCTGCTCCCCTACCCCTCTGGCTCCATCCTATTGCTCCAGTTGCAGGGGCATTTGAACCTGCAGCGGTGTCCAAAAGTGTCTTTTTAAGGAGGAACATTGGCAACTTAGGGCTGGCTATGTCTCCGCAGGTAAGGTGACCATTCCACTTGAAGTGTGGAGGAGAAATGCATTTATTCACATTGGTGTGCTCTGAAGCACAAAAGTTTACACTTAAATGTAAGTATTAAGTTTTTTGTTTTTGCATGACTTTATATTTTTTTCAAAGCGCTGGCTCCTATGTGCTAATAGTCACTGACCGGCAACTATTGATGACGTAATTGAGTAGCAGTTACTTCCGCATTTGAAGACACTATTTTTTCTATATCTCTTCCCTTGTGTAGGTATAGGAAGAAGCTGGAGGTATAGGGTAGCAATTCAAATTAGGCCTTAGTTATCAGTATAAACAGTCCACAAATATTACAAATGGTTAGATCCAGTACAACACATTTCCTGTTCAATTCTGCTTCTAACATGAGTGCAGTGAAAGACAAAAGATGTCGTTTACTTTACAGGAATAATTTGCTGTAAAACAACATCAATGTGGAAAAAAAGACTCAGTCAAAATGATTTTTGGATATTAATGAAAGAAAAATAACAAATATGGTATAAAACCTGTAACGCCACTCAGGGACACCATAGATTTTTTCAGTGTTGAGTTTTCATGCCTGTGACCCTGCAGACACTGTTCCAACATTCCAACGTCCTCCTCCTGTCTAAAATCCTCCATGCTAGATTGATGAGATATTCTAAGTTGACCACTGGTCTGGCTGTGATCATGCATGGTTGATTGATACCATGTAGTCTGTCAGTGTGGGACCCTGAATGACACATAGAGGGTATAGAAAAACAATGAATGGATGACAGCGCTTGTGTAGGAAGACTATAAATATACGGCAACATGTGGCTGTCTACATGCAGACAGGCTGGATGTGGAGTTTCAGGATGTTCATGCATTAAGGTAGTTTTAGTTGTGTCTACTTTTGAGTTCAACATATTTATAATGATCACATTTCTCTTATTAACAAATTTGCACTTCACTAAAAACATCTATGGTTTGGAGTGCAATAAAGTGCCTGGATGGCTGCATTGTAGCTTTTATTGTTGTTGCTGCTTGACATTTGAATGTCCCCGCTCTGGATCAATAAAGTTTTATTCTGTTCTGTCTTTTTCTAACAAATTATAATTATAATTTTTCTAATAAAAGTGAATCCTAGAAATAGAAGATTAGAGTATGATTATTATATCAATGAATTATGCTTAAAACCAGAGTAAAATCTTTAATTCTGACCAAAAATTGTCTCGTGCATTGTGTGTGTTCAGGTCAAATGCCTCCAGATAGTTAGTAAATATTGTCTGAGGCACGTTATATGACAGCATTAAGACCGTTTGCAATAAAGCACTCATGTTTTCAGTGTTTATTGTGCATAGCCACAGTCTTACTTGCAGTCAAGAGTGACTTCACTCAGTGACTCAATTTAACTTTATTGACTGACGTACTGCAACAATTTCATTTCCTCTCAGGAATGAATAAAATATTTTTTAACTTTATTTGATGGCGAAGGGCAAACATTTCACAAGAACTCTTAAATCGAATGGCTTTAATTAGTTTTATCTGCATTTGTAAATTCCTTCACTGATGGCTGTGACTAACTAATTATCCTGTTACTTGCATTAGAAGAACACCTGCATTGATGATGCAAATTGAAATGTGTCTGGATAGTAATAGATTTTAGGCCTTTAGCATTGTGTTCTGCATTGTTCTGTAAACAAAGCATGAGCACAAACAGATGCTAATTGTTGCCATTAAAGCACTGGTGTTTTGTTAGAGCACTTTGAAAAGATCTTGGGAGAAAATGTTGCCTTGTATGCATCTATCTTTCTTTTTTTATATAAGAGTTTTGCTGCCTAAGTTAAAAAAATACATTTGAACTGACCTTTTTCAAGTCCTTAATATATAACTAATTTTACCTGATGCTTGCACATTGAAGATGCAGATTCCTCCAAAGAATCCAGACAATTCAGTAATCTCTCTTCTTCAAAGTAAAATTCTGTACATTTAGTAGTGGTTGTTTGGTTTAATTTAATTACAGCAAGGGGTCTTCATGCTTCTTCTGACTTATTGGTGAAAGTTCTAATTTGAAAAAAAGTCCATGTTAAACTATAATTATTTATGAAAGTTTTTACCAAAAAGTGCCAAAGAATGGAGGAATTTTTGCACTATTTTAGAAAATCAATTAATATGTTGTACTCCATCTGTGCATCACTGTTTCCCTGGTTCTCTCTTTCAGAGTAAAAACTGTGATTTATGTGGAAATGGGATGTGATTATTTCTTTACAGCCTTAAGGCCCGTACACACAGGGACGAATATTCGCCAGGCGTTATTCGCCAGCGTTTTTCGTCACGTCTTTTGTGTTCACACCCAGGCGATTTTCGCTGACGATGAGCCGACTGAACATGCAATTTCCTTCCCTGACATTAGATGGCGCTGTACACGAGGTGGTCGCTTTTCACTCAGAAGAAGAGAGCCAGTATTTACGCGCTTGTCAGAAGAACATGGTGAGTTTTATCGACTGGTACAAGAACTGAAAATGTCTCATGAGCGTTTAATGGGCAGTGTAGCCGCTACTTGGCGTCTATCTTCTTTGCTGGTATGTGTGCTCAGAAAGGCAGTGTTGTGTTTGAGCGCCCCCAAGTTGTGTTTTACTGTAACTTCAGAAGCTCCAGACACGTGAGCAAAAGCGCCATTCTCATTGGTCGATTAGATTTCGACGCGAGGCGTCAAAAAAAAAAAAACGAACCCGAGACGTTTTTTTTTTTTGACGCTTTGACGCGTGGCGTTTTTTCGTGTCGGTGTGCACACACTCATTGGTGCCCTTTGTTTAGTCACGAGGCGAATTTCGCCGGCGAAATTCGTCCCGGTGTGTACGGGCCTTTACTTTACTCCAAATTTATTGAAATAGCTTTTGAGTTGGCTCAAAGGGATTTTTTTATAAAAAAAATTCTGGATCCTTTCCTTAACACTTCAAGAATATTATTTACCAAAATTTAAATATAGAATATCTTGTGTTTATAATTCCAGTGGTGTTGTATGGCTTGCAGAAAAACAAACAAACGCTTCTTTCAAGATGTTGGATTCTTGTTGGCTTTATTTCCATAGCAACCATTTTATTTTTTGGTCGCCTGGAGGTAATTAAAAGGTCTACATCGTTTTTAGAAGAATTGTCAAAAATAAATTTTTGGATTTCCTTGGCAACAGAGGTCTGTTGTTAACCATGCCCACATTTCTGATATCTGCATATCATATTGCCATGTCATTTCATTGAGCTTGAGCCAACATCTCACTTATAAATGTTTCACAATATTATGGCAAAAAATAAATACCCAGGTTTGCAATCTCACCATGCGGACGCTGTTAAAAACTTCTAAAACCAACTTTTAAAAAGTTTGTGGAAAAATCCATTCAAATTGTTTTTTAGTGCATAAAAACACTTTTGTGCACAATTTCGTGATTTATTTGCAACAACCACACCACAAAACAAGATGATAACCCAATAGTAACATTGTACAGCCTCACTAAATCCATTGCTTTTTTTCCACCAGGAAACCATAACCTTTCTTGTGCTTTCATACCTCTTGCCAGTTATGAGATATTTTGATGGAGCTCATGACAGACACTCCTTTTGGGAATCAAGTTATTTATTAGATTTTGTCGGCGTTGCTTTTTTCCCCAGCCTTTGTTTGTCTATATATAAGCTCAAGACAGATCTTTGTAATAAACTGAATATAATTCAGAATCCTAGATTGAGAAATTGAGTTTACTGCTATGTAGTTTACTTTCAGGCCTTATACAGAAGTCCTTCAACCACAAAGTGTAAATGAAAGAAGTTTATAAAAGCTGTTTATGCATAATTATTGGTCACTTAATTTTGAGAGGCAGAAAAAAGGGCACACCTCATCCTGTGTGTACATAAGGTGCTATAAAAAATTAACTTTAAAAACTAAAGGTGTTTTTAGGTGTACTCAATTAATAGGCCTGTTGCTGCTTTATTTGTGGGTATTCACAATGCATCACTGTTTGACCTGTCAGTTCCTGTAAGAGTTATATTTTTGCATAGGTTTAAGCTACAAAGGTTTAAGGTTTTGAAGACCTATTGAACAGAATGGGCACATGAAACTATCAACACAACAAATTCTTGGGCATCTAAAATGTATACAAGAAAGCTGAAGCAAAAGAGAAAGTACTAATGAACAGCTCTTCAGTGCATAACATCTAAGTAAAATGACCCTGGTTACTAAATACATTACATTTACATTTACAGTTTATTATTATATTTGATGTAAAGGCATTTCTTCTAATAACTGATCAATTCTTCAACAGACTTTCAAAATACAACCACACAGATTCTTCACATGCATGTTTCCATGTTAGCCTTCATTTGTACCGTCAGGTCAACGTTAATAAAGATGTTAAATGCGTTTGTCATTTGTCATCTGAGTTTTAAACTCCTGTACCTGTGCAGGAGGAGGAGCAAAGGGGAAGGCAGCAGGAACTTAACTCACACGGCCCAAACAACTGTTTCAGTTTCATCAGTTTTTTCTTTTAAGCTATGTACCTGAAATGACTTAGTGCATATTAAAGGGTCTATGTCATGCAGAATCAACATTTTGAGCTCGTAAGTGTATTATAATGTTCTTTTCACACAAAAAAAACCCCCAAAGTGGTATTTTGCTTCAATCATGCATTTCTGATTATTCCTGAGCCCCCCCAAATCTATAAAAAAAAAGTGGGTTCATACATATAAAGGTGGGGAAAAGCCCCTTCCAGGAAGAGTCTGCGCTAACACCACCGGCCCCAGGCTAACACACACCCACTTTGCTTTTTCTGGGTGAAGAGCAGACACGCTGCTGAGGCCAACTCTAGGTTGACGTCATGAAATGGGCGACACCCAGATGGAGTGAAAGCTGGTGCCTCAGAGAATCGAGTCGTCTTAATTGTGGGTAGGAAAATGAGCAGCGAAAAGAACTCATGTTTCATATAAAAGTCATTTTTTAATCTGCCAAATGTATAAGGATATAGTCTACTCTATGGCTCAAAAAAAGCACCACATAAATGCATATACATTTGTTTTAAATGCAAAAAAAGATTAAAAGCCAAATGCAAACAAAGATATTTATTATATATATAAAACCTCTAAATTGTTTGTTCATACCCTTTATTGTAATCATCTCACTATACTTTATTTGGATTGTGGCAAATCAGAAGAACTATTTGCTACACTTTGAGTTAATTTGGGGTTTAGCAGAAAGCCTATTTATTGAACTTTTCTATGTGACAGCATAATTATCAGTATGCTGTAAAACCAGGGTTTATTTCTTGACAGGCAGTAATTTTTCTCTTTACTTATTAGATAAAAACTAACTAATTGGCAGCTTGGTTTAGACTGACTGCAGAATTCCCCCACGT
The DNA here is from genome assembly GCA_023969325.1 of Oryzias curvinotus. Taxonomy (NCBI): domain Eukaryota; kingdom Metazoa; phylum Chordata; class Actinopteri; order Beloniformes; family Adrianichthyidae; genus Oryzias; species Oryzias curvinotus. Next base: position 17,135,768 of record CM043709.1, read on the forward strand.
GTCAACGGAATGCCATTGAGACACTGTAGACGTTTGCAAACTGAATTAGCACGTTGATGCACAAAATAGGATTTATGGTGTTAAAGTGGTAGTTTCGTTCACACACCTTTCACTGTAGAGCAGCAAATATCTCACAAGCCACTAGAGGATAGTAGTGGAGGTTAATATTGCCCAAATATATTGCAACACTAACACGTCTAACAATTACCGTATGTGTAAATACGTGTAACACTACAACGCTTTTAGCGATTTAACATTTACATGTTTTTCAAAGCACCACACCCCATTTACTGGGGATGCTACAATTCTATGTTTAAAACTGAGATGTATGTTGCATCGTTAAAATGAATCTGGTGTAGAGTGAATCATTGCATCCCTACTGCATACTAGTATGTTTAAATTGTGTCAAATAATTGTTGAGTTAAATTTAAGAGGAATTTATTTTTTAGCGCTTTATTACATCACACCAGGCTTAGAATGAGCCGACTGACAGGTTTACCTTTATTGTTGCTGAATAATTAGCAACACAAACTGTTTTATTGTTTTGTTATTTTAAGGCTTTTGTTGTTGTTTTGTAATACACAAATCCCACGTTAACCTGAAACAAAACAGTGACTGTTGCATCACTACCATTTATCAAATATATAAATAAACATAGTTGTGCACCAATAAAAGTCAAACAGCACAGTTTTATTAGATTATAAATCTAACCAGAGACAAATAAAAAGATTTTTGCATCAAATTGAATGTTAATTTCTATTGTGAAGTCGGGTAAATTTAACTTTCAGTGAAAAGGGACTGATTTGGTTATCTAGTGAACTGATTGGGCATTCAGTCTATCCTCATACAGGAAGTAGCCCCCCTGTATGAATCCCGACTCAGTATACTTCTACCCCCCAGTCACCTTCTATGATTTTACTCACCGGTTTATAAAGATAATAAATACTTCTGTTTCTTTATCCTTGGATTCATTCTTAGAGTTGCATAGTCAGTTTGTCTTAGTTTCACTCCAATTTCTTTGTCACTTGTTTAATGTTCCTACCTGGTTTTAGTTTCGAATCACCCCTGCTGGATTCAACTCTTGATTATTTCCTCCTTACTTCTTGGTTTTTTTTTCTTTTTCAGTCTAGTCTTGAAACATTTTATGCATCAGTCTCAGAACATGTTAGTTTTATCATGTCTTGTGCAGCTTTAATTTGCGTGTTTGCCACAGTTAGTTTACTAATTCAGTTTATTAAAAAAAAATAATTTAGGTTTCTTGCCTCAGGTCTTCTCCTTTTCCACAAACCACCACCCTTGACAGATTTAGCTTGTGAGCTCTCCATCAATCTCAGCAGAAACCTTAGAAACAGCCAATCAAATGATTTGGGTGTTTCAGAGCAGGGAAACACAAAAACCTTCAGAGATGGAATCCATGAGGACCAAGATTTGGAAGTTCTGATTTATTGTAATATGATAGTTATTATAATCATGTGCTAGAGGAAGAGGGGCAATAAAAAGCTTTGACTGAACAGCAGTGAGTACACGTGTCACATTGAAAGAAGAAAAACACATACATGTATTGAAATGAAGGACGATGATGCTGTCCTAAAACGACAAACAAAAATGATGCAAAGATCCTGCAGAGCAACTGTTGCATCTTTAAAGAGGCCACCAAAGAAAATGCATCTTTATATTAAAAGCCAATTGACTTAAACATCTGGGTTAATCTCAATCATTGATATGTTTTTAAAAAACTAAACTTCAACTTGGTTTTAATGCAAAACAGTCCATTTCTTTCTGTCTGGTAGCCCTTTTCACATGGAATCAATTTTAAAAACAAGCAGTCTTGACAAAACAAAAAAATCACTTAAAAAAGCATTAACATTGATAAGATTAGGGACAATATTTATATAAAACAGCACATTATGATAGCTTGACAGTTGGCAGGAATTGGTGATCTTTATTCAAGAAGCTGGCTTTAACTTTTGACAGTGAAAGTCTGATGGAAAACAAACGTAGCAGAAAAGTGAGAGAATGTATATTTGTGAAAATATATCAACTAGGAGTTGGAAAAAGATAAAAAAAAAGTATCAAAGTATCAAAAAAGCTTTTTTCCAGATAAAGTTATCCAAGATTATGGATAAAGCACAACATTGCTAAAAACAGGCTTCATAATTAACACATTGTGTTGGCTAATGTCATCAGGGAGGAAGTTATTTTGGAAAAATGGTGACATAATGTCAATAGGTAGACTTACAGGAAGGAAGTCAGAAGGAAAAGAGAGGAAATTTGACTTAAAATGAATTATTGAACACATGAGCTGATGACACAGTGCTTCTTTTCTGGATGCTGACCTTCAAAGAGTGCTTGTAGACTTGCTTGGATCAAAACCACGGAGCTCGAAACCCCTCTGGGTAGCCTAATGATCTTCCTAATCAGGTTAGGAAATATGTTTAAATAAGCCCTTTAATTTATTCAAATATTCAATGCACATTCCTCATTTTATGTGAAATAATGAGAGAAAAGGAGAGAAAGAGCGAGGAGTGGGTGGAGAGTTTAGCACAGCTAGAGAAAAGAAGAGAATGAATCAAGAGATGACAAAATGTAATTTGTCATCCTATTCAGACAAGCAGTGCCTGAAATGAGAGTTAACAGAGAATGTGGAGGACTGCTCTTTAATTGGACAAGGCCACTCTTGACATTTTCAAGCCAAACTTCTGCGACAAGGATAGGAGGGAATGTGTTTTAACTACAAATTATTTCTTTTCTGGCATTGGTGTTAATGAACAGATTCACAAAGGCCCCTTAGAAAAAAGAAAAAAAGTAAATGGCTTCTAATTTGACAGAAATGCTTAAAATACATTTCATTTGTAATTTGGACTGGTAAATAAAGACAATTGAAGCTAAAACTCATGCTAAAAAAATATTTTTAGCTTATATTTGAATTTATTTTATCAATTATTTTATGGATTTTCAGTTGGTATTTCTTGCAACTCAAATGTGTGACTTCCCATGGCCCGATTGTTTGCACCCTTGAGCTGTTTTAGTCTCCTGGTTGTCATAGCAACACCTGTTACAATAGGAGTCTCTGGAACAAACCTGCTGTTTTTGGCTCATTTGCCAAACATTGTTTAAAAAAGTAAATTCTTAAACTTTTTATCAAGAGCAGCAATCTTTATTTTATTTTTGCATTTGTTTTGGGCTAAACTAATTCATTTATGACATTAACATGTTTTCACTGTCGTGAGAAACTATATAATGCAAAAAATCTGGAGACTTTGTTATATTTTTACTTTCATTAGTTGCAATATTACGTTTTTCAAAGAAAGTATTTTCTTTTTGGTCATTAATGCAAATTCATTTTGAACAGAAGAAACTGAGTTTTCACTGTTAGAAGCCTCCCTTTTGTAATCTTGGCAAAAGTACAACGGATGATAAACTCTTTCAGCAGGTTTCTGCATCTTTGATTGCTCAAAGAGGTTGTAATTAGAGGTTGTAATTACTAAAACACGTTTGTGTGGAGGAAATGAAATGCGAGTGTCTAGGGTTGAGCATTGCACCAATAAAAGAGGCAGAAGAGTTGGGGGCCTGTGCTTGTTAGGCCTGAAGCAGCCCGGTCAAGCTTCCCGACTCCTCTTTTAAATTCAGTGACATCATAGCAAACCAATATTCACCCGGACACACACAGCTGCTCACCTCTGCATGAACACAAAAGTGAAGGTACACTAAACATGAAATATGTAAGGCTGTGTGCTTGCATACTCAGATATGCGAGAGAAAAAGTTTGCGCTTGTAGTGGATTCGGGTTATGCGTTGGTCTGCACACAATCTGAGTGTGCAAATTTGTGCTCCTGCAGAAGTTCAAACACTCTAATCATGCCATTTTCTTTGCAACTTTTTTTTTTTTTTCCAGTTTTTTTTTTTAGGGGGGGGGCGTGTAACATTTTCCCTTTTATTCTCTGTTATAAAAGTAAAATCTGTCAAACACAAGTGAGCCTCCCCCTCATTTCCCATCCCGCTAGCAAATTATTACCTCACAACCCCAAGCTAACACTGGTGCAACACAAATGGCGAGCAATATTGGAACTAACCAGCTGTACAGTTTTGAGTCAGATTCCAGCTAGGACGAGGTAAACAAAGACATACATGAATCTATTTGTCTGCAAGTGGAAGCATCAGAATGGAGCAGTGCAGGAAGTTTGTGACTTGCCATAGTAGCTTGTACATCGCACTTACAAGCTTTTATCAGCGGCATTTCTGCCTCTACTCCTGATTCACAACAATTTGAAAAAAGAAATACAAAGAAATGCAGTTTTCATCTTAATCTTTTTATATATATCCTCCTTCATGAGATAAATGCCACAAGAACATGTTAAAAACACCCAAAACACGATTTTGATTGGAGTGGGTCTTCAGTTATCTACAGAGTCCTTTTCCAACAATTAGAGGTTTACCTTCAAAATCTTAAATTCAAATTTAATGACTCCAAAATTAGTTCGAATTTTGTAATTGTTTGGATTTCTTAAGTCACAAAAGATCCCTGGCAAAATTACCGACTTTCCTGTGTTAAACAGCAGAATGTTTGTAACATCAGCTGAGAAAAAAGTCAGCTTGGGTTAATTCTTTTTCATTTTTACGGAAGTAATTAAGTAGTTAAAGTGTGATTTTATTTCCTGCTTCCAGTTGGTTAATATATTTCATGAACATGTGCCAAACTTTTCTTTTTGTGTAACATTTGTTTGGTTTTAATTTTTTTTTAAATGAATACTTTGATATTTCAGCTTTTTTAGGTGCTTTTTAATGAAATTTTAACTGAATGGTAAAACACAAATATGTCATGTAATTTATTTTATTATTTACACAAATTATCCAACTCAGTCATATGACTTGTTTGCATTCCTACACACTCAAGTGTTGCTAAAACTATCCTGGGTATATATATTTTAAAGGTTTTATGACATAATTAATCTTTCAAATTACTGATGACATGTTATTTATGCATTTATTTAATTTGAATATGTTCCTTTTTAAATTAACATTTCCCAAAGTCAAACATTTATTACTGAAAAAAAAAATAAACAAACAGCATGAATGATGAAACCAGTTTTACCTCAACCACTACCTGTATACAAGGTTATTTTATAATGACTTTGACATTTTTAGGTAAGTTAAAACTACACCACAGTTCCAGAAATAAGTGACTGAATGAACACATGAATGACAAAATCTCCAACAAAACCTCATATTTTTGCAGAGCCTCCACCGGGGATGTGCAGTCTGGACTCATCACTAACAAGCAAACAAACACACCGCTGCCATGAGCTCTGCTTTATTGAACTGCTCTACAACCGTTTTAGAGGGCTGGAGTCTATAATCACTCTGCAAGCCTTTTCAAAGCTCATGTACAACATCCTAAGCAAAATGAAAGCTACAGTGGGAAAACATCTGGACATTTAATGAGGGAACCATATCTATAAATGCAGGCGTTTCACAAGGCCTAGTTAGGTTTTATGTTGCAGATGGTGTCGCACACGTACCAGTTAACATGAAACTTCTTTTCACTTTTTTGCTTCTTGATTTCCAATGCTTTACCTGACAAGATGGATTACTTTACTATGTTTTATAGAAACTACAAACAAAATGGTTAACTTTAAAGGGAGGGAGTTTTAAAAATGCATTTTAGCAGCAAGGCAGCAAAAATCCAATATATAAACATATTTTTTCACTTGCATTTTAGTGATTTTAATGGTTTTATAACAACTGGGTGCATCAGAGTTGCAGTTTTGGTCTGACTTATAACAATATCCAAGCTCCTCTTGCAGTCTTGCATATCTGCACAAGTAACCCAGGGAGCAAGAAGCATTTTGCCCTTTCATCACATCATTAAAGAAAATAAGCATTTAAATTCTCTGGACCCACTTGGGGAAGTGAAACCCTGCGTGGTCTGAATATTGTCATACTTTTAGAAGCTCATTTAAGGCTTTGCTTTAGAGGAACAATGCTCACACCTTTGCCAGTGGACAGTGTTCTACTCTTGACAAGTTGCTAATAAACAGGAGACACAAGTGAGAGCAATGAATTTATCCACTTTTTAAGTTTTTGTTTCCTTTGTTTTGGAACAACTAAACTGAACAGCTCTGTTCCCATTGTGGTCTTCCTACAATTATCACACACTTTCTCATTTAAATGAATGGGAAGGTGTGTCCAAACTTTTGGTCTGTACTGTATATCTTTACTAAAGTCAAATACATATTTTGAAAGTAAAAAAAAAACATCTTAATAAAGAAATGTCTTATTTCATTAACCTTGTTTGCAGCTGTGAGAATCAAAAGGCTACAGTAGTAAAAAAAAAAAAAAAAAAAAAAAAGAAAAATACAGTTTTTGTCTCAATTGATGGCCAAAAAAGGATGTTCTTTCTTAGAAACATGTTTAAATAAGCAAAAATGCTGCCAAAAATTCACAGGACAAAAAATGCTGTTGTTTTTAAAGGCAGGCTGACAATAACAGGAAAATATAGTTATAATATAGAGAGTACAGTTAATAATTGTGCATTTTTTTAGTTTTTAAATTAGTTTAATCGGAGCCTCAACTTGCCAAAATGTGTAAATGAAAAATAAAGTTTGATCTCATTTTAAAGAAAGCTAGAGAAAAGTTTCAGCCTTAATAACAGAGTTGTAGGAGATGGGAAAAAAAAAAACAGCAGCACAAATACACAACACACCAATGAGGCAAAGAAGAGAAGAGAGTGTTAGGAATAACAACATCAAGGATATGCCAGTGAACAGAGACATAATGTCAGGTGATGAAACAAAGGGTACAGGGCAATTAGTCAACTTCACCCAGGCACAAATTGAAGAGAAGGGAAACCTGCAGCGTACAACAAAAAAATCATACCAACATAGACAGAAAACCGTCTGAAGGAAAATGAAAAAATTCAAAGCGGAAAAGAACAGTTCTGTAAAAAAGCAACTAATAACAAAAAAAAAATCCAGAGAGATTCAGAAACAAGCCATCTTACAGTAAAAAGTACATTTTCCCCTAGTTTTTGGAGCTCATGCTCTTGGTTGCTCTAAGATCTTTGCTCTTCTGACATATTCACCCCTTGTTGCCGAGGCATAGTACACATATAACACACAAAAAAATGTTATCCCCATACATATTCATGTGTGCAGATACGCATATTATATTAAATACACAACTCAAGCAACCACAGCTGATGTTATATCAATTACCTCTGCATCTCAGTGAACACAAGGTGCATTTACTCCCACAATGCAAGGTTTTACTCTTGATAAGACACTTATGATGCTCTGCTCTAGACTTTTAACTGCAAATGGCTTTGATCTTTACAAAAACAAAGCTAAAAGCAACTCATTAAGTCTTACCAGAAACACTATAAAGATACAAGTGAGTGTTTATTTTTGAGCTACGCTGGGTTTTATTTTTGTAATTTTATAATATGAAGGTCCAAATCCACATTTGCTGTGATTTCAACATAGAAAAGTAGAAAAACGGAAGTTCATTCTTCACATAGTTAACCCAAACACGTCAAAGTCTCATTATGTAAGTCTTAAATATCTTTTGGTGACCAGATAGCTAAAAAAAGGTGTTTGTTTGCTCCTGTAAAGTGTTGCACATCCGTGTAAAGCTGCTTTTCACCACTGCAAAAGATTTTGGGCATAAACCTCCTTCCATTAGTGACAGCTTTGAGGATGACTTAAAGGAAACATTAGACTCTGACAATATCTACCAGGGGTACATTACTTTGTAATGTATTTGTCATTTTTATGTTGTGGGATCAATAAAGTTAAATTCTATCCTAATTTGAAAAGACAAACATCTGTTTTTATTCATTTACTTTGCCACCCTACACTTTTCAGTCCATGGTCTTACAATTTTTGCAGAATTACTTCTGGAAAATTGCCGAAGTCGAGTTAAGACCAGTATGTCTTATAATTTCTGCAGAACAAGAACTTTTTAAAGACATTATTACTGACCAATAATGGTGCAATGTATACCATGTGATCCAGTTGGTGTCTACACACTCATTCCCCAAGATTTGGTTTGATACTGACATACTTTTAAACAACACAGCAGTATTTGACAATTTTTAAAAAAAAAGCTTTTGAGTGGTTAATTTTATAGTATTAAATATTTAGTTAAACTCTTGCTGGCTCTCATTAAGGAACTGCTTAAGAATTGACCAGATGGGGCATTAGACGATACTTCTTGCTTGAATCAAAGCAAGACCGTTGAACGTTAATGTTAATAAAGTAATGCAGCATTTTTCTTTTTCTTTTTTCCTCTTTTCTTTCTTTTTTTTTTTTTTATAAATGCAGCAATAATTCTAACATTAAGTCTGAGACTATATATCATTTTGGGAAAGCAAAATCTTTTTCTAGCTTGACAAATGGCAAACTCTTGGAGAATAATGGGCTCATTGTGTGCACTTTCACTTCACATTTTCCCTTTGTTTCAGTTGACACAGGAGTCACTGTGAATGGTGCCAAGGAACATCCAATTATATGAGGCTAATGGTAGATGCTTAAAATAATGAAGCACTTATATTAACCTGGTAAACACAGAGTTCATCATGAATTAATGAGTTCATGTAGGTTTAATGAATAGTTCAACATCTGCCATCAGTAGTCATTGTTTTTCTAAATCTTAACAGTTTAAATGTCATAATTATTTCTAGTTAAGTTCATTTAAAGTAGCATTTGAAAAGAAAAGCAATGCTGATATCAGCCTGTTGACTTATCACCCTTTTCCTCCATCCCTGTGTAATATATATGTCTATGGGTTTCTGTAATAAATTGCATTTTTTAGAGATGCTTCAACAAAATAAGATTCACAAGTGGTGTATTATTTATTTGTAGCTAAATCACCTGGTTGCAAATTCATATATGGGTTAGGGTTAGACACAAAAAAAGGAAACTCCTTCAAATACAACCGCTTCTGCGGAAGAAAATAAAACATCAAATCAATTTTTCATCCATTTTGCCACAAATATTGTCTTTTTATTATTGTTATTTATCTTGACTATCATTCAACAAAAAAAAGTTTAAAACCCTTTCATTTTGTCTATGGCAGTGACATTTACCAAAAACAAGTGTTTTCACTCATAATTAAATAATAACGGAAAGTTTTTTCAGATTAATGCATGAACAAAAATAAAGAAATTCAAAGTCCACTGTGAGATCACTGCAATGAGGGTCAGAATTAATTAACAGGTATTCTCAGGATGTCATTCATTAGAAACTGCAAGAAAAAAAAAGCCCAACTTAAAATCTGCGCAAATGATCTCCAAGACGTTATTTTTTTAATAAGAGTTTGTATAATTTTGCTACTGAAAGAGTAATTTTGGCCCAGTTCTTTCCCCTCTGTGACACTGAGGCTGCATTGTGGGCAGAACAATGTGATGACAGGGCTGTCCTTTGGGAACATCTAATTAGTTCCACTAGGGGAGCAAAGCAGCACCACAACGTGCCCTGATATTTGGCTTGTGCTTTCAGCGTAAAGATAGCCAAAGGGTTCACTTTAATTGCAAAAATGCCACCAGAATTTTAGCCTCCAACTTCACCTGTCCCTCATCAGGAGACAACGGGGGATTGCTTGATGCCGTATGTGTGTTAGCAGTCAATTGTGAACCACAGACTTTACAGTATCAAGTACACCTGAGTGTGATAACATGTCTGTCATTCCCACTCACACTTCTCCTTCTTAGATATTCAGCAACAATTTCATTTCTTTCAGCACATTGGAAGAACTGTGGACACAGACACATTCTTTTTTCCTGACAGCAAAAATCTTGCAGAAGGATAATCAAGGGTCACATGTAATGCAGCTGTTCAGAAACTAATGTGTATTTCACACTGTTGTGAAAAATATAACTGCAAGGACAAAACCTTGTTGGGTTATGGACTTAAGGCAACTTCAAAAAAGAAAACATATCTGAAACATCCCATTTTTAACTACAAATATGTAAAGCAATGTATATTTCTGTGGTCTGCCACCCGTCAAGGCTAAAAGAGTCATTGGTCCAGTTTCGTACAGACCGAAACCAAGCCAGAGCCGGACTTTACCATTTAAAAAATTATACGTTATTTATATATGTTTGTGAAAAGTAAGCCATTCCTTTAATAGAAAATGTAGCTTTTGCAATAATCACATTAAGAAAGTGTTATCATTTTCTATATTTAATAGCTTTAACTTCTTTTACTTTTGAAAGCAGCACAAGTCCCTTTCAAAATAAAATAGACCCAAGTGTCAAAAACAATCCTCCTGCTGCAACAAATTGACTTGAATTAAAAATACAACAAAGTCAAATGTGGCAATTCCTATCATTATGACATGTAGCAGAAGATCAGAGTATGTGCTTTATGCTTATTCCAAAAATAAATCAGTCCTACAGTAGATTTTTACAATAGATTTTGATCCCTTTTACCATCATTTTGCTCCTTTATCTGAGAAAAATATGTATGTTAAAAATGTAAACATAAATGACTAAACTGAAATAACTCAAACAATTGAATCAAAACTGTTTGCATTTTTGCTTCAAAGCTAAGAGCCACAATGGAGGGACAAAGAAGCTGCATGCGGCTACGGAGCCCAAGATTGAAGACTTCTGCTTCATATACAGTACAGACCAAACGTTTGGACACACCTTCCCATTCATTTAAATGAGAAACTGTGTCCAAACTTTTGGTCTGTACTGTATGTCCTGTAAAACTAACTTTTCTTTTTTTTTTTCTATCACTTCTGAGACAATAGTTGGAAATTTTAGTTGGGAATAACTAAAAGCAACTTTGCTTTCAATGTGCAAACAATGATGCAAACAAACACAACAACAGAACTTGAAGAAATAATGCAATACATTTAAAATGCAAGTATTAAAAACCAGCATGGAAATTAAAAACATACAGATTTTTTTTAGTAATTGCCCAACACAACTTCACAGTCTTAAGGCCTAATAAAAAAGAGAAGAAGAAGCTTTCAAGTACTCAGTTTTATCTGCTTTAGGAGGAAGTTATGAATATGTGTAGACAAACACAACCAGAGTTTGGGGGGCTTTTTTTGTGTAGCACACACTGTTATATACAAAATCAATTTGAAAGAATTAGAAAGTTGGATTAAAGAAGTCAAATATCTTAAGTTCAGCTGTACCATCTAAAATAACTCTTATTTTAAAATGTGTTTTATTTTATGATCCATCTGAGGTAACTGTTTTTTAGGATGCAAGCTGATATTTAAATCTAATATAAAATGACTGATTTTGATATAAATATTGAATTAGCCTACCATTGGAGCAGTAATGGCACCATGCCTTTTTAATATTTTGCTTCAGCTAAAATTGAATTTTAACCACCTGAAAACAAAAGCTTTCATTTCAAATGTGTTTTCTTTCCCTGCAGCTCTCAGTTTCCATTTGGCTTAGCTACATTTTGGCGAGGTCTAACTGTGGCACGCCACGCAGAAACTAAAACACAATTTGGTAGCGATTCATTTTTAGCAAGTCTTTGCCGTGTCACATGCTGCTCTCTGCATGGTGCTCCCTTACACACAGACCTCACTTGTTTCACAGTGAAATGGGTAAAAGGGCGGTGTACTGGACCATAGTCGATACACCCATAGAATAATGTCACCAGCATAAAAAAGAATTGACTGAAATGGAGAAGTGGGGTTGCTTACAGTATGAGTCACATTGTCTGATACCGCTGCAGGCTATTAGGGTTAAGTGAAAGCACAGAGTCAGCAGGAAGAAAGGTTGCTTTCCCACCAGGCAACATGAAACGCCTCAGAATATTTATTGTGGCCCACAGGGGAACAATCTGGGAAAGTCAAACAGCTCACCTGAAGGAGCCAGATCAGTATGAGTTCAGGCCATTCCACCAAATCCTTGCCCTCTGAAGAGATGGATTAGCCCTTCAAGGGGGAATAACTTGGGGATTATCTAGCATTTGTTATTTTGGAAGGATTTACATTTTTATGGGTATTTAAACACCTAATTGTTTTTTTAATGGGCACCAACAAAGTTACAAATTCAGAGAGAGTAATGAAGCTCTGTAAATGTTTATACTTCTTAATGAAACTTTAAGGTAATCCCACAAAATGACAATCTACAGTCACTATAAATTCGACTCCTGTTCTAATAAGTTTATTGTATTAAAAATTCATGATGGGTTAACAATGGACTATGCTGGCAGCATAACGTTTTTACCACACGGCCTGACTGCCTGAGTCACCTTCATTTGAGAAAGTCGCCTTTGCTAAGATCTTTTGATCAAGCAGATGTAATTACCTTTATTCCACATTTCAGTGAAAAACCCTAAAGATATTTTTAAATTTCACCCATATATTGTGTGATTAACCCTTGTACTTTCCAAGGCACTTTAACATTGGGAGTGGGATCATCTAGACCACATGTGTCAAACTCAAGGCCCGGGGGCCAAATGTGGCCCGCCATGTCATTTTATGTGGCCCGCGAGAGGATAAAAGTTTATAAATTCTTCAAATAAAAATGTTCTTTAGTTGATTTCATATTATTTATGCGTAGTTACTGTAATTATTCAATGTTTGCAGGTCTTACGTGTCCATGCAGACAAAATGTTACATGAGTAATACATGTTCTTTCTAGCTCAGTTTTATGTTATTTTCTTTATTTTTTTTTTTTTAATTTTTCTTTATTTTTTTTTTTGTATTCACCTGGACAGTTTGATCCTTCATTAAGTGAGTTATGTGGGTTTTAATGAGCGGACAAAATTTAAAAGGATTTATTCTAAAGTAACAAGAAACATATGTTTTCTATGCAATTGCAATTGTTACTTTAAAAAGGTATATTGAATAAATAATGACTTATTAAACATTAAGGAGTAGTTTGATTTATTTTTCATTACTTTTAGTGACATGTATAAGTCATATCTGGCCCTTTGAGGACAGCTACTATGCTGATGTGGCCCTCGGTGAAAATGAGCTGGACACCCCTGATCTAGACCCACTAGACAGTGGGCTGAACCTTTTTTCTTCAATGATTTGTGATCTTCACTGGTGTCCATGGATTACATGAAATCCTCTCCACCTCTATCCACCTTTGTCATGGAAGGGAGAACACGTCAATGTAAGGGTGGGGTCATCTGGACCCCATAAGATAGCACAAGGGTTAAACAAAGATAAAAACATACACATTGCACGCAAAAAAAAGTTTAGAATCATAGGTATTTACATTATAGCAAGTACATATCAGTTTCAGCACCACACCACCATTTGAAACTTGAAAAAAACACATCACTGGTAATAAAACATTGTATACCTTTGGCACACTTGAACTTATATTCAAGCATTTGGCTAATAAACTGACGCCCACTTCATTCTGATTTTGTGTGAGCTCAGCTCCTTTGAAAGGCACCATCATCCAAATTACTTCTCCCCTTTTGATACACCCCTCTGGAAGAATTCTACTCTGATCAGTAAACACCATATTATTGTGTTTGTGCACTGGTTTGGAAGGCTCGAGGACATAACATTTCGGTCATGGCCCTAAATCAGCAGACTGAAAACCCACTAAGAGAGAGGGTGTGTGTGTGTGTGTGTGTGTGTGTGTGTGTGTAAATATGCATTGGTATTTTCTTTATTTATTTAATCTTATTTTATTATAAGTAATTATAGGGTGGGATTTACAACTAGTTTTAGTCTTTCCAACTACAAATGTACGTTTTTCCTGTTTTTATTTCTTCACCTACCTAAAATGTGATTAAGCATGTAACGGGGTTACAGTAAAAGCATACAGTTTACTTTCATTTTAATCAATATTTAACTTTTTTAAAAATATACATAGTAAAGTTAGAGACATAATAAAAAAAGATCAATACAGGAAAAAAACAATTGAAATACGCCACCTTTGTCTGATATATAAAATCTTAATTGGTCTGTCATCTCCTCCACTTAATCAGTTTGTTAACATAAAAATTAGTTAACAGAGTAATTTTAGTTATTATATTTTTTTTTTCAGAACTGCAAACCACTGTGGATCACAGAAACAAAGTGTTCGACTTGTTTAGCCCCTTAAGGCTCTTAAGGTCATGTAGCCACAAGTTGTTGCCACAGGTTCATGACAGCCAATTGCAATCAAGAAATCTTACACAGTTCTTGGAAAGTGATGGGAACTGTATAATATTGATTTTATGACAGGGGCCTGTGAACTGGTAGAAATTTGAATGTGAGCCGCATTTGACCCCTGGTCGGGGCTTTGACATGTTTGCTCTAGACCTTTTTGCTGGTTGCACCCCCCTCAGCAACAATGCAACCAACATAATCATTGTCCCTCTGCTCAACATGCTCAAATCGTCTAAATCTGCTTCCATGCATTTATCAAGAAAATGTCTAAGACGATGTTTCCCTCCAGTGGATTCATTCACGATCCTATCCATCCTCATCATCCCCCAAAGAGAACCTCAACATCTTCAGCACTTTTATCTCTTTTAGAGTCACTGTTTCTAAACCAACAACATGGCTGCCCTCACCACAGCCTTCTGGATATTTCCTTTCATTTTTGCTGACACTTTTTTGTCAAGCATAAACAGGAAACCTTCCTCCAACTATTTCAACCTGCTCACACAAGCTTTTGGATCAATGGAAAATCTTGCAGATGGACATCCTCAAATATACAAATAAGATGGCTCCTGACCATATTGAACATTTTAATTCATTAATCTGATTCTTTAATATATTCAACCTTGTTTTGAATAGTCTTAAGATGCATCATTTACTCTTGTATTTCATTATATATATTACAGTAATTATATGATTTCAATGCTTAATGTTTCATTTGCCAAGAAATTTGATACATTTTCTTTAGAGAGAAATACCTAATTCTGGCATTACAAGATGTGGTTTGAAATAAATCTTATAACCTATGAATATTTTTGCAATTTTCATGTCCTCTGGAAGGATTTTATGATTTCGCTCTGGTTCCTCTTTGGCAATACAGCTGTGAGTCTCAGAAACTGCTTTATCTGTTAGCATGTAAAAAGCTGACTAAAGCCCTGTTTCACAGCAGGGGGGCCCACCATTGTCTGTGTAGAACCAGAAGGGCAGGCTGTGTGGATAATCTTGCTTGGGCCTTACGTGTGGTGACAGTCAATGAGGATGGGGCTTGATTTGCTGCACTTTCAATACTGCATCTGCTAAGCAAAGCATTAATTCTAGGCTTTGTTTGGGCCTCCGGGAAAAAAAAAAACAACAAAAAAAAAAAAACAACAACTTGTCTTTACAGAACGTCTAAGGCCTACAGTCCATTTTTAGAAAATGAGGTACAATATTTTGTACTACCTAGTTGATAAAATTATATGATGCTAATTAGGGGGATCCTTCCTCATCCTCATCAGAGCAAAAAGTGATAAAAAAAAATAAAATTAAAAAACACTAATACAATAACATTTTTAACATCTCTCTCAGTAAAAAGAGAAATAAATAATTGGACTCTCAAAGATGCAATAAAGCAAACTGGTTTTCAGACACAGCTAAGAATACTCAAATTTGACATGTGAAAGAAGAATGTCCAATAATTGATACAAATGTTCAATTTTTTGGGTGAACTGATATTGATAATAGATTCTGGCATCACTCACATAAAAAAGCAGACAATGTGTTTAAGGGAAAGAGAATTTATTATTTGCACTTAAAGCACATTTGAACCCCAACATGGATCTAGATTTGACAAAAGAGTTAAAATGAGATGATCTGGCTGGGATGTGGTAAAATGACAACCAGTTGACTGAAAACCTGATGTGGACATTTAGATAACAAAAAGCCTAAAAAGTGAACGCAAAACATGAATTGGGAATCCAAAGAGGGGACAATCCTCACACAATCCAAAAATTCTGAAAGTAATTACTTTTTGTGTGTGTGTGTGAATTACAGTTGCTCTGCGTGCAGTAAAAACATCATATTCCTAAGAATGGAGGGTTTGGATATATAGACTCAGTTTAAGAGCACATTCACCTATTATTAGAAATCTGGGAAAAAGCTTTCTTAAGAAAGTAAAAAGAAACATTTGGAATGCCTGGATAAAAAATAGTGATAATGCTTTAAGTTTATATTCATACGTACCATTTATCTACACCTCAGCTGAGCATGCCGTCTGTTGAAAGTTAGGCTTTAAGGCAATATTCAAACTTGCTCCACAAAAGGTCAGATCAAAGCACTGTCAGACAGGAATTCATAAAAATGTTTTGTTGTTCTCCAGTAAAATTCCCAGGTGAAACTATTATCATCTTGTGAACCCTACAATTATACACATGCAATCATAGTCCCCTGTGGTGCGGACAGTACTCATGAAATTAATTCAGAATTTGAACTGGTTGGCCAAGTTCAATCCTGTGATATAACCTACCAAAGTGACATCAAATAATTAAACTTCAGGACTGTGGTAAATACAACAATTAATACTGCTTCAGTAGCTATGCAGGACTTGTAAACACTAGAAATCCAAATATGTGGAAGAACAGGAATCTCTCTGGACCATGATGTTTGCAGATGAACACCTAGGAGGAATATCTAGAGAGATGGACGTTTGCTCTGAAATGGATAGGGTCGAAGTAAACAGAGTTTTTGTGTGTAAACGAGAGGAACTCAAGTGGAACGGTGAGATTACAGGGATGACTTTAAGTACTTAGAGTCAACAATTTAGAGCAATAGAGTGTGGGAAAGAGGTGCAGAGTTGGGTCCAAAGATTGTTGGTCAAGAGTCTTTGGGAACAGTAACATTAGATGTACAATTGGTTGATTTTTAGGCTAGGATCCACAAGAACTCTGCATGGAACAAGGTTGGGATGGGTAGAAGAAGGTATCAGGTGTCATGTGTGACAAAAGAGCATCAGCAAGAAAGGAAGGAATTGTGTATAGGATCTTAAGAAGAGGGCCAGTGATTTTGTTGGCAAAATCAAATCAAATCAAACTTTATTTATATAGCACTTTTCATAGAACATAACACAACGTCCTTAACACTAGAACAAAAGATGAAACAAGCACAACAATATAAAAGGATGCTGAGGTTGGAGCTACAGGGAAGATAGCTTTAAGGAATACTATTGAGGAGGTTTATGGATGTAGTTAAGGGGGACAAGAGGATGGTTGGTGTGAGTAAAAAGGACTGGTGATTCCTTTAAGTTCCTTTTGAGGGTATTTGTATGAGGAAAATATAATGTGCATTTTTTTCTTGTGTTTCGTCTGGATGAAAAGGTAAATTACCCATAGAACCAACTTTTTTATTACAGTTCTGTTGCTGAAGCTGGTCAAAGGCCAATCCAGTCTCTTCTGCCAGTGCTCTTTTGGCAGGTCAGCCAGGTCTGACTAGAACTTATTAAAAAAAAAAATCTTCCTTTTGCAACAATTACAATTAGTAAAGGATAAATGAAGGTAAGGGCCATGCCAGTGATCACTGACCTATCCTAGGTGTTTTTTTTTTTTCGATAGGAACATTTCCAATGAACTTACATGACCCTTAACAGGAACATGCTATTACAAATAATTAGTGAATGTTCTCTAAATATGAGGATGGGAAAAAAAGAAAAAAAAGAAAAACACTTTAACTCCAGCTCTGGTGTGGTAAAAGACTGATCAGAGCCTTATGCCAAACAACTGTAAATAGTTCATTTCCACCTGACAAGAAACATCAGGCCCTCTACAGCCTCTTTAAAAACGTACAAAAAAAATGTATTCACAACAAGCTAGAAGACTGCAGTGTGCAGTGTGCGCTGCCAATGTACACACATCATTGTGTTGAGCGACTATATGTTGTGGGGAAGTGCAGCCAAGCAAAGAGGCCTTATCAAGGCCTGAGGTGTGAATTAAGTCCTGGGAAGCCACAGAGGAGAAAATGATTTGAGCCACTCAGACACAATGTCAATATCGGCAAAAGAAAACATGTTTCAAGTGTAATATACTTTACTGTTACTATGAAATGGTAAAAGTTACCAATTTGGTGTCTGCACAATCTTCCCGGGCAACTTTATGATGTATTATGAGTGATTTTATTTTGATGAACAGCTCCCCGAGTAATCAGATTGTGTAAGTGTGATTTTCTTTTTTTTTATGTTGTCAGAGATAAATTTTTTATGACTTTCACAAAGGCCAGTAATTTGTCATGCTAAGTAATAAGACAAATCTGTTTAATAACAGTCATGTCTGGTATGCTTCTGCTCCTAATTAAACTGAAATTTGTTTTGAAAAATACAGAAAATTAGAGTAATGTTCTATATTGTTTTTAATAAACAGGTTTATGAACTTCATTAAAGTTATTTCAAAATTATTATCCTTGGCGGACTTGGTAGTTATTAAATTTATTGCTAAGAGATTATAATAACCATCTAATTAAATGTTTTTTTTTTTATTTGTTTCATTTAATGTTTATACAGAGGTTGTCTGAAACTTTTGTAATGATCATAGGTACAAAAAATACATTTGAGAATTTAAGTTTAACTACTTGTGGATAAGGCCTGTCATGTATTATTTAGTCAGTGACAAGTAAAAACTCGTAAAAATCTAGATTTCCTAAACAAGCATACCTAAAAAATAAAATATATTTAAATGTCATTCAGAAAATAATAATAAAAAGACATAGCTTAATGTTGCTGTGTCTTCTTGTTAGCATTATTTTCCCTCTGATTCTGCTAGAAATAAAGACCACATCAGGGATGCTAGCTGTATTCTTTTCATCTCCAAAACACTGGATGTTACTTATTCAAAGTATTTATTTTTAATTCTGTGTCTTTCTATAAAGGAAACTTGCTTATTTGTGCATTTTTTGTGTATTATTGTGAACAGCTTAATGCCTTACTCATATCTTTTTGTGACTCAATGTTATTCCTAATCCTTCAACCTTCTTTCCCGGATACATTTAGCTGGCTTGTATTTATTCACATTTCACTTGGACAAAAGATCAGCTAATCACAGAATAAGGTGATTCTCATTCCTTTTTACACTCTGCTACTTCCAAAGTCTGAGAGGTTCATTCTGTCATGTGTGGAGAGAGCTGGGTTCACCCATCTGATGTTTGCCACGCAATTTGAGATGACAGGTTAAGTGGCTTAAGTACCCCTAGGGCCTGCTGATACAAGGCAGCAGGATTCACAAACATCTCTTACGGTCCTGGCCATACACTTACATTTTTTACCCCACAGTAATCAGGAATCATAATATAGTCAAAATGATGGAAGAAAGTTAGTAAAGTTAAAAAAGAAAAAAGAAATCTTTCCAAACATTACCTTTTACAACATAGTTTTACCTCTTTAAAGACCCACCTCAATGAAAATTGTGTTTTTGGTGTCACAGTGGAATTTTTCTGGTGAATGAGGACATATATTAAGAAAATTAAACCCAAAATTATTTTTTTAGCATTTTTTTAATCAAATTGTTGTGATACAGAAGCAAATAGTCGAAAATGAAATTTAAAATGCCCTAGAAAATGACAGATTTTTCTTTATTTGGGGTAAGAAAAATTGTATAACCATGATTGAAAGACCACTGGGAACACTTTTAAAAAGATCAAACGATGATTGGAGCAGATGTTTAATAAAATTAGCAAGTCAGTAAAAATCAAGATAAGAATGAAACTGTTTTTATAAGAAGACCAGATTAATTTTTTTTTGCTTTTTTTTCTATTATAGACTTTCTTTGCTCTGTTTTTTATTGCTTCGATAATCTGAGCTCTCAAAGCTACCAAATATTGTCATTGAAAGAGTTATTAAAATTCTCACTTTCTCCAGATGACGTGTGATTAAGCCTCCAAGAATGATTGGTGGAGACAGTTGAAGGGGCGGGAAAACAGAGCTGAAGCTGCAGCTTAATCGCGGTACCGTCATTTTTATCAAAGTGTGTTTAATAGAATCAGATAAACACAAAAATAGTATTTTCTGATCTTTCATATTCCTAACTACTCAGTGCTTTATCAGAAGTGAGAGCCATTCAATGCTGCTCTCAGCTTTTATTTTGCATTATTGTCAGTTGACTGTTTTTTTTTAGTTTTTGTTTGTTTTTTTCATCAATATGAAACTATTTCCAGGTAAAATGACCTTCTGCAGCAGAAACTTAGTATAGTTTCTCTATATGACAATGGATTTGTTATTGAACTACTAAACAAGGAACTGCAAGACTAATGATAGAGAAGTGGAAAGGTTTTTTCTGTAACTATTAAATGACGTTTACAAATACGTGTTTACCCCAAGGCGTTCCCAGGCCAGCCGAGAGATGTAGTCTCTCCAGCGTGTCCTGGGTCTTCCCCGGGGCCTCCGCCCAGTGGGACATGCCCGGAACACCTCTCCAGGGAGGCGTCCAGGAGGCATCCGGACTAGATGCCCGAGCCACCTCAACTGGCTCCTTTCGATGTAGAGGAGAAGCGGTTCTACTCCGAGCTCTCCGCGGGTGGCCGAGCTTCTCACCCTATCTCTAAGGGAGTGCCCCGCCATCCTACGGAGGAAGCTCATTTCAGCCGCTTGTATTCAGGACCTTGTTCTTTCGGTCATGACCCATAGCTCATGACCATAGGTGAGTATTGGAACGAAGATCGACCAGTAAATTGAGAGCTTTGCTTTTCGACTCAGCTCTCCCTTCACCACAACGGACCGATACAGCGACCGCATAACTACGGACGCCGCTCCGATCCGCCTGTCGATCTCACGCTCACCTTGAGCAACTGCAGAGTGGTAGAGAGTCCAACCCCTCTCTAAGGACTGAGTTTCAGAGCCCAGGCTGGGTGTGGAGGTGAGCCCGACAATATCTAGACGGGATCTCTTAACCTCTCGCACCAGCTCAGGCTCCTTCCCTCCCAGAGAGGTGACGTTCCATGTCCCAAAAGCCAAGTTCCATGACCGGGGTTTGGGTCGCAGAGGCACCCGCCCTCGACTGCCACCCAAACCACAATGCACTGGCCCCTTTTGTGGTCTCCTATGGGTGGTGGGCCCATGGAAGAGTGGTCCCACGTTGCTCCTTCGGGCTGTGCCCGACCGAGGACGGTGGGAAGAGCCCCGGTCACCAGGCGCTCGCCTGCGAGCCCCAACCCTGGGTCTGGCTCCAGAGTGGGGCCCCGGTGACGCCAATCCAGGCGACGTAATCGGTTCCTTGATCTTTCTTTTGATCAGGGGGTACTGATGAAAAGAGCGGTTCAATACCCCCTGAAGATCAAAAAGTTAAAGAATTTAAATACTAATGAAAGAATAATATATATTAAAGCAAAGATTACTACTAAAAAAGTCTACATATTAGATTTTGTGTTTGCTACATGTTCAGATCAGTAATATCCCTCAAAAAGGCTCTTTCAATGACCTTGGTTGAATTAAAGCATCATCTAAGCATTAATGTCTTTTCTTCTGCGCTTGCACTGATCCTTGTCGCAGTTGTTTAATCCCTGTACTCCCGCTGACCTGCTACACTGCATAAGCTTTAAGTGTGGACACAGGAGCACTTGATGGCTTTTGATGCCCCAACAACCATTTACTCTGGCCTTCAGCGGGCTGCAAGCAAAACAGTAGAGCAAACACATAAATGAAGCATTTGTCTGTAACCCCGCTTGAATTGTGTGACAGACAGCAGTGTTGGGGAGATTCCATCAAACTGGCAGGCTGCTTCTTGCAGTAGAAGAGTTAATTGCTGTGGGACCAAAGCAGCTTTCAACATCCATCAACAAACCTCCTTCCAGCTCCACGGGGTTGGGAGTTGGGATATGGATTGAGAAAAGGATATACAAGAGGGTGAAAGAGGGCAGGACGATGTGAGAGACGTCTGATCTTCCTTGACACCTTGGGTAAATCCATTTCAAAATTAAAGATGGTTGCTGTGCTGTTGTCCACTGTGGGGTAAAAACACAGGCTTGAGCTTTTTAGATTCTTTAATTATTGAAAATACAAATCATAGTTGCTAGCATCTGCTGGAAACAAAAATAAATAAATACAATTGTATATTATTTCATAAAAAAATATTTCATCGGGTTCCCAAAATTTTGAGTGTCAAAGTCAAAGTAGGATTGTGTGCACTAGTCAGCCACCTGTTACAGTTTTAATTTAGCAAATATTAGTAGCACATGAAAAAGAATCATACAGATATATTAAAATGAAGATCTACAATGCTTAACAAAATATAGAAAAATTCGTCACTGTAGCTTAACATGCTAGGGTTAGCCTTTACAATCTAACATCTGCTGCTATTGATTTAAACTTGAACCTTTCAACTTTATTGCCTCAAAAAAACAAAACAAAATAAAAGCAGTGTTATTTGACCATTTAAAGACCCGCTTCATTAAAAATTGTTTTAGTAATTTCATCATGTCCTCGTGAAATTTTATCATGATTGGGGCCATGTAAAACCAAAGTAAGATTAAAACTGTATTTCTGAGTATTTCTTTATTCAAATTGTTGTGAATAAGGCTAGATGAAGAAATGTCATTTGAAAAAGAGCATAGCAAAAGAGCATCAGTGAAAATACACTGGGAGGGCCACAAGTTCCTGCTTTGCTCCATTCTGATGCATCCATTTGCAAACAACTAGATCTGTGTACGTCTTTATTTTTCTTGTCTGAGCTGGTATCTAGCTCAAAACTCTACATCTGCATTGCTCCGATTTTGCTCAACATTTTTGTTGCACCTCTAATGTTAGGTTAGCAGGAGAAGACATATACAGAGAACTCTCAGATACAAGGAGGGAAGGGAGGAAGGGTTGCTTTGTGCCAACAGTCTTCTCCAAAACTATGTCTTAAAAAAATACATCGATTTTTTTATTTTATTTTGGATTAAGAAAACAGCATAATCCTAATTAAAAGACCACTAAGAACGCTTTTAAACTTGATCAATAGAGGACCGGAGGGGGTTTTTAAGACTCCAACATTCTTTCAGAAGCATCATGAACATATAACATTTTATTTTATTTATCACAGTTTTAACTAACAAGAGAGTAGAAAATAAAATATTTCTCAAAATTTTGTTAAATTTGATAAAGTTCTTTGTGGTCATGTCCAAAAATTCGCTTAATGTGTTTTCTCTTTTTGCAAAGATGCAAAGGAAAACTATTTAGCCTATTTAGTGAATTATTCTGAACATAACAAGGCAGAATCTATAGTTTGTGACTGATGATCTGTACAGTAAACCACATTCATCAATGCTAAAACTATTTCTGCTATCCTCAATGGCAGACCGAAGTTGGAATGGTGCTAAACTCTGTTAGATAAAAGTGAACTTTTCAAAACAAAAGACAGTTAATGCATAGATTTGAAATGTGAAATATATGTTTTTTTTTTTTTTTTAATTGACACAAAGCATGAAATGTTTGGACTGTCCAAATAGCTATGTTTTTTATTTCTTAAAATATTTCATTCAAGAAAAGGATGACTTTCAAACAGAAGCATTTTCAATCTGCAGGTGAACCCAAGCAGTCTGCTCAAAAGATGCCATGATGAACTGGCTCAGTGCTGCTTGTCAAATTTTATACATCTTTTTTTTTTTGTTTAAATGGAAAAAAAAGGGTATTTATTTATTTATTTTTTTCCCACAATGATGCCTCGCCTTTTGCAAGATGCCAAGTTTGCTGGTTGAGTTAAAGTAACCGTTAGTCCGAATTTGCCAAGGACTTGATTTCAGGCTTAACTGCACTTATCGGCTTCAAAAATATCAACCCCAGCCCTAAGAAGTTTAAAGATCCACATTCCTAAATGATTACCAGCCAGCTGCACTAACTCCAATAATTAGCAAGTGTTTTAAGAGGTTAGGGTCAGTTCACATTACAACTGCTAAATCCACTTTGCTTAAACCAAAGCCCTCCAGGTTAACACAAAATGCTTTACTTCAGCTTAGAGTGCTCCGATCAAAAAAATGCACACGTCTCCAGGCTGTTTGTTGATTTTATCTTGGAATTCAACACAATAATCCAGCAGCAGCTTGTCATCAAACAGATACAGCTTTGTCACAACACTCCATTGTGTGACTGGATCTTGAACCTTTCTGTCACAGAGACCTCAAACTGTGAATGTGAGTACCAATAGATCCTTTACCATCTTCTTCAGCATTGGATTCCCACAGGGCCGTGTTCAGAGTCTTCACTCCTTTTTTAAAGTAACACAGAGCAAAGGAGACTACCTAGATAAAAACTAAAGTCAGTCCTAAATGTTTTTAAAGCCAGAAGTGATGCCAATAAATGGTGACTGACTTTCGAAAGATAGAGTTCATGCACATCCCAATGTACATCTGTTGTTATTCCCGTCAGTACATGAGGATGGAAACTTATTTACGGTATGTCCTCTTGCTCTTCTTCCCAAGGAACAGAAAAAAAGGCACACCTCAAACTGTTCATCCACCCTGGAGGGTTATTGGGCTGACCACAGTGCTACACAACCCCTACCACCAGACAAACCTTCCTTAAGTCTGCAATTCTCAAAAATGTATTCCCAAACATCTGTCAAGCTGTTTAAGAGACAATAACAATTAAGACTGGCTGCTATTTTGCAAAATGTGCAAAAACATGTGCAAAATTGCTTTCTACACATGCTTCGCTGGTTTTATTTAATTGTTTATCATGTAAATACTCTACAGACATTTACTCTTCTTTTTCTGCACACTTTCATTTATTTTCCACACACTTTTTGATGCAGTTGTAATGATCTGTAGGAGTTAGAATTTTCAGTGCTACAGTATCAATACAAGAATGAAGACATCCTTAATTGTGTGCAAACTGATCACAACATATTGTCAATGTGAATACATATTATGTATGTTTTGCAAAAAACAAAACAAAAAGCAAAACACATTATATATATATATATATATATACATACATACATACATATATATATGTGTGTATATATATATATATGTGTGTATATATATATGTGTATATATATGTGTGTATATATATATATATATATATATATGTGTGTATATATATATATATATGTGTGTATATATATATATATATATATATATATATATATATGTGTGTGTGTGTGTGTATATATATGTATATGTGTGTATATGTATATATACATATACACACATATATATATGTATATGTGTGTGTGTTTTTATGTTACTGGTGCCTAATCTTAGTTGCAGATGTTGACTGTTAATTTAACCTGCTACTTACAGATTTTACATTAGCATGCAGTCAAAACCTGTAGAAAAACTGCTATACAGATATTAAATGATAAAGGGTAAATTATTTTATTACTTTCAATGTGGATGTTCATACAGGAGCTAAAATCTGAAACAGAATATGCTTAAAGGAAAGGAACCTATGTTATTAAGCTTAAATTGAAGCAAAAATACTAAGAACATTTTAGAGAACACAAAAGTGCCATGTTGAAATTTGAGATTCAACATAATTCTAGAGTTAGATTTCCTTTTGTAAACTTAACAAATGATTTTTTTTAGGATACTAAAATGACTATATTTGCTAAATTGTACAACCTTGCTGTGTTGTATCTTAGCATCAAAAGAATCAACAAAATACTGTATATTCAACTCCTGGTTTATTCCCAAAAGTATGCACATAAGGGGACACCGAGTTACATGGACCACTGTCAACAGTGACCCTGACTCACTACACAGCAGGAGGACAATGACACAAGGAGTGACAGTTAGAAATAAGAATATCAGTGTAAATGAGTCAGAAAGAGACAAATACAAGGCCGGATAGACTTTCATTTTTCACATTTTATCGCCTTACTCATTGACTAGTTTGTCAGAGGAATGAAAAACAACAAGATGAAAAGTACAGAGTCAGTGAAAATGTGATGCGGTCCACAAAAAAACATCAGTGCGCTAAGACAATGCAGAGTCAATATGTACGTAAGGCCAAAGTTAATGCCATATCAATTGAATATTGAGTAGCACTGCAGTATAGTTTATGTACTAAAGAAACAGCTTGCAGAAACCGTTTGATGAATGTTACTGAAAATGATTGTACATAAAAAAGTTTTTATGCAGTGCTTTCAAAACCTGCTAAATCAATGCACATCTTTTTCAAGTTTCAGCTTTCTCTGTGTGAACTATTGAAATTCAGGATGAGATGAAAGATGTTCCCAAAAGATTTACACATTAATGTGTAAATAGGCTTACTGATGGCTTAAAAAATTAGGGTTAGCCCTAACCCTAAACCCTTTAATAGTTCAATTGTAGGGGAGACTGGGGACAGTTGTAACACTTACAATTTCCTCAATCAGTTACAAGAGTAATCTGATTCACACTGCACATGCTCAATTTAGTCTCTAGCCTGGATATTTAAAATAATTGTCTTTCACCCAACACAGTTGATTTTTAAGGTAACATGTTTGTTTTTTTTGCCACTTTCTTTTTATTAAATTTTCAATGTAAGAAAAAACAAAAACAGATTCTACATTCCACTCGATTGAGCCATTGCAATAACTGCAACTTTCTTCAACAGTATTTAGGTCATGGTTTCTCTTATTCACAATCTTATTTCAACACCCCCCACCCCAACCTAAGAACAACAGTCCTTTTCCCTAGATATTGACAAAATTATGATTATAAACTGATAAACTTCAAAGTAAAACCAGGGGTCTTTTATACCATCCAAAAAATGATCAACATTCTATTCTAAAGCAGTGGTCCCCAACCACCGGGCCGGGACACTTGGCACCGGGCCGCGGAGCGGTTCCAGGCCGCGGGAAATTTTTGCACCGGTACGCACAGAAAAAAAAAATAATATCCATTTTATTGATTTTTTTTCCCGACAAAAACGTTTTATTTTGAAAAGTGACCGGATTCACTTTGTTACATCTGTCACACTTAACGCACGTCAAAGTTGCGACACCAAACATCAGGTGATACACCCCACTAAAATTAAACCCAAACAACCAAAATGAGCAAAAAACAAACTTCTTTAGAAAGTTGACAAGGGAAAAATTATACTTATTATTGTTATTATCATTACTAAAGAGAAAATACCACCCCCGGTCCACGTTAAATCTGACTTGCGTTGCACCTCACCCCCCCCCCCCCCCCCCCCCCCCCCCGGTCCGCGGTAAACGGGCCTTGTGTTGTACCGGTCCACGGTGACAAAAAGGTTGGGGACCACTGTTCTAAAGGGTCCAAATTATATACAAAATAAACAAAAGGTCGCCACATATTTTCAAATTCTTCTTCGTCTTTTAAAATATCATGCAATTCTTTCTAAGGGGACTCCTGACATTTGTCAGGAACATTTGTTGGAACCATTGGGTTATGTCTGGACTGTGTTGGAAGTGTTTTTCCAGTGTTTGTCAGGCAAAATGTTTTTTTGAGGTAAGAACGTATTTATTTTTATTCACAGATTTTTTTTGTAATTACGCGACTTGCTGTATACTTGAACTGATCAAACACATATCATGTTAATTTTGAGCTATTGGGTGTTTTAATATTTTTAGCTTTTAGCAGTATTGTTAGCTTCCTCCTTACTAATGCACTGAGGGCCAATTGTAACACACCTGTATGGGGGCAGTTGTAACAGTTTGAGAAATGTGACAATTGACCCCAAATATGTTTAAGTAAATGTATGATTAAATGGATTTTAATTAAAATATATTATTTAGTTGTTGAGATTTTGGCAGAGGAAGAATTACAAGGTTGTGCCTCTTGACATTCTAAATTAAAAAAAAAAGTGTCCAGCAATGTAAAAGCCCAGTGAAGTCAGTCAGATCTGTGGCAAAATGGTATGGCAGCTCGACGGAAGTGTCTATGGGCTACTAAAACAATAGCAACGCATCAGGAGATTCCTGGATGACAATTAACTCTGGAAAGACATTGTCAAAATATGAGATATCTGCCATGGTAAATAATAATAATAATAATAGATGCTCAAAGTGCTTACAATGTGTCCATTATTCATTCATTCCTGATTTATTTTTGGTGATGACAGAGGCGTGGGCGTCAATTTGCACCTATGGTCCCTCTGACCATCACCAGGACATTCAAGCACATTCACATACCAGAAGAGCCACACAGGAGGCAGGCAGTTTCTTGGCCAAGGACACGACGACAGTTGACTGGGAGTGGGGATCGAACTGCTGACCCTTCGATCATTGGACGACCTGCTCAACCGCCTGACTCACTGCCACCCTGAATACAGCACTCGCAGTGGTAGCAGCAGCAAAGAGTATACAAGCTAGGTTCCAGTGTTTTGGCATTTGGCCAAATAGTTCAGCCATATTTAAGACATTAAATTATGTAGATTCACAACTAACAAATTGTTTAGGTCGAGCTTTTCAACTTCAGATTCTGACCAAGCTTGTGCTTGGAATATTTTTTTTATTTTTCTAATTATTTTTACATTTTTTAATTTTAGTGTTGGATAAACACCTAATGAGGTGCCCCAAGCCAGAATGAGCCAGGGTCTCATCGAGGATAAATGCAGAGGGTTGGGTGAGGAAGGGCATCCGACTTAAAATCTTTACCAAATCAAATATGCAAATCAGATCTAAGATATCCATATCAGATCAGTCAAGTTTTTTTATTTATTTATTTTTTTTCGTGATTCACTGTGGTGAACCCTGAAGGGAAAAGCCAAAAGGAAAAGTAGTCATATTGAATGAAAACCCAATGTAGTAAACACTTCTTTTTTGACAGTTTTGTCTAAAAATGTAAATAAAAAGTTTTAAACTATTTATGTCCCTTTTATTATCTTATTTCATATAAATTTCACCCTCAAGCATGTTACAACTAACCCAGTATATCAGGTCAGTTGTAACATTTTACCCTGTGTGTTTGAGTTCAAGCCATGTATTTTGTATTTGTGTGACAGAGGCAAACTCTACATCGTTTATTAGCAGACCCATGAAGCTAGATTGTGTAGAAGATTAAAGACACTGGGTTAAATGAGCTTTAAGTTAGAGACAGAAAAGTAAACATTATTACAACTATCCCTGGTCTCTCCTACTTCAAATCCTTTAGTTATAAATTGAACAGGAGAATTATAGTTACAAAAATGTACCCCTTCAGCCTGTTGATTAGGTTTTGGTCTTCAGTGAGGAATCATGTTTGGTCTGTTGCTCTGCTCAGCCTGTTCCACCCCGAGTGATGATTTGACTGTAAATATTCACTAATGGTGGTTAATGACAAATAGCTTGTAGGCAGCATTAAAGGTGTCAAGCTGTAATTGAATCTCTTCATATCGGTGAAAAAAAGCGAATTTATCCAAATTTACAGATACTGAAATCACATCACTATTTTTAGTTTCACACCTCCTTTTCTCTTTCCTTTCTTTTCCTGCTGAGGAGCCTTGATAAGTGCTAAACTGTAGTAGCCATGTCTTAGGTCTGTGGAGGTTTGCTGACGTAGACACTAAACAAACTGGTAGCTGTTAGCAGATGTGATCAGAAAAATGAAGCTAACCCAATGGGGAAAATAACCAGGAGGTATTTGGGACGATGATTGACCAAACTGTTGACTTGCTTTCAGCTGAACAAGAAATAAAGAAGGAAAAAGAATGACTGTGCTTACTATGGATTTCTCAATCCCCATCATACTGTAAGAATATATAAGTTTGCTTTTTTTTTTTATTAAATAAGTACCCCATTAATATCTTTACCAAAATGTGTCTAACAAAACTGTAAAAGCATTCCCAGTGGTCTTTTCCATCCGTTTGCTGTAGAGCTTGAGGCCTGTGGCTAACCCAGCATGTTTTTTTTTATCTCACAAGCTTTTATTCTACTTATCTTTTTTTATTTGCTCCTGATTCACAATAGTTTAAGTAAAGAAATATTCATAAATGCAATTTTAAGATGAATTTTCCCAACATTTTTCCTCCAACATGAGAAAAATGCCAAAACAAAATATTGCAAAAAGAACACATTTTTAATCTGAGTGGGTCTTTGAAGGGACAGGATTCAGCGGGGTCATTTAATGGCAGAAATTTGGGTACTTCAATATAAGTCAATAAATTTACAGCTGTGCAAATATTTGGTTTCTTTGGTGCGGTTGTATTTATTTTTTTTTTTTCAAATTTATGTCAAAGCATCACATAACTATTTTGTAATGCTTGACACAATAGAAGCTTATCCTTCTTTTACTTTCTTGATTGAGAGCAATGACTTTGTGTCAGAGTAACTACAGGCCAAACCAATCAAGTCTAATATTATTTTATCAGAATGCGTTAACAGTATCCTGAATAATAAATAATCAATTGCAACCATTTTTTTCTATAATATTATAAATTATGCCATTTTCCCCTTCTGAGTAATATGATCTTGCCAATACTAATGCACTATAAAGAAGAAAAAAAAAGTCAATTTTGCTAGTTTAAATTTTTATGCAGATATTTTTTCCATTTAGAGTTTCAAAGATAACATTCAGTGACTTTTCACTCCATTATGATCTACTTAATATTCCATACAAATCTGGCATTTGGCTTGATTGAGTGGCTGTCCACTGGCACTAATTGGTCTGTAAACGTTTGAGCGGGCACTCAGTGAGTGTACTGGTGAACATTAAAGGTAGCTAGCTTTCATGCAGCTTTCCCCTTCTTCCCACCTCCCCTCCTCTGCTATTCTCTTTCTACCGGCCTGGCTGTTTAATGTATTTAATTGTCAGAGTAAAAATGTTAATTAAGTTTCATTATATATAATTTATGTAGTTTCAGCCGAGGGATTCTTTAATATCCATCTAATTTGAACGGCATCACCGGGAAGCAGCTGCTGATTGTGTGGGTACTCTCCATTTTGATGTGTCAATTAAGGCTTAGGTATGATAGGCAGGCAGTGTTTTTTTTCACACATCTATCCATTCTTACATTTCTCTTTAGAGGGTCAACCTCTAAATATTTTTTTCAAGAAAATTACAAGCCATTTCAGTTCTGTCATTTATTTGTTGTTGTTATTTCTTTAATATGCTCTTGTTTAATCTTTTACTAACTTGGTTTCTGTTTTATTTGAACTTCTTACAGTTTTTTTTATTTTAATCCATTTTTTTTTATATATTTACAGCTAAGCCTTTAACTTTGACGTTGTTGGGTTTCTGCATTAAGGTCATTCTATGAAGTTATGTGACATTCTACTCTGTGCCATCCTGCTAACTGGTAATTATTCCCACCTGGCCTGACTGCATATACCACACCTGCAGCCTATTTCATCATCAGTAAATTATCTTCTGGTTTGGATTCTCACTATTTTTGATGCTGATTTGCTTCTTTTTCTGTTTTCTTTCTTTAGTTTTATTAGAAATATTTAATCTTTTATGGTGTTTTTTACTAACAAGATTTCATTTTGGATTTTTTTATCTTAAATTTAGTCTTAAAAAACTAGATGGACACCTTCAGATACTGACTAAATTCTCAGCCGGAAAACATGAAAAATACACTAAAATTAATGATTTCTCTTAATATCAAAACCCAATTTACAGATTTAAGGGTAAAAGTTAAACTCTCTCATGACTTAAGCGATAGATTAGTTTTTGTCAAGGAAGTTTGGGGCCGTAAGCATTAGGAATATGCATTTGCTTTTTAAAGAGGATGTTATTTGTAAGGTTTTAGGAAAACAATATTGATAAAAATGTATTGATCATCGAGAATAGTTTCCATGAGAGCGAAAAGTGTAGTACCAGCAATGTAAAAAAAAAAAAATATATATATATATACATATAGTTTCATAAGATGTTTGGAGCACTTTTATTCAGATGAAGAACTCAGTTAGTTTTAGCTAAAGGCCCATATATGCTTTATTTTTTTTTGAAAATATAATATAATGCTTTAAAAACTTGCAAAGGCAAATAATGGTATGTTATCCTAGTTAAATAAAAATAAATGAATAAATAAAAACAAACAAAAAAATTATAGAAAATCAGTGTGAAACATATACAAAAACAGATTTTCTCTGATAAGATTATAGCTGTTAAAATATAAATGACTACAAATAATCTTTTTCTTGTCAAAGCATATTTGTAAATTGTTTTTACTTCCTAAATACCGTAATTGATAAGTTGGGTCCTTGTCAATAATCCTACTTTTCCTATTAAATGTCAAAAATGGAACTGTGGAATTTTATCCCATTCTTTTTTCTTACACTTTTTTTCTTCTACAATTTATGAATTGTACAAATTCCTAAAAAAATAAAATAAAAAGATTATTGGTTTGCCAATGAAAAATCTCCATTGCCATTCAAAATGTAGTCAGTAAGATGTTGTATAGGCTAGGATGAACCCAGCGGTGAATCTTGGTACTAGGTAATTTATATTTCCACAATCAGAAAAAAAGACTATGTCAAATCAATCGCTGCATTGAATAGTTATTGTTTGTATAGAAGTGTAATTAATATGAAAAGCTTGTGTTTGTGATCAAATATATTTAACATTCAATTGCTTTCACATATCCATTAAAACTGAGTGCAATGAGCCAAAAAGCTGAAAGTTAATCATTAGAATATCCCATTAAAATGATTGCAGGCATAATTTTATTTCTCTTTCTTTCCCCTTCACTTATAAGCACCTGCTATTGATAAGACTCCACAAAATGTTTCATACAAAAACTTTACCGAGTATACGGAAATTTACACATTTTCCTCCTATCGACAGTGTGACCAGAGTTCAACTTAAAAGAAGCCTTCAGTTGTATCCATTAGACTGTATGTTCACGCTGAACAGGAGCCTATAGAGGAGGGTGAGTGAAGCAAGAAGGTAGTGAGTGAAACCCTTAAAAGTCAGCAACATCTGACAGTATGGCAACAATGAGCTAAAGTGAACAAAGCACGCTGGACTGTAGTTTGAAACGAAATTGTACAAGAGAAGGAGATGGGGTGGAGGGATGGGCTTTGCTTCTCATGTCTTCAAAGAGGCTGGGATACTCTAAAAATATCTTCCCAGCAGCTAATCACAGAGAAACAGGCAGTAGCAGCAGAGATGTTTGTTGTTGTTAGACTCTTTTGGCTTCACCAAGATGATGCACTGGGGGAAAAGGCCTGGACTCATCTGAATGCTTTGATCAATAGGGCTCTGGTCCCTCTGAAATGCAGCCTGACTGGAGCACCACAGAGTTTCACATCCACTGACCTGATTGCACTGAGACACTGGGGTACTGGGATGCAAAACAATAACAAAAACCGCAAAAGCTGATGCGCTTGAATGAGGTTAGACTCCTTTTCTGCAGAATGAACACTGTGACAACATTCACAAAGCTTTCATGTGGTCTGATGAATTGACATCCCAAACAACAAAACAAGAAAATGTTGAGGAGTTTTCATACTGCAATTAACCTAAAAGCCTGTGAATGATTCATTACAGTTGTCAATTGCATCTTTTCGATGCTAGCTTGTTGGTATTTTAATATTATTTTGCTCATGAGTAATACTGATATGATTTGGTTATGAGTTATGAAAAAACAATAGTTACATTTATCCAATTCCCTTTTTATACTGTATCTATAAAGTCCTTTTTTAGGCTGGCTGAAGATTATTGGTGCTGAAAACGTAGGTTTATCTTTGTCATCTCAAACAAAAATAATACAGATGATATGCATTTCTGAATTTAACCCATAAGAACTCAGATCCATTTTTCCTCAAAAGGAAAACTATGTGGTACATACCACATATCAAGTGGTCAACATAACCCATTTCTGATGTTCTTTCTCCCACACTTATGTCACCATTGGTTCCCAATCCAAAAACGTAACTATTTTTTAATAAAAAATAACATTGCGCAATTTTAAAGTAATAACTTATCCCATGTGCTATCTTAGATGACCCCACCCTTACATTGACATGTTATTCCTACCATGACAAAGGTGGATAAAGGTGGAAAGATTTCATGTAATCCATGGAAACTAGTGAAGATCACAAATCACTGAAGAAAAACGGTTAGCACAAGGGTTAAACCTTCTGCTAAGTTCCTGCAACAATGTCAGTTTGCCAAATCTTTACAAACGTTTGATCCCGAGCAGATCTTTAGTTTCATTCAATCATTTTGGACTTATTTTTCTACATAAGTTTGATCTTTTAGAGCAGTGGTCCCTAACCTTTTTCATACCACGGACTGGTATGACGTCACACAAACTTTCACTGACCGGTCTTTCAAATACTGGCGGGTGATTATTGTAGCAATACTAAGGTGATGGAGGATCAAATACGTGACAAGACGAACCCTGTGCTTTTATTTTGACATGCTTAAAAGTTGACATGGCACAGGTGTCATCATCCTCCCCCCTTCCCACACTCATGGTGCAAAAAAGAAGTACTGTCTATTAAATGTAGCTATCTGTTTTTGGAAGTGGAAGGCTCCTCTTCTGTCTCCTGGCTGGGCCTTTTCCCCTTGGGAAAGAAACTTTCCAAAGACGTTTTGTTTTTTACTCATTTTGTTTGTTCCTGTGTTTTATTTTAGCGGTAACTTATCACGTGACCGAGAAGAGCATCTTGGAATGCATCAAAAATTACATAGACCGTTAAATGTTTATTAGTTACATGTTTATTTGTACATTTTTGTTTATATACTGATGATTAAAAATACACGGTAAGATTACACAAAGATACTTTTGTATTAACATATGAGGCGTTTTATCACAAAGACAGAAAGCAGTGACTATTGTATGTCAGGCTCTGTTGTACACCGTGCAATGGGAGGAGCATGGCATTTTAAAGGCGCTGCTGGCTCCGTACAAAACACGTGCTACATAAAAAACAGCTTACTTAATGAGCTCGTATTTATCGGGCGAGAACCGCAAAGCTGGTAGCAGGAGGACACACACGGGGCGGACTTGACGTGCTGCGGTCAGAAAGCGACTTTCTGATGACAGACAGAATTTGCGCTCAGTGTATTTATTTTGATTGGCTGGTGGATTGTTTAGAAGTACATTTTTTATTTTTATTTTAAATTAATCTTTGCTGCCCTGCAATCTACCCTCATGTCTTGCAGATCTACCGAATTGGGCAATTTTTTCAAAATAAAGCATCTTTCAGATTCCGAATTAAATAAAACGGAGGTTAATGCAAGTTATTTGTTCTTTCTGTGCGGCCTGGTACCAAATGACCCACGGACTGGTACTGGTCCGGGCCGGGGGTTGGGGACCACTGTTTTAGAGTTTAAGCAAAAAAAAGAAAATATGTCTAAAAATGTTAATGTCATTTTGAGAAATCAAAACATTTGAGTTCATTTATTTATAAAGCACTGTATTTTGAGTGTGTATGGGGTGAAAGTTTTTTGTTTGTTTGTTTGTGTGCATGTTCTTTGTGTTTGGTTTGCTTCCCTTAGAACTTGTGGCAGCTCGGGATTGGAGGGAGGAAGATTGGTGCCTGCGCATGATTGGAGGAAGAGACTTTAATACCTGGCATCCCCACATCGACGGAGTTTTTGTGAGGCCTTTTGCTGTTAAACTTTTGCACCCCCAGACATAAGATGCATAACACACTTATAAAAACACAATCAACCCAAGTGCTGGCATGTCTATAAAGCGAGCAAAAAGGGGTTTCACAACCATAAAAAATAAAATTTCCCCTGTCACAGGTAATTCTAAGAACGCTAATCACTGGAACACTGTATCCTAAAAGTTTAACCTTAAGACAATGCAACAGATTAGCTGCATCATTTTGAAACATGTTTAGGATCATAAAGGAAACCTTACAGTGTTTTCTTAAGTATTACAATTACTGCTGAGATGAACATTTACTCATTCGGTACTATAATCCAATGTGATTTTACAAAACCTCTAACAGTCATACTTTAGACTATTCAAGACAAAAAACTGCAAAGATTAAGAATCAACCCACCAACTAAATGATTAGCAGGCTGCTGCTTTATTTATTTTTTAAATACAGCTGTTTGAATTAAATTGCAGTTTCCCTTTTTATGCAGGTGTTTTACTTTACATTACCAACATTTTTATTTTATTTTAATTTATACAGTATGTTATCAAATTATGCATAGTGTTGCTTGTTTATAAAAGAAAAGTCCAATTATTGCGGGGCAAGATGAGAAGAACCGACCTTGCAGAAATGCTTAACACTACACTGAAGAACATGAAAATGTTGGTCACAAGCGAGGCTTTTAGGTTACTTTTCATCATGAAAGGTATGAAAAGGAAGAAAGGAATAGATTTGGAAAAAGGTTCAGTCTGATAAATAAAAAGGCCAAGGCTGTAAAATAATACCCCTGAGTGCATGGGCTGTCCTGTGGCCTTGTTTGATCAACATACCTATAATTTTATTTTTTCCATGACCTTTTTGTTTCCTGCTTTTGGGTTAAATGATGCTTCTACATCAATCTAGTGTAGGAGCATCCTTCGGGCCAAGATAAAGGTGAGGGTGTCAAAACAGAGGCAGGGACAGCAATCAATAACCCTACCCTATCGTGAGTCAGGTGCACATACACAGTCTATTATAGGAAAAGAATTCTTAACTCCTGAAGGAAGCACAAACATACTCCAGACTTTCTTTTACAGGCTCAGCCTGGCTGCCACTGCATGTCTTCGTCTTCCACGTTAAAGACTCTCACGATCATGCATCGCTTTTCGAGCCCCACATGCAAAATGCAAAGCTACTGAACATGCGTTAGCAGTTAAACCAGTTGAAGTTTGACCAATCAAGGACTTGGCTTTAGTAGTGAAGTATGGGTAGCATCCATGTCAGTATTTGGAGGTGCCAACTGTTTGAAAATCGATCATGAAGAAGAAATTCATAATTGCGGTTTGTGCCCAGCTGGAATTCAATGACACCAAGTCTTTCATATGGGAATAGTGCTGTGAAAGAAAAAGGCTGGACCAAGATTTGTGAGGTTTGCACCGCTTTGAAAAGTAACATCACGCCTCTTCCAACTGTGAGTACATACACTGGTATTCGGTAGCAAGAGTATAGTGTGAACACCATATGCCAAACGCATTATCGAACACGCCACAATACCTGGTGTGTGCGTACCCTAAGACTGTGACAACTATCAGGTGACATGTGAAAAACAACACAAATCATTATACACCAGTAGACTTCATAAAAACACGACCCTGTGCTGTATTTTATGAACAAAAGAAACTGATTAAGTTGACTGAGTAAGAGCAAAAGTCTCATTCCTTTTTTGTGTGTAAAATCCTCTGACAGTTCCAACAAAAAGGTCATGAAATATCGGGTTTCATGTTGGCAGTTCTTTAGATTGTTTCTCATTTATCCCATTTTCGGAAATTTCTAAAGCGGAAGCCAGAACTGTTTACCACATCCACGATGACTACAACAGTTCTGTCAGGTTCTGCCAAGAAACATTCAACTATTTTCTTTTTGGAGAGCTTTTGTAATGGGACTAAATGAAACCGTTTTTTTTTTTCTTTCAAAGCTAAAATACTTGATACTTTTTGACAAAACAGGCAGAGGGAAAAACTCTCTTCTGAGTCAAACTGTAATCGTCCCAGTTAGGCAGTATACAAGATGCCCCTCATTGGCAGAATGACTGATTGTGCTTTAAGTTTGCCCCATGGTTGCACTAAAGATTCAATCATTCTCCATCTAATTATATGGGGAGTTATCATGTCTCTAATGACTTTGTATGTTGCCTGCTCCCTTAAGAGTCTCAAGATAAAGGCGAGGACAAAATCATGTAAAAGCAAATGGCAGCATTACTTTAAGTAGAGCTTGATTTGCTCTTTGTAGCTCGGCTTTTCTGTGAGATGTGGAAACAGCACTAATGAGTCCGTACACTCTTGATTGAGAATATTCATTCTATTCCTCTCTCTATTTTCTATGCAAGAGGGAAAAGGCAGGTTTTCAAAGAAGGGAAAAACCTATTTATGTTTATGACGATTATAAACAGTTCCGTTGTGACGGAAATGATCAGATATAAATTAAAAGCAGAAATAAAGGTTAATCCTTCACAAAAGAAAAACAAATGTACATGAAATCGATGCTGCAAAGTTTGCTGATACAAAGCATAGATTTGTGTGGTATTGTTTCATCTGTAAAACCAAGGAGTTTTGGCCTGACGAATACAAAATAATGCAAGAATAATTTCACATGACTCATGTAATCATGAACTATGTCTGAATAAACTCACTACTCTCTAAACCCTAAAGCTACATAGTGTGGAACTACTGTATCTAGTTTCCTCAATTTCAATGCATTCTCACTCATTTCTTTAGTTCTATTTTTTTTGGGGGGGGGAAATATGATGTCACCCATTTGCTGAAGTAAAAACCTAAAAAATCTAAACATTTTTCTAATAAAATTTATAAAACCATTATGTTTTGATAGTGACAAATTGGATGATTCATAAAAATAAATAAAAAAAAAACTACACACATACACAGAATGGATTACATTGATTACGCATGCATAACCCCTCCTTAAGTCAAGAACAATTGTCCTTGAAATGATTTTACCAACATGTTTAAAAAAATAGCACGTTATACACAGTAGGCAGTAATAGACGTCACCTGGTGAAGTAAAAGCACACCCCCTAGCCTTAATACATTAATTCATTCATCTTCTAATCCGCTTGTTCCCATTCGGGGTCACAGGGCTGCTGGAGTCTATACTGGCCACTTGTGGACGAAGGCAGGGTACAACCTGGACAGGTCAAGTGAGTTGCAAGGCCACAATCACATGCCAAGGAACACTCACATTCACACCTATAGACACTTTAGCATGTTTTTGGATGGTGGGAGGAAGCCTGGGTCCCCGGAGCAAACGGACGTGAAAACTCCGCACAGAAAGGATCCGTTTCAGGTCCCCCAGCCGGGACTTTCTGAGGTGCTAACCACTGCGCCATAATTCATTCATAAGATGATTAAATCTTAAGTTTTCATCATAAAAAAAAAGAAGAAAAAAATAGCAGAACCCCAGCATTACTACAAACTTGGATCTTACAACGTTGAAATCATTCAAACATTTGGCAATGTTTCATCTGACAGTTTCTATTCCATAATAAAACTATCCATAGTATGGATAGTATGTGCAACGTGGTTAAAAAAGAACATATGTCCTTTTTTACTTACAGAAAACAATTTAAATGGGCAGCAATAGCATTTAGGTTGTTCATGTGAGATAAATTGAATTGTTGAGTGCACTTTCAAACAACTCATTTTGTACTCTTCCAAAACAATATTTTTTAAAGGGTGAAATTATACCACTTCATGGTGAAGCAGAAAATCCAGTTTATTTGGTGGTCCCTGTTCTAAAATCCCAAACAGATGAAAGACTGAATGCAATAAACGGAAGGTGATCAACCCTCAAAGTTCAGAGCAAAGGACTCTGGAGGAAATTACAAATCAAAAGCTCCACAGAGAATCAGCACAAAAAGAAGGATCATTGCTACTGGAGGAGAGAAGCTTCAACAAATAAAGCTTCATTGGATACTGTGTTGTATAGATAAGAAGTCAATAAAAAGTTAGTAATTAAACATATTGTATATAGGAACCTTATTCTAAACAGGAACCAATCTTTATAGCTATTCTTGTTCTGTGTGTTAGCAACCACCTGTTTGAGTTAGGTGGCCTCTGACACTCATTTCAGTAACTTCATTTAATAGTACACACAAAAACACGCTGCGTTTACCATTTCTTTTTTTTTTTTTCACTTGTTCTGTCTAACAACTTAGCAAACAGATTAGAGCTGCAGGGCTTTTGTGTTGGACAGGTTTTACTATCTAAGAGAGTAAAAGGAAGAAAGGTGAAAAAAGGGGGGGATACAAGCACTGATTTGGATCAGTTATTCTTTTAAGGTGTAACAATTATACCATATCTGCTGGAAAGACAAATATTCCATCATGGGTAAAATTCTGACACGGTAATGAGTGGAAAATATCTGTCCATCAATACACTGTAGGTTAGAAGGAGGGATGAAGCAGACAGGGAGCAGTGTGGCAGTGTGCACGTGCACGTGGGGGTGGAGATACATGCATGCATGCATGCACAAGTGAACCTTGTGTTGTGGGGAACCAGATCCTACCCAGGCAGAGCAGCCAGACCAGGAAAGGGGAGGAGAGGCCCCCCAAGGCCAGGGTCCCCCCCAGCACTGGACCCAGGCAGCCCGGGAGGGGGGGAGACGGGGACCGCCCACCCGACCAGCTAGGCGCAGAGAAGGCCCCCCTACAGGGGCCCCCACAATGCCCAGAGGCATAAGCGAACCCGGTGTCCGGCCCCCAGGCCACAGGACAGGAGCGCTTAGCCGTACCAGGCGGCAGGGGGCCGCCGAGCACCGGACGCCGAGACAAGGGCCAAGGACGAAGCCAGGGCCCCAGAACCCAAGAGCCGCCCACCACCCGACCGGTGCCCCGTGTCCGCGAGCCAGCCACGGCACGCGACCCGAGCAACCCAGAGATCGCCACGCACCCACAGCCACCCCCCATAACCCTACCCACTACAACCCCCCCCCCCTCCCCGGCCATATTATCTGAGCCCCCCTCCCTAACCCTTTAAGTGCCCTACCCTCTCTGTGATGGGGAGGGAAAGCCCCAGAGGGTCCCAGCGAGCCAGCCCCCAGGTCTGTCCCACCCATGCACTCACGATACTCACAATCATCTGGTTACCCCCCGCCGCCACGCAATAAACCCCCCCCCCCCCCAGCCAACCGACCCCCAGCGCCGTACGCCCGACCATCACCGCAGCCGACATGATACCCATGATTACCATATTTTTTTGACAATAAGTTGTTCGGAAGTATAGGTCACAGACGCAAAAAACAAAAAAAAATAAGTATGAGAAAAAAAAATCATATATAAGTCGTACTTTTTGGATACATTCATTTAACAAAATACAGGACCAAAAACAGACATTTGATCTTAAAAGGCAAATTATATTAATGGAACAGGTAACGGTAATAGACTGAATAAGCGCACTTCACTACCTTGACCAGGTTTGGCGTCATGAAAGGTAGAAGGAATTTAATAAGTGGTTAGCGCTCTTGCCACACAGCAAGAAGGCACCTGGTTCAAGTCCCAGCTGGGGGACCTGAAACAGAACAACAATGGGGGATCTTTCTGTGTGGAGTTTGTATGTTCTCTCCTTGCATGCGTGGGTTTTCTCCAGAGACTCTGGCTTCCTCCTACTGTCCAAAAACATGCTTCATGTTAATTGGTCACTCCAAATTGTCCACAGGTGTGAGTGCATGGGTGTGTGATATGTGTAACCCTGCGACAGACTGGCAAACTGTCCAGGGTGTACCCTGCCTTCGCCCATAAGTGGCCGGGATAGGCTCCAGCAGCCCCGTCACCCTGAAAGGGACAAACGAAAGAAGATGATGAATTAATTAATTTAATAAGTTTCTAGGTGTCACAACACATGAACAATTATTCAGAAAACCATAGCATAGAGAACGTGCTAACAAGTCAACTATATTCTTTATGCCACTCTAAAACACTAAGTCAAGCGCTAAGTTCAACGTCACACTATGTTCATTTTGATCAGCTCTGCTTAGGACAACGCTACTACTTCTGCATTGCTGTCAGTCACAACTACTGATACATTCACCTACAGTGCTCTCTAGTGGTTGTTAGTGGGAAATATATTTTAAAAAATCACATTGGTGATATGGTGACATCAGTGTAATAGAAAAAAAAAATCAGAAATGGATTCTGCGGTCCACTTGGTTTGTGGTTTAAAATTTTATTTAAGAAAAAAATTGTTCTTACGGGTTAAGTTGCACCTGAAAACGAGTCACACCCCCGGCCAAACTATGCAAAAAAAAACTGCGACTTATAATCGGGAAAAAAAAAAACTGCAGTATCCGGATGTTCCAAAAAGTGCCTGCGAGACTTGTTGAATTATTGTTTGCATATTACTTAGGATATTTGCCTTTAATTATTCTCCAATAAAGGCATATCTGACAGAATGTGTAAAATGGAGGAGAATAAAGCACATGAAATGGTATTCATCAAATGTGTCACAGGATTGGATTGGTTGTTTTTCCATTTCTATTTATCGAGTTTGAAACCAGGTGTTCACTAGCTCAGCTATTTGTGCAAATGGCTGCAGTCACTGTTGTAAGAAGGAGCCAAAGACACTAAAAAAAACAGAAAGAAGACATCTTTTCTGCATTCGTAAATACTTTCTGGAATGCAAGAAGCAAATGTTATTGAGACATGCTGCTTATTCAATTGATTTGCAATGTTAGAGTTTCTGAATCACATAAGCAAATATAAAAAAGTTTATGATCATTAAAGCTGAGCATATTTCTTTATTTCAAATTTTCTTCTTCTTTTTAAACAATGTCACGTTTTAAAGTGGTTGTGACACTCCACTCCTGTTGCGCTCTTCCTCTTCTCCAGGCTACGGCCACTGCGCTTGGGGGCCGTTGGCACAAAGAGCGCTTTCTCCTGCCAGTATTTGTTTGCTGTGAACAGTAACCTTTGTAGGGGCATCAACAACTCTTTATCACTGTCCTAATTATCTGCTTTTGAAGCTCTGCAAGGACACCTGTTGTTTAGTCCTGTTCCAGATTTGAGGACCCGGGTGGAGATGACTGAACCTTTGTCAAAGATTTTCCACATAAAAAACAAAACCAAATATTTTGATCAAAATATTGAATTCTATTTACTGTTCAGACAAACATTTTATATGTGAATTTTACTATTGTGATTTGTCAAAAACTATTGTGGTGTTGACATGTTTTTTATTTTTATTTTTTTTATTTATTTTGATTAGAAATCTTCTTTTGCTCTTTTTAAACTTTAAACAGCTTTGCAATAGAATAGGAAAACCAATGTTGCGTTATCATAAAATACATTGTTGCATAAAAAAAAAAAAACACTTAAAATTGTGTGTGCAGTTCTATTAAGTTTGAGGGAAGCGGT
The DNA here is from genome assembly GCA_023969325.1 of Oryzias curvinotus. Lineage (NCBI taxonomy): Eukaryota > Metazoa > Chordata > Actinopteri > Beloniformes > Adrianichthyidae > Oryzias > Oryzias curvinotus. The sequence goes on from CM043709.1 coordinate 17,178,458, forward strand.
ACATAATTATGTCCCTTGTAAACAACTGATTTGTTCTTTTTTTCAAAAAGAGACATATTTGAAAAAAATGTTTATAAAATTGCTTATTCCAGAGAAAAAAAGATAATGATTGAAAATGCTACTTTAAAGAAAGAGTCATCATGGAAAAAAAAAATCAAATCTAGTTCGGTTCAATTTTCATTGAAGCTTACATTGAGGCTTCAGTGGGGTTTTTGTGATGCAAATAAACAAAATCTACAGCTCTGGAAAAGAAAACTGGTTTTCTAAATATGAACCAACTTTGGTGTTAAATCCGGAAATGTGCCATAAGCAGAAAAAACGACTAAGACCATTTATGATGCACAATTAAAACCAGGAAGATGCTTTAAAGTATAAATTCTATGCTAGCATGAGCTGAGACATCACAAAATGTGTGTTACAGCCTTAAAACAGACATATCTATAAAATGCAACAAAATGATAATATGACTCTAATAATTGTGTACGTCACCTCTATACACCAAGGGCTCCAGTGTTTAATATTTAAATGTATATATATTAATGTACGTTTATTAGTATGTTATGAAAGAACATTTGGAATTAGGAAAATGTAACATGCATGTCATGTACTTAAAGTGGTATGTTTTCAAAAATGTTTTATACACTGAAAGTTAAATACTGTTAATTGTTCCTGTTATTTCTTAGCTTTTCAAATTAAAATATCAAGAAACATACCTGCAGAAACAAAGATAAAAACTCATATATAGCCCTTTTTGGTGTGAACACTGACTTTTGCAAAGGCATCAAGCAATGCAAAGTGTGGTGTATTTGCAGCCAGTCCTTCACAGTTAAGACACATTGAATATGCCATAAGGGCTAAATTAGGCCCATGTGCAACAGGTCAGGCACAGCACTGTGCTCTGGCAGATAGCTTATCTTGCCCTGTCAGCAAGTCTCTACTGTCCCTGGGATTAATTGTGTCAGTCCACTTGAGACAAGGATGTCAGACTCGCGCGTGCTCAGCAGCCTTTACTGCCATGTCATTGACTGGAGGAGAAAAGAAAGTAGTGATTTCTTCTTTGTGATTAAGCCACGTCTTTTACTTGATTTTGATATGTTTCCATGTCTACATGAACACTGTACCCTAAATTAAAAAATATATTCTGGATTGAGTTATTGTCATAACTAGGTCAAATACGTGTTTAGCAACAAGACTGTTCACATATTTCCCAAAATACTCTAGATAAGGTTACGTAATCTGCAGCCAATGATTTAATACCCACTTCATTTTTTCCCCCCACAAATTTCAACATGGCAGAGAAAAAAATTAAAATGGTTGTAAGTTGCAGTTTTATATCCTTTAAAAATTAAAGTTAGTATTTTTTTAGTCCTATAAATTGTAAAAATAATAATAATTATATATATATATATATATATATATATATATGTATGTATATGTATATATATATATATATATATATATATATATATATGTATATATATAAAACAAGTTAAGGCAATTAAATTGCGTATGTACTCAAAACAGACAAGAGATCACATTTGCTTTTCAAGTTTGCTAAGCATCATAGTATAACTAATGGATTCTTCTGAAGATGCTTTAAAAACATACATATATACATATATATATATATATATATATATATATATATATATATATATATATATATATATATATACATATATTTACAAATTGAAAGGTTCATTTTACCAAGCAATTTTGCACAACTAAGTAATATTATCAAATCAGTTTGAACTATAGATAATATAGAGGTATCCACTAGAAATATAATTTTGATTTGCATGTAGGTATTGTTAAAGAGAATGCTTCTGCAACTCTGCAATAATTCAATGGTTTATAGCAATAGATCGCATGTATCTGCATTTTTTTGTTTGTGTGATTTTGCTGAGTAGTCTCCACGATATCGTACAAGTGTTTGAGGTATGAAACATTATTTGTCAAAAATATACGTTATTATCAAACATTTGCTGAAAGAAGGACATGAATGTAGGAAAGACAGAAGTTCAAAAAAAGGGAGGAAAATACCCAAAATATACACTTACATATTAAGACACCGCAGAATAGAATAAACAAAATTATTAACTTAAAAAAAAAAAAAAAAAAGACTTAAAAAAAAACTATTAGTGCTTAATCACTACAGATGTCAATATGGTTACCCAATCCACCCCCCCCCCCCCCCCCTTCAGCTCTATTCACTGCCCTCTTGTTTGCCTGTTCTTCCTGGTACTCAATTGAAGCAATTATTTGCTCCACTTGGCAAATTTGTCCTCCTTTCACCATCTGAGTTGACAGATGATTTAAAAGGCACCTACAGAACCCCTGAAAGCCAGAGCATTCCTGACTGGTGCTTTCATTGGTCCAATTAAGCAACTAATGAGAAAATGTAGAACTCAAGTCAACCTTATTATAGATGTGTAGGATCAGGAAGTCCTAATTACGTGACTAAAATTTGAAAGCTTTTTTAACTTTATTTTTTTTAGAAAAACATTAAAGAATATTGACAAACTTCAACAAATCATACAATTAGTAGTAGTCCTTCAGAACAAAAGTGTTTTTCTCTGATCTGGTAATTGAATTAAAGTTAGACTAGATTTACCCTTTTCTAAAATGTTGCTACCACGCTCTTTTCTTCCCTTTCCTTTTGGTTGCTACCTTCAGAGTTTCCCACAATAAAACATGTTTCTCCATTTAAATCTATCCTCTGCAGCTTTATCAACAGCTAATCGGATATATTAACCACCCAAAAACATGATCAGTTCTTCAGATTATCCAGAATCCTGGGTAATCCAGATTTGAAATGTGTTTTTTGCCCCCAACTATTACCTAACTTTTCATATGTTGCACTAAGGGTGCTCTTTTATCTGATTTTATTTTGTATTGTTTTCCATTTTTAGTGCAAACATTTTTTTCATTTAAACATTAAAGACTCTAAAATGTTCTTTAGGAAGAAATGTCTTATATAAACAAATTAGCATTTACAAAAAAATCAGTGCTTTTGCACCAGATTATAGATTTGTCAAGAGCAAGCCAATAATGTAAGTTCAGGATTGTAATTTAGGATATGTCAAGAACTCATTTCAAATGTAAGCAGTTTTCAGTTGTTATCCAATGTAAGAACTGCTCCCAACCATAGGACTAACCACACTACGCTGTCCTGGTTCTTTGCTCACTGTGGGGCTCCTACCTTCTCACTGCAGTGAAAATGCTGGCAGAGGTGTTATGACTGTAGGCAACGTGACCGTATTTCCCTCAACGGTTTGTCAGACCATGCGTGGGAAAGATACGGAGAGTGTCATGATTTTTATGACGGCATTGAGTTCTTGAGGTGGTGGATGTGAGAAGAAAGTCAGAAATACGGCATTTTGTGTATTTTTAGTTTGGGGTTCAAATATCTGAACTGAGCTGCTGTCTTTCACACCTCAATCAGTGCAGACTTTGTGAAGATGGTTCTTCTAAAAGCTTAACATCCAGAGGTTGGTCATTCATTCCACAGGGCTTCACTATGGCCACACAGCACAACTTCAGACAGAAGCACAATCTAAGGTCATTTTGACACATACTTGTTCAGTAAACTCAGTATAATTAGGGGAAAAAATGTAGTAGTGTTTCACAATTCACTTTGTGACACCAAAGCAGAGAAGAATAAAAAGCACAAAATAAGTAAAGGGGATTAATAATATTGTAATAAATATATCAAAATGTGCTTACAGTTGAGATTTGGATTTTAAGCTATCCATACACAATGTTTTTTTCTTTCTTTTAATTTGAAAATCCTTCTGTGTTGACTCAGAAAACTACCTTAAAAAGGTGTATACCATGTGTTTCCTGAAATCCTAATGACGGGTTTGCATTAAGCTTTAGTAGAAATATCGCATTGATTCAGTTAAACAATAGTCTGATTAGATTATGTCTTTTGCAGGGGTGTGTAAAGCTGTATGTTGCGCCTTTTAAATACATTTTTACACTTAATGGGAGCAAGGGAAATAAGTAAAACACATCAATACTTGCACTTAATGTCTAAACACTGGAACCCCCCGCACTATAGGATTTCAAAATAATATTACAATTGACAAGGGTTGAGCAGCTGGCTGCTTTAAAGCTTTTCTGTACTGTTTTTGTAGTTTTATGCGCAAATGACTTTTGGGGATTTTCCCTCTTAACATCAAAAAGGCAAGACATTGGAATAGTAAGGTCAAATCCAAAGTCTTACCCTTGCCCTACGGTGTCTCTCTACCCCTAGATATAGCCATCCAAACGGAGAGTTATGGAAAAATTGAGTCCAAATATAATTTGGACGTCACTCCCACTCGATGACGTCATCAATAGTCCCCTGTCACCCACATTAGCTAGTTGCTGCCAGTGCTCGGAAAATGCATAGTAACATCAGTTTTATAACTTTAAACAGTCATTCTAAAACAAAAAGTCATTACTTACATTTAAACATAAACTTTTGTGCTTCAGAGCACATCCACATGAAGAAATGCATTTCTCCTCTGCAGCACAGCGCTGCACGGAACAACTATTTTGGACACCCCTATCCCTCCAAATGCCCCTACAGTTGGAGGGATAGGGAAAAATTGGAGGGTAGGGGAGGAATTCGGATCCAGCTTAATATTCCAGCTTGAGCTATGACTTGCTATTTCGATGCATTACAATTTTTCCCAGTTAAGACATACAAAAGGGGCATTCCGAGAAGTATAAATATGCATGCAGACTGTGAACAGAAACAATATATACAATTTCGACATTTTATTTTCTATGAAAACGCATGCATGCTCTTTTGAAATATAAGAACTGTTGCGGCTCCACAAAAAAAATTAAATTGAAGTTTGAAGTTGAATTACATTTTATGTTAATAGTGTTGCTTTTATTTATCTATTTGCAAGAAAGAAAGAAATAAAGAAATAAAATTTGTTGTAAAACAAAATTTTTCACATTATGCATCTCAAACCTAAAAATATTTCATTCGCTAAAACATTTTTATGTTTATACTATGAGCTCAGAGTTCCATCAAGTCAACATGAGACTGAATATTCAGTTTTTTGATGGCCACACTTGTCACCTTGTTCAAACTATTCAGAAAAAAATAAATAAATAAATAAAACTCTTGTTGCAATGGGAGCTAACTAATATTTTCTATTATTAAGATTTATACCGTTGTCTGAATAACTTCTCTTTTAGAACTTTTAATTAAAAAAACTCAAAAATGTGAATGTTTTAATGACGACCAATGTTGGGATTTTTTTAATTGATCACATCTCAACTATTGAAAATAGTGTCAATTTTTGCACTAACTAGTTATTTTTGAACTTGAGAATAGGTATATTCTTGATTTTAACATACTAAAAACAAAAATGTGAAATTAGGTTTGCTTGTTTTTTTTTTTGTGTTTTTTTTGGGGGGGGGTCAAATGTTGAGTTGTACTACGTAAAAAAACAAGTGGATAAATAACAATGTTTTGGTTAATAATGTAGCTCAAAAGAATGGATATCATCCCATCCTTGTCATCAAAAAACATCATTTACATTTGGCACATGGGGCGGCCGTGGTGCAGAGGTAGGGCGGTCGTCCCATGATCGTCAGATTGCAGGTTCGATTCCCCCCCTTCACGCCCATGAGTCGAAGTGTCCTTGGGCAAGACACTGAACCCCACCATGTCCCTTGTGGTAGGCGGGCGCCTGTGTTTGGCAGCGGAGCCACCATCAGTGTGTGAATGTGCGTGTGACTGGGTGAATGGGTCCGTGACTGTAAAGCGTCTTGTCCTTGTAGGAAGAAAGGCGCTATATAAGTATACGCCATTTACCATTTACTTGGTACTGAAAAAGTGAGGGAGACTTGTAGACAAGTTTCGTCTGGTTTGCACTGCACTGACATTTTGTACCAAGCTTAGTCCAACTGTAGGTGGTGACATGCGCAAGTAAACAGTAGAAAAAAGAAGAAGCCCCTCCCTTCTTGTCCAGTGTGAACACCATGGGCTAAATACGCATTTAAGAACCTGTGATTGTGTTTGTAGGTTATGTGTTGTGTTGCTGCAGTACATGGTCTCTCTCTTGCATTTGAGATGATGTAAACCCATTTATCATGGAGCACAACCGCAATACAGTTGCATACGTTTTTGTGTTTAAAATGTGATTTTTTACATTAGTTCTGTCCTGTTAAGGCTATGCATTTTAATCAATATGTATCACAGGCAGCTTAGCAAACTTTTATCTTACTAAAGCAACATTTCTGAAAATGTTTCTTATATTTCAACCTTGTCATTGAACCTTCTTACATGCCAAAGGAAAACATGTTCAGTTGACTGTGGTCATTCTTTACCCTTTATCATAAAACACCTATCTATAAAGCACCTATCCAAAGGATAGAATATGTCTGTATTTGCAGTAACAAAAAGTCATTTGTGTAAGACAAATATGAACTGTTGATGTGTACCTCAAAACTGTAAAATAACACAAATAAGTAGGTAGTTGTACAGTTTTTCTCTTTTGTTTGACATTTACAGTATTAGTAAGAACAGGCCAAATGTCAGAACAGCAGGAAGGCGTCTGCATCCCCTAAGAATCCTAAATCACAACTAACTAGTCTTTCCACAAATGGGAAAATGTATGTGAAACGATTACAATGTAAAATATATAGCTCTGTTCTTAAAAGCAGCAGGTAGAATGTGGGGGGAAATGTATTTGATGAAATCTAATATGAAAAAAAGTTTTAAATACATCACTTTGAATCATATTCAAAGGAGCAACTCTGCTTGCCTCATGGTAATGACCTTTCCATTATAGTCCCAGAGGGAGATATGTTCCACCGCAGCTGTAGCCGACAGGTCCTCTGCACCAGACAAATATACCTCTCAGTGCCAAAGCAACTAATGTTGAGCAATTTACCCATGCTTCACCTGTGATTCATAACTCTGGAGTTTGGTATAGTTCACAACAGTTTGATGTACAACTCTACTTTAAACTGTGAAACACCTCATATTCAAACTAAAACTGGCAGTTTGTTGTAAACTTCCAGAGAATGCTGTTCTTCTCAGACAAAGCAAGACCACGTTTCACAAGACAACTTACCGATGTCCATTACTGGAATTGTTTTAATTTTCCAATGTCATTTTGTATTACTGGCAAAGGTTTCCGAGCTTGCTCAGGTTGCCTTCTTTAAACTATCCCTGATGAAACTATACCACAGCATACATACAGTATGTTGATGTAAATGTGTCGGACTGCCAGGAGCAGAAACATCCAAACTTTAATAAATAAACTAAAAGAATGAACTGTGAAACAGGCAAAAAAATAAGTGACAACAGCAGATGACCTGACAAGGCTCAACTGAAAACCAGACTCTCAAATACACCGAGGATGATTAATTAAAATGAAGACAGCTGTGAATAATTAGCAAATGAAACTTGTTGAGGCTGTGACCGGGGAAAAAACAAGCCTGGAAACATAGCAAAATCAAGAAAATATTACTAAAAATAAAACCAACTGAATTCAGTGGCAAACTTAGCAGTTAAAGGGGGCCCAGGTGAACAGTAACATGTACAGCGGTTAGCATAAAACGTCCCTGTAAGGAATAACTTCCTTACAGCTCCACGTTCAGACAATGTCAATGTCAAAATGTTCTGATAAGAATGAAAAAACTAAAATCACATTTAAATGTTAAGACATGTATTTTATATTTTTTATACTTGGAAAAATATTACATTCATTAAATGCTCTAATGTATTTATCCCTCACTTCCTAGAAGGAACACATGACAATTTTCACTTTAATTTGTCAGTTACCAAAGATGACAAAAGAAACAAAATGTTTTAAGTCTATGAAGACTCATTCATCCAGGTTGATTCCATCATTGTGGTAGGTTTAAAGGTTGTCATCTGGACTTGATTTTTAAAGCCGAAGACATTTCACCTCTTATCCGAAAGGCTTTGTCAATTCTGCAATAGCTGGTAAAAGAGCTGGTTTATATGTGCTGATTTATATGTTTATATGGTTTATATGTGGTTGGTTTATATGTGCTGTGCTTGATATGGTAATTACAAGACCTGTTGGCCTAAGCTGTAACATATGTGAAATCATAGTGACAAATAAATAAATAAAAACCGATGCCAGAAATGCATTGTATTGAGTAGGATTAATGTATGACATTAAGTTAGATAAATGTGTTAATTTGAGTTGTATAAACCAATTCATTTAAATTGGATCAGCATATTAGATTGAGTTGGATAGACACAAAAAATGTAGTTAAATAAGTTTAACTTAATTATGTGTCACCGATTGAAGTATTACAATTAAGTTGGATCAACTTTTTTTCTTTTTAGAGTGCAGGGCAGGGTGCTTTGTTATGGTGTGTGCAACAGAGGAGGCTTTTGACCGCAGTCCGTCCAGCTGTTCTGTGAGAGCGGGCTGCCGGACTTAGAAGAACCGTGTCTCCCGCGAGATTTTAATCGCCAGGCAGAAGACGGGCTTTTGGATGGGGGGAGGTGGCTTTTGAATAAACAGAAACTGTGGAAACAATCATGTGACTTTGTGTTACCAGTCTGGTCCAGACAAAATAAAGGCTGATGTAATTCCAGATTAAGTTCATCCATGCCTAAATGTTTTTATCATGGCTAAATGTTGTTAGCCTTTATTAACGTGATCCTAACCCTTCTTCCGGGTCAGTTTGGCCAAGAAAAACGCACTGGTTGCAAGGATTAAAAAAACTATAAGTGGACATGCACTCAGTAATAATCATAACAGTAACAAAAGCCTGTTTAGAAGATCATCATAAAAAACTCGTTTCTAAGCGCCATTCACATTACACAGGTAGCAACCTATAATTCAATATTGGGTTCAATGCCTTGCTCAGAGACTCATGGGTGGGTAAGGCAGCAGCCGAGCCTGCAATCTTCCAATCAGAAGTCTGCACCTCAACCTCTGCACCATTTCCGCCACAGAGTGGCTGGTGCCTAAGCCAGCCTCACCACAGTAAAGCCAGTAGGCAGGTCTTTATTTCATCATAAAGCTTCACTGAACCACCTTTTACTAGTTTTAATCAGATTGATAATCCAATCATAAAATTGTTTACTGCCATCCATGAAAAGTGAGGTTTATTCTTTTACCTTTTTTTTAGTCACAAAATTTGAAGAACCCATTCGTCTGGAGGCAAGTGTGTGTGTGTGTGTGGGGGGGGGGGGGGGTTGGCAGGAAACTTTTTTTTTTAATTAGAACAATTCAATTTAAGGAAATAGTTAAAACATGACAAACTCAAACCTACAGAAGAGGGAAGAAAAAGGTGACAAGAGGATCAGACTGAGTCTCTAAAAAAAGAAGAGTTTACTGTGGGATAATTAACAAACAAGAAACCTGTGATAGGGAAAATGGTGTGACATAAAAAAAAACAAATGCAAGAACAAAAAGTAAGACAGACATTTTTTAAAGCAGGACATTCAAGCTATTATCTTGTATCGTTTCAACAAAACGGTCTTTGTCAAAATCCAAACTGATCTCATCTACAACTGCCTATTCAGGGACACGTGAGCCAAAAAAATAAAAAATAAAGACCAGTCAGGGAAAAGAAATTAGGAAAAGGATTAGGTTTATCTTAAAAATGCATAGTAAAGTTTCTTTAAGTCCTCATTGACATTTATTAATGGGCAGTATTTTAAAAACACAAGAGTTCTGATTTGAAATGTTTAATCGTTTATATTTCTTTATCAGACAAAATACGAGGCCTGTGCACACACAGCACACAACCTCTGTCAGCCAGTCACAGCTCAACAAAAAGCTACACACATGCTGTTGTGCTGAATGAAAATGTTTTGACAGTTTAGTTGTAATGTAATATGATCTTGAGGTACCATATAGAATAAGATTAAGAAGTGTCACCTAAATTCAACAGCCACAGCATATTAGCATCAAGCTTATACACAACACTCTAAAATTAGGCCAAACTTGAGCTGAGTGGGCTTATGGTTCTATTCGTATTTGCACTTGTATGTTAGTATTTTCCAGCACAGTTCACAAACGCCTTACAGCTCAGTCCTGGGGTAAGACGTAGCAGCTTTTACCCAGCCTTAGAATCAAGCTGAAAAAAGCTGAGTAACTCCCTCAGTGTCAAACATTTTTCTGATGCGCACACAACTAACATGTGTGGTGAGTTTAAGGATGTGCTGAACGTGGGTTTTTGATTACACTTTTGGTGTTCAGCATATGGTGTTCCCACTGGACTGTCGCTACCTAACGGCACACTTCAATGATCTAAAAACATTTACCATCTCCAGGATATCAGCTCTGTGTTCATCCAAACAGGCACTGATAAAATACTGAGTAGTTAGGAATATGAAAGATCGTAAAATAATTTTTTCTATGTGTTTATTTGATTCTATTAAAGACATTTTGATAAGAATGACGGTACCGCAATTTAGCCACAGCTTCAGCTGTTTTTGGAAAAGTCCCGACCTTTTAACTGTCTCCACCAATCATTTTTGGAGGCTTAATCACACGTCATCAGTCTGACCAATCAGAAGTGGTTAAAGTCGTCACTTCCTTGTTCCGATTCTGCTCATGAAGTCGCTCAATTCCAACAAAAATACCAGCTAAAGCTTGTCTTTAGCAGTGTAGCTTTCCACAGAATCCGGTGTCAGACCGTGGAACAAGTGAACAAAACCATGAAGCTCAGAGAAGCGAGTCTGTCTGCGTTTGGCAGCTGTTTGCACTACATCTCCCATGATGCATTGAGTTAAAGTGACAGCGTCTCAGCGCACAATGAGTCTTCGTTGCTAAACCCCTTGAAACAACGAACACACATCAAACAGTTTTTAAATCTTCTAACTTAACTTTTATTACAATCTTTTAGGAAAACAACAGCTGCAACTTCCAGCTTTTTCAGCCACAATTATCACAAAAATGCATGTGAGATTGCGGAGGGGCAGTAGATCAATACAGACTATGAGTTTTATCAATCACAATTGATATTTAAACAGTTAATGAGTTTTGAAAAAGAAACTACTCATACGTCGCTACCAAAGCCAAGTCCCGGATTGGCTGGTTTAACTGTTGAGGTGCGCACAATCACCGCACTTTTTATTCATGGAACCCAAATAAGTTTTGAACGTGTAAACCCAACACCGGCATGTGTGAATTTATACAGATTATTCATTAAAAGCAGTCGAACGCCCATTTCCAAGCCCTACGTGAGAGTAGCATTAGAGATTTATGAAGCAAATTTGGCAGACAGGACAATAATCAATCAGAAGTTCTTTGTGTTTTGGATTAAGATTGCATGCATCAGTCAATTAGCTGAAACCAATTCATAAAAAAATACCAGGTTAAAGATATGCAGAAATTAAATAAAAAATTAAAACAATAATGATGTGTTACGGTTTAGAGTTGAAGAACCCAGATACAGAGTAAGGCTTGGATGCAAAAGGCCAAGTTGAAAGACTGCTTAATGACAGTAACAAGGATCACCTCTCAAGAGAAAAAAACAGGGAGAGGGTTAATTAATTAAAAAACCAAGGAGCAGCGCATGCACCACAAAATGACAACAAAACAGCACGCAAGACGCTCCAACACCGAGACATAAAACAAGGTGACGTAAATAGTCAGACAACTTTATCAACTGTGGACTCCAGCAGGAACCACAGGTGAGGGGGCGGAGCAGCAAGGAGAAGCCACAGCAGACCTGCACAAGATCAAAAAGTGAAGACCAAAAACAAAGCAAGCAGAATGTATTATGATGGGTAAGATGTGCAAAGCAGGCAGGAAGCTGAAACTAAACTGAAAAATATGACATATAAGTATTACCTGTAATCAAAATGTCCATCCATCCAATATCCAAACCTGCTAAATGGCTGGAGAGGCACTGACATCAGTCAATTTACAAACAAATTTACCTTAACTTATTCACCATTTGATTGGTAACAGTTAAAGTGTGTTGTTTAAAAATTCATTTTGACCTTTTTCTTCCATTTACAAACTGTAGCATTGAAAAAAAAATCACTAAATTGTTAATATTGACTTCCTTTGACTTATAAGTGAAGTCCCTGCGCCATTCCTTCTGAAGAAACACATGGATAATCTGTTGACGGAAGTTTTCCTTTTTTTTTCTTCAGTTTTTAATGTCCCTGTCTCAATGAAGAACACTGCCAGTTATGTGTGTCCACAAAATTCCTGAGTTCACATGATCCTCCATTTAGAAAATTATGTTAAACAATATTAAAGAATAACTCAACAGACCTATTAATTTTTTTTGGCGCTGTGTTTCCTTGTCTTGGATCACCAGCGCCCTCTGCCTTGAGGCAGGCATACTGCGTGCCTCACCTTGTGTGTTTCTAATGCGCATTTTTAGCCGACAAAAAAAAAGACTAAGTGAGTCACAAACTGGCACCAATTTAATCAGGCAATTGATGAGAAATAGAAAAATGAAGTAATTACAAATAAAGCATCTTTTATAATGACAGAAGGACCGAAACAGTGAAGCGCGTGCATCAGCCAGAGTGTGCGCGGCGCAGTCTGGTTGCAGAGGAGGGACAAGCGGCCAGTGCCTCACCTGCTGCTTTCTGTATTTGTATTTTGTATTTGAACAGGACATTTGTAAATGTGCTTCTTTAACTAAAGAAACGTTGAAAACCCACACAGGAAAAAGTAATTATAGAATGTCTAAAAAAAGGATAACTAATTTTTATTTTGAATTAAAAAAAGTATATTCATTTGATTTAATTTATGTATTTTTAAGCTATATTTCCTGCAAATTAACTGCACGTTACTGCTGGAGCCTACCCAGCTACAGGGTGCAGACAGGGTACACACTGGACAGTTCCTCTGTCCACTACAAAGATGGACAAGCACACACACACACACCCAGAGGACAATCTCGAGCCACCAGGTAACCTATGAAGCATGTTTTTGGACTGAGGAATGGAGCAGGAGTGCCTGGAGAAAACCCACACATGCACAGGGAGAACACGCTAACTCCACATAAAAAAGACCCAGCTGACATTTGAAGCAGAGCTGCTGTGGGGTGAGAGTGCTAACCACCACAAAACACAGCAGCCTAGTCATGTAATACATAATAGCATAAAATAATGTAAACTTCCTCGGTATAATCACCTTTGGAATCACAAAGTGATAGAACGCATAAAACCTTAAAAGGAAAAGATGCTGAATCCTAAATCCACAAGCCATAAAGCAAGAATTCTCAGCAGGTGGGCTGGAAGTGGAGACTTTGATCAGCTGGTATGGTGGGCAGGGGGTCGGCATATATGCGACTGAGGGTGTTTGTGTTTATCTTGTGTGTATTTCTCAGAGTGGGTGTTGTGGTGGGAGCTTCTTGAGGCATCGATAAAATGTTTGATGTGGAGATTTTCTTACCAAGAAGAACTGAATATCTGACACTGCCAAGATGGACAGATGGACAGGCGGGCAGATGAATGGACGGACAGATCGACAGAGTTCATCCATCTCTTATTTGGTTCTAACCTTGAGCAAAAAAAATAAAAAATCTATGACTACTGCGCAATGTGATAATGAGTACAGGTTTCATAAAAAATATGTATTCAAATCAAATATCTTAAAATATCAAATATGTTTGACGTAATGATTGGTTGATGCAGGACTTTTATGAAAATCAGACTCAGTTCTCTCGAGATAAATCTCGAGTGGCTCGAGATAAATAAAAACCAGAATGACTCAGACATTTCCTGACACTTTTTAATTGTGAGTGTGTGTTTCTTCAGTTATGTGTGAGTTGGTCTAAATGCCTCTATGGCAGTCAGACTGTTGAAAATGTTATTCCAAAAATAAAGTGGACACCGAGTTGCCACTGAGTCATCGAATGATGTCAGTGCATGTATCACAGGATGTGTATGCAACATATATATATATATATATATATATATATATATATATGTGTGTTTGGGTGGTGGTGGTGGTTCGGGGGTTGCACAGTCATTTAAAAAATGAATAGCTCTTGGACCAAATTAAATTTCAGCTCAAATTAAATGATTGGAAGTGGTCTCTGTGTGTGCCACTGAGCACAGTGGGAGGGCAATATTGCTAAAAGGCTTTTAGAGGATTAATTTAATGTTTTCTTTTTCTTCTTCTCCTTCTCTACCTTTTTTTAAATTTATTTGTTCCCCATCCAGGTGCTCATACACCACCACGTTCTTTTTTTGCACTGACATTTAGTAGCTAGAAAATGGCTATGAGCCAGCCAGCATGCAGCTGGGCCTACAAAGGTGTTCTGAGTGTTGTGTTTATGTTGTGTATCTGGCTGAGGCAGTATAATAGAAAGTAACACACATGCTGCTGTTTTGTTTTTCCAGCTCTAAAACTAGGTGACATGCTGTGGAAGCAGGACCATAGCAGCTTTCTAGCAGTGGATGTAGAGTGTGTTTACTCAAAAATAAAAATAAAAAGGTCACAAAACAATATTTATGTTCTTTCTCCTGTTGTGGCAAGTAATTAAATATGTCAGCTATCTTTTTTTTCACAGGGTTAAACAGGGCTATTCTAATATGCTAATTAAACATTCATTAATTTATTCATTCATTCATTCATTCATTCATTCATTCATTCATTCATTCACATAATTAAACACTTTTCAAGCTAATTTTGGAGGACAAACGATGAAGCTGTAAATAAGAGGAAAACAAACTGCTTTTCAAAAGCAGGGAACAAGAGAAGTGACAGCAGAAACCAAATTTGAGCTTTTCTATCTAGGGTGTACAAACGTCTTTATTTATATGTCTGCTTTAGGTTGCTATCTTAACTGTTGCTTTGGAGAAACTTTCCTTAGTTCTATGAAATGCTTTTGTATTTTTGTAATGCAACACCATACAGTTGTCAGACTACCGAATTGTTCATAAAAAGGCAAGCAAGAAGTGAAGAAATGGAGTGTTGAGTTTGTACTTGTTTGTTGTAAGAATGCTCCTTTGCACTAAACAGCAAAGGACAGAGAAGCAGATTAAAACAATAAATTAAACAAGATACACAACAATTCACTAAAAGTTCTTTTAAAAAGCAGCATCTTTGGCTGTTTCTTAAAAGACTTGACATTGTTGGTAAGGCAAAGCGATATAGGCTCTACAATCTCTGGGCTACTGCTTGAAAAGTGAGGTCACGTTGAGTTTTATAACAGACTTTAAGTAGATTCTAAGCAGACCCACAAGGGGGTCTGGGTCTCCCCATAGTCCCACAGGGTTGTACCAGGAAGGGTATGAATCACTCAGGGGTTGCTGTGGCGACACCTGAGGGGTGATGTCCAAAGGTGAACAACTAGGATTATGGCTAAACGTGTATCTTTGCCAAAATGATGAGTTTTGGTTCTTGACCAACTAAATTGCCTGACGTGCAATGTAATGCAAGGTCCACAATAAGAAAAGTTGATTTTCAAACTACGAAAACAAGAAAGAATTTAGCTTTTTTCTAATTATTGTTTGATGTAAGATACAACTCCATGATTTTTCCATATGTTGTATTATATAAGAGTTCCTGCATGCTATACAAAACTAAACAGTCCCGGCTAAAACCCCTCAATCAGTCAAACAATCCAGTCACAAAGTCCACTAATCAGTTAATCATACTTCTGGTTATGCAGACTCTGATGACACAAACACATAAACATTCTTTCACGATACATTAGCAGAGTTGAGATTGACAGTAAAAAGATGAATTGATTCTCGTTTGCTGGGGCTTGTTTTGATGACCCGTGTTGGGCTAAATTATTGCAGCAGTGATGCTATGACAGTGATGAATCACTTCTGTTCCTATTTCATTAACTGCGTCGACACTTACCCACTGAAAATAGACTCACAGCGATTATGCTGACCTTTGTCAAGATTTGCAAAAATGAAACTTTAGATGGTGGAAGAAGACTCAAACTAATTTTTAAAAAATCCATTCAGAAAAATAGTTATAAACAAAAGAGACAAAGAAATTTCAACAACTTTATGAAAAATTCAAATCTACAGTAATTGGGTGTTTTCATTTCATGAACCTTACAACAGTCTGCATATAAAGGCCTGATCAATAGATAACACTTAACATATAATCTTATGATAAAATGTTTTCAGAACTGAATTAAAAAAAAAGTTTCTTAATGTTTTGTTAAAAGTAGAGATACACTCATGTCATTTGGAGCTTGCTACATGTTTATTAACTATTTAATTTAATTTAAATGTAACAAATACTTCATGCTTTAGCTGTGATTTGATTTTCTGACAGACTGTTTTTTTTTTTCTTCTGTCAAAACCATTGGAAAAACATGGATTTTTCTACAATTAGTGGTAGCCTGTCTAATCAGAGAGGGGTGACAGAATTGGGTAATCAAAGTTAATTGCAGCAAATCATTAAGACATTTTAATTGCGCACCTGCATTTGTCATATTCAGATTCTCATCTAAACATGGACTGTTTTTTTCCCTAGTTATGTGTGAGTCATTCATTTGTTTTTGCAGTTTAGGTTTTCCATTTAGTCTTTAACCTTAAAAAGTACAAGCCTTGGTTTTTACACTAAACACAGTCCTTGATGTATCACACTCCAATAATAAAAAAAGCCTCTCAAAACTATTACTATCTGTAATTCTTTGCATACAATGATGTAATCATCCCCCTTGGTTGTTTGTCATTATTTTTGTAGTTCACATTATTTACTACATTTGTTCTCTATTGACCAAAGTGCAAGTATCCAACAAAAGTTAAAAAAATCCCCCATGTTTAAAAAAATTTAAAAAGTAAAATAAAAATAAAAAAGACTTCCTAAATTGTTTGTGGATGGGGTTGATATTCTCAGATCAATACATTGATATTGTTTGGAATGATCCCAGAATCAAATAGTCTTTCTGCTCTTTTTCCTTTTTTTTGTATGACACTGAAGTTGGTAATTAACATCTACTATATCTTCTAGTACAGTACACACGAACTTTAAACATTCAGTTTTTCAACACTTGTTAAAAATCATACCTTGACAAGTCAGAGTTGACAATTTTTAGGCCCATTTCTAGGTTGCTCTTTTTCTGAAAGAATTTCAGGCAAGCCTCTCTGTGAATAAAGCAATTTCATCTAAAACATATAAAATAAAATAATAATAAATATAAAATTACCATGTAATATATATATTAAAACAAACACCCTTTCACCCAAGCTCGGGTCGTTCACCAGAGGTCTGGGAGCTTGAGGGTACTGCAGTATCTTAGCTGTTCCTAGCACTGCGCTTTTCTGGACTGAGAGGTCTGAGGTCTTTCCAGGTATCTGTTGTAGCCACTCCTCTAGCTTGGGGGTTACTGCCCCGAGTGCTCCAATTACCACAGGCACCACTGTCACCTTCACTTTCCAGGATTTCTCCAGTTCTTCTCTGAGTCCCTGGCATTTCTCCAGTTTCTCATGTTCCTTCTTCCTGATGTTCCCATTGCTTGGCACTGCCACATCCACCACAACGGCTTTCCTCTGTTCTTTATCCACCACTACAATGTCTGGTTGGTTCGCCATTACCATCCTATCAGTCTGGATCTGGAAGTCCCACAGGATTTTTGCCCTTTCATTATCTACCACCTTCGGGGTGTTTCCCATTTTGACCTTGGGGTTTCCAGTCCATATTCTGCACACATGTTCCTGTATTATATTCCAGCCTCTTGATTGTGGCGCTCCATGTATGCTTTACCTGCCAGCATCTTACACCCTGCAGTTATGTGCTGGATTGTTTCAGGCGCCTCTTTGCACAGCCTACACCTTGGGTCTTGTCTGGTGTGGTAGATCTGAGCCTCTATCGCTATGGTGCTCAGGGCTTGTTCCTGAGCTGCCAGGATAAGTGCTTCAATGCTGTCCTGTAGGCCAGCCCTCTCTAGCCATTGGTAGGACTTCTTAATATCAGCCACTTCAATTATGGTCCGGTGGTACATCCCATGCAGGGGTTTGTCCTCCCATGAGGATCTGTCCTCCAGCACTGTATCCTCTGCTCTACATTGCCTGAGACATTCACTGAGCACACTGTCAGTTGGGGCCTTTAGCTTGATGTACTCATGCATCTTGGATGTTTCATCCTGGATAGTGGCTTCTACGCTCACTAGTCCTCGGCCTCCTTCCTTGCGGCTAGCATACAGTTTCAGGGTGCTGGATTTGGGATGGAACCCTCCATGCATGGTGAGGAGCTTTCGTGTCTTATATATATATATATATATATATATATATATATATATATATATATATATATATATATATATATATATATATATAATTTAAATGAGTTAAAATGTCAATGTTTTAAATCAAGGTAAATTACAGTTGTAATTTTTTAAAGGGCTTACATTTCTGCACATACCAAAAGCATACTTTTTTGTCCAAAAGCATTATAGAGAGACATTACAGAACAGCCTATCATAAAGAAAAGATCTTTGAAGTAGCTGAAGCACAGAGCATGATGACATCAGACCCGTGGGGATCACTTGGGAGACTAAAAACAGAAGCTAAGCTGGTATTGCCAAGAGACATCATGCAAAGGAAGCAAACGTCCATTTTTCTCTGTTGTGTTTTTTCCTTTCTATTATTATGTTCCTTGAATTGATTTTGTTTTTGACCAAAAGTCTTCAGGATATGACCTTTTATTTTCCTCCTACCAATTTATTTGTCCTGTTAAGGAGGCATGAATCTAATTCGGACCATAGGAGCTTTGCAGGACCTCTTTTTAATCTTCAACACATGATGAATTCATGGGGGAAAACTACAAAACACAGAGAATGGAGGCAAAGGGGAGACAAAGCAACTGAAACAGAGGATAAAACGGAATGAAAAGAGAAGTACGTGAGATGCCATGAACCCCTTTTATGCCCAAGCTTCTCCAAATGGCAAACAGGGTCCTGGGATTTTGAACTTGAAACCAAGAAAAAGGGTAACCAGAAACACCAGTCAATATTGGAAAAATACTTTTACTTTGAAAACATCACATATGAAAGATAATGGCCGATGCTTGTAATCGGATGACAGATAAATACTTTATGCAATACTGTTAGCTTGACATTTAAAATCACACATTAAGGTAACCATGACAGATTCAAAAAAGGCCTCATTTTGACATCAGTTTTGAGATACTCACTGTCAAAAGCAGAAATCTATTTAAATATGTTGAGAGAAATAGTGAAAAACAAAAGGAAGAAGGATGGGACACAGAGCATACAAAATGCTTTTGTTGCAGAGTGGAATGCACCACAGACAGCGAAGTGCTATTGCCTGGAGAAGTAAAAGCTTTTAAATTCATGCTCACTCTCCAGGAGGCAGCAGTAGCTGCGGCCAGTGACTGATGCGCCACAGAGACACCAGGCTTTGTTTTTTTTCTGCTACACTGGAAATAAAGGAAATCCACAAGTGGCTCATGCATTTTTATTGCATAAACTTAAATACACACAAATAAAAAGCTCAAAATAGGTCTAAAATAAGTTTAATCTCAAATCTACAGTGGCAACAAACTTTAAAGTAAGGGCCTCTTTTATTTGCTTTTAAATTAGATTTAGTTTAAATCTCCAAGGTTTAAAATTGGCAAAGTATAGAGTCATTTCACAATTGTGTACTTCGATCCTTAAAAGAAAAAAACAAAAAAAAAAACCAAAAAAACATTGCATACAGACTTTATTCACTTTAAAGTCCATAACCCAGTCTTGTTCTGTGACAAAGTGCAGGAGAAAGTGATTGATAATCAGGGACTCGATAGGCTATGATGGATGAGATGACATTTGTTCTCAAGAGTGCACAAAAAGCTGTTTTTTGAATATTCTTTTTTAATATTAAAGTGCACTAGTTAGATTAGCCTTTCAACTACGTAGGCTGAAACTCGCCACAATTGTTTAAAGCTATGTAAGCTACATACCATCCATGGCAAAATGTGTTGAAGTGGCCACTTCCATTGAAAAGTCTATTGTCAGCCTAATAACATATCTGCCTAACTCATTTTTTCATTTTTTTTTTGAAAAGAAGAAAAAACACCCAAGCAATTTATAATTGGGGTTTGTGCCTGGGCCGCTCTTATATGACACCAATCTTTCATATATATCTGAATTAAACTGTGAAATAAAAAACCTGGAGCTAGATTTGTAAACAGTAGAAAAAGGAGAGGAAGCCCCTCTTTGCTTGTCACTTGCTTGTGCACATTAACACCCAGTGCATAGCTTTAGGGATTATCAGATGTAATGTGTTGGAGTGAGGACAGCGTTTTGCACACTTATGAACATACAGTTTGTCTTTGTTAAATAAATAGCTCTTATAAATGTGCCAGTGTTTTAAATTAGAAGATTTTGCTAAGAAGAATTGTTAGTAAAAGGAAAAATAAACTACAAACATTTCCTTAGTTGTTGCAAGAGATATTTCCTTGGTTGGTTCATTGAAGAACCATAAAACATCCAGTTTATATAATTTGATAAATAAAATAAGATAAAAACTCCACCTCTGAAACATCAACTTTGCTTTCTGTCAGTCAAGCAAATGTTGCTAGATTTTCCACAACCCTGCCATTAACACGAGGAGCATAGGAGACAGGCTACAATAAGATTATTTATAATAACAGCTGGCATCACAGTCTATCTCAGATTCTAAAAGTTGTTAAAATAATGTTTGTTTGTTTGTTTTTTTTTGTTTTTTTGTGGGGATGAGCTTGGTCAGTGATTAGAAGGTATAGCAGAGAAGCATGTAGAAAAGAACACTACAAAGGCAGGAATGTCTGTGATTGATGAAAGACAGGAAATCATTAGAAAGCTATCTGTAAGAGCAATGAAAAGCAGACAGACAACAGCCACAACAGAGATCTCTGGAGACTGGGTCAAGTTAAGGCCTGGGAGAATGACAGGGAGTGTGGATAAAAGTCATGCCCAAAACACCCAACCTCTCCTTAAGCGTCTATTTTGCTGGCAAGCACTGCTGACCTTACAACACACTGCACACGTCCTGTTTGCCTCTGGGCCCTTTGAAGGCTTGTTTTGACTGCCCCTGTCACAAAAAACCATCGTGTCAAGTATGAGCATTACAATCCAAAGGATATTCTTAGAAGAAGTGTTATAGCTCAGTGATTTAAGCAGGGTGACAACACAGTAGGGTTAGAAGTTCAATTCCCCCTTGAGATATTTTGCAAACATATGCACTTGTGTCTCATGAAAGCTTAGGACCTTGAAATGACTGGTCAGTTTCAGTAACTCTTTTTATTTTATTTTATTTTACTATGTTTGATCAATGGATTTTAAAAATTCAGTAACATTTAACCTGATATTTGATGTAACATGAGAGGTAGAGGTAGAGGTAGAGAAAGAAATAGAGATAGAGGTAGAGATAAGAGACCATTGAACATTAAAGACCTGAATTGAAATATTTAAAACCTTTATTCTTTGCAAATCTGTTAAACCTGGACAATTTGTCTTTAAGGAGATTTTTTTGCATCATTTAAATAAAAAAAGGGTATTTCTTTAATTAGTATAATCAGTCGGATAATTAGGTTCTGTGGTTTTGACAAACTATGTTAGCTTCAGGCACTGAGAAAAGAAGATCCTCCCTGCTTTTAATGTGTTCACCCTGTTTCTGAAAAAAATCCTTATTTTTTTTTTTTACTTGTTTTTGTTTTTTTCAAACCAAACATATGTAAAAAAAAAATACTTTACACACTGTTGAAATAGGTTGATTAGAAATTAACAAGATTATGGTTTAACCATTTTAATGTGTATGTCAGAGGGTTTACCTTTATCCTAACTGTAATGCATGATTTATTTTCTTTTCTGTGTGCTGTGATTTTGTTGCTGTGCTTGTATAATTTTATTGTAAATATTGAGGACTATACAGAAGGAAAAAAGGACTAATTGAAAGCCCCCTCCCTAATGTCATGCCATTGGCTGTTTGGCGTCATGCACTCTTTTAAAAGCCAGAGGGCAGGCAAGAGCAGGAGGTACGACAACTCCCCGACGAGGAAGAATTCGAGCCGGAAAAGAGGGAAGCGCACTGGGAGCCAGCTGGGCTGTGCAGAGGCGAGTTTCACCACTGGGACCGGGAGAGGACGTGGCGCGGTCGCTGACAAACGCGCGGCGTGGGAGGAACTGTGTCAACGCCATAACGCAGCTAAGTCAAGGAACGTGAACACGGTCGAACTTTGGAGAGAGTGTGGCCAACACTGTTGTGGTGCTGGGAATAAGGATCTCTGTTTACTCCTGCAGCGGCGTAGCAGGAGCAAAGGCTTCAGAGAGAAGACGCGCTGGCAGCTTCCTGAACTGCTCACTCCTCTCATCAGATCCCTTCATTGGGCAGGATGTTTTTATGAACTTGACCAGTCGGTCCACATGTGTTTTTTTTTACTTTTTTTCTACTGATCTTATTGATCTTTTATTTTTATTTTGAATTGTCGATTCAACTGTATTTTTAACTATTTTACTCTGGTTGGCTTTTAACTACTTTTTAACATTTTTTTAGATGTGGATTGTTGACGTGATTGTATTGATTCATAATTAGGTCTGCATAAAATCTTGCTAAATCCTACGTTTTCTGGCATTGTAGTTTCTGAACACTTGGTATCCCTGTGAACCTGACATTCTTTTTAGCGTTGTCGGCAGGATACCAAACTGTTTTGAAATGGATGCCAGTCAGCCCGGTTTGAGTTTGGCAATTACTGCACAGTTTGTTATGCCGTGGTTTATGGGGGCAGCCCTAATACCAAAATTTGATGGGGAGACGACCAAATTTGAACAATGGAGGTGTCAGGTGGAGGCCATGTTGAGAGCACAAGGACTCAGCCCACAGCAACAGGCGGACTTTGTCTTGGGAGCCCTGGAGGGCAACGCAAAGCGGGAACTTAATCTTCTCAGCGAGGAGGAAAAAGACACAGGAAAGAAAGTCATTGATGCATTGCAATCCCTATATGCTCGGCCTGCCACTAAAGCACAGCTACGGACAAAGTTTTTTAACTGCAAACAAAAAACAGATGAAACAGTTGATGCTTTTATCTTACGTCTCCGGGAACTCTTTTGCAGATGGCAGGAGCGTGACAGAGAGGGGACTGAGGGGGAGGAGGACCTACTGCTTGATCAGCTTATGGTGGGGTTGAAAACGGGCTTCATAAAACAAGAACTGAGCTGACAGATGCGACGACATGATGGTATGACTTTCAAAGCTGTGTGTAAAGAAGCCCAGGCCCTAGCAAAAGAACTACAGGAGGGCGAGGAGGCTGCTTTGTCCAATAGAGTCACCTATATTCCTCGGAACAAGGATGCCGTTGATCCAGAGCATCTCCAGAACCAGATAAAGGCAGAACTGAAAGAGGAAATGTTGGGGGAGATAAAAACAGGAATAAAGGAACAACTGAAAGAGCTCTCAGCCGACCTTATAGCAGAGATGAGGAACCAGTTATCCAACCATCAGCAGCCCACTTTGACCTCTTCATCTAACCGGGCAAGACTGCGAAGCCACACCCCCACCATTTCTTACCAGTGGGATTCAGAGGGGAGACCCATATGCCGGGGTTGTGGAGTGGTCAGGCATGTGCAGCGTCGCTGCACCCGCAGATCATCACAGTCTCAGGGTTTTTAACTCCCCCTACAGCTGAGGGCCAAGCAGTAGGGGCGGTGACTCTGGAACAGGAGCCCAGATCACAGGCTGCCTCAATGCCAGAGGCTTCTGTGCAGCTAGAGCATAGATCCGCCCTGATTGGGGAATGCCCTAACGTTCTGCTTAAAATAAATCACCAGCCTATTCCCTTCATCCTGGATACAGGGTCCCAGGTCACAATGCTTAGTCAGAGCTTATTTGATAAACACCTGAAGGGTACTGGAGTGACTAGTGCAGATACTCTGCCTTGGCTGACCCTACGAGCCGCTAACGGACTGAAAATTCCCTACAGAGGCTACACTATTGTGGACTGTGTTGTAGGGAGTATTGAGGTAACGGGAAAAGGCATTATAGTTGTGGATGATGAATGCCTCGGCTCAGAGAAAGGCATCCTAGGCATGAACATTATTAAACCTGTTTGGTCCACTCTCACACAGGGGATCCACCCAGGACTACAGGCATTCAAAACCACCTTGACTTCGCCGGAAGGGGAGGCTTGGTCCAAAGCGTTCGCCGAATGCCAACGAGTCATTACAGAGGCTCCGACACCATTGTATGAAGGAGTTGCAAAGTTGCCTCAACAGTCATCTGTCATCATTCCACCACAAGCTGAGATGGTCCTGTGGATGCAGGTAACCAACAGCCCAGTCACTTTGCCCTGTACTGTGGTTGTGGAGCCTTTTCCAGACAGTGACACAGAATGGCGCATTGGACAAACTTTGGCTTCAGTGGTTGGCTGATGCATCCCTTGTAAAGTTTGCAATACTAACCCATACCCGGTTGAGGTACCACAGCGCCAGCCTCTGGCCCAAGTGACTGAGGTGGAAACTTCTGAAATACCTGGTGAACAAGAACTAGTGCTTAACGCTGTGGGCCCGGATGTGGTGGAGGTGGCAGTGAGACGTGTGGGTGTTGTGGATAATGAAGGAGATGACGTACATCCTGTCTTTGCCTTACAGGGAGATGGTCTCACTCCGGACCAGCAGAAGTAAATGCCCAGTCTCCTGCATAAATGGAGGAGAGTTTTCTCTCGACATGACGAGGACTTCGGCAGAACGGGAGTTGTGAAACATCAGACACCCACCGGCTCTGCACCCCCCAGTCGTGAGCGGTATCGCCCTGTACCCCCCAGCTTATACCAAGAGCTACAGGCACTCCTAAATAATATGTTGGGGCATGGAGTGGTGAGGGAAAGCTCTAGTCCGTGGGCGGCACCAATCGTGCTGGTGAAGAAGAAAGATGGAAGCTGGAGATTTTGTGTTGACTACAGGAGATTGAATGCACTCACCTATAAGGACGCCTACCCTCTACCTC
Source organism: Oryzias curvinotus (assembly GCA_023969325.1). Lineage (NCBI taxonomy): Eukaryota > Metazoa > Chordata > Actinopteri > Beloniformes > Adrianichthyidae > Oryzias > Oryzias curvinotus. Next base: position 17,203,329 of record CM043709.1, read on the forward strand.
GCATTGAGGAGTCCCTGACAGGACTGAAGGCAGCTAAATGGTACTCCACGTTGGATTTGGCCAGCGGATACTGGCAAGTGGAGATGGACCCTGCCGACGGGGAGAAGACAGCGTTTACCATACCGTTTGGCCTATATGAATTTGAGCGGATGCCGTTTGGCTTGTGCAATGCTCCAGCAACCTTCCAGCGGCTAATGCAGCGATGCTTGGGTAATCTGGTCAATGACTCCCTCTTGATTTACTTGGATGATGTTGTCGTTTTCTCCCCAGATTTCAGTACCCATGTCAAACACCTGGAGGAGGTGTTTGAGAAATTGGATCAACATGGCTTAAAGCTCCAGCCCAGGAAATGTAACTTGTTCCAGCGCAAGGTGACCTACCTGGGACACGTCATTAGTGAAGGGGGAGTAGCCACTGACCCCACTAAGACGATGGCAGTAAGAGAATGGTCAGTGCCCCAGACTGTGAGGCAAGTGAGATCTTTCCTGGGTTTTGCTGGCTATTATAGAAGGTTTATACCTCACTTTTCCAAAATTGCAACACCTCTAAATATGCTGACCCATGGTACCTCGGGGAAGAAATCCACTCCAGTAACTTGGACTGAGCTGTGCCAGCAAGCTTTTGACGAACTAAAGCGGGCCCTGTTGAATGCTCCTGTTTTGGCTTATGCTGATTTCTCCCAGCCTTTCAGGTTGTATACAGATGCAAGTTTTGAGGGCTTGGGCGCAGTACTGGCTCAGATTCAAGATGGGAAGGAGAGAGTCATCGCATATGCCAGCAGAAGCCTTCATCCCACAGAGCGCAATGACCAGAATTATAGCTCATTCAAGCTCGAGCTGCTGGCTTTAAAGTGGGCAGTAACCGAGAAATTTAAGGATTACTTGTATGGCTCTGAATTTACCATCTTTACAGATAACAACCCACTTGTGCACTTGGAAACGGCCCGGTTGGGAGCAGCAGAGCAACGCTGGGTGGCCCAGCTTGCAAACTTCAGGTACACTATTAAATACCGTCCTGGTGTACAAAATAAAAATGCGGATGCACTTTCTAGGCTCCCGGAGCAGAAGCTAGATTCATCTGCATGGGTGGTGCGAGCAGATGAATAGTCCTGGCAGGAGCCACAGGTCATGGACCAGGATCTGTCACAGCTCCGTGAGCAGAAGGAACAGAGACTCCCCAGACCTAATGTGCGTGACGATACCTCCCTGTATTTGAAAGGATTAATAAAAGAATGGGACAAGATCTTTCTAAAGGAAGGTGTCCTGGGGAGAGAGTGGAAGGAGCCAGGTTCAGGACTTACCATCTTCCAAGTACTCGTCCCCAAAAAGGAGACGAGGGATGTATGGAGGACTTATCATGAAGAAATGGGCCACCCGAGCAGTGAAAGGACCTACATGGCCATCCGACAACGCTATTACTGGCCAGGGATGTTACAGGATATCGGGATCTGGACAGATTCCTGTACCCAGTGTATCATTAATAAAGCTGGACCATCTGGGAGAGCGCCACTCCACCCTATCTGCACATCATACCCATTCGAGGTCGTTGGTGTGGATTACCTCCCCCTGGGACGTCAAAGTGACAGGTACCAATACATCTTGGTAATCACAGACCTGTTCTCAAAGTACGCAATTGCAGTGCCCACCAAGGACCAGTCCGCGGATGTTACGGTGCGGGCCTTATATAACCACCTGATCCATACCTTTGGTTGCCCGGAGCGCATCTTAACAGACCGTGGTGCCGCCTTTGAGTCTTCACTAATGAGCCAACTTTGTCAGCTCTATGGATGTCAAAAGAGCCGTACCACAGCGTACCACCCACAAGGTAATGGAGCTTGTGAGAGGTTCAACCAGACGCTGATAAGACTGCTAGGCTCCTTGGCTGAGATGCAGCAACCAGAGTGGCACAGCAAATTGTCTGCTTTGGTTCAAGCATACAATAATGCAGTCCATAGCACTACTGGGATGACTCCACATTTTGTTGTGTTTGGAAGGCACACTAGATTACCAGTAGATTGGACAACTGGCCTCCATCCTACTGTCGAGAGGAACACTTTGGAAGGTTGGGTGAAGCAGCATTATCGTGCCCTTAGTCAGGCATGTCAGGCTACCAAACAACAGTCTGAACAAAGGAGAGAACAGGACCAGACTCGCTACAACCGAAAAGCAAAATTGCAGCCCATGCTCCCAGGAGAGCGTGTCTTGATCCGTAACTTCCGCATGAGGGCCAGGGGGAAGCTAGCGCCAAGGTGGACCCCAGAGCCATTCGTTCTGGTGAACCAACTAAGAGAAGATCACCCAGTATACCTTGTTCGCCCAGAGGGTAAGGAAGCTCCCACACGCACAATTCACCGTAACAATCTGCGTTTGTGCCCTGTTGACGTGATGCAGGAAAATCAGAGGCGTCAGGAGTCGGAGAGGCCAGTGATGCAACCGGACAATCTGCTACCTCCTACCTTGTGGCTTCCCAGGCTGGTGCTTAGTCAAAGAGCACCTGAAGATCAAGATGGACACCAGGCTGAAATGCCACAGCAGGCTAGACCACCTGACCCTCCAAAAAATTCAGCAGTTTGTGAGGGGGCTCTAGTACGCCATTCCCAGCGCTCCAATATTGGTATGCCTCCTGTAAGGTACCGTGAGTAATTGGCCGAGACGACCAATGTTAAAGTTGGGGGGGGAAATGTCAGAGGGTTTACCTTTATCCTAACTGTAATGCATGATTTATTTTCGTTTCTGTGTGCTGTGATTTTGTTGCTGTGCTTGTATAATTTTATTGTAAATATTGAGGACTATACAGAAGGAAAAAAGGACTAATTGAAAGCCCCCTCCCTAATGTCATGCCATTGGCTGTTTGGCGTCATGCACTCTTTTAAAAGCCAGAGGGCAGGCAAGAGCAGGAGGTACGACAACTCCCCGACGAGGAAGAATTCGAGCCGGAAAAGAGGGAAGCGCACTGGGAGCCAGCTGGGCTGTGCAGAGGCGAGTTTCACCACTGGGACCGGGAGAGGACGTGGCGCGGTCGGGACAAACGCCCGGCGTGGAAGGAACTGTGTCAACGCCATAACGCAGCTAAGTCAAGGAACGTGAACACGGTCGAACTTTGGAGAGAGTGTGGCCAACACTGTTGTGGTGCTGGGAATAAGGATCTCTGTTTACTCCTGCAGCGGCGTAGCAGGAGCAAAGGCTTCAGAGAGAAGACGCGCTGCAGCTTCCTGGACTGCTCACTCCTCTCATCAGATCCCTTCATTGGGCAGGATGTTTTTATGAACTTGACCAGTCGGTCCACTTGTGTTGTTTTTACTTTTTTTCTACTGATCTTATTGATCTTTTATTTTTATTTTGAATTGTCGATTCAACTGTATTTTTAACTATTTTACTCTGGTTGGCTTTTAACTACTTTTTAACATTTTTTTAGATGTGGATTGTTGACGTGATTGTATTGATTCATAATTAGGTCTGCATAAAATCTTGCTAAATCCTTCGTTTTCTGGCATTGTAGTTTCTGAACACTTGGTATCCCTGTGAACCTGGCATGTACTAGCACTTTATTCTTACCGTTGAAATAATTTTAATCTCTTTATAATACAATTTCAAATTTATATATATTACTGTCGCCTTTTTATCTTTGGGGGTAAAAAAAAGGTACAAATAAATAAATAAATAAATAAAAACATGTCATGCAATCTCAAGCTAACTTTCACACTCTTTAAAAAAATTGGCGTTTTTTTCTTATTTTCTTCATATGTATCAATTTTTCCAACTATCCAAGTAAATATTGGAATTTTCTGTTAACCATTGTTTTGTTTTCTTTTTCAAATACATGGAATTTGTGGTTTCCTTTAACAGCTCAAAGAAAATGGATATAGTTGTGTTTAAGGGGTTATTTCCCAACATATCTACCTTTGCCACATAGTTGCCAACCTTTTGCTGCACACACATCTTCTCTTTATAACCAAAAGGCAGTTGGAATCAAAGCCCTAGGTCGGCGTAACTTACTCATGGTGAATTAAATGGACAAGCATGCCACATGTGATCAGGTCAGCTGTGACTACTGGGGAACATGTAAATGAGACTCTGAATTTGCCAGGCACCTAGACTGTCTGAAAGTTGGCAGGTGTTGGTACACTTTGCAGGGATGCTCAACCTGTTAACAATAAAGATTGTTGACATCACCCCCTACCATATTTCCCTTTATAAATGTTACATGAGCCATGAATGCAGGGGCGGCGCCAGGGGGTAGTAGGGGTTGCTATAGCAACTGCAAGATTTGGCAAAGCAACCCCTGAGCAACCCCAATTATATAAAAACCTAAATCTAATGCTTTATTTGAAGAATTGTTAACTGTACAAAATGTTAATGCATGTCATCCCGTTCCATTTAACCCGTTTCATGTTTGTCTTGTTTCTTTTGTGTTAAAATGTGACATAAAACCACACGGAAAAGACAATTACGCAGTAGCACTGTCCAACAGAGAGGGCACTCGTGAGCTTGCAATTGTTCCTCATTTGTTACTAGTAAAATTTATTTAATATTAGCCAGTATTTTGCTTGCTTTGACTGACTGCAAAAATGGTGGATGTAATCTCTTCAAAAATTGATTAAAAAGTGGACTTTTATTCAAAACATTAAGTAATAGTTAAAAGATGACCAGTGCTGAACAACACATCATTCTTGAGAATTCTTTAACTAAAAGAAGATAAGGAGGACTATCTATGTTAAAGTCAATGAGATTTTTCTCCTGGGGTACTCCAGACTGATTTGCTATTTTCAAAACTATTTTTAAGCACTCTAGTTTCTGCGGATTTGGTCTCAAGACATGTAAGTTTACTAAATACTAAAACTATGTTTTTGTATTTTGTCTTTGAATGATTTGAAATACGATGGGTAATATAATGTCCTCCAATTCTAAAATGACGTGAATACCCACAGACACCGCTTCATGTAGTGATCAGGCTGAAAACATTTTGGGGGAGCTCCTCCCACGCGCGTCTGGGGCGTCAAGCTTCTGAACACATTTTTGAACAGGCGTCAAGCTATGGCAAGCGAAAAGTATCATAAATCGCCAGAAAAAGTGGCGTAAAGAGCAAATTTGCCTGGTGGCGAAGGAGAGGTAGTTGATGCCAGTGCCCCCATAGACTCTCAACAACTCCTTTTAAATAAATCACTGTTTTCCTACCACACTTCAACATCTCCTTCTCTTTCTTCTGACTTTGACAGTTACACACATTTTAAAAGTGCAATCTATTGACAAGACAAAACATGTAAATCTGGTATTAATTAGTATCGTATGATTATTCGTTCCTGTTACTTTCCTGCTTGGACATTTAATTTTACATAAAAACAAATTAGCAACCTCCTTACTGTCACTTAGCAACCTCTAAGCTACTGCAGAGAGAAAGTCCTGGACCCGCCCCTGATTGAACAGCTAATGTTTGTGTGAAAGCTGAGGGGTGTTCTCCAGATGCCAGATATACTTCTGGTGAATAGATGGAAACTGCAGAAACAAAAAATGAGGTGAGTAGAGGAGTGTAAGCAGAGGTAAAGGAGTTTGTTCAGGGTTTGTTCCGTTCATCCCTCTCCTTTGCTGCTGCTGAAACCCTCAGTCATACCTTTATTACCTCCCGGTTAGATTACATTCAGAATTCTGCTGCCCGTCTGCTCTCACACACCAGCTCTCGTGAACACATCACCCCTGTCCTTCAGAACCTTCACTGGCTCCCCATCGCTCAGCGTATCAAATTCAAAGTTCTTCTCATCACTTTCAAAGCCCTTCATAACCTGGCCCCACCCTACCTCACCGATCTCCTCCAGCCTCACACCCCTTCCCACTCTCTACGCTCGTCTGATGCTAACCTTCTGTCCCTCCCCTATCGGACCAAGCATCGATATTGGGGAGACAGAGCCTTCTCTGTTGCTGCTCAAACCCCATGGAACACTCTGCCTCAACATCTCAGAGACTGGGCTGACCTCCTAATTTTTAAAAAATCACTTAAAACTCATCTTTTTAAAATAGCTTTTAATCTTTAATCTGTCTTTTTATATTTTTATTATTATTTTTATTGTATTAGCTCTGTTCTTGTTGGCTGTTTTTTGCTCACATGTTGTAAAGTGTCTTTGTGTGTTAAAGCGCTATACAAATACAATTTTTATTAATAATATCTGTGAGTAGTAAGCTCCATTTACTCTAACACATATGAGCAGAACTGATCATACATGTCTTGACCTGAGCAAGTGTGTATGATGCAAAGATGTGTTCTTTCTCCCAGATGATTTTGTCTCATCATGTTTGGGTTTTTGTTCTGTTGTGTTAAAGTTTGTTTTTCAAAGTTAAAGTCCCACTTGATCATCTATGATCTATTGTAAAAGTTTTTCCAGGGGTCTTTAAATTACAATCATGCTGCTGTTAGCCAGATTTAATATATATATATATATTTAATATATATATATATATATATATATATATATATATATATATATATATATATATATATATGTGTGTGTGTGTGTGTGTGTGGGTGTGTGTGTGTGTGTGTGTGTGTGTGTGTGTATATGTTTCTCTGTGTCCTCATCAGAAAAAGCCACAAGAACATGCTTTAAAACACATTTTCATCAGAGTCTTTAACGTTTTTGTCTGTCACGTCTGCCTCCTCCATTTAGATCCTGGATTTGAACCACATAATCATCATCAGCATCTTCCAGTTGCTTTTTAAAACATGGCTAAATAATTGTTGGCAAACTGGCAAACAAAACAAAAAAACAAAAAACAAAACTGTGCAAGTTATTTTCTGGAATTATATCCTTTAGTTGTTTTGATCACAAGGCTACAAGAAGTAAAAGTATTTATAATAAGACGTCAATCTTTTGGTTTTCATCCAAACCAGCATCTGTTTGTCCTTCTGTTGCCTGTTTTTTTTTTATTTTTTCCTGTGTTATAAAACGATAACATTGTATTGTAGACAACCAAAACCAATATTTCCTGAAGAGAAATACCATTTTCTTTGCATCATGACAATCATATTGCAGGCAGTGTGACAAAAGCTTTTTATGAATCATTTTAGCAAATGCATGGTAACATAACAAGGTAACACTGAGAGTTCAATCTTCATCGTTATTCCTTACAACCAAAACAGTTCAGGTAAAGTTAAAGAAAAGATGCAATTATCACCATTGTGTTCTATTCTTGATTTTCATATATTAACTAACTCTTAATATACAATTCCAGGAGCAGGAAATGTGGGAGACCAAAAAAGGATTAACAATTGTTCAGTGTTGCTTCACAAAAACAGCTGGATGTCGATGGGCTTGGTTTCATATAATTCGGCCCAACATGATACAGAACATTTCCCCCTGCTAAACGTGTATTTCTCCTAAATGCTTTAATTCATTTGTATTTGCAGATTTACATTTGTAGCATTTTGAGGTGAGTTTGGTCTTGTAAAAACATTAAAACTAAAAATGAAACAGAAAATGTTACATATATGTTTGACTCATTTTTTCAAACTATTTGGTTCAGTTTTTGATCAGCAGGATATGTGGCTTGTGTTTGAACTTGTTTGGTAAAACTCAGCATCCACTACAGCCTGGACATGATGCAGCGTGTGGATCGAAGGAGTTAGCATCCATTCATCAACATCTCAGTATGTTCCTGAGTGATTCATTACACTGTCCACACCATTTTTTGGGCGTGTTAGTCACTAGAGCAAGAAATGTATGCAACCAGATATAATGATCAGAATAATAAGATATAAATGTTCGAGAAGAAGATATGAAATCATCACATCAACCAAAACTAATATATTGCTAGGAACAACAGGACAACTTGAATATGAAAAAAGCAAGAGGCTTTACGCCTTATCTTCAAGACCAAAAAATAACCCTCTTTTTAAATACAAGAAAAGATCACAAAATGACCCTCTATACAACAGACTCAATAAGAAAATTGAATAATAGGTTTGTGGAACAGTTGAGCTTTGCTTTAATCCTCTCCCATTTCAGTGGACACATCTGTAAGCTGCAGCAGTGTGGGGTGAAGAAAAAGACAGTGAGCCCGATGGTGAACCACAAAAATCAGAATTCAAGTTGAGTTTATATGATCATTTTGTCTTCGTCCTTTAGGGTTTTAGGCGTCAATGGATCAATGATGGGACCGGATTTGATTCAGCAACTTTCCTGATAGTATAGAGCAGGTGTGTCAGAATCCAGGCCTCAAAGACCGGTGTCAAATATGTTTTCTAACCAACCTGCCATTGAAACTCTTTATTGGCTAAACACATCAGATCCAGGTAATCAGCAGCAGATAAAAACAGGATTTTTGGAAAACCAGCAAGAGGCCGCCCTTCGAGCCCCGGCGTTTGACACCAGGAAAGTAGGAGGAAAGTAACAAAATGTGACCTTTTCTTTCTTTAAACCATTACAACTAGTATTGTTTTTTAACTTTAAGCAGATGATGCCCAACTTTCACAAAACAATAAAAAAGTGTTAAAATGTGGAACTTGTGCTATCTTGTGCCCAACACATGGTTCTTTTTGTGTTGATCAGCACACCCAATTAGCAAAAGCTAAAAGGAGGCGTGGCTGTTAGTACTGTTGCTTTGCAACTAGACTTCAGAATAAATCCTGACTGGAATCCAAACTACTGCTTTCTGCTTTGAGAATCTATGTTGTCAAGTGTTGCTGGTCCATCACGGCTCTGTGACAGCTCAGTTACATGTCCAAGTTGTCTGCCACTTGTCATTCAGTGACTAGAAAGTCTCCAACAAACCCTGTAACCCTGAATAGAAAGAAAAAAAAAACTTTTTTTTAAAAAATGTGAAAGGATCAATAGCTGTTTATTACTATTTTAAGTATTTCCCTGACACAAAATTTGAGGAATTGTTAAAGCCTTTTGTTTAATGTAAGTTACAGTACATGTGAAAACACTGAAAACAGTACCCCGACACTAAAAACAATGAAATTTGTCTTTAAAAGATATGTCAGCAGCCCGTTAGCAAACATGATTAGAAAATGCAATGGACTACATGGTGTTTTGTGGTTCATAATTTTTTTTTTCTTTTTTTTTATGAAATGTTTAACAATGACATAAAGAGGCTTATTTTTTTCCCACCAGAACTGTTGATCTAAAGGATAGCATTGGACTTTGATTGGTCGAAGATGGAAAGGAGGAAGTCATGTGCCCAGAGCAAGAAAAGCAAAGGCGGGAGTGTAGAACTTTAAGTAGGAACTTTGAATGCAGGGACTTTTAACAGAAGAAAAAAAAAAAAGAAAAAAACAAAGACTTGTTTGACTTGACATGAGGAAAAAAGATTGATACTCTATGTGTCCAAGAGACTAGATGGAAAGGGAACAAGGCTTATGGATTTGGAGCAGGTTCAAGCTGTTTTATAATGGTGTGAATGAAATAGGATTGGGAGTAGGAGTGATCGTGAAGGACAACTTGTTAAGAATGTTTTGGAGCTAGGTTTTATGGTGAATGTTGTCGGTAATTATGCCCCCCAGGCATCATGTGAGCTGGAGGAGAAGAAATTCTGTCAGAAGATGGATTAGGTGAACTCGGAGTATCTCTGGAGGGGAGAGCATAGTGATTGGGGCAGACCTTATCAGGTGAGGGAAGCAGGAGACAAGAAATTGATGAAGAATTTTGCTGTCCAGGATAGAAATGCAGAAGAACAGATGTTGGTGGACTTTGCAAAAATGGAGAGAAATGGCAGTTATGAATACCTTTTTCCAGACAAGAAATGAGCAGAAGTTGACCATAGGAGTTGAGGAAAGAGTACATAGGTTGAATGTACTTTGTACAGATGTTGTAATCTGAAAGAAATCAACAATTGAAAAGTCGTGGCTGGGAAATGGGTAGCCAGACAACATAGAATACTGGTGTGTAGGATGAATAAGATGAAGAAGACCAAGTGGTGCAAGTGACAAAATGAAAGTGTTGTTTGGCTACAAGGGAGAAGTTGAAAGAAGCCTTTAGGGGTTATAAAATTATCCCAGATGACTGGGCAGTTGAAGCTAAAGTGATGAAGGTGACTGAGAGGATAGTACTTGGTGAGAACTTGGTAATGGAATAAGAAAGTTCTGCAGTATGTTAAAAAGAAAAGATATTGGGCCTAGGAAAAGAGGACAGCAGATAGAACAGGGAAAGACATCCTGTAAACATAATGCACATTATTTATCACCTATGCCGCTTGAAAAGAAGCATTGTGTCCATAAACTTATTTAAACTAGAGTCACACAATGAAGTTATGGGAAAGAGTAGTGGAAGCTTGGGAATATTTGTGAGCAACAGCATGGTTCCATGCACAGAAAAATAACCATTGCATTTTTTGAAGATCTTCTTGGTAAATAATAATTTTAAAAAAAGGTCAGAGAGACCTGCATTGTGTATTTGAGGGTGTAGAGAGTTTTTGACAGAGAGAAGAGCTGTGGTTTGTATAAGGAATTTTGGAGGACCAGAAAGGTAGTTTTAAGACAATGGTGAGAAGTGCTAGAGATGTAACAGAAGAGTTTAAGATTAAAGTGGGGCTGCACCAAGGATCAGCTTTGCGCTCCTTATCGTTTGCTGTGGTGATGGAGAGATAGAAATTTATAGTTAGACAGGAATCTCTGAACCATGATGTTTGCAGATGACATTGTCATCTGTGGTGTGAACAGGACACAGGTGAAGGAACATCAGGAGTGATGGAAGTTTGGTCTAAAAAGGGGAATAATTAAGGTAAGTAGCAGCAATACACATGATTTGCCTGTAAATGATAGGGATGCAAGTGGACCGCTGAGGCCACAAGGAGCAAAGGTGAAGAAGGTGGAGGACTAGAAGAACTTAGGGTCAACAGTCCAGAGCAATGAAGAATGAGATGAAGATGAGTTTAAATAGGTGGAGGAAAGTTCCAAGTTACATGTGTGACAAAAAATATGTCAGTGAAGACTGTGGTTAGAGCAGCCGTATTGTTAGTTTCAAGATTGGCTCATAGAAAGAGACATGAGGCAGAGCTAAAGGCAGCAGAGTTGATGATGTTTAGGTTCTCTTTGGGAGTGACAAGGATGGATAGGATCAGGAATGAAAAGGTCATAGGGTCAGCTTATCTTAGATGTTTTGGAGGTTCATAGATGTAGTAAAGAAAGACATTTTGATAGTTGTGAGTGAGGAAGATGCAGAGAATAGGGTTAGAAGGAGGGAAATGATTCCCTGCGGGGACCCCATTTCTTTTTTGTGCAATATTTTTATTTATTCAATGACAGTTTTTTAAACCTTGTAAGTGTCATGACGTCGTAGACGTAGCAGACTCCGATGTTGAAACCCGGAAGTAACTCGCAACAAGGAAGTACTTGGAAATGGTTAATTTTACCAGAGTAGAATAAAGTTTCTAGGAGAATGTGATTATCAGTTCCTTCGTGGAATGATCCTGAAGTCCGTGGAGCTGCTGAGGACAGCAGAGCCAGAGAGGGGAGACGCGAGGACGCGTCGGACCGTGGAACCAGAGGGAGCGAAGGGTGGACGCCGAGGACGGCGGGACCAGTTTGAGGTGAGGCGTGGATGCCGAGGACGGCGAGACCAGCTTGAAACGAGGTGTGGACGCCGAGGGCAGCGTAACCAGCTTGAGGCGAGACGTGGGCGCCGAGGACGGCGTAACCAGCTTGAGGGGAGACGTGGGCGCCGAGGACGGTGTAATCAGTATGGAGCGAGGAACCAGTGTGACCAATGGAAGAAACCGGAGTGAGTCTAACGAAATGGCGCTGGATTCTGGTGAGAAGCTCCCTTATGAAGGCCAGCAGGGTGATGAGGAGATGAAGGTCAGCTGGTTCCAATCAGCATTGAAGGAGAGCTGTGGGAGCGGTAGGTGAACTGACAGGCACCGTGACAGTAAGTTTTATAAACTAAAAACTCACTCTGATTAAAATCAGAAAATTTTGGTGTTTTTAACATGTTCTTGTGGCATTTTTCCCTTGATGGAGGTCATTTATATGAATAAAGTTAAGTTTGATTTCATATTTCTGAGTATTTCTTCATTCACATCATGGTGAATCAGGAGCAGACAAAAATGCCATTGATAAAACACTTGTAGGTGTAACAGAGAAGCTACTATGGCCACAAGCTCTTTGCTTCACTCCATTCTGATGCATCCGCTTGTAGACAAATAGATCCATGTACGTTTTTGTTTTCCTCGTCCAAAATGGCTCCTGGTTCAAAACTGTATGGCTGGACAGCTCCAACATTGCAAGTCATTTTTGTTGCACTGGTATTGTAAGGTTGGGGTTGTGAAGGGCTGTAAGCGTCTCAACAGAGGATGATGGGAAATGAGGGCAGGCATACTCTGCGCCCACTTCTCACAGGTGAATATGTAATGAACTGCTGTTGCTCTGCAGAAAGTATGTCCTAGAAAACTTAACAAGATATTTTAATTTGGGTAAAAATTGCACAATCAAAATTGAAAAACCACTGGGAATGCTTTTACAATAGATCACACTTGATTGGAGTGGGTTTTTGATGAAGATGAATACAACTGTAAAATGTCCCTTTCCCATTGAATGACTGGAGCAGTGTCTAAAACACAAATGCAAACACAAGTACAGTATTTGCTTAAATCTTCTCTTAATAGCACCATAACAGAAGTGAATTAATTTATTGACATGTTTTGTAGTTGTGTGAAATGGTTTGTCTTTTAAGTTCAAAATATCTGTGGTCTGGTAAAATAGTCTCATTATTAAAAGTCATTGATGTCTTATTAGTTAATGGAGATGAAAGCAATATGAGCATGTCAACTTTCATCAGCGTATAAGGGTAGATATTTTTAATAACACATATGCTTGTACTCATCCGAGATGTTTTGCCTCTCTGTGACACCAGTCTACCATATTTATATTGGAAAAAAATAAATAAATAAAAACAAGTTGAAATGAAGTACCCTTGGTGTAGCATTCACACAGACACAATCACTTTCCTTTTCCTGTCTTCTAGAAAAAGCCTTTCCTTCTGTTAATAAACACACGTGGAGGTGAAGATGTTCACAGCATTAGGGGAGTTAAAGACTCTCTGGTGCTCACAGTCGATAAGTCTAGTGCTGTCTGTGACCTGTTTCTCTACAATACCTTTCTTCTCAGGTCTCTTCTCTACAGAATTGTTTGAAGGGGCGCTGTAACAACAAGACCCAGTGGAACAAGAAAAAAAGAGAGAAATGAATATGAAAATATCACAGGAGAATAGCAGACAAAAGCATGCATAATCATTTCTGGAATTCCGGGAAAGGGGATGAAGGGCCGTAGGGAGATTCCTATCAACATGCCACCTGCAGAAATATAGAGAGGCAAAGAGAATGAAGCCATTGACACAGTACAGTGTAAGCCCAGGTTGAGGGATAAGCTGTATGGAAGGACACCAAACAGGGATGGGATTTCTCGCCATTTAGTCAGGCCGTATTTGCAGGGTCAGTGTCGTGTAACTCCTGATGCGATAAACCAGCATGCCCAGCGAGTATCACTAGGTTGGCAATGATTTCACAACCCAGTGGGTTGCTATTTGCAGTCACATAGCAATGACTAAGATGACTAAATATTTTGCAGCCAAAACAAAATGTCTCTTGTTTTGAGAAACCCTTAAAGTGAGGGCCAAAAAAAGAAACTAATATTCCCCAGCAATAGTAGTTTTTTTATTTATTTATTTAAATAACGAAGAATGGAGGGAGGGAAGGAGGAGAAGGAGGGACTTAAAGGCACTCCCAGGTCAACCTAGAGACACAATCCTTCCTGCGCATCCTGATTTTTCCTTTGGTGCCTTCTCCAAGTGGGATATGCCTGAATACCTCCTTAGGGATGTGCCCTGAGCTTCTCCCTGGTGACAGGGCTTTTCACCCTATACTTAAGGAAGGTTCCTGCCAACCTTCAAGGAAAAGTCATTTTAGCTGACGGTTTTCAGGATCTTAACTTTCAGTCATGATCAAATGCTTGTAACCATAGCTGAGGGTAGCAATATAGATTGACAAATAAAACAAGAGCTTTTGTCTCAGCTCCTTCTTCACTACAGCTGATTGATACAGCAATTGCATTACTGCTCGAGCTGCACTTATCTGCCTGTTAATTTAACCCACCATCCTTTCCCAGTCATGAACAAGACCCTAAGATACTTAAACCCCTCCACTTGGAGCAGGAGCACTCCACTATGTATTCAGAAAGGATTCATTTTTATTCGAAAACCATAGCCTCTACCTTAAAGACGCTAGTTCTTTTTTCAGCCACTTCACACTTAACTGTAAACAGGTGGAGTGCAAACCAAAGGTCCATAATCAATGATGTCAGCAGAACACCTGGAAAACGTAGAGATTGCTCTCTCATTTTATGATCATAGAAAATCTGTTCCTAAGTTATGGTCTCAAGAGAGTCCAACACACACCGACTTACTGGCAGCAATATAAATATAGCCGACACCTCTCAGCCTCTTGAACAAACTCAGAGACTGCATACATGATTTTCCATCTATGGTTATAGAGTCCATATCTATGGATTGGTAAAATACTGGCCAAAGACAAAAATCAAAGTATATAGTTTATCCCTAGATTCTCAGAGGTGGCAGTTAAAATGTACTCTGGTGTTCTGTTTGTGTTTTTGATTAGTAAGTGTAAAAATAACAGCAAAACTGAACTTTAAAGGCCCGTACACACCGGGACGAATATTCGCCAGGCGTTATTTGCCAGCGTTTTTCGCCACGTCTTTTGTGTTCACACCCAGGCGATTTTCGCTGACGATGAGCCGAGCCAACATGCAATTTCATTCCCTGACATTAGATGGCGCTTAATGTTAAACATAAATATTCCTGTACACAAGGTGGTTGCTTTTCACTCAGAAGAAGAGAGTCAGTATTTACTCGTTCGTCAGAATCAAAAAAAGAAAACATGAATATTTCAAGCACCAGTAGCTCCAGCTCCAGTTCCAATAATGAAGAAATTATTGTTCTGTTGAATGATGAAAGACGCCGGAAAAGACGCCGATTTTGGGTACATCCCATTGTTACGAGAAGAGAAGAACATGGTGAGTTTTATCGACTGGTACAAGAGCTGAAAATGTATCATGAGCGTTTTCGGGGATATTTTAGAATGTCCGTCATTATTTCTTTGCGGCAGTGTAGCCGCTACTTGGCGTCTATCTTCTTTGCTGGTATGTGTGCTCAGAAAGGCAGTTTTGTGTTTGAGCGCCCCCAAGTTGTGTTTTACTGTAACTTCAGAAGCTCCAGACACGTGAGCAAAAGCGCCATTCTCATTGGTTGAATAGATTTCGACGCGTGGCGTTTTTTCGCGTCGGTGTGCACACTCTCATTGGTGCCCTTTGTTTAGTCACGAGGCGAATTTCGAAATTCGTCCCGGTGTGTACGGGCCTTAAGATGTCATATATTCCTATTTTTTTTTTACCTTTTTTGATGAAGAGTACTTGTGTTGTCCAGGCTTAAGGACTACATGATTATACATTTTTTTTTATGATGGCAGCTGTGGTGCCCTATTTGTAGTATTTGTACAGTCACAGTTGAAATGTAAAGTGATTTTTAACCAGTGTTTAGGCAGCCTAATGAAAAGTTTAGTTTAATTTTTAAATACTCTTTACTAAAACACTACTTTTGAATTTTGTTCCTCTCCTTTGACTTAAGATATTTTCCAATGGTGTCAAGAAAAAAGGGAACAAGAGATTGGACTTTTTTTTTGAGAATTTACTTTTTTTCTATAATAAAAGATTTCTGTAGTAATAAAATGTAAACTAATTATTTGTGAGATTCCATGTAAAATGCATACTAACAGAATAACTAGAGTGTTTGATGCATTTTAGTATTATAAAGAGTTAGCTCTAAAATAAAGCTGTTTTAAGATGTGTATATCAAATGGCTGAGTTAATGAAAAAGCATGCCCCGTCATATGCTCTTAAGTTACAGAATGGCAGCACATCTTGTCTTACTATAATTCTTTTACTTTTATATTCTGTTCATATATTCTTTTTAAACAGTTGAGCTGAACCAGGTTTAGACTTTAAAGCAACAGTGACTTCTTTGCTGTTGTGCAGCTCCTACACTGGGTACAAGTCATGCGAGGATGTGCTCGTCTGCAGTGTTGATGTTGAGCACACAGTCTTAAAGAAACTGTTGCCTGGTAACAGTAGACATCTACATCTTTTTCTTATTAAAAAAAAAACAACACAAAATTGACAATGACATTTCGGCTTATCCTTATCATCTACGTGGACTTAAAGAAAACACACCTGTCCTTAAAATGAACTGTTGAAATGAGAACATTGTCTTATCCATCAGACTTCATGATTGTTTCATTACTTGAACGCCGGCATGTGAAATATTTATAGAGACCTAGAAATACATAAAAAATATGATATTTCATTGAAGGTTTGAAGAAAAAGGAGTGAGATTAATCATGATCATCGGCCAGCATCACTCCTATAGCTCAGGGTTGAAAGTGGGGTTGAATTTAAATAGGAGAAAGGATAGGATAATGCATAAAAAAATTAAGAATAAAAACATGGAATGAAAATGTCTATGTACAGTAGATGATACTTTATTCATGCAGTTTTACTAGCTCTTTTTAGATACCAATTAACAATAACTTATAGTGTTTTGTAATTGCCCTTCCTGTTATTCTGTTGTGCTTCTTTTGTGTGTTTGATTGGGAAGCTGGATAACCTAAACATCTCCTCTTAAAACTTTGTTTCATAAAAATTAGGAACATTCTCTAAATATGTCAAAAACTGTTATTTATTGCATCACAAGGATTCCTGATTTGACTGATTTACTTTATCATTAGGCACTGACCTTTTAAAAAATGGGCAAATTACGAACTCCAAAGATATTGGAACACAGCCAGTAAGGCCTTTCCGAACAGAGGATTTGATCGACTCCTGTCAATCAAAAGACCACATTACTGTTTCAGTGGAACTTTATTCTCAAATGCAGAGACAAAAGCTTGGGTTTTTGAGACATACCCAATAAATAGTTGTATTTGATTTTAATAATAAGCATGAATGCAAAATAAGGTTTGAAAATAAGACTTGGTGTTTGTCTTTTGTGAAATTGGCTGTATTACGTCTATTACGACATTGTATGACAGTTCACATCAGCAGGTTAACTTTTGAGTGCAGTTACTTTTATTTTTTACACTTGAATCTAACAGGAAGACATTGTTGATTCTTGATTATGTTGTGGTGAATCTTATTTATTGCATTGATCCCTATTTAGAACAAAACATAAGGGAGACAAATACCTTTCCTTTCCCCAAATTATTGGAAAAGCTAATTTTATTTCCTGAAAAACAAACCTTACTCATGAAGATGTATATGTTGGTATCTAACTAATATATTGAACAATCTAAGTAATATATTTGAGTAATAGAAACAATTCTATGCATCCGTGTTTTAAAGTGTGGTAAATGCCATTTTATTTAATTTCTACTTTTTTTAAAGAATTTCCGAAGGCAAAAATAGGATAGGATATTTTTCATTACATTTTACATCCTCTGTTATAATATTACGGTTTTAGTTTGGATGGCGTAGTAAATGCCTTTTATTGTAAGTGCTTGGAATGAAACTTGGATAAAAATGTTCAAAGTAGCTAGTGCTGCAAAACAAACAAGGAGCAAGTGGGAAAACCTCAAATAAAAAAGTCCAATATTTCAGACAATTGTCATTGAAAAGTTTAGTTTCACATACTGTACTGTTCACTTTAAATAAACAAAAAATAAAAAATAATATGGCCACTTACATTGAGATTTTCTTCTGATTCTGACCAAGCTGATATAAGCTGCAGATACACAAAGCAAAGCTGAACGTTCTAGTGATGGCCCTTTTACATTTAAAGAAGCTGATCTGTTCCCTTGCCTTTTATATGAGTGCCAGTAGTTACAAAACAAAGTATCATTCAAGCTGGGTGAAAATGGCTCCATGGCTGACAGGAACACAAGCCTTCAATGCATTTTAGTGCAGCAGTTGTGATTGCATGAGAGTGTGTTTAAGTGTGAAATGACTTAGCGCAGAACATCACTCAGAAGCTGTTTATGTGCAGGCACATGGTAGGTTAAATTGTTTGGAAAAACTTTATGAAGGTTGCCCAGAGGAGAAGAAGCTTGTCATATCTCAATTATTTAACTATCGTTTGTTATTCTCTTTTTCTCTCTCCATCGTTCTGTGTTAAGGAATCTGAGCTCCTGCAGACATTTAATCGTTCATGTCTCCACCGTCAGAAACAACAAATTAAAGAGTCATGCAAACATAACATCTACTATGATTCCGAGGAAGCATTTAATTCCAACTCAATAAGCGGGAAGATTGCTTTTGAAAAAGAAGGCCGATGTTATTATTCATTGCAAAGCAATATTTATTTTATGCTTTCTGTTATCCTTATTTTTTTTGTTATTCCACACACTGGATTTCTGGACCCCTCCTGTTAACAGCATCCTATGCTTCTGACATTGAATCTGTGCAGGAATTCCTATTCTAATCATCACTCTTCTTATTGATAATCACAAAAGGAGAGAATCAAGAAGCATTGTCCAAGTAAAAATAGTTCTCTGACGTGAGAAACAAAGCATATTTATATATTTCTTTCTATAGTCTTATTTTTTGGCATGTGACCAATGTTTGTCTTCTAAAAAACGATGGGGCCTGAAAAATTGGTAAAAATAAAAGCTAATTTGGTTTTAATGTCAAAGCAACACCTTAATTTTAGCTTAAAATCATATTATTTCAAGGTTTTTAAATGGCCTAGCCAGTTTTTGGACCTCATCTAAATAGAGAATCTGTCAGAGGCTGGATAGCTCAGTTGGTAAAGTACAGGACTGGTGCATGGGATTCCCAGGATGAACGATGAGCGTCATGCAGTGTGGGTAGTGAAAAAGGCAAGACCCTTTGCACTACTACCTATTGTAACTGTGTAGCCATGGGGGCCCAAGTCTGGGTCTCCCTGTGCCGGTACCCAGCCCAGATATAATACAATCAGGAAGGGCATCCGACATCGTGCCGGATGCCAAACCACCTGCGCGAATCAATGAAAGCTGTGGCGGCCCTGAGGGGAGAAACCAAAAGGTAAAAGATGTCAAGTCTCTCAATGGCGAATCTGTGAAGGAGTTAAGAGTTTTGCAACTCTTTAGAAGATCATTGAAGAACTACAGCCACAGTGTGTGCAAACTAGGTGAAGAACTACGAGAAACCTTTGACCTCTGCCATCACCAACAAGGATTAAACTATAGATATTGAGATTAACTTCAGTTATAAACCAAATATGTGGTTTTGTATAAATCAATCCTTAAAAATACAATGTGATTTCCAGGTTTCTTTTTTTTTTTAAACCTTCTGTCTGTCCCAGCTAAAGTGTACCTATGATGAACATGACACACCTCTAATCCTTTTAAGTAGAACAATCTGCAGAATCAAGGAATTACTTTTATTTATTTTTTTATTTTTTTGTCCCAACTGTATGCTAGGGAAGCAGTGATAATTCATTGGGAGCAGTTGCACATAGGCAGAGTGGATATAAATCCTGACCTCTAATGGAAGTTAATCATATTTTGTGAAAATAGACATGAATTTAGAAAGTCTGTTATTGCTGTTGAAGTTTCCCAACCTCTCATGACAAGATGATCAGAGAATCATCATGTTGCTACTCATTATAATTTTTCCGTCTTTAAGACTGTCAACGGGATGTCTACAATGGGATCGCTAATGACAGTCCATCACAACATCCTACCCTTCCTGTCACTGGGTGCAGATTTCAAAGACCTCTTAATGATCCACATAATACAGGATTGTGGATAGAATGACATCCAGGCTCCAAGATCCATGAACCACAAAAACCAGCAAAACATGTCAAACATGTAAAACATGTCAAAACCACATCAGCAAACTTTTAAGACCTTTAAACTTGTCATGTAAAGCGAAGTTAAATGAAATAAGAAAATAAAAAGAATAAATAAATGAGGTATAAAAAGGGAATTTTGCCTTGAATAAAGTGGGTGAAGAGGTCAGAATCCGTAAATGCATTTGGGAGAGTTCTAGATTTAAATCAAATGAATCTAAGCCTATCTGGTTTGTCTGATGACACATAAGTATCTGATAATTACATCAATACAGAGAATCAGAAACAGCAAATCACATCACACCACTGTATAAATGCCTCCTTTCTGATTCACAGAAAATCGTTAGCATCATCCATCTCCAGGAGGATGTAGAAGCTGTGTCTGAGCGGCACAACTGTGATGACTGCAGGCGAAGTGGGTTCCCTGGAACATGTCATCTTGACTGTTCAAGAATGCATATCACACTTTTTCTTTTCGATGCAGCTTACCAAGGCTGATGACCCCGAGGCTGGTGAGGGACTGGGGTGCCAGGTGACGAGGCTGATTTGCCAGGTTTTAAACATGCCCTCATCACAGCAGTGCTTGGCAGATGGGTGGCAGAAAAAGCCCTCACTGGTGGCACACACATACACTCACAGACACAGTCGTTACCTGAATTTAAACCAAACTGCAAGCTGTACAATGGTCCCAGCTCCCTACTGAGACACCAACTAATTAGTCCCGTTACAATTTCCGAGCATGCTGAGTGCATGCCAGTACATCGTCATCATCATTAATAAATGAAAAGATGAGCAGATTAAACAGTCATTACAATGCACTGATAAGAATTTTCATATTGTGGCTGACAGGTTAACAGACTTGGAGAAGAAATGGAAATGTCTCAGTCGTTGAACAAAGCAGAGCATTTTAAAATCACTTCTGTGAGAAGGACATATTAAACCCTAACGGCACATTTATTTAAAATTGTGGATTAATTTATTTCAATTCAATTTTATGCATATGCATATAGCCCAAAAGATAGTTGTCTCAATGGGCTTCACTAATTATATAAAATATAAAATGTCATAAAATACAATAGCTGATTGCAAAACTAAGCTAAACAGACTAAAAAACATTGGGCACCCCTGCTCTTAGACCCTCCATTTTGGTTGGAAAACTCCTCTAAAAAACTGATTTCATGGTAAAAAGCAGAAGAAATCATTCAGGGAAATGTAAACATGCATGCTGGATAAAACAAATCCACATAAGTTGTCTTGTAAAAATAATACACAAACTGCATTTTAATATATGTTTATATATGTGAGGATGTGGGTATTTGTAGCCTACAAAGAAAATAAGGCACATTAATATAAGTTGTGATGTGAAGGCAAATGGAGGTTTACAAAACTAAACAAAATAAATATAGCTGAAAGTGTACAGATTTATGTCAGGTAGCAGTTAAAATGCACAGAGTAACCTCAATTATTGCTGGAGTTTTCTTTTAGGAATAACTCACAATAGGCGAAAGCTGCGACCCACACCAATGAAACTTGTGTTTTTGTTGTTTTTAACATGTGGCATTTTTATCATGATGGGGGACATATGAGAAAATGTAACTTAAAATTGCATTTCTGAGGATTCCTTTCCTCAAATCATTGTGAATAACAAGCAGATGACAAAAGGATGAATGCAAAAAACAGAATAATTATAATTATAAGACCTCAAAGTTCAAACCTTCGTAGAAAAGTAAGTCCAATAATATTAATCAAACAAAGATTTGCTGAAGGTCGAAGATTGAAGATTTAGACATTCTAATACATTCTGTACAGGAGACACGGCACTGGGGATGCAGAACACAATGTGCTGCTGTAAAAAATAAAATAGAATAAAATCATGCAAAATCACACATGAAGGACAAAAATAGGAAAAAAACAGCGAGACTGAACGGTGAACCATGATATAGCGAGGGAACACTGCATCACCTTTTGCTGTGATTACAGTTGGAAGTCGCTTGGGGTATATCTCTATCAGTTTTGCACATCTATAGACTGATATATTTGCCCATTCCTCCTTGCAAAACAGCTCAAGCTCAGTGAGATTGGATGGAGAGCGTTTGTGAGCAGCAGTCTCAGTGCAGGTCTGGACTTTGATTTGGCCAGTGAAACACCTGGATATGTTTATTTGTGAACGTTTCCATTGTAGATTTTGCTTTTTGTTTTGGATTATTGTCTTACTGGAAGACAAATCTCCGTCCCAGTCTCAAGGCCCGTACACACTGGGACGAATTTCGCCTCGTGACTAAACAAAGGGCACCAATGTGAGTGTGCACACTGACGCGAAAAAACGCCACGCGTCAAAGCGTCACTTTTTAAAAAACACCTCGGGTTCGTTTTTTTGGTTTGACGCATCGCGTCAAAAACTATACAGCCAATGAGAATGGCGCTTTTGCACACGTGTCTGGAGCTTCTGAAGTTACGGTAAAACACAACTTGGGGGCGCTCAAACACAAAACTGCCTTTCTGAGCACACATACCAACAAAGAAGATAGACGCCAAGTAGCGTCTACACTGCCGCAAAGAAATAATGACGAACATTCTAAAATATCCCCGAAAACGCTCATGATACATTTTCAGCTCTTGTACCAGTCGATAAAACTCACCATGTTCTTCTCTTCTCGTAACTATGGGATGTACCCAAAATCGGCGTCTTTCATCATTCAACAGAACAATAATTTCTTCATCATTGGAACTGGAGCTGGAGCTACTGGTGATTGAAATAGTCATGTTTTCTTTGTTTGATTCTGACAAGCGCGTAAATACTGGCTGTCTTCTTCTGAGTGAAAAGCGATCACCTTGGGTACAGGAGTATTTATGTTTGACATTAAGCGCCATCTAATGTCAGGGAATGAAATTACATGTTGGCTCGGCTCATCGTCAGCGAAAATCGCCTGGGTGTGAACACAAAAGACGTGGCGAAAAACGCTGGCGAATAACGCCTGGCGAATATTCGTCCCAGTGTGTACGGGCCTTCAGGTCTTTTGCAAACTCCATCAGGTTTTTTTTTCCAGAATGGTCCTGTATGTCGCTCCATCCCTCTTCCCATCAGTTCTAACCATCCTCCCTGTCCCTGCTGAAGAAAAGCTGGCCCAAACCATGATGCTGCCACCACAATGTTTGACAGTGGGGATGGTGTGTTCAGGGTGATGAGCTGTGTTGCTTTTATGCCAAACATAACATTTTAATTGCACCCCCTTAGTACACACACCTTTTACTCCTCATAATATACATTCAAACACACAAACATGCACACACACACCCTCACAAACACACGTACACACATTTTGCAAGGAAGGTGGGTCCTAGATCCATCTGTCCCCTACCCCATCCCTGGTGGGGGGTACTGGGCCCTTGGCAACGGCGGCCGTGTCCCCTGGGTGCCGGTTCCCTGGGCCCGGCGGGGCTCTCTCCGGGCGGGGAGGGGGTTCACATTACACCTGAGCCGGGGGTGTCCATATCCCTGTGGGGTGGGTTCGGGTTTTTGCCCCTGAGCGCTGGGCCCCGCCCACATTCCAACTGTGGCCGAGCCTGGTCGGGCCATGTTTACAACACCCCTTTGAGGTCCCCCCTTCCCCCGGGGTGCCCCCCTCCTGGGTGGGGAAGGCTGGCCCCTGCCTTGCTCTTTCCTGGACCAATTGTGGGCCGGGTGGGTGGCTATCTGGAGTGCGGAGTGGGTCTCCCTTGGGTTGGGGCGGGGGGATGCCCAGATCTCCTGGGTGGTGATAGGGTGCGCGTCTGGGGCTGTGGGCACTCTTCTCGGGTGGGGCCCTGCATTGGGCCCTCCCGGCGCGGCGGGGGGGCTGCTCTCCTGGTTGGGCTGGGGCGGCACTCTCTTTCCCCTTGTGCCTACCTGCTCTCTGGCTCTGGGGGCCTCGCTGCGGTCCTGCTGGCCCTGGCCTGAGTGGCGGATGTGATCGCCCGGGGGGCAGTTGCTCTCTGCCTGCTGCCGTGTGGCGTTGGGGGGTTCTGGCTGCCGCTGCTGCTGCGGCGGGGGTCTTGGTGTGGGGATGGCTGGACACTCTCTCCTTCTTTTCACATTCCACCATCCATTTAGAAGAACATAAACACTCACCTGAGCACAGGTGTTAACTCACCTAGATCTCTGCTGTTCATCCAGAGTGATCATAGTAATTTGTAGATAAGCAGTGGTCTGATACTCCTTCCATTTCAATATTATCGCATGCACAGTACTCTTTGGGATGATTTATCTTCCTCAATAATTCCCAAAATTTGAGTGTTGTTATTCAGTATTCTGTTTTTGAAAATTAAACGAGGTTAAATATTTCTACCTGGGTGTTGAAAGTATTAGAGATAAGAGCCATCGAGATACTTTATATTTATGTAATGCGGAAAAACTGAAATGCTAACCAAGTATTAAAATCACGACTTAACATTTCTGGTGAAAATAAATGAACTGACACCAACAACCATTAGAGCTTCAACTAGTTGCTGCTGTGTTTGTTCAGATGTAGTTTCCAAACGTATTTCTGTGTGATTCACGAAATGATTGTTCACATAAAAAGACACATTTGAGTTTTCAGTACACTGTTTAGTTAAAGCTCTAAGGTTTAGGATGGACAGTTATCACTGTGCCTTACAGTGGCAGATAGAGCCAGAGAAGACAGAAATCTGTGTGTAGATAGAGGGTATGGGGTGGGGGCTAGAGATGGCTTGATTGGGAACGATGATAAATGGGGTGATTGATGAGGAAAAAGACTCGAAGCTAGATTTGTTTGGGGCTGACACAAAAATGAGTAAAGACTAACAAAATACGTAAAGAGAAAAATATGTTAAAAAAAATCACTTCATGGGAACGAGAAGAATGATCAGGAAGAAATCACAAGGATGTAAAAATGTGAGATTCATGTTGTTTTGCCAAGAAGAATCTAAGAAGATCACATACTTTTATTTTTTTATGAGGCCAACTCTGCTGTCAGGCGATTAGTCTGCAGAAGTGGTTTGCCTCCTGCTGCCAGGCAAATGAAATGACTGAGAAATAATTACGCTCTGTTTAGTCTAATAAGCAAAAAAGTCACACAGATGGAGGCTGAGGCAATGTGGACCTCAAGTCAAGGTCGTGGACAGTCACGCAGACCAATGAATCTTGATCTGAGAGTGTTCAGGACAATCAAATCCTATTATGAACAAAAGCCAGTTGAGCCCATTACCAAGATGCCACAGAGTCATGAAAGCGTCCTATTAGGACTGACCTAGAAAAAATGTCAGCTCACTGCTGTCACTGATGTGGAGAACAAACCAGACTTTGCAACTGATGGAGAAAGTGTTACCTTTATACTTCAAAAATGTTGTTTCTGTGTTTTGTGCTCAAGCTTATGGGCTTTCATAAGCTAACATATATTCCTTTACCCTACAAGAATGATAAATATACATAATTTACACCATGGTCTATGTGAATACTTGATTCTGATTGGCTACAGGGTGTGCATTCAAAAAGTGATAATGGACACAAAAGACATTCCAGTCAAATAGCGTCAATGTTCTATATAATTGTGCTGGCCTAAACGCCAGTTGGTAACCTGAACAGCTGAAACATTGGTTGATTATTCCAGAGTTTTTGTTAACATCACAACAGTGGAAAAGATCTCTGTCATTCAAAAGGGCTCACACAGGCCGGTGTCTTTATCAAAGTTTACCATCAACAGCTATGTTTTACTTTTAGTTAGTTTTTTGCCTGTCTTTCTATCTTGCTACCTTATCGCTTGACACGGAATACATACTTTTTATAATAAATAATTATATTACAAGAAATTGTTTGATAATGCGCATATAATGTTTAGAGTAAATGGTGACTGCTTCTTGCAATAAAAGCAGTCAAGGGAACTACTTGTAGACTTTGTTACTATGAAAAAAAACTTTTGCTTCATCATCTTGACAAAAACAAGCTGTAATAGGTGTACTTTCCCACTGAAATTATGCTTTGTATGACTTAATGTGAAGCTTAGCTTATATACCGCTTTCCTCCTCTGGTTAGTCTTTATACACCAGCAGCACACAGTGTATCATGATAGTCCACTTCTTGTGAAAAACAATTT
The DNA here is from genome assembly GCA_023969325.1 of Oryzias curvinotus. Taxonomy (NCBI): domain Eukaryota; kingdom Metazoa; phylum Chordata; class Actinopteri; order Beloniformes; family Adrianichthyidae; genus Oryzias; species Oryzias curvinotus. The sequence goes on from CM043709.1 coordinate 17,229,237, forward strand.
AAACGCAACATTAAGCATGGTTAGCATTAATATTTGATTTAGCATTCTTTTCTTTCTCAATTGACCATGGTATGAGTGTGATAATCCCCTTGAGAAGTCCATTTTCAGAAAATATTAGACTTCACGTCAAACAGTTCACACCTGTGTGTCATCCGTTAATTTCAGATAATTGACACCTTGTTGGGAATTATCTCTTGCATATATCTTATTTGTTTTATTCTATCTTTTTCTTCTCTTACTTTTTTTGTTTACAACATTTTTTCCTGTGTATTTTAAATACATGAATTTCATTCAATTTGTTTTTATGTCATCAAGATGTCAGCTTACGCACTTTCTCATTTTAGCAAAGAGGATTTTATTATCTTGCGTAATGTTTTAAGTGGATTCCTTTCTATTTATTGAAAATTAACTGTTTCTGATCAGTTTTCTTGTCCCATTTACCCCCGCACCTCTTAAACCTGCTACAGCTCACTTACTCTGGGGTACGTTTCTGTGAATGTGAGCCTTAGTCATCACGCAGCACTTTAACCTGAATAAATGTCACACTCAGAGCGATGGCCAACATTTACAACTGAACAACCACATACTGTTACTGAAAAAGAAAGTTTGATTTCTAAATATAAGAGCTGGTTTGACTAACAGCCATCATGCTGTTGGCCAAATGACACCTCCTTGTGTCTTTACCAGGAGGTCCGTTCGGTTGACCTCACTCCTCCAGAGTTAGGTTATTATGTATCAAAGGCAATAGCTTCAAACACTTATGTGACATTTGCTTGAAGTGAAATCAATCACAGTTCATTTTCATGGCATCATATTGTGCCTTAATGAGACCCTTTTGGCATCAGCATGTGAAAGCTGATGATCTCTTGCACTTAAATGCCAATAAAGAAATATAATCTGGATTATTCTGACTCCAACACCAGGATTCTAACACAACTCAGTCTTTTGATATAGCTCTCCATAAAAAGGCACATCCTAGAGGCATGTAGTCAACTCAAACAGGAACTTGTTAAAGCAAAGGTTTTGTGATTTAGCCAGATGACCGTCAAGCAGTCTACAAGGGTAGAGGCCAATATGAGATAATCCTCGGAAACCCCTGAGAATCCACTCTTCTTTCCAATATCCCAAGAAATGTGAGCAGTTGACCTCTCAGTATGGTCTGTTACTTTTCCACTTAGATGATCTGGTTATCTACTATCTCTAATCATATGTTTGCATAAAGCGTCATGCATATCCCTTTCATCAACATTTTAGCTTTTTATTAGGTTCGGTTTAAGATTTCAAAAAGTAGGCACTGGAAGCTCTGTAGTTTACCAGCATATTTCTTGTTGCTTCTAAAATGTGTCAAATTATTGTTCACACTCAGTGTAAATTAGCCTTAGTATTCGCCCCCCTTGAACTTTTCAACTTTTTGCCTCATTTCAGGCTGCAAATATAAAGATATAAAACTGTGATTTTTTTTGTGAAGAATCAACAACAAGTGGGACACAATCATGAAGTAAAACAAAATTAATCGGATTTTTAAAACTTTTTTAATAAATAAAAAACAGAAATACTAGGGGTGCCAAATTATTCAGCCCCTTTACTTTCAGTGCAGCAAACTCTCTCCAGATGTTCAATGAGGATCTCTGAATGATCCAATGTTGATCTAAATGATTAATGATGATAAATAGAATCCACCTGTATGTAATCAAGTCTTCGTATAAATGGACCTGCTCTGTGATAGTCTCAAAGGTCCATTTAATGCGCAAAGAGCATCATGAAGAACAAGGAACACAAGGTAGGTCAGAGATACTGTTGTGGAGAAGTTTAAAGCCAAATTTGGATGGAAAAAAGACTTCCCAAGCTTTAAACATCCCAAGGAGCACTGTGCAAGCGATAATATTGAAATGGAAGGAGTATCAGACCACTGCTTATCTACAAAGACCCGGCCGTCCGTTTAAACTTTAAGCTCAAACAAGGAGAAGACTGATCAGAGATGAAGCCAAGAGGCCCATGATCACTCTGGATGAACTGCAGAGATCTACAGCTGAGGTGGGAGAGTCTGTCCATAGAACAGCAATCAGTGGAAAAGTGGCAATAAGAAAGCCATTTCTATCCATAAAAAGTGTTGTTTGAAGTTTGCCACAAGCCCCCTGGGAGACACATCAAACATGTGGATGATGGTACTCTGATCAGATGAAACCAATATCGAACTTTTTGGTAACAATGAAAAATGTTATGTTTGGCATAAAAGCAAATATCCAATTAATTGCTTTCCACTAGATGATTGTGTCCCACTTTTTGTTGATTCTTAACAAAACATTACAGTTTCATATATTTATGTTTGCAGTCTGAAAAAAAGCCTAAATTTAACGCATTCTTTTGCTAGTTAGTTGCTTTGAGAGCAACAACAGTGACAATGCTGCAAAAAGTTTCAATCCCAGCAGTTTACAGCCCAGCAGTATGTATCTGTTGCAGTCTATGACAGCTACAGCTGCATCTTTTTTTTTTTTTTTTTTGCTCAGTGAAGAAAGTTATTTAAATTTGACAGGTGAGCAGATGCTGCATGATGTTGTTTGGGAAAGATTCTATCCTTGAACTATTATTTCCAGAGTTTCAAACTAAATTAGCAGTTTTAAGCTTTGGTGTTGTGCTGCCAATATGTATTTATTAATAGTTTATACAACTAAATTGTTTAAGATTTAATTCAATAGGAAAGAGATCACTTTCAAAGTTTAAGAATTTTGTTTTGTTTTATAATATTAAACCTAATTTTATGAGTGTAGAAACCAGGTGTTCTAATATATTTTTTTAAGCAGCTGTGATTTTTTATACTAAGGTACATTGTAAAGCTTTTTTTTTTTTTTTTTTTTCCTGTGAAACACTGGCTTTAGAAATGTCAAAGATCTGCACATTTTTATCTGTCTCTTTGGCCGGTGATGTAGATTACAACACAACAGCCCCTTGTTGTCTCTGTTCATGAGCTCGGCTGTGAGAAACCTGCTGAGAAAAGCAAGGTTTTATCCTTTCCACAGATGATATACATAGACCTCTGTGACATGCGTGCATTTGTCTGTTGGATTAGGGTATATAGCTGCAAGAAAAATAATATATAAACAGAGTATTGGCCAGTATCCTGGTGCTTAAGATGATAACATGTTCCACCTGACATTAATGTTCAATATCCCAATTGACTCATTAACATAATTGTAATTGTAGTGACAACAACAAACTATTTAAAACAAGATTTTGAACATCTGTCTCACCTGTGCAAATCTAGAAAACTTTGGGATATCTAATTCTTTTTTTAATTCATAATGACTCTCCTTAACCTTTACCTTAGTTAATTTATTATCTTTTTCTCCTCAACTTTTTTTTTCTTTTTTTTCCTGTGATATGTCCAGATTTGTTTACTTTAGTCAGCTTACTTGTAAGATTTAGCATGATTATTTAGCATCCTAGAAATCAAATAAGATGACATAAATATCAAGATCATCAGATGAAAGATTAGTCTACAATTTTTAACAAGAAAGCTGTGGCATAAATTGAACTGACCCCATATTTGTACACTGCAAACAGCAAAGATTTCACACCTTGTTTTTAGACATTTAAGATATTTGACCAGGTTTGAAGTTGTTTAAACTGATTGCTCAAGATTGCTACAAGCTGTTGTCATAGATAGCACAGGGGAGAATTTCTTATCTCATTTAGAGTGAGGATCTAGAAATAATTCAATTTCAATTTTAATTCTATTCTATTTGTATAGTCGTCTCGATGGGCTTGTAGGTAATTAAAGAAGTAAAACATAGAATCAAAAAGATCATGAATACATGGAATTCAGATAGGAAAATACTAAATTGAACTAACTAAACTGACTAAGCTAAACTGGGCATCCCTGCCCTTAGACCCCACTTCGAGGTAAGGAAAAACTCCTAAAAAAAAAAAAACGGATTCCGGGAAAAAACGAAGAAACCTCAGAGGTGCCCACATGAAGGAGGGATCCTCCCCCAGGACGGACAGGCGATGTACCAGAACTCATAGAGAATAATTAACTTATCTAACTCCACAACTACATATTTAAAGTCCAGCAGATGAGCTTCATCCAGATGGAGTTGGGGGGACAGTCGGGGGCGCGAGTCGAGCCGTAGACAGGATCCACAGCCAAGTGTAGGAGCAGGAGCAGAGACGAGGTACACGGCCAGGTGCAGAGCAGTAATGGGATTATTATTAAAATGAGTCCAAGTCCTTTTGCTCCATCCTCTTGACAATAGAAAAACTTGATCCAAGACTAAAAACAACTCAAATTGCTTGATTTAAGAAATAAGACATCTTTGCATTTAATTAAATAGAATTACTTCTTCATATGGAAAAGCCACATTAAATCTTTCACTGTTTTTCACATTGAACACAGTTGTTTTGAAGGCCATTAATTAATTAAGACAGGCCAAGTAAGATTGTATTTTGTTCTGTTCAAATTTTGTTCTAAAAGTAATTTCCACTTATTACACCATTGTCACTGTAATCAAAATGAACTACAATTAGGTACATAAAAACTCAAAACAAGCAAACAATTAGCTTAGAACAAGCAATACATATGTACACTCTATACTCAATTGTAAGTTATTCTAACAGTTTGCTTTTATAGCTTGTTTTTCCCTTTTTAAATGCCTGTGTGGAAATCCTTATTTCTAGATTTTGATGTCTTATGATTTCTTGTTCAGTAAAAATTATTTGCTGGATAAACACAACTTTACTACATTCTAGTAATTCTATTTTCTTAAAATTAGTGTTATTTTTTTATTTTTAGGTAATCTCATTTTGTAGTGTAAGGAGGAGTGTCATAACCTCAGTAAGTCCAAACATTGTCAGAGTGAGGGTAAAATAAAACCCTTGTATTGTATTAGCACTTCTATAAAAGCAGCCATAGGTAAATCAGATTATATGGTAAACTGTATACATTTATATTTGTGTGATACAAAAATCTTTTTTTGTTTGTTTTGTTAAAAAAGCTTGGAAAGTGAGGCACACTTATATAAGTCATTTCTATCATTGAGCTTGGCCAACCTACAGCAGTGCAGTGAAAAGTGAATATCTCTTTTTGCTGTTGAGCGTACAATCCTGCCATACTTCAGATCATAACTGCATTGTCACAAATCGGTAGACATTATTATTCAGATTTTTTTACACTTGGAGAAAAAATTAATGTGTGCACATTTTTCTGTTTAATCTCTTTTAAGTCCCACTATCATACTCTTTTGAGAGTTCTATTGAGATTATGATCATCATTTGAGATTGTGATAATTAAAGATTAATGATCATAATCATTAATCTATTGTAAAAGTGTTCCCAGTGGTTTTTAAAAATGAAGTTCTTAGCCAAAATAAAAAAATAAAATAAAAACTGTCATTTTCTAGAACATATTTTCTGGGAAGCTGGCGTGGTTTCGTAGAAAGTTGCTCCTATGTTGTAAATAGGATCGTTGGTGCAGAAATCCCGCCCCTGCTAATGGAGCTCAGAAATGTTCTAAATATATGTCCGTCATTTATCATCACCAGAAAAATGCCACAGGAAGATGTTAAAATCACCAAAAATACAATTTTCATTGGAGTGGCTCTTTAACATTATCTAATTTTTTCTAGTATATAGTATAAAACACACTACGTTGTATAATGTAGTTAGATGAAAGTGCTACAAAGTATAACAGTGGTGTCTGATCGCACTGAAGGTATTAAATTAACCTAAAGCCTTCATTACGCTTACCTGGTGCTCTTGTTGTAAAAAATACAAACACGCAAAGTAGTTTTCAAAAGTCTATCATTCATGAAGGTTCTCGGTTTTCTTGCTTGCAAAATGAAGTTTCTTTCTGCTGTCCCCAAAAATTTGAAATTGAGTGTTTACAAATTTGTAATTGGGAATCTCTAACCTTCCTCAAACCCCTCTCAAAGTAGTTGTAGTAAGCCTAAACGTGCCTTAAGTGTTGGGCAAGTTGCACATTTGTTAGAATCGTGACCTAAAATTAAGGAAGGGGTTAGAAAGCTTTGTAGAGTTTAGGAGTATTTCTAAAACAAATTTGGTTCAATATCCTTTTTTCAAGTTCAGCAATCCAGAAGTGTTGATCTGGTATACTAAATCCCTCATCATGCAAAGTTTTATAGAGAAAAATAAGGTAGAGTAGATGTTATTGTGCTTCCAAAGAGCACTTCATTATTGTTATTTCAGTAAAAGATTAGAGTTTAAAGGGAACTTGTGACATGGTGTTAAAAAACAGCAAAAATCACTGAAAAAACAATGGTTCCTAAGCTCTATGTCATGAAGGTTTTTTTTTCCTACACATTCATTTGCAACATATCGGTTTTATCAAAGAACATGTACCTGACGGTGTGTTTGTGTAATGGATGGAGAAAAAGAGCACAGACACAAAACTGCATGATTACACATTTGAGTCCTGCAAAAGGATATGTCTCACTTGAAGATAATCTTTTAATCATCAGCATTTAAAAGTATAATTTGTCATTGTTCTAAAGCATTACACCAGAGTTTCGGGTAACTCTAGAATAAGCAACAAAATTGGGTGAAAATAAACAGCCAAGACGTTGTAAGATTGTTGGGGAAAGGTCATGTCATTCATCAAAATTGTGTGTAATTTCTTCCAGCAGTTAGACGCTGGCCTTGAAAAAACTAAAAATACGAAGTGAAGTATTTTTTAACTGAAATAAATGATCCAAACAGCTTTGTGATGATGAGCTCATGAGGGACCATCAGTTGTTTGATAAATGCAGTCCTTACTCTTTTTGTTGATGCATTTTTGATCTTCACCTGCTGATGTTTCAAATTCACAGTTTATAATTGTTTAGGACTTGGATTTCATGGCAGCTGCTGCTTTAGCCTTACGCTAGAGCAGTGGTTCCCAAACTGGGGGGCGCGCCCCCTAGGGGGGGCGCGGAGGTATTGCAGGGGGGGCGCGGTGGAGTTTTTTTTTTCATACTTTATTGACAAACAACATAATACAATAACAATGTGAATGTCTCAGGGGGAATTGAAATGTGTACATATTGCAGAAAAATATAAGAAATAAAAGAAAAAGTATATAAATATATACACATACATATACAACATAAGAGAAAAAGAATTTTTACTTCAAAAATCTTTGGGGTTTAATAAATTTTAAAACTTTCAAAAATTAAATTAGTCCGAATAGCTTTTTGGTTTTGCAGATGTTTGATAATGGTACATTACTGATTGATTTCACTCAAAAACTGCTGGAATTTAGTTTTGGAGTTTGACCATTTGGCTTTATGAATATGGAATTTTGCCAATAATAAAAACAATTGTGTAATGAAGATACAATCTTTGTCTACTTTGACATTAAGGTAACCCAGAATAATGTATTTTTCTAAAAATGTAACAGTTTGTTTATTTATATTTCCAATATAGTTTCCCACTTCAATCCAAACCTTATTTGTGTGTCTGCAGTCCACAAACAGATGATAAATAGTTTCCTCCTGAGTTCCACAGAATGAACAAAACAGGTCCATGTCCAACAAATCTACTCAAATTTTGGTAGGATATATACAATGCAATATTTTGAAGGACACCTCTTTTATTTTGTTATTTAGACAGTATTTATTGCTAACATTCCAAGCATAAGTCCATTTAATGTCCACAAATTTGGATTCCCAGCAAAACCTCCCAGCAGGTAAGGTTGTGGTATGTAAAAGATTTCTTATTTGTTTATTGGAAACTGAATGAACACAAATATCCACATTGTCCCAAAAAATTGTCTGGGTTCTTAATTGACTTGTGTTATAAATCCCTTTAAACAGTTGTAGTAAACTGGTTGGAATGGCATCGAACACTATTGCATATTCTCTGGGTGGAGCAGGAATACCGAATTTTAAAATAAATTCTTCATACATCAGAAGATGTCCATGAGATTTGAAAAGTTGTCTGATTAAAACAATATCATTATCATACCACCTAGGAAAAAAAGTGATTTATTTTTGTATTGTACATTAATGTTATTCCAAATAAAACAAGTTGTTGGAGAAAAATTATGTTTATAAACGAGTTTCCAGGCCAGCAGGGCTTGTTTGTAAAAGTTTGAAAGTTTTGTGGGTAATTTTTCAATTTTACAATTAAATTTTAGCAAGAATTTAATGCCTCCCAGTGTGTCAAATATATATTTGGGAAATGCATTCCAGATATTGTCTTCCCCTTTCAATAAATTACTTAACCACTTTATTTTAAAAGAGTTGTTTAAAGTTTTAAAGGTTATACCCAGCCCCGTTTTTGGTGTTACACAAAACAAATTTTGCTAGTAATGAAATTTTTTCTCCAATCATTAAATAATGTTTTGTTTCTAGGTTACGATTGTTTTGAATTTCAAGACAGAGACCATAGCGATATAAGATTTTCAGCTTTAGATAAATGATCACCGTTCAGAGAAGATTTCTCACCCTGTTTAGGCGCGGTGGAGTAGAAACAAGGATTTATGTTTGTGCATGTGGGGGTCGAAATATTGTAATTTCAGAAGGGGGCCTGAGAAACGTTGGGAACCACTGCGCTAGAGTGAGTTAGAGGAATACATTCTTGATCCAGAGGCAAGTATTTCTTTTGCACTTTAAAGTCCAGCTGGACAATGATGTAGGCTACTTGCAGAGGCAGTCCATACCACATTATTTGGTTAGTGTGATGCATGTCTTCATAGGGAAAGCAAACATGTAACTGACTGCCAAAAACAAGCAGTCATGATGTTTCCCTGTTAGGCCACGGACAATCCGGGCATATGATGTGAGCTAAAGCTAAACATGGTTTCTTAAACGTGCATTTAGCCTATGGGAGCAGGGAGAGGCTTTTTCTTCTTTTCCCACTGTTTATTAGTGCATGTCTGCCACCTACAGTTGGTAAAGGCTTGGTGCAAAATGTCAAAGCGGTGCAAATCTCATAAAACTTGCTTCAAGCTTTTTCTACCATGTAGCAATGCGTGAATGTTTTGAGCGTGGAAACTTGAAACACACATTAATGAGTGCTTATCTAGACACTTGATTGGAAGTGGCCACTTAAACCGTGCAGTGCCGAGGGTGGTATGAACGTAGCTTAACGGTTTTACAAAGTAATGTTTGTAAGTTGTTCCCACATTACATTTCGGGGAAATAACACCACAAACGGCAACTTTGGATTGACTAGTTTCTGCAGGCTAAACCTGGATAGTAAATGGTTCACAAAAAAAAAGGATGCAAGGGTCTACCATCTAAAACTTTTAAGAAAAAACAAATAAAAAAAAATGATGCTCTCCTTTTCTTTGTATATTTTTCTGTTTGTAGAGAATACATTCGCTTGAGTCAATGTTGATGGATTTAAGCATTTTTAATAAGTTAACCAATTAAAGCAATTACCTTTGCTGGAAAAACAAAGGTAAAGCAGAAAATGCATCATAGCAAAGCTTAAGGAGCAGACCAAAATCAAATGCCAGTGTAAAGAAATATACATTGACCAAAAATATAAACGCAACACTTTTGTTATTGCTCCAATTTTTTATGGTATGAAGTCAAAGATGTGAAACATTTTCCACATACACAAAATAACCAGTTCTCTGAAATATTGTTCACAAATCTGTCTAAATCTGTGATAGTGAGGACTTCTCCTTTGCCAAGACAATCCATCCTACCTCACAGGTGTGCCATGTCAAGATGCTGATTTGACAGCAGGATTATTGCACAGGTGTGCCTTAGACTGGCCACAAGAAAAGACCACTATGAAATCTTCAGTTGTATCACACAGCACAATGCCACTGATGTTGCAAGTTTTGAGGGAGCGTGCAATTGGCATGCTGATAGCAGGAATGTCTACCAGAGCTGTTGCTAGGGAATTGAATGTCCATTTCTCCACCATAAGCCGTCTCCGAAGGCGTTTCCGAGAATTTGGCAGCAAATCCAACCGGCCTCAAAACCGCAGACCACGTGTAACCACACCAGCCCAAGACTTCTACATCCAGCATGTCCACCTCCAAGATCGTCTGAGACCAGCCACTCGGACAGCTGCTGAAACAATCGGTTTGCATAACCACAGCATTTCTGCACTAACCGTCTCAGGGAAGCTCATCTGCATGCTCGTCGTCCTCATCGAGGTCTCGACCTCACTCCAGTTCGTCATCGTAACCGGCTTGAGTGGGCAAATGCTCACATGCGATGGCGTCTGGCACGTTGGAGAGGTGTTCTCTTCATGGATGAATCCCGGTTTACACTGTTCAGGGCAGATGGCAGACAGCGTGTGTGGCGTCGTGTGGGTGAGCGGTTTTCTGATGTCAATGTTGTGGATGGAGTAGCCCATGGTGGTGGTGGGGTTATGGTATGGGCAGGCATATGTTATAAATAATAATAATAATGATGGATTGGATTTTTCTGCGCTTTTCCAGATGCTCAAAGCGCTTACATTGTGTCCATTATTCATTCACTACTCATTCATACTTGGTGATGGTAAGCTACTGATGTAGCCACAGTTGCCCTGGGGCAGACTGACAGAGGCGTGGCTGCCATTTTGCGCCTACGGCCCCTCTGACCATCACCAGGATCATTCATGCACATCCACACACCAGTGGAGGCCACACTGGAGGCAAGGAAGTTGAAGTGTCTTGGCCAAGGACACAGCGACATTTGGCTGGTGGGAGCAGGGATCGAACCGCCGACCCTTCGATTATTGGACGACCCGCTCAACCACCTGAGCCACTGTCGCCCAAGGGTGAAGTGTTATGGGTGAAGAACACAGGTGCATTTCATTGATGGCATTTTGAATGCACAGAGATACCGTGACGAGATCCTGGTGCCCATTGTTGTGCCGTACAACCAACAACATCACCTCATGTTGCAGCATGATAATGCATGGCCCCATGTTGCAAGGATGTGTACACAATTCTTGGAAGCTGAAAACATCCCAGTTCTTGCATGGCCAGCATACTCACCGGACATGTCACCCATTGAGCATGTTTGGGATGTTCTGGATCGGCGTTTACGACAGCGTGTTCCAGTTCCTGCCAATATCCAGCAACTTCTCACAGCCATTGAAGAAGAGTGGACCAACATTCCACAGGCCACAATAGACAACCTGATCAACTCTATGCGAAGGAGATGTGTCGCACTTCATGAGGCAAATTGTGGTCACACCAGATACTGACTGGTTGTCTGAGTCCCATGACCCCCTCAATAAAACAAAACTGAAGATTTCATAGTGGCCTTTTCTTGTGGCCAGTCTAAGGCACACCTGTGAAATAATCATGCTGTCAAATCAGTATCTTGATATGGCACACCTGTGAGGTGGGATGGATTGTCTTGGCAAAGGAGAAGTGCTCACTATCACATATTTAGACAGATTTGTGAACAATATTTCAGAGAACTGGTTATTTTGTGTATGTGGAAAATGTTTCACATCTTTGAGTTTATACCATAAAAAATTGGAGCAATAATAAAAGTGTTGCGTTTATATTTTTGCCGTAGGGGTAGGGAAGCAATTTGGATTTGGCCTTAGGGTAGTCTAAAGGATGTAAGAACACTGGGGCTAATGCTCTGGTGTTAAAGGTAAAAAAAAACATCAGGAATATTAGTAGAAATATGACAACAAATGTCTGGGGAGATAAGAAAGGAGATCACGCTAAAGTTAATAAATAGTTATAATTCTGAAAAGCCTTTTTGGGAACAAGATTTCAAGGAAAAGATTTTCTATCATCTTAGATTTATCTAAAATTTAATTTAATTCCCCTTTTGTATACCATGCTGTATAGTGTATTCAAGATTACTGTTAAAACATTCTTTAATTCTGAATTCTTAAAAAATGAAGACATCCTAAAGAAACATCTATGAATCTTGTTTGTTTATACGTGTCCCACTGGGCTGCTGTGGACATTTCATTGTACGAAGTACGACAAGAAAATGTCTACACAGTCAGCTGTGTCAGCTCTGCAGTGAGGCAGAGACGGTGGAAAACAGCGCAAGAGCTGGTTAGTGTACAACGAATAACCTCAGCTGTCCTCTAATGGCAGGTAGCATTGCTCGACTGCAGACATGGATTTTATGGCAAAGAAAGACATAAGAACCAATCAATGAAATCACTAGTGAAGGATCATTGAAAAGAGTAATGTGGGAGTAATGTGCTGGGAAAAAAAAAGTAGTGGTAAAAAAAGACACATAGGGAGATGGGAGCAGTGAGAAACATGGAAGGTGATTGATAATCTCAGTGTGAGGTTTCTCACCTGCCCCCTGCCTGTGCTGGTCATTTACTGACATACGCTTGACATGACGCTGACAAGAAGATGAAGGCATCGTATTGGCATCTTGCCTCTGCGTCTGGAAACAGTTCTCCCTCCTGTCTGCCTCCATCAGTATCTCATTTTCTCTTTCTCTTTACAAAGTCTTCATTGCCCTCCTCCTTATTTCTCTTTGTTTTAGAGTTATATTGTGTTTCAGCTTCTGTTTTGTTGTTGATTGAGTAACAGAGTACCCAGAGACCTTTGTGTGCACGGACAAAACATGGAAACTCCAGCATTCTACACAAATCTATAAACTGGATTAAGTTGTTACAAAAGAAAACGCTCATTTCCAGACATTGATGTATCACACAGGGGTTTGTCTTTAAAGATCAGAATATCCACAGATTGATGGAGCACAGCACCACTGAATTCAGTTAAAGGCTTTAACCTTTGAAAGACTGGGAGCGTGCTAACAAGTCAGAAGCTTTATTTTACTTGACTGAGCTGCAGAAAGAAGTTGATACTGAGCAACCTCACACAGTGACATAAAGTCTGAGGTCTGTGCATGACTAAAATCATCCCAATTCTCCTCATTTTCAAACCATTTTCTAACAGTTTCATCTGTTTCAAGTGCAGACATAATTTAGATGATAGGGCACTTTAGAGGCAGGACATTTTTTTCTGTCAAGACTATCAAACTAACTTATCTTTTATAAAGTTTACCTTGCAAACTATTAGTGATGTCATACGATAAAGTTTTGTTGTGCGATTAATTGATTTTGACCTGTAATTAATTCATCAATTTTTAATCTAACCTAATATTTGCTGTGAAAAGCCTCATTTTAAATTAAATTTGTGACGTTGTGGCACAGTAGAAGATCAAAGAAGCTGTGCAATTGGGTCATTGTTTTTGGGTTTATTCTGCAAAAGTTGCAGACTGATAATGTCACAGCAGAGATAGCACATGCTGCTTACAGAGACATTGCATACAGTGATGTCAGACTCATTTTCAGCGGAGGTCAAATTAAATGTAAACAGTTAGAACCTTTTTTATATTTGAGAACACAACAATAGTTATAGATTAAAAATTAGATTAACCCAAATAAAAAAGTGCTTGTCTGTAATTATTAATCACGATTAATGCAATATTTGACACTCCTAATTATTATTACCTGCTCAAATAAGTTTATTTTTGAATTGTTTTAATTGTTTATCAATTCAATTTTAGTACACATAAAGTGAAAATAAAGTGAAAAAATATCATTTTACCACTATAATTTCTCCATATGCACAAATTCTAATATAAAGCTTATTGATTTTGTGGAAATGTTGCCTAGAAACTCCTTACTGAATTCTTCGTCTTCCTCTCTCCTCTCCCTCCTAGTTCCATTCACTCTTGCATGGCTTTCAAACAGGTCCAGTGGGAGACCAAAGTGCTTTTTGGTGGCGCCTCATTTCCATTTTGATTTCTCTCTGCCTTTGTAGTGGTTCATCATCTCCCGTCTCAGGCCCTCTCAGCCCCTCGACCTCTCTCTCGACTCCCCCTGGCTTTCATCTCTGTCATCCTCCACCCTGCCCTCACAGTGTGTTTATCTATTGGCTTGTTAGTGGAGATGACCACTGACCCATTAACCATACTGTTCCCTGTCTTGTCTTGTTTGCGCCAAGATTACAGAAGAGCTCAAAAGTCTATCAGGACTGATATTTGATGTCTTCATTTTCCAAATATTTGTGTATGTGTTGTTATTTTCTTAACAGTAACCTCCCTCTAGAATTCTAGGATGATCAGGGTATAGACGTTTCCACATTTTGCCATACAAGGTGATATAGTGGATGTCTGGTGAGTACTTAAAAAGGAGTGAGGTTCAGAAATAAATTCAAATTATATCGATTTCCAAAGCAGAAGTCCCACTCCAATTATATTTTGATCTGTTGTAACATTTACAGTGATCTTTTAATTTAATTATACCATTTTTAGAAAATGACAGAAAAAAAAAAAACCTTGTTTGTTTTCTAGGACATTAGCTTCTACAGAGCGGCTGTAGTTCATCAGAAATTTGCCTCTGAGTTATAGGTACGACTGTATATAAGTGAGCCTGTTTTCATTTAACATCATTCCTTTGTTTACATGGAATGATTGGTTTACAGCACCTCACAATGGCGAGAAAGATTGGAGCTATCTAGTTGTACAGTTTTGAGCCAGATGCCAGCTTGGACATGGAAAATGAAGACATACATGCATCTATTTGTCTGCAAGTGGATGGAAGCAGGGAGCTAATGGCCTACCAGTTGTAGTTTGTACAAAGTAACTACAAGCTTTTCCACACTCGATTTTTTGTCTGCTCCTGATTCAGCACTGTTCAATAAAGCAATACTCAGAAATGCTTGATTTTCTTTATGTCCTTCATCATGAGAAAAATGCCACAACAACATGTTAAAAACACAAAAACCACAAATTTCATTGTAGTGGACTTTTAAGATGTCCAAAAATATCCAAGGTAAACGATTTTTACAAGAACAAAAAATGCAGACCGTACAGATATATTATTTAAAGTAGATTGTGTCAGATAGAAAAAGGTTAAGGGAAAGAGAGTGGGGAAAGAAGACAGGAAAGGAGAAGGGGAAACTGAAGGCAGCAATATATACTTAAGGGAATTACAGTATCAGTCTAGGCTGAACAAATGTGACATCGAGCAATGCATCCTGTGAGACTTCAGTTGCTATTCGCTGCGTAAACCACACTTTTGAGTAGACGTGCAGAGTTGTCACACACAACATATCACACAAAGTGGATTGGGTGTTGATTGGACTAGATCTCAGTATCGTGTTGCAATTTTGTCTCTCAAGCCGTGTAATTTACCTCCAATTGGGTGGAGAATAAAACCATCACAGTGGGCTTGCGGCAGCATCTATCGGGCCAAATGTTAAATCTTCATGGGAAAAAGATAAATAAATTCAGTCTACCACTGCAACAAATTTGTATAATCTAGACAGCTATAAAAAAAATGGATAAAATAGTCAGTAGTAAACTTCTTTTTTGAATCTTTTTCCCATCAAACTTAACTGTGTGTTTAAGGAACGTACAGAAAAAGAAAAAAAAGAAAAAAAAAACTTGGATTGAAAGAGGATGTCTGTGTTGTGAAATTATATAATGGTCAAAAACAATCATGTTGAAAGGTCAACTTTTCTCATATATTTTTATTCAATTACATCCTTTATGTATTCATCTTTTAATTCTTCCTTATTATTTGCTTTGGACAATGAACAAGGACAGTAATGTCAGCCCAAAGTAGCTTCACTTTGCTTTATTTGCCTCCACTGCCTGTAGAGCCTCAGGACATGATGGATCGCTGTTGGCAGTTCACTGATCTAAAGTTTTCATCTTCAAAAGGTTTGAGACTTCCAGCAGTTCTTGGTTGAACTCTTGTAGGTTTTATTCATTTTTTTCCACACAAAAAAAAGATGAAACATGGAAGCAAAGTCCGAGCTTGCATGAAACATGCAAGCAAGAAATGTTTACTTAAAAAATATATATATTTGTGTGAAGAAATGCTCAGTGTTGATCTTATATGCTGCACACTGAGATTTCTAGGTACAAGATTTCTAGACTCTGGGTAAGAAACATTAACATTAACATTAATTGCTGTCCAAACATACAATATTAATATAAGTTCACATCACATCAGGCCTGTTTGGTTTGACCCAAACTGACAATCCAGCAAACCAAATACACAAAGTAAAACAAAGAGAATGACGTTAGCAACTTGCATGTTAGGCAGTAAAAGAAAATAGCCATCAGCACAAATCCAATGAAAAGACGATGCAAAAGTGAAAAAAAAAACGTATTGAGCAAATGCAAAGTAGTAAGGAGATGCATTTTGAGTGACACACTCACAAGGAAGGAGCGGATGTGAGCTTGTCCAGGCAACCCCTAAATGTGGATTTACAAGAATTTCTTACTTGTATTGCAAAGTTCAGTGTGCTATACTGGTCTAAAGCCATTTTTTATGTGCTCTGGCATAAATTTTAGACATCATTGTTTAAATAAATAATAGAATTGTATAAGAAAAGTATCTATAACCTAGTTAATTAAATTTTGAGTTGTAGTTTTTGTAAAAACAAATGCATGATTGTGGCTGTACAGGAGAGATAGGAACCAGGACTGTAGGTGCCTGATGTCCAAAGAAGCTTTTCATGACAGAAAACCAGAGGTGCAAGATGCTGGCAGCCAAGGTGTCTTTATGGAATACCAAAACCAAGTTGATGGCATATTGTCTAGCAGTTTTCCTTAAAGTCCCATTCCTACCATTCTTTGATCAATTTTAGAAGGGTTTTGTTGTTTTCAGGTAAATTTAAAAACAAATAAAAAAAACCTGTGTTGTTTTCGAGAAAATATTTCTGCAAAGCAACAGTAGTAAATCAGAAATTACCCTCTGAGTTGAAGGTGAGACTGTTGGTGCAGAGTAAGTGTACCCCTACGTCCCAACATCCATCTGTTTGCAGTCTCTCCCGCTAGCTTACAGCCCCTTACATCCCCCATCCTAACATTAATATTGTAACAAATATGGTGAGCAATATTGGACCTATCTAATTCAGTTTTGAGTCAGTTACCAGCTCGGATGAGGAAAATAAAGACATACATGAATCTATTAGTGTACAAGTGGATGCATCAGAATGGAGCGGAGCATGGAGCTTGCAGCGTGCCGTAGAAGCTTCTACGTCACACCTACAAGCTTTTTTTAAACAGCATTTTTTTTGTCTGCTCTTGATTCACAATGATTTGAATAAAGAAATACTCAGAATTCCAATTGTAAGAAAACATGTTCCTTCAATATGTTCTCCATCATGAGAAAAATGCCTCAAGAATATGTTAAAACACCAAAAACATGATTTTCATCAGACTGGGTCTTTAAAAAAAGCATCAATATATACAGCTAATTCAAATGTTTGATAAAGGCAAATAAATAAAACCAACACATAAAAATGTGGTAGAATGTTTAGATATTATTGTGATGCTACATCCTGAAGGTGAGCAATGCACGTCTGTTCTTGTACTCAGTCGTTTGTCCTCGAATTTATTTGGGTCTTGAGGATGAAGTGTGTGGCGGGCGGACTGTATGAGAAACGACTTGCAGCATCCGTCATGTGTGTCCAAGAGATGAAGCGCTTTACATTCAGGAGGATCTTTATTTCCTCACACTTCAAAAGCTAACTGAACCTTTCCTGCCGGCTGCACTCCCTTCCCCTCCAGCTCTAATATCTCCATAAACTTCTTTAACTCTAAATCAATCAGAACGATTATAAGGGTCAACAAATACAGAAAGCTGGTTATTATTAGGAATTGAAAAAGAAAAGAAATATTAAGAATCTGCAAGGCAAAAAAGACGATGAGAAACACGCTATTGGAGGGAGAAAGCAGACAAAGAAAAATAACAGTGAGGTTATCAACAAGCCAAATTTAAGACCTTTTAAATATTGTTTTGAATTTAATTTAAGCCCTTGTGTAAAAAAAAAGAAAATGCTAATCATGTCTAAATTTTTCATTTCCCTAAAATTAATAAAATATACATAACATTAAGTAAAAATAAGAACAAAATTAAAAAAGGATAACCCCCTGTGCAAAGGTTTGTTCAAAAATGCTATCAACAGGGTTCTAAATATTTATTTTAGAAAGTGTAATTGCAACAAATGCCAAAATTAAAGTACATTTGGCAAACAAAACTACATTTAACAGAGGTAGAGTAAACTGAGCAGGAATTAACTAAAAACAAACTATTTCCCATCTACATGGTGGTTCTTTTAAAGTATGGGACTTTTAACAGATTGATGAATTTGTGCTATGATAGAAAAACTGAGAGGTATCGATCTGAGGAGTAATCAACTGGAATGAAAGGACAGCTTGATGTCTTTCAGGGGTCCACATGTGGAAATAGGCATAAAAAAGACACACATGGACAGGTGGAGGCCACTGTTTCTGGAGTAGTGGGCAACGCAAGAGTAGATTGAAGATTCATATTTCACGAAACACCTCCAAAGGTCGAAGCCCCCTTGATATCTGTCCTGTTTTAGGTGAAAGACATCTTTCTTTGAGGATTTGGTAAATCCACTTCTCTCTGTCAAAGTAGTTGATCACAATTGGTCGTCTGAAGACTTTTTTTTTCTTCATTTGACAAAGAGTTAACATACAGCAATAATTCTTAATTTTCATTACATCTAATTGACCAACGGGTTAACTGAATTTCTCCAATTTAAAGCAAGCTCTTCCAAAACCCACATGTGGGGCACATGTTGAAACATTGTTTCAACATACAGTACACAACTCTAGGTACACTGTTTGCACTATAGGTAATTATTCAAAATTTGTTAAACAGGCAAAAAGGGCAGGGGTGCAATTCCTTTTTTTCTGTTGATGTGCCTGATATTAAACTGGCTGGAGTTGACATGTTCAGATTGAGAAAGCAGCATCAGTAAATCCTACTCAACAAGAAGGTCAAGAGGTGGAGAGGATCAATGTCACTAAAGGGGCTAGATGAAGACATACAGGAGGAGGTGGAGGGTAATATGTCTGGTAGAGAAGGGCAGAGGGTGTAGAAAGGAGGGGTTTACCATTAACCGGTGGAACAAGAACACTACTAGAGCTTTTCGATTAGCCAAAGCATTAGTCAAGAGTGGTTCCAATGAGCTCTTTGAGGGACTGACAGTGAATGGTATTTAGGGGACGAGTGCAAAGGGTATTGATGTGTGTGTGAGAGGTTCAGGTAAGAGTGAGACAGAGGACAAGGGGAAGAAAGTCAAAGAAATCAATGTGTCATTAAAGATGCAATAAAAAAAAGTACCTTTAACTAATTCTATGCAACAAATGTACACATTTTTCATTTTTCCCCAGAAAGGTGGAAGAATATAGGATCCATTTTTGACAAGTTATCTTTGAAAAAGGCAGATGTAACAGTGACACAATGGGGTGGGGCTCATTGGAAGGCCTCTGGTACAGATCAAAAGGTCGCAGGCTTGGTACCCACTTTGCCTGCCCATGTTGAAGTGTTCTTAGGACCATTGAGGGGCAAACAGATGCATTGAACCCCTCGTTGCTTCTAGTGGTCTGTTGTGAATGTGTTTGCATACATGTAGGTAGAAGGGACTTGTGACTGTAAAGCGCTTTGGACCTTATAAGTATATGCCTTCAACTATATACACACATTGTTTAGGAGAGATTTGTGTCGTTTCTCCATATTCAAGCTCTTAGAATGAAGACCGCAAAGTAACAGGAATGTGGGAAGGAAGGGTTGAGGTACAAACACACAAACTATCTAGGTTAAAATAAAAGTTGTTTTAACATTACAAGTACAGTAAATATTCACAAACAACCACACAACACATTAATTAATTAAAATGGCAGAAATTACAAAACTTCAAATTGATAACATAATGTAAATTCTGAACTTCTTTTTAAAACTTTAAAATATCTATTTACTTTGAGAATTACTATTTATAAGCTGTGATGATCACAGGTAATGCGGCTTTTGGTAACTAAGTAAAGCGGGTTTGTTTCAAAGCTGAAAAATGTCCTTTACCATGTCAGTCAGGAGCGTTGGCCGTAGATGAGTGGGTGTGATATCACCCAAAGAAAACGGATTACTTGCGACTGACAAAATTAAGTCAATTCAGTCGCCATTTTTCTGCGAAATGGATGCTGCCATTTGGAGCCAGATGATAATAGTGAGCAGTAAATGTTTTAAATGAGGCTTCTGATTGGCCAGTTTAAAACTTTAGTAAAAAACGAATAATATAATGAAAGAAAGAACATGATTACCAAGACCATATGTAACCCTTGTGCTATCCTAAGCACTTTACCGTTGGGAGTTGGGTCATCTAGATTCACTAGACAGTGTTCTGAACCTTTTTTTTTTAATTTTTTGTGATCTTCACTGGTTCAATGGATTACATGAAATTTTTCCACCTTTATCCACCTTTGTCATGGTAGGGAGAACATGTCCAAGTAAGGGTGGGGTCATCCAAGATAGCACAAGGGTTAAAAAAAAAGTAACAGAGCAAGAATGATTATTCTGAGAAATAGTTATTCCCTCTGGAGTATAACTAGTTACATCTGTCACATGACAGATAGTTCTGTGGAATTATTTTAACACTATGCAGTTGGTTACCCATTAACCTTTTTTTTTCAGGTTGTTTTGGTCAGTGTTTCCCAACCCTGGTCTTCTGGGAACAATGTCCTGCATGTTTTCCATGCTTTCCTGTTTATATGCACCTGATTCAGCTCTCTATTTAGCTTCGCAGATGCCTAGTAAAGGCCATCAAAGGAAGGTGTGTTTAAGGAGGGTAGGATTAAAACACTGTTCCCTGGCGACCAAGGTTGGAAAAAAAAACCTGTTTAGGTCATTTAAGTAAAGTCAGAGGAGGACAACATTAAGCTACTTCAATGGTTTGCAATGTCTAACTTAGCACACACCCATACCATCCCCACAAACAAACTTGGTTTTTCACTTCACTTTTCCATTTTCTTTTATCCGTCTGTCTCACAGATTTTCACCCATCTGTCACCAACAAAAGCAAGAAAAAGGAAAAGCTGAGGAAGAAGGTCCCAGAAGAATGTGTGTATGTTTCCATATAAACACATACCTGGCCTTTAAAGGAGACGTTTCACAATTTGATGAGAACAGCTCAGTTCCTCTGACACCGTGTGGTATCTTCAGTGACCCCAAAGCTGGCTGGGGTGTGAGGAGCGGCAGAAGGGAAAAGTGAGGAACTAGACCAAAGACAGATACAGATAAAAGTGGAGAGGTGGAAGCCTCAAGGAAGACACAGGAGGACATTGTGGATACACCGTATGTTTATCTACCAGCAGGAGTACTGTGGCTCAATCTCCTTTTACGCAGCTAGTCAGCTTCCCTCCTTCACCTCCCTTCTTCTCTCCATTTTACCTCAAGTCATATCCAGCATGGTCCTACTGGGTTTTTTCAGTGCTCCATTTGAAATTCAGAGGAAGGAAAGACTCAAATGAATTAAAGATTAGTTTTAAAAGTATAATTTTTCCATTAACCAAATCACAAACAACAACAGAGCATAATACAAATCTAAGATTTAGAATTCAGAAATAATCCCTAAAATGTTTAAAACTAGGAACTGTTGTTCCTGCTCACAAATAACCTGTACTTAAACGACACCTTTTCGACCAACATTTCTGTGATTTTTCATTCTTCAATAAACAGCAGGGAACTTTCTTTTGACTCAAACATCTGTTTCTCCAGTTCTACAAAAGAACTAAACAGAAGGTTTCACATGCTTAAAGATACACTTAGAAACTCAAACAATCCATAAACACATACACAACAACAGTTCATCACAGCCTCTAAGGACAAACAAGGAAATTATCTCTTTGTATAGGCAAATGTAATTTCCTTTCCCATTTCCCCTGTAGGAGCAACAATTAGTGATCCTCACCCACAGAGTGAAAGAAGCAAATATTGTAGCAACACAACTGTCATTTGGTTGTTCGGCAGCACACTAAAGCAGTGTTTGGACAAAAAAAAATAAAAGATGGGAAAGGCTGTATGTGAACAGAGAAAATTGTACACAGATCTGTTCACAAACACACTGTGTACTCCTGCATGTTCTTAATGACATGTGCATCCATCTGTCTTCACTGCCCCCTTTATGTCTGTCTTTGTTACACAACCTTATTTATAATGAAAAAAAAAACCACTAATGAGAAGTCCATCTTTACAAGTAATCCCTGCCAAATTTGACATTTTTATTAAATGTATATATGCAAAAGACAGAAGAGATGTAGAAATGTGTTTCCATATAATGAAAGGAGACAAAGTAAAACATTTTTAAAAAATCAAGATTGTAACAGCGTTTCCAAGCAACCATGGAACATTGAAGATGTGAAGCAATGCATGGACTAATGCAAAATCTGAGAGTAGATGTGTTTAAAAACCTGTATTCAGCTTGCTGATGGATGATATTTGCATTAGGAGCTAAAAAAAGTTCAAAGCTTCTTAAAGAAAACTGTCATTTCTAGCACATATTTAACATATTACTAAATGTGGGTGAAGTTAAGTGTCTGTTTTAGGAGCAGATATAACATGAAAATGCATTAAGGCGGGTACTGAAAAAAAAAAAAAAAAAAAGGTAAAGGTGACTTGTATGTCCCACACAAGGAGAAAGTCACTATTGGGTCTGTATACACTTTTTGGGTGCTCCAGTCAAAGAGACCCTCAGAGTCATGTTCTGAGCAGCCGTGGGTTGAAGAAACATCAGTGCAGTGTAGCTTTGCATCTTAAGAGCCTCTCTTTGTGTTTTGTGTCACTTCCAGCATGATCACAGTTTCCTGATGCAGCTTCACATTAATTGAGACTGCTTCACTGAATAAAGAATAAATTGAGAACCCTTGATGTGTTTGCACGGCAACTGTCAGCCATTACCCTCAGTAATTAGAGTTTGTGATGATAATGTTCTCTTGCTGCTTCGCAACAACGGTGCTCACCAGGCTGCTGAGTGACACTTGAGGGTACAGGAGCGAGCGACAGCAGAGGAGAGGAGCAGACAGGCTGACCAGATGGCTTGAGCTGTAGCGCCTGCAGTGCTGTGGCTTAATACCAAAGCAGAATGTTCGAGGGGAGAAGGGGTGGCAACCATACATAGCCTGAGATTTAGTTTGGACAAACTTATTTCTTTAGGTTAAGCATAGGCTCCTTTCCACTGCAATAACACATTAAACAGAAGACCTTCTTTAAGATGCAGTTCTTTGTATCTTTTCAGGGTTCTCCTGGGGTAACTGGGTGGGTGGGGGGCTGGTGAGGAAGGGGTCCTATCTTTGTGTTTTGTCTTTTGCTTTCTGTTTTTAATAATTTTCTTTTTTTTATGACTATTTTATCTGCTTTTATGCTAAGCGCTTTGTGTTTTTAATTGAAATGAAAGGCGCTATACAAATAAATAAAGTTTGAGTTTGAGTTTAAGAAGGAAAGACTCCATTACATATCCTTTGTATTCCCGATAATGGATCTGTTTATTTTGATTACACATCTATCAAAATAATACATGATTTTTAACATAACGTCATTGAATATAGTGTAACAAACCATAGTATGCTATGGTTTAGTTAGATTTTTGCTTATTTGAGCAGGGAAAAAAGTTCTACATGCTTTTTTTAAGATTGATCTATGTAGTGTAAATCTAAAATTGTGTGTCTTGATAATCAATTAACTTTGCAGCTACAACTCTAATCTTCTCCACTAGCTGGCCACCACAACAAGGATGTCAGGAGAAACAAAAATGTTTAACCAGATTCACCTGGAAATAGAACTGAAAATCAAGTTTGCCCTACTAAACTCAAATGGGTGTCGTGTTTCAAAGTTATCAAAGTGACTCCCATCTGTATTTTCAATGTCTACTGATTTATTATTCTATTGTTTAACCCTTGTGCTATCCTAGGCACTTTAACATTGGGAATTGGGTATCTAGACCCCACAAGACAGTGTGCTGAACCTGAAATTTTATAAACAGTAAAGAAACTGATGCTTGCAATCATCAACAACTAAACTTGAAACTGCAGAGTATGGTACTCACATATAAATGTGCTTCTTGAAATCAAAGATCGACGTTGCAAACTGAATGCATGGTGCTCTGTATAGGAGACACCACATGGTGAAGATTGACTTACAATGCTCAACAGCCAATCGGCACGCAGAATACAATGCACAGTAAAAAAAAAAAAGCAAAACTAGAAAAAAATTACATGGCAATTGCACCAAACAAATCTGCAAAACACCAAGGCAGCAAAAGATAAAAAGTGCTACAGTGAGTGACCACTGTGCCTCATAAAAAAGCAGGGGTCCAGGGCTTCAGAGTGTCGTACAGTCTAAGCTGAAAGCTAGAAGAGTAGGAAATCTTAGAAAGCCAAGATGGAAAAGGAAGAAAGCTATAGAGATAGGTCCTACAGGGATTCCTTTATATTCACTAAAGCCATCTTCAGCACAGAGAAAGGTTATGCAGTAAGCATGTCGAAGTACATCTGGGGATTACTCTTGGAGATAAATAGACAGAGAGGAAGCTTGGGCTACCAGTGGATACGCCCCCTATTGAAAGGGGTCAAATAATGTTCTTTACCAGGTTTATAATGTACAATATGTGTTGAGGTTTTTGTGGAGTTTTAGAGGTGTGGAGGTGACCCCAATGGTTCTTTAGGCCTGGGTAAGAATTCATAATAAGGATTCATTATTCAAAAAGCTGAAAGATGCTGCCAACTTTGGACAGCTAAGACTCATCTTTTGAAGGCTTTGAAGGTTTTCTGACTATTTGGGAAACGAAAAGCTTCATGGTACATTTGGTTAAAAAAAAGGCTGAAATTTCTTCCTTTTTAAGGGTATCTTGATCATAAGAACATGATTTGGCATCAATGGCCGTTTTACAAAGCATCTCTTGTTTTTTACTGATTCAGTTATTTTACTACTAACACATTTCCCTTGTGCATTTTGCAAATTCTCTTCAAATCTCTTGAGCTGTATCTGAATTCTTCCTTTACCCCTCTGGCTTCCCCCTACTTTATATTTAAATGTGAATAATAACTTTTTGTTTTAGGGTGACCTTTTTAAAGTTATAAAACCAATGTCTTTATGTTTTTCCTAGCGCTAGCAGCTCCATGCTTATGTAGCTGACCCGCGACTATTGATGACGTCGTCATCGAGTGGGAGTAACGCTTGAAATTGAAGACACTATTTTTTCCATAACTCTTCATTTGGAGGGCTAAATGTAGGGGTAAGGAGAAGCTATAGGGGTAGGGGAAGAAATTGGCCTTAGTGCTCAGTGTTTAAAAAGGTTTTTTTTTTTTGTTCTTAGAAAATATTTGAATAAGAATTTATCAAAGAAAAAAATGAAGCACATGAAGTTGTTAAAAGTTGATAATCCTAGCTTTTCATTTTTCTGTCCTCTTGCATTATTCTTCCCTTTATTCCTCCTCTTTTATCTCCTGTCTTGCACAGGTGTTCTCTGGCACTTTGAAAAACTTAATTTGATTATCAGGTGTTTAAATCCATGGTGTCTCTCTCGAGTCTTTGCTTCTCACCAATCTCGATCAGCCTCTTTTTCATGTGGAACAATGCTGTGACTGCTGGGGCTAAAGGCCAAATGAGAAATCATTTCCTCCCAGCACGGTTTATGGTCACAAGGTGCTTTTGCAAATTGCTGGCTTTTACACATTAGCTTATGTGCACCTGATTTTAACTCAAGTACAGATAAGACAAATGAGAAACTAAAGTATAAATGTGAATCAAGTATTAGAAATAGGGTTTTCTTTAACTGAGATACTAATATAGACCATATATTACCCTTGTGTACTTATAAAGATATTCATTTATACGTAAATGGTCTCCAATGTGTCCTTTTTGCACTAGTCATCCTTTTCTGACACAAACAGTTAAGTCAGCAGAACTTCCTATTTCTTAACTTTTAACTGTAGAGTCAGCATTTACATTTTAACTAAGTACCCTTAGACAGAACTCATTCCTTTATTTGCAGCTGTCGAGAAAAAGGTTTTAAAGAATTCAAATAGTAACAGTATGTTTGCAAACTGTGCAACGTTAATCTATATGTCCGCTGTCTACTGACAGTGGCAGTAATGACCTAAAAATGAAATCAGGAGAGATAGTCTAGTTAGAAAACACCCCAGGGAAGTGTGAGTCTGTTTTATTTTACTTTACATTAGGAATTAGGATAAATGGGTAAATGTGACCCACAAAAATAAAATCATAATTGTTGAAATACTTTTACTTGTTAAACCTTCAGGTATCTTTCATGCTTACCTGAATACATATTAAGGCTTTAGTCAGAAAAAAATCTAAACGTAGACTTCAAGGATATGAAAATATACGTTTTTAAACAGAGAAGAGACCAATTTACTTATAACAAGAAATGAATGAATGAACTCAAAGCTTAACCAGCAATCTTAAACACTTGTGAGTGGCTTTTCATTCCTTTAAGTTAGAAATGAAAAGCCTAACTTGAAGCCTAAATGTCAATACAGCAAAATACTGTAAATAGTAAAGGATATACACTGAGTGACCACTGTTACCACTACTTTTCAGGATATTTTTCACCAAAGCTTCAAACATATTTTCCTTGGTAAAGAGATAATCAGAGACAAGTTAACAGATAAATGAGTGGTTGGTCAATTTCTATATTTTTTTATTTTATATGTCATTTAACAAATCTCACTAAAAAGGGCTGTGTGTGTTAGCTTGTGGATTCCTGAAATATTGCAATTATTTTCAATTTAGCTGATTAGCTGATTTATCCATTTTTCAAACGCACTTAATCTCTTTTAGGGTCATAGGCTTGCTGGAGCTTACTGGGCAATGGTGGGGTCTGACCTAAACAAGTTTGTCATTCGGGGCCACACACGCATTTACCCTAATGGGGAAAATTTAGAGCAACTAATTAACCTATGAAGCATGATGTGGGAGAAGGCCGGAGTGCCTAGGAGCATATACTATGTCCACACAGAAAGAACCCACCCAGGATTTGAACCAGGGCCTTCTCGCAGTGAGGCCAGCATATTGACCACTATACCACTCTGCAGCCCAATCTGCCTGTAGTTTTTTTAAATCAATTTTTCTTTAGATCCTCAAAATAAAAAATGAAAAAACGTAAAAAAACTCTTCCTTTTTCAAGCCATTCGTTGCAGGCACCTTAAAAGTATCAAATACTTTTTTAGATCTAGTTTTTGTTAATCAGAAGGTGCAGGATTTTACACTTAAAGTGGTGTGCAGATTTTATGTGAGCCCCAGGTGAATTTTAGGCAAATATTCTGGGAGAGTGTTTTACATCATTGTAAGCTCCATAAAAGTTTAGGTTATTTGCATATTTCTACCCTCCTCAGTTAGTCGCCAGAAGGCACTGAGATAGAAATTATTAACTGTTTGGATATATGACATTCCTCCTGAGTAATGAAACTGGTTAAGGTGGAAAATGAAAATGAAAACATGCAAGTAGAAAAGGATAGTAACGCTAAAATGGAAATCAAAATTCTGACATTTAGCCTAATCAACTTACTATTTGGAACAACACACTTTTCTTTTTTCTCTACTAATGTTTAACATTTTTATATTAATTCCAAGAGATGGCTTGCTTTATTCACATTATATATACTCTAATGGATTGAAGCCCAATTTGAACAATATTTGAAGCAGACACTGACACAATGCATTTAAAGATACACCATTCAGTGTACTCAGTATAAGTACGGTACACTTAATATAGTTATATAGTTTATATAGTTAATATACTTTATGTAGTTCATTTATTGGTAAGTAAAAAATAAATAACACAAATATGCTTGCTTCATTCTGCCATTCATTGCTTCATTCTGCCATTTTTGTTGTATAATTCTTTAAAAATGTTGACAAAAATCTCTAATATGCACTAAGAAGTTATTTTTCAGATGTTTTGTTTGATAATAAAAGATCAAAGAAGGATCAGATGTTTACTTAACGGGTTAGGAAGAGGATGGCTGCTGGAGAAGAAACTGCTGGAGTCAGGGGGAAACCTCAGAGGAGCTGGCTATTTTAGAGGATGTTGATGCAATAAAGGCTGAGGGGCTTAAATATGGTGCAGAGACACAGAGGAATGGAATGGAGGTTATGTTTTAGTGGAAAATAGTACGCAACTCAAACCATTTGAACTTCTGGGTTCGGAGAAAAATAGTTAAAACATTGAGTGTGTGGGTTCATCCTCACCTAGATTAGAAACAATCTGTTCTCTTCATTCGGACCATCAGTGAATCCTTCCCTCCTCTATTTCTACAAAGTAATGGAACCATGAATCTCCTAATTGCAAATTGCCCTGTCTAGCATGGCCCCACAGCGTTGCTTCGGACCTCTAAGAAGCAGTCCAATCAGCACTAATTGTTTTCATCTAGCAAGTAAATGACCAACAGCAATATTTTCAATATAAAAAAAAAAAAAAAAAAAACAGACACCACCTTTTCTTATATGATTTGCCTCTCTGATCATTGAGGAGAAAAATAAATCGTACCAGGTAAACAACTAATAACAAATGCACAAGAACATGTAGCGAAAGGCCCCAAGAAAAACATTTTTACCGGTCAAAAGGTGCGAAAATGGGTCTACTTGCAAGCTAAAGTAGTCTCTGAACCATCCTTGGTCAAGAGTATTAAAAAAGAGAGATGATTGCAATAATCATTAATCAGAGATCCAGTAACCTTCATTACTGTTGATATCTACTTTCCACCATCAGTGTGATATGAACTCTATAGGGTAGTTACATTCAGAGTGCTTTCATTGTCCTTTAGCACTGATTTTTCACAGCTCGCTTTTGAAACATACTCTTTGTGCATAATTTCTTAAAGAACTAAAAATAATTCATGACTAATGCCACATCAGTAAATGTCATGTATTTAATAATCGAGATAGAAGTTTTCTTGCGTGAATATGGAACACAGCAGCTCTGTAGGCAGTTTCTCTTTCTCTCCATCATTTTCCATTCAAGTCTTTTTCTTAGTTAACAAAAAGAAATAAATGGCTGTATGAGAGGGGGTGGGAGTGGCAGCAACGGAACTATTTGTTTGTGGAGGTCTCAGTGAGCAGCACACACTCATTTTTGAATACAGATTTTAAATCAACATGCAGGTTCATAATTTGATTCTATTGAATTCAATCAATAAATCAATTAATGGATGTTATTCAACAAATCAATCAATATATCAACCAACCAATTTGCCATTTGTAATAGCTTAATCACATTGGAAGAAGGAAAAACAACAACTGCAGAACTCCCAGAACAGACAAGAAACACCAAGACACAGATTAAAAACATAATTAAATTGGAAGCATTTGATAAAACCATTTACAGAAAAGGCTATAAATAGTAGATATTTTAAACTGTTAAAGTGCAACTCTAAATGCAGCCCGATGTGGTACGCTCTTCATCTTTCTTTGCTTTGTTCGGGGACCTCGCAGCCTGAGGGAGGAAGCTTCTAGCATGCTGCCATGTCTACACTTACAATAGCGCAATATCATCTCCTTGATGGCAAGAGTTCAAACACCTCAGTAGCAGTATGATCAGAGAGATCAATTTGCAATTGTATCAATTAGTTTTGGATCAATAGGAATTTGTATTTCTATAGTTATTAGCCTAGATGTACAAATGGCTTTCAACACTGGAAGGACGTGGTGCAGCGGTAGGGCGGTTGACCCATGATCGTAAGATTGTAGTTTCGATTCCCACCTTTGCACGCCCATGAGTCGAAGTGTCCTTGGGCAAGACACTGAATCCCACCTTACCTCTGGTGGGAGGTTGGCTCCAGTGTTCAGCAGCGGAGCCGCCATCAGTGTGTGAATGTGTGTGTGACTGGGTGAAAAGGACTGTGACTGAAAAGCGCTTTGGGCCTTTGAAAGTGGGTAGAAAGCGCTATATAAGTATACGCCATTTACCATTTATAATTCTGTTAGCAGAAGAAGATCTCTTCTTCTTCACACAGATTTCCAACAGTAACAGAACTAGTGGGTGCACTTTCAATGCAATATCACAAAAAAAGTTTAAAGATTGGTTTTGTTTTGAGTTGATTCCAGTAGTCTCCATAAAGAGGAAAGACACTGGCGATCCTTAACAATGCCACTGGTATTTCAATGCCAGTTGAGGTAATCAAAGTCCCAAACATGTACAATTTTCATTAATTTGTATCTCTGGATGTTGAGTGACAAGATCAGCTTTGGCTTCAGTCAATGATCAGTTCACAAGAAGTATTAAGCACAAGATTGTTCTCTTGACTCCAACAAAAAACGTTCCCTACTTCTGCTCAATAGTACAATTTGTCATTTGAGCTGATCAGATAGTGGTGTCATCAGCGTATTCAACTATCATAACTTTGACTAAGTTGCAACACATGTGGAGGTGTACAAGGTAAGAAGCAGAGGACTCAAAACACAACCTTGTGGGGTGCCAGCACTCACACAAAATTCTTCCGAAACACAGTTTCTGATGTTGACTTTTAGTGGTCTGCTGATTAAAAAGTTTCAAATCCATTTAACATTTGTTCTAATAAGTAGCTTAGCTATGATGCTTTTTTCATGTCTTTTAATTTCAGAATTATATTTAAAAATCATCTTGAACAATTCGGCAGAATTGTTGTGGTTTATAAAAGTAATCAGGCAGCATTTAATGTTCAACAAAGAGCACACAAAAAGCATTACTTAAAAGTGTGTTTGGCAACATTAAATCCTAAAGGGATTTGATTTAACTGAATGGTGAATTAATCCTGAAATGCTTTGTGAAGACAGCATCACATGGACATGAATATTTAGCTGTGTAATGCTCACTCACACTGAACCGCTGTCCCAGGATGATTGATGCTATTGTGTTCAACTGGGGCTTCCAAGAGTTTGCTGCAGAGTGTGATGGAAGGATGGAGAATCACTTAGTGATGCTTTTGACAAGGATCATAGAGAATATTTTCATTGCTCCTAAATAAAACATTCAGAAAAAATAATGGACTTGCAGACAAAACACCTCCCAGGTTGATACTGATAGCAGTTTTCCTGAAGGAGGAACTTATAACTCTCTACAAAAAAAAAAAAAAAAAACAATTATTGCATATTCTGGGACAAACCAAATGACTGTTGGAAAATGCTAATTCTTCATACTGTGCATTCCATTACAGAGAAAGTGACAGCTCTTTCATATTATGATAACAATGGGGGAAAGGGCTTTTATTCAACAAACGGAGCACCAATAACAGCTACAAAAAAAAAACAATTTGCATGCTGAATTTTCCTATGAAATGCCTGCAGTGTTTTTAATCACTCAGCATTAACAAATCTTTTAATTACCATTCGTCCACAACTGCGTTCAGAATCATTTTTGCCGCTGATACTGGGCATTTATGCATGGATTTACTTCACTGCAATTTCAACTACAGCTCTTTTTCCTTTGAAGAGGACGAAGAGGAACCCATTATAAAAGAGTAAAAATTAAATATATGCTTAGAAAGAAAAGTGCTAGATGAAATATTTTTCATACAAAACACTCAAAGGCAAAAAAGTTAGCTAGACAGAAAATTAAAAAAATTATGAATACAACCACTTTTATTTGTAAATAACAAAACAACATATGACCGCATATAAATAGTCAAGTAATCCATCTTTAACCCTACATATACATACGTATGTACAAAATCTCCCAAAGAAAAATAATAATCCTGAGATTGGTGATTTTCAACACCTGTTCGGAGTACAGCTCATCGGGTCAAATCAGGGGATTAGAAGGAATGAAACGAATTGTAAAGTTGAAAAGAAAAAAATCAGTTTTAAGTCTTACAGTGTTGTACACATAAACTTTAAGGAAAAATTAAACATTTGAAAAAAAGATATATTTTAAACTTGAAAGAAATACTGAAAATTTTGAAAAAAAAAAGTAAATTGAAACATTGAATATACAGGGAGTGCAGAATTATTAGGCAAATAAGTATTTTGACCACATCATCTTCTTCATGCATGTTGTCTAAATCCAAGCTGTATAGGCCCGAAAGCCTACTACCAATTAAGCATATTAGGGGATGTGCATCTCAGTAATGAGAAGGGGTGTGGTTTAATGACATCAACACCCTATATCAGGTGTGCATAATTACTAGGCAACGTCCTTTCCTTTGGCAAAATGGGTCAGAAAGACTTGACAGGCTCCAAAAAGTAAAAAATAGTGAGATATCTTGCAGAGGGATGCAGCACGTTTAAAATTGCCAAGCTTCTGAAGCGTGATCATCCAACAATCAAGCGTTTCATTCAAAATAGTCAACAGGGTCGCAAGAAGCGTGTGAAAAAACCAAGGCGCAAAATAACTGCCCGTGAACTGAGAAAAGTCAAGCGTACAGCTGCCAAGATCCCATTTGCCACCAGTTTTGCCATATTTCAGAGCTGCAACATCACTGGAGTGCCCAAACGCGCAAGGTGTGCAATACTCAGAGACAAGGCCAAGGTAAGAAAGGCTGAAAAACGACCACCACTGAACAAGACACACAAGCTGAAACGTCAGGACTGGCCAAAGAAATATCTCAAGACTGATTTTTCTAAGGTTTTATGGACTGATGAAATGAGAGTGAGGCTTGATAGGCCAGATGGATGGGCCCGTGGCTGGATCGGTAAAGGGCAGAGAGCTCCAGTCCGACTCAGACGCCAGCAAGGTGGAGGTGGAGTACTGGTTTGGGCTGGTATCATCAAAGATGAGCTTGTGGAGCCTTTTTGGGTTGAGGATGGAGTCGAGCTCAACTCCCAGTCCTACTGCCAGTTTATGGAAGACACCTTCTTCAAGCAGTGGCACAGGAAGAAGTCTGCATCCTTCAAGAAAAACATGATTTTCATGCAGGACAATGCTCCATCACACACGTCCAAGTACTCCACAGCGTGGCTGGCAAGAAAGGGTCTCAAAGAAGGAAAAACTAATGACTTGGCCTCCTTGTTCACCTGATCTGAACCCCATAGAGAACCTGTGGTCCATCATGAAATATGAGATTTATAAGGAGGGAAACCAGTCCACCTCTCTGAACAGTGTCTGGGAGGCTGTGGTTGCTGCTGCACCCAATGTTGATGGTGAACAGATCAAAACACTGACAGAAACCATGGATGGCAGGCTTTTGAGTGTCCTTGCAAAGAAAGGGGGCTATATTGGTCACTGATTTGTTTTTGTCTTGTGTGAATGTCAGAAATGTATATTTTATTGTGAATGTTGAGATGTTATATTGGTTTCACTGGTGAAAATAAATCATTGAAATGGGTATATATTTGTTTTTTGTTAAGTTGCCCAATAATTATGCACAGTAATAGTCACCTACATGCACAGATATCCTGTTAAAATAGCTAAAACTAAAAACTAAGCTTTGATATTAATGAGTTTTTGGATTCATTTAGAACATGGTTGTTCAATGATAAATTAATCTTTAAAAATACAACTTGCCTAATAATGCTGCACTCCCTGTATATATAAACACAAGTGTTGCCAAATGAAAAATAATACTTAATTGTAACAGCTGTTAAGTATTTTCAAATATTTTCATATCTCGTATTCTTTGCTTTTGGGCCTTAATTTACCATTTCAATTCACAATTTTTGATTTCGGTATTAAGCCCAATTTGATGGAGGGGGTGTGTGTGACTGTGGGACTTTGGGTGATAAAGGTTGTGGTGATGTCATTTCTGCTGCAAAATATCATCTGTTACTTGTGCCTGTATCTGATGTACCAAATTTTGGCAGAGCAACATGACAACATGATTTAAGAGGAAATTGTTACTTCTGTAAGCCAGAGGTGGCAATTACAAATGTTTAAAAGTTTCAAATTTACAAAAAGAATTTGCTTTTTTTTTTTCAAATTTTCCATTTATATTTTTCAAACTTACAGAATTTTTTCAT
Source organism: Oryzias curvinotus (assembly GCA_023969325.1). NCBI lineage: Eukaryota > Metazoa > Chordata > Actinopteri > Beloniformes > Adrianichthyidae > Oryzias > Oryzias curvinotus. Next base: position 17,262,885 of record CM043709.1, read on the forward strand.
TCACTTTAAGCTGATCCTGATTTGACCCCATAGTCGTCATTTCTCCTCATAGAGCTGTGTGATGGGCTGAGACACTGTCAAGTATCTTCTCTGTATTTTGCTGTAATAGGTTGTAATTGGCTGTAATCTGCTCTAGAAGAATCCAGTGATGCTTAACAGTAAGATGTGTTCACAGAAAAGGCCAAGGGAAGCTGTTTAATCTCTAAAGTGTGTCTTTAAATAGTTTCTGAGAGGTGTTTGGTTAACCAGGTTAAGATTTAGACTGATCACTCACACTTGTGTTCATGAGGTTTTTGTGGATTAGCCATTTTGAAGTTCATGACTATACATTAGTCAGGTCAAAGAAGCATCATTTCTTAACTATGACACATTCAAGTGCATATCCGTCCAATCCTGGTCCTCCAGGTCTATCAGCCTGTTTGTTTTACTACACTAAATATTGTATTTGCTGCTGATTATCTGGGTAATATGGGGTTAGCAGCAGATACTTGAGTAGAAAGCTGGAAAACACGAATGGTTGTAGACCTTGACAGCTATGGGGAGGCAGCTCTGAAGAACAGTAAATTGATGTGTGATGCTTTGGACAGAAGACGACTTTTTATCCAATCATCAATGATGCTACACGTTCACATTCCACACTGCAGCAGAACATGCACACTCATTCATGAAAATGCTATTGTTCGATGGGTTCCATAAGCAAAAAAGTTCAGGAATGGTTTGTGGAACACAGCAAGTTTAATGCGATGGCGTGAAGTTCAAACTTCTCAGATTCTCTCAGCCTTTAACACCAAAGTTTTACCTCTAGTGTTGACGTTCTTTGGACTACAACAACTCCTCAACTGTTTATGTCATTAATGTAATTCCAGCAGATTCTGTTTTTCACTGCTATGACAGTAAAGAAGTAATTACGCAACGTAAATCAGCTGATTTTGATGTGGAGAAAAGTGGATTTTTGCCTTTATGCAGGAAACATCAATGCAAAGCCAATATGAAAAGCTGCTTTTTCTCTGCATCAGAATCTGCTGATTTACATTAATCGAATATATGGTCAAAGAGTTATGGTGTGTCAAAGGTCGTATTATTCATGTGTTGCCGGTGTCAAAAGGTTAAGCATCTGTTGGATATTTTACATAAAAGATTGAAATGTTTTGATCCTGGTAATTTATTTATACTATAGCATTTTTAAAAGCTATACTTTATAGGTTAAAACTTCTTTTTTTTGTAAGGGGATAGGATAATACTCAAAAATTGAAGCAAATGCTTTAGATTAATAATGATGATAGCAGTGTGCTCCTGTTATTCACCTATCTTCTTCTATTAAACTAGTTCAGAAACACTTTTTTTTTTCATGAATCCAATTACTGGATCCACTGCAACTATTGGGTGTTATAAACGCATAGTTATTTGGAATTCAAAATAACCAAAGAAGTTACCTTCAGACTTGCTGTTGTTAATTCTACCAACAGCAAAGTTAGACTGGGAGTGGAAAGACAGTGATGCATAAAGAAAAGGAGAGAAAGGCAGAGGATGTTTCAAAGAACAATATATTTCAAGTCAGCTTTCTCCCCCGCTTCATTACAGTTGCACCCTTGATGGAATATATCAGTACAGCATGGTGCAGTACAAGGGAAACCACACCATCTCAGTGGGAGTGAGAGCTGAAGGGCAAGGATGCTCTCAGCACTTATGCTGCCAAAGCAAAATAACAAGTACAACAGTGATTGATTCAGATTTGAATAATGTGCACACAGTTTCTGTTGCAGCATTACAGTACTGTCTTTCTATCTTTTATTTTATTATCATATAATAAGGCTATGTATGCTACATTTACATCACCTGACAAATGTCATAGTAGAAAAAGAAAATGTAGTCAAAGGGACAATGGAAAGTTAGAAAAAACAAATTACATAAAGAATGATTGGATGAATATATTTATATATATATATTCTATAAATGCATAAGGGATCATTTATTCAACTCTCAATGGCTGTAGACCCTTTTTATTCCATTTACCAAATGCAATAAATAAACCAAACCCATTTAAATCAGATTTGTTTTTTTTAAATCGGCAGAGAAAATGATCAAACTCCAACTTAATCAGGGTCTTTGCTAAATCTTCCATAAGCCTTTTTAAAATTTGAATAAATCAGATTTGTTTTTATCTTTATTAAATATGCTTACTCTTTACTCCTGCATTATTTTTATTGCCTATTTATTTATTTTTTCTGTGTGTTTTTTGGGTGTCCAAACCATTTTGAGCTCCCTTGTCAAAAATGTGCTAAAAATATTTGACTTGTCTTCCAAAGGAACAGCTGGAACATGCTCATCTCCTCCCATTTCAAATCCTAAAAATTTAGATTTCACGGTTCTTTGCGTTTTCCGTTACATTTAAATTTGGTGGGGGATTGCGGTTAAAAACAAAAAAAAGTTTTTCTAAGGCATTGTTTATCAATAAGTGTTTTGAGTTTGGATTAAATGAGTGTGGGAAAGTAAAAAATAGTGTTACAAAATGACTGCATCTTTAAGCCCAAACAGCCCACCTTCCCTCCCACCCATAAACTGACAGGCACATTTCCATCCTGCAAGTGAGAGAAGCTTGGTGTTTCGACTGGTGGGAGATTCTGGCGCCTTATCAGGACCTGCCATTAGGATATTTTCACATAGAGAGGGAGCTGCTGCTTGCCACCCAGGCCCACGTCACATCTGCTGAGGACTCAGTCCTCACTAAATGAAATGGAAAGAGCCTGCTGATCTGACCAAATGCCAAAGAGAACCTGTCAGAGAATCTCTTAAAGAGTGATTACCACTATTTATATACGGATGTGCAGTAGTGCCACTTGTCCTGCAAAAATCTCATTTTTCTGAATACAAATTTGAGGTTTTTTATGTGTGACCTCTAACATTGTAATGGTCGGATTTTTGACGATTAAAAATACAATATTTGGATCTCCCAGAGTCACAAATGGCTGAAGACCAGGGCTGAAATTTGGCGAACTGTTATGAACACAATAAAGTTAGAAGAAAATACACAATTTGCAGTATCATAAAAGTGAGGATAACTAACTGTACATAAATAAAAAAATAATTACCCACATTTGGTGCAACAATCAGCAAAACAAGATGTTCATGAACCAAAGGAATAACCAAAAAAGCACAACAAAAACAATGTAATTGTGTGAAACCTTTAGAAATTTTTGAAAAGTATATTTTATATCAGTACAGTGATTGAAGAATTGAAATGCAAAATCGTGTTTTCTGAGACCAGTCCCCACAGGATAATTTTACTTGGAAATTTCAGTAGTAAAGTGTTTTATGTTAGCTTTTCTCAGTTCTGTAGGAAAAGACATGCTTTTTAGATTGTTAGATATTCTTTATATTATTATTTTTAGTTGATTTGCTGATGAGACCAGTTAATTAATTTTCCTAATGTAACAGAAATAAAATACTTCATCAAAGCAGATGTGTGTTTTTTTTTTTTTTTTTACATTTTTGAGTTGGTTTCAGTGAGAGCTGTGGGGATCTGGGCAGCCTCAGACATTTATGGGGGGAAACATTGACGGAAAACATGCACAGTGACTAAAACTGTTGGTTTTATTTCTCGATGCACAAAGAAAAGGTCAATTTTTGTTATTCGTTAATGGTAAAGCAGCATTCATGAGATTGGATTTTACATTTGAAAGATTTTTTTTGAGTTCATTGCCGCGATTTGTGTTCCTTCAATAAGTTTTTAACCATTTCTTTTATCTTCAGTGTTGCCTCTGTCTTAATGAGTCACTGTGTCCATGATCAAAAGTAGCACATTCTTTGTGAAATCTGAATATGGCTAAACATTTTACATAAAAAATTCAATCCATTTGGCACACACATCTGAGGAAACCCCAAAGGAAAGCAATTCATCTTTAATTTTTTTTTCATAATGATCTTGGGGACAGCATACTGGATGTGTTCTCCCTGGCTTTTACAGCAGTAAACATTTTCTGCTGCAGCCATTACACACTGGCACCTTTCATCTTTGTGAGGGAGCTATCTTATGACTTTCTGCTGCTATAGTAACCATAATCACGTTGCTGTGGTCGTTTAGCAGTTCTGTAAAACATCTAACTGTCGAGTTTTATTATTTGCTTGCCTCCGCAACCATATATGTTTCAGCTGCAATGGTGTCAAATCTCTGAGGAGATCTGAAAGTGCCATTTCCTGAGAAAGTGAGCAACTTTAGTTCCCCGTCGCTTCCACAATTGAACCTTTCTTGGTCTTATCATACATTCTCATCCTTTGGGATCCAACACAGGCCCAACTCAATACAAGGGGCACTTGTATTTCCCTCTGGAAGCCTGCTAGAAAAAAAAAAAAAAGCATTTTATATATGTGCATGAGTGACGAAAGGTTCCACTGAAAGACCACTAAGAAGTGTGCCAAAGCAAGTGTAGAAAGGTAGTACATGTGCAAGCAAAGGCAGTGGGTGGAGGAGCAGGAGAAGTGAAGGTACAATGTGTGGTGGTTGGTCCCTGTGTGCCTTGGCACATCATGGATAATGCGACTGCTGTGAGTAGCTGTCAGGGGCCGTGGATTTAAATTTAGCTTGAGCTTCAAGTACACACCTTTCCTTGAAATAAAACTGTTGGATGTGTGTACCAAGAGTTACAATCATAAGACACATTTTATTCCCCCTGGAACTTAGGACATGAGGAAGAAAAAAAATAAATTGAGAAGAAGGAAATTAATAGTTTTTTCCGCACTATAAGAAGCACCAGAAAACCTTTTTTTCCTTCTTTAAAAAACAACAGTGTGGTTTATAATCTGTTATTATATATGGATTAATTCTGGTAGTGCTTACTGATGTCACAGCAATATTGAGAGGTACACAGCTCTCTGTCAAAATGTTTTTTTATTTTTTTAAATTACAAGTTTGGGTGTTATTGTGAATATGCAAACATGACTAATGTGTATGTTACGTCCCTCTTCATGGAGGAGGGAGAAAATGCGTAACAAAGAAAATTAAGATAACCGGGCGGGGTTAGAGTTGGCCACACAGCCGGTTTCTTCTGTGACACATAAAGAAAACAAAGGGAACAAAAGAAAAATAACCAACAAAACATCAAAGGTGGAATAAATGATGGTTTAACTTAGATTCTCAGGCTTTGTAGCTATACAATGATGACAGAAAGGCAACACTCGAAATGACTCTAATTGGAAACAAAAGACCACAAGAGTAAATGTAACAAAAGGTCAAAACCAGAATCAACCTAAGGGGGAAACCAGAGGCTTTCTCAAGCTAAAGCCAGGCAGACAGCAGGGGCAGGCTGGAAAACAAATTCCCAGTCAGGAATGCAGCCCTACTGGAGCAGAGGATCGTGGGAGCTTTTAAAGCTTCCCTCCAAGCCAGACGATTGGAAGCAGCCTCAATCAGCTTTGCAGAGGGGGCGGAGTCAGCAGCTTTGCCGGAGCTGACTTTTGCCGCAGGTGCTGAAACTCAAACACATACACACACCACAAAACAAGCAGACACTACAAGGATTTGTGACGGAGACCCCGTCACATATGGTGTCAGAAGTGGGATCGCAGAGGGGCCACGAAAAGGTGAGGACGCAGCGGCGTGGTGGGGACGATTCCCCGGCAGCTCAGCGCCTCCTCCGAGCAGTCCATCCTCTAAGGAAGAGGGGGTGGATCCGGGTGGCCTCGTCGGAGCGTCAGGCCTGGCCAGGGGCCCGGAGAGAACCTACGGCGTCCAACTCGGCGCCCATGACGAGCGGCGGACCTTGTAGGCAGCAAGGGCGGACCACCGGAGCACGGAGACGGCCGGGATGGGCACACCGCCCGGTTCCACTGCCGCTGATGCAGGCCTTCAACGCCTGCATCAGCTGAGCTGGACAGGGGGCGGACCGACGTCTACCGGGCCGTCAGGGGAGTGCTCCGGGAGAGGCGTAACAACTCGCCTGGAACCTGCTGTCGGCGGCTCCGATCGGCTAAGGTGCCATCCGGGAGGAGACCAGCGGGGGCGTGTGGCCGATGGAAGGGCCTTTGCCGGGGCTGGGACCGACTGGAGCGGCGCACCCAGGGGCAGATCGGGGGGGGTCGCCGTCATGGAGCAGCCGCAGCCCGTGCATCTATCCGACGCGAGGACGTGGGTGGAGGAGCACGTGCTAGAGAACAGTCCCACTGATGCCTGCAGACAAACCAGACAAGTTCAAAAATAGATAATTGATTGACATTTTCTCTTGTAATTCGTTGAACCCTAAAGCATGGAAAATATGATAGGTCTTGCTGTTTGTTACCATCTTTATTCTCTAATTTTTTTATGATACATCAATGAAGATTAAAATGTAAAATCACCTTTTTGAGTATTATCATGTTCATTTCTCACAAAAAACAACCCCAAATTGGTACTTTGCCCCATTCACACATGTCTGAGCACTCCTCTAAAACCCTGCTCTCTGAGAACCTGCCCCCCTCCCATTCCACGAAAACCAGCGGGTTCTCACATTGTGACATCACAAAGTGACGCCCCCCCCGGCGAAAATAAACACACACTTTCTGTGTGGAGGGCGAGACGCGGGACTGGCGGCACCCACAAGGAGTGTTAGGCGTTTCCTCAGAGATCGAGTCGTCTTGCTTCCTGATAGGAAAAAGTGCCTGTGAAAAAAACGAATATTTCATTCAAAAAAATCATTCTTTAGTATTCCAAAGGTAAAATATTATCATATATATGGATATAGTTTACTCTGAAAGGTTTAAGAATAGCATGATGAGGAAACATGAGAATACTTCTATTTTGGTAACCTCCAAGTGAAATAACCGGTTCTTCCTCCATGCAAGACACTCTCTGCTGTCAATTTAAATTAAACATCTCCAATTAAGTTTAATCCGCCTCTTTATCTGCAAGCTGTTTGTGATAGACAAAAAAAAGTCATCCTAATGAACCACAAAGTGACAACGAGGGCACAGCAGTTAAGAGCAAAGAGCCCATAAGTACATTCAAAAACTTAATACCCCAGTGGTTAAAGACCAGCAAAGAAAAAAAAAAAGATCCATGAGTCAGCACTCCCACATCAAAAGGTTGAACAAGTATGACTTGCTGTGTGTAGGAAGTGCCAGCCAAGACTTGGAGGAAGAACAACCATGCATTTTTAACAGATCAATACTCAAAGCCAAACACCCGGGAGATTCTAAAGACAGTTTTTAAATTGCTGAGGTGATTCACCTAATGATGTTAAAGCTTTCCTTGTCTGTCCATCAATCCACATTTGCAAGTGCTTTTAACAGGAATAATGATGTTTGTGACTGAAAATATTCATAGGCAGCCTAAAAAGTACTGTTGAGATGACATTTGGATTTTACTAGGATCCTAGTGAAGAAACAAACTGTAGTTTCATTCCCAATTGAGACTGAGGTGATGTGTGGTTCTGTGGGCTGTAGGAGGACAACAGAAGAGTGCTGGAGGAAACAGTGCCAAGAGAAACTAATTAATGCGGCTCTGGAAGATTTGCAACTTTTTTTGTATATTCACTAGTGCACTGGGGACCTGAGAAGAGTTACAACTGCCAGCTTGTGTATTTCCTTGATAAAACAAACCCTTTAAAAAGGAGAAGGATAGAACTATTCTCTTACGTACAGGTATGCCCTCTATGTGTATGATTGCATCCCTGTGCAGAAAAATACTCATTGTGGCAAATTCTCTGGTTAATGTTCATTGGATTTTTAAAACTAAGGTCAATAGTCACCGGTCAGCTACATATATAGTGCAGAGCTGATGGTGCTCGGAAAATGCAAAACAACATTGGTTTTATAACTTTAAAAAGGTCAGGCAAAACCAAAAAATGTCTTACATTTCAATGTAAACTTCTGTGCACAGGAGCACACCCACGTGAAGAAATGCGCTTCTTTGCAGCATGCGACACAGAACACCCTCTGTATCCCTGTACCGCAAAGGTTGGCCTTTAAAAAAACTATTTTGGATATCCCTACCCCTCCAAATGCTCCTACAATTGAAGGGGCAGGGGGGAGCTGTGGGGGTAGGGGAATAATTTGGATTTGGCGTAAAAAACAAAACTCTAAAAATGAATATTTTCCTATAAAGAAAAAAAAAAGTTTCAGAATTTTCTTATCCAGTCCTATGAAAACAATATTTTAGGCCTAGAGGTTGGGTTGTTCCTTTCCCATGTCTATTTTTCTATTAAGTCATCATGGATGCATCATTGCACATTTGATTTCAGCCAAGTAACCCATTAAAGTGTGCATTGAGTAAAAACAGCTTAATGTCTGTTCAGATTCAGTTGAGATTTAATCTAAAACTAGCAGTCTGAGGATCTAAAATGATGTTCTTTAACATTTTTTGTTATCTTGGCTTGAGTTTTTCTCTTCTTTTTTAGATGTCTTTTTTTTTTTTGTTGTTTCAGTCGTCAATTTACTTGACCTTTAAGTTGTCATTCATATCTCCTTTTCTTCCCCTTTTCCTTATGTTTTTTTTTGTTTTGTTTGATTGTCATGTTCTGGTTTTGCTTCATGTCGTGTTTAAGATTATTTACGCATCATTTATAACCATCATAGATGTTTGTTTGTTTTTGTTGCTCATTATTTGCATCACCAAATATTGAGTAACACGTCTTTGGTGACATCTCTTTCTGCTCTTACTTTTTTGGTTTGTTTACTGGTGTTTTGGCTACACACAATTCTGTTTAAATTCAGACTTAAATAACCCCAGGTCTGCTTTAAACATCTTTAGTCAATTTAAATCATAATTTTTTTGTCTGGTCTTTTACATTTACATTACATTGCAGCTTGCACAAAATCGCTGGCACACGTGCTCAAACAGTCAACTAACAAGTTTAAAAAGAAATGAAAAAAGAAAGCAAACTATGTTAATCTTTCAGTTAACTTAATGCATGAAAAACATGTTTTGGAGTCTAACAATTTGGCTCAAAGAAAGCAGCAAACAAACACAAATAGCTTTTTTAAACTGTGACTTTCTCACTTGATGTAATCTGGTCAGATAAAGCCTTTCTGGCCATTATACAGTTGGGGCAAAAGAAAGATAATCCCACCTGATGTCACTTCAGAGGAAGTGAAAGCTGCCAAGGTTATCTGTGCAATAATGATCTCCTGTGGGACTCCTAGCATCTGAAACTGTAGCCTGACACCCCAGTCAACTGTTCTCTGACACTATGTGAAGATTAGAGAGTTTCTCTTCTGTTAAATTTGTTTCGGGTTCTTCTATAAATGTTCTGCATTCAGAATATGTTCAGTCTTGACCCTCTAATCATGAGGTTTTTTTAATCCAGATGGGAGCAATCAAGACGGTAAAAAAATACAGTATTCACAAAACAAACAAATGTTTAAAACCCCAAATGAAATTATTATCAAAATAAATCAAATAAATGCAACTTTACTGTCACCCCCCAAATTTGAAACATTTAGAATGAAATACAAATAAATGGATACACAAACAAAGTGCACACAAACACAGACACACGGAATGATTTTGTATATTCTGTTTTAGTCTTACTTAAATCATTCTCAGTTAATTTAATTTTGATTCTTTCATTTTATATATGTTTGTATGTTTTCTTGTTTATTTCTTCCAACATACCTTATCTTTAATTGTGTGATATAAATACACTAACTTATTTGAGTGGCAACAAAGGTAGAAATAAGGCTATTAAGAAAGAAGGAAACTGCAAATGATGACAACTTCTCTTGAAAAATTCACAGATTTGCAGACATACCTCTATTTTTTTTGCTTTAATACAAATTAAGTTACGCATATTATGGTAAAACATAAAAAACCACTAAAACAGCTTTGTCTGCTCAGTGCAGTTTACAATCCCTGAGTGTCATCTCCAATTCTTTGTTTTTTTTTTTATATACTTTTTTTTAACTGTTGTTGTATCAAATAGAACATTTAGGGCACATTTTATCTATGCAGAAAAACTTTATACTAACTTTAAACTAAGTTGTTACCAACTGTTTGAAAATCAGAATAAAATATAACTTCAGATATGCTCCTTATTGCAGAAATGTTGTACCATGTAGTTTAGACAATACCACCCTTTAAAATGTTATTTTTATTTTTGCAATTAAACGGTAAAACAAAAACACCTAAGCATGAAATAGCAAGTCAAGTTCACCTAGTTATGGCTTGCTATAATGCCAATCTATGATTACAAGTCAACTGAATCTGTGCTGCATTTCATCTTGAATTTAGTTTGAACATAATCTGCCACCCATGGTGAAATGGTGATTCTTAGTTGCTCTGCCCTGAGCAGGCAGCTTGTCACAGCTCGCCTGGAGAAGACTCACAAGTCCTCCTTGGTGTGGCATCAGAGGGTGTTGGGACAGAAGTGGTGATAAATCCTGTGTCCTCTCAGAAAGTGGTAATAATTCAAGATGATGTGGCCAAATGTCACAGGACAAATTTCCTGTCCCCTGTGAAGACAGATTCACTCAAGATCAAGATAAATGACCCAGACTTCAATCTTTTTCCAAATAACCTATAAAAGTTCAAAGTATGATTCCACAATAGGGGAGGTGTCACTTTTACTGCTGTTGTTTTAAAGAAAAATTGACACTGATTGTGAAAACAAAAGGTTTTCACAGTGAGTTTCATATTAATTTATTCCACGTTAAAAACAGATGATTAGCAGTAAAAACACAAACACCTATATTAATTTAGGCCTTTAATATTACATGCATTCAAATCTAGTACATGTAATTTTGCCAAATTAAAAAAAATCCATTTCCCCACTCGTATAAGTGATTCCTGATCTGGCATCACACATCTTCCAATGACAAGTCCTCGAACTGAGCCAAATCTGCATTAGTTGCACTCCAGCCGTCTCAATAGCCACTCTGCACCTCTCCACCGTCTCGTGCTTTAGACGTAAGTGCTACCTCTTTGAGGGTTTCCAGACAAAATCAATACCCAGAGAGAGCTGGCAAAAAAAAAAAAAAAACCTAAATCGAGATTTCCATCACTTTGGCCTTTTCTTATCCTCCCAGCCAAAGACATCAAAGCTCGGGCTCTTGCACAACAATCTGACAGGCAGACAAAGTCATCACTCTTCGTCTTAAGGATAGATCCTACATCGCCACGCTGGCCTCTCTCTGCTACAATCTTGAGTTATCAGAATTTGAAAGCTCACATAGTGTTCGACATATAGGCTTAGAGTGTGTTTTAGGGACTTTGTAAGTTCTTATGACAAGATGGATAAACAATGGAAAAAGCATAGAGTTGAACTCCTAAGATAAATATTCAGGAGAAGATGAGATAAAGAAAAAATCAGTTCATTGGTAGGAAGAGAAGACAGTTCCTCTTTGCAGTGCCTTAATTTTCTTCAAATGAATTGAATTCAATCAACCCACAAGGAAATCTCGCAATTGGTGGTGTTTTGTTGTTGTATTTGGGTAAATCCATGCCATACAAGCCGTTGAAAACAAACTATTTTGTCACCATCAAATCAAACTTTACTTGTAAAGCAGCTTTCATACTGATGCAACTCAAAGTGCTTTACATTAAAAAAACAACAACAACATTTTTCTATCTAAAAACCAAAAGACAAACAAAGACCTTCACACACAAAACAATTGTAAAACACACGCAATGTCCCCGCCGAAACACACATTCACAACCACTACCACACACACAACATGATAAAGCATTGAATTATTTATAAAAAATGATACAAAGTAGAAATAGACATCTAGCTTGATACTTAAGTGGGGAAACAAATCTTTAGGGACCTGTCTACATCAGCGACCCCCCACCCCCCTCCTCATATTTATAGAGGATGGTACCTCAGAATCCCCCCCCACCTATCAAAGCAAGGAGCCAGACCGGGAGATCCTACTGCGATGACCCTGTTCACTGAGGAGGCTCAATAAGTGGTGTGGAGGATCCTCTGGAGTTAAAACAAATGTCAAAAGAAATAAAATACATACAAGTAAATGCTAAGATTAGTAACCAAACAAAAAAATACCCTGATCCTGTTAGAGGAAAAATAAAAACCTTAAACTTGTTACACTTGGGTCCACAACATCTGCAAAACAGTTTGTACTGCGTCTGTAGTCTTTACTCCAACATTAAGCACCATGGTTGAGGTAGCAGAGAGAAGGAAGAAGCCCCTTGTTCAAAACTGTCATTTGTTAGCCATACAGTCAAAGGGGAAAGTGGAGGACAGTAACCACTTCCACTCCGACAACTCTGGATTTTTATTCATGTAATATTTATTTGAACATGCACAGTTTACTTTAATGCACATTTCTGCAAATGGGCTGTTGTTAGCTGCAAAGCTAATTTTAAACTGTAGTCCCTGGGCAAGTTTGGTGAAAACGTACAAGTTCTCACCAACAGGTTTGCAAGTCATGACCTTAACTTGAACCTGTGGAGCCAGTTGAAGTTTTCAAAGGACATTGTAGGACTTTATTGCAGGTAGAAACACTCTAAATGTATATTTACCATGTACTATATTACCAAGGACAACTAAGACTACACTTGCTACTAATATCTGATTCAACTGGGCAAGTTGTGCTGCTGGAACCTGCAGTCCCCTGGGAAGACTGAATAGAAAAGGTCCAAGAATGGAAGAAGGCCAAATACTTTCAGCTGCTTGAAGCATCCAAAGAAAAGGGCTGGAGGGCACACTGTAAGCCAATAGAGGTGGGCTGCAGGAGCTTTTGTGGGCAATCTGTACAACATGCACTAAGGCATGTAGAGTTGCTGGACAGAAGGACAACCAAAAACATCAGTCAGGCTGCTGAACTGTCCATTTAAACAGAAAAGCAAAGCTGCAAAGAAGTTCCTTTTTCCAGGGAAACACAGCCAGGACTGTGTTTATCGTTCCCCACTGTGCAGTACACCACAATTAACAAGACACGTGCCACTGCTGAGGAAAGTTGATGGGCGACAGCAGTAACATCAGGGTGAATTTAGACAACCTGCACAGACTGCTGTTGACAGGTCTGTAAGCAGGAAGAGAACCAATGCTCCTCACCTGGCTTCTTTTCATAAACAGATGGGTGCCGTTTATGGCAGCAATCCTCTGTCTGGAGAGTAGGAATAATTACATATCAGGTAGGCTGAGGTAATTGGAAGCCGTGCAAACACTTTATTACTTTTTGTTTGAAAAGACTTTGCAAATCTGTGAGGCTAAGGTGACATTTACTTGGGTATGGTTCCCTGTTGCGAGTGAGGATGCTGTTAAGCAAAACTGTCAGTGAAGGTAGAAGATTATAAAGTTGTCACATACTCTCTATTTCCTCTTCATGCACAGCTATTATTCAAGCTTGTTAAAATAAAAAAAATTATATGTTTACAATCTAATATTGTAATTCTACATTTTATGCTACTGAACAAAAGAACTATAATAATAACAATAGATAATGTTAATTATTTAAAATGATGCATGTTTGTTTTTTTGATTATCAGGTAGGATTTTTTGTTATATATAATTTTTTAAAGCAAATTTATGTGTTAGTTTTTTTTTTTACGTTATAGTTATTAATTATGACAGTTTTTATCAATACATTTTTAAAGCCAACAATATTAAGACTAGCATAAAATGTAAAAACGAAAAGTTCTTTTTTAAGAATATTTGCATATAAATATTTAAATGTGAGTAAATTCTACCTTTTTTTAAGAAGTAAAATATACAACAATCCTGACAGCATTTAGTTTAAGATTTCTTTGTAATTTATTGTTTTGGTTTTTTAGGAGAAGACAATAAAGATGAATGACTAAATGTAAAAATAATATTGAAAACAATCAAAATTCACAAAAACTACAAAAGTTAGGAAATTCCCTTGAAGAAAAACAAAATCTTCTAAGAAGGACAAGGAAAAGAAGAATCAAGGTTGAAGTCATGAAATGGCCGTGAAGGTGGGGCCTCAGAGATTGAATCGTCTTACTTCCAAGTAGGAAAATTACAGTGGTGGACAAAATTGCTGGTACCCCTCAATTAAAGACAGAAGTCCACAATGCTCACTGTAATGACTTGAAACGTTAAAAAGTAAGAATAAACAAACATTTCTTGAAATTTAAATAATCAAAATCAACCATTACTTTTGAGTTGTTGATTACCAGAAATATTTTAAAAAACAAACTAATGAAACTGGAAAAAATTGATAGCACCCATTACTTAATATTTTGTTGCACAACCTATTGAGGCAATCACTGCAATTAAACGGTTTCTGTATTTGTCAATGAGCCTTCTGCACCTGTCCACAGGTATTTTGGCCCTCTCCTCATGAGCAAACTGCTCCAGTTGTCTCAGGTGTGGCGGGTGTCTTCTCCAAATGGCATGTTTCAGCTCCTTCCACAGATGTTCAATGGGATTCAGATCTGGGCTCATAGAAGGCCACTTCAGAATAGTGCAACACTTTTCTCTTAGCCATTCTTGGGTGTTTTTGGCTGTGTGTTTTGGATCGTTGTCCTGTTGGAAGACCCATGACCTGCCACTGAGACCAAGCTTTCTGACACTAGGCAACACATTTCTATCCAGAATGCCTTGATCAGGGCCGGCCCTGGTCTTCTGGGGGCCCTAAGCGAAATTTAATTTGTGGGCCCACTAACTGATCAGCGGCTTAAAAAAACGCAACTGTTGTTGTAATGTAAATGAGATCTCTCTATGAATACATTTGTGAATTATTGTTGCTGCCGAAGAATTGAATACAGTATATTTATTGCCTGCATATTGGATCCACAATTAGTGGTGCCAAACAATTTTTAAATGCAAAGAAAAAAAATTGAATGACAAATGTATATATAGACATATATTTTTTAATGAAACATTTGACACTCAACAAATGACATTCACAAAACTCCAACTTATTAAAAACAGCAACTTAATAGAAAGTCAAATAATGATATAACAATCCAAAATAAAGAACACAACGGCTCAATGATGGGAATTTTGGAAAGTAAGAGTCTTTATCAGTCTGAAAAGAACCATTTTGCACCAAATCCATTCTTACTGGATAAGAGAGTGTGGTTGGTCATTCAGCTGGACCAATTGGATTTGAAGTTGGTGGAATTTTGGATCCAGTCGACTCCTCTTCCAGACACGCCTCTCTTGGAGCCTCTGGAACATGAGAGACAGAACTTCAACAAAAGCAAACAGTGAAAAGTCAAACAGTCAAATGTTTTCCCTTTCAGCAGTAGATGTGGTGACAACAGTTTCTTCTGCAGCTAAAAAACAAGAATTATTAGTATACAATAATCAATGATAAAGCTAATAAAATAACTATAGCAGAATACTAATAATAGTTTAGTGGCTCATTTAAAGTCTGTGTGCAGGTTTTTCACAATTTCAAGATCTTTTTATATACTTATCAGAGATTTATTGTTTGATTGTATATTTGCATGAGGTCATATTTATTAATTTAATTATGAACAGTTTGGGGCTCCATACTCTTCAGCTGCTGTTTATTAAAAATAGGGGTTATGCAGACACTGTTTTTAAATGACTTTACATGCTATTATAATGACCTTAGATGACATCTTCAGTGATGTCAGGAACATTCTGGGATGGGGACGCTGCACCTCCTCCAGTACTTTTTGATACTTTTTGAGAGCAGAAGAAATTGTGCAAAACATCCTCATTATGTAAAACCAAAACTGCAAAATACAAATAAGAAATCAATGTACCCATTTATAAATAATAAATTTGAACAATGATTTGAGTATAAATGGAAATATAAGCATTTATACACTTCTTTATTTATTATTTTGTATGCTCATAATTTTAAAATTAGTACATTTATTTTTTTTTTTTTCATTCATAAATGAGAACATTTTTTTCCTATTTGTATTTGGCAGTTTTCATTCTCCATATTTCATGCCAATGCAAGATTTTAAGACACATTCTTTGTTGAAAAAGTAAGAATACCTGACTGTCTATAACAGATAAACAGCAGTTTTTATACTGACTTAAAACCGGAAAATGCAGAATGCACTAAATATGTGTTAGCAAAACAATTAAACAATACGATCGCGTGGGTTAAAACATTTATCAGCCATTCTACCGTTGTCATTATTTACTTTTCTTTGCTCTCCGCCGTTTTAGAAGCTCATGTCCAACCTCATCTTCTAAAACTTGGGTATCAGAATTATTTTAGAGTTTTCCATTGAAAATGACGACAAACAGGGTCGTTTATGTGCAATCTTCGCCTCGGATCGATTAGTATTTACGTAAATCACGCAGCTGCACAGAAAGGCAGGATTAATGTAAAAATACGGCCCCAACATCCTCCAAACTTACCTTGGAATTGATGTTTCAGTTCTTCTGCTTTATTCAGCTCCTGATGGATAAAGTCTCTTTGGCATGAAGATCTCTTGTCGCTTTGATCAGCGTGACAAAATGTGCTCGTTTTTTTCCTTTTCCCAACTTTATTGAAACAAAATGCGCTCGTAAATGCACACTGTGACAGGCTCAGATGCAATGATGATGACCAATCGTTGCTAAGAGTGGCGTAACGTCATTATTTGGGTTGCCAGATTAGTTCAGGTGTGTTGAAGGGGGGATCATTAAAGTGCATGCAACTTTATTTTTAAAGCGTACGTTGGTACGGAAGTTCTATGAAATGGGTTGCCAGATTTGGATCTTTTTTTATTTTCATTTTTTCGCCACTTCGGGGCCCTGGTGGTGACGGGGGCCCTACGCGGCTGCGTAATTCGCGTATAGGGAGGGCCGGCCATGGCCTTGATAACCTGGAGATTTCATTTTTGCCTTGCACAACTTCAAGACACCCTGTTCCAGATGCAGCAAAGCAACCTCAAAACAACTGATCCTCCTCCATGTTTCACAGTAGGGACAGTGTTCTTTTCGTTGTATGTTTCTACCAACATAGAGCTGATGTGCCTTACCAAAAAGCTCCAGTTTTGTTTCATCTGTCCAAAGGACAATTCCCCTGAAGCTTGGTGGCTTGTCAACATGCATTTTTGCAAATTCCAGTCTGGCTTTTTTATGATTTCCTTTCAACAGTGGTGTCCTCCTTGGTCGTCTCCCATGAAGTCCACTCTGGCTCAAACAACGACAAATGGTGCGATCTGACACTGATGTACCTTGATCTAGGAGTTCACCTTTAATGTCATTGGAGGTTGTTCTGGACTCTTTGGATTCAGTTCCAACTATCCGTCTCCTCAATTTGTCATTAATTTTCCTCTTCCAGCCACGTCCAGGGTGGTTGGTTACTGTCTCGTGGGTCTTAAACTTCTGAATAATATGTGCCACAGTCGTCAAGGGAACTTCAAGCTCTTAGAGATGGTTTTAGAGCCTTTACCTTTACGGCATTTGTCTATAATTTGTTTCTAATGTCCTGGGACAATTATCTCCTTCGCTTTCTGTTGTCCATGTTCAGTGTGGTACAAACCTTTTCACCAAACCGCAACGTGACTATTTGTCTCCCTTTACATAGGCAGACTGACTGATTATGGGTTTGAAAACAGCTGTGATGTCAATTAAAGGACATACCTGGGTTCATCATGACCCCCAGGGCAATTAGTTCTCAGTCTTCTATGGCGGTACCATCATTTTTGTCCAGCCCTATTTCATTAGTTTGTTTTTTTAAATAATTATGTTAATCAAAAACTTAAAAGTAATGTCTAATTTTGATTATTTAATTTTCAATACATTTTAATTTATTGTTACTTTTGAACGTTTTAAGTCATTTCAGTGAGCATTGTGGACTTTCTTTCTTTAACTGAGGGGTACCAACAATTTTGTCCACCACTGTATCTTGTGCAAATAACTAATATTTCATTAAAAAATGTGTGTCAAAGGAAAAACATTATCATATCTATGGCTAGGATATGGGATATTTACTCTGAAAGGCTTAAAAAAAGCATGATATTTAATGTTGAGTGCTGGGTTTTCTCAAGACCTATAATCATTTACATGAAAACAAACAAATGCAAAATCATCGAAAGACAAAAAAAGAGAATGTCTCCTTAACATTTATAAATTAAAGTAATAGTTTTAAAAAAAAGCTATCTTAGCCACAACAGTCTACATATTTCCTCAGTATTATGGTATAAGGAAATAAATAGGTACAACTTTAACTGAACTCTACACCACCTTCAGCAGTGAACATTCAATATCACTTTATTTTAGGAGTGTCTGCATACCTTAAAAGAACATCTTTTCCTGACAGAAGGTCATCAATTTTATTGCAAATTCTTTAATACTTATACTTTAATTCAGTTTTACTTTTTTGATTTGTTTTCCAATTCCAAATGCTCCAATAAAGCTTTGGCACACTTTAAGTGAGGAAGATCTGCCTCAGCAAATTTTTTTGTTGGGGTTAGATGTCACTTTGACACAGCCAACTCAGCTTCATTTATAATTTCTGTTGCTGCTCTGGGTCATTAAGACCCATCTTTCTTGGCCAACTGGTACCCTTCTCTCCTTTAAATTTGACCGTTATCTGTTTTAGTCTATTCTATCTGCATTGCATAAGGCTTCCTTCTGAAGCCCATCTCATCCTTCACATCATTAATTCCCTGACCATCCATACCCAAGACTCTGGTCTTATTACTTAGGGGCTTATAACTAATCATTTCTGAAAACCCCTCTTTCATGAAGTGTTTGCACATTTTCATTTAGATGCTTTGAGGTAAGAAAAAAAGTTATATAAAATTTAAAAAAAAACTCCAAAGCTAAATTTGACTTGATGTGGCAGCGCCCCATGCAGACAGTGCCTGAAGCTGATATAACCACTTCCATTGGTTATGATTATCCTTCCATTACCACAGTAAGGTGGAGGTCTCAGGCTGATGGATTCCTACCACACTTAAAAAGAAGGTGGGGGGGAAACCCTCTTCTCCTCCTCACACCCTTTATCTTTAATTCCCCATTTCCTTTTGCAACAAACACATAAAGTCACTACTTTTAAGAGCGTGGTTCATGCTTAAGGGGAAATGTTAGAGTTTCTTTTGATCTGGGTTATAATGTGAGTTTACTTACAGCCCCATCCAACGCCTTGAGGCAATGAAAGTATTTCTTTAAATGCCGTTGACTACATGTCCAATATGTGCAAACTGTTTTCCACAAAAGTTATGAAACTTTCAAAGTATATACAAAATAATGATGCAATCATTTGCAAAAAATTTAAAGCACATCTTCATTAAAAAAAAAAAAAAAAAACTTTGGTTTGCAATTTATCTCCACATCATATCTGAAAAAGTATAAAACTGCTGCTGTGCACCTGTAGCTGAATTTTTCAATTCAGCATGTACGTCTACTGGTATTGTAAATTTAAAAAAAGGGTTTGGGGAGCAGTTGTTTCATGTTTGTACAGAAAACACCTTAACATTTCCTCTTCAGCACTTCCATGGTTTGCATCCTGATAGTGTTTCCATTTCTGTCCTGTCAAAACATTGCATTGATAGAAATCTAAGCATGACATAGGACTTCACCGTCATCCTTCAGGCTCTGTGTTCAGTTCGGGCTGGACTTCTATGCATGAGTCATCCCTCTATGTCTCAGAAGAAAAAATAGAAAAGCTGTCAAATCATTGAGTAAAAAGAGTAAGCAAAGGAGTGTTTCTATGGTTCTTAACAAAGTGATATAATGGTTTATGGGTTTTCTTATTTAAGTTTAGTTCTCATCTTCTCCACTTCCACAGAGTGCCCTCCAGCACTGTGTGCAGTGGTCCATTAGGCTGTTTGTCCACAGTCAGAAGTGACTTTGACATTTGCTGAAACACCCAGTGGAACGTTCAGGCTTGAAAGAATATCCAGCGCTTTGACCCAAAACCACTGGTTCCTTTCTTTCCTCCCTTTCCCTTCCATCAAAATCTCCTTTGTGACATTGTGCACTGGCATGTTGGCTCACAGAACAAAGGCTGAATATATTTAAACTTGCACCAATGCAAGACAATCCCTTCCATCATTAATCTGTCTCATGTGACACACACACACAAAGATACACAAAAATACAAGGACAGACCAAACAGAAATATGGGCCCGAGTGAAACTGCAGTTCTGCACTTTCCATCGGACATCAATATTTTATGAGCAAACCAAAGATGGCTGAATAAAGTAAAATAAAAAGACCCTCAATGGTAATCTATGGAAGTGTATTGCATTCACCTAAAAAATAGTGTTTTTTCTTTATAAGCTCTTTCTGTATTCAATTTAAAAAAAAAGAATCAAATAGGTGATCTTTTTGTTTTTTACATGATTACTTACTTTTTCCATATTTTTTGTGCTAATTTAGCAAAATTAGTAAACATTTTGCTAAGTTAGCACAAAAAACAAAAAGATTAGAGTGAAAAACCAAAAAAAGAAAAACGCCACTCCCACAGAAATCCCTTTTATACAATATAAACATTTCTTCATAAATATACATCTTTAAAAAAAGTACATACATTATTTAAGTAACTAAATAATGTTTTGTTTTCTGCAACAATGTGCCTGATTTATGAATGGTTAGTGTGTGTAATGCTCTTCACAGCAATCAATTCCGCTTGTTAGCCGTTAATAAATATGCAAAATGGGGGTTTCTAGATAAAGGCGTAAAAATCTGGGAGGAGTTGATACAAGTAGATGAAATTAGTGTATGCAATGTGATTTATCGAATGTGAAACATGGTTGTGGCTGCTTTTTTACAGTTTTAATTTGCGGGTCTGAAAGACAGGTAGAGAATTCCACAACGTTATGTTAAGTTGGTTCAAGCGAGAGGGACCTGGCTCCAGACAAGATGGCGCCTAACATCATCGGTCAGAAGCAGAAATTATACAACTTACCCAAAAGGATTCAGAATTGTAAAAAAAATAAATAATAATAATAATTAAAACAAATTTGATTAACGCTTCAAATGGGGAAAAACTGTAAGGGTTGTACCTTTTTTCTTTTTTTTTTTAGCTATATAGGGAACTTCAGGTCGAGGATTTCCGGTTCTGGCGACAGGTCCTCTTGGTTCAAGCAACCACTTCCAATGAAAAGTATATGTAAACTTGTGTGACTATTTATTTCGGCCTTCCACGTTCAAAATGTGTACACGCCTTGCCACACAAATTTTAACTACAGTTTTCAAGCTCTAAGTAAAAAAATATGTGGCTATTGAACGAGCTGTGAAATTAAACCAGGTCAAACTTTGACCAAGGTTTTCAGGTTTGGTAGTGACATATGGATTAATTCACTGAATTGCCAACTGTTGGAAAATTGATCGTTATTAGGTAGAAATTAATATTTTTTGTTTGTGACTGGCCAGATTTAGGCGACACCAAGTCAGTTATAAATCAGAATAGAGCTGTAGAAGAAAAAGTCTAGAGCCAGATTTACAAGATTTGCACTGCTTTTCCTTTCGCAAAAGCCTCTTCCAACTGTAGTTGACAGAAAAGCTCTGGTAAACAGTCGCAAAAAAAGATTCCCCTCCCTGCTCGTCCAGTGTGAACACCATTGGCTAAACGCTCGGTCAAGATCCTGTGTTTAGCACATTCTTGAACACCTGTCACATGTCCAGTGTATTCCTAATTTAAGAGCTTGCTTTACAAAAAAACCACTCACTTTGTGCATAACCGAAGTCAAACCAACTTCAAGAGCTGCACTCTACTTCATTTGTAAAAGCAGCAGCCTGGGTCTCTCTGCTTCTTTACTCTCCATTCCATTCATTTAACATGCGCAAACAATAGACCACAATGAATCCCAATTTAAACGCTGTTCACCTGGGCTTTTGCTTGGAATCAGCCCCCAAGTGTATCAACGTTTACAAAATGGTTGTTGATAATATATACACATGAAATAACACCTAGAAAACAACAGAATTTTGTAAAGTGTTTATTTGTGCACAGCTGGAAAAGAATACTCTCAAAACATATCCGTAATTGTTTCAGATAGTCATGCTTGCCTAATCCTTATCACAAATAAAACAAGATATGAAGCTGTTAAGTATTTGAATTTATCTGAACATATCTTACCTAGTTCGCATGTTCTTTTTAAAAATAGTCCTTCCTCAATGCCAGCTTACATAAAGGGAAAGTGTTTTGAAATGTGACGCTCCACAATGGAACACCCTTTGTTTCTGTCTCCAGTCCCTAAGAACTTTTTAAAGCATATTGCAGCTTCATGCAGTTTAAATTATATACATGTTCCAAAGGGGAAAGTAAAATGTTGGTCGACTGATTTTTTTTCCTCATAATACAACATTTTTGCTGGCTTTATTTTTGAACCAGAATGTGTAATCGTTTTCACCTTTTTTATTATTTTTTTATTCTTTTGTGCCAAACCGGTACACTTTGCTCTGTGAAATATCTCATCAGTTACACATTCTGGAGTGGGACATGTTGCAGCATGATATCCATGGCACATATAACAAGTCTCCAGAGAGACCATCAAAGCAAAGATGGTGCTGTCAAAATGTACGAATAAGGAGGAATCCCTTTTTGATCATTCCTTACTCTCTTTGAGACTAGTTCTACCCTGTCTGTCCATCCATTATAAAAGAAGTCCATCGTTACCCATATGAATCATCCTTCTCTGGGCAGCCGCTGTAAAATATTCACCTGCTCTGATCCTTCTGGAGAGTGGAAGATTAATGGAAATACAAGAGATGAGGGAGCTCTCCAGCTCCTATGAAATAAAGGAATGAAACGCTGATGCCAGCTTCTATCAGTAAAGAAATCTACACCAATATAGACGTATGAACCACCATGAGGGAGATCTGTTTCCATTCCCTTGTTCCTGACAGCTTCTGAGAAGAAAATACTGCGAACAAATCATATGAAATCCATCAGTTCATAACTATTTACGTCATTCTTTGAAAACATATTGATGTTTGCAAAGGGTAGGCACCAAAATAAAGTCACCTTTTAGTAAAGATATGATTCATATTTGTTTTATTTAATTATTATTTTTTTTTTTTATGGTAAATCAATATTTTTTCAAAGTCAGTCAATTGTGCACATTTTAGATCTTTTTTAAGTTCTTGAAAACATCAAGTCTAAAACATTAAATGCTAAAACTAAAGACTCCTTGCTGAAATGCTACAACACAAACACCACCTAAAATTGTATTTTTTCCTCTAAATTAAAATGAAGCAAATACACAACTAACTTTCAGAATTATCTAAAATGTACCTTTTATCATATCCAATACACGCATTTCTGAGACCCATATCTCATTAGCATGATCCAAACTTTTCTTAAAAACCCACAGTACACTACGTTTCTTTCCTGCCCTGTAATTCACCATCATTCCACTGGAGGCAGTAGAAAGGCTTTTCCTGCTCATTTCAAACTGGCTGCTTCAATGAAATGTCAAAAACACATTTTGGCAGGAAAATTAGTCAACTTTCAGAACTTTATGGTGGAAAAATATTCATCTATTTATTTGTTTATTATTTCAATGGCTACTTTCTATACTGGAAGAATGCAAACTTTGTTAATAATTCTTCATATACAGTTCCACTGTAATCAAACTGAGACAGCGGTTAAATAAGGGGCTTTTTCCCTGAACCCTCATATCAATATTTTTGCGCCTTAGACTAACATTGCTGTGAGCAAAACCAAAGAAAAGAGATTTTGCTTCTTTTTAAATTTGTTTTTATTTAAAGGGTTTCAAAATCATATTTCCAAATATATTGAAAGTTTTGTCAATTATTAAATCTAACGGGCTTTACAGGGTTAAATCAATTAAAGACAAATGGATGTTTTCCAGACTTTGAGGCTCTCTCGCACTGAAAATGTTTTGACTCTGATCTCCACAGCAGCAGTCAAAACAGCGGGACTTGCAATTAAAACTCCTTGTCATTAACTGAAACAGTCCCACTGAACACAACGTGGTCCAGAAGTAGCTCACTACAGTGTGGGTAGTGTTGCTTTGAGAGGCATGGTGGCCTAAGGTCATGAAGACTTGTCCAAGAATGCAAAAACACCACACAGCTTTGTTCAATATGATTTTAGCTGTTTATCTGCTAGTCAGACCATCAATCAGCAAGAATGTCATTAATTAGAGCTCAGCAGACCTTCAGATCTGGATGGAACAGGTTTATTACAATAAACTGTGGCCCTGATGACACTAGTGCCGGTCTGAAATAAGACTGACCTCACAAGAAATACAAAAGCCCACCCCCACACACATTTTCTGTTTACACCCGGTGTTGAGAGTTTTTATATCTGTTGAACTACAAGATGACACTGTCAATTTCCTGGAGTGCTTTGGAAATGAGCCACATACATGCAGCTCTGAACCTGTGAATAAATCCCCCTTGTAAAATAAAACAGGATCCCTCACCTCTTTGACCTTCACTTGTAAGTAAAGGAATATTTTTTTATTCATTACAGAATCCTAAGAATCAGCGGAGCCTAGTGGAAAACCCCCCAGTGGTATGTGTTGGCTCTTTTTTTAATTTTTATAGTAATACTTTTTCTGCAACTACAAAAATGAGATCAATATAAGCAATTAATTAATATGACTCTAAAAACTGTAAAAAGCTTGTGCAAATTATTTCATAAATGCTTACTCAATCATTGTAAGAGAATGACAGAGGATGCAGAGGTTATTCTGGAAAACCATCACAAAGACGCTGAACTTGAAATCATATTAAAAAAATGCAGATTGTCTAATGAGATCAGGACCGCTGGGAGTCCTTAGGCTAGACCCCTTGCGCTACTGCCTAACTATGCAGTGACAAGAGCGCCTAAGTCTAGGTCCGCCTGTTCCGGTCCCCATCCCGGCTAAAGTACAGGATAGTGTCAGGAAGGGCATCCGGCATAAAACGTTCTGCCAAACCACCTATTACATCAGTAAAGGCTGATTCACTGTGGCAACCCCTAAAGGGATATGCCGAAAGGTGAACAAGAACAAATGTTGTGCATCACCGTGTACACCTTGAATGAAATTAGAAGCCTAAGAAATGTGCTGCTTTGCAATTACTCTCAGAGGTCAAAACATCTCACTGAGGTTGTATAATTTCAAAAGACTTAAGGACTTAAGGGGACCAAAGGCAGACCCCTGTCCATTTTTTTCTTGGTCTGAATTTTACTGGCCAAGCATTTTTCCGCAAACATCATGATTTAAAATTCTACTTTAACTTTTGATCTGCAAGCATCTTAACTTAAGCAAATTAAAATCAACAAGATTGGGACTCCGGCTTCCTCCCACATTCCAAAAACTTGCTTCATAGGTTAATTGGTCACTCTAAATAGTCCCTAGGTGTGAATGTGAGTGTGCATGGGTGTATGATTTCTTTGGCCCTGCAACAGACTGGCGACCCGTCCAGGGTGTCAGGGTGTCCTGCCTTCACCCACGAGTGTCCGGGATAGGCTCCAGCAGCCCCGTGACCCAGAAAGGTACAAAATTGTTTTTTAAAGACTGGGATTTTATTTATATTTTTTACATAACTGGAAAACACTGAGAATTACAAATTACTGACAAATGTCACAGAATTCAGCCCACGTGTGTTTCCATGTATGGTACAGGAACCAGAAGTGCAGTTACAAAGGAGAAAGTTAAGAAATACATTGTCCAGAGAGGGGATCAATACAAGTATGGAACACAGTAAACCACTGTGTTGAATTGTAAGTCAGAATCAATGATTTCCAGCAGGAACCCGTTTCTTGAGAACCCCGACTGCAGGGTTAAGTTTGATGCTTGAGTCCTGCTGTCTCACCTCATTAAATCTCAGGCCATGTACAAAAACAGGGTTTCAGGAATGGCTGGAGTTATGGAAAAAGCATGTTAGTGTACATAAAGGGCAGCAGCAGTCCCCGAGGAGGGTCAGTACCTGAACACCAACCTCAAGAGATGTGAAGCCAAGATGTGCATTACTCCTTCATAAAATACTTTTTAAAGCATCTCCACACACAGTGCTCTGGGTATGTGGTCACTTGGTGGTACACACATGTTCTGGTAACATCATTTACAGTTTAAGTTAGTTCATATAAGTGAGTGAATTAAAAACAGTTGTGATTTGGCTTAAGAGGCTTCAAATCAGCTAAACACTCTCCAAAAATAGGCAAATAGGAGGGACAGCCAAACAGACCAAGACCAACGCAAGGTTCATGATGCTGTTCAGACCATATTTTTAAGCTTACATGTCTTTTTTTTTTTCATTCAAGGTCTAAATTAGGAGGCATCCTGGATTAATTTTACGTTGCAAGTTAGGCACACATGGCACAAAGGGGGTTCATTTAAATTTAAGGCCATGTTTGGAAAGTTTTGGTTTGAAGCTTAAAAAATATATGCTTACCTAAAGTACTATTTTCTGTAGGAGTTTTATTGGCTGTAGTTTTCTAAACAGTAGGCACTTAACTTTAATTAAGGTCGACCACCCAAAAATTGTCAGTAATAATCTGAGTAAAACAGTCCCTTCTTTCAGTGCTGAAATGTTGCGTGACTGGAATTTCAGGCTGAGCAGAGAGAAACAAGAGAGGCCCCAGCAGACAGGACCTCGAGAATGTCAGCTGACTGGTGAGCTTGGCAGACAGGCATAATGGGCAGGCAGGTGGGTAATCCTGGAGACAAGAAAGACAAGTGTAAAGCATTGCTGGCAGCCAGGCAAACGAGCCTTTAGACAGCAGGTGTGCAGAGAAAGACAGTGGACAGACGGCCAAAATCCAAAACACCCCCTAACAAGGCCCGAGAACAACACAACAGGCAGGCAGATGTCAGGACGAGTCCTGACAGATCACTGCCCTACAGGCAGACCTGCAGCAGGGGTACAGTTTCTCTCGATCCGTCCCGAGCCACTCTATTGACCGCTTGAGTATCAGGGAGAATGCTGTGAGCCAAGAAAGCTTCCCACATTTCAGCCTGGTCATTCAAGGGGGCAGCAAAGAAAAGTGGGATCCTACTTGCCTAAACACCAGCAGAAATTACACTATGAAGCAGAAGCTGTCTGCTCTCTCTAGAGGCTTGGTTTCTCGGTGGTACACACAGAGAAGATAATTTAAAAGCCCAAGAGTCTTGGTTGCCCTCCGACGTTTTCACACTTAGTGTTAATGTAATATCAAATGGTGAGCTCAGACTGTGCTGCAGCTCTGAGAGCCTGGTGGAGGGTAAATCACCCAGTTAGAGTGGGATGGGATGAGAGATGTTTAACAGTGAAGAGAAAATTGTCTCAAACAAACATGACTGACTGGGAGAGGCAGCAAAGGGAATGAGCTGATGGTTAAATTTCAGGACTAAATCCCTCACAGAACATAGAAAGCACTCTCAGATAGGGTTTGCACATCCACACTTATGCCCAAAACAAACCGAGGATATTTCCTAAATGGCTAATGGACGCTGCATGCGGAATTATTGGACAAATGCCATTCCTTTTCTTTTGTTTATGTGCTGAACCAATGAACTGTGGACAACAAAACTTCAACATTTAACAAACACGTCTATTGGATGTATTTGTCAGTTAATTACATATTTTTTTTAAATTACAAATGTCACCCCCTCCTTCATGTAGACTTCAACTTTTTTTACTCAACAAATTCAAGACTTACCCCTCAGTCTCTGAACTCACCGGTGACGGCTGTTTTATTATTATTAATACCCCCCTTTCCCATTAGTGAAGTTTTCATTCTTAATTGATTATGAAGTTTTTTGCTTTGAACATTTTGGTTTAAAACAAAGATACGAGGTATGCTACATACCAGTACATGTGAAACCATTTGAAATAAATCCTTGAAATATTGTTTATAGTTTCGTGGTTTTTAACTTTTTTGTTATTTTTTATTTTTATTTTTACGCATTGTTCTGACTTTGTCTTTGCTTTCTTTGCATTTGGATATGTACTTTTTACTTTGTCTCTCCATGTTGGATCTTTGTTGTGAAACATGAAACTGGTCTCAATTTGAGGGATTTTTGCAGTGAAAAAGGGCAACATTTATCACTAGGAATAGAGATTTTTGGACAGTTTCAGGTTAACTGCGGAATTATTGCATAAAAAACAACCGGGGTTGTGCTAAAAAGATGAATATCAAGCTTTGCCACAAAAAAACAAACAAAAAAAAGCAGTTTTAAAGCTAAATTAATAGAACAAATTGTAAAGTAGAAAAAAAAAAGCTCTAAAATGTCTTTATATGTATGGCCTTAAGGATTTGCAAAACTTCAAAGAGTTCTGCAACATTAATAAAAATAATTCCAACAACTCTTTATCTATTTATAATAATAAGTTTTATTTAATCTATCCATGTATTTGCTGCATTAATGTGGATTGTCCTTCACAGACCGTTTTTATCTTTAATTTTCTATCGCTTATATAAAAGTTTTATGCAAACATCTTCATATCCAGCAGACACAAAATCGTTGTATTTAGTATCTGAAAAGCACGCAGAGCAAACAACAGACAGGTAGAGGAGCCGGGCTTAGATTCGCCGCTTATGATTCCAGACCCACAACAAACTATCAGCTGCTTCCTAATACTTAATAATAATAATTAATAACTAATGATAGTTGTCATCCATAAAAATAATATAATTTATTGGGTTTACTGGATTTAAAGAAAAATAAATAAATAGAAAGGAGTCTGCATCAAAGTGAATTTGTTTCCATCATTTCACTAACTTAACTTAACTCTGGGTGTTTGACAGACAGAAAAGTCTATTCAAGGTTGTGGAAAATGGACAAAAGATTAAAGGAAACATCACACTCATGAAGAATAAAAATAATTGCATTAAATAATTAAACAAATATCCTGTCTGGAACATTCTCATGTATTTATTTTTCGTCCTCAAAAAGTATCGATAAGAGTACCGTTAAAATACCGGATCGATGAGCAGTATCGATAAGAGTAGTAGTACCGTTAAATAGCGAATGATTTCGCCTTTCAGGCAGCCAAAACTCGGGCAGTCTCTCCCCCCCCAGGGGGGTAGGTAATTAACTCACCTGTTCAGCGTCCTATTTAGTCCAGGTGTTCATTTTCTTTCTTACCGCAGCGCCGCATTCGTTGCCCCACCCTCCTCCCCTGCTTCCACCTGTGGGCTCCGTTCGGGGTTTTTTACCCTAAAGTTTATGGAAGTTATCTCATGGAATTGTACGGAGCCTTATGCCAATCAAAGTTTGTGAATGCAACTAAGATGTAAATTAAGTATGTGAAAATAAATGTTTTCTACTGCAAGAGTTTTGTCTGACTGAAAAACCTTTACGATACCCATCCCTATATATATGTCACATGGTGTGTGATTCATGTTAATGTATACAGAAATAATGAATGAATGCTTTCATCATCGATAAGCACTTGATTTTGTTGATTGAAAAGAACATTTCTGATTAGAACCGGATTACGAAAACTATGAAAAACTATAAATTGTATTAACTCTTCCTGTTGGAAAAACACTTCCAGTGGTCTTTTAATCATGATTATGAACCTCTCATCCTCAGAAGAATTTAAATAAAATAAGTTGGTTGAAAGTTGATTTTTTGGTGTCAGCCGATCTAAAAGCAACCCACATGCTGCCCTTCTCTTCCCCAAATGAATAACTGAATATAAAGAAAGGTTTACAGCATGTAGGACGGATCAAAGTTAAACCAATCTTTATTTTTTTTTTCATATGCAATGATGATGGTTCAATAGCTGGTTAATTATCAATTCCTTTACTATATCCAAAAGAAATTAAAAAATAAAAAGCATATTACAGTCTGCATTGTCTGGTTTAACTTTAAATCTAAAAACACAAAATGCAAGGACATAGCATTTAAATGGAATCCAATATTAAAATCTATTTGTTTTTAATATGTCATTGAATTGTTAGGGCATTCAATAAAAACTTGGTTTTATAAGACACAGGGAAACATGAAAACAAATAAAAAAAAAAAATTCTTTTTTTTTTTTTTTTCTTGAGCTTCCATCTGTATTCCAGCACAGTTCAATAATAGTTCTGATGGCCTTTTAAAATCCAAATATGGCTGTAAACACACCTATTTATGGTACTTAAGTAATTGAGTAAAATTACATTTCATTGTTGCACCTTCATCCATTTCAACCAGCAGAGCAGTTTTGCTCATTTATTACAAGCTTAATCTCAAGAGAATGTTCACACCTGCAATGTTGAATTTAGTCTCAGATGCTAAAGACATGAAGATTCAGACTCGAAGTCATTATATATTGAAACATTTTGTGCCTCATGATTTATCCCCGTCACTGAAGCTATATTTCTCTTCATTGATGTCATCAAAATGATATAATGCACATTTGTGGTGGTTTTTATTCATTAAATTCCCTTTTGGTGAATCGCCTCATGAGGTGATTCAGCGTTTGTCTACTGTTTCCCTCAAATGTAACCAGGCTGCCTCGGCATAGCCCTTATCAGTATATAATGCATAATTAGAGATGATGAAGATTTCTTGTGAATGAGCTTCTGAGATGTTCAGATGAATAATTGTGTGTACAATCTGAAGGGAAAAAAATAACTTCAATCTCAAATAGATAAGACCGAATTGTGGTTTATTTGTAGGGCTCTTTTTGATGGTCTGAAGAATGATCTCATTGTGGCTTTAACTCCTTCTCACCTTCATATTGCAACTTTTGATCTTTGTCTTAGTGTGATACGGAAGGTGAAGGCAGGCTATTGACTATCAGTGTGTGATGTGCTTGGTGGGTCTCTCAGACTGGGCACTCGAATGATTGTGAAAAGAAATAATCATTAAACAGGAATATCCTGAACAATGACTACTTCCTGTAAACACATCATGTACACCAACTACATATGTGAAATTAGGATTATAATTATAATCATCTTATTTTATCAACCAACTCCAATTATCATATTAATCCTTACTCAGATCAAGAAAATATGCATTCTGCAAGAAAAAATCTGGAATATTTTATACATCTGACTTAAAGCAACACTTTAAGTCAGATATATCTACATATAGATATCTATCTATCTATCTATCTATCTATCTATCTATCTATCTATCTATCTATCTATCTATCTATCTATCTATCTATCTATCTATCTATCTATCTATCTATCTATCTATCTATCTATCTATCTTTTGATATCTATCTATCTATATATATATATTTATATATATATATATTTTTTACATTTTTAATAAAAAAAAATCTAAAACATCATGCAATATCGGAGGACCTAATGTACAATAGACCAGCCAAAGTAAACGTGAAAAGTTGAAGCTTTAGGCTTTGTTGCAGGCTTCTTTTTGACTGAACCTTTTATAGGCTTTGTACATTTGTGGTGTGTAGCTTTATGACACATGATTCTGCTGTATATTTTCTTCTCCTGCTCTTAACTGTCAGCTAATGCCACCAGGACGTTTGCTGCAAAGCTTTCCTGAACCTTAACAGAGTATCATCCATGTACTCAACTGTCACTGACTGCTCCTCTCAACCAACTGGAACCTGGGATATTGGTCTAACTTTATGCATATGTTTGCACAATAAATAATAAAACTGCATTTTTTATCGTTTATTCTTTATTCATAGCCAAAATGAATTAAACAAAAGCAATTTTTGTAAGGTTTTTGGAAACAGGACATCACAGCAAAAAAATAAATGAACTCCATTCATAGGTAGACATGTAGATCTGGTGTGTTAACTATAAACAGAAGTAATGTAAGGTTCAGTGTCTTGTCCAAGGACACTTCGACACATGGGCGGAAACTGATCTGCAATTTACCGATCAGAGGTCGACCACTCTACTTTTGCACCACGGCTGCCTTACTCCTGTGTTCTTTCTTAATGTTTTTCCAATGATCATGGAAAATGACTGTCAGTGAAGTAAAAAATATAGTAAGCATTGTATTTGGTAATCGGAGCCTGCTGGTATAGCTCCAAAGTTCTTTTAAGAGTCACAGTCCCATTCACCCATGCACACACACATTCACATGCTTATGGTGGCACAGCTATTTTATGGGGTTTAGTGTCTTGACCAAAAACACTTTAATAAACGGGCATGCAAAACAGGAATTAAACCTAGAACCGTAGATTGAAAATGACATACAATTTAACAGAAATGAACTTACAGTGAGAGGTACTCCCTGTTCTTAGTCTGCTGACCTTTATCCCCACAAATGTCTTTATAGTAATGTGCCACACCTATAGAGATCATCACTCTCTTCTGGCTTAAAAAAACAGCTCAGAAGCTGCATGTTGGTTCCTCTATCATATTCTACAGCAGAGATGTCATTCACGCTGCATGAGTCAGCCTCCACACCAGTCTAATGCTTTGTCCTGGATCTCCATTTTTAGTCCACAAAGACAAGTTTTGTTCACTGGGACCCATTCAGAAAATTCTGACACAGTAAATAAACAAAATACAACATTTGCCCTTGAAGTTTTGACAAAACCCTCTAGAGAATATGTTTTTGCTATGAGCTCATGGCTAAATACATTAAGATATTTGTTGGTTACCTATAGGTTATTTCATCCTCCCCATTCTTTTTCACAGTAGTGTTTCTTACTGAGCTGCACCTGCCGCGTTACAGGGAACAAACTGTCATTTTAAGAAGTACTTGCTTATCTGTTAAAGTTACTATATTGATTAGATTTGATTTTTGATTTGAAATGGTTTATTTCAAGGAATCAAATCAAGAATAATGCACAAAATATTATAATCAGCAGTTATACATTCATACAAAGACCAATCAAACAGGAAACTTTGGCATTAAATCAATGATTGCTTGAATGGGAGTGGAAGGAAGCAAATTTATATAATCCCACCCCCGTTCTACCATATGATTTTCATTACATGATTTATCATTATCCGGTACATAACCTTTTATCAGAGATCTATGCCTTACCAATACGGTTTCAGGTCATTAAGAATACTTAAATATCAATAAATCACATGACAAAGGTGAAGTACTGAATAATTACTTAAAATAGACATTAAACTTTTTTAGATTTCAACATAGCACAGGCAGATCAATTATCTAAAATATGTGCAGATTATTTTTCATTAGAAAATCACTATGATCAGAAAATACACTATATCAGAAAAAATACACTGTTTTAGAAATCTTCATACTTCATACATAGCTTCATACTGATCCAAGTATCAAACATATGTGCAGATTACTTGTTTTTTCATTGGAAAAATCATGAATATGATTGGACATATAAAAAAAAAAAAAGATATAACAGAGTTTCAGAAATCTTCAGAGCATATATTGATCAAGTATCAAAAATATGCTCAGGTTATTTTTTTCATTTAAACAGTCATTAATACAATTAGATATTACACTATTTTCAAAACCATCATAGCAAATGCAGATCAAGTATCAA
This sequence comes from Oryzias curvinotus, assembly GCA_023969325.1. NCBI lineage: Eukaryota > Metazoa > Chordata > Actinopteri > Beloniformes > Adrianichthyidae > Oryzias > Oryzias curvinotus. The sequence continues at coordinate 17,296,055 of CM043709.1, forward strand.
CAGTAAAAAATATGTGCAGATTATTTTTCATTAGAAAAATTATGAGTCATTTTTGGGGCAAGCGAAGTGATAAAATTAGAGATAAATCATTTTGACTACCTTCAATGATTGATTAATTAATTGATTTTATTATTATAATTATAAGGTAAGACCGTGAAATAAAATGGTCCATATTCTGTGCATTGTCCAAGGTTGGTATTCCTTCTAGAAATCTGTCCTATGATGTAGTTTGTCTAAATCTATGACCAAAGCTTTCTGAAATGTCTGGGGTCGAGGTCGCCCTCGCACACCTGGCTGACGTTACATTCCACCTGCCTTTTTTAGTCCATCACACCCTCCAGCCATTGTCGGTTCGTCTGTTTTTCCTTATGGAATAAACCACAGATTTCTGCAGGTTGAAGCCAAGCTAAGCCAATAAAACCAAGCCAGCAAAACAAAACCAAGCCACGCCAAGCCAAACCAAACCAAACCAAACCAAACCAAACCAAGCCAAGCCAAGCAAAGCAAAACCAAACCAAGCCGTGCAAGACCAAGCCAGACAGAACCAAGCAAAGCAAGACCAAGCTTAGCCAAACAAGCCCTTACCAAACCAAGCTCAAAAAGGGACGCTGTGGTGAGAATTGGGGACTCAAGATCATCCACTCTGATCTTGAGCACAGGAACACCACAGGGGTGTGTCCTCAGCTCCGCCCTCTTCACTCTGTTCACCCACGACTGCTCCGCTATTCATTTCACAAACCTGGTTTTAAAGTTTGCCGACGACACCACCGTAGTGGGTCTCATATCCAACAATGATGAGACCCACTACAGAGAGGAAGTTCAGCACCTAACAGGATGGTGTGCTGAAAACAACCACATCCTGAACACCTCCAAGACCAAAGAGATCATTGTGGATTTTAGAAGGACTAGAAAGGTGGTACACACCCCCCTCCTCATTAACGGGGAGGAGGTGGAGCGGGTGGACCACATCAAGTTCCTGGGGATCCACATCACATCTGACCTCACCTGGTCGCTGCACACATCCCACCTGGTGAAGAACGCTCAGCAGAGACTATTCTTTCTCAGGAAGCTTAAAAGGACTGGACTTTCATCTCAACTTCTGGGGAACTTCTACAGAGCAACCATTGAAAGCATCCTCTGTCTGAGTGCTACGGTGTGGTACGGGAGCTGTAGTGCTCAAGACAGGAAGGACTTGGCCCGGGTGGGGAAAACCGCACAGGAGATTGTGGGAGGACCTCTCCCACAACTTGACTCAGTGTACGACAGCCGGGTCCGACGGAAGGCTGGTCGTACAGCTGCAGACCCCACCCACCCAGGACATCAACTGTTTGTACCTCTTCCCTCTGGAAAGAGATACAGGAGCATCAGAACCCACACAAACAGACTGAGGAACAGCTTCTTCCCAAGAGCAGTGAGGTCCATCCACCCCCCCCATAACACAATTGGGTCAACGACAACCCCCCTCCCCCCAGACTTAACATAACCCACTAACCCATTGTCAGCACACAGCTGACAATGCTCTGACTGTACTATTTCCGCAATATTCATGCCGTGTGTGCAATATTCATTCTATATGTGGAATACCCACTCATATGTGCAATATTCACCCCACTCCCCTGTACAGTATTTATGCCTAATATAGCTCCTTATCCTTATTTTATTCTTATTTTATTCCACCTTTTTTATATTGTTGGAAGAGTTGCTGAAAAAAATTTCATTGTGCACTGCAGAATGACAATAAAAGATTCTGATTCTGATTCTGTGTCAAGTCTCGTCTGTTTCATTCTGGCTTCATCCCCTCTTCACCATCAAAGTAGATCTCTGTGTTTATTGCCAGTTGCCTCTCCAAAAAATTAACCATCCTCTTTTCAATAAACTGCTTTCCTTTTTCATGTCGGCATTTGGGTCCAGTTTATTCAAAACCTGACATGAAATGCCCTAATCCTCATTTAGATATGCATAAAGGATTGCTTCAAAATACAGTAACACAGTATTGTAAGGACATTTAAATGGCTTTTTTAAATCCTTTTTTTTTTCTTTTAAAGTAAATTTTATGTTGATTATTTCTATGATGTATTGTGATTTTAATGCATTTTTCTGTTTTGTGAAGCACCTTGAATTACTTTGTGTACGAATTGTGCTATACAAATAAACTTGCCTTGCCATTTAGGCCCAAATTTCCTCACAGCAGTTTCACACTTAAAAATGATAATAGTAATAATGAATAATGAATGTGTAATTTGTCACATTGTTTCTACAGTTCTGGTTTCTAGTTCATACTTTTATTTATTTATTTTTGTTTGATCCATGAGTATGGGCAGACAGGTGAAAGCAAATGAGGGAAATCTAAACTGAAAGATAAAAGAACAAAAACAAACGTTATGAGAGAAAGTTTCTGTGAAAGAAAGACTGGAAAATTGCCGCTTTGATCATTCAGCCATTAAGTCTAAAGTTTCTAGCTGTTAAATTGAATACATAATCTTTAATACATATAGACAGTGCTCTAAAATTTTCCTCCGGAACTGTATTTTTCTTGGGGGTGGGGGTGGGGGTTTCTGTTTCCAGGTCATAAAACTTCCATACCTCTACTTAATTGTATATTATCTATTATATGTCATTTTCCTGTAAAAATAGACTTTAAAGATATGTTTGCAAAATAGAGGTTGTACCAGAAGGTTGAGGCCTGCTAAAAAAAGTGGCAGCAACAGCTGCAGAAATTTAGTATTCTCTACATTTACTGTAGTCATCTAGTTTAAAGGAAACTGTTTTTTGATGTTAGTCTAGAGTTAAATACAAATCATGTACAAAAGAAAACAATTTTAAGAGTTCAATCAGACTGCATAGTATTGTATTCTATTACTGCTTACAAATGAACGGCTGGGGTAATTAGATGTAACTTCCAGGAGATTTTGTCCCCTCCAGTACCCAAGAAATTGACAGAAAAGCAAGCTCGAGGTCTGAAAACTCCCTCAAAAACTGAAGGATCATTTAGATCATGAATGTATTTCAAAAATTTGTGAAGCCCTTCATAACCTTAACAAACGTCTTTGTGAAACATTTTTAAGCAGCTTTTATGCTGATGAGGCAGATGACCAGATTAGACTGGTCACCAGAACTGTATATATAGATCTCACAGAACTTTTAGTGGGTCTGATATTTTATGTTCCTGACATTTTTGCTGTGACCATTTAGCTCGACGGTTTTTATTTTGTTTCTGCACAGTGAAATTTTTTTTGTTTTTTTTGTTAGTTAGTTCGTTTGTCACCTTGTGTCTCTCAAGGTCCCAGGAAGAGCTGGATGGTGGTTCTTATTTTTTCTGCATTTTTTATCAGCAATGTTAAATGACTAAATTGCTGAAAATCTAGATTTGTACAAATATTTTAAATATTTTATAATATGAACTATTTTATCTGTACCATAAGGGTCGGACGACAAGAAAAAGCAGATTGGACATGGAAATGGGCTTAAGATATGCTGATTTTAGCTAAATGTAGGACTACAGTTACCTAGTTATTAGTTGGAACATTTTATAAGTCATGTGCGCAAAGAAAAAAAAGATAAAGTCATTAATTATTTTAAAAAAGTGTATTTAATTGATCAAGTTTCCTTAATTTATTTAACCTTCCCATAAAAACTGGGTTAACAAGGTATAATGTAAAGGTAAATTTTATAGTTTTTTGTAAAATGTTGATCATGTAGTTGGATCATTAAAAAAGGACAGATGTGCCAATTTATTGATCAGAGCTTGATCAGAACTGACTCGTCTCTCCAAATAATTCCTTCATCAGTGCAGACGTCAAAGTAGCTTTTGAATCATTTCTGTGACCTGTATGTCACTTTCCTTTTTGTTCTGCAGATAACATTTAAATAAACCATAATTGCATTACTTTAGAGTGGGCTGCATGGTGGCGCAGTGGTTAGCCCTCTTGCCTCACAGCAAGTCCCAGTTCAAGTCCCGGCTGGGGGACCTGAAAAACACTCCACACTTTCTGTGTGGATGTGCATGTTCTCCCCGTGTATGCGTGGGTTTTCCCTGGGGACTCCGGCTTCCTCCCACCGTCCAAAAACACGCTTCACAGGTTAATTGGCAACTCTAAATTGTCCATAGGTGTGAGTGTGAGAGTAAATGGGTGTGTGATTGAGGACATTCTACCCTGCGACAGACTGGCGACCTGTCCAGGGCATCCCCTGCCTTTGCCCAAGTGGCCGGGATAGGCTCCAGCAGCCCCGTGACCCTGAAAGGGAATAAACGGTATAGAAAATGAATGAATGAATGATATTTAAAACAAAAACAGTGTTTGAGTTTGCTATCTGTTAGCAATAATTGCCAGGGTCACAGCTAAAGAGCAACAAGAGTTCTATTCTTGTCGTGAAGAGGGAAAGCAGAAAATATCTCAGGGTAGCATAGACTGGTCAACGGGGCACATTCCACCTCTACGAGTTAATTGGGTGTGAAAAGACATGAAGGAGATTTGGGTCCTTCACAGCAGCGGGCCGGTAAAGGAAAGCTGGAAGGTGTGATAGTAAATGTAAGTCTAACAAGGATTAACAAGCATTCGTATGATTTAATACTGCACTGCATCATGTGGCCAAGTCTTATCTGACTCCACACTACTATACCATGGCAGCTTAACCATCAGTATCAGCATCTGTTCGCTCGTGAAATGAAATGAAACCGATTTTCACAGCAAGTAATCCAGTAAAAAATAAAATAAATAGGATGAGTGAGGGACTTCTGATGCCACACAGGAGCGCCTCAGAAGAGACTACAAGGCTAATCTCAAGGAGGACATATAATACAAAAAAGATCATTTTTCTGAGCTTGAGAGCATTTATGTTTGTGTCTGATGTGACTACCAACCGAGACGCTAAAACATGACACAACCATACTACTGTGCAGCTCACTACCTAGATCTCACCACCAAATAAAAACAGCCCAGAATTGCAGTTTGTTGCAGTCATTGAGTGAATATACATTTCAATCCACAGTCACACACTGGAAGTCTATCAATGTCTCTTATTTTATTACCAATAAAAAACAATAAAAAGTTGTAAACTTAAAGCATATGAAAACAGGAAAACAAGCTTGTGTGGAGTCTAAGAACACCAACATAGCAAAAGCGTACAAAGCACGAGTTTATCCTCACCTAGGAAAATCTGACCACTTTTCTCATCCAGTGTATACACCCATAATCAAAAAGGTGAAGAGTACAACAAAAACAGTGAGAACATGGCAATGTGATGCTTTTCCTGTGCTTCAGGACTGTTTCCGTCACACAGACTGCAGTAACGTGCAGTCAGGTGACGCAGAGCCTCACCTGTCATAATCGTGATAAAATAGAAAAAGTTAAATGAAGTAAATATTATTTTCCACTGATCTGTGTTAAATATACTTTTTCAGTCAACTCAACACGTTTTCCACAATTTCTGAGGTTAAAATCACCGAATTTGAGTGTTGCGCGATCACAGACGGAGCTGAATCTCCGGGTGAGGCTCGGCAGCGCTGTGCCTCACTTCTGACGATAGGGCTCAATGTTAACACAGACGTGCACTGAAAAAAACTGCTATAGGCCAGCATAATAGGCTTCAGGTGAGGCATGCCTCACTAGGGGGCAGACGTGAGCTGACAGCTGCTTTGTAGCTAAACTGGTGCCATAGAAAAAGACTAGGAACGTCTTTCTCCATTGAGAGGGAGAAACTCATATAAACTAAAGGAAAATAACGAATGCTTGGAAGCAGATCATAGAGCTGTTTGTGGAGAAGGATCAACACATGGACTCAAAAAGTAAGGCCAAACATGTTTTTCAATGTTTGTTTTTTAAAAATAACTTGGGAGCAAGTGGAAAAAATGTAAGTGAAATCATTTATTTTAATTTATGATCATTCTCAGACAACATTTGACATTAACTGATTAGAATTTGAAGTTGGAAAATTACCAGAAATAGTTACTGAGGGTCAAATGTGCACTGAACACATCTGTATACTTTCATTTGTTTACAGTATATATGAATAATTTACACAAGAATAGTGTTCTATCAATCTATAAAAGAAATATTCTCTGTAGGACAAATATGTTCTTGTGTGTATTTTATAAGCTGTTAGCTGCCGTTGAATGAATGGTGAAATATTTAGTTCTTTCATTGTAAATCTGACTCCAGAGGATTCAGTGCCTCACCAGTCACTGACCTCACCGCACATCACTGACGGACTGGGACGTATTCAGAGAGCAGGGCACGGTCACTCGTGAGACTCTGGATAGTTGCACCTCCACTGTTTTGGGTTACATCTGTTTCTGTGTGGATAAAGTAAAAAACTGGAGACAGTTTTGTTTGTTTCCAAATCAACAACCTTGGATGACAAACAGAGAACAACAACTGATTCGAGCTAGGAACTGCGCACTCAAAGCTGGGGATGAGGAAGCATACAGCAAAGCCAGGACTGCTTTAAGGAAAGGCATCAACACTGCAAAACAGCAATACAAGAGGCGCACTGAAGCCAGCTACGACTCCGTCACAAACTCCACACAGGTCTGGGAGGGCATAAGGGCAATCACGGACTATAAGAGGAAATCACTACCACCCTGGCCCAGCACTGTACTGGGCCGGGCCGGGTGATGAAGGAGTGTGCAGCGGAGCTGACTGACATCTTCCCATCTGGATATTCTGTGTTTTAACTTTATTTATTTAATTTTATTATTAGGCATAACATATGTTATGTCGTAATAGTGTACATAAGTTCTTACTTACTTTTTGCTTTTTCTATTTTTGCACATTTTTGTATTTGTATACTTGCACATTCTTTTGCACATTGATGTCACTTTTCTCTGCTTTTTGGAAATGCTGTGACAATTGAATTTCCCCAATGTGGGATCAATAAAGAATATCTATCTATCTATCTATCTATCTATCTATCTATCTATCTATCTATCTATCTCTCTATCTATCTCTCTATCTATCTCTCTATCTATCTCTCTATCTCTCTATCTATCTATCTATCTATCTATCTATCTATCTATCTATCTATCTATCTATCTATCTATCTATCTATCTATCTATCTATCTATCTATCTATCTATCTATCTATCTATACCACCATCTTCAACTTGTCGCCCTCCACAGCATGGGTCCCCACCAAGAAACTCAAGAAATCAAATTTAAAGTATTTTCAGACATTTGTTTGTATTTCATTTAGACAAATAAGTATATGATCCCATAGAGTTCTGGTTCACAAAGACAAGTTAGACTCTACTAATCAATCTGTCACCTGTATTGAAGACACCTGTTTTAGCTAGTCACCTAAATAAGACTGAAATGGGCAACAAAACCACCAGCAAGAAGCCTACAAACTCACCAAGGGGATTTATTTTCTCCACTGTGTAAGCGCAAAGCTTGAAGTGTTATGGTCATGCAAAGAATGTCAAGACTAGAGCTAACGCTCCTGTGTGAAAGTTTTAAACAAATGTTGGTATTTACAGCTCTACAATAATCATTGTTCAGTTTTAATTAAGATAGTTCAAGGTCGTCCCATAATCCATGCACAACCACAATGTTACCTTTTTTTCTTTCCCCTGTAACAAAAATGGTTTAATGCAGAGTTAATATTTTAGGTACAACTTGACACACAGAGGAGCTTAAAATCCAACTATTAAATTGAAAACTGACTCTGTACCATCCTCAACCTCCAGTATTAGACAGCCAAGTCTAGTTGTAAACCAGCAGATGACAATCATACTACATAAAAAGAATTTGGATGGAGGCCATTGCTGAGCAACAGCCTTTATTATTAAAGATTCTATTTCTTCTATTCAGTTTTGGGGTCTGGCCATTTTATTTCTAATGGTACTTTTCTCTCTCTCTCTCTCTCTCTCTCTATATATATATATACAGCTTTTCCCTTTCGGTGAAAAAAATAGTATGTTTTCTTTTTCTTTAGCAACACTGTCAATAAAGTCTAACATACATTTATAAGCTTTCCTGAATGTAAACTAATATTTTAACCCATGTAGGACAAAGTATAGGGTAATGCTCTCCCTAAATTAAAGCATAGTCACTTATGATTAGCAATTCCAATACTTCTTAACCTATTGCTTCATGCGGACTGTCTCTTTACTGGTTTACTCCTGCACAAAAACAGACACAGGGTGGGGGAGCTGTGAAAATAAAGAACTAAAGATGTGCATTTTGTCCCTGATTTTGGGTCTAACAATTTCCCTTTAAGTGTTTACTTATTTTTGCTTAACTTCGGTTTAAAAAAGTAAGAAACCATATTAACATCCGCCACATTGTGGGGGATGTCACACACCCCATTTCCTTTTTTTTCCCAGCAGACTAATGGCTTGTTAAAATGTATCCTAAATTATGATGTAGGCTTGCGAAAAATTCACCTTCTTAATGACCACACCTCTAATGGCAGACAGGTATAATTTGTCAGCAAAAAACTGTGAAACTTGTAATTTACAAATCTAAATTTGTTCTACAAATTGTCTGTTAGGAAAAAAAAAGTGCCAAAAATGTATTTGCAGTTAATATAATTAATAGTTAAAAATACAACGGTCATAAAATAGATTAAGCTTTGCCCTACACTGGGGAAATTTGTGGTGTTGCAGACAAAATAATAGTTTTTGTATATCCATCAAACATGACAAATTTGGTTTTATTCCAATGTTTCTCAGCTACTTACATACTAGTAATAGTAGCAATTAAACAACTGCGACAGAAGGGTTTAGATGTATTACGTCAATTCATGTTAACTTTACTACCACTCTTAACAAGGCAAACCATTGTTCTTTCAATCTGCAATTTAAGGACTAAAACCTCTGTGATTTTTTTCTCCTAAAAAATTAAGCAGCAAGACATTCACATTTGAGGTTTAAAAGCATTTTCTATGCAGTCAGATCTATGCTTAATTCAAGGTTCATTGTCATAATCATAAGCAGATCAATTGCCCATTTTCAATTAAAAAAAATTAAAATTATTGGAAAAATATTTAATTGCCTAACTGTTTATCATACGTATATTAGAGATCTTATTTTAATGGCACGAAATTATGAAAGTTGAGCATTTAGTGTTGTTGTGACATTTGTCAAGTCAAGGCCCTCACAGTAAACAAATTGTTATTTGTATTATTACTATTATTATTTTTTTGTGAAGCAGCAACTAACACCAGCCAAGAAATAAAAAAATAAAAACATGCAAAATAAAAAAAAATGTGCATAACAAATAAATAAATAAATAAAAATTAAAACTAGGGCCAAATTTGACCCAGTGGGTTCTACAGGGTTATATCATAAGAAGCCATTCCTATATCTTGTTTTTCCATGTAAAAAGAATAAAATAAAAAAACTAGAAAAAATGATAAAAATGATTGTTTCATTCACTTCAGTTAAAAAATTGAATACATTAATGTCAACTAGTTTCTCATTTTCAAATGCTGCTTTCTGATCTCATTTGTAAAATCTCAACTTGTTACAACATTTGTGATTCTACTGCTTGTAAATTCTTGCTGTTACTATGTTGAATTCAATCAATTAACCTTCCAGCTGATTTTGTGTTTGTTTCAACCCTAAACTAACCAGAAGCCTCTTACATTAATCATCACATTGTCAGGCACGAAAAGAAAATTGCAAGCCAGGTCCACTCTGCCAACACACATTTACATCTTTTTAATGGCTATCCCATGCGATGGGAATGCTCCTCAGGAGGAAACAGCAGTGGCAGCAGCGATTGACCTCATGTCCCTGCAGTGACAGCAGTGTGTGAGAGAGGTCGACGGGTCCAGGAGGAGCAGGAGTTTGATTAAAGCTTTGGGCCTGTTCAAGGAAACGGGAATGTTTGTAAATGAGAGAACTTTTACACTGGATGTTGGGGGTCAAACGTAAAAGTGTAGGGGCTTGATGTTGCTCTAAAGAAAAAAAAAAAGGCTGATTTACTTTTGTTTGCAGTACAAATTTCTACTTCTATAAAATTGTTATCAAAAGCGCAGTACCATTGCTTGTCTATGAAAACTACATTGAGTGACCCCCCTCCCCTTGTGTTCTAAACAGGAAGTACCCCCTGCACTTCCTGTCCCATAAACATCTATTGAGAAATAAACAGCTTTTATTTAGTCATAGTTCTCAGAATAACCATTCTTGCTCTGCTACTTTATTTTGTACATGATCTTGCTAAAACTATTTATATTTCTCTTTTTTTTCTGCAGTGCAAGTTATTAAAGTTATAACCTGGCGAATCAAGTGGCTTAATAAAAATAAATGGTAAATTGCATATACTTATATAGCGCTTTTTTACCTTGCTTTAAGGCCCAAAGAGCTTTACAATCACAGTCTAATTCACACATTTACACACTAATGGCTGTTCCGCTGTCGAATACTGGTGCCGACCCATAACCACCAGGAGCAGTGTGGGATTCAGTGTCTTGCCGAAGGTCTCTTTGTCACATGGGTGGGCAGGGTGGGAACCAAACCTGCAATCTTCCAATCAGGTTGGCCGCTTTACCTCTGGACCCTTGTGGTCTCACATTGAATGTTCAACATGTCTGATTAACCCATTCTCCCGGGCCTTCTTTCAAGTGGTAGGGGTGCAGCCTCCAACAAGCTCACTCTGGATTGGTGGAAGTGGTTGAAAGGAAAGTTGACTCAGACTGACCAACCAACGCACACTGGATTTGTCTGGCTCAAACACGGCAATGTCCGCATCGCAAAGAAATGGCGCATGATTCGACTTCATTTCGTTGGAGCCAGAAGTTAGCCATTTTCTATGGATGATGTCACACTCAATAAGATTAGTACTGCAGTACTAATCTTACTAGTACTACGTTAAAAACCGAAAATTTGACTTAATCTGCTGCTAGAAATGATCATGATAAAATATAAATGATCTTCAGTTCTTAACTGCAGAAAATTAAGTGAGGAAACAGTGAGAAAACAGAAAATTTCAGCTGCAGTTCTTCATTAGTTTGGGTTTAAGATTTGAATCAGAATTGACCATACATTTTTGTATGCTCCTTTGACTATAAATTACTAATTTTGAGAAGCCTCCTTTTTTCTTAGGCACCCTTTCACATCTCGTGTAATGACAGGTCTTTTGTAGAATCACTGGGATTTATCAGCTCAACGTTTGCTCATGTGTTTGTTGGCCTTCTCATTTTATAATTCTGTCATCTTGTTTTAGGGTTTTCTCCAGGTCGGGACTGATAATATTTTGGTTGCTCCTTAAATTTGTTCTCTGTTCATCTCAGATTTGATTAAGCCCTTGAAAATATTCCCGTATGTTTAGCTGATAGCACATTTTTTGGAGTCAAAAAACATTTGTTTTTCTGTGTGATCCCTAGTGATGAAGATGAAGAAAACATTGAAAATATACAGGCATTGTAAGAATACCACTGCTACAACACAGGATAAATATAAGTGCCTCAATGAATGCTGTTTTTTACCTTCCCAATCCTGCCTGTTCTCAGAGCTGCCAGCAAAAGCATGAAGGTTTGACATGGTGAATAGCACCAATTTCCATCCACTATTTTTTTTTTCCTCCCAAAAACTATCAATATGGAAATCAAATATCCTTGCTTCCTGTTTGTATCCCACATAAAATATGATTCCTTTGTGGTAACTCACCTTTTTATTGATCATTTCAACCACCGCCTTAAACTGCATCTGACATATTGAATATCTCAAATTAGTTTTGCCCCGGTGACAATTTTAAGTGTTGACAGGCAGACACAATCCACAACTGATCCCTGGTATCCAGTGTTACAGTTTACCATCCCCACAGTATTCCGATCAATAAAGCAATGGGAGACAACTTTCCTTTCCTATTTTTTTTTTTTTTAAATTAAGCAGCCAATCAGAGAAAGGGAAAGAGGAGGGGAGTTAAAGACTCCAGGGGGTGTCTCTCCTCTAGTAGAAAATGGCACAGAAAGAGCTTCAGCCATATGGGAATATTGGACAGCTTACCACTGCACTAACCAGAGGGAATGAAAAACACTGATCCGTTCAGACAGGAAACTAGACTTTCTATCAGAGGGGTCTTTGTGCCCACCAGGCTGACCTTGTTTCACACTGACTGAGAAAATGTTAAACATCAGGACAGCTTTTCTCACAGATTTCAGGCTTGGTAAGATTCAAAAATCACAATTCATCTTTTTCATTCTGACCTTTTTTTTTATTTTTTTTAAAGTTGCAGGGAGAGATTTCACTGTTTGGTTGTTTGTCAACTCTGAGTTATACATCTGCAGGGTGCTACTTTTTCTGAAATTTTGCTTTAACTAAATTATAAACATTCCTTAAACCTTAAAGCTCCGATCACACTGCCCTCAACGCGTGTTCAAGTGCCCACTTCCAATAAAAATCTAAATGATTGTAAATGCGTGTTTCAGGCTTCAGCATTCAAATTCTCACGTTAACATATCACTGCGCAAGCAGACACCGTTTTCAGTCTCTATACGTACAAAATGGGCATCCACTGAACGAAAGTTAAACCAAGATGAACTTTGACGAATCGGTGACTCAGATTTGGTAGTGACATATGGATGGCATTCCTTTTAATTTTCTGGAAGTGGAAATGGAGGAGAAATTAACAATTGTGATTTTGTGCCAGAATTCTATAAGACCAAGTCTTTGCAATACTGGAATAAAGCTGAGAAAGAAAAAGCCAGGAGCAAGATTCTCGAGATATGTACTACTTTGTTGTTTCCCAACAAGCTTCTTCCAACTGTAAAGGGGGGACATGGGCTAGTTTTGGGTAGTGACAGTCCACTGTCAATACCATGGGCTGCATGCGGTTCAAATGCCCAGAAAATCCAGTAGACATTTGTATGTCATTGAAAAAGATTGCAATTCTAGCTAAATTTTTGCTTCATTCAGTTCATAAATTTAGCCACCAAGCTTTTATTTATAGGTTTCCACTCACACAAAGAAGTTGTAACAATTAAGTATCTTTATAAATGGCTGTCATTTTGGATTTTTCCGTGGCTAACATGTTTTACTTGAAAGAGGGGATCCTAAGGGGCAAATTTGGTATTTGTACCAAAAAATGCATGATTTATCTGAAATATCAACTTAACCTACAAGCTTTTTATCTCAAAAAATGTACAAAAAAACAAGGTTAAAGTTGAGTAAAAGTATTCTGAAGTGAACTCTTACATTTCCGGAGCCTGAAAGTAATGCCCCAACCTTCTGAGCTCCCTGGATCCCCTGGACCGCTCTTTCTTCACCTCAAAGCCACCGCTCTTGAAACTCCATTGCAAGATATTGTCTATATTTTTGATACACTTCCTTCAGCGATATAAATTGCTGTCTACATCAGTCACTATCACGTGAACCCTGGTGAGAAACAGAGAGAACATGGAAGATTGAGGGGAACACATGCTGGGAATAACCTTGTTGTGTGTGAGAGAGAAAACTGTGTGCCTTTGACAGATTCACACTGCACCAAAATTACAGATCCACCGTTTTTGTTAGCTTGTGTATGTCGTTGTGTATTCAAGGGTGAGAAGGTACACACATGCACGTATCAGGAATGTGTGTTAAGGCTGAAAAGGAAAAGAGAATTCCTCAGCATGTGTCAGCAGTGGGTGTTCACAAGACGTGATGGTGCTGGTTTGAGGGTATTTTCTTTGCTTGTATGTTTTGCAGCTCCAATCCATAGAAAAACATTAAAAAATAGTGGGGCGGAAACTGAAAGGGAAGTTACTAGACTACCATCAGTCCAGCATTTGTCTGTGAAGATGCTGAAGAACAAGGCAATGAAAGTGAGGATGGGGCATGAGGAGGAGGGAGAGTGCTTTCACATGTGGAGGCGGCAGGCGGCTCTTGCTGGCTTGTATTCTTGAAGTTATTTGTGGGCGACTGTAATTGAATGTACGGTGAGATGAACAGGATGCCCAGCAACCTCCCACACAGGCCAGGAGTCAGATATGATAGTACTGAAGTGTGTGCTGGATCTGCATATTTTCTTAATCAGTAGTGTGACTACTAACAGAGTACCAAATTTGTCTGAATTTGTGCATAAATGTTGTACTGACATCTCACTTTAAGACCATTTAAGACAACTCGTACACCCTCTTGTAGAGTTTTTGCTTTGTACTGCTTGAGATCCCTTGATGATATGGCATGCTTCACAGACTAATGCGCTCATGCCATTTACTTAATGGAATAACGTTAGAGTAATGTTTAGTGGGTTGATCTTGCTTGTGACAAACTGGATGGTGGATTACAGATTTATGGCTCATGCGCACTGCTGCGGGTAATCTGTTCCAGCTGAAACACTTCCCCAAAGGATACCAATTTTTCTTTGGGGAGATATAGTCAATGAAGCTCAGTGCACCCATCCTCTTTAGATCCAGTTACAGATTTAATCTAAAAATAAAAGTCGCAAACTGATTTAGATGTCAATGATTAAGTAGTGATTTTTATAATTGCATCCATTTGAAATACAATTGTGTAATTTTACTGTAAAATCATTGTGGGAGATGCCCGTTAACTGATGGCTGGTATCTAGCTAATGTTCGTACAGCCTGCCAACCTGAAGATTTCTATGGCAACAACAGAGCTTACACGTGGTAAGTCCTTAAAGCTTATGAGTGGTGTAATGTTTCATAAGCAAACTCATAAATAAACCAACAAATTGGAATTAGAAAGATGCAGTTTCCATAGGAGCGCACAGTATTTGCTGGAGCCGCTGCTGCTGCTGCTGCTGCTTGTGATCGAGCTGCGCCATTAAGGTTTAATGGTCATGTTTCCTCTGTGAAATGGAGCTCCAAACGTTTCGCAGAAGCAGGTGATTTAGTTGAATGAGTGGAATAGATCGAATTACAGATGAAGCAAGAGCTAACTTGCTCCTAGCACGTCAGAATTCTGACCATTTGTCTTTGAAATGACAGAGCAGAGGGGATTTTCAGGTCAATGTACTGAAGACCTTCTCTAAGCAACATTCCCAGTCGTCTTTTTATTAGGATTTTGACATTTTTTGACTACATTTTTAAAAAAAAGTGTTTCTTCCTAGAACAGTTTCTGCAGAGCAGTTAGCCTGCCCTCATCTCCAATAATCCCTTTGATACACTCTTTCCTGCTAGCTTATAGCCCCTCACACCTCCAACCTGACATTACAGATGCAGTAAAAGCTGCAACAAATATTGGCGCTATCGCCATAGAATTTTGAGGCCCTGACTCACGATTAGAATGAATAAAATACCCATTCATTCATTTTCTATACCATTTATTCCCTTTCGGGGTCAAGGGGCTGCCGGAGCCTATCCCGGCCACTTGGGTGAAGGCAGGGGACATCCTGGACAGGTTGCCAGTTTGTCGCAGGGTATGAATAAAATACTTAGAAATTAAATTTTGCAACTTAATTTTCTCTATACACTTCCCCATGTTCATAAAAACTTGCCACAAGAACATGCTAAAACACCAAAAACACAATTTTCATTGGAGTGGTTACAGGTTACAGTTTTTCATCTGTAAAAAAAAAAACACAAGATATTTTAAAAATAACTGTCTTTGTTTAGCTGGTCTCCAATAAAACATGTGGAAAGTTGCATTACCTAAGCGGTAACATATCTGCAGTGAGTGTAGGTCATGTTCTGAATGAAAAAGTTAATCCTGAGGAAAAAAAAAAGATTTATGTGCATAACAGCAACTGCCATTTCTTACCTTAGAAATTATCTTTATTCAGATACAATGATGAGATAAGTGTTTACGCAACTTTTTTACTTAGTTCATGAGGTTATTCGAGTTAAGACGAGTTGAGACGTTCATGCCATCAGAATACTAAACTTTTGTTCACAAACACGTGCAGCAGTAAAAGTAATAAGCAATAATAAAGTGCAATTATACTTTAGTCAGCAAAACAAAACAACAAAAAACTGTGCTTTAAGTTATGTAAAACATGCAATGCTATTTGCTTGAGCTCTACATTCTAGATTCTGCCGCCCTAAAAACAAGTCAAGACAAATTTGAGGAATTGTTCTGTTCCCAAAGCACAAGTGCAGAGATTTCTCATGCAAAATCTGTCCACTAAAAAACCCTGAAATGTTTATTTTATGAGTATTTTTCAATTCGCTCACCCTTTTAACAATTTTGTACTATCATATCTGCCAAGTCATTTTCCAAATACACATCAGCGTGCAAGAAGATGGTTGATTCGCTTCTGCCTCATTTTTTAAGTCAGTTATGAGAGCATTTCCCTGCACACTGAATGATATAAACTCCTCTTTGTTACAATGTTAACCCCTCAATTGGCAACAGGCCTGGTTGAGTACCTGTCCACTTGCAGGATGGTGTTGATGAAAAATGGGCTGGGTGGGGCAAGCTTACCAAAAAAGCTCACAGTGCCCTCTCCTGATGACTTACAGTAAAATCTTAATCACACAACTGTCTATGGACTCTCACACATGTATTAGATTACATACCAAACCTCAGAAGAATAAAGGCAAATATAAAGAAAATGAACTACTTAAATGTAAAATCACTTTGTTTTAATTGTTTATTATACATTTTTTCTCAATTGCTATTCTATTGACTTTCTTTAGTTTTTAATCAAGTATGGATGGATAAATGTTTGAAAATATACTCCTTTTTACAACTACTTTAACATGCAGAACATCACATTCTGTGACTAAAAAGATGACGACATCAGTCATAATTATATTTAACATATTATGGATCATATTAGTAAATCAGGCTTATTTGCAAAAAAAAAAAAAAAAAGAAAAATATCCCAAGTTAGATTCCTCTCAAGTGCAGCTCTTTTGCCTTCAAGAGGTATTTAACTCACGACAGAAGTTAAGCTTGACATCTCATCTTTTTCATCACAATTTTGTCAGAACAAAATTAGAAAAATTCCTTTCTTTTCAACAGGAAAAGATAAAAAGAGCAGGAGCAGTTATGAATGATTTAAAGGTGTTTGGGGAGTCCCCGACCATCGGTGTTATCCAGTCGGAGCAGCAGCAGGATGTAATGACCTATTGACCGTCGCTCCTTCTTGAATTAACGGGCTACGTCACAGGTGAAGGCAGAGTCACAGGGGCATAAATTGTGTTTTTGATTGTAATGTGAGGAGAATATCGACAGTCAGTAAAAGGGTCATGAGGGCGTGGGTTCAGATGAGGACCGATGAGTTAGACGTGTTTCCATGTCAAACTCATCCCAGCAGTCTTCTACATCCACAGATATAAAAGCAGATGGGTGTTTAGTTAGAATATCCTTTTGTTTAGTAAAGACTGATTTTTTTTTTGTTGTTAACAGTGCATCAAAGAATGTCTGATAGTAACTTTTGAAGAGTTTTTTTTTTGTTTTGTTTTTTTTAGGGGGGTTGAAGAAGTCTTCCTAACACGTCTGCAAACTAATGCAAACGTGACAATAATATGGTGCGATGTTTTAATTCTACTTTATCTAAATGAGAAATTCGAGCAGTTTTCAAACTGATGCATAACCCATCATATAAAAATAATAATGAATAGTAATTCCATGTAATAATAATGTAATAGTAATGCCATCAAATGCAAAACAACCAAAAAGATTGTGAATTTTAAAACAACTTAAAAATGTAATCCATATATTTTATTTATAGCTGGAAATTTAAAAAGAAATTGTATACAACAATGTGAAAACTAAAAGTAAAGTTTTCTAAAGAAAGCGCTCAAGCTCAAGCGCAGTCGATTTAGACAAGCAGCAGTGTATCAAAGTGTAACGTTTTGGGGTGCAGCAGATCATACACACAGAAGCCAGGACTTGGTGATTGATGAACGTTTAAGCAGTATAGAACTCAATTATTAAAACAAAAAAAGCCTGCTGTTCATTTTAGAGGTGTGTATTGGCAAGAGTCTGGCGATACGATATGTATCGCAATATACCACAAGTGTCACTCCTTCTCATCAGGAGCCCACTACAAAGCACCACAATCCACATTTTTATATGGTACTGCAATCTTTTTCGGTTTGGTACACATCTCAAGCAAAAACCAAGTAGTACATGTCTCATAACAACAAAAACTGTGAGGCTGACTAAACATTTAGCATTTAACACAAACTGATTCTCACGAGATCTAGTTTTGGTGGCTCAAGGAGGCTCAGTGTGCTGTGCTGCCAACTAGCGGTCGGGAGTTTGAGTAGAAAACAAGACTCATAATTCAATAAATAGCATCTTGACAGCAGTTAAATCGACACAAATGTCGTCAAATGATGTATACCGATATATATCCAATGATATTTCCCTACACCCCTAGTTTATGTGATAGAAAAATACTACAAAACTGTACTTTCTATAGTCAGTGTCATGGACGACCAGTTCTTAGTGACCTATCTTGTTAAGACAACATAATTTTACTTCATAGGTAAAAGGAAAACAAAGTATTTTTAAAAGGAAACTTTACCTCCAAATTCCATCAGTTACACATTAGAATATAAACATGATAACAACATTAGGAGCTATTTTCCATCAATTAGAAGAAGTCAGCATGTCTATTGGTTAAGAAGTAATCATGCTTCACTTGTGAACAAGTGTGCACTGAGTGCATGTCTGAGTACCTCTCACCTGTGTGATTCCAGCGTGAAGGGTGCTTCAGTCAAATGTTGTTCATTTCCACCACTCAACTCACTCAGAGCTGCATTTGGCTAAACACTTGGCTGCCTGAACAGGTGGCAACATGAAGAGCCAAACCAGCCATTTAGCTCTCCACTGGGCCTTCCATCATGCCTTTACATTTTAGAAAGCGGAGGATAAACTCGACTAACATGTGAGTGGCACAATTTTAAACTGCTATTGATCTCATATGAAGGACATTTTCCCCCACAGTTTTCACATCATACCTAACCAGTTTTTCTGCCTATGCTGATCAAATGTTGACATTTTCTTCAGTGATAAAACAATAATTGAGATAAAATAAAAGGGAATTGGAACGAAAACTAAAATTCATCCAATTAGAACAGCTCTGACGAATAACCTTTAATTTAGTTGAATCTAAACAATTTCCTCCATAGATTGTGTGTTACATTAAATTGGAAAAAAAAGATTTGTTTTGTTTGTGTGTTTTTGAATATATATTTTTTAACTGATGTACTCTTATTTTTTTTTTTTAACTACAGAAGCAAAAAAAAAAAAAAACTACACACAGGCTCGGTACTAACCTCTACTCATAAAACCTATAAGATGACCTGCCATCAAAAATTGAAACGATACGTGTTGGTGTCATAAACATGGTATGTTAGGGTTTGTTTTTTTTTCTCGTCACAGTATCAATGACCTGTTTTGTTCTTCCTACTTACTATACTTACAAACATTACAGAGAAAAACATTGTGAAAGTATTAAAATTGACCAGTATGAACTGTTTTTGTTTTTTCGTGAGTGAATTCCTACGACAACAATAAGTACGACAAGAAGTACAAAACAGCAAAGTCTGTGCATGACCTGGACGCTCATGTTGTGGCTATGGTCAATTTTGTGGTACGCAGTATGTTCTGGGTTATTTTTTTTATGATTTAAGAAAATGTTTGGGTTTTTTTTTCAATAAAAGTTTTTCTGTTTTTTTTTAATGATTCATTTTGTTTTTCTATATTTTTGAGAAATGTTTTCATGATTTTTGTTCAAATGTTTTCTGTTTTTGAGCTATATTCTTTTTTAGTGTTTAGAGCTAATTTTTTAAGACTTCAACAGTTGTAGTCCTCTTGAGGTCGAGTCACAGCGACTGGACTTAAAAATGTCTTTCTCACGAGACGCCAGGATGAATGAGAACCTTCACAGACAACAGTTGTAGTTTTAAAGCTGAGAAGGACAAACATGTTGGTTTACTAAGAGGAAGAGTAATATATTAGGGATTTCCATAGAGTTTGTTTTTTACAATAATAAAAATGTGATGTTTTAGGATTATTTACTGTGAGAAATTTTTTGGGATGTTCTGGTGAACTTTATTGACAGTCCCTGCCTGCCTCTGCAGCTTCACATGCATCAATGTAAAGACAAAGCCCAAAACAGGCGGATTCTGTTAATCAAAGAACTCAGACTATAACTCATTTTCTGCATTACCACAAAAAAAAACAATAAAATGTTTGTGGATAAAGTTAGTTGGAAGAACAAATCAGACTGGCAACATCGTGACGAACATATAAACAAAACAAACATGGATGATGTCTGTAACACACACACATTATGGCTTTTCAACTAATAATTGCAGTTCATCTTATAGTTTAAAGTACTAGTAGTTCTGTGTTTTTGTAGACCTTAAAAATATATGCAGTAAAAAATAGTACCAAAAACAACAAACTCAAAGGAAAAACTTTATTTTTTCATATACAGCCAAATGCTTCTAGAGCACGAGTCAAACTCAAGGCTCAGGGGCCAAATGTGGCCCCCCATGTCATTTTATGTGGCCCGCGAGAGCATAAAAGTTTTTAATTTCTTAAACTAAATTTTTTTTTTAGTTGATAATATATTATGTATGTGTAGCTGCAGTTATAATTTTTCAATGTTTGCAGGTCTTATGTGTGTATGCAGACAAATTGTTGTCAACCAACCATCAGTTGGATGCAAGGCTGTGTGCAGCCTTTTTTTTGTAAAATGTTACACTATAATGCATGTTCTTTCTAGCTCAATTTTATGTTATTGTTCTTTACTCACTCAGACAGTTTGATCATTTGGGTTTTAATAAGCGGGCTCAAATTAAAAGGATTTAGGCTAGAGTAACAAGCTTTGTATGCAACAGTAAGTGTCACTTTAAAAAGTTATAATAAATATATAATGCATTATTTAACATCAAGGAGTAGCTACGTTTATTTTTCATTGCATTTTGTTACATGTATAAGTTATATCTGGCCCTTTGAGGACAACTGCTATGCTGATGTGGCCCTTGGTGAAAATGAGTTTGACACTCCTGCTCTAGAGTGTATTTTCCTGTGTAGATTTAATTATGAAATATTTTTCCTATTTTTTGCCTGACATCTTCGGTTGACAAAATGAGTGAAACGGAGCAGCTTTTAAAAGGAAAACTTTGAAAGACTAAAGAAGATGGAGGAGTGCAGTTTTTAAAGTAACTGTGAACACAAGCACAAAAGCTGGTGCTACAACAACCTTTTGTGGAGCGAGCATTACTTCAAAAAAGGTCATGAGTTGACATTTATTCTGGAAAACTATATCAACAGGGTTGGAGATGATGAAAACTGGATCTAGTTTATATCACGAGGGATATAAAGGAAAGCAAAGCTTGGAACCTGAAAAATGCACCTTTGTTCTTCAGCGGTTTGATTAAACTAGTGTCTGCGGAGGAGAGGATACGTAAATAATTGTGTCATTTTGTCTCGATAAAACACTGGTCTAACAAAACTAATTACTTGGATAAACCTGTGGAATTTTTAAGGCCGTCTCCCCTAAGAAACTCTAAAAAGAAAAAGAAAAAAGTGCATTTTCGACATAATTGGCTTTAATGTCATTGGGCATTTTGCATGTTCGGCTGAAAGAATAATGGCCAAGGAGGCTTGCTTGATCACTTTAAGAAAACAGACAAAAGTTGTGTAAAGATCAGTCAAATAAATTTCTAAAGTTCTGTTTTCTCGATGTTCCCAACTGTTACATCCAAACAGCAACTAAAAAGTTCAGACTGAGGAATTAAAGATGGAGTCAGTCGGGTGTGAGGAGGTCTAATCCTGTGTGTGCTTGTTCATACCTTGTGTGTACGTACCATGGGCAGCTAAGCAGAGCAGCTGTGGTCAGACTTCTGCCTGGAATCACAAAGCCAAAAACAGATAACGGTGCAACTCAATTCCACAACGGCGTTTGGTCCCAAGCCAAACGGCGGTTTCCAGGAGGCTTTTAAGCCTCTTACAGGACTGGCTTCTACTCCTCCCTCATCCAAGTTTTAATTTTTCCTCCCCCTCTTTCATTCCCCTATTCATTCATCCATTTTGTAGTTGTAATAGTGTTGACAGCAAGGGCAGACATCAACAACATTAGCCAAACGAGGAGACAGCGGAGTTAAATTGATGAAAATATAGCCCTTACCAATTTACACAAGCAGGAAGGGTGAAGCAGGCACTCGAGTTGTCAAATAAGTGAAAGCAGGTCTTAAAAAAAATGTAAAAAAAAAATTGAAATAAGGCTACAATAAATGATACACCAGGTGGGACGGAAACAGCAAAAGTTTTAACAGGTTTCTTCAGGGTGTAAACGACTAACTATTGGAAGGATCAAAGCAAAGCAACAGTCCCTCTGACCAAAAAGTGTGTGAATGCAAGCTTCTCCCATGCTTAAGTTGTATTTCAGATTAAAGGTGGCACGGATGTCTTTTGTCTCTCTTGTCAGCATCTGGCAGTTATTGCAGACCTCCATCCAAGCAGAGTGATTGCTTTCCAGCCGCCTGTCTTCACACGGCCAGCCCAGATCCGAGCCCTCAGCAGCTACAGGCCTTGTCACATTTAATAACATTGGCCCTAAAGATTTTTAACTGACTTCCATTGCCATAAATTCTCCCACTGAACAATTATTGATTAAATGCTTTCTCTTTAATAATGGAAAGGCATAAATCTTTCTCTTCATGAGAGACGTGAAATGTAATCTGATCAGAGTCGTGCATACCTGCATCCCTCATGATTTCAATCAGTAGAGGTATGTAAAACAGGGAAAAAGCCTAAAAAGAGGCAAAAATGAAAGGGGGAAAAATGGTGCAGCTGCTATTTCGAGCCAACCTCTTCTGAGGGCAATTTACCTGCTGATGGCAATAAAAGCTAAGTGCAATATTGATTCCTGGCTTGTGTTTTCCTTAACAAAACAAACAAACCCAACAGAGTAGCATAAGTAGAAGACAAGTGTTGACCAACAAACCTTTGTTGTTAGAAGCTCCAACAGCATCAATCCCTCAGTATATTTTTAAATGTTTCAAAATGACCATTTTTAATAAAATGCCAAAAAAATGTTCGGTCCTTTTAGTGCCATTTTTTCAGTTTTGGCTTAGTGCCAGAAACTAAATTATTTTAGAAATTATTTTCAAATCAAAGGGAATCGCTTTATAATGCCCTGATTAATTGGAGCTACAACAAAAAACTGCAGTTTAAACTTAAGTTGTGTAGTCTGGCTTTACTGTTCATTTATGTCTTAATGCCTGAAAAGCCCATGTTCATCTGTTCAGATTAACATAAGTAGGATTTTGCCGTAATTAATCCAACTTCAATATTACAATGTTGTGGAAGCTATTGACGACAAGGTCCACGTGCAAGAAAGACCAAAAACTTTCTGATGACAGAAAGTGGAGGTCAGCAGGTACAAAACAAATGCAAGTGCGGATGTCTACAACTCTTCTGAAGAAAAAGGTCTGAAATGGTTCTAGTAAAATCATTTTTTAGCAGTTTGCAATTATAGCTCTTCAGAATTCACATGCAGCATTGGCTTTTTAGAAACTGCTTCCCAACTGTATTCAAGACTTCTTATCTTTGCCCAAAATCTCCCTGATTGACAGCTGTGATCGACACGCCTCCTGGCTTCTCTGGCTCAGGAGCTGCTCTGTCTCTGCCTTCTGTCAGTAGGTGATTAATATTTATCTCTAGTTGATTAAAAAGTGCTACAAGCTGCAAAAAGGCTCTCCACTGGTTCTAGTTCCATCTGTGTGAGTCTGAAAAACTAATCAGGTGAGAGTCCTGAAAACAGTGTCATTGTTCTTGTTGAGATCTTAGTTTAATCTTAAATTTTTATCTTAAGTTCAAATAGAGATTGGTAGGGTGGTCCTGAAGATCATTATGACAATTGAAAAGCAAAACAATAAAAAAAGAAGAAATATCATTTTGGAAAACAAAAGTGCTTTACAGAAATCAAAATGAAAGGTTAAAAAATGTAATCACATTAAGAAACCGTATAAGGTAGGTATTATGGGACATGACTGACTGGACGATGCGTTTGAGTTTTAAAGACAGAAAACAGAAGGAGCCGTGGTAAAGAGTTGACAGAGGAATCACCTAACTTTTTTAGTGGCTGTAGTCAGAGGTTTAAAGAAATATTGTCTGTCGGAAGATTTTCTAATGATAAATAACTAAATAGAAGGTAAACAAATGTCGTCATCCAATCAGTGATGTCCCATAATACCTAACCTTTCCAGTTTCTTATTTTGTTTCTTTTTTTAAGTACTTTATTTCTGGGATTTACTTTTGTTTTCCCAAACATTTACTTTTTCTTTTATTTCCTTTTTTCTCTTCTGGAATAAATTTTTGCTGTATGGAATTCTGTTGTGTTTTCTGTTATTTTATTTTTTTTATCATTTGTTTTGTGTTTGTAAATGCTGTTATGATTGTTAATATGTTTTTGCATCGAGAGATTTGTTGATGCAATTTGCACTTCAGGGCCACCGTAGACTGATCATGAAATAGCCAACAGTTCAAAGCTAGTTCTGTATCAAATGTGGATACATTTTGACCACTGTTACTGCTTGTGTTCTTTTTCATTGCAAAATGTAAATATTTTAAAACATTCTACAGAAAATTACTACGCAAAAAACCCAAATTGGCCTTCTCTCTGTGATGAGAGAGCTAAACACCAGACCACCATGCAGCCAAGATATTCCTTTTAAACTATTCCTCTACACATTTAGAATTCAAACCCAAATACTAAAATGACATACTATTTTCAGTTATAGCTTCTAATATATTTCATTAAATGTCACCAAATAATGGAAGATCATTGAATATGCTGTAAGTTATCTTTACAGATTGTAACGTCTACACGGACCTTCTCTAAATCTTTTTGTTTACTGGAAGTTCACTGTCTTCATAAGGTTCAAGGTAACACGTGGCCACATCTACAAACTGTAACAGTGGGGTAATGAAGTGGAGAGGTACATATCTGTCAAACTTTGAGCTGAACAACCCTGTGCTTCCCAAATCATCATTACAGGACAACATTCATCTCAACTTACTGGGCTGCTGAGTCCAAGGAGCAAGGCAACACCAAACACCACTGTGCCCTTGAAGGAGTTAATCAATGAGACCTCACAGGACACTAAGGAATGTTGTGGAAGGAGGGAGAGTCTTGGAAAAAAAAAAACATACGAAGGGATGTGTCTGCTGGGAAATGGAGGTCAATACCAGATCATTAAGCAAGAGGTTTTCTTCAGCCATGATGGCTTCAAACGCTTGCACTGAATTCACGTGTCATCTTAATAATTTGAGGATTGGTTGAAGCTATAGATCTGTGCTCAGATTAATGTTGGCTGCTGTCTATTTTAATTTGTGTGTGAAGACATACACTGAAAGTCTCTGCTGGTTTGTGAAGAAATTGTGTGTCTTCCTCTAAATCATCTCACAGAGCACCTCAAGACAAATGCATTAAAATGGCTGACAATTATATCATGGAATACAATGTGAAATCTGATGTTTGAATAAGCAATGCGGCCATGATTAGAAAACATCCCCCTAAGCCTACGTTCACACTGCCCTGGGCAACATGAGTTTAAGCGGCCACTTCCAATAAAAAAAGTCTGTAAAACGTGTGTCAACAGGCATTTCGGGTTTCTGCATTTAAAACTCTCTTGTTCATATTTAACTACGCAACTTTTAACAACCGTTATCAAGCTCTGGATAACAAAACATGTGGCCATCAATTGCGTGTTGCCATTTATTCCACATCCAACTTTTACCAATCATGGACTTGGATTTTGTAGTGACGTATGGATTTGGTTTATGTGGTGAACACAGACACAGTGACAAGCCAGACGACGTCTGCGCTTGTTTTCCAAATAAAAATTAAGCAAGGCCACTCTCCTAACATGATGGTAATCCACATCCGGCATTGCAAGGACACTAGCAATAAGATGAACAATTTCTGTTTCATGTCCAAATAGTGAGATTTCCACCGCGTCGACATTTTGCACCAACTGTTGTTGCTGGGCATGGGCTAGTAAACAGTAGATAAAAAAGGGAAGCCTGCTTGTCTAATGTGAGCACAATGGGCTAAACATGCGTCAAATGCCTGTTGTGTATGTGGCTTCAGAAGTGATGCTTGACAGCAGCGGTTGTATGGATTACTTGCATGTTGGACTAGCACATCGGAAATCAGGGGACCAACTATGTAGTCATAAGGTAGCCCAAGTCTGGTTTCCCTTGTGCCGCTCCACAGCCTGGATGAAATGCACAGGTGTGTCCGGAAGGGCATCCGGCTCCACCTGAGCGAATCAGTGAAAGCCGAGTTGCTGTGGCGACCCCTGAAGGGATAAGTTGAAAGGTGAACAACAACATACTATTATGCCAAAAATTGATGCAAAAATAAGTTTTGAAAGAAAAGCACAAGCAAGATTCTCCTTTCAATGCAGAAACTAGTATTTTCAGGAAGTCACAGGCAGCAGTTTTCATAGCAAGGACATTATCTTCACTATTTAGCAGATGATCAAAAGACAGAATCTAAATGTAGTTAAGCATAAAAATTAAAAGATGAGATGCACAAACACCTTCAGCAGGTTGGCCTCATGAACCTTTGAACACAACTAACCTTTTCTTTTGATCAGCGGTGAATAAAGATATCTGCTTCAATCCTGACAAAATCTTCAAGGGTAAAGGGTTTGAAAAATAAGAACAAGTAGAAACTTTAAACAGCACAATATTTCCCATTTGTTTTATTTTTTGAAGATGCATGCTTTACCATGACAATTCTGATTAGTAATTACTAATAAAATGATTCTTGGCAGGGAAGGGACCACCAGAGAAGATTTTGTGTGGTTTTGAAATGATTAGATGATTTAAACCACTGGGGAGGAACCAGCAGCTCTGCCAGCAGTAAAAACTGGATCTCACAGCTTTTGAGGACTTGCAGCGAAAGGGATCAGGATGGAGATTCAAATACAACTGTCAAGCTGGTAATGTTCCGAAACAGTTGATCTTCCCCAAGCTAGTAGTGCCAGAAAATTCAAGATCTCAAAAGTTATTTTCTCCTCAGAAGTAATGATAAAGCTAATTGTGCAAATTTGGTTGTCCACAAAAGTTGCATTTATTCTAATATTTACAGCAAAAATGTGCAAGTAAATACATTTTTTTTTAAAAACTGTCAAAAGTTCCTATTTTTTCCCCAAATGACCATGCAGAGCCCCAATATTATTGAAGAAAGGAGCTGGCCACATTGACCGTCTCATCATGTTATTTTAATTCAAAGAAAATGCAATTTTATTGACTAAATGGCAATTTTTACTCAATGAAGTTCTTGTTTTTTTGTTTTGTTTTTTCCATAAGTTGAAATTGTCATGGTCATGTTTTGACACGGAAAAGGTAAAAAAGAACTAAAAAAAGCAGTTATCCCTGAATGCTTACACTGCGTATTATCCCCTTTGTAATACAGTCCCCCTCTCTCTCTGCATTGTTGAGTTTTAATGATTGACATCATAATGGGCTGAGCTAAATTATGATAGAGGTCAAATTAGAATTTAATCATCTCCCTCTTACCCCATGTCCCTTGAGGGCAAAATGAATAAACATGATTTTGTATTAGAGTGATGAGCTGGTTACACAAAAGTCGCGATAACTCTCAATTTTTTTCTTTTGTTGCAGCTTCAAAGGGGGTAGAAAGAAGCAGAGCTGGTGATAAGAAGAAGAGGAGTATAAAAGATGAAGTAGATAGGAAGCAGACCACAGTCATCTGGCAGTATAATGTTCCACAACAATCTTGGCAGGGTTTTGTCAGATTTGATCAAAAGCTGTTTTCTCACATGTTATTGGTCATATCAGTCATTCTGACGTGTTGGTTTTGAACCATGAATAAAATACGATGCTCTTTGCTAACCTGTTATTCTAATTGATGACCATCTGACAATTTCAAACATAACAAGGATATCATACCAATATCTATATTATTTCACAGAGACAGACCCGCTTAAGATTTATTGGTGATGGATTATAGATTTCTACAGTAGAGTTTAAATATCCTTCAGTTATAGCTGACACTTTACACAATTTAGAAATCTTATTCAAACTCCCTGATTTGGGTGAGATATTTTGAAAATACATTTGATTTTATTGACTTTTTAATTACTCTATTAATTCTACACTTCTAATTCTATTAATTCAACTTCAATCAATAGCGTATTTATAAAAAAAACATTACAGGACAAGCTGTCATTTTATTAGAGCTCATATTTGTAAATTATAAAAGGCTTTTTTCTTTTTTTTAATTGGCAGGTGGTTGAACCCATAGGCCAACTAAACAAAACTTTGCCAAATCCAGCTCTCCTAGCATAAAACTTTATATTGGGCAAAGTAAACGCTGGTAAACCTACACTACAGATAGAGTTCAAGTTGAGTCCAATATGTAAGGCACCTAAAGTTATCCAGTGTGAGATGGACGCCATCTTTACCAGTTTTTCCCATAAGGTAATTAAGAACTATAGGATTTAGAAAACACTATTTAGTCCGAAAAAAGTTGAAGGACATCATGCTACAAAACCAAGTACAAGAAACACAAAGCTTCTTTTCCAAGTGCAACTGTAGTCCTGGTTACCTCTATTCGCGTTAACTGATTGTTATTGTCTAAATAATTTGGTAATTTGTACAAATATCTTTAGACAGTCTGTCTATGGAGTCACGTGTCGGTTCACATAACTACCAGTATGTGTAAGGGTCATTGTTTAACAAATTGGTGGCAAACCACAATGATACTTTTCTACCATGAACCAATCCTTAATTTCCAAACCGTGCAAACGTTTCACTCCCTAGATTCTTTATCTGAAACAGACAAAATCTGGGTGGTTGAAACGGAAATGTAACTCTTCAAAGTATAT
The DNA here is from genome assembly GCA_023969325.1 of Oryzias curvinotus. Taxonomy (NCBI): domain Eukaryota; kingdom Metazoa; phylum Chordata; class Actinopteri; order Beloniformes; family Adrianichthyidae; genus Oryzias; species Oryzias curvinotus. The sequence goes on from CM043709.1 coordinate 17,324,780, forward strand.
AATAAGTCCCTGTTATAAAGCCCTCACTTACATGAATCACATCTTGTATTTTATTGATACCATATCAGTGAAGCTGGTTATCTCCTGTGTTAGCACAGAGCTCCTACTTCCATTTATGACTGACTTGAACCCAAAGATTTTAGATGTTGAAGTTCCTCAACTGGCCACTGGAGGCTGGTGGCAGGTGGGAGCAAATTCCTATTTGCTCATGTCAAAAGTCTGATTTAATCACAAACAAAAAAAAGAACTCAAACATGTGCAGCCATGTTCCAAAAACTGATCTCACCTGTTTTATTTGTACAAATGTGGTGAGGTAATTTTACATATTTTTTCATATTTCATATTTTTCATTACTAAACACCCCCCCAACAACAGCGCACAAACTTGTGCAGTAACGGTGGGTGAGACTAGACAGAAAATAGGATGCTTTCTTTGAGTTTAGGAGAGTCAAAAACTGTCGGATAAGTGATTGTGGTTAAAAACAGACTGACACATTTGTCCTGTTCTTGTGTGTGAAAATGAAATGATCAAAAATAATCATTTTCAAAACAGATTAGATGCAATTCTACAAATGAGGGAGATTATGGAAGCACAAGGATCACAAATATAAGCAGATGGGTGCATGCAGTCCTCCCTAATCAACAACTTCCTGGTTGAGGGCTGAGCTTTACCAATCACTGACAAAAATACTTCTATTTCAAAACAACTATAGTAGTTTCAGTTTGTATACTTGCAGTTGTGGGCTCCGGGCACTCCGGTTTCTTCCCGCAGTCCAAAAATATGCTTCTTAAGTTGATTGATTACTCTATATTGTCCCTAGGTGTGAGTGTGTATGGGTGTGTGATTGTGTGGCCCTGTGACAGCCTGGCAGTCTGTCCGGGGTGTAACCCGCCTTCGCCCAACAGTAGCCAGGTTAGGCTCTGGCAGCTCTGTGAGCCCAAAAGGGATACAGCAGTTTAAGAAAATGATGGATAGATAGATGGATACTTGCATTTGCACCAAATCAAGGTTCAGCGTTGATGATAGGTCCACAATTTTCAAACTGGTATGACTTCAGTTAACACTTAATGACAACAAAATCCCTCTGGTGATTGGTTTTAAAATGGTCAGACTGTCTCAGCAATTGTAAGAGGAAAGAAATATTTAAAAAAAAATACAAAACCACACTAGACAAGAAGGGAACAAGCACAGCAGGAAGTTTCCAGCACAGGTGTACAGACCAGTGAAAAACCTTCCACAGCTACTTGTGAGATATAAAAGTCAAAGCACCAAAACTGATCCAAGGATGTCAGGCCTGTTACACCATGACCATGCTGTAAAAAAAGGAATAAATAAATAAAAGAAGATGAATATTTTTACTGAAACAAGCCTGAGACTGTATTAGGCACTTCCTGAACCACAGGAAAAGCATGTTACTTCGAAAAGAATAAGAAGAAGACAATAAAAACGTCACTCACTCAGCTCCAGCCCACCAACAGAACCTTTGCTAGCCCTGTGTGCACAAACTGGAGTTCTGGAGTCATTTGTCAGAAGACCTGAGAAAACAGCTAGCAGCAGCTTTAGTTTGGATGCAGAACTTTATCTAATCCTAACCCAACGCTGACTCTTGTACACGGTTGGCTATTAACCCCAGGGACAATATCCCAGTACAATTAGAACAACAACAACAACAACAAAAAGAAAAATGAGGAAAAACACAAATGGGCAGGAAAAACTTTGGGAATCACAGCAGCACAAAAAAATGATGATTGAGGGTTCCTCTTTGCTGAACAACAAACTTTTTGTTTCCGAGAAATAATAAAGTCAAGACTTTTTGTAAAGGAATTCACTGTGCACACAAGTGATGAAGAGAAAGACAAAATATTAAATTAGAGGACAAAACTGAAGAAAAATAAAACATAAAAAAAGCACAGCCAAGAAAATGGAGAGTTGAAGCACAACCGCTAGTCAAGAGTTAAATGGCACATTCATCTTGATGACAAAAGGCCCCAAGTAAATACCTGAGTGTATACAAATTTTAAACAGTACATTTTTAAAGATCTGGATAAAAATATTCATTTCTCTAAAATGTTGATTTTTCTTCTGATGGAGAACCAGAAGTACTGTACGTTTGAAAATCCAAATGAAAATTAGTTTGTTCTGGAAATGCTGCGTAGAATAAGTACCCCATAATTACATCCCAACATTTCTGAAATAACATTTTTCTTGGAAAGCACAAAATGTATTTATATCTAAAATGAAAAGAGAATTCCTTCATAAAAAAGGAAAAAGATTTAAAAGCCCATACTGTGTCAAAATCTGGCTACAGGAGGAAGGTTGTTCCACAAAAGAACATTTCATCAGAACATGAAAAGCAGCTGGAACAATAAGTTTAAACCTCATTGTAGAAAAACAAAGGCACCTTCAATGCACACCAATCTCAAATGGAATTAGAAATTCAAAGCCAAGAGTTCATAAAGGAGAAAAACTGATTGGCACAGCGGCCAGAGTATAGTTATGGCACTGCAGCCAAGAAAAAGACCATAAGAGGGACTTACTGGTTGAAGATCTTCCTGAAAGAGAGGAAACAGAGAAAGCTTTAGAAGTCTGCTCACTTAAGCTTGAACAAATTTAAAATCAGATTTGAGTTTTGTTTGATTGAGTCCAGCACTCTGACCTTAGATTTGTCCAAATAAATAGGTTAACACATTTATGGAAAGTCAGTTTTGCTGCTCTGGTCCTCAACAGGGATGATAATTAACAACCTATCCGACATCTGAGTACTGGAATGAAATCAGAACCTGATGACCCACTTCATGCCACCACCTAATGCAAGCTAGAAAAATGTTTAAATTTCTTATAAATGAATAAATTAACATGATTAATAAATAGATTTTCTTTTTGTGCTTTATTATTATGCCTTTTATTTTAAGGAAGATTTTTATAGAATGCCTTTGCTTTAAATTCCATTAAATTGTGAATCTTTCAGAACGTCAAAATAACTGAATGGAGTCATTAGGGAATCTAATGAAACAAAAAATAATCTTAGGTTGTGTCTGAATTCTTTTAATACTCACTACACGGTGCACTATATAGGCCCTGGACATTTCCCAGAAGTCTCTGCAAAAACCCAGTGTGTATCAGTGCTTACTAGGTTGGGGAATATTGACCACAATGCATTACCTTGGAATATGTTTGGGAAAAAGATTTATTTAAATTTTGTTGTTTTTTTAATAAACCATCGTTTTCATTATCTGAACACAGTAGATTCTGAAATAGTCGCTCTAAAAGGTTCATATTGTCACGGTGCTCCGGCTGCTACCCCTCCCCTCTCTGCTCCTTCATTGGAACCAGCTGACCTGCATCTTCTCATCACCTGGCAGACCTTCTTAAGGAGATCCATCCCAGCATACTACGCCAGTCCGTTATACTCACTCCGGTGCTTACGGCTGGCCTCAGTTCTAGTAACTTCGCTCTAGCAAAGTCAAGCCTAGTACTTACCCTTGTTTCATGCCTTCAGGTCTTCTCACCACTGGTCACGCTGGTTCCTCGCCTCGTTCCTGTACGCCGTCCTCGGCTCCTCGCTCTAGACTGTGCTCGCCGTCCTCGGCTCTTCGCTACAGACTGTGCTCGCCGTCCTCGGCGCTCCACCTCGTCACAGGCTGTCTACGCCGTCCTCTGCTCCTCGCTCCAGTCTGTGCTCGCCGTCCTCGGCGCTCCACCTCATCACAGGCTGTCTACGCCGTCCTCGGCGTTTCTCTTATCCACAACTCTCTTCAGATTAAAGCTTCTGACTCTGCCTCGTCCCCTGAGTTTCTTCCGGGTTCCAGCATCTGGGTCTCCATTGAGTTCGATCATGACACATATCTATTTGATTTTCACTTTGTGAAATCTGTGACATCATGTTGTCCAGTAAAAAAATATATATATATTATATTATATAGTCCTGCACTAGTTTTTTTAAGTAGTTAGGGTGGGATTTCGGACTCAGCCTCAGCCCTTAAAGTTGTTGGTCTCTACTGTTAAGGGGAAAGACGAAAACTCAGTTTCCTAATCATAATTCAAAATAGAGCAAAAAAAATGGATTATGAGTAGCAGAAGAAATAAAAGGCACATGAATATAACTACAAATCACAAATTGATAGTGAAATCTGAGAACAGTTTGCTACAATTAAACTCAAACTTTTTGTTCTTGCAAATGTCAAAAAGGATACATCACCCTCAACAACAGGTCAATCTGACCTTTCCAGATGAAGAAGGAAAATGGTTTTGTTTATTCTAAGGCCGCAGGATTATGAACAGGATTCTGTTCTTCAGGGCAATTAGACCCTAAAAGGCCTCTGAGCCGTCTCAGGATTTTGAGGATGACAGATTCTGGTTGTGATCTGACAAAAAGCTCTGCTGCTTTTTTTTTTTTTTTTTTTTTAAACCAACTACATTTTCTCTCTACAGTGGCTTCAAAACTTCCAAACAAGCCCCAATAATAATTTAAATTTAAAATGAAATGAACATGTGACAGACTATTCTTTTATTTGTTAAACAAACTTGGTAAATGAAGCACAACTATCCAGATGTTGAAGATTCTCATTTAACCAGGGGACATCTTGTAATTGAGTCATGGTATCTTCTCTTGAAATGTTTTACCACTTATCCAAGTAGCGTAATCACCATCCACATCAGTTTGTTACATGACAGCATTTTGTCTGACATTTGTCTGCATTTTGTGTTTAGAATTTCAATTGTGGAATCCCTTTTCTATTGAGTCTTTTTAGAAATAGTTTGAGGCAGGTTATTAAAAAAACATATCATTAGGTACCTTAGCGTTTCACCCTTTTTTTTTTTGTATAAGTCTACCAAATGTTAACAATGATTTTCCTTCTGTATTTAGATTTTATCATCTTTTTTACTTTGGAAACTATAAAATGTGTAAAAACTAAGCCATGAAAGAAAAGGTTATCAAAACTACTACTACTTCTACTAAACATAATATTAATAATAAAATCACATTATTATAATAATTAATAAAAAAACATTTCCTTAAGTTCACAAAGATAAAGTGAGGGGTAACAATTCTTAAATATTTTATCTAAGTAAACATGACCCAATGAACTTACATCAGTTGGTCTCAAAAATGTGTTTATAAGTGCCAAAATTAAATAAAAAAAGTATGAAATGCATCAACAATCGAGTAATTCTTTAAATTCTCAAAGTTAAACCCTGGCAATAAGTGAATACATAAGCATTCCCCAGCTGTAAATCATAGGCATGAAATAAGACCTATTAGTAAAGAAATATAGAAATGGGTAAATTAAAAACCTTTATAGCCCTTTAGTTGGGATGTTTTTCATTCAGTTTGTTAGCTGCTGAGAATCCACATTTTGTATAATTTTGTGTAAGCACAAAGCAGCTTTTTTAAGCAACAGAAGAAAGCCAACAATAATATAAGATGTTTGCAAATTAATCCCCATTGAAGTTATTCAAGCATTAACATTGTATGAAACACATAAACAAATCAACAGTTGACCTAGCAGCTTCTCTCACCTGAACATGAGACAAACCACATGATGCTGAACTGAATACAATCGCCTGAACCACATTACTGTAATGAGTCCTGGGTGTAGCTGGGGCGGACATACGACCTGCTGGTTTTCAGGGATGAGGTCCAATTCCTCCTTCAGTTCATGAAGTAGAACTACATTTTTGCCCCTTTAATGTAGAAGGTTTGCCGAAAGGTTTACCTCACATAGAAATATGTTTAAAATAAAACTTTTTTTTCTCCATTTTATTTAAGCCAAATCCACAAATGAAGGATACAAAATTGTTTCTTTTTCCAACTTATGGTTTATTCCAGCTGCCTACAATCACATTTGTGTATGTTCAAATTTATATACAAATATGAGTTTTTGTAAATATGTTTAGGATCGTTTTTCAAAAATATTAAGTTGCTTTACATTTTTGAAAATAGCTGAACGTTTAATACCTTTTTTGTAGAAATGAGAAATAAGAGAAGCAGATTTCTTTAAAGCTTTCACTTTGTCATACAAGATAATACCAAAAGCAGCATTGCCTTTATTGAGTTTGGAGACATTTTATTTATTGAAGTTACAACAGAAATGGTTGCATGATCTGAAGAAAGGACAAAAGCTCATCAGGGGCACTTCCAGCATCCAACCTAAAAGGCAGAGAGGAGGGATGGAGGGATGGAGCCAATGGCCTCTGCTAAGGTAAGAGGACTGCAATATTTAAATAGGAAAGTATAAGAGAGCGGCATGATTCGATCTTCAATATAATTTTTTTTTCCAATAAAAATACACAAACATGGTAGAAAGTCATGTCAGAGATCTCACATAAAATTCATGCACATTAGCAGAAAAAAAGTCCAGGAGCATATTTCTTTTCATTTTTCTTTCTACCTGCACCAGGGCAAAATAAGTATTGTCGAGCAGAGGACACACTTGTTATATAGCTGAGGCAATTCTCCTCAGAGAATGAGTGTTTGTCAGCGATGTCGTCCATTCCACTTAGAGGCGGGAAACAAATGCTGGTAATATATCTAATACCCCTGGAGATCATCTCACTGCAGGCCGGAGGCAGCCAATCATTCACAGGGGCTTACAGGCCATGCAGGAAAATAAATAAATTAATAATTTGATATCAAAAAGAAGGGCAGCCTCGCACTTTAGTGGGCAATAAAACATGTTGGGGTGTGGGAGGTGGCAGCTGCTGCCCAGAGAAAAAAAAAGGATACTTATAGAATAGTGTGTGTGGTGGGAAAGGGAGAGCACGAGGAAGCCAAGGAAGAAAAAACAAGACATAAATTTTCACTGCAAATGAACTCCCAATCTTCACTTGCTGAGTGTACATCAGGCCAAACAGATGACCATTGCTGGGCTATACCTGACCTTGCCGTAGCTGAAATGATGAAGATGAAAAGTCTTTCTCTGTTTCTATGGTCACAAGACAGGGGGTTTATGAATGAGTACTTAACTTTAAATGTCAGAGTTGCAACAGTGGGAAATCACATCAATTATACAAAAAGATTTAAATCTACATCATGTATATCTCAAAACATGATCAAATGTGCACCTGACAACAGTGAAAATACACTAGTGCAGTTATGTGGCAAATGTTTGTGGAGGTTTCTGAGCAAAGAACTGCTGCAAGCTGTACATGCAGTGAGCAAAAACGCGTGTTTTATGTGAGGAGAAACTTACAAAGTGAATTTCAAAAGAATCTGCTGCAGCATGACCAAAAGGAATACATGTCTTTGATTTCAGTATAGATCCACTTTTTCTTTTTTTCTGTTTTTTTTTTAATAAATGAAAGATTACAAGTGATGGTTAAGAAATAAACAACATGTAAACCCCCAAAGACTGTTGCAATCATGTTATTACATTTAAAGTAAAACAGCTAAGTATGTGAAGATATACTTTGAGCATTATAGGAAGAGCATCCTGTCATAAAAAAATAACATTGACATCACATCTGCTTGTTAACAGGCTGTAGAAAATAATAATAAATAATTTTAAACACAAGAGACAGATTTGTACAGTTTTCTGGCTTAATCATCAATACTTCAGCATAAAGCACCGTAAAACATAATCCAGAAAAAAATGATAACTGTTTTCTAACTGTTAATGTGTTTTGTCTTTTATGTTTTATAGTTTCCTCAAAAGGAAACAGAAACATAGTCCATATGGTGTTAAATGGGAGTTGACCTGTGGAATATATTTAGGTTGCAATGCACGTCATGGTAGCATAATGAACTACTACAAACTTCATAACACATATTTTTGTTCTTTGGATCCAGAAATGAGTTTTCATGCAACAACATGTTTATCATTCTTATAAGCAAATAATGAATTTGCTTCTCGTTTCTGCAGTCAGAATGCTGGTGAAGCATTTTGACCCCAGCAACAATAAATCCTTATAGAGACACGTTTGGAAAATGAAGCTTAGCAACAGGTCTACAAAAAAAAAAAACTACAAAAAAAAACACTTTGTTGTTGCCAAGGATTCATCATAAACTCATGCAACTAAAAATAGTTATGGAAAGAATGATGTGACTAATGAAAGTTAACTGCTTTGTGAAATGATGACACATACATGGTGGTGTCACACCAACTACAAGAGCCTGTGCTGTTGTTGTTCATCAAGTTAGGCAAAAGTTTTCATCCTCTGTAAAGTATCTGCAGCAGGTTTAAGTTTTGATTGTGCACTAGATTTCAGGGAGGAACCATAGAAATGTGATATAGCAGCCTTCAACTTCTTCTGACTTTTAAGGTGTGATGAATAAGTACAAAAAGAGAGAAAAAAAACTGTCACTAAAACTTGTATTTTCCAAATAAAATAACCACTGTTTGAGCAACTTTATTAGCAGCATCTTCCAAACATTAGACAGCCAGTTGCAGAATGTTGTTCACCTTTTGGTATATTCCTTTAGGGGTCACCACAGTAAGTCAGCTTTTACTGATTCACACAATTCATCGCACCCCCTAGGAAACAAAGCCTGATTGCATCCGCCAGTCCAATACACAGCCAACTGAGCTATTCAGCCGCTTGCTGATTGCTGAATATGATGGGTTATAATTATGGTGTGTACAAATGTTGCAATAAATCCCTTTTTTGAGTAACAACCCTTAGTTTTTGTCTGGTAAATGCAAATATCTTTCAACTTTGAAGTTGAGGGCTCTTCTTTTTCTTCATTTTTATTTTTTTTTTTCCTGGGAAAAGAAACTTTCCAAATAAGTTTTGCTTTTGGTTAACTTTCTAGCTTCGGGAATTTTATTTAGAGGTTGGCACAGCCGCTTTAGGAAAGCAGTATTGTTGAAACATGACAGAGCAACTTGGCATGCGTCTGAGAATGTGTTGGATCTCGTGGAGAGAATCCAGTAGTTTTCCAAAATAAAACTTGTTTTAGAATCAGAGTATAAATGAAACAAAAAAATTCAGGTTGTGTTTATTCACTTTGCCGCCTGGTACCAACTGTCCCACGGACCGGTACCAATCCGTGGGCCGGGGACCACTGGGGGCCACTGGTAAAAGGGATGCTGTTTCTGAGGAAACGTGGTTTACCTAATTCATGAGGATTTCACAAGTTTTAAAATCCCACTTGAAGTGGCACTGCAAGAGAATTCCCTATTGATCTTTAGAGTTTAAAAAGTTGTACACATATTCAAAGTCTGCAAATCCAAGAAGAGATCACAACGTGCAGGAAAGCAACATTCTGCAAAAATACTTGTGGAAATACAGATCCCTTGGTTCTCTTCCTAAATAAATCAGTTCTTAATTAAAATTATAGGGTAAGAACTAAAACTTTTTTTTCTGAAATAAAAACTAATGAGCAAAAGGTACACTGGGATGAAGTACTTTGCACTACATCTTTAGAGTGTATAGCTTCAATCCCAGATGGGGCTTTTTTTGTGACATTTGCCTGATCTTCCCATAACAGCCCAGTGATGGACACACACCCTGACCTTTTCAGAGTATCAGACCTCTTCCTACTGACAGCTGTGACAGCTAGACCCCCTTGACCCTTGATCGGATGAAGTAAGTAAAGATCTTATTTTTATTTCCCTTTCTATTCAGTACATTTGCGCCTGCTGATCCAAAAATCTTCTTTCCTTTTTTCATTTTTTCATTGATATGAAGTTACCTTCTTACACCCTTCCACAGTTGTTAATTTGGGACCTGAATGTCAGTTTTGGGTGCTTCTATAGCAAACTTGAGATACGACCCCCAGCTGGTTTGCTGCTCAATTTCCTCTCCTGATCTTCATCTACCTGCTGTGTAGCTCCAGCAGCAGGAATCCAAGAGCAGGTGCCCTTTATGAGTCACAGGTAGACATATCATTTCAGTCGATTTGAAATCTTGCGAGCATAAAGTATTTTCTCCTGCACTGAACCCACCTGTTGAGATTCTGCAAATCAACTTAAAAGAAGCTTATATGTATATATGTCAGCTTTAATTTTCCTGAACCTGCGTACAAAAGGTTTTAGATCTAATGAAAAGATGGAAAGACAGAATTCTTTGTTCTTTACAAGCAATAGATGTCTGAAATAAATCTTTGAGTTAAAAGTTTATTTTAAAAATGTTTTAACTGTTAATTTATCAGCACAAACACATGCAAATAAATAGCCTAGTTATTATACTGGCCGAAATAGGGGTACAATTTTGTCCTCGAATAAATCTGAATTGAAATATACCCACTAAGACTCATAATTGGACTCCTATCTGTATTTTTTAAATGTCTTTTAAGACCCACACTAAAAAATATGTTTTTGGTGTTTTTAACATGTTCCTTTGAACATGTTCCTTCTGATGATAAAGGAAGTATTTTAAGAAAAACTTAAAGCTTTAAGCTTAAAATTACAATTTGCAGTATTTCTTTATTTAGGAGCAGAAAATAAATGACATTTCAAAAAGATCATATTTGTGATGTACAAAATATGCTGGGCAGACCAGCTTCTCCAAGCTAGAAGCAACAGGGAGGGAAAAGGGGCGGAGTTGCTCTGCACAAATGGTCCCGGCCAGAACTCAAAGGCAAGTTTCTCACGAACTCCTGCTGCTCTGCAGAAACTGTTCTAAAAAATGATGGACTTTTTTGAAATGGGGTAAAAACTTCATAATCATAATGAAAAGATGACTGGGAATGCTTTTAAAATAGCTCAAAAGAGGATCATTGTAGGTCTTTAAAATGTTCCAAAGACCAATATTTGCTATATGTATAAAATATTTGGGGTGTAATTTTAGATGATTTGTCCAGGAAAGAGTTGTGGGCAGAGGTGGGGACTACAAGAGCTTAAGCCAAGGGTTTAGCATTTCATCCTTGTCCTTTTGGCTGCACTCTTTAAGAGTCGTCACAGTGAATCATCTGCTTCCTACCACTCACACACACCACCCCATGCCCTCATCTACTACCTCCATGAAGTTGCTATAGACCTCCTTAAGACCCATTTCCCGGTATCATCCTTTTCCTGACACAATCACCATTCCTCCTCTGAAGTGCTCTAGACCATCATAATCTGGGATCCCTGGATTTCTCTCCAAAACATGACATGATCTTTCCTTCAGATGGATTCCTGATTAAAAATACTGTTTTCATTGATTAGTAAACTACCCCGCCACAAAGAAATACCACTGTGGGACTAAATAAGGTATTCTTAGTTCTAATTTCGTGAAATAGCCAACCTTTTCCCGCATCTTTATCAAATGTTGTTCCTCTACCTAAAAAAAAAAAAAAAATAAAAAAACTGTAACTGTATCATGCTTTTTCTCTTCTACTCCAGTCTTTTTTTTTTTTTGTATTTCCACTTTTCTGGGGTTCACTTGTTCCCGATGATGTTCCCACCATTTTGTCAGATAACTGAAGCGTGTTGATTTCTACAAGTTTGCAGCGACTGGAAAGAGGGGAAACAGATGCTTTTTTAGTCCTCTTTATGAAAAGTAATAAAGATACCATCTGACACTTCCTGCTGTCAAACTACAGCTCTGAACACTGCTTCTTAACTCTGGCCCCACAGTGGTTTGCTGTTATTCAATTTTCCAAAGATGTGACTATAGGCCATGACAGCTACTTTTTTGCTAGAAACCATTTGGTGTCTGTTCTTGCGCAACCTTTTTCCAAATATACCTCTGCTTAATACAACATGCATGACATGGTTCCACCACAACAGGGTATAGAGCATAATAGAACTGTCTGTAACCATCAGGAAGCAAATAAAGCAGCTATAATGAAAAGAAAAAAAAAATCCATCTGAATGTATTACACTCCCAACACCTTGAAGAACCCTCCTGGGTTGCACGTTAATGAGGTGATAAAGCAGACGGAGAGAAGAGAAGAGAAGAGGGTGTGAAGATATGGCAAAATCACCAGGGTCTCCTCTTGTGATCTACCTTTACATCCATGAAAGAGCTGGTGTGTGGCTGGGTAATGGCCTCTAAAGAAAACTTTTAACTAAGGACTCCTGACTTTTGATCAAAGCGACTTTCGTTTATCCAAGCAGTCAAGCATCCTCACTTATTCTTCGTAAAGGTAAAGTTTTTTAAGTACTTTTCTTTTTCAGTTGAGACTACAAGGCAGATGTTTATAGGATGATGGTCCAGGCTATGAACTACCGATTACAACTACAGTGTAATGTGTTTTTTTTGTTTGTTTGTTTTTTTCTTTTACAGTAGTCATATAAAAAAATATGTCTTTGTTCTTGTGAGCTTTTTCTATTCACTCAAATTCTTATCTTACCAACCTGTAATTCAAAATACATTTTGATAGCTGCTAGATAGCTCAGTTTGTTGAATTAGGGTTTGATTCCCAGGGGGTGCAATGAGCTTCATCTAGTGTGATATGAAGCCCATCAAGACAACTGTTGTTGTGACTTTGGGCTATACAAATGAAACTGAATTGAATTGAATTGAATTGTGGGTCTTTGGGCAAGACCCTTTGTGGTGCTGCCTAACTATGTAACTCTAGTCTAGGTCTCACCCATAACAATACAGGGTTATGTCTGGAAGGGCATCTGGCGTAAAAATTGAATGATAATGTTTATCCAATATGATCAATGTCATCTTCCAATCAGCAATTTTCCATAGTACCTACTGTACATTTTCCAGTTTGTTATTGTGTTTTATTTTTTAACCTTTCATTTTGATTTCAATTTTATTTCATTTCAATTTTAAAAATTCTGTTTTGGTTTCTGGAATTTTGGTTTGATTTCCAAAATTTACTGATTGTAATTTGTTGGTGGAATTTGCACTTCAGGGCCACCATACAAAATAGGTGGTATCAATTTATCGGATTTTAACAGCAGCCAAATTCTGTAAATTACATGTATTTTGTTGATCTGTTATAAAATGAAGACCCATCAGAACCAAAGTGCAAAACACAGCATGGAGAGAAAAATCCACTTCAGAAGATTTCTGGTCTACAGTTTCAGTTTCCTTTCTGGTTGTTCATCCTCTCACTGCAGTGCTTATGCCTCTAGTTAAAAGCTACCTTCCTCCATTGATGCATGTTGAATTCACAGTCCCTGATCATTACCAATGAGACTCTTAGCAAGAGCCCCAGTGCTATCAGTTTTACCCTTAAACAAAAGTGGCCACCTTGAAGGGGGGGAACTGCTAAGAGCACCCAAAACCAAATTGTGACCCTTTCAAGCTGAACTGAGAAGCACAAGAATGAGTTTAGCATAAATATTGGCTTTCGGGAGTTATGGAGTGTGAAAAACTAATTTAGAGGTGCCCAAGATTAAAACTAAACAGCTGAAGTACTGCATAATAGGTTTGAAAGTACAAGTTTTAAGTCTGCTGACGTGAAGTGAGTTTACACAAAGAAACATATTTACAAATGTTAAATATTAGAATCAAATCTTTCTTGGAAAAACTAGGAAGTTACCTGAAGTAAGGTAAGGTAAACTTTATTGTCCTCAGAGAGGAATTTTGATCTGGGCCACAGAGCTGCAAACTGTATAACATCCTTCATAATTCATCATACACACGTCACATACATAATAAAACAATTACATAATAAATAAATAAAAACAGAATATATAGTGTAAACAAATATAAATGTGGTAACTGCCTAAACTATAATAAAGTTCATGTTTACATTGTCAAACAATTGTAACATTTTGCATTTGCAAATATTTGTTGATTTGTAAAGAAGCAAGTTGTGTTACAGGCACGCCTGTGGGATACTGCTGCCAAGAAATGAGGGAAAGTAAAAGAAAGAAAGGTTCCAAAGAACATTTTATTTATCCTTAACAGTTATATGTTTACTCAGTCTGTTTTTAGAAAATGTAACTAATTGAATACGTTTTCACCAAGTAATAAGTTTAGATGAGAACAATAACTGTGAAAACGCTTTCAACATACAAATATTTGATGAAAAACAAATACATTATATATATATATATATATATATATATATATATATATATAGATAGATAGATAGATAGATAGATAGATAGATAGATAGATAGATAGATAGATAGATAGATAGATAGATAGATAGATAGATAGATAGATAGATAGATAGATAGATATATGTTAGGTTTATTTTATATGTCACATCCAAATATGGCCAAGTGGATGAAAAAGTTGTACCATATTTTTTATAAGGAATGTTCTTTTGCATTGTTGGTCGGGGGGTGCGACTTGTACTCAGGAGCGACTTATTTGTGACTTTTTGAAACATAAATAGACCCATACACTCGTTTTCCCACCAGCAAGCCCTCTAGTGGTTGTTCCCCCATTAACAACCACTAGAGGTCACTTTATCAATATTTGATTTAGATAGCAACGCAGAAGAAGCAGCGCCTTCCAAAACAAACATTTTTTTCTTATTTGCATCAAAATATTATAGTTCTTGTTCTTATTATTTTTTCCTTTCTCAGACGCATGGGGGACAGCAAGTCATCAAACTGGGTCACAGAGATGGAAGTATCTCTGAAAGTGCCATCATTCAGATGCAGCTCCTGCAGTGGATGATAAACATCGAAGTAAAATAAAGTTAAAAAAGACCTCATGAACCCACACAGGGAGACTTGTCTACCGATGCTTTTGTAGAACTCTTCAAAATAAATAAGCCTGATCTCTCAACGTCATCTATGCATTGGAAATGAAGTTCATACTTCAATGTAGCTGTGAGGCTACAATCTTTGGTATTTTTTGCAGCTCCGACTTATACTGTGGAGCGACTTATAGTCAGAAAAATACGGTAATCTTTTTTCTTTACATACATTTGAGATCAATGGCAGCAGTGCATGGAATTAAGCACCTATAATTGACATCTCAGCTTTTCATTTATTTTTTATGTATTTTGTTTATTTCCATTGGCTTCCAATAAATGAGTCTCAAAATCAAAATACATCAAATCAGATCATTCCAAATAAATCACACCAACAGAAAACCAAATAAAGTACAAATATAATTTCACGAACTGACTTTCATTTCATGAATCCATGTAGTTTAATTTGCTTTGTTACTGTTGCAAAATAAAGTAAAGCAGATATGGTGGTGGTAGTAATACTAGAGTAAAATTTGCATGATGTTGACTCAAAACCCTTAACATAAATACTGATCAGCATCATGGTGGGATTGCAGAACAAACAGAAAATTATAACATTGCTCTTTTAAGGAGGAATTATCCTAATATTTGTGTTAAATCACTCACTTTCAAGTACTTTTATATTATGAAGTGAAAGCTGTTATTGAAAGATTTTGGTTGATTCTTCCCAGAATGATAGATGCACTTTGATTACTGCCTTTTTTTATTTTTTAGAAATACTAACACTTTCATGATTAGATTTTTAACATGAGAGACTCGCGCCAATGCATCTGGGTGCAATGGACATCATTACATTTCTTTGGAAGATCAGCTATGATGAAGATGACAGAGAAAACTGGGTCAAAGATTTAATGACTAAAAGATGGAAACAAAACCCAAAAAGCATGTTAGCATGAAGACACCGTTTCCTATGCAGCCATCAATTGGGGGCATGATTAATGAAGCTGTTGCCAGAAGGAAAGATCCATAAGTGTCTTTTTTTGTCTCCCTTAATGGGCACTTGTTGATGTAGTCAGTGCTCCAAGGCCTTTACACTGCAACGTTTTAATTTTTTTTTTTTTTTGCTTTCCATTTTCTGTCAATGATTTTAATGGTTAAAAGGGACAGAAAGGAATAAACACTATACACACCATTTTTGGGATGACACACAGCAAAAGCGTGGAGGTGAATTAAATGATTGTGTCAGAATTTGGCTATTACTTTTTTGAGCAAAAAAGTTCATTCCTTCCTGCACAGGAGCACAAGTTTAGCACAAATGCACACTCAAGTTTGATTAGGACATGTAGTATTGACTATTATGAGGCAAAATGCAAAATATAATCCCATCAATAATTGTCGGTATTTTGTGCCAAATTCTAAACATCTGTTCTAAAAACAAATTATAAGTGTAGAATTAATAAGAATGATGATGGTGAAGGACCCAAACCCCCACCTTCCATTCCCAAATTTGGCCTATAAATACTAGATCTGGCCGTCCCTCAAACGAGCACTAAAGGGAGATTTCAGAGGTAAGAAGTGTTTTGTTAATGTCCATGTTTAAATGTCAGACTTTAATCCAAAAATAAAAATATTAATACATGAGTTTTTTTATTGGTAGAATGGCTGATGCAACAAAACTCAAGTTCTCTCAAGTATTAGGATATTGTTTAGCCCATTGCATCATTATTGACATCAAAGGAGAAAACTTCAGACTCAATGTGATTACCATTTAGAATCTAATGGGTGATGTCCACGTTTAATGTTCCAGTCTAATGCTACTAGGCTTGGTAAGAAGAGAGCAATTGTTGGAACAATTATTAGAAAATTGAAGAAAACCAAGATCACTGACAATCTCCCTGCACCCGGGGCTCCATGCAAGACCCCACAAATGATATTAAGAATGGTGAAAAGACAGCCCAGAACTATACAGGGGAACTTGTCAATAACCTGAAGAGAGCTGGGCTTACAATAACAGAGGTTACTATAGTAACATACTAACATATCATAGATTTAAATCCTGCAAAGCTTCAAATGCCCCACTACTTAAGCCAGTACATGTCCAGCCCTGTCTAAAGTTTACCAGAGACCATCTGGATGATCCAAAAGAGGATTGGAAGACTATTACGTAGTCAAATGAGACCAGCATAGAATTGTTTTTATTTTTTACTGCCACCAACCATGTTTGGAGGGGAAGAATTCTGAATCGCAACTCAAGAACATAATGATCACTATAAAGCGTGTAGAAGGAGGCATCATGCCTTTGGGCTGCTTTAATGCAAAGGTGACGGGACAACAGATATTTATTAGGAAAAGGATGAATGTGGCCGTGTATTCTAAGATTTTGGGAAAATCCACTTTCGTCATAAGTGAGAAGATCGTGGATGACACATGGCTGGATCTTCCAGCATGACAAAGGTTATTAACACATAGCCAGGACAACAAATGAGTGGCTACATAAAAAAAGATGTCAAGGCTCTGGAGTGGTCTAGTCCAGTGGTCCCCAACCACCGGGCCGCGGGACACTTGGCACCGGGCCGCGGAGCGGTTCCAGGCCGCGGGAAATTTTTGCACCGGGACGCACAGAAAGAAAAAATAATAACCATTTTATTGTTTTTTTTTTTCCGACAAAAACGTTTTATTTTGAAAAGTGACCGGATTCACTTTGTTACATATGTCACACTTAACGCACGTCAAAGTCGCGACACCAAACATCAGGTGATAAACCCCACTAAAATTAAATCCAAACAACCAAAATGAGCAAAAAACACACTTCTTTAGAAAGTTGCTTTGACAAGGGGAAAATTATAATTATTATTGTTATTATTTATCATTACTAAAGAGAAAATACCACCCCCGGTCCACGTTAAATCTGTCTTGCGTTGTACCGGTCCACGGTGACAAAAAGGTTGGGGACCACTGGTCTAGTCAGACTCTAGACCTCAGGCAAATAGATCATCTGTAGAAAGAGTTGAAAGTCTGTGTTTCCCAGCATCAGCCACAAAACATAAAAACTCTAGAGAAGGTCTGCATGGAGGAATGGACCAAAATAGCCAGCTACAGTGTACAAACCTGGTGAAAACCTATAGGAAACATTTGACCGCTGGCATTGACATTAAGGTTATCAAGAAGAGCTTTAGTTATTGGCCAAATGCATCTGCACCATTATACAAATAAATTCCCTAAAATATCATACAATGTGATTTTGTGGATTATTAGTTTAATTGTTTGACTTACAACTGAAGTGTACTCATCACGAGCATAACAGATCTCTTGTCTTTTTAAGCCAGATAGTTTGCAGAAACATGTTTATTCCTCTATCTTTAATTTTCTTTAGTTTCCAATAAGTATGGGCTAAGTATTTCAATTATGTTTGATATATCATTGTATATTTCTTATTTTTATTTGTTTCTTGCTTTGATTGCTTAAAATAAACCAGTTTCAATTCTAACATTGAGGACTGTTTCCTATTCTGCTCTCAGTGTTGTTCTAGATTTCCATCTCGACTTACTACTCATACCCGTAACACCCCCCCTTTAAACCTGTCAAAAAACCAACAAAACATGGAAGACTGACACTTATCCTGATGGAGTCCACCACAATGCTGCACACTTCAACTGCATCCCACATTTGTAGACGATGTTACACAAAGGATGGGCACACAAGACTGTTCCAGTCCACAGCATTCCCACCGAAGAGCAGCTCTCCCACACCAGATCTCTTTCACAGCTCCTTGTCCCAGCATACATCCTGCGAAGAAAGCAAGCCAAGTCAGACACAAAGACTATAAAAAGCTTGCCAGCAGGAGCACACATACATAGTATTGTTTTATTGTTTATTTATTTTTTTTCTCAAAAAATCAGATGGAATATATTTGAACGCAAGCTAGAGGAATAGATAGAAAATATTCTGGGATTTTTTTTTTAAGTTGGAATAAAATGAATGTATAAATTCTCTGTATTTTCTGACACAGTCTCCTTCAAAAGCACTTAACTTTATATTCAGGCAGAAATTAATAAAGGACATGGTGGAAAAATCTGAAATGAAAAGTGGCATCCAAAGACTAAAGAAGAAAAATCAGAGGAGGAATTTGACTTCTGATTAATTTGCAGAACACAACTTGTTCCACTTTCTGCAAAAAGCTTAGATCAGCTCTCAGGAGTATTACAGAAAGGTTTGGCAAAATCAACTATTTGATCCTATTTAAAAAAAAGAAGTTGGTTATTTCTCTCCTGTGTAATTTGTCATATGGTTAAACTGTAATTGGGTTGTGTTTCTTTCCTTCTCACATGATTCAAGACGCATCTTGGTTCAGAAATTGATAAGACAATACAATTTTTAAATCTAAATAGATTAAATCTACAAATACATTAGTTATTTGGCACATAAAATGATAAATGAAAATGCCTTTTTATAGAGAAACTACTTTTGTTTTCTCACTGGCACGTTTATTGTAATCAGCATAACAAATGCATTTGGCATAACAGCTTCAAACATAAAAACCTGGAACTCTGGAGCTTTTAGACTGTTCTCTGTGGTAAAAGAAAAAAAACGTGTCATTCAATGTGTTGTTTGCAGTGCTTTGACAAAAAATGGTTATGTAACGTTTAGTAAACGTGACACCCATCCCTTACTGTGGTTCACCTTCAGCCAATTGGAATTGACCCGACTTGGTAAAATCAAGATTGTGATTGGACACCTTCTTGTTTTCATCACATTTACATAACCCTGACATTTACTGACGAAGTTTGCCAGAAATTCATTATTTTCCTCCCAATTGATCTTGTGTCTTGTTTTCAACTACACTTACTCCCAGTGCTAGATCGATATATTTACATCCCCACATTCTAGAAATTAGTTCTTATTAACCTTTAACAAAAAAAACATGTTTTATTAAACGTTAAAGCTATTTTTCCTCTACTTAGAAAACATATACGACAAAGCATCCGCTCTTCCACCATCCTGTTCTGCACTGGCTCTCCAATACACCGAGCATGTTTTCTGCACAAACAACCCTAAATTGTCATCTACACCTCTAATGCAACCATTATCTTTGCAGATTACACAAGAGTATTACTGTAGGAGTGAGTCTTCGAATGGAAACTATAAAATCTCACTACACCACATGCAAAGATATTTCTAAACAACCTGGTCACTGACTGGCTGGATTAAGGTCTTAATTGGTGCTCTGCATCTACAAATAGACAGAATGAACTAGGCAAATCTTTTTAAAGAGAGGAAAATGTCTATGAAAATGAAGTCCAGTTTGTTTCAGTAAATGCTCTCTGGATCAGTAAACTGCATTACAATAAGTGGCTTAACGATGATCAGAGGGGCCGTAGGCGCGTACTGGTAGCCACGCCTCTGTCAGTCTGCCCCAGGGCAGCTGTGGCTACAACTGTGGTTACCATCACCAAGTATGAATGAGGAGTGAATGAATAATGGACACAATGTAAGCGCTTTGAGCGTTTGGAAAAGCGCAGATAAATCTAATCCATTATTATTATTATTATTAATAGGTCAATAGGTTAAAAAGACGACAGCAAATATCAACAGAGCTCTTTCAAGAAAAGAAAAACAAAATATGTACTGCTTCAGGGTGTTTTTTCTCACCCATCTCAAGGATGGTGCCAACTTTTATAAAGCACACCATTTTATTTCTCTTAAGAGGAAATGTTTAGGTTTAAATACCAAAAAAAAATATCTCTTGCTTATGGAAGGAAAACAAATTGATGAAGGCACCATCTGGGCATGTTCTCAGAGGCCGCTCAAGCAGTCAACTCAGATGAACAGGACATGCAAGTTACACCAATCTTAGAAAGCTTGGTGGAAATTCTATACAGATTTTTTTTTTTTTTTTTCCAGCGCTCTAACTTTCCAAACACAAGCCCTGGCTGTCATTGTAAAAAGTTTTTTTTTTCTTTTAACCAAACTCTTCTAGCTGGTGCAACTCATCCCCTGGGGATTACATGTGCGCACGAAGAAGTTTAAGATTCCTGTGCATGAACAGAGGAATCTCTGAACGAAGCAAACTAAGGAGGCGCAATGAAGCTCAAGCTAAAAATAGAGGATAACTTTCAACCTTCACCTCAGAAGAACACAAGGCAAAAAAAGGAGTGAAAGAAATTGCTCTTTCGATCAGATTGGACTTCAAAATAAGTTGCAGCAAAACTGAGCGTGTGCAGAAAATGAAGCATCCGCTGGGAAACGGCTTCTGTTTGAGGTTTCACTGCCGGGCTCCTCCACTATAATCAAAAGTGTATTTCATGTAACAAGGAGTCTGCTGCGCGCATGGACGCATGAGAACACAGTAAAAATGTGGAAAATGTTTGAACATGCTCTTAATCATGAATATAAAAAACCCTAAGCTTATCATAGTTTAGCCAAATTAATCAGGCAGTTTATTTCCACTTCCTGCCTAACTTAATGGTTGTTTTTCCACCTCTTAAGCAAATATTTATTAATTTTTATTTTTTTGTGACATGGCACTACATGTGTCATGGTGCCTCTGGGAGTCCTCTCCTGCCCCCTCCCCTCTCCGCTCTGCTTTCGGAATTGGACCCAGCTATTGGCACTCATCTCATTACCTGCCAGCTCCTTTTAAGAGGATCCTTCACCAGCATTCTTCGCCCCTCTGGTGCTTTACCTGGTCTCAAGTCTAGTTTGCTGGTTCTCACTTTCCACCCTTTGTATTAACGTCAACTTCTCCACCTTGTCTACAGGACACAACTTGGGTCCACAACTTGGGTCCTACCTCCACACGAGCAGACAGAGCTTCACCAAAGATCCAAAGCCTCAAGCCACGCCTCCAAGCCAAGCCATGACTTCAAACCACGCCGCGACTCAACTCAAGTTCACGACTCCACTCCACACCACACTTCTGCTCCCAGGACCCACTGGTCCTCGTCCAGAAAAATAAATCCGTTAATTATCCATACCATTCTCCTGTGGTCCTTCCGGGTTCCAGCATCTGGGTCTGCGCAGCCTAGCTGATCATGACAACATGATCCAGTTCAAATGTCTGATTCAGCTGAGTACAGTTTCAGATATCATTATTTCTTTAAAAAATGACAACATAGCTGCATTTAAATGGTAGTTACCTTAAACGACACTGTAATTGGTTTTAAAAAGGATTTTTCAAAATTGCATGCTTTAGTTTTGTGAATCTATACACATGCACAAGGGGGGGGGGGGGGGGAGCATAGCTTAGAATTACATGAATTCCACATTAAGAAAGTTCGTTTTTTAGTTGTATTATGCTGTCATAAAATAGTTCTAAACAGCATTCATTTGCAGACAGGTTTTTTTTTATTCATTTATACAGTTTTCTACAAATGTCAACTTATGATTTTAGCTACAATTTAAAACTTATATGCATTAACTTTGCAATTTAATCAACTTTTATTCCTACTCATCACTAATAGTAATAAAAAGGTGGATGTTATACAAGCATTTTAATGCTGGTCTTTCACTTTAACATCATTCTGAATTTTTGTTTTTACATGAATCAAAGGTTTAACTGAGTAATGGATGATAAAGATGGATGGAAGCTAAAGCTCTTTGTTTTAGTTTGCTAAAATATGGATATTTTCTTCAACGGGATCAATACTTTGTCCCTTATAGTACAAGTTCTGTATGAACTCCATCTGCATGGATAACAATTTTTATTTATCCAACTAGTGGTAAACTCACCAGCAGCTCTCAAAGAAAAATAAACAAATTATAGACTTTACAAAAACAGCTTGTGAATAGTAGAAGCACTAATAAAATGGTGCATTATTTTTAGAACATTAAATTTTGTTTATTAGGTTTTCTGCTTTTATTCAGTTTCTTCCAAGATTGTATTTAATATATTCAGACATCCAATGGTTTATTCAGACTTTTAAATTTCTCAGACTATCACACTGAACTGTGCATCTCCACTGAAAACCCCAAAAGTTACAGCTACCTTTTGGGACTTATCCTGTAGTTTGGTATTGTCCAAGTCAATGGTAAGGTCTTTATTTTTTTTAAATAAAAAAACCCTAACCCTAACCTAACACACATCGTGGTGGACATCATCTTCATAATCAGTTCTGATGTTTCAAATAAGAAGCTGAAACTCCTGTGAGAGACAGGTTTTTATTAGGGGTTGAATTTCCCTAAAGCCCAAACATGACAGACAAAGAAATCTCTGACAGGATTTGGATTGCTGTAGAAAACTAATTCATTTACTTCAGGTATTAATCTGCAGGCCTAGCTCAACTTTAAAGCGTTTTGAAAAATAGAAAACCAATTTTTTTGACAAATGACACATTTCTTCAAAAATGTTTCAAGAGTTTTTGTTCTGCAGAGGCTTTTTTTATGTAGAAAATGGCATTTTTCCATTTCCCTATTATTTCCAGCAAAGCAAGTAGCTTGCTGATGGAACAGACACTGTTGGGCCTTTTTGAAAAAGGTAGGACACGAACCACACAGATGTCAATGCAATAAAGTAGGGTAACTACAGGAGTAATAAGTCTGGTTGACGCTGGCTCATCGGCAAGGACGCTTGTCAAAGCTCTCAGCAGCTCCCATCCTGCCTTTGCTCTTGAGATAAGGAACCAAACTAGACTGTGATAGCAAGCAGAAGCATTTCAACACGATATGTTTCACTTCAATTTATTGCGCATCACAAGCCACTAAAAGGACGTTGTGATAGTTTTAAACTCTGGAACAGATGTGACACCAAGCAAGCTGGTGAAATAACAGTCAGGCATGGAGTTGGAAAGACAGCTTGTCTGCAGCTAACATAAAACACAGCAGCATTAGTTCAAGCCATGTCTTTATTATTTCAAGGTTTTCTCCTGCTGCACGGCATCCTCCATGGGTTTTTATAGTGATCAAACAGTGACAAAGTGAAGTGCACATAGAAAGACTGACTTTACCCAGTAATTGATTCCATTTTTTGCTTGAAAAAGTTATAATTTCACACTTTTTTTATTTTACAACAGTTTAAGCTCGATTTTAAAAAGCCAAGAGTTGTAGTTGTGTAACTTTTCTTCTATCCATCTTTTGTACTAAAGCATTAAAAAAAATACTTGCTAAGGGAAAATGATTCATACTGTAATGCAATTCATTGGAAAAATGGTTTATCGTCGATAAAATGATCAATATCAGCAAAAAGGCTTACAAAAGAAGAAAATCGAACCAAGGGGGTTTGCTTTGACACATCTATCAGTTAAACTGACCATAGCAATCAGGTTATCCTTCATCTTGTGCGTCATACAGCTCTTCCCCCATATGCAATTTCCAGATTTACCGTAATTGCAAGTTCAACAATTGGAAATCACATAAAGTGTGAAAGTAGAAATCCTCCTGGAGTTATTTCCATTTTACAAAGCACATTTTATTCTGCAGTGAACTCCCATAGGAACCACAAAGGTTAATATTCATTTCCCTAAGATTTTAAGAAGTCAAAGCCACTAATTAACACCCTTCAGGAATAATTAATACCGTTTCATCTTAGGTTGTGGCTTCTGAACGACAGTGGTGATTCCTGAAATAGGGCAATGTCAATCTTGAAATAACTTTCAGCCCAAAACAAAGATGATGTATGAAGGAATGTAGCAGTTTTACAGTTTTCTAAATAAAATAATCCAAGTAGTAGCATACAAACTGTAAGATGTAAGCATAATAAATAAAAAATGCTTAAAGACTTGTTCAGATCATCCTTTGATCTATTGTAAAAGTGGTCCAAAATGTCAATTCATTATTAATAGGCTGTTTTAAGCCAAATTTTTAAAAAAGGGATGTTATTTTGGGACATAGTTTCTGCAGAGCATACTGTTGGCATGCATTAAGACTGTCATCTATCTGTTTGCAGACTCTCGCTAGCTCACACCTCCTCACACCCCCAATGTATAAACAGTTGAACAAAAATGGCAAGCAATATTGGAGCTATCCAGCTGTAGTTTTGAGCCAGATGCCAGCTCAGTTGAGTAAAATGAAGACGTACATGGATCTATTTGTCTACAAGTGGATACTTTGGAATGGAGTGGACCGGTAAGCTTGTATCTTTGCCATTGTGGCTTCTACATCACAGCTACAAGCTTTTTTCAGTGACACTTATTGTCTGCTCCTGATTCACTACAACTTGAATAAAGACATAGAAAGGCAATTTTTAGATTAATTTTCTTAATATAGGTCCTCCATCAGAAAAATGCCACAAGAACATGTTAAAAACACCAAGAATACAATTTTTTATAATCACAGTAGTAGACACGGTGTAAACTCTCGTGGGCTTTCAGATATATCTTTTGAGTGAAATTAAATTTAAGATGAGTTGATGAAAAAAATCTAACTTTAAGTAAAGAGTTGTTTCCAAATTGCTACTTTGATTGGTTGTAAACATATTTTTCTGAGGTTATCATGAAGCACAATTTTCTGTAAAGAAGCTCATTTTTATAGCATGTCTTAGGATAACAGTTCACGTACAGTTTCCTTTTCATTAAACTAAGAATGGCATGCATGTGATGAGCTTCTGTTTCAATCTAATTTGGTTATCTTTCAACAATCTCATTAGTGCTCCGTGATCACTGCTAACTGGTGCTTGACCTATGATTGTACTTCTGCTCCATCAGTTTAAATGAAGTTTACTGGCCTGTGTGACCTTGCATATATTTTGAGCTCTATTCAATGACCACATTCAGACACTGTGCACACCAGCTTATGTTAGTGTAATGGTTTGTCTGAAAGCTGTTCTGTCTAGTTCTAAAAGCTTCCACTCACTGTTTTTAACACGCACTGTCAGCATACTGCCTTATGTTTGTGGTTGGAGAGAATTTGAGACACGTTTTATAGTTGGACAACTCTAAAAACAATGGCAATGTATAGCCTTATTATTCTCATGTTTTGAATAAAGCCACTAAAACCGTATTTATTGTTAATAATTCAGTTTGAATTAGTAACATTTAGGCCAAATCAGATTTTAGAAATTAGTGCATGCATTTTCTTTCCTCTGTATTTTTTTTTACTGCCAAAGTAAAAATTGCCAAATTCCTAAACCTCCTGACACATAAATTACATGTTTTAAACATATGTGTGTCATCCCCAATCATTTGAACTCTGCAGCTTTAGACAAAGATTTCTTAAAAGTCTGTTTTCTATTTGGATTTCCAAAACAGGGAAACTCTCCACTCATCAACTTTATGAGAACCTAAACAAGGAATACATTCTTCTCTGAGTCAATATGGGCTTCAGTGTTGTTGGGCGCCTATCATGTATTGACTTCTGTCTGAGTTAGGAGTTGGGTTTCCATTAGGGAAATCATTCAGGCTGAGGATGAAGCTCTCCCTTAGGCTGCTCTCCACACACACACATAGCCCTCAAGGCTGCTAATATCATAGCCCTTTAGATTACTTCCTTTTTTGTTAAGCTCATCAAGAGCTTTTTTAAGCTATCCATTCACGATTTAATACTTTTCACGCTTGTGGATAATAAATGTGCACCTGCCATGTCCTTAATAGTCCAAAAGGGCTAATCCAGGTTCCTTATTGGAGAGGCTGCTTCGAGTGTAGCTGTTATTTGTTTATTTACTTGCATAATATAAAAGACTTGCAGATCAAAGCAATTTGAGGTTTTTTTAGTTAAACACTTGCACAATGGGCAGTTTGTGCAAACCTGGTGCTGAAAAATTCTAGATAACTCAGAGATATAAATGTATTTACTTTTTTGGGGGTTTAAACCAATGATAATTGTGTTTTCAGTGTATATATAAAGAGAAATAAGATTACAATTGCATCTGAGTTTTTCTTTATGCAAACCGTGTTGAATCAGACGCAGACGAAATGGGCTATAAGCTAGCAAAAAAGAGTGTTGACAAAGGAATGATGGGAAATGAAGGTAGGTTTACTCTCCACCAACAGTTCTGCCCACAACAAATTTCCAATGAACTGCTGCTGCTAAACTACATCCTGGATGATGGCACAGGCTTTTATTTACAAAAGGCCGCTGGAAACTCTTTTAAGCTGATCGGAGTGGGGCTTTAAGAATATGGTGCAGTCAGTAAAACTTGAATGAAATATTAATAATTTATGCCTTTTTTATACACCAAACTCAAAGATTTTGGCACACTATTTACACAGAAGCACAAATACATTGAAGTACAGCTACATGAGTCAACTTGACTCTTCTAATCCCCCTGTGACAGGGTTCTTCTAAGCAGCAAATAAATATCTCACTCTAAAATAAGATGGCCAAGCAAGAAAACTCCTAATTTAAAACAATGGAATTGTATTGATCTCAACACAATAATCAAAGAAGGAACTCAGTCGATTCTGGGAGAACCTGTTGCCACCTCTGCAACCAAGACTGCTCTCCTGCAACTGGGTAAAGTTCACGCTTTATAAAGGCTAAGCCCCTCCCACAGGCCAATTAACCAAACACCTCTTTAAAACAAATTACAACCTGAATTATTCCTAAACATAACTCCAAAATTACTGATATTTAACCAAAAAAAATACAGTAAGAAATGAAATACAGAAATAGGTTTGAAACAAAATCAATTAGACAGAAATGGAAACAAAGCAACAACAAAAAACAACCCAAACAGTTCTGACATGTGAAGTCACTTCCTGTTTCCTCTGGATATCTATGCTGATGTGTACAATGCTCTGGTTTGGCTGTTTGTGGAGGGAAACGATGGTGAGGAAGATTATAATTAAAACCAAGTGTGCACCCTGAGAATTAAACAGCTTATGGAATTTGAATGATTTGTTTGCCTGGGTGTGTGCATGTGTCCGGCTAGTGCTGGTTGAGACTGGTGTTCAGGCACTGTCCTGCAACCTGTGACCCTACTTCGTCACACCCCCCCTGCACCCACTTGCTCCATGTTCATTACGTTTCTTCAAATATCAATTGAATATTATTCTCTTAATATCTAAACTAAACCTGAAAGTTTGAACTTTACTTAGAAAAGCTTTAAATCAAAATATATTGAATCTCTTATCTTATTTGGTTGGATTTGGGAAGTTTTGCTATTTTGTAGAAGCAATCCAACTTACGTAAAGTCACTCAAAAAATAATACACAGTAAAAGTTCAAGACCTCATCACTCATTCAAGGGTGTTCCCTAATTCTTGTACAGTTACACAGCATTGGAGTTTAGCTGCAGAGAAGTGAATCTATTGCTACCTCCCTTTCTCCAAGCATGCTTCCGCAGAAGCACAAACACACACCTATAGCTCCTGACAGCAAACACCTCTTTCTTAGATGTTCTTGCTTTGCTTCCATTATTTTGTTTGATCCAGATGCCCACGCAGTTTCTATAGCAACACTAAAAAAAAAAAAAAAAGACATCTCTGGCTGAGGTGCTGCCTGATAGCAGTCAAGGCAGAAAGGCAGCAGAGGACCTGACCCTCCAACAATACCATATGAGCCATCTCTGGACATTTGAAAATATAAGCAGCATTTAAACTGCACCACAAATTCTATTATTTTACTGACTTGTAGCTACTCTGAGCTGTTGTGACGAGGTTTAATGTAAGTGGACATGTGTGGCTGTAGATGTTTTCTGGGTCATCCATTGAGAAACTGAGAATCTTGTTATGTAAAGCTGTATATGCCTTTCTCCTTATGTGCTGGATGTCTGTGTGCATGTGTTTGGGGAGGGGGGGGGGGGGGGTCCCTGTTCTTGTCTGTGTCCACCTGTGGAGCACTCAAAGAAAAGGGTTTAAAAGAGTTCATCTGACCCCACTGAGTAATAACTTCTCACTGCGTGTCTGAAATGAGTGGCTTTATATTTGCCTGACAGCCTTTCTTTAACCCCCCCCCCCCTTTCTCTTTTGTGTTTTAGTGGATTAGATTGCATCTTCCCCTCCGTCATTTCATTTTTATTTTCATATAAAAGCACATACGGAATATTTAAAAAAAAAAAAAAAATCTTCAGTGTAACCTGGTATCAAACCTGTTTTTTATCATACACATGGTAACTGAAAACAGTGCGATGGCACAGATTTGATGTGAATGATAAGTTCCAACATTCCCAAATTAAAACAGGTCCTGTTTCTAACGGATTACAAATACTAGTAATTAATTAATCCATTCATTAATTAAAAAAAAAATCAGTCAATCGAACACAAAAACAAAAATCAATGCAGCCTGTTAACCCTACTGGAAAAAAAAATGAAAGTATTAATTTGGATGGGTTTTATCAGCAAAACGCTAAATCAAATAAAACTTTATTTATAAAGCACTTTTCATACATAAGTAACACAAACTGCTTGAGACAGCAAAAACTTTTTCTATGTTCCCTATTTTCTGAATAGGATATTATCTGGTCCTTAATAGTTTTACATCGTTCATAAAAACTGTGAAAAGAAAAAAAACGTATTGATCCTTAGGAGCAAAGTACCTTTAAGAAGCAGGATGTTAAAGTCCAGAAATTATTAAGAACCCACTTCAACTAGCAATTTTTCTAGCTGTACAATTTGGACAGTTCAGACAAGGAAAATAAAAACGTTCATGGATCTATTTGTCTGCAAATATGCATCAGAATGGAGCGGAATTTGTGCCCCATCCAGCATATTTTCTACATCACAAACACAATCTTTTTCTCAAAAAAAGTTCCGGGTTCCAGTTCCAGGTTACAGCACGGACGCGTGTGTGGCTCAATGCGGCTATACAACTATCTTCAAATGACTTAAACAGTTGATTTTCTCCTAAAAAAAGAGAGCTGACCATGGCCCCTAGGAAAAACCAGGACTACGAAGACCTTAAAATGTCTCTTGATGAAATCCAAGCTGCGCTGTATCCCTTTATGGAACAAGTGAATTCTAAGCTAACTCCGCTCTTAGCGGTAATGGACGAATTCCTGAGGCTCTGCGCTAAAAACAAGCAACGAGAAAACCGGGTCGACATTCTGGAGAAAAAGACTGGACGATGTGGAACAACAAGTAAGGATGAATAATGTCTCTTCACTGGATTACCGATCAAACCTCGAGCAAAGCTAAATGCAACTGGAGCTAGCATTGCTAATGCTAATAGCGCTAGCAGTCCCTCTCAAACGGAGAGCGGTGGAGAGTCTCTGGAACACCAAGTGGAATCATTTCTCACGTCTAAAGGGATTTCCCTGGATCTCAATACCATCGAGACCTGCCACCCTGCTCCCCAGGAGAAAGGAGACGGATAAACCAGCGATCTTCATGAGGTTTGTGAATCAAAAACACAAGCTAGCTCTGATGAACCAAAGGAAGAATCTGAAGGATCTGCTGCTTATCTGAACGACCATCTGACCAGAAGGAATGCTGAAATCGCCAAACATGCACGGCTTCTCAGGAAGCGTAAGCAGATTGAGAACACTTGGGTTAAAGGCTGCAGGATTTACGTCAAACCACTCGGTCCACTGGACCAGGTCCAAGGTTCTGGTTGTGAACACCATGAAGGACTTTGAGAAGTGTATGATCACGGACGTCTGAAACAACATGGAGTAATAAACCAAAGAACCAAATAATTTCAAGAAATATGACACCTATTCATAATTTTCTCCAAAAGTCTGAAGTAATCTGATTATCAGCAGAGAGTTCTGACCTGCAGACAAGTTGACCTCAACTCTTAGGCGCCGCTGATATCAGCTGAAGAAGGATATAGAGCTCTATCTAATGTCTGCAGACATAACATGGAAGAGACTAGAAACTGTTTAAACCCAGAAGAACGGCTGTTAATCAGTAGAAGAAGAAATGCCAACCTTGGTCATTCAACAAAATATGGACCCTTCTTATTTTACTTCACAGCATTACTTTATCATAAAAAAAAATAATAATAATAAATAAAAATACCAAAAAATAATAAAACAAATGATTAATCAATTACTGAAAATGGTTACATTGATTGACTTTTACTGATATTACTTCAATTGCTCCAAAAAAATTGATAAATTAGTTCATGATTTTTCCTTATGTAGCATAATTTTGCACATATTTTTAACTTTTGATACTTGAACAAATTTTGCCATGCAAATTCCTGAAACAGTGTTATGTCTATTTTACTGATATAGGTATTTTTCAATATTATTTTAATAGTATTTTTTCAATCAATGACTTTTATAAGTAACATAATCTGCATATATTTTGTATTTTTCATTGCCATGTTGATGTCTAAAGGTTATTTTTTACAAAATAATTTTAGTAATTCATCTTTGTGATGTGCTTTATTGATATTTCAAGATTCTTTATTCTGTCTGATAAAGTTATGAACCGGATATTGATAAATCATGTTATAAAAAGGTTACGGTAGAACAGGGGCGGGATTATATAAATTCGCTTCCTTCCACTCCCTTTCAAGCAATATTTATTAATATGTCTAATTATCCAAAGTTTGATTAGTTATTGTACGAATGTATAACTGATGATTATATTGTTTTGGTATATTCTTATTTAATTGCTTGAAATAAACCATTTCAAATCAATCAAATCAAATAGCATTGCTTGTCTGCTCCTGATTTACAAATTGAACGAATAAATACTCAGAAATGCCATTTTAAGCTCAATTGTATGTCTATGAAGACTCTCATTCATCCAGGTAGATTCCATCATAGTAGTAGGTTGTGACTGTTGTAGTAGGTCCAAAAGGCTTTACCAATTCAGAAATAGCTGGTAAATAAATATAAACCAGCTCTTTTACCAGCTATTGCAGAATTGACAAAGCCTTTTGAATAAGAGGTGAAACGTCTTCAACTTTAAAAACCAAGTCCAGATGACAACCTTTAAACCTACTACAATGAAGCTCAATCGTGAATATATTTATCTTCTCCATCATTGGAAAATGCCTACAAAAACATGTCAAAACACCAAAAACACCACTTTCATCGGAGTGGGTTGTTAAAGTTTGAAACTTTTAACAAAAATACACATTAGTTTTACATTTTTTTAGTGCAACAGTAAAAAGAACTGAGTTGGGGGTAAAAAGAAAAAACTATTACAAAATTTTGTTCCCAAGTATTTGGATAGAATTCATAAAATACCTAAGTATTTTATGAAAAAAGAAGTCTGCTGTTGGCAAAATCTAAAAAAAGGAATATTTTTTCTGCCTCGGAAACAACATTGATGGTGATCACTGGACCTTGGTGGGACCCCGTCATCAATGTAAAGAGCATTCCACTGGCAGCAGGTATGTCTGACAGTGTTGCATGAATGAACCGCATCAGTGCCTTCACAGTGGGGATAATGGGAAGCATTTTGCCCTGTTGTGAGAAGGTCTTAGCATCACTTTACCCCCACTGGTAAACGCACCCATAAGCTGCAGGAGCATTCTGCAGACACAGAAGGACGCAGCTTTCAAGATAACATTCGTTCATTTGAATTTAAAGTCAAACTGTTGCTTTTTTGGAGGTCTGAAATTCCAAAATGTGAAAAGATTTGCACATTATCTGCATTTCTTTTTATCACTTCTCACACATGTTTACGGTTTTCTTTATAAGGCTTTCCCTGTTTGCGGTATTTAAAAAAATATATACTTTACCCAAAGTTGAGACCATCAAATCCATTATATATATATTTTTTTTAAATATGCAACTCTGTCTTTTACAGAGTGAAAACGCTTTTTCTGGCCGGTCTCTTGCATTGTCTGCATACAACCCTTTAACATGCTGTGCATATGGTATAATCTAAAGTGGTGAATACAGTCATTTCTGTGTCATTTGTGACAGATGTGAAGAGGAGATGGGAGCTGAAAGGTTATGAATTGAGGATTGTTGACCTTCTGCTCATAATAAAAATGTGTAGAACACTTGTGAAAGCAGGTCCTTTAAAGCTCCACTGAATGCCTATGTTCATGATGTTGAATGAGTAAATGCATAATAGAGGTCTTCCTCACAGGTTAATTTGCTTCCTAGTCATAACATCAAACTAGAAATGCTTTTTTTTCTGATGTTGTTCTGTTATGTCTGCCATAAAAACCTTGAAAAATACAAATAATGCTTGTTAGTGCAGCTTATGAGTCTAATCACTAAGGCTCATTCATGAAAGTATTCTTCTCACGCACTAATAAATTATATTCTTCTAATTAATCATGCAATTTTCCAAGCTCACGTTTATTATTGGCTTAACTGAACCCAAATACCTTTTCACCACAAGAATTCCAACACACCATGCTTTCTCCAATGAACCTAAGGCTAAAAAAAATATTTTAATAAACATGTGAGGAGTCTGCAGACTGATGAGCGAGTACAATAACAGGTAAAGGCAATACTTTAACAGCACCTATTACTGTCATCGAAATAATTTAACAACATTATTTGTTTGGTGAATATATGCCTATAAAAGACCTACTCCGATTAAAATGGTGGTTTTAACATGTTCTGGTGGCACTTTTCTGATGGAGGACAAATATTAAGAAAATTAAACTTACAATTGCATTTCTAAGTATTTCTTGATTCAAATCATTGTGAATCAGCAGCAGACAAAAGAAAATGCCATTGAAAAAAGCATGTAGTTGTGAGGTAGAGACTACGTTGAGACGATGGGCAGGCCACAAGCTCTCTGCTCCGCCCCATTCTGATGCATTTGTTGCCAAATTTGTCAACAAACCGAATAAATGAATGATTAAATATTTGGCTTGGATAAAGCTGTCTAAATATCAATATAAAGTTTAAAATATTTTAAAATGTACTCACGTTGTACAACTAACAACAACTGTATTTGCTCAGTTCTCTCAAATACAGCGTTAAAGATTGTAGTAACCTAATATCTTTAGCCCTGGTGAACCCACGGGGTCAGAATTGGCCGTTGTATTTTTATTTTTATTTTCATTATTTAATTTTTATCTTTTTGGCTCACGGTCTAGTGCTGCGACCTAAAAAATAAAAAATACAAAACTAAAACAGTCTAAAAAACCTGTCAAATGTATCATAAAAAATATGTTATTTCTTTTCGTATCTGGGTTAATACTAGTACTCCAATTTAGGTCATTATGTGAAGAATATTTATAGTAAAAAAGAGTTCAGCTTTGTGGTCTGTTTTGATTAAGGCTTTTGGGGTAAAAGAAACAAAGACAAATCGACAGATTTTGGAGGCATATTAGACAGGCTGGAATGGTGCCCTGGTCCATTAACTATCAAGAGGAGAGAGACAGAGACTTGATAGACATGCTAATGCATGTTAAGCACAAAGCATTGCTGGCAACTACCATCACTAGTCTATATGTGAAAGACGCTTTAATGGATAATTGATTAAGGCATGAATTAACACCCCACAACAAGCAAACCAAAAGAGTGGAGACGAGTCATTTCCCACAGCTTCTGGGTGTCTATGAAGAAATTAGACAAAACGGGGAGGGGGTACAGAGCTTTGAATCACATTATTATGTAACATTTAACATTCAACAGTTTATTCATCTGTTTGTAGTTCCACTTTAAATCTTTTTCAATTGAGAGACTATTTCAATTTAAAATATAAATATATTTTCCGGAAGTTTCTCTTTTACCATTAATTATTAATTTTTAAATACTCTGGTATAGATCTTCCAATAGCCCCTTTCTCTAATTATCTTATATGACCTTATATTGTCTTTAACAAAGTTGCTTTAGACGCCAATTTCTAATAGTGTTGTGGTTCCGTGGGCGTGCCTCTGCAGTGACTACTCCTCACCTGCTCCTCATCATCTCGTCACCTGCAGCTCATTACAGAGATTATTTATTCAGAGATGGAGCCGTCGGCAAACGCCAGATTATTGTGCCTCATGAGTGAAAATCTGCCAGCCCGTGTATTGCCTCCCGTTGTCAGCAAAGTGTCGTTGCTAATCTGATGTCTGTCTCCCCCCCCTTCATCCCCTCTGCACTTAAACCTGTTCGCACTCATTTTGTGTCCGCCTTGGATTCTGCAAGTCTCGTTTCACAAAAATAGTGCGCTTGACTTCCTGTTGCCATCCAGTCTGTTTTTATATAATCCCTTTTTGGTTTCTCCTTTCTGTATTAAACATATAGATTTAAATTGTGTCATTGTTGTGTTATTGTTTTTGGATTGAATTTTAGTGATTAAGTTTAATTTTTACATAGTTCTTTATGAAGCTTGACATCTGTCTTCCTTTCAGTTATCATTTTGATTCTTGCATTTTTTTTCTCCTCAGTTTTATCCGTTTGATCGTTCACTACAAACTCCTTTGAAGTTACTTCATTTTGTGAACCATCAGCAGATGCTGTTCACTTGTGACCTTCGATGACCTCATACTTGGACTCTTGTACCTGGAAATAACATTAGATATGCAGAAATGCACTGGATACAGCCAGCAGGCATTTGACATTCTCTGACATTTCTGTTCCCTTTCTCCATTCCTTCAACAAACACCTACTTGTAAACAGTGTGACGGCTTTACACAGAACCTTGAATTTTTTTTTTTTTTTTTTAACAATGGCTTGCTGGGCAGAGCATAACCTTTTACAAGACATTAGCAATAGGATATAAGAGCCCAGAATCTTCCATCCCTCAGATGTTTTGTTTTCTGCATTTACACACCTTGTACAAGGAAATAAACCTTTCATTGCGTGGAACACTCCTCTCCTTATAAAACATCTCAAATAAACCCTGCATTAAATTTTCTTTTGTTCAACAGTTTTCAGGTTATAGTTTTGGGCAGTATTCTTTGACAGCAACAAATGAATTAAATTGAAGATGCAAGCAATGTGCCGATTTGCTCTCAAATGAGTTACAATAGAGGTCCTAAGTGCAAGAAATGAACAGGATCAGACAACGCTAAAGTTAAAGTCCCATTATCTGTCACACACCTGTGTGAAATTTGTTTTCCGCATTTTTGATCCATCCCCTGGGGGAGCGGTGAGCTGCAGACACAGCTGCGCTCGGGAACCATTTGGTGGCCTAACCCATAATGCTGAGTGTCAAGCAGGGAGACATTGGGTCCCATTTTTAGAGTCTTTGGTATGACTTGGCCTGGATTGGAACTCACGACCTTACAGTCACAGGGCAGAAACTCTACCTCAGGGGTCCCCAAATCCAGGTCTCGAGGGCCAGTGTCCTGCTGGTTTTCCAGAAATCCTGCTTTATTTGCTGCTGATTACCTGGATCAGGTGTGTTTAGCCAATAAGGAGCTTCAATGGCAGGTTGGTTGGAAAACATGTAGGATAGTGGCCCTTGAGGCCTGGATTTGGGGACCCCTGCTCTACCTCAAGGGCACTGAGCTGGTTAACATGTTTTTTAATCCTAATACTCTTTACTGTAATCCTTTAAAGTTACCTTGAACATCAGGGATTTCAGCTATCTGAAAGACTTTTGACGTTTTTGCAGTGGCTGCAAAGATTCTTGTGTTTTACCTATGAATCATAGTGAGTTTCATTTGACAATTATTTACTGTTTTCTGTTTTTAGTTGGCCTTTAACTTTTTAAGACTGTTTTTTTTCTTTTTTGCTCCAGTCATCTGTTTTAACACTCTTTAAGCAGCCCATCCACCCATCCAATATCTTTAGCTCATCCAGGACTGGGTTGTGAGGGCAGCAGTCTAATCCTAGACTTCCATCTCCCTGGGCCCTTCCTCCAGCTTCTTTGGGACGCCCCAAAGGCCTTCCTAGACCAGCCAAGAGATGTTGTCTTTCCAGCTTGTGCTAGGTCTTCCCCAGGGCCTCCGCCCAGTGGGACATGCCCAAAACATCTCCCAGGGAGTTGTGTCCAGGAGGCATTCTGACCATATGATTGAGCTACCTCAACAGGTCAATCTACTTTGAGCTCCTCATCCCATCGCTAACACCCTCCCATCTCACCTCAAACTGGTCCCACTCAAAGTGCACCTAAAATACCATCCCTAAACTTCCACTACCAATCAATTTCATTTTGATTTATATCTAGGAACTCTTTTCAAGCATTAGTTTCTCATAGGAAGGGTCAGAGACAGAGCACCATCTCATTTTTGTTTACAAAGATCGCCTCATTCTGTATTCCCATTTTTTGCCGACAATCTTGCAAACTTGTCCAATAAAAGTAAGTTGTTAAAAGATTTAAAAAAAACATACTTATTGATTACTTGTCTCACTACCTCAAAGCAGTAGAATACTATTGATGACAATTTTAAAGATATTTGATGATTTGGGTTTGTCGTGGAAACGCCACTACCGGCCACAAAAAACTAAAAATACATTTCCATATCTAAAAACCATTCAACCATTTCGGAATTTTCTATAGAAACTGCCATTTCTCAGAGTATTCATAATCATTTTAGTCAATGCTGCACATTTCCACAATCCAAGAGCCAGACACAAATGGGGAAAGTGCAATATTCATCTGTATCTACACAAAAACAGCAGCTGCTTTTTTGCAATTCACACTAAGACTGAAGCAATGCAAACTTCCTGAATTGAAAAGACAATTACACTGAGTTTTGAGTTTATAATGTGGTTGTTTTTTTTAGTTCAGGGTAGTTGTTTATTAGTTTTGTCAGTCAGAGGTAAAATACTGGAAATAACTGTTGCATGAATAAAAATCTCTTCATACCGGAGAGGGGAAGAGTTGTTTTGATCCACAGATGCCTGTCACCAAATTTGAACAAATCACACATTATATCTATTTCATGTGCTATAGTCAAATTAACCATCTCAACTTAATTTAACATTTACTTGAATACAAAAGCATGATTGATTTTTCTTTATAATGGGAAATAAATCAGGCATCAAGAGACGAAGGGATCCCCCAGCCACTTGGCTGAAGAAGCTAATTTCGGTCACTTGTAATCGGGACCTCATTGTTTTGTTCATGACCCACAGCTCATGACAATAGGTGAGCACTGGAATGAAGGCTGAAATTTAGACCTTTGCTTTTCGACTCAGCTCTCTCTTCACCACAACGGACCAGCACAGCAAGCGCATAACAGCAGACGTCACTCCGAGCTGCCTGTAACTCATGCACAAGACCTCTAAGATGCTCAAACTCTTCCACCTGGGGCAGGAGCACTCTACCCACCCAGAGAGGACAAACTACCTTACTTCGGTCAAGAGAAAACCCATGCTTTCTGCATTTGGGTCCTCCACCATCCAGCACTCTCAGCTTTCTGATTTATTCTTTTCACCTAAACATCTTGCAGTGTTATTGAAATTGTCCCTCTATTTTTCTACAGTAGTACACTAAAATAACAAACTGACTGTGGTGCAGGGACTGACAGCAAAGACAAGAAAGCAGTCTATAGGAAAAAGCTTGTCTCACTTTCAAAACACGAGCACATTTATTTACTTTTCTGAATCTAACTGCTGCTAAGAACTGAGCTGACCTTTAAAAGGGTGGGTTTGAAGGCAGTTTGAATCTTAGAAAGAACCTGCTCGAGCTCTGCTTCATTTCTGATGCAGACTCTGTTACACTGCAACATTGAAGGATGACATAATTATGACTCCAGCACTGCGGATTGTGTGTAATGATTAATTAATAGGGTGTGCACATTACGATTATGGAAAAGTGCATGGGTGCGTACAGTACTTCCGCATGCAGTATAAATCTCAAATGTTTGTGTCAGTATACGCTGGGAAATTAATCCAAGAGGGTTTTGTGTAGACGTTGCACAGCAGAAGTGTGTCAACATCCGAATGTGAGAAATAGGGATTGCAATCACACAAGTACACATACTCAGTAGCACAGAATCACTTCACTAAAACTGCTGAGTCTGTGAACGCCAGAAGATACAATGATCTGACATCAGGGTACATTACTGCAATATTTAACACACTCTAAAAAATAGATTTACTCCTTCATAAGAGGGCATGTTGACTGGGTTTTGAGGAAAACGTGCACAACTTGATGAAGAATCGCATCACTGCAAAATCCCCAAAAATCGCTACTCTAGATAAAATATCAATAACAGCACAGAGCTGCTTGAAAATACAGCCTTCCCTCCTTTATCACAAAGGTTGTGTTACAAATATAATTTTAGAGACATTTTAAGGTAGTAAAACCGCTCATTACACACTATACAATTTTCACAGATAGGAACGAACTTTTCCACACTTCTTTTGTTTAAACTCTTTCAAAGTTCAAACCTTTCTAGAAAATTACGTTCTTAAAGAATAAAAACAAAAATCTTCTTGAGTTAAAAGATTTATGTAAATGTAAACTGTACACTAGACATGACATGGACGAGGCTGATTGACAAGGGTGTACAGCCAATCAGAATGAATGAAGAAAACACTGCCCTGAAATAAATAAATAAATAATATATATATATATATATATATATATATATATATATATATATATATATATATATATATATATATATATATATATATATATATATATATATATATATATATATATATATATATATATATATGAGTTATGGAAAAACAGTGTCATCAAATTCGGATGTAACTACCACTTGCTGACGCCATGAATAGTTTTCTGTAATCTATGTTAGCGCATAGCTGCCAGAGCTCAGAAAATACAAAACTTTACAAAGTCATGCAAACGCAGCATAAAGACATGTGTTTCTCATCCGCAGCACACTACAACGCAGATCACCATCCTGGCGGAGGGATATCCAGTCCTAAATCCCTACAACTGTCCCTTACAAAACTAAGTTTGGACACCTACAATTGGAGCAATAGGGAGGCACCAGACAGGTATGGGAAGAATTTGGATTTGGCATATATTTGCCTAGGAGATTGTTTTCCCCACCTCTTTTGGGAAAGCAAAAGTAAACTGTTACTATGTTATTTTTCTGGGCCTTCAGGATGATCTCAGAAAAAGGTTTGATGTACGGTAACAGTAAAGTTGTCAGAGGCACACAGTAACATTTATGTGTTTGTTCCAAATGGAAAAGATTTAACTCCACAATATTTAAACTAATGTTATTTTGCAATGTTTTAAGTCCACATTCTAAAAAGCAGAAAAGAAGGATTTATTTTGCTGATAACCACCCAGTAATAATGTAGTTTAACTCTCCTGGTTTAGCTCGTGCTGGTTTGCGGCACCTTCTGTCTGTGACACCAGGGTTCAAATCCAGGCTGCTCCCTGTTCCCTTCTCTACTTCGTCCTCGGAAGTAAGGATGATTCGCTGTGGCGACCCCTGTTGGGACTAAGCCAAAAGCGGAAGAAGAACTCTCCACATTTTTTATTCTACATAGATTTATTTTAACATGCAAATAAAAACATAAAATATTTTCAATTTTGCACACTGTTGTAAATATTAAATTAATATTAAAGCTGTGTAACTTTGTAGCTTCAAAAAACTGCAAAAGGAGAATTACTTTCTTCCGCGCATTTTCGGTCTCATCACAAGAAGTCAGTGTACCAAAGTACTATATGCTGCATCTTTTCCACAGGTTTGGTACAGTCTCCCAGAAGAGTAGGTTTTTTATTTACTGTAAGAGTAAAAATTGTTCAGCACCCAACACAGCACCAAACTAACTTTTCAGAGTAAAAACTATTTTAAAAGCAACATGGAGAACTTATCCTATACCATACAAAAGGTGTTGTTTGCACCGACTTTCATGGATATGCAGAGCCAGAAAAACCTTCTACACAGAGCAGCTGTTTGAAGTCGGTCTTGTTTCCAATGCCTTGTTTTATGATTCTGTCTTGAAAGCAGCTGTTCAGCAATAGGAAGTCTTAACAAGCCAGATTCCCTCTGAACACATCCTTCAGTACTTCATTACTGAGGAAAGACCACCACATTTATCCTTACTGGACTGAGGAACACAACCACTGCTCCTGAATCCACATCGCTCACCAAACCATAGCAAATTGTCCCGATTGGCCAACAAGGCACTTGGGATCATGCCTGATTCGATTTACTGCCCCGCACACAACAGACTAATGGACCATTGTCTGCAAACAGAGGCTTCTGCTGTTAATGAGGACTGTCTGCGAGCCCAAGACAACAGGAAAGAGCAGAAGCAAGGTAAAAAGAGGTGGAGGTAAAAAGCTGTTGGTGCAAGAATGAGAGACAAATTGGGATCATAAAGATGTGATTAAAACAGGATTAAGGTGGTAGGAATCAAGAAAAAGCAAAGGTGTTGTTCCAGGACAAATTACTCAAAGATTTTTACCAGTTTGTCTTTTTAAATAAAATGTCCTCAGCTTTCTAATAGTTAACTGCATTTTTATTGTCTGCTTTAGATTTTTATTATTTATTTATTTATTTTTGCATCAGTTTGCTTGTGGTTCTACCAGGATTATGAGTGTTGAGAAAATACAAATACAATTCTCTGTAACCTTTTTAAAATGTACTAGAGCAATTTAAAAACTATTTTTTTAAATTGTTTGGCTCAAATTTTCTAATGTCCAGTCTTTGAGACTAAAATAAATTCATTCATTCATTTCATTCATTTATTTATGGGGTGGCTCTGTCTTACTGTTAGTTAATGCGTAACTGAGCTTTAATTAACTATTAAATACAAATTTAACTGCCACTTCTATGCATTACTTTGTAATATTAACTTTATTAATGCAATAGTTTGCAGGTAACTAATGATTCTCATTTAATCATACCTAGAGCATGATAAAGCATCAATAAAAGTTTCCCTGCTTAATTTCTTAGCATTATATATACATCAACAGCATTTTAGTTAATATATATGTAATGATTAATGTCACAATTAAAGCAATAATGTGTTATTTGTTCGGAGTTAGGAAGCAAAAGGTAAGGTTTTACTTAACATTTTTAGAACGACCTTACCCTTTTTAAATGTTGTAAAACCTCATAAGCATTACCTAACTTTTACTTAATCATAGTTGTTAATTATAAAATGAATATTGGAAATTTATTGTAAATTTGAAATATCATTGTAATTGAAAATACTTTAAAAGTAATTGTTCTAGGTTACATTAGAGGCCTAAAAGTTTTTTTTAGAAAAATTAAATAATTCAGTTTAGGAAATGTAGAGTGGCATGAAACTTGTGCACAAGAAGTCTACATAAATGTTATCACTGATGTGATAATAAATAGGCATTTATGGTATCATTCATTGTTTTTGTCCTGCAGCTTTAGTCATTAGAGATTATGTAATGAAAAAAAAAATCAATTTTTTTAAGAGTACTGGGCTAAATGTGCATTTTGATGCATCTCCAGAAAACTGGAAATGCCCAAAACTCGTTTTGTAAATGTGTGTAGTTATCTAGAATATTACAAAATATAGCAACAATTTTGGATGGAATATTTTAAATAAGTGCAACATGACCCTTGGATGCTTTTATTGGCATAAATAACTAATACACGGCTGCATAACCAGCAGAGGCAATGACAGCTTTAAATGTTCTTTCAAGCTGACAAGGAGCTTTTTGCACTCATCTTTTTGGAGTTTCCACCACTTCTATATTATGTATGCACACTCTGTTTTTCTTTTTTGTAAAGGGGGTCTATGGCTTTCTCCAAGGGTGTTGTCTTTTCTCCCGTTTTTAAGATCCAGATTTATTGGTCATTTCTAAACTGTCCCTTTTTTTGCTTTCTTTTACGTGGACATGAGTTCATATCTTTATATTTTTGTAGATAAGCATCCTGCCTAAAAAACTGCTCCTGTAATTGTGACCTAAAGCAGCCCTGGATTACATTGGAGTCGTCAACCTATGACAAAGGTTCAAAAACACTTAAAACACATCAACTGATAAAAAAAAGTGTCATACGTCACTGAAATGGCTGCTTCAGATAGACGAGGAAAACAGATTAAATCTAGAAATGTTCAACAAACTGGTTTCTGACTCAGACAAATTATGACCTAAGTTCTGAGGGCAGATAGAGTGGAGACAGGCAGACTCGGGTGAAGCACATAATCAGAGGAGGAAGCGCACTCATCTGAAATGAGAAGAAAAATAAATACAGTACCTTCAAAAACACCAAAGTAAATCAAGTCCAAAAGGAAATGTGCACTCGGCAGCAGCCACGCTGTGACCCTCCACCTAAAGCCAGGAGAAAGACTTTTTATTTTGGTTTATTGTAATTCCTTGGCACAATTTTTTAGCTCATTCATAACACTGTAACACTCTGCATTAAATGAGAGGATTTACAAAAAAATTAATCAGGGATCTACTTCTTTAACTGTGGAGAAGTCTGTATCCTCTCCATTTATTCAAAAAAACTCCAACACAATGAGGTTTCCCAGGTAATTATGATATATTGAAATATACACATATATTTACAACTTCACCTTTAGAAGAAACCACCACCCAACTACACCCAGTCTTTTTCTTATTTACACAGTACTTTAAAGTTTCTTTGGCGTCTTTTGTCCCTCTGGACAAAGCAGTCTCAAAGATAGTGGGGCCTGTGACGCTCCTCTCCGCCTTCTGATGGTCAACAACTTCTTACCAGATCAGATGTGATGGAAATCATGAGACTTTCTGGTG
Source organism: Oryzias curvinotus (assembly GCA_023969325.1). Lineage (NCBI taxonomy): Eukaryota > Metazoa > Chordata > Actinopteri > Beloniformes > Adrianichthyidae > Oryzias > Oryzias curvinotus. Next base: position 17,367,577 of record CM043709.1, read on the forward strand.
AAAGAAGACCTTAGGAAGGGTGGCAGAAAGTTCCAGTATATTCCTCATCTTTTTTAATCCATAGAACCATCCGTTGCTTTAATCCATCCTTCAAGCGGCAGTCAAACATCACCCCAGCCAGTTTGTTTCTCCTTTCTCCTTGCTTGGCTCCATCTTCCCTTCTTTTGTGCTGTCATTAGCTGTCATCAGCCACACACATGAGGAACCGGAAGTCACCAGCAGGAAGTCTCTTGGCCGCCATATTTGTGGTCCACAAAACATAATCCAAAACAAAATACATACAAATCAAACTATTATAATGTGCTCATCTGGAAACTTAACAATGACATACTGGACCGTTAATATTGGTGGCTAATTTGGAAAGCATTTACTGTTTTTTATCCCAACAGCGATATGACAATCCTATATTTGTGTGGCAATGCTACAACACATTCTTAAAGTACAAGTGTTGTTATTTGGGTTGTAAAAAAGTTATTTGCTTTTTGTTGATGATTTTAATACAATTCCAAGTAGAACTGGTAACAACCACTTCCATTTGTTGTTTAATAATAGTTTTCATTGAGCTACTAGGATGCATTGTTGAAACATGGTCGTTTACTGAACTTTTCACATAAATTCTAATATAAAATATTTTGTTTTTGAAGATTGGGGAAACTGATAAATGTAGCATCCATCATCTGTATATAGAATAATTCACCACGCAAAATACTGTAAACAGGTCCATCCTATTTTTGTCAAATCTAAAATACAAAATGAAATGAAATGAATAAGGACTCAGAGACAATACTTAGCTTCAGTGAAGATTTACTCCGCACAAAACAGCACAGATTTGTACGCAGGGTTACAGACAGAGGAACAGGATCACAAAGTCTGAACAAAGACACTCAGAAATAGGCTTGGTTTATATACCTGGCATTTACATATTTAGAAGATGGTCCGAGGGTCTATGGTGTGAAAAACCCACCCACATGCTGTTGCAGGCTGGATACTTGAAGGTCATAAAGCTTCAGGTATCAGATCTTTCTGATGTTCTCACAGACATTTGCCAGAGCACAAACACCAGAACACACAAAAAGTAAAAAAGGGAGGATGAGGAGAAACTGTGAGGACAATAGTTTGGCTGTGCTGTCTTAGGATGCAATATAATTTTGAGATGATAATACATGCTCAGTGAATTAAGTTTAAACCATTAGTGTACTAAAAGGTACAAGTAAATGTAATAAAAGTAAAAAGAGAGTTTCTAACTATTCTATTTCTAATTATTCCTAACACTTTCCCTATCAGTTAGGGGATGGGATATGTGAAAGAACTGGGGGGTTGTGTAAGTAAGGGGAGGGGGGCCCTATTTTTATACTTTATGTGTTTATTTTTGTGCTTGTTTATTTTAAATTCATGCTTGTTTTTATATTATTTTGTTTTGTTTTAATGTGAAGCAATTTGTGTTATACTTTTATATGAAAAGTGCTTTATAAATAAAGTTTGATTGATTGATTGATAACTTGCCTCAGCTGAAATAAAGTTAAAGTCAACAGAAAAAACTTTTTAGGAACTGAAGTACCCTGAAGTCTGAAGTACCCCAAGATTACGGTCATGTTTTGGATGTTTTTGTTTTTTGGTATTCAAACTGTATAAAGAAAATAAAACATTTGTTGTAGCTCATGGAAACCATGATCTTTTTATGGTATAAGCAACACAAAAGCAGCCTTAGATCAGTGGCTTCCTGTTTTTTTTTTTGTTGACCAAGTTTTTGGATCACGTTTGTGAATTTTTGAAGCGAATCTGGCTTTGATGTCTACTAGTTAAAATATGGATGTCAGAGTGCTTGTATGGTAGAACGGATACATATTTTTTAGACCCCTCCTTATGATGTGGAATATCTAAAGAGGAGTTTGATTAACAGGAAGAAGGAGAGGAGATAAAATGTACTAAGAGAGTTGGAGACATTATGACTTATTTTTCCTAAAACCACTGTTTTCCACTAATAGGGTTGCCAAATCATGCCAAAGTATAAATACCTTAGATGAGAACCATTTAGAAGGACCAATTCTTTTCCTACAAAAGCCTATGAAAACTTTAATTTACTAACCTGCAAGCCTCATTCCTGTTTGTTTTCACGGTGGCTTGGATCCCTTTTCTAGCCCTCTTGTATAAGATTCACATTTCAAAAGAAACTGTACAATCATCCCAGATAGGAATTATTTGCGTTAAATTTCTTTAAATTAATCTGACACACCCCAGCGTCTTATTAGCACATCCAAGCTTTACTGGATTGGTGTAAGTGTAGGATAAAAATGTAGGATAAAAAGATGTCACAACAGTCATTTAAGCAATTTTAGAGGGAAAATAAACAATATAAATCATCATTATACAACAAAAAATGTAAATAGTTGCTTAGAAAAGCTTAGGGTTGCATGGTGGTGCAGTGGTTAGCCTTCTTGCCTCACAGCAAGAAGGCCCCTGGTCCATGTCCCGGTTGGGGGACCTGAAACAGAACACAAATGGGGGACCTTTCAATCTGGAGTTTGCATGTTCTCCCTGTGCACGCGTGGGTTTTCTCCAGGGGCTCCAGCTTCCCCCCACTGTCCAAAAATATGCTTCATAGGTTGGTCACTCTAAATTGTCCCCAGGTGTGCATGGGTGTGTGATAGACAGACTGACCCGGCAACAGACTGTCCAGGGCGTACCTTGCCTTCGCCCGCAAGTGGCCGGGATAGGCTCCAGCTGCCCCGTGACCCCCAAACGGATAAAACGGAATAGAAAATGAATGAATAAATGAATGAATGAATGAATGAATGAATGAATGTTTAGAAAAAGGTTACAATAAAAAAAGGAGTCGTTCATAATAAAGGAAGGGTTAATGGGAAAAAACATACAAAACATTAAGTAAAAGCAAAGTTCCATTGAAAATGCTTTGAAGACTAACCTTCCAAGAAGGTTGTGCTCGTGCATACTCAAACCTGAGGAGAGCATGCACAGTTACACACACATTTCACTGGGTAGTTATTTCTGTGGCGCCTTTAGAGACCATAACCTTGTAACCACGGGGTTTCTAGTTCAGACCCTTACCTTACCAGCAGGGATGTAAGTGCTGTGTTCACCTGCACATTTGTAAAACGGCTCATTTTCAATGCCGCAAAAGTCATGCTGGGATTTGAAGAACAATCCGTGTATCACGTATCCAGAACTTAGCTTTTTATTTTGTCAATTGGGGTTTTTTTATTGATTGACCAAAGGTTCTAAATAGCAATTTCAACATCAGTCCATGTCAGAGGCAAACTTGATGTTCTAACAATTCATATTTAAGTAGTAACATTTCTTCTTTGTCTTCTAAGTGGCTTAAATATAATGTATAAACAATTACATTCATTTTATGATTGGTTAAATATAAAACAAACGATTTTACATAAATTTACATTAAAAGTCAATTTTATACTTTCTTTAGATACTTTTCTTTAGATACTTTCTTTAGACTTTCTTTAGGTCAAAACATTGTATTATTACACTGTTTTGTTGTACAATATGCCACAAAAAATATCACTGAATATTTTTCCAGTTGTACAGTTTAGAAGTTGCATTACTAAAAACAGAGCTGTTCCCACCACAATTCCCTGTGGAACACCAATAATAATATTGTTTAACAAAGAATGTGGATTAACCTAACGCAATAATAATAATAATAATACGCAAGATAAAAGAGGAACAGAACCTTCTTAAAATTTCCAGTTAATTTTAACAATATTTAAATGCAGAGACACATTTTTAGCTGTAATTGGATTTGTTCCTAATTTTTTTTTCATTGTTTGAATCATCAGAGGTCAGAAAGGGCCTGTTTTTATATATAAAAAAGTAGTGTGCTTTTTCATTTTTGCAGTAAAATGTTTAATTTTGATTAAGTTTCCTATTGCCCAGTACTGCACATTCACACTAAAGAGGTATCCATGTGCTATTTCTGTTTATGCTACTATGATGTGCACTTAAGCTGTATACAGCTACTTTGGTAAAGTATAGACAGAAACGTGCCCCTCTTTATGAGATGCTCTCATTCAAAGTTATTCAACCACAAAAAAATGAGTAATTTGTGACAGATTTGAAGTAGTCACACTCATTGATGTCACACTACAGAGTAATTCCAGTACCTTTATTTAAATATATGAAGATATTTCTGAATCTAATACATTTTGAAATGTTATTGGTTTCCCTAGTGAGTAAAATATTTAAGTGATTTTTACTTTTTGTTTGGTAAAAGTTTTATGGAAAACCCTTAGGAATCTGCTTTAATGTCATGAGAGCACTGGGTAGTTGTTGGGAGGATTAGTGTGTTTGACAAAAAGAGTATAAAATGACTATTTTGCAGCCGTAGTCATCAGATTGTATGAGAACTGTATTCTGAGGCTGAGGCAAACCCTACACAGCATATGACTGTATGATGCAACTTTTCTTTCAGTTTTCCTTCATCTTTCCCTTCCCTAATTTTGTAATTTTCTAAACAGATTCCTGACAGCAGTGAGCTGCTTGCTAAAGACCCAGCAGTGCATTGCCAAAACAGTGCTTTTTGAGTACATGGATACAATGTATGGATTTTGTCATTCTCCTGCTTCCTGTCTTAACTAGGTGTGCTCCAAAGTAGAAGGTCTCCAGGGTGTTCTGGTCCATTCGGGGAGTTATTCCCAAAGCAGTGCAACAGAGCGAGCTCTCACTGACTCGACAAACAGGAGCCACAGAGACTAAATGCCTGCTTTCGCCAGGAGAGCAAGGAAGCAAAGCGGACAACGGAAAGCCTTTGCTTTGCTGCCTCCATTTAAAAAAAATATCCGTTTTTACGACTTCCTGCTTCAATGGGTCCTCTTTCCACAGATTCTGCATAGTTGTGTGCCAAAGTTTCTCCTGCAGTGCAGTTCTCATAAATTAGCTCTGCATTATTGCTTTTGCAGATTGGAAAAAAAAAAAAAAAAAAAAACATTAAATTCCTGCTACAGGGTGATGTCAGATGTGTTGCTGTGCATTCAGGGACAATCTTTAACTATTTTTAAGATCCACCTCATTTTCTTCTGATGCTGAGGAGGAGAACTGGAGCCTATATAGGTGATGACTGCCGGCATACACATTAGATGGATTTCCAGCACAATAAAAATAATAACTACAACAACAATAAGAAGAAAAATTGCTGCACATCGCATGTTTTATGGCTGTGTGAAGGTTGCTTATGGCCTGTTCCTGTAGGTATGTAATAAAAAATGCTGCATTTACATTCATGTGAGAATCTTCTGTATTGAAGTCTGAGTGACACCCAGTGGCTGCCCTTCAGTCTCATCGACGCTTCGTTTTTGCTCAAATCTGTGAGTTTTTAGTTATGTCCCACGGTAAGCAATTCCATCTGTTAAGCCATTTGTTTAAATATACATAACTGAGTGAAATTACTTTAGGATTCTGATCATTTTAACAGATTCTGCAAGCTGCTTTCTTCCCCTGAGCTCATGTTTAAGTCATTTTTAAGAATTCCATCTCTGCTCATTCCACTGTTTCCCACTATTTTCATCACTACCCCACTGATGAAAGAGCGTCCATCTCATCACACATTAACCAGCACAAGTGAGACACCAGTCAAACACTGAGGCAGTCAAAGCTTTAGCTTTGATCTATTATTTTGAATGTTGAGTCAAATTCACATGAAGATAATTTGTAAAGCAGAACGTGAGGAGAATTATCATGTAAATGACTTGAAGGACAAGTGATAGTAAAAAAAAAGTAGACAGGCTGTTTTTGTTACAAAATGTGTTATAGCAAAATTCTTTTGCGATAATGTTTGAAGACATGGACATGACACTATTTTTAAGTAGATTCCTGGACAAATGTATAACTCATTCCTTCATTTAGGAACCTGTTTCCAAATTCACCGTTTTTTGTTTTTTTTTTAAAGCTTTTCTCCGTGAAGTAGTGTAAACAAGACAAATCTTTATATTAGGGGAAAAAAAGCTGCATTCCCTGCTGTCTGGTATAGAAGCAACATGGAAAAATAAAATTACTGTGATTTGTGCTTCGCAGTTCACAAACACTCCAGTTTTACTAGAACATTGTTTTAAGTAACTCCTGAGAAAAATTCATCTTTTTTGATTTTCTTCAGAATAGACATTTTAAAGTAAAAGTAGCTAATGGGAGGGGTTGACCGTCAATATTACAAATATATCACATAATGGGATACTGTTTATCAAAAAGAAAATGACAAAAATCCTGGGTTTCCTTATTATTGATGTTCCACAGGGATCTGTGTTTGTAGCTCTGTTTTTATAGTTTATAGTTTGCTTTTTGAGTTATGATATTTCTATAAAGATGTGAACGGCTGAAAAAAAATTCAACTGTTTCTACATTTTAAAATGTTTATAATTTTCTGACTTATCAAGAAGAAATTGTTTTTGAAGTTAAAGTCTAATCTGAAACAAGTTCTTTGGTTTCCAGTCGGCAGAATAATGACACTTAGTCCTTAAACTGGTTCATAACAGAGACCCCAATTCAGAATGAAGAATCCCTTTACAGGGGTGGTAACATCACCTAAGGAAGTAGTGGGGGTCAGACCCAATCTAAAAATTATCAGAAATTTCATTTTTATTTATTTATTGATGTAATAAATTGGGGTAATAGATTGAGCAACAAATCACACCTACCCGGCTTTACAACATAAAAAATACATTTGTTAAAAAGAGGTGCCTTTAAAATATTCCTTTCCCCGGCTGATCATTTTAGGATTTTTAATGTCTTTGTTTTTTTTTTTCATGAGTTTTTTTTTCTTTCTTTTTTCCTTAAATTACTTAGTTTTGGACCTAATAATTGACAGATTTATAGTTTCCACTCATGCATTTAAAAATAAAAATGACACTCAGTTTTTGTCTTCTGGAGAAGGATGTATGTTAACATATCCAGTTAGAGCAATGAACAGAGTGGGGATTTTCAGAAATTGGAGTTCATAATATTGAACGTGGAAATGCTTATTATATTTCTTTAAGCGTTCCTATTTATTTCAATTGCATCTCACTTCAGAGTTACTCCCTTCACTATCAAACTTCCAAACCTGGAGAAACCTGGAAGCTTATGCCTCCTCTCGGGCTCACTGGAAGTCATCTGACACGCTCCATTACATTGTGCTTGTTCCAATTAAAGCTGACACCATTTACTGTCAGAAGAACAGTGATTTCCTGCAGATAGGCTTCCCAACTCTTCTGCACCCACTGCCCAGCTGGATTTCAATGTTACTTCTTATGTATTATGTTGTTACATGAGAAACTGTGCTGTCAGATGGGCGACCAAAAGTTCAACATCAAAAACCTCCCTGTGGGAAAATGTGTGCTTGGAAAATGTACTCTCAACACAAGCAATTTAAAAAAAATCATTTAAGTTGATTGCTTTTCAGGTGCTATATTAATGTTTTGCTTTGGTTTAAACAAAATCAGTGACAGGCGTTATTAAGAGAAAATGAACCTCTGCTACTAAAGTTACTATTAAAGTGAAGGAGCTGAGCAAATGGAGTAAAAATTGTCACTAGTAAGATCTGTATCAAAGGAATTATCTCAATCAGAAATGCCAAAATAGCACTTCACCCCACCTGTCCTTATTGTTGTTGTTCACCCTTCACAGGTCACCAGAGTGAACTAACTTTCACTGATTTGCACAGGTGGTTTGCCGCATTTTTACGCCGGATTCCCTTCTTTTTTTTTTTTTTTCTTTTTTTTTTTTTTAAGTGAGACAACAGACAGAAAAACAAAACAAAACAACAACAAACATTGGAAAAACTACCAATACTAACACATAAAGGCAGGACATAAAAAATAAAGAAGAAAGATGTGTGTGTGAGACAGAGTATGTGTGTGTGTGTGTGTGTGATGTAAGGACAACGAGAGAGAATTCCATCCCCAAGCTTGCACTAACTGTCATACATTCTGTTGACTATTCATATTTACACCGGATTCCCTTCCTGACACAACCCTGTGTTCTATCTGGACTGGGGACCGGCACAGGGAGATCCAGAACCGAGCTGCCATAAAGAGTCTATATCATACAAAAGTAACTTTTTTGAGCTCTTAAGTGTATTATATTGTTCATTCCTCACAAAAAAAACAACCCCAAAGCGGTATTTTAATTCACGCATTTCTGAGTATTCCTCCAAAAAACGGCAGAACGCTTTTATTTGCGTAGTATGCACATCCATCTTTGAAAAAGTTTCGATGTTGTTTGTTTTCTTGGGTGAAACGCAGACACGCTGCCGAGATGACAGATGACAGATGAACTGGGCGGCACCCACAAGGAACCAAAGTCGGTGCCTCAGAAAAGTCAAGTTGTCTCAGTTCCTGGTAGGAAAATCAGCAGTGAAAATAACTCATTTTTCATTAAAGAATTGTTCTTTAGTATATGATCGTATACATAGATATCAATTACTCTAAAAGGCCTTAGAATAGCATGGTATAGGCCCTTTAAGGCTAACATAGTTAGGTAGTAGCATGGAGGGTCTTGCCCAAGAACCCACACTAGATAAGGCTAATTGCCCCCCTGGAAAATAAACCCAATCATGCACCAATCTTATTCGCAGCCAAATGAGCCAATCTAGCCACCACTCTACCTGCCCTGGTTAATTTTATTCTTTGTTGTTTCCATTTTTTCCAAGAGTCTAAGCATCCCTCATTTATTTTTATTCACTAAAGATCCCCAATTATACTGGTTTTACAAATTCATATATATATATAAATGTAGTGTTTTTCTTTTTTTTCTGCACCACCACTGGAAAGTAAGCACTTTGTTGTTCTTTGCATTTCCATGCTTATAATACTGACACTTTTCCAAAAAAAAAAAAGAAAAGCATAGGTGCAATTTATGCCTCGTTTGAGAGCAGGCACACTAACATCTTGGCTCCGTTTGCTCATTTACTCTTACCTAGGTGTTGTTTGTGATTTTTTTCCCCTAGCTTGTGCAATGTAAAACAGAATTTACACCATTTGCTCAGGTTGTAGTAATTTGGACCACAGTCCAATTGTGCTTAAAAGGCTAGAATGAGATTATTTTAAAAAAAGAATTTCTTAAAGAAAAAAAAAACATTTTTTTTACACCAAATTTTTTAATCAAAACTCAAAAACTGGCTTTTCATTCAAACGTAATGCATTTGCTGGGGGGGGGGTCCGTTGGTGATGGCTGTCAACATAATTTGCTGCAGCTGGAAGTTTGCCGTACGTCTCATCAAGCAGAGTAATGTTAATGTAAAAAATCGGGGGACGGTGGTGCGTCCATGAAAACTATCTGAACAAGCGAGAGCAATGAGGCTGAGAAAAAGTTAATCAGAAGGCCCCTCCTTTGATGAAATGACCCCAGAGTAAAGTTGTGGAGAAGCCTGATGTGTGTTTCCTCTGCAGGAGGCTGCAGCCCACCAACCACCTAGAACCAATCTGAGGCTTATGACGGCAGCTGGGGAGAAGATACATTAGACCTCCCTTCAGTGGGTAATGAATGGAACTAATAGGAATAGGCAATCCGAGTCCAGGGCACTAATATATGTATAAGAGCAACAACCTCTGTTGTTTCCTCTAACGGCGCATGATGCCAGTTTTTAACCATGCTAACATATAGTAAAAATTCCCGCATGAGTTGATCTGTCTAGCAGGATTGTCTGACTTTGTGATTAGAAATTGGAAAGTTTCTAAAATGTAATCAACTCTTCTTAATTTGGTCCAGGTAAACAAAATTCTGATTAGATGCACAGTGTCCATTAAAAGTCATAATTTACACCTAAAAATGAAGTATGGTTACATAGCCTGAATGTTCTATATACTGGCCCAGTTGGTTACCAATACAAGAGACACTTGGAACATAGGTTTACATCTGTTATTTCATTTTATGTCCTTAACATCTCTATATGCTTCTGACAAGCTTCAGCAAGCCTTTGCTGCATTAAAAGTAGGAAGATGCAGTGTCTGCTGCCTCTGCACTTGTGTTTATGTCCTCCTGTTTGCTGTTTCAAACATTTAGTTTTCTTTGAATTGTATAGAGAAGAAGAAGAATCCCCCACCAAACCTGCATTAAGTCATGAGAACCCAAGAGAAAGATACTGCAGAACAGGGATGCATGAGCCAAAGATCTGAAGGGAAACTAGATCCATTCAGCATCTTTGAGAAAAACAGAAAAGTGAATACTTTGCCATCTTTTTTGCAGAGGCCTTTTTGTTTTAATTGAGATTTCAACATCCTATCCAGCCTTCATCCAAACCGCAAATCTGCCACAGATCTGTAAACTAATTTCTTACTTTATACACAAATCTGCAGAAGCTACATTGTAATAGTTACAGCAGAGACACATGTAAAAAAGAAGAAATAGAACTGTCTGCAGTCTGAGTCTTTCCAGCATGAAGGGGTTGTGCTATGCTGTTTTAAAACAAGGGGTTTACCAGGACTCGAACTGCAGGACCCAGGGGCACTAAGAGCCCACAAGCCATGAATAAAACAAAAGAATAGGTTGGAGAATTAAAACTGATGTCGTACGCTGTGTGGATGACTGGAAGATGACATCAAGAAATCTTGGGAGAGAAGAGTCAACCTCAGTGGGACTGGCATGTAAAGGTCACTTGACATGTCAATTTCATAAGATGTTTCTGTCTTTGCCTTTCAGTAAATGAGTTGTTCAAGGAAAAATCTTCTTGTTCGAGTCCATATAAGTTCTGGATAAAAGGTAATGTACAAACTCTTCTACAAATGAGTGTTCTGAAAATACTTTATGTTCACCAGATGTTCACTTTATGTTTTACCACCGTGTTTTCCCATGTAGAGCTGCCACATCTTCCAGGGCTGATCAAATGGCATCATCGATGTCTGTAGGAGCTTAATACAGCGAACAACGTTCCTAAAGTTAAAGGCGCGCCCTTAGCAGGTTTGTCGTGTCTATAATTGTTATCAAATAATTCAAAAATTTACCATTTTGGACAAATACATCTGTTTTTGCTTTGGGAGGAAGCTAAAAAAAAAAATTTAAAAAAAGGGAAATACCTGAGAGGAACATGCCATCTCTTTATGGTAAACCACAGCTGAGTTTTGGGCTCAGACCAATGTCTGACCTGATTGTTTTTGTTTAGAAGAGAAATATCCAAGCATTTTATGAATAGTGAGAGACAATATATCACGTATGCTATAAACAACTTATAACCCTAAATAATCATAGTTTTTATATTTATATTTTTTTCTAGAAACAGTTCGTTGTTTTGCAGCTAACAAAAGATCATCTCACACTCTTTTTTACTTTTATACCGCATCACCTCATGTGGTATCTGCCTCCTGCATCTAACTGCCCTGCAGTGCTGCAGCTGCCATTTTTAGAATTGTTAAACCTAAAATCCTCCACTGTGGCGTCAGTTAAAGGTAGGGAAGCCATTCCCACTGGCTTCATTAACGGCTACGTTGATGTTCAAGTTTGTTCATTGTGTCTATGTCTGTGTATTGTTGATTCTGCACCTTTGAAATAGCTCTGAAGCAAAGGAATAGTTACCTATAATAATCACATGCTGATGATTTGTCTCACAGCATCTTTGATTTGTTACCAGGCTACCCAGTTTACCTTCAACTTTAGGAAGTTCAGTGGAAAAGATAGGAAAATTCAATTATGGAAAAACATTTCCACTCTGGTTATCTTTTAAGCCATTTTAAAGGTGTTTCCAATGGCTTTTAACTATTATGATGGTGTTTTAGCCGAAATAAAAAAAAAAAAAAAACATTGTCATTTTTAAGGACATAGTTTCAGCAGAGTGTCAGAATTTCTTTAGTAATTTGCCTCTGAGTTCTGATTGGGACCAGTGGCGGAGTCAGATTCACAATGATTTGAATAAAGAAATACTCAGAAATGCAATCTGGAGCTTAATTTTCTTTATATTTATATCCTCCAGGTTCAGAAAAATGTTAATGGAATATTTGGATTACATAAATACACATACATATATATGCATATATATGTATGTGTATGTATGTAATCCAAATGTTCCATTAACACATCCTACTATATATATATATAATATATATATATATATATATATATATATATATATATATATATATATAAGTATATTATTATATATATATATGACATACATTATCTACATACATTATACATATTAGATACACATATACATATATGCACAGTATATATAGATAATTTTGGGTAAAAAATATATATTTAATTTTCCATCCATTATTTTGAACTTTTGAGATAGAGCTGTGAAAGTTTGAGGGTAGCTCAGGCCCAAAGGGCCGAGATTATTTAAGAAACGTTACTTTCTGTAGATGTTGTACTATCAAACTTCGTGTTGAAGCACTTCAGTGGTATTTGGAGGGAAACTCTGCATGGATTATTTAACAAAATCTAATTTCATGGGTTACTTGTTCCCTTTAATGACATCTTTACGATTTGTGGATCTTTTCCCCACTGACATTATGATCAAAATTTGAGTGTGATTCTAAACATTTTGGAATATTGCTGAAGTGGCAGAAGAGCTGATGGGAATCCTCAGGAAGGGAAACAGCAAGGAAATCAGTTTAGGAGACGGCTTTCAATCTTTATTTTCTTTTGTTCGAGAAATATAACACTTAGATTTAACTTCCAAGTCAAATGAAAACAATTGAAAATACAAACCAAGGTTAATGTAAGTTTTAAAACTAATTATGTAAGATGAGCATTGCAGCTATTGGAAGGTGCTGTCTAGTTAGTATGTGTTTTTCATTTCCTGAATTTATTTCTGCCAGAAGTCCGGGAATAAATGTCATCAAAACAGACAACAGAGATACTTTTGTTTGTTTGTTGTTGTAGATTAGCCTGTAATATTGGTCAAAAAATGTACTGACAGTCTTTAAAACCGTCACGAAGCAAGTTTTAAAAGGTCAATTTAAAATATGTGTTGTCCTTTTATTGAGATTTGTAGATTGAGATTGTTCATTTGTTGGATAAGACTGTGGTTGACATGTGGTGACAGCTTTTACGACACTATATAAAGTAGTTAAAGTAAATTATGTGCTTAGAATGTTATTTGTCAGAGTTTTTGTTAAATTGTCAGGTGACATCTCTTCTTCTAAGAGAAACATCTCAGAAAATCTGGAAAGGTAGTTTGTTAGGAAGCACTGACAGCCTCCTTGAGGCCCAGAGCTAAGCTGTGAATAATGCAAGGCCATGGCTTCTATCAAAACCAGCTTTAATTGCTTTTTTTCCCCTGGATAAGGATGAGAGTCTGCAGAATAACAGCTATTCACCAAATCCTTCTGAAACAACTGGGGGGGGGATCAATCTCTGTCCAATTACAGAACAGTGAACGCTAGTGTGCTTTAGTGGGAGAGATGTTTCACTTTTAAACAAAGTGTTAATAAAATATAAAATGTAAATGCTGTTTTTGAAAAGTACTATTTTGTTTTAAGTATAATAAACAACGATAGGAAAAAAAAAGAAAAAAAAACTGAAAAAATGGTTCAAAAACATCAATTCTTTGCTCTAAATCACCATCAGGGATAGACTTACTCCAATTTTCCAGCTCAGTTGTCCTCACTTTAGGGAATGACCATAACGACAGCTCACTAATTACCATTTAGTGCCAACAAACTGCAGCGCGTTGTCAGGATCTGTGGCATCAGTTGGTAGTCTTTTGTGTTGGTTATTCTACTTTTTTCTGTTCACAATTTCTCCTGATTTTTTTCTGAATTTGGTTCATTTTAATAGATTGCTCTGTCGTTCTCTTTTAGCCCCACCCCTGGAATTGCGCTGAACTCTAACCTTCTTTTTTCATTCCAGCTGCCGCTTGATTTTTCATTTAAATCCTCATAACATCTTTGTTTCCCTCCACATTGCTCCATTGCCTGCTACTTGTCTCCTTTTTCGAGTAGCCATTTCATCGTTTTAGTTTTTCAATTTTTAATTCAAGTTTTTGGTTAATTTTTCACTTGCCTGCTTCCATTACCCGTATGATGGTCCTCCTTTCACCACTAACCATGACAAATGCAGTTCTTAACTATGTGAGAAAAGAATCCAAAATGTGGTAGTCATTTTTTACTCTTCATAAACGGCCTATTACGGTTGTGTTGGTAAGCCATGCATCACTGTCACTGCAAGAACTTCCTTTGCACATTTGTTTCAGATTCAGAAATGAGCTTCATTCTCTTTATAAATGTTAAGTTTGAACATTTTCAGAGCAAATTTAATAATTAAGTGTCCAAAAAAAGCTTGTGTCAGCTTCATTATGCAGACGCCAGTAAACAAGTTCACTGGCTCTCAGTGAACTTTAAGCTATGACCTCATTTGCAACGGTTATATTAACACTTTGATTCCCACAAACACAACTCTACCCTAAATCTCACATCCAATAAATTCCTTGTCAGTTTACACATGCACAGATGTACAGAAGTAACCAGATGCCAGCTTGTAAGAGGAAAACAATGACATGCATGGATCTATTTGTCTACAATCAGATGAATTAGAATGGAGGGAGCTTGTGGCCCGCCCTGCTTATTCTCCAAGTCACAATATGCTCGGTTTCAAACAGAATTTCTAGTCATCTGCTCCTGATTCACAACAATTTGAATAAAGGAAATACTCAGAAATGCATTCCAAAGCTTAATTTTCTTTAAATGTGCCCTCCATCATTAAAAAAATCCACAAACATGGTAAAAACACAGTTTCCATTGGAGTAAGATTTGTCGGTGAAAAAGATTCAATAGAAGCTAAATCAAAGCAATGTAGTTCAAGGTCCGTCAGCCCAGAACATACTCTGGCATTTTCTACCAATAAACCCTGAATAAAAATAAAGGGAGATTTTATTTTGAAATTATATTTTGATTACTAAAACACATTGACATTACTGGGTGTATTTACATGCCCTCAAGTAACCATACCATACAACCAAAGAATAAAATTGGGAAAATATTTTATCCCCAGTCTATGGCTGCATGTAGACCAAACACATTTGGTTGGCTTTGTGTAAACCAAAGTTCCCCCAATAATCTGGAGCAAATTTTCTGTCTGAATAAACCTAAGGGACCAGGAACCGCTCTCAGACCCATCTTTTGACATGCTGGTTCTTTTAACATGATACACATTGCTTCTCACAACCTTTACCCAACAACTGATGTGTCATAAACACCTAGTGTACCTTTCACCATCTCCTTAGTGTGGCTCTGCAGTAGAAAAGCAGCAGTAAAAAGGGTTGGACCTGACGCTGATACAGATGTTCAGAGTTGGTCAGCAAAATCTAACTTGCTTAAGTGAACAATCCCGACAAGGATTGCAAAGCGTAGAACTTCCATAATTTCTTTCTCTCGTTGGCTTCCTGGTCAATGACTGTAGAAGTCTTCAGTCACGTGCTTTTGTTTACAAGCTTTGGTTCATAACAGAGCATTCTGCCTGAAGGCAGTCTGAATTCAGACCAAACGCAAGGTTCACGACTCAGTCTGGACCAAGGGACTTTGCCAGTCTGAATATACCATTTGTTTATTCCAATGAAACTTGGCTGTGATACACTGTTAAAACGTTGTTCTTCAGCAGGACAAGAGCAGAACAGTAAAACCAAAGTTGTGATGATGTCCTTGTTAGGAAGTGGAGGAGTCTAACTTGGTTACCACATATTAACCAGTGAGCTAATTTCTCCTGTAAGCAGGTTTTCCTCAGAAACCAGATTACATGGGCCCATGTTATTGAACCCATTAATCACATAACAGTTGATGAACCGAAGGATCACTCAAAATCACCAATCAGAATACAAAAGGTACTTCCTTCCAGCGTAAAGTACATTTTTACTCTAAACATTTACTGTGTCACCATTCGTGAAAGAATTTCTTTGTAAAAATAGATTTGAAAAAATCCTATCCTTGTTATTTTTGTCACCACAGTAAAAGAGTTGGAAGTAAATACTGACAAGCTGTCACCATGTCTTTGTTCCCCTTATTTTGCAACGCTACAAACCAATCCGTCTGCCTACTTTCTGCTGACCGATTGTTTCTGAGCATTTGTGGGTAAAAGCAAGCAGAGGGGGAAAAAAATCCAGATCAGCTTTCAGAAACATTTGTGCTCCCATCTTCTCCAACTCCCAGGTCGCCTCTCGACTTTTCCTTGAAGATGCGAAGCAATTGAGCTATCGCTGGGGTAATTTGTATCTGGGACAACTGCAGCCTCTAAAGCAGACAGATTATTAATGGGGGGGGGGGCTAGCCACAATCAATGGGTAAAAAGTTTAAAGTTACAGGTGGGAAATTAAATGTTCATGTTAAATACACGAAATAATATATTTGGCATTCAAAGGAGGATCTGAGTGGAGGAACACAACAGTAAACAAAGTTGTGTTTTCATAAATATGCTATATTGAAAGCATTTCATGGCTGGAGGCTAACCAGTTTGCTATAGATTATTTGAACATAAATTTCAATGAAATCAAGAGAAATATCATGATAGATGATATTAGTGATTTTTTAGTCCAGAGTCTAAGAGTCTCAGCCTTTTCTTATATACATTAAACCTTAAACATGCCAAACTTTTTATATTTTTTTATTGATTCAGGACAGTTTCACATAAAAACATGAAATAAATACACAACATTAGTTTGCAAATAACTTAAATATTTAGGCTCCACAACTCAAAGTAAACGACAAAGAAAATAGAAATAGTTTTACAAAAGTAAACGTTTATTTTGATGTGACTTTCTCATTGCTCAAGGTCTCTCTCTTTCTCTCCACATACATACATATATCATAGTAGTAGGTTTAGGGGCTGTCATCTGGATTTAGTTTTTAAAGTTAGAAGACGTTTCACCTCTTATCCAAAATCCAGAATTGACAAAGCCTTTTGGATAAGAGGTGAAACATCTTCTAACTTTAAAAACTAAATCCAGATGACAGCGCCCTAAACCTACTACTATGATGGAATCAACCTGGATGAAAGAGTCTTCATAGACATAGAACATATATATATATATATATTTAGAAATATAAGTAATTTCTTGACTTGTGTTATAACGCCTCCTTAATAGTCCACGATAAAAAAAGGCCAACACAGGCATAAACAATGATAAATGGTGTATACTTATATAGCACTTTTCTACCTACAAGGACAAAGCGCTTTATAGTCACAGACCCATTCACACACTGGTGGCGGCTCCGCTGCCAAACACAGGCGCCAACCTACCACCAGAGGCAAGGTGGGGTTCAGTGTCTTGCCCAAGGACTCTTCGACTCATGGGCGTGCAAGGCGGGAATTGAACCTGCAATATTACGATCTGGGGTCGGCCACCCTACCGCTGCACCACAGCCGCCCTGACAGTGCAAATGAACTAGAATGAGAATGCGGTTTTAAAAAGATGAGTTTTGAAGATTTGAAAATGAAACTAGGGTTTATATTGGGTTGGATTGACCAGATGGGTTGGGAGAAAAGAGAGCAACAAAGAGGAGGAGGAGCGGAAGGATCAAGAGTATGGGGGAGGATGGAGAGGTAAGGTGGAGTCAGTCTGTTAAGGGACACGAAGGCGTACAGAAAGAGTTTAAATTGTATTTTAAATTTTATTGGCAGCCTGTGCAGCTGCTGGAGGACGGGAGTAATATGTAGAAAAAAAGGGAGTCCTGGACCAGTCGTAGGTTAGTGAGAGCTTTGTGTGGGAGACCAGAAAGGAGTGCGTTACAACAGTCAAGTGACCAGAATGTGAACCAGGATAAAGGCGGAGAGGAGGGTGAGGCAGGAGGCCAAGACAATTTATGTTGCATAGACAAAAAAAAAGGCAGATTAAGTGACAGTATTGACATAACAAACATATATATATTTATGCCTTTCTACTTAAACTGTGACAGTTTAGGACTGAATGTTTTGCTCTAACTCTGACCAGTCACCTCTGATCAGTCTGAACACCATTCACCTTTGGAAGCATGAGGGAAATGCAGTCCAACATTAAGATTTCAGATGTGCTGAATGAAGCACAACAAAATATAAAGAGTCTTAAAGTAGCCTGAACAAGGTATTTGTCATATCATATTCACAGTATGTGAAAGGTCCATTTTATTTGGAACAATGCAACATGTAAAAACTTTTTTTTACAAAAAAATATTTTTATAGAAGACAAATATTTCAAAGATGAGACTATCACCATGTAATCATAAGTATTTCTGAAAAAACTGTTGGGTAAAATATAGCAGCAAAGTAACAAGATGCATAAAAATGTTAAAGGGCCTATATCATGCAAAATCAATTATTTGAGCTTTTAAGTATATTATAATGTTCATTCATCACAAAGAAACAACAACTCCAAAGCAGTATTTTGATCCGTTAACGCATTTGTGAGTATTCCTCTAAAACGTGTGCGGGAAAACACCAGACCCACCCAATCCACAAAAACGAGTGGGTTCTCACATTGTGACGTGACGTCACAAAGTGGGGAACAGCCCCTTCCAGGAAGAGTCTGTGCTGCCCTCACTGCCCCCCAGGCCAACACACACACCCACTTTCTCCATGAAGCTAGCGCTGATCAGCAAAATATATGCACAAAATATGTGCACAGTATGCACATCCATCTTTGCAAGAGTTTGAGTTTGTTTTTTGTAGGTGAAATGCAGACACGCTGCTGAGGGTGACTCTAGGTTGACATTATGAAATGAGCAGCACTCACAAGGAATGAAAGCCGATGCCTCAGAAATCAAGTTGTTTTACTTCCTAGTAGGCAAAAGGGTTGCAAAAATAACTCAGATTTCACTAAAATAGTTCACTAAATAGTTCTTCAGTATGTCAAGGTAATATATTTTCATACAGATGGATATAGTTTAATCTGAAAGGTTTAAGAATAACATCATGTAGGGCCTTCAAAGACCCACTCTGATCGCCTTTTGATCTATTTTAAAAGTGTTCCCAGTGTTCTTTAAATTATGATCATGCCGTTTTTAACCAAAATCCAAAAACCATGTGTTGTTGTCTTGGACATAGTTTCTGCATAGCAGCAGTAATTCATTAAAAATGTACTTCTGAGCTGTGGGCGTGACCGTTGCCGTCTTGAGCCAGGTGCCAGCTCAGACGACGAAAATGAAGACATAGGTGGATCTATTTGTCTGCAATTGGCTGAATCAGAATGAAGTGGAGTAGGGACCTTGTGTGCGACCCAGCACATTTTCTACATCAAACTCATTTTCTCTTAAAAAGCAGTTTTTTTCATCTGCTCCCGATTCACGATATAATTTTAAAAAAAACATATTCAGAAATGAAAACTTGATCTTAATTTTCTTCACAGATGTCCTCCATCATCAGAGGAACACAACAAGAACATTTTTAAAAACACCAAAAACATACATTTAATTGGAGCGGATGTAGACTAAGGCCATATTTAGAGTAGCAATGTTTCCACATGGTTTCTTCAGTATCATAAAGCCTCCAGGTCATCACAGAGTTTGTAAAACCTCTAATCCGGAGTTATACTATAAGCATTCCCATGTGCAGTTTGACTTACTCTTCAGAGTCTTTAGGAGGTGCTAAACTTGTGTCTAAATAGGACACATTTGAAAACAACAGCACAAACTTTATTTAAATGTATCTTTTTAATTTTTCCACAATGCTTATTTAGACCAGATTTACTGCTCACAGTTTTCCACCTGAAATGTTTTAAAACAAACTTTCTAATAAATCACACATATGTACAAAATATATAATTTCTTCAGTTGTATGCATTTGTCAAGTAGCAGGTGGGTCCACAATATTTAACCTCTCAAGGTCAAAACATGTGAAATGACGGACATGCAACCAAAAAATATATATATATATATATATATATAAAAAAAAAAAAACTTGTCCCTCTCACCCTCCGTGGGTGGTTTCTCCTCCAAGCTCGGGTCCTCTACCAGAGGCCTGGGAGCTTGAGTTCTGCGCAGTATCTTAGCTGTTCCTAGCACTGCGCTTTTCTGGACTGAGAGGTCTGAGGTCTTTCCAGGTATCTGTTGTAGCCACTCCTCCAGCTTGGGGGTTACTGCCCCGAGTGCTCCGATTACCACAGGCACCACTGTCACCTTCACTTTCCAGGCTTTCTCCAGTTCTTCTCTGAGTCCCTGGTATTTCTCCAGTTTCTCATGTTCCTTCTTCCTGATGTTCCCATCGCTTGGCACTGCCACATCCACCACAACGGCTTTCCTCTGTTCTTTATCCACCACTACGATGTCTGGTTGGTTCGCCATTACCATCCTATCAGTCTGGATCTGGAAGTCCCACAGGATCTTTGCCCTTTCATTCTCTACCACCTTCGGAGGTGTTTCCCATTTTGACCTTGGGGTTTCCAGTCCATATTCTGCACACATGTTCCTGTATTATATTCCAGCCTCTTGATTGTGGCGCTCCATGTATGCTTTACCTGCCAGCATCTTACACCCTGCAGTTATGTGCTGGATTGTTTCAGGCGCCTCTTTGTACAGCCTACACCTTGGGTCTATTCTACAACTACAACAGTGGCTACAACAGATACCTGGAAAGACCTCAGACCTCTCCAGAAATATATATATATATATATATATATATATATATATATATATATATATATATATATATATATATAAAACAAAGTCTGCACCATCATTAGGATAAACCTTCTCAGTGTAACAGTCTAGTCAGGATTTCTTTAGAAGAGAGAATCAGGATAATTCCATGCTTTGTGGAAACATGTGAACATATTTTCCTGCATGTGCAACCGCTGAGCAAACCGTCACTTAACATCTGAAACCAAGAACAACGATCATGGAGTTGAGCATATTGCAAATAATTATGAAGAAAATAACGATGCAAAAAGAAAAGTGAGATCCCCACTGAGAGGAGAATTACTACTCATTATCACAAGTATGTGCTGATGGAGCTCTTGCATTCCATCAAAGCCCTCACCTCACAACAGGATTTAAAAAAAAGCTTGGAATTTGAGTCGACTCCCGCAGCGTTCTCTTTATTTAGCCAGCAGCAATTATGTCTGAGTTACAAGATTCAATATTTTATCGAGTCTCGCAATCGTCTCATTAAATGTGACACGGTAACAACAAGCAAACCTGAGCTTAAAAAAATATATTCAAAAAAATCAATCAGGCTAAAAATATGGGGAGAAAAGCATTTGCAACTCCATCAATATTGTTTTTTTTTTTAATTGTGCACAAAAATGTTGAGCTAAAAAGCAGCAAAAGTGGTAAAAAATTTACTTCAATTCATTTCTTGACTTGTGTTTAACACCACCTTAATAGCAGAAAATTGACAGAACTCATTTCCCACTAATAAAAGTTCAGCAACAATTTCCAGAGCGCAGTTTCTCAGAAGCATATTGCGATCAGATGCCTGGAAGGGAGTGAAAAATGAATAAAGGGCACGATGAAAGATGAAGAAGCTTGTCTCGGCAATTCAGCCCATGCCAAAGAATGTGACTCAGTCAGGTGGTAAATTAAAATGAAAAAGAACAACAAAAAAATCCTCACATAGTACACCTATAACATCAGATCCAAAACGCCCAGCCAAAAACCAACAGAACTATTTTTAGATATACATTAAAAGTTAGAGTTGTGACACCAAATATTTTTATTTTGTTATTAAAACTTTACAAGAGCATTGTTTACAGCATAAACTTTACTCTCTTGAAATTTTACTAAAGAGAAGGGAAATAGTGAGTAGCAGTATGAAAACATCACATTTATCATCTAAAATCTAAGTTACAAAGATGAACATAAAACAAAAATGAGTGTGCAAATTCTAATGTATCCACTTTCCCAACCTACTCAATCTCTTTTGGCATCATGGAAAGGCTGGAGCTCATTCCAGCCACTGTTGGTTAAAAGTGGGGTACAACCTGGGTAGTTTGCAGGACAAACACAAGGTCATACAACCAAACACCCTCAACATTTACACTTATGGGCACATTGAATCGTATAATTCACCAAAGCATGTTCTTTTGGACTGTGGGAAAGACCCGGAATGCCTGGAGAAAACCTGTGCATGCAAAATCAGAAGAGAAATGTCCCAGGTGAGATTTGAACCAAAGCTTTCACACTGTGATGCCAGGGTGTTCAACACTACACCACTGTGCCACCTGCAAAGTGTCTCAAAATGAAATACTATTTTGATGAGTTTTAAGTAAGCTTAAGTATTTCGATAAGTTTATATTGTTGCAGACTTAGTGCTTTCAGCTTTTCCCAAATAAGTTGGAAATGCACAGTGTTGAGATTTTTACTAATGTCTAAATATGATAAAACAATAGTCAATATTTTAATGTTTTAATGTTTAATGTATACCTTTTTTTATATATAAAACTGCTTAACTGGGGCTGCACAGTGGTGCAGTGGTTAATGTCTAATCACACAGAGAGAAGGCCCATGTTCAAATCCCAGCTGGGACCTCCCTGTGTGGTGCTTGCACGATCTCGTGCATGTGTGCGTTTTCGCCGAGTACGCACGTTTCCTCAGTCCAAAAATGTGCTTCATAGTAGAGCCCTGCGCGGGACTATTTTCTTCATCCCGCTCCCGCCCGCGCCCGCTGAATTTCTGACCAATCCCGCCCGCTCCCGCAACGTATGCGCTACACTCCCGCCCGCTCCCGCAATATGTATGTCCACTCCCGCCCGCACCCGCAAAACTCAGAGAATTTAGTCCCGCACAGTAATAGAGATGCATTGATTTTGTATCGTCCCCCGTCCCGCAGGAAAAAAACACGTATTTGTATTGATATTATTAAAGAGATTCATGTCCTCCTCCAGCCTCATTTTTTGATGCATTCTTCTCTTGTGTAATGTGCAACTTAAATATTAAATATATTTTCACAAATCCTGTTCGGTTAAAAGTGTGCGTGTGTGCGCGCGCAGACAGACGGCCTGAAGCGCGCTCTTAGTAAGAGGCGGGGCGGGGCGTTGCACAACCCCCAACAACAGGTTTGATGTCAGAGGCCATTGGGCATCTCTACCTGGTGCTTCACGGAGCTTCAGTACGTAAGACTCCAACAGCTGCACAGCCTAACGTAGTCCGCTATTATATATTCATCCCATATTCATGCCAGCACTGATCCCGCGGGGTTTATTTTTTGCCGCCCGCTCCCGCCCGCAGCACAATCCAAACCGCCCAATCCCGCGAGATTTGGGTTGGGTCCCGCGGGACCCGGCGGGACCCGATCCCAATGCAGCCCTCTACCTCATAGGTTAATAGGTATCCCTGAATTGACCCTCAGTGTGTGACCTGCAACAGATTGGAAACCTGTTTGGGGTGTACGCTGCCTTTGCCCAACAGCTGCTTTAGCAATTTGAAAAGTCATGCAGTAAAAATTATAAGTGTGGTTTTTGACAAGCCAGAATTATATTTGACTAAATCTTTCCTTTATCGAAATAGACCAGTGAAAGAAAAAGCCTGTAGCAAGAATTTGCAACTCTTAGACATTTTGCACCAAGCTTCTTCCATGCGCTAATACTGGGTAGCAACAGTTCAGTGTGAACACCGTATGCTAAAACGGCGTTCAAGAAGCCGCATTCCAAAACACCCGTCACATGCCTGTTGTGAACATACCATTACATTTTTACATTGGTTTGATGGATTCAATGAGTTTCAACAGCCAAGCTGAACTAAAAATAAAGGCTTTATTTAATTACCCAGTGCCAGTAATGTTGTTTTTATCCTGTAATCTATAGTGATAACTTTCCAAAATGTTGTACATCTTCAGAAAAAATTTTCACAAATGTTTTATATTAAAAAAAAGGGTTGTCAAATGCAGACCTTTGTAAACAACTACTTACGTTATATGTTGCAGTAAAACTACTCAGGTGTTAAAGTTCTAGAAAAGACTGAATAAATGTTACAGATCTTCTTTTTTAGCTTTTCTCTGTTTAGAATTTTAACAAAGAAGACATCCTGTGTCTCTTTAAATATGTAGCACTGTCAAACTCAGCTTTTAAATGGTTGTTTCTCCTCACTTCTGTTCTATTTAGCTTTAACCTGACCACTTACTGTGGCTGGTGGAGGATACAAAAGTGCCTTCTGTCCACTTAAAACTATTCTAGCGGCTGTGCGAAAGCCCCAGGGGTAGAAGGTGTTGTGGTGATGCAGTGCTAAAACTGATTATTCACTGTCACACTTTAGTGCCCCCCACCCAAGTGAGAGTGATCACACATCAATACCGTATCTCCCCGCCTGTCAATATGTTCCTCTTCTGTAACACCTTACACCTCCAGGAAAACAAGTAAAACCCTGTTTATTACCACTTGAAGGAATACGCTATTTCATTAATCGGCTTGTTTGTATAAACAAAATGTTACATATTAGTAGTTAGTTCCAGATTTGAGTTAAGTCTATGATTCTGGATTTTGTTGATTGACTGTTATGGTATGTACTCATTTACATCGTCTCTACGAGTTTACCCAAAATAGTCAAGTACCTGAACCTACTGGCAGATTTCTGCCACCAAGAAATCAAGTTTTCATTATCCAAATAAAGCCCCCCACGCCTTCAGGAAACCTTTGTTTACAGCACAGTGAGTTTGACCCAACATACTCCATTAGATCACCCTCCGGTGCTTATGGAAACCAGTGGAGCATAAATGATGCTCTTAGCACAAAGATGTTCTCAGAGGCTAAGAGAGCTGGTATCTGCCACTGTGCCGCTTCCACAAGGCAAAGATGAAAATAAACATGTGCTGACAACAGTATACGAAAAGGTTAAATGAGGATGACTCCGTAACATGTTGCCACAAAAGCGTGGAATGCTTTTAAGGTGTTTGCTTTTATCTCGTTGCTCATTTCTCTGCTTGTTAACTAGGTAACTTAAGAAATCAGCCTTTACTGGGTTCATGAATGGTCTATTGCACATGTTTTGAGAAAATCCTGACAAAACTAGCATGATATAAACTCCCCAGCAGTGATGTGTGAGGTGTGTTTAGAAGTACATGCAGCACAGGTACAAAGAAGATAATCAGGCAGGGAAACTCATTCGTCTACAGTGGCCGAGACCAGCCATCGCAGCAAAAAAATTAAAAAAGCTGTCCAAATAAAGAGAGCAACTGTGCTAATAAAAAAGAAATGCTGCAGCAAACAAACAAAACACTGCTTAAAGTAGGGATGGGAATAGAAGCCCCATGAAGCTTTTATTGGGGTTCATGTAGTTGTGCCAGAAAAATGAACCAACCATTCAGGGATATGAAACCACACAGAACAGCGTCATCTGGTGGCAAACTGGACGTACATCATCTGCTTCAACTAAGCTCCTTGTAACACTTCAATGTGGAAATGATGATGAAAAAACCAAACAATGTTGTTAATGATAGAAAAAAACAACATAAAACAACATAACGTGTGAAGTTTTCTGTGAGAAGTGCTTGACACAGCAAAACACACACCATATGAAGAAGATAAACGCAAAGCAAAAAACTTGTAAACACTGGGTTTGAACCCAAAATCTATAGAAGCAGACACCATTTACTTTTCCACTGAGCTACCTCTACCATTACAATAGTGTCTTGCCATCATAGATTCACACAAGTTTTTTTTTAATATATAAATAATGTTCATTAGTGTATTCTCTTATTAGGAGAAACCGAGTTGAAACAATCCTAAGCCACAGTACGTTTTTTCCCAGGACCCATGGTAAAGTGCAATGAACTGACGCTGATTCCGATACACGAGAAGCAATAGAACTGGTGGTGGGGAAACGTTTGGGATTCATTTGTATTTATAGAGAATAGCACGCCCAACTGTTCAAACACAAGTGACATCTGAACCGTGGTTCGACCAAATGCATTTGCCGCTTCATACGTCATCAACCACGTGATCTGCAGTAGTTGACACACGCCTCGAAACATTGTGCCGAAACACTCTGCTTCACAAAGATGAAACAAGCGCCTGTGTCAAACAGGCCGTCCCTAGCTGAAAGTAATAAATTATGTTGCTAGTAAAAAAAAATAAAAAGAAATGCTGCTGAAAATCAACCAAAAAACACCCAATGCAAATTAAGAAAGCCACAAAAGAGGTGGGTTATCGGGGATTGTGAAAAAAAAGAAAAACAGAACAAATTGGATAAACAAGCGAGAAAGTAAGTGAAGATTTTTGTGTTCAAGTCGCTATGTGTACTTTATATTGTTTCATATAGTTAGGCCATGAAGATTCCAGTTAGCCTCGGCATACAAAAATGAGAGGAGAATGGAGTTCTGTAGCTTTTCGTCATCATGCAACATCTACTGAAAGCCTGGAACAGGCATTCAACATGGGGGCCAGCAGGCACCACATACTTCAACAAATCTGATTGGCCAGTGTATAACTTGAACAACTTTCACTGCAGAAAATCTAAAAAAAAATTGGGATTAGCAACAAACATGGTCAAAAGCGTATAGCAGTTTATTCCTTGAAAGAAGTCAATGGGATTTTGGCTTCTAGGAATGCTGGGGGGGAGGGGTCACTCAGTCCAGTTCTCATATGCAGTCAATGGGTGAAACTATGCCATAAAATATATTAATCCAGGAATGCAATCACTCAAGCTCACACCAGTCTTGAAGAGGATGTAGGTTTGTAGGGTGCACATTATAATTTGTATCAAGAATATGAACTTGTTTTATTTTCTTGGCTGAACAGGATATTAGCATCAACTCACTCAAATGCCATGTGCACCAATGAAACGTGTTAGATTGGTAACAACCTTTATATCCACTATGTGAACTATGTTCTTCTGTGGGTTCTTTCTCTGCATTTCATTTTTAAATTGTTTAACAGTTGTGATTATTAAATAATAAAGATGTGCACAAAGGTTGCACGATGTTTCAAGTTCTGAGGAGCAGTAAAAGCAGTAAAACAGTAGAAGCATACCTTATCTTAACTTTAACTCTATAAAACTTTGCTGGGTATGATCTCATTAGTGTCTTACCAACTTGTGGGACAAATTGTCCAGATAAGTCAATTCCTTGCGCCAGGAGAGGTACTGTGAAGCATCACAAGACACTTTAAAAGGCTCCCATCTTATCCGGGTGAGTGCTTCGACAAATAAGGGAGAGAATAACGATGGTGAAAAGAGATGAAGGTGAAGACAGAGGTGGCTGAGGAGGGGGAAATCAACCGGGCGGAATGGAAACCTTGTCGAAGGTTAATGAGCAGAAAGATAATATTTTAGCTTCAAGTGAGACCCTGTCACCATCTGGAACCCTGGAAAGAGGGTTTATGGAGGAGTGTGGAGCAAGACACACACTTTTATGAATTTTTGTGTGTTTGTAAAACACTTATGTGTAGCCGAGCTTTTGTTGGATGCTGCTTCTTTGTCAGTCAGTGTTGTGAAATGTTAAAAAAAAAAAAAAAGCATTGAATCATGAAAGTTTGGATTTATTTCTGGTTCTAAATGATTTGAACAGTTCATTTTCCCTGTGGAAAACATTTGACTACTATCAGTTTGATATCATTTAGCGTATTCCTGTATTTCCAGTCAGCTGCAGTAAATATCACCAGCAGGCTTGTGCACACTTAGATAACCAGACAGCAACAATACAACATGCTTGCCACATTTTGTTTTCACTGCACCTGCTGTCGCCAGCACAGTTGGACATCATGTTCCAAAAACACTCATTGTGCTGTTGTCCTTTGTCCCATGCTGCTGATTTTCCATTTCAAAGCTTTCATTAGCCGGGTTCAGTCAGAAACCCAGGCCCGCAGCTGCGACACAAATCTCTGGTTCCTCCATTAGCTCCGAAGAACCGACTGTGAGCAAGTAAAACAATGAGAGTGCAGAAAAGTTCATTTTGATATTGGGTGTCTGCTCACTAAAAATAATGGACATGTTATGACCAGTGCTTCAGCTGCACAGCAAGTGAAACAAATTTTTTTTCCAAGAATTTTTGGAGATCAGATGGATGTTCAAAACAAGTGCTGAAAACCAACATATTATATCTGGGACAAATTTTTAAAAGATTGTCAAATTGATAGATTAACATAATTACTCATATTTTTACATTAAGCATAGATTTTTGTGAAATTTTTGTAAATTAAGTACAGTGGTCCTGCACTATATTGCAGTTCATCTTTCGTGGCCTCACCGTTTTGCAGATTTTTTATGCAATTTTACATGTTTTTTGTCAATCACCTCTGTGCCGTTTCTCCTAAACAAAATGTGTTCAGTTTGCCAGACCTACATAAATCTTCAGTTGTGAGCAAGCCTTCATTTTTATTCTTTAACACTGGACTTAATTTTCTACAAAATGTTTGAACTTTGAGAGTTTAAAACAAGGCAGAAAAGTCTGAAAATGTTCATAGCTGTCTGAGAAAACAATATAAGATGTGTAGTGAGGCAATTTACAGCCTTAACATATTGATAAGAATTGTAAAAACTGACTACTTTGCAGAGTTCCCCTATTGCGGGTTATTTTTAAAATGCAACTGGGGGGACCACTGTACATTTGTTTTTGTTTTTTAATGTTTTGTCTGGTCACTGTGTCATGTTCCTAATACACAAACATGTAAGCCAATTATGTTACATTACACATAAGCTTCTTTGATGTGTTTGGCAACATTTTTATCTGGTTTACTGCACTTAAAATGTTGAGCATTATTCATTTTATTGAACCCTTAAACTTTTTTCTGAATACAGTGTTTTGTATTTCTGTTGTATTCTCCTGCTTTTTTTAGACAAAATAATGGCTTTATGAAGCTTCTTGTCCTTTCATCAATATATTACTTTGAATTATTGTTTATTTTGATATATAGGCACTGAAAGGTGACACATTTCTACATCAGGTCTCGCAGATGCATGTCTTGTTGGTATGGTAGGAAAAAAGCCATGGTGGATTGTAGCAGCCACATAGATCTGCATGTGAACCTAATTAAAGTTGGATTTTGGGGTGTTTTGGCAGTTTAAATTTTTGTTTAATTGATCTACTTTGAAAATGATTGTTTCTACTGAAAACAACTGTGCACTATACTCTTCCCTGTGACATTACAACAAGTTGCCAAAGTCTCTTAAGTTCTTCTGAAGTTCCAAGTTTTTCAAA
Organism: Oryzias curvinotus; assembly: GCA_023969325.1. NCBI lineage: Eukaryota > Metazoa > Chordata > Actinopteri > Beloniformes > Adrianichthyidae > Oryzias > Oryzias curvinotus. Next base: position 17,396,539 of record CM043709.1, read on the forward strand.
AATAGCAGCAAAATTTGTTAAATATTGAAACTAAACTAACAGGTTCTTCTTCTTGATAAACAAAGCAAAAAACTCAGATGGAAGTGCAGCCCGTTCTTCAATTCACTTTGTCCATATGTTAGGGAAAAACTGACTTTCCACTACAGCTGGTGGAGAGGTAAAACCGTGGACCAGGATAGATACTGCTTGATATTTATTTAATAGTGCAATCTGTCAGAGCTCCATAAATAGTTGATCAGAAGCCACATTAAACCTGCTGAGCTGTCCTACAGCGTTACTTCAGTGGTTCAGAATTGTACATTGTTGGAAGTGACGTACTTTTTTCCTGATCCAACATTGTCAAGTGGCAGCCGAGGACAAAGTGCCAACGTGGTTGGTATGGATGGTACGACATTGGTCTCACTCTGATGTTTTTTTGTGTTTTTAACATGTTCTTGTATTTTTCTCATGGTAGAGGACATATCTAAAGAAACTTAATATTACCAATGTGTTTCTGAGTATTTATTTATTCAAATCGTGGTGAAAAAATGTGGTTTGAAAAAGCTTCTAGTTGTTGCAGGTAGGTTGTAGGTTGTAAGGGGCTGTAAGTTAGTGGGAGAGTGTGTAAAGGAAAGGGATGATGGGAAATTAGACCAAGCTTACTTCTGGCCAACAGTACCTCCCGCAACTCGGAGGTAAATTTTTGATCAACTCCTGCCACTCTGCAGAAACCCAGTAAACCCCACAGGTTTTTTTTATTTAGCCCAAAAATGTCATAATCCTAATAAAAATACCACTGGGAAAGGCTTTAAACTTGATCAAAGATGATTGGCGTGGGACTTTTGCTGAGCATCGAATCTGTATGTTTACATTCATCGCACAAAGCTCGTTTAGAAGGAACCCTTCAAAAATACAAGCTCTTTGGATAATATGTTTTTATTACGTGTATTTTATGAAATATAGCCTATAAACTTATAAATACATGTGTATTCATGTATACATGTGTAAGAAAGTAAAGTTCATAGCTGAATAACAAGAACTAGAAAAATATCGACAAAAAATTGTCATGATGATTCTCTCTGGAGCTAACTTTAGTCATGTCTGAATGCTTAGGTTTCATTAACTCACATTTGAGTGATAAATGGGAAGGTGTGTCCAACCTTTTGGTCTGTACTGTATATTTAAAACACAAAGAAATGTTAAATTACAACAGAAACAAGTTAAACAAGTTTCCTTTTTTCTTTTTAAATCAAACTACATGTATTTACCTAAGGTTTATTTGTAATTGTCATGTGGAACAAAAATAATAGAAGCACCATAGATCGAAAAGTCTGTCTACCCATCCAAATATTTTTAGACCTCACTGAGTCCCTTTTGGGGTCACAGGGCTGCTGGACCTGAACTGCTAGGCAAAGGTGGGGTTTACCCTGAACAGGTCGCCAGTCTGTTTCAGAGCCACACACTTACATGCACACCTAAGGGCAATTTAAAGACTCCAATTAACCTAAGAAGGATGTTTTTGGAGGAAGTGCGTGAAGAGAACATGCAAACTCCATACAGAACAGACCCAGCCGGGATTCAAACCAGGGCCTTCTTGCTGTGAGCTGAGAGCACTAACCAATACGCCACCATGCAGTACAGTAAAAAAAATAAAAGAAAATATCAAACTATTTATATATGACCTCTGTGATTCCATTTTCTAAGTTTAAAGAAAAGGATGAGGAGAAGACGGTGATGGCAGGAGGAGTCTGAGCCTTCTACTTTGATCATAACTCGTAGCCCATGGCAACAAACACTGAAAGTAAAGTCTATAAAAGTATAAACTGTGCTTGTAAAGCCAACACATTAGCAATTTACAGTTATTTTTGGTAACTGATTTTACCCATTTAGAGAACAACAAACTTGCAACTTCATAAAGCATTAATCTCCTGTAGACACACACACATATACACACAAAGTCGAAGTGCTGTGTAAAGGTGGAACGGGGAGCAGAAAGAATTGATCGAGTGTTCAGCAGGGGATTGGATATATGGAAAGTTGGAAACACCAGAAAATGAGAAGGTGGAAAATTGGACAATCAAACACACACACAAACAGAATGCAGACAATTTCAGAGGGTAGTTCAGACATCTAATCAATTTGATTCCACTCGTTCTCAGCTGAGGCCGGGTGTGCACGCACACTCACACGCACAGGAATGACAGTAGGATACATTATGGATACTGTAACTGAAGGAAGCATCTCAGACGGCTCCAGCATGTTAATATTGAATAATCACTGCGTCTTTTCTCTCTCCGACTTGCCGATTTATTGACGGGATGAAAATCGAGACTGCTAAAAGAACAAATTAGAGGGTGGAAAAAGGAACACTTCCCTAAGGGCGAGGCGACTTCAATTACAACAGAGAGCTGTGTTTGGTAAAAACGATATAAATAAATAATCATAATCATAATTCAAAAAAAAAAAAAACAATAAAAGTTGTCTGGCAAATTTGCCACTCGCCTTTCCCCAAGAATCAATTTGTCATATTCAGAGACGTACATATATGAGAAGCAATCTATTTCACACTTTGAAAGAATTACTCATTTCCAATTTTCCTTGTTGACATTTGAGCCATAGGGGTGGGAGCACTGTCTGCATTTGTGTGCAACTGTGTGTGTGTATGTGTGTGTGTGTGTTAGTGAGAACAAGCTAACAGAGAGAGAGAAAGCTACAGAGATCTTTCTTCTGTGTCTCTCTTGTTCACTCAAGATGATGTCAGATAAACAATCATGCCCTTTATTGGGCATCTGCTGCTTTGTTTAGTCCCATCAAAAAGCTGTAAGTGGATTCTTTATATTAGTAGAAATGACTAGTTTTAAACTAAAGCCAGTCACTTATGTACAAAAGTTACTTTTTTAATAGTGTCAAAGACACCATAACTTCTGTTTTCTGTTTTTTAATAAGCATATTAATGAATAAACTTCATTTTCTGGATTATTTTTTTTTATCTCAATTGAACACAACATGCAAAATAAATGTTTGTCAAACATTATTCAGTTTTAAATTCTGACTCCATCCATCATCTAAACCTGCATAATCCCTTTTGGGATCCCAGTGTTGCTGGAGCCTATCCCAGCTACTGTTGGGTGAAGGTAGGGGTAAATCCTGCATGGATTTAATCCAGTGGACCTCAGGAAGAATCCCCCCTCCACTCACAACTCTCAATAGAACGGTCCCTTCAACAGACTTACACAGGTTCCTAGGGTCCACCATCTCACGGGACCTTGAGTGGACCTCTCACATCGACTAACTATAGAAGAAAGCCCAGCAGAGGTTGTGCTTCCTGTGACAAGTTAAGACGTTCAAGCTGCCTCATGCAGGAGCTGCTGCTGCACTGCAATAGTCCAGTCTGTCCTGACCACATCCATCATGGTCTGGTTTGGATCGGAAACCAGGGACAGACTGCAGAGAACCATCAGGTCAACTGAGAGGATGATTGGTTCCAACCTTCCCTCCATTCAGGACCAGCACCGGTCCAGGGTCAGGAAGCAGGCTGGTGAAATCTCAACAGACCCCCTCACACCTTGGACAGAGTCTTTTCAGTATCCTCCCCTCAGTGCGGCATTTCAGATATGTAGGACAAAGCGGCTCGCCACAAAGACAGCTTCTTCCCCCGAGCCGTCACTCTAATGAACCCCTGACCAGTCACAGAGTATGGAACCACAAATACGAGAACTGTTAAACTGGCACAACTGTTGTATTTATCTCTTCCTTCCTCTTCCTTCACATGAGAGCATAAGACACTGAAGCAGAATTCCTCATATAATCATTGTACTTGGCCAATAAAGCAGATTCTGATTCTGAGTCTGATCAATTACCCTATGAAGCATGTTTTCTGACTGTCAAATGAGGCCGGAGTGCCCCACATGTGCACATGAAAACACGCAAACTCCACACAGAAAGGTCCAGCCGGGATTTGAACCTTAGCCTTCTCGCTGTGACGTTAGAAATACAAATATACAAATATATTTCAAAGTGCGTTACATAAACATAAAAAAAAATCATGCACAAATATTAAATGATCTTAAAAAAGGCAAGCAATCTGATTACACTTTAGGTTTTTAGTTATCTGATTAATTTGTGTAATCTGATTACAGCGTGTGTAATTAGGTTATAATGAATCTGAACAAATGGAAAACAAACAATGGTATACAGTTTATGCATTAAAAAGCTTCAATAAACAGAAATAAAAACGGTTTATGTATGTTTGTCAAATATTCCATCATCTTAGTATTTTATGTATTAGTAGTAAAGTCTGCCATTTAATCATTAAGTCACAATAGTATTTGTCTTATACATTTTCAAGCCTGTTTCTATTATGCAAAAAATAAATAAATAAATAAATACAACCTTTTTTTAAATAAATGTCCCTGTCACTGGGCTTCATGCAGACAAACGTGCAGGCGGCCAGCTGACTGTTTTAAAACCATCCGTTCAAGGAGTTTGTTGATGAGGAGTCATTATTTGTACAAGACAACTTAAGAACTCCCTGTTCTGCTGCATTGAACCAGGCTCATTGCATGCTGGGTAGTTGTGGCGTGAAAAAGTGATGTCCCTATTTTTAATTTCGAGCTACTCAGGTAGAAAACAGCAATTGCAGAGCACAACAGTGGAGACATTTTTGAAAGCTGAAAATGTTTAAATGTGGGCATCGAGTCAGAATGAGTGCTATAGAGCAGCAAATTGTAATTATAGTTCATATTCCTTTAGTAAAGAATTATTTATTGCTCTCCCTCTCTGCATACTATCAAAATGCTCGTTCTAATTCCAAGAATGTTTTTATTATTCTGGAGTCAGACTGACAACAAAACAACAAAAAATCTATTTTTTTCAGATGTCATTTCATTAAACTCGTATTCTACACTTTTTTCTTGCTCATACACTCTACTCTCTCTCTCTTGCAATCTGCTGGCTGCACTCCAAACTAGGGTCAATTAATCATCAAAAACTATTTGCATATTTACAGTGGGGCTAAGCTAAGCTGATTACCGCTAGTTCAACAGCCGCTGGTTCAACAGGCCTTATCCTTCAACATTACGTGGCAGGGAATAAGTGAAAACGGCTTTAGAGGATTTTGATTGGATCTCTGCCTGGAAATCCTCAATATTAACGAAGTTCAACAACCGTGACCTTCACGAAACACCCTGATGAATGAACGGGAATGTTCCACTATTTGCTGACATTGAAAAAAATGTTTGATATCAATAATCAATGGCAGAAACACTGGCATGAAACGATGTAAAGCCAAGTTTGTTCAATGTTTTCAGTTACTTGTGAATTCCATGTCTTAAATAAATGTACTACAACCCCTTCCTCCTCCTCCTCCTCCTACATCATCACTTGCTTTTTAAACATAAACAGCAAACCTTTGTTGCTGGTACATTGATGCCTTCATTGAGGTCATATATTTGGACCACAAATAGCAGAAATGATACATAAGATACAAGCTGATGACAATAAAAGCCACTGATTCATTTTCTAACAATAGAGAAACTAAGAAAATTAAACTTATGAAACTATGATGACAACGTGAGTAAACCTTTTACTTTTTGAGTAAATATGGAATCTAGATACAGTATAAGTAAAGAAAAAAAATTGCAATTTACCTGAAAACAATTGTGTACACAGTGAAAACCCGGGATAGGGGAAATCTGCATAGTAGAGTTATAGATGTTTTGAGGCTGTGAAATCCCGCACTACACACTTTTCTCAGGCAAACGTGAACATTTTTACACTTTATATTAAACACTTAAAATTCAAAGCTTCATGGAACATGCAAGATTGAACTGAAAAATCTGTGAAACAGCAAACACCATAAAAGGTGAACTGTGATATAACAAGGGAACACTGCACTAAATCAATATGTGTAATCCAAACACCCCAAAAATAGGTTACAACTTGTTCAACAATAGATGCTTTGACAATGATGTAAAACAGGGGTGTCAAACATGCGGCCTACGGACTGTATCCGGCCCGGCAGATGGTTCAATCAGGCCCAGTCAGATAAAATTATAAGAGTTTTTTTTTTAATAAAAAGCTGTTTCCAGTCAATCCTGTGGCAGTTGTGATTTTTTAAGAAAAAACAAAAAATTCGCCCTAGGGAGCAAGGAAAAGCAAAACAGGTGAAACAGCTTTCTCTGCTGTCTAATAGAACACAGCTCCGTCTAGGTAGAGGCAGTTTGGTCCCCGGCCTCACCCTGCTGTTTATAAGAAGTCAGTAGAAATGACACCCAAAATGTTTGTGAAAAAAAAAAAAGGTGAGTGGAGGCCAGCTTGCCAGGAAAAATGAAAAGTTTTTTTTTCTTGTTTTCTCGGTAATGCAACCCATGTGCATGTCAGAACAGTCGCAGAGCTCAAGATATTACATAAGCCCCTATAGCTCATAAGAAAGGTTTCGCCATTGCAGGGAGTTAAAAGAAGATTTGCAATGTTATGGACGAAGAACACGGTCTTTACGCAGCCGTGACTCAGTGATGGACAGTGAAAGCGCCGTACTGCCTGGAGCAATGTCCAAACCTTTTCGGATCTTGAAATGCTGAAGGCTGCAGAATCTGCGTCCCAAAAATGTGATTTTAGCATAAGTCTGTCAGGGATTACGTGATGAAACTTTGAGGAGACTGCTTCATCTCATCGTTTCCTGCTCACAAAGTTGCATGTTGTCTTTGATTTGTTCAGCTCCAGTTTCTTTTAGTGCATGTCGTCATTTCACACTTGTTGTAATAAGGGCTTCCATCTTTTGTCCGGCTGACATAGCCTCGATTATGGAAAGCGCATTTAACGCTGACAAAGTTGGTTGTTTTTTTGTTTTTACATTTCAGGAGAAGTTGTCAAACTCTGTGGTCAACTTTAGACTGTCTGGAAGACGGTTCCATTCACTGATCCCTTTGTACGAAAAGCCTGATTGTGCAAAAGACAGAAAATCTATATGAGTTTAACCAGCTGTTCTAAAATGTGGATCTTTATGTCCTGGGTGTCTACTCAGAGCAAAGTGGAACAATTTCCTTTAGGAGAAGTGATGCAACATCATTTACAACTTTGAAACACAAGTCACATGCAAGACATGTAATATTAATAGTAAAAATTATAACTTATGTTATTTAAGCTTATTAAAATAAAACAGCATCTTGAATAACCAACTTCAACTGTCTTTTTTTTTAGTTTAGTTTTTTTAATTTTTTATCAAAACCAAAATTTAAAGGAGGTTCAAAAGGGGAAAAAAGTGTTTTGCTGACCTTTTTTTCCATTTGACTTTGGAAAGACAGGAAACATTGAAACAATCATTTTATCCCCAAACTCTGAGACAAATTTCAACCTAAAATTTGCTTCTAGGAAGAGGAAGTAACCATCACAATCACTCATTTCAGAACAGGTTGTTCAGAATTCGAAGTAGGATACAAATCCATGTCAGCCAACACCAGACATGGAAACATAAAAAAAACGACTTTTAGATTTTATGATTTGGTAATAAAAAATAAAAACAAATATCTGCCTCTGCGTTTTTTGTTTTATGCGTGTGCACATTTGTGTGAGGTACTGGGGTTAGGAGGATGCTGTCATCACGTGTGAACATGTGGAACATTAGTGCCCCCTGGTGGCGATGTGCAGAAAGACGAGTGCATCTTTATGTGCCTGCAAGGACATTGATTTCTTTTAGTTCAGAGTAGACCTTTCAGTTATCTTTAAAAATATACATATAGTCTGAAGGGATCAATAAACACGACTACTGTGAGAACGTGGCAAATACAGAAACATAAACAGAGCAGGGCTCTAAATGTTAATACTAAACCAAACACACAGATGACTGGCTCCTTCACGCGTAGCTCCAGGTGAGATCCACCGAGCAGCCCCATTCACAGACATTTACCGCACAAGAGCAGACATTTCGGGTAGTTCTTATAGGAAGGTGAACGGTAAGTCAAAAAATTCCAAGCAAGGAGGCGAGGTGCCAAAAGAGGAGCTGAACTCATCTTTATGCAAATTGGAGAGTCTGCAGCAATTACACAGCAGAGTGTCCACTTGACTGATGTGAGTTTTTGGAACCTCGTTGCATTGCTCGAGACTGAGACGTGCTTGCAGCCTCCTGTGCAGCCTGGTTTGATGTGGAGGAGCATAAATTATATCAAAGAGAATCCCATGCTATACGCTCACTGGGCTCGGCAGTCGTTGAAAACAAAAACAAAACCAAATATGGGCTACATGGTGTTTAAGCCAAGCAGGCAAGGACCTAGATTCCCCATCCTCCTTGAAGTAAATCCTGTGACATGCTGATATGGAAATTGCTAGAATTATTTCTATGCTGTTTGATTTGTAAAAACTTAAAAACAAACATCAGGTAACAATCATACTGTCTCCATTCCTTAGGTATCCTGATCTAACTTCTTGAGTTCTATTAGTTAATAAAACATAATTTACTTTTGACTAAAAAACACATGTGACAACATTTTAAACAGATTTTTTTTTATTAATTTTCCATTTTTTGTAACATCCAAGCCTTAGGAGTTATCAATGAGTGCAAGAAATTTCAAAAACACCATCCAAATAACAATAAAAATGACTTTTAATAATTATTTGATGTTAGTATGTTTTCTGGGTCCTGACTAAGTCTGGAAGAATAAAATAAAAATAAAAAACTTTATGGTCAATTTGTTTTCCTCTAAATTATTCAATCACATATCCTTTGGTTATGACAAAAGTTACAAACAGGTTAATGTTTCAAGATACTTCGGTAATTTAATTAATATACTTGCTTAGTCGAGGCATTAATTAAAAAACGGACTTTCTGATAAATACGATTGAAATTCAATCTGGCTTTTCTGGATGAAATCATCTTTGCTTCATGTCTGAAAAAAAAAAAATTCCCCTAGCATTTCAATTACATTTTTTCCTCAACAGCATCTTCTTCTCTAGATGACAGCTTTTTAAGTGGGACATTACCTCAGAGGACTGATTCTCTAATTCCAGACAAATGGCTTGCTAGAAATGTTTTGAACAACAAGCAGAACTGCTGGAAAAAGCAGCACACTTATAGGATCTGAAGCAGGAAGTCGGGCAAAACAAGTTCTAACCTTTGTTGCTGTGGCACAAAGACCTCACAGATGAGATTTCTTTCTAAATCTAACTATCAAAGCAAGTCTGGCGGAGAGCAAAATTCAACAGATCCTCCAGCTTATTGCTACTTTAGTTCTTTCCCTTCTAAACTAGAATATTTGGGAAGAAACAGCAGCAACATCAGGCTGCTTTGTTCTTTCCTAAGACTGGATTTGAGAGGGTGAGGGCTGCATATTTCATGAAAACTCCTTTTAGTGAGATGATAAAGGACTTTTTCATTAGAGCAGAGAGGACAAATACTAAGACAGCCACTTGTGAACAGACTGAAAAACTCCTGTCTGTGATTGTTTGATATTTCAGAAAACAAAAAATAATTTAAGGTTGCTTAGAGTGATTCATGCGAGGAACATAAACATCATCTTTTTTTGGACTTAGTCATTCTCTTTTTAAACTCCATGACAGAGACCTCTGGAATTCACCATACAAAAGCTTTAGTTTGCTTTCCAAAGAGAAAAAAAAAAATAAAAAAACACCAGATTTTTTTTGAAGATGATGCCTAAATACATCTGTATCAGCATCACTTATCTGGAATAAACCACAGACCAGAGCACAGTTCTTATATACATCTGTAACACTGATGTCACCATGAGTTCCTATGGGTTCTGATTAAAAACAAAAAACAGAAAAGTTTTGTAAAAGTTGTATACATTTATACACTTATTAAGCATAATTGTAAAGTGAGGCTGAACTTTATTTGTATTAATTATGTTTGTATGCGTTTCTTTACTGGACAGGATGGGAAAAAGAAGGATAGAGTGGAATGAGAGATGGAAGATAGAGGTATAGAAGAAAAGGGAGAAAAAGGGGGTTGAAGAAGTTCATTTTTACTGTCAGGTGTGGATGATAGTCAAAAGGGCGGGGCCTGTCCACACTCAAATATTACTACTGGCTCAAAAAAAAAAAAAAAAAAACCTTCACACACAAACATATCAGGAACAGCTCAAGCACACATACCTATGCATACAAACAAACACATGTCAAGCGTATTATTCCATCACACATACTATTTGTGCAAAGGTGTGATGGATGATAAAGAGGGGGAATGCCTCCCCCACACCAAGATCCCCACCAAAGGTGAGGCAGCAGCGGTGGCCAGGGCACCCCAGACAGATTGAGGGAATCCGCCCACCGGGAAACCCAACTTCAGCCACCCAGACCAGGGCCGGAAAGACCAGGACTCCCAGCACCAGAGAGCCGGGGGGGCACAGGGGCACAGAGACCCAGCCAGAGAATAGCCATCCTGCTGTTCTCAGGGGGGGATAACTCCTGAGCAGTGGTGGGTTTTTTTTTCGTTATTACCACTCTAATTTTTCTGTTCAGGAAAATATGTTAAAGAATTACCAATCTGGTTAGATTTCAGATGTGTCTTTTTGTAAAGCAGTCTCAGTGAAATACACCATGGTTTGTACAGCCAGGCAGCATAACTGGGTTCTGCAAGGAGCCTTCTGCAGCAGATGGCAAGCTCTTTTCAGCATTTCAGCTGGGAGGAACGACCAGCCAATTACATCTTCTTCCTCTCTTAAGTCCATTAATCACCCCATTACAAAGGCCTCTGTTCCCTTAAAGTAGAGTTTTGTCCTGCCATCACACTTTATCACATTAGTGCTTAATTAAGAATTATGTCCAAGCATCTTGGTTTTAATTATGTGAATGTCTGCCTCCATTTATAAAGTAAGTATTTGGTGACACGCAGCTGCAGCCACCACTGTGCGGAGAGACACAGAGGGAAAACAGGCGGCGGCCTTTTGCTGCAGTAATGAATTTGGTTTTAATAAAAAAAGAAATCAAGGCAGAGCTTCCAGGCAGCAGCAGCTTACTGCGAGGAAGATCTAAAGCGCGTTTGCTGCTTCGCACAGAAAAAGATGAAGAAAGATCAACGAGGAAGAGCTGGATTTCCTGACATTAACAGGTGTGATTTTATCAGCGTGACAAAAGGATTGTCACAGAGAGGACGTTCCCCCGCTGAATCAGTCGACTCAAGAGGATGTTTGTTTTGAAGTGGGAAGATAAGAGCCGTTATGATGAGATGATGACACTTGTGCTTTTTGCTTAACAGGTGAACCCTCTCACCTGAAAATGTCTGTCATGTAACACACCGATGTTTACTTGGACTTTTCTTTTTATTTTATTCAAAACAAAAACCTGAAAGTTTATGGAGTTTTAACATTTTGAGTTTTCTCATATTTCATCAATTATGATTTTGGTGGCGCAGTGGTTAGCGTTCTTACCTCACAGCAAGAAGGCTCCCGGTTCAAGTCCTGGCATGCTCTCCCTGTGCATGTGTGGGTTTTCTCAGGGGGCTCCGTGCTTCACAGGTTAATTGGTTACTGGGTGTGTGATTGTGGCCCTGCGACAGACTGGCGACCTCTCCAGGGTGTCCCTGCCTTCGCTCACGAGTGGCCGGGATGGGCTTCGGCAGCCCCGTCAACCTGAAAAGGACAAAACAGAAGAAAATGAATCAATGAAAGATTTTGGTTAGTTAATGTTAAGCTCAGTGTGCCTTATTGGACTAAAGTCTCACTTCTTATCTAAAGTCAGTCAGAATGAAGTGACAGAATATCTTAAAAAAGCACAGGAAAGTCATGACTTTAGCCGTCTTTACCACTAACAGCTTCAATTATCCATTTATTCTCACTAGATCAGTCTCATGTAATGCATTTGTGACTGGAACCAAGTTTGAAGTTTTTGGCAGAGCAGGTCAACTAACGAGAAAAATTGGATCCAAAAGCAAAAGTTCAAGGAAACACAAGAAAATATCCCAGATGGTCGGAGTCTTCCTTGTGAAAGATTTGAAGCCGTTTCAACATCTAATCACAACAGATCTACGTTGCGTCTTACATTTATGACAACTTGACCACAGCACAAAACCTCAAATTGACTACAAACTAATCAAAATCCCGTGCAACTGTGTTACCTTTGAAATTTGGAAGATAAATACCACAGTGCTCGAAACACCTATAAGCAACAAATTCTCAATAAAAAAATAAAAAAATACAAGTACTGTACATATTTTGGCAGGGGAGCTAAAAGAAATCCTGTTATTCTACAGAAGAAAATGGCTGTAGAAAAAAATAACCTTAGTGACATTTGTTTTGCGAGGAAACTGTGTTGGGTTTCTGGCTGTTAAAGCAGGCTTTTATTCATTTGAAAAAAAAAAATTATTATACAGGTGATTATAGATTTCCATTGAAAAGTGTCGACCAAGTCCTTAAGTACCTTTAAAATTGAAAGGGACTAGTTATTTGATGATTTTTGTTTTACTATACCTCACCAGGATAAGTAAGTGTATGTTTGTTTTTAGTTACCAATTGGCTAAATAAGAATATTTTTTCAATGTTTTTCTCATGCACCAAACCCACACTGACCATGATGTAAAAACAAAAGTATAAACCAAATCATGGGCAAACTTAATTCTTGTATCCAGAGATACAGCGCAACAAATCAATTTGTCTTTTGTTCTTTTTGTACAGTCATGGGGTGATTGTGTTAGTAAATAGATGTGCAGTGGTGCTCGTATATACTCTTAAAGTCGGAAACAATATTTTTGACTCACAGAAACAATGAAGCATTACATTGAACAACATTTTAGCTGTGAAAGTAGATTTCTCCAAGGAATGTGTCTTTGACAAGCATGTGAAAATAGGACAAATGGTAAATACTCAAATTACAACATTTTGAGTAATTAACATTAAACTTTTACTGAACTGTTTTGGAATGAAGATAAAGACTGATTATATAAATGATCTTATGATTGACAAAGGGTTGCACTGTGTCGTCTCACTTCTTAAATGGACACAAACAAGCTTGTGTTAAGTAAGGGGTGTTTGAGAACTCCACACTAAAGAGTATATAAGTCAAACTTGCAGCCAAGATGAGAAAATGTTCTGGCTTCACTCACCAAGGTTGTGGGGTTGGATGAACTGGAGGCTGTGATTGGGAGGGAGGGCGGTAGCAGATAGGTGAGACACACAGGTAAGTACAGACTGGCTTCTCCCCAGGAGCACTTGAGCCCCATGTTTCAGATGTTTTCATTTTCAGTTTCCTTGCCACAGGCTTGTCATCGGAAAGCGAGCAGCGGATGATTTAGAGCTCCGAAAACCAAGATGAGCAGGACAGCTCCAACAACAATAGCTGCACTCACATGGAGTATCGATTTCAGTATGGATTAGATGTTTCTCTCTGAAAAATGATCTGTCAAATGTCAGACGTCATATGACATTTGCTACTAGCCATTTGACAGATGTCACCTCATCGGTAGTCTGCAGGTTGCCCCTCATTGATTTGTGAACTGATGCTTTGAAGCTCGGATTTTGTCTTTTGTCCTGTCAGAATTAAAAATGTTCTCAGCTTGAAACGTGAGTTGGACAGAATTTAGCTTTTGATATTCTCAGTGTCTGTTCAATTTGTGCAATTATTTTCTAAGGTAAAAACCTGAAGATCAAAAGAAGGGATTTTGGCTGATGGCACCACTGGTCCCATTTTTCATGAGAAAACTGGAATCAGCTTTTACAGGTTGTCAGCTGCATTGCACCTTAAGAAGTTTCTTCATTGGCTTCATGTCTCCAAGCTAGTTTTTTTTTCCCATTCATCATTTCCACACAGTCAGACTTGCACCTAAAGGAAAATACACAGTGATTGCTCTTTGACGATTTTTGAGCAGGAGTCCTTTCAATCTTCCAAACAAGGAAAAACGATATTCAAGCAATATAAAAAAATAAATAAAATAAAATGTTTAACAAGTTCTTTTCTTTATAGTGCAATGGGACAGACAACAGTTTAGGTTGAAGGATTGATCATGTTGCACCAGAAAAGGTTCAAGTAGCCTGAGGGATTTAATTTTTATTATTTGTAGTTATTAAATAGCATCCTTCTATTTTCAGAACCAGCTGAAAGCCTTTTAGGGTCACGAGGCTACTGGAGCCCATCACAGCTGTTGGGCGACATCAGGGTACGACCCTGGACTGGTCGGCGGTCTGTTGTGGAGCCACACACTCACATGCACATCTAGTGGGAGGAAGCCACAGTGCCCAGAGGAAACCCACACATGTAAGCTTCACCCAGAAAGGTTCCATCCAGAATTTGTACTGACAGTGAGGCGAGAGCGCTGACCACCGTGCAGCCCCATTACTTAGAAGTGCTCCAAATTTATATCAAATACATGACTAAAATTGCATTTTATCTGGGCTTTAAAAAAATCTTTTGTATCTTAGGTTCTTTTTATAGTCCAAAATATTTGGGTAAGGCGATCAACTTTCATCTTTCATTTTTACTAGTATAAAACTTTTACAAAGAGACAACTGACTTTTCTTTTGTCTGATCTGTGGAACATCCCAGAAACAAAGCTTTTGCTCTCTTTTTGGTGAGCTCCTACTCTGCCCTCTAAATCCGTTCCAATTTTACTGTCTTCTTCTGTGGTGGCAGGCCGGTACCTATACCTTACAGAAGTTGATCCTTCCAAGCACAATCAAATGCAGTTTTGCCCTAATGCAGCTCTCCACTTCCTAGTATGCACAGAATAATCACATCTTGCTCAGCAACAGGAAATAGCAGTCATTAGACAGGTGGAAGAGGTATAGGAACACATAATGAGGAGCTGCAGAGTTCAATCTGTCCGCTGTTTTGGCAGCTTGCTATATATCTCTTAGAATCTTTTTTAATGGTGTTGTGTCACGCACTCATGAGTGATGCTTACCAGCAGCTGACAGCAGTCAGAGCATTTTTAGATTGGAGGATTGGGGAGGAATCGTGATGGGTCGAATAGGCGAACGAGCCTCAAGGTAGGGTCCACAGAGAAAGGAAGCTTTGACCACAGGCAGCCAACCGGTGGAGGACTTCATACAGATTTGTGACAGGAACACAAACTGTAGCAGTTTGGAAACTGTAAGAAAGAAAAGTGATTGGAGTAAAGCCAGGGTCATTTATTTGTGAGAGAGTGATTCTTGAATGTTAATTAAACACCCACTTGAAACATTTTGAACATGTTCTTGTGGCTTTTTCCTCAAAATAGGACAAATAAAGAGAAAATTAGTCTTGAAATTGTCTTTCTGAGTATTGCTTTATTCAGCTTCTCATACAATCAGCAGGTCCTCTCCATTCTGATGGACGACTAGATGGATGATCTAAAGGGGGGCGGGGCTACCGAATTTCTGATACTGCAGGAAGTATGTCCTCAATTTTTTTAATATTGGCTAAAACAGCACAGTGATAGTTAAAATTTCACTGGAAATGCTTTGAAAGTGGATCAAAGGATGATTGGAGGGGGACTTTAAGGATTGCTATTGAAGATTTGAACTAATCTGCAAGCAGTCTTCAACTAACTCTTCATTTTCTGAAGGAAAATTAAATATCAATATGTAAAATAACCCATGGGGACCTCAGTGTGATGAAATGTGTTCTATGGTTCCACTGGTCTGTGGATTATCCCACATAATTTTCATTTTAAGGAAAAATGGGTCTAGGTTCTCATGGGTTAAAAAAAAAGAAATCCTTTTGATTTCAACAATAATAGAATAGTAAATAAAAAAAATAACTTCAGATTATGGATTCTTTTGCAGATGATTGAATCTGCTGCTGATAGAATAAGTTGTAAAAGATTCATTCTTTAGGCATCAGAACCAAAATACGGTATTGATGAAAACAAAACAAAATAGAACAAGCTTATAGAACAAACTTCGAAAAAGCCTCAAAATGTTTTGCCTCTTGAACAAGAACCTGTAATGACCTGTCATAAAGAAAGCCAAGGGATGGACAGTTTTCGTACAAACAGATTTATTTGAACTATTTAAAACTTGATTGTTGAGACGATGCAGCGGCGCAGCATCTCGAGGTGAAACAATCATGCAACAATATGAAACATGAACAAAAAAAGAAATGTTCAAGACGAAAAGTCATACATACTGCAAACACTGTGACCAGCTGAAGGAGAGGAAGATGTCAAGGACAAACGCTCGAGCCAGGAGAGGCATGGAGAAGAAAGGAGAAACATGACGGGAACCGGGAACCAAGTGGTGCTGAGGAGAAATCCAGGTGAAGATTGACCAATCCGTCAGCCTCAGGTGGGCAAATTCCAGAAGAGCCAGTGAGGATAAATGCAGCTAAAGAAGGTCTATAAATCCAGTCCTGGTTCTTTAGTACAGCTCCACACGACAGTGTGGAATCAAAAATCAAGAGACCACAGACACGATAAGAGTCACTATTCCAGATCAAAATGTGGCTCCATGGTACAAAGTTCTTGACATAACAGGACTTAAATTACAACGTCTCAGACTCAGAGGTTTAGAGTTCAAGATTGCAACCTCACTTTCTAGACTCAAAAGCTAAATAGGAGAAACAAACAAGTATGGAAGCAGGAGACAAAACACAAGTGAATCTAATCAATCAATCCAAGATGACTGGAACCGCATTGGAAACAACGTTTCAAAATAAAACACCAAACCTAGATTTCAGATCAGTACACAATCGGACTGTTGCAAGTCCATTCAAATATTTTTTTCTTTTTTTGGCACAGATGAAGAGTTTGATCTCATACCAAAAATTGACAACCAGTTTTCTTCTTAGCTATTTATTCAACACAGATTTGTTTAGAAGTTGAAGAATATTGTGAGTAGTTCTGCAGAGGATGTAAATATGCTGCAGCATATGAAGACTGATGAGTGCCAAAGCAAAGAGGAGCATTCAGAGCAGTTCCCTGCAGAGCTCTACGTGACGCTGACCGGCACACAAAATGTTGTCTGTTCACAATCTGGGAGGTTCTGGAGGCATTTGCAAATTTCTGCTGGGGCTTGTCACACTGCCAAGGATTTTACTTTAAAAAAAAAAACATGCTTTTTTAAAAATATTACATGTTTTTTTAATTTTTAATTATTACAGATAAGAGGATGGGTGAAAAGCTCACATATCATTGCATAGTTACAAACATTTTTAGAAAAAGGTTTCTGTGATCATTTTGAATTCTTCACTACAAGATAATTTGGAGAATTTATTTGCCACCCTTTTAAAGCTCCTCAAACAAACCCCACTTCCCGATAATCCAGTTAATTGGGAAATCCAGAATAAATTCTCTGTGCAAATTTGTTAACAAAAGTTAAAACCCAATTTAACTGCCACAGCTATTCATATTATAACAGGCATTTATTTCTAAAGCTTTGGAGATTTCATGGTCTCTTAAACGTATTTTGTTTTCCAAAGTGTAACAGGTCCTTAGCAACAGAAGCTAAAACCATGATAAGAATATTAGCTGCATTAAATTCAGACTCTCAGGCAGCCTGTAACAAGCTACAATCTTGTTAAACTGATGACAAAAAATATATAATCTGGCAGGTAAATGAAATTCTTCTGAAAAAACTGGCATTTTCACACATTCAGGCTTTCACTTTGTTCCCTTAGCTGAAGGAGATTTACCCAAAAAATGCATTTGGAGGCAGCTGCAGACCCAGTATGATGTTGTGACTCGCATGCAAAGTGAAACGATTGAGAATCCTCATTTTCTTCACACAAATAACCTCAGAAAGATGATTTTTTTTTTTCTGCAGCGAACGTCACTTCACTAAAGCGTGATTAAAAAAAAAAACTCCCTTCAAAGAATGCATTAAAAGAAAACGTAGCCCTGGTGATAATCCCGCAGTAGCATCAAAAGTTTCACCAGTTCGATAATGGGCCTACTAAAAGCTGTTTTCTTGTGTAAATGATCCAAACTACCCTGTGAGTTGCCTCCATTATGATTTTTATCAGGGAATGAATGAGAAAATGTTCACAAAAGAGGAAAGGAAAAAAAAAACACTGCTGCTGACTACACTTGGATGGGCTAAAGGCTAATTGTGTCTTAAATGAGGTTTTAAGCATTTGAATTAGCACAGGGGGCAGCCAACAGAAGCTGAGAAATGGAAAGAAAATGGGGAAAAATTAGGAGCAGGTCACACACTGATAAGGATGTCAGATGTCCAGGAGTCTGACTTTGTGTTTGTGCAGCTCTTAAGGCCTCACAGGATGCTGTCAGGTGATTAATTGGGCTGACTAAAAGGATCTCGTCTCGCCTGAATTTTGCATGTTCATTTTTGAAGCACTCTGCAGAGCTGCCTATGCATGACTGAGCCCATACATCAGTAAATCAAAGTACCAGAAGGAACATTATGTCTATGTGCAAAGAAAAAGGAAGTTAAAAATAGCACTAAAAACATGCATAAGTGGAGTTGTGGAATAAATATTCTCAATACCCCAAGGATAAAGAAATGAGTGAAATGCCAGAATGTTTATTGCTTTAGCTAGAAAGTAAATATGATGTAGCATCAACAGCTTTGTCAGCTGTGTGGTCAACATGCAGACACAAGGTGATGGATGGATGCGGTGAGCTCTGAAAGGAATGAGCCTCCAAAGAGGGAAGACAGGAAGAAGCTGTTGTCGCTTAAAGACTAATGGACCAATAAAGAGCTCCAAGGGGGTAGCCATTTATTTGGTGTGTGGAGTGTATAAGGATTCACTTTATTAATATTGCCTGACACTAACAAACAATATTGTTATGGTTTCTTTCTCTCTTCTAAAGTCCTAAAAATATTCTTTTTTCTTTTTTTTTGCTTATGTGCATCTGGAGCAAAACCACATGTATTACAAGTTCAGGAGCTCAGAGGGGAAAAAAAAAACAAAAAAACAAAGGAAACTGCACATTTAGTTAATAAAAAACAGCCTGACACTTCATTTAAATAAAAAAAAAAAAAAAACAAGAAAAACACTGGCGGTGGTGTTACACTGGACCCACTTTTTTTTTAGGAATGTGTGATTCATAGCATTTTGACAGTTGGGGGGGAAAACTGCGACTGTGAGGATCTAATTGGTCTGGTAAATCCTAAGCACAAACTTTTTGTCACTTGAATTTTAATTTTCTTGTTTTTGGAAAAACCTATGACTATACTTAAGCAAAGGAGAATAACCATTGACTGTATATAAGAACTGCACTGAGAGTGTGTGACATCACCCATAGAAATGGCTTACTTCTGTCCCCAACTAAATGATTTTGTTACCATTTATTCACGGTACGGATGCTGCCATGTTGGAGTCAGACGACATCAGTAAATAGTGATTTGGTCCAAGTTGGTTGGAATCAACACTTCCTGTTTGGAGTGCATAGAGGAGGGTTGCTCATTTCATAGGATGAGCGCAAGCACCATTCTTAACATTTAGCCTCAGTCCATGTTTTCCAGATGCCTGGCAATGACAGCCTGAAACCAGGCACGCAATTCTTGAACATATGGGCTTTAAATGCCACAAGTGTTCACAAACTATATGAGCAGGGAGGGGCTTCTTCTTCTTTTTCTATAGTTTACTAGAGTATATCCACCACCTACAGACAGAAGAGGCATCGTGTGAAATCTCAAAGCAGTGCAAATCTTGTGAATCATGCTTCAGGCTTTTTCTTTTACAGCTCTAATCAAGTATTTGAGAGACTTAGCGTAATAGAATTCCAGAATCCCAATTATTAATTTCTCCCTCAAGAATCAATTTGCCAACAGTTGGCACTTCCATGAAATAAAAGGGACACCCTCCGTATGTCACTACCAAATTCGAGTCCCCTACATTGGTTAAAGTTCAACTGGTTTAACTTTCAACATGCATTCAATGGCCGTGCGTGTCATACAAAGAGCCTGAGAACGATCGTAGAAATTTGTATAGCGAATGTAAGAGTTTTAAATCATTAAACCCAAAGTATGCATTTATATGAGTTTACTTTTAAGTGAAAGTGGCCGCTTGAATGCACCATGTCAAGGGTGGGGTAAATGTGTTACACCAACATGCATGTTCGGCTAACATTACCCCTGTTCCAGCTATCCCAGATTATCTCTAAACTCAATCTAAAGGCCGTGTCACATAGCCACATACATTTCTGCATATTGCACGGAGGTGAATATACATGGGAAAAAAATGATAAACATTGTGGCCTTTATGTGAAACTTGCACAGATGTATCACGATTGAACCACATTAAAACCACAGAAGAAGTACGGATAAACCACGCAAAGAACATAAATCAAAGTAAACATGAACCGTGTGTGATAATTGTGCTATTTATATTCCTCAGTGATTTGTACGTCAAATTTAACGTGTTATGTGCGTCATATACAAGTACCAAAAGTTAAAGTTGGTACATGCTTGAAAAGTTCATTAGATATTCATGGACTATCATGGAAAGCCACACATTTGCGTATGCACCTCGCAAAAATTACGCACAATTGCATGAGATTTACGTAATAATTGTGAATAAGCCATTTAAAATATGAGCAAACTGTACAATTCTCAAACGACCAAAAATTTTGAACAGCTCAAAACTGAATTCGTGCAAAGAAATGTCGGCAGAAAATATGGCATCTGGTGAACGCAAAAAACACTTGTGAATTACATAAATCACACTGGTCTCATGTAAGACCAAAATATCATATGTGGAAAATGTGCAACATGTACGAAGTGGCTGTGTGAACATGGCCCTAAATAAATAACAGCACACCAGGCTAAGGTTTAGCTGATGAGACGACCATATTAGGATGTTGAATTTCTCTTTTACAGTTTAGTCCAGGCCTCCATGAATGACAGTCATTAAGATGTCTGCAAAGTTTGATGCCAGTTTCTCTCCTACATTTGGCTAAAATGATGCAACAAAGTGTAAACCACATAGCTTATAGACAGATTGCAGGGAAATGCTGTCAGCTCCATCCTGTTTATACTAGTTCTATGTCAGATAAGGTTCAAAAAGGTCAAACGAAGGTGTTACTTTTTCGCAAATGTTGTTTGAAAGGTCTCTGTGGTCATGTCACCACTAAGTCTTTGATATCTGGACAAGTTCATAAAGATGAGGCACCTCCAATATCTCTGCTTTAAATGAAAGACAATGCTGACAGATTGAGCTCGACTAAGTCATTATGGTAATACTCCCTCGGTGGCGTGATTTACTAGGCAGAAATGTAATAAAAGCTTAAGGCTATAATGGAGCCTGTCATATCAACCAGCTTGTCAACATAATTGCCACTTTCATCTGCAATTAGATCCCACTGCATTTAGTGATTTCCATTTCCATATGAACCACTCAGCTGTCTTGATAGTCAACCATCAGGTTATAGGTTTTAGTGTCATCTTGAAGGACATCTGATGGTCACACATCTGCACACAAAGCCTAAAAAAGTATGCATGGTTTCTGCAGCGGGGTCGCTTTTCAAAAGCTGGTTTTTGCTTTACAGGCTCAAGTTTCTTGCCACTTTGTTTCATCTCACTACAGAAAGATCACTAGCTTTTGTCCTTTAGCGTCCTCCTTCCTCGTGTTTCTTCTCGGTTCAGTTCGGCTGAATAAAGAAATCCAACTCTTCAGTTGTTGAAGTAATTGCCAAGCTGGCACGTCCCCAGTTCCTCTGCAGAGACACAGGCACTTCAGAATATTAATGGCCACCCCCATGCTTGGAGGGCAATACAAACTTGGCTGAAAGAGTATGAGAAACACAAAACTGATAACCAGTTTCACAGACTTAAAAGACAAAATATTTCTTTGTTTCCTTTTCTCTTTAATTGAATCCTGTAAGCAGCCTCCTTTTAAATGTACAAGCTCTTAAAACGGACAGGTTGAACTTAAAACTGCCACTCAGAACTTGAAGGAATACAAATTCTACTTATAAAATCTAAACCACCAACACTGACATTTTATGTCAAAAACACAGTTTGACATGAAAAAGGCATATTTTTTGTATAAATTCAGGTTTTCTTTAGTTCTGCTCAAACAAACAAACAAACAAATAACTTACTATATTTATTCTGCCTCGGTGACCGATCTGTTCACAGAGAAACTGTCACATCCATCAAATAAATGAATGTTATGATCAGAGCAACATTCCAGCTGCCATGTTTCTTATTTGTTATGACTTGATTCTCTTACAAACACATGAAAGCTTCAAGGAACACTGGAGCTGTTCCTGTAACTCTGTCACATTTATTTTTAGAAAACTGTCCTTGCAAACTGATTTAGAAACAAACCCTGGAAAAAAAAAGTCATTTCCAGTGTATTCTGTGTATTCAGAATGAATTGGGTGAAACCTAAACATACTGATTTAAGAAGAAATTATTGGATTATGGTGTCTGCAGCTGTAATCTTAGCAAAAGAACTGCTAATTTTGGCATCATTTTAGAGCAAAAGTGTTGAGCAGCTCGTCAGCTGCAAGTTTTTCTTTGCACATACAAGTTAGTAGAATTATTGAGATTTTAATTTCCTAAATGATTTACCAGTTTAAGTGGACTTTACATAAAGGAACCACCCATAGTTAAAGACCCATTTCAAAGAAAATTGTGTTTATAACTTGTGGCATTTTTCTGATGATGGAAGACATCAATTTAAAGAAATTAAGCCTAAAATTGCATTTCTGATTATTTCTTTAATCAAATTGTCTTAAAGTCAGAGCAATTAGCTGTAAGGTGACACACATTAGGAGTGTCTCTCTGTGCTTTAAACCAGGAGCCCGTGCTTCCTCCTTCATCAGTTAAGTGAGAGAGAGCATCTTCTTCCAGAAAAGGCCGGTTTCATCCGTATTAAACACCTGCTCCGGATGATAATTACTCTCCACGATCATCTTCCTCTGCGTTTCAAGATATTTTTCAGCCGCTTCGGAGTCAGCTGATTCCATTTCTTCGTGCAGAGGCACAAACTTCGGTTATAGCAATTCAGAAACAGGTGGAAAGAGCTGGGAAATATTCCTAAGCAGTACTATAGCGTACTCTTCATCTCCGCTCCCTTACTCCCCTGCAGCACCTCCTTCAAACGCAAAAGTCTCATACAAGCGGCTTGAGCTGTGTTTTTGTAATAAACTGGAGGACTCACATGACTGAAAAAATGAAAAAAAATAAATAAAATAAAATCTGCAAATGTGTGGAACCGCGAGGAAAAGGTGTACAAGCAGGCCAACACTGTAGATCCATGTGCGTCTTCTGTTTCATAGTCCAAGCTGTTAGGTTAAGGCAGGGGTGGGCAAACTACGGCCCGGGGGCCATATGCGGCCCGTCACGCTATTTAATCAGGCCCGCCAGAGTGGAATAAGTGATATTGATAATCATTATTAATGTTTTATTTTCCCTGTAAGTTTGGTTTCTACCCATAGATGGTGCACTACAAATGAACTGACATTGTCTGGGTGCAGAAAGACATTCTGCATTCACGTGGTGCTGGAAGATTTGTTGTTGTTTTTTATGGTCATGTGCATTTTCCAAATTGGAAAATCATTTTTTTGATCATTCTAACACAACATGAATGCAGAATTTCTCTAAGTTTGCATTTTTTTCCTCAAGGACATAGCTCTATTGATGCAATTGACAATAATATGAGAAAAGACCAAACCATTTTAAAATAAAAACTCCAAAATATTCTGATTTCATATATATCAGTTGATATATGTATAACAGTTTTCAGTCAAAATTAAATCATGTCTTCATCGGGATTCTGTGTTGACTTTTACTTATGAGGTGGATTATCAAAACGCAGACCTCTGATTCGGCCCTGGTTACAAATTTTAGAACCCTTTGTGGCCCAACACTCAAAAAGTTTGCCCACCCCTGGGTTAAGGGTTTGAGGGGCTGCAAGCTAGCAGGACAGATGGTTGGTAGGAGGGGGGTAGGCCTACATACCCACAGTCTTGCCCACAACTCAGGGGCAAAGGTCTAATAAACTCCTGCTGCTCTGCTGAAACCATGTCCTAGAAAACCATGCAGGTTTTTTTTTATTTGGTTAAAAATGGCATAATAGTAATTATGGGGGGGGGGCTTTTGAGATCAAAATATGACGTAAGGGGGTCTTCAGTTAAACAACGCAGTAATGTCGGTTCTCAACTTCCATCCATCCATCCATCTTCCTCCGCTTATCCGGGACCGGGTCGCGGGGGCAGCAGACTGAGCAGAGATGCCCAGACTTCCCTCACCCCAGCCACTTCCTCCAGCTCCTCTGGGGGGACCCCGAGACGTTCCCAGGCCAGCCGAGAGACGTAGTCTCTCCAGCGTGTCCTGGGTCTTCCCCGGGGCCTCCGCCCAGTGGGACATGCCCGGAACACCTCTCCAGGGAGGCGTCCAGGAGGCATCCGGACTAGATGCCCGAGCCACCTCAACTGGCTCCTTTCGATGTGGAGGAGAAGCGGTTCTACTCCGAGCTCTCCACGGGTGGCCGAGCTTCTCACCCTATCTCTAAGGGAGCGCCCAGCCACCCTGCGGAGGAAGCTCATTTCAGCCGCTTGTATTCGGGACCTCGTTCTTTCGGTCATGACCCATAGCTCATGACCATAGGTGAGTACTGGAACGTAGATCGACCGGTAAATTGAGAGCTTTGCTTTTCGGCTCAGCTCTCTCTTCACCACGACGGACCGATAGAGCGACCGCATAACTACGGACGCCGCTCCGATCCGCCTGTCCATCTCACGCTCCGATCTTCCCTCACTTGTGAACAAGACCCCAAGGTATTTAAACTCCTCCACCTGGGGCAAGGACACTCCACCCACCGAGAGATGGCAAACTACCTCAACTCTCAACTTTTCACCAGGCAAATACGCTCTGCCACTGAACACAGAAGAGCTGGTGACTAACAATTCACTTTAATCCCAACAAACTTTTTCCTTTGAATAGAATGAGAACATGTGAGTAGAAGCATGACATTTACATGTGTGATTCACAACACGAGGCCTGTGGTATGTACATGGGAGAGCTGAACAACTGAATCAGTAGTTTAGTGTATTTTGAGCACCGATAAAGCACAGATTGGCCATGTGCAGGGAAAACGAGAGACTAAAATTTCATTAGTATTACAAACAAAGAAATAACCTGCTTAAACAATATAGGGTCAATATTTAAGCTAGGCCAAGTTTGTGAATTCATAGAAGAACATAGATATAGAAAGGGTACAATAATAGAAAACAAAATGTAGGAAATTACGATATTGATTTGCACTCACTATTCAAATCATAATGTACCCTTTGTGGTTCCTACTTATTTATCAAAACATTAAGCTCAATACAGTAAGAGGACGACAAAAGCTGCTACGATGAGCGTAACAGATTTTTAAGTGCCAATTATTCCTGATGAGACTTCCATTCGTCCCGAACATCCTCAGACGACTGAAGCCCCATCCTGTTTTCCACACGATAAGGTGTTTTTGGTGTCAAATCAGGAGCCGTCTACATGATGTTAATACATAAAAAGTGTTACCTGTTACTCACATCTTCACAAAGATTCAATGCATTCTTCAGACAATCAAAGGGGTTTCCTCTAGTACACTTATTTATGTCAGTATATAAGTATGATGCTGAAATACTGCCATTCCTCTATAAGTCTCTTTTTTTTTTTCTCCATATTTTTACACCACATTTCCCATTTTTCCTTTTGCAGTCCGACAAAACATTGAAACATTCCTATAGATGAAAACTGTGACACTTCAATCCCAAAAAGAAGTTAAAATCCATAGTTGGCTGAAAATATAGATCTTGTTGCTGGTTACTTCTTTGAGAGAAAGAAAAGCAGAGTCAGTTTTCACAAAAACCAGGATGTGTTTAGCTTCCTGTAGAAAGACGATGGAAATGTTTTGTTAGTGAATTAATGCAACGAGGTATGAGGTTGATGTCGCCTGGAGACACGTTGATATTAAGGAGAAAGAAAGCTCAGCAGCTGATGGAAAACCAAAAGCAATACAACCTAGAAAATAATAATAATAATGTTAACATTGAAAAACAAAAATCTTCAGCTGCTTATTTCAGTGCAAGCTAAAGAATCAATACATTAACGCAAACATAGAAAAGTAACATGCATTAAAAGAGTGCTCGCGATTGTTCATTTTAATACAGCACTCAGAGTCCACTTGCATTAGCTTACTGCCTGCTGGCTCGGCCATCGCTGGCCAAGTAATAACGTTGGTTTTTAATACAGGGAGCTGCTGCCATCGTCCTGAGGAAAATGTGAATGGAGGAGTGTCTCCATGTAGGAAACATAGCCGCTGCTGGGCGTGTAGCCGTCAGACATGTGGTGCTGGGGATGCGGCGGGGACTGGGCGGAGAGAAGGGGGTCAGAGTTCAAAGTAGCCTGAAAAGGGGTGGACTGAGGTGTCAGGGTGGGGTCCGAGCCCATCAGCGACTCTGAGAGAGCGGCGGCAAGGGGGCTGCTGGTATCCATTGGGGTTTCAGCGTCCATCTGATTGCCACTGGTTGGGGTGGGGCCTTCCTGTGCGGCTGTTGCGGGGTGGGACAACAGCTCTGGGGTTGGCAGCGCGCCAACCCTGTGATGCTCTTGTGCTGCGACGAGAGTAGATGACGGCGCGGGCGGCGCCATCATGCTTTCAGCAGCTGGAGCTGAACTAGACGGCAGGCAGGGGCGTTTAGCTGCTTGTGCTTCGTCTGCAGAGGAAACCTCCTCCTTCATTGCAGGTATACTCTGAAAGAACAGACATAGCATTCAGAAAAACCTACATCTATAAAGTACGTAACACCCTTTCAAGCAGCCACTTCCACTAAAAATTCCATGTAAACATTCGGGCTTGTATGTTCAAATCTCTTAGTGTTCACGAGTAGATTTGCAAGTCTTCACAACAGTTTTCCGGCTCTACGTACAAACATGTGGCCGTGGAAACGTGCATTGCCAGCGAAACCAGGCCAAACTTTGACCAATCAGGGACTCAAATTTGGTAATTACAAAGTGAAAATCACCAAACTCTGAGAGCAACTGGTTTATCCGATGATCCCAGACACGGCGACGAGCCTGATGACATCTGCTATTTTTGCAAATAAAGATAAACCAAGACATCCATGTCTGCCATTGCAAGCATGCTAGTAATGAGCAGAATCGTTTCACACCCAAATCGCGAGATTTGCTTCGACATTTCCCACCAATGAGCGAGTAAACAATAGACAAAGATAAAGCCCCTCCCTGCTTGTCCGGTGTGAACGCCATGGGCTAAAAACGTGTTCTGGAAAATACCTTGTGTGTACGTAGCCTTTTACTTACTCAAGTGACTTATTTCAGCAGTACTAATTTAATGAAATCTAATGAATCAGTGTCTTTTTCTGGCCTTATCATTGATTGTACAGAGAAAGAATTTAAAATGTTCTTGTTTTGTCTAATTTACTAACCAAGTGATCGGAAATGTTATAATGAAGCATTAAATTTTCCATTCTATATTTTCTACTATTTCTTGACGTTTACCACTCAGTTCCAAGGTAACCAGCATTTGCTTTTATGATTTTTTTTATGCTAAAAATGACAGCAGACAAGAAAAGCAGGCAAACGTAGATCCCACATAGCAATCATTCCACATGATCGAGCGGCTAAATGACGCTCTGTGAGGTCTTTTAAAGGAGCTTTGTACTGCTGTCCTTAAAGATCCATTGACTGTTTTAACACTAAATGGATTGTTAAGTTTTTCAAGCTTTGACAGTGTGTGATGTCATGTATAAAAAAATCTCCAATATTATATTTCTAAATCTTTAAAACTACTGGATAAAAACTTGAAACCATTTTCTTTAAAAACAAAAGACAATTTGAATGAGAAGGTGTGTCAAACGTTTGGTCCTGACTGAATTTCGGGTGCTGCTGGCAACAAGTTGGTTTTCTCACTCTGAGAGGCTTCATTTTGGTTCATTCCATGAGGTTTTCCAGGTGAATAAGGAAAACATGATCAAATCTGATATTCAGTATGGCAACTATTTTTCTATTACAAAGTCTTTTTTGTTAGATTGATGCTGAAAGACCATCAGTGTCCTCAAAAAAAAAAAAAAAAAAAGTCTTTATTTTCAGGAAGAAGTTTAGTTTTTCTAAAGACATCAGCCAAAAAAAGTCAGCTTAAGACAATAGTTTCTTGCATGAAAGAACAACCTGAAAAAGGGACACTCACCAGCCGAGCTTTGACTCTTTTGGGTAATTCATGGTCCAGCTGGAACACCTCCGAGTGTTTGAGCATCAGCTGGCTTTGGTTACCAAACTCAACCTGGACCAGACCAAAAGAAGAGGATTTCGTTACTGCAGTAAACAATGGAAAACACAAATATTTAAACACATTTGTCTTTTGTTTTTTTTAATGGCTGATATGAACCCAAAAAAATGCTTAAATGTTCGGCTGTTGCTTGTATCCGAGTACTCAGATACTTACTCGGGCGTCCAAGATTGCTGAATCTTTAGAATCTTTATAAATATAGCATAGTGTAATAAAAAATAAAATTAGATCAAAATAAATTTGGGTGATCTTCCCATTTTCAAAATAAAACTAATAAAAAGCTGTTGTTTTTTGTTGTTGAAAAGGAGACTGAAGTTCCGTTGACTGACATAAGTTCTGAAAATACAAATTTGCTTTTAACACCGGAGCTTTAGCTCCATTGTTAATATTCTTTTGATGACAATGACTTTTCAACAGTCGATGGAATTAACCTAGTAATGGATTCTGAAGCGGAGAGAAGCAGCCTTGTGCTGATATGCAGCACTACGCTTCATATCAGCACATATATGTTCTGGTGAAGCGATTACGTCATCACAGAGAATCGGCTGACTCGGAGAAAAGCAACTTTTCATTCCGGCTTTGCATAATACAAGGTTTTTGTGTTGCGGAAAAACTGTGGATTTGCTATTAAACGGTCTAAAACAACAGTGATGTTGTTCATGTTACTGCCCTGTGACAGACTGGCGACCTGTCCAGGATGCCCCCTGCCTTCACCCACAAGTGGCCGGGATAGGCTCCACTCGACAAACCATCTCTTTCTATTTAAATCTTTGTGATTTTATCAGTTTTGTTAATTCTGATCACAAGTTCTAAATAAAGGGAAGGAATGATGGTGATTTAATACATATAATTTTAATTTTCGTGCATCCAGTAGAAGACAGGCATATACCAACTGTACAAACAATAAAAAGTAAGAATTGGGGTTTGATCTGTGAATCGTTGGGCTTGATTTGTGATGCGACTCACCACCTAATTTATAATCCACAGGCCTTTTAAATGGGGCTGGGATGAAGCGTTTTAGTTTATATCTATAGTTTAAGCAATGGATATAAATTACTTTTATGAATAGTTACAAAGAAGAAATTTTAATACAAATTTATTTAACTTTAAACTACTTTAAACATTCTTCGTTTTCAAGAAAGTAAATGTTTTTTTTCGTTTTATTTCAAATGAATTCCAGATGAGATCAACAATTCCAAATCGTATCTACTAGTTAAAACAGTGAAGTGCTGCTCTCACCTGGTACAGTTTGTGACTGTGCTGCTTGATAAAGGAAGCTCTGAGGATCTGACCCTCGGGTGTAGCAACAGTAATAAGCTCCCCCGCTTCAGGAGGGCCATTGTGCAGGCAGTCGTGACTCTGGGTGGGGCAGAAAGGAGATATGTGAGATTATTGAAACAACTGGGGAAAAAATATATTCGATACATTGCAGACGCTTAAGGCATTCTACATAAAAAATCTTCAAAATTCTAATCACTTTTAGATGCAACACAGAGATTTTAATACTTGAAACAACAATCTTTTAAAATAATGACATATTTACATTGAGATGCAGACACTGAACCCTCATTTTTAGCTGACAATTGTTAATCTTTTTTAATTTCTTGCTTAGCTGTGAAGAGCTCTTACCACTACGTTTTCAGGATACACGTTGTCACAGTAGGAGCCATCATCAAAGTTGACCTCGTAGAATGTCTGCGTTGCCATGCCAATGATGGTGCAGTGGTAATACCAGCTATCCCTGTTTCGACCAATCACTGTTTGGCCCAGAACGGGGCCCTGAGAGGTTTTGGTTGCTGTTTTGGTCTGAGGGGAACAAAAGAACCTCAATG
This sequence comes from Oryzias curvinotus, assembly GCA_023969325.1. NCBI lineage: Eukaryota > Metazoa > Chordata > Actinopteri > Beloniformes > Adrianichthyidae > Oryzias > Oryzias curvinotus. The sequence goes on from CM043709.1 coordinate 17,426,472, forward strand.
GGGTTTTTTTTTTTTTTCAAGAAAACATATAGCCTCATATAAAAAAAAATTAATTTAAAGTGCAGTTCACTCGTCACATTCCCGTTTGGGATTTTTCTCTGATTCTAGAACAGATATCGTCTTCCTGCTGTTCAGCGTTTTAGAAGTGGAATTAAATATTTAGTAAAGCAGACAGGCAGCGTGTCAGGCTACCTGCTTCTGTGGGTTTTTAGATGAGGCGCCGGGTTCAGCGCCATCAATAAATAAAAAAGGCTGACATATTTCTGCAACGGTTTGTAAATCATTTCCTGTCACATGATCAGAAGAAAGCCTGACGCTCTCTGCTGTGATGGTACTTCTGACGTCTGACAAAAAAAAACGCTGTAATCTACCCAAAACAGGGATTTTCTCCTCCTAAATTTGGTTTGATAAAAACTGTTAAACTGCTGAAACACTTTAACGGGTTTAGTTCAAAAATGGATTTACTTTAGGAGGAGCCTTTTTGTGCTTCTGGCAGATGACCGAGACCACGTAGGGCCAGTCGGCGGGCTTCATCAACACTCCGGCGATCTGAGCGCAGGTGACGTGGAAGGAGGTGGCGCAGTTCTCGTATGTGCACTGGATGCAGGCGCCGCGGTTTTGATTCGAACTCTTGCTGTGGCAGAAAACACATCTCTGCGACAGAAAACAAAGACTTGTAACGGCGATTTTAACAAACCTCCTTCGGTTTGCACAGGTTTTAAACAATTAACTTCAGGAGAAAACAAGTTAAAAACACATAATATGTTGAAGAAAACAAGCTGAGTCACACATTCATTTGCTTCATTTGTGTTTCAAACCAAACGACATAAAAAAATAGCAATGAAACTCCAATTAATTAGTAAAATTGTGTAAAAATATTCGCATTTCTTGTTTGTTTTTTTCGCATCACTGATTCCAACTTCAACAGAATTTATGCAGACATTTCTAATTTTGTAAAATTAACGACCAATATCTGAAATCCTTTCACCCCCAAGGAGCTAAATGTTCACAGGAAGGAGACTGAACACGATTCAAGACAATCTGTTTCCAGGGCGTCAGATCGACAGTCGTACAAATCACTAGACGGCAGAGTATCTTCTCAAACCCTTTTGCAAAAAACATAAAAAAATAAATATGCAAATATTTTATATACATAGAAATCCGCCTTAGCAGCGTTCTGGAAGCAAATGTCTCCAAGACTTTGTCAGAGCACCGGTGGAAAAAGGGGCTGCTGTTTACTTTGGGTTGTGATAATGTAACAGCAAAGAGTGCTGCAAGAAATTGCCCCCAGCTCACAGAATCTATCCAGGTTATTTGGTGCAGTGAAGTATGGCCGCCCTGTCAACACATCAGTATACCCCACTTCACACTTAAACTCTCTAGATTAACACAAGAAAGATTGCAGACACTGAATGTAAAAAGCAAATGGGTTTTCTGTTTAACATTGTAGTGTTTTTGCATTAAAAAGCAGGTAAACTGACCAGATTTTTGCGGGTTTCAGGAACAGCGCTGACGTCCACGGGCCCTCGGTCGATGGCGTTGATGAAGCGAGCTTCTGCCACGGCGATGGCGCAGATGACATGGACCCACCTAATAATAATAACACCCACAAATGCGTCATAAATTCAAATGAACCAAAAATAAAATAAATAGCAAAAAAACTGCTTTCTCTTTGAGCTGTAATAACAATATTTACACTCTATATTACTCTGAAGTGGGTTTTTTCTGTAAATCTTAATGACAAACCTGCCGTCAATGGTAGTCTTCAAAGCTCCACCTCGCAGGTTACAGAGACAGCACTCCTAAAAAATAAGGAAGCTCAAGTTAGCTCAAGTACACAAAACTATTATTTTTTATAAATTTGTCTCCTACAATCACGACTTAGATGTGTCTTATCTAGGAACCCTGTTTAGGTCATTTATTCTCAATAGAGCATAACATTTTCGGTCCAAAAAAGCAAAATCTTTAGAATCTTTAGTTTAAAAAATCCTTACAACTATTAAATAAAAAAAGTAGGGATTTTCAACACTCAAACACATAATTTTTTTACTATGTGGCTCAAGTTTTACTTTTTTCTTTTCTTTTTTTTTTAGGTGGGACAAAAAATAAAGGAGAATTTCACAACAGTGCAATATGTGAATCAATATAACAACACAAGTTACCAAGCAAACGAAAAGTATGGCGAAAAAAAAATAATAAAGTTGCACAAACACACTACCGTAATATTTTTTTTAAATTAGAAAATTATAAAAACTGTTTTCGGGCAGCAATATAGACATAGAGCTATCATAGGAGCAAGTCTTTTCTGTTTTTGTTTTGTTTTAGAAAAGACAAACATGTAATTGGAAAGGTTGTACTTCATTTTCATTTGGTCATTAACTGCTTTATTTTAACAGTAAAAACAAACTGCAATTACATTTATAGATTAGAAAAATCAATTGTTGTGTTTTTATTCATGTATTCTATGGTTTCTTGAATCCGTTTTTCCAATCAGTCTTGAATGTTTTGACCTTTTTAATCAGATGAAATCAAAAGCGAGAAGATAAAGGAAGCAGACATGAATAAAGAAACTGTTCCAGCTGAACATGAGGTCTGGAGTCACAAACCTGTTGTGGTTTAAGTTCAAACACTACCCAGCCTGAGAACTTGTTGCCTGGTCAGTTTGTTCTGTTAGAGCTGTCACTCACCACTGTCCAGGCTCCTGCTTTGCATCTGGAGCACCTCCATGAACTGCTGACAGAGTCTGGTTTCACACCATAACAACCTGGAAGACAGAAGAAGACACAAATACTTTAGGTAACCCATGAATGGACTATTTCCATTAAACAACCTAAAATCTACTTGGCGCCGCAGGTTTTTTTTTAATATCTTCTTTTAATAAACACATTGAGACCAGAAGCTTAGAGCTTTGTGGAACATTCCTAAACAATCGAACACAAACATCTAAGTGGACAGACTGGATGCATGTCTGACAGATTTTTGCTCATGAACGGCGGTGCTGTTTCAGCAGCTGAATCAAGCTCCTCTCCGACCTGAAAGGTGCATTCCAGCTTTGGGGCTAATAAGAACCCAGGAGGGTTGCTGCATGTTCTGTGGACTACAGATGTCTGGACCTTCATGGAAATGTTTGCATGTTTAGACTTGAACACACAAACAAGCGGATTTGAGAAGAGTTTTGATTTGACAGATTGGCTTCCTATGAATGAAATTGGTTTTGTTAGATTCATTTAATTTGCAGCATTAAAACGCACTAAAGTAAATTGAAGATATCCAATCTTATGGACACCTTCTGTTGATATTTGTAAATAAAATATTGATTAGATAAAATAATATAAAAGATAGTGTTGGCTTATTTTCAGACAATTTAAATAAAAACTGATTTTTAAACCAAATAAAAAAAGAATATAAACTAAACTATATGTGAATTTAAATAGACAGTCTTAAAGTCCCACTTTGATCATCTTTTGAACTATTTAAAGGCGTTTATATCATTTTTATCCAGAATAAAATAAAACCGGTGTCGTTTTCTAGAACATAGTTTCTGCAAAGTGGCAGGAGTTTATTAAAAATTTGCCTCTGAGTTGTGTTGGGACCATTGGCGCTAAGCAACCCACCACCCTTCCTCTCACTCACAACTAAGCTATCTGTTTATACGCTCTCCCGCTAGCTTACAGACCCAGAAACTCCCAACCTTACATTAGAGCTGCAACATTAATGAAGAAAAAATATTGGAGCTTTCCATCTGTACAGTTTTGAGCCAGATGCCATCTTGGATGAAGAAAACGACGACGTACATGGATCAAATCGTCTGCAAGACGGTGTCTCAGAATGGAGCGGAGCAGGGAGCTTGTGGCCCTGCTCATTGTATTTTCTACGTAACAAATATAATCTTTTTCATTTGCATTTTTTTTTGTCTGCTACTGATGCACAACAGTTTGAATAAAGAAATACTTAGAAAGCTTAAGTTTTTTTGTATATGTGCCTTCCATAGCTTTCCTGCTGCAGCTAATACTTACTGGCATGAACCTGCATTTCACAAGAGGAACAGCGGAGCAGCCGACTGGTGCCATCCTCCCTGATGTGGTGGTTGGTGGGGGGCGGCTCTGGGTTTCCTGCTCCGACACTGAAGCACATCTCTGGCACCAGTGGATGAGTCCAACTGCCGTGGCGGGGGAAGGGGGCGTTTGCGGTCTCATTCGCAACTGAGCCGTCTTTCTGCGGCTTGAGTGGTCACGGAGAACGACAAGAAAAGGCCTCAACAGGGCGGAACTTAGGAAAAATGCTGCAAGATCTGCGGTTTCTACCTTTGCGTAAGGACAGAAGAGTGAACAGACGGCACAGTGAGGTTGGAGTGCAGCCACAGCAGCGTTGAAGGCCTTCTCTGCCAAGAAGTTGGGAGAGTGATTCTGCCATAGGTGCTCCTGCTTCTTCATGTCACTATCAAGGCGAATTTGAGAAGAAAGCTCTGTGGACAAAACAATAGGCCAGTGTTGGAATAATGTTATTAATCTTATTATTGAACAACAACCATGTTCTCAATGAATCCAAAAACTCATTAATATCAAAGCTGTTAGTTTTTAGTTTTAGCAGTTTTAGCAGGATATCTGTGCATGCAGGTGACTATTACTGTGCATAATTATTAGGCAACTTAACAAAAAACAAATATATACCCATTTCAATGATTTATTTTCACCAGTGAAACCAATATAACATCTCAACATTCACAATAAAATATACATTTCTGACATTCAAACAAGACAAAAACAAATCAGTGACCAATATAGCCACCTTTCTTTGCAAGGACACTCCAAAGCCTGCCATCCAAGGTTTCTGTCAGTGTTTTGATCTGTTCACCATCAACATTGGGTGCAGCAGCAACCACAGCCTCCCAGACACTGTTCAGAGAGGTGGACTGGTTTCCCTCCTTGTAAATCTCATATTTCATGATGGACCACAGGTTCTCTATGGGGTTCAGATCAGGTGAACAAGGAGGCCAAGTCATTAGTTTTTCCTTCTTTGAGACCCTTTCTTGCCAGCCACGCTGTGGAGTACTTGGACGCGTGTGATGGAGCATTGTCCTGCATGAAAATCATGTTTTTCTTGAAGGATGCAGACTTCTTCCTGTACCACTGCTTGAAGAAGGTGTCTTCCAGAAACTGGCAGTAGGACTGGGAGTTGAGCTTGACTCCATCCTCAACCCAAAAAGACCCCACAAGCTCATCTTTGATGATACCAGCCCAAACCAGTACTCCACCTCCACCTTGCTGGCGTCTGAGTCGGACTGGAGCTCTCTGCCCTTTACCGATCCAGCCACGGGCCCATCCATCTGGCCCATCAAGACTCACTCTCATTTCATCAGTCCATAAAACCTTAGAAAAATCAGTCTTGAGATATTTCTTTGGCCAGTCCTGACGTTTCAGCTTGTGTGTCTTGTTCAGTGGTGGTCGTTTTTCAGCCTTTCTTACCTTGGCCTTGTCTCTGAGTATTGCACACCTTGTGCTTTTGGGCACTCCAGTGATGTTGCAGCTCTGAAATATGGCAAAACTGGTGGCAAGGGGCATCTTGGCAGCTGTACGCTTGACTTTTCTCAGTTCACAGGCAGTTATTTTGCGCCTTGGTTTTTTCACACGCTTCTTGCGACCCTGTTGACTACTTTGAATGAAACGCTTGATTGTTGGATGATCATGGTGAAGATTGCTGCATCCCTCTGCAAGATATCTCACTATTTTTGACTTTTTGGAGCCTGTCAAGTCTTTCTGACCCATTTTGCCAAAGGAAAAGAAGTTGCCTAATAATTATGCACACCTGATATAGGGTGTTGATGTCATTAAACCACACCCCTTCTCATTACTGAGATGCACATCCCCTAATATGCTTAATTGGTAGTAGGCTTTCGAGTCGATACAGCTTGGAGTTAAACAACATGCATGAAGAAGATGATGTGGTCAAAATACCCATTTCCCTAATAATTCTGCACTCCCTGTAGGTGATATAATCATGTTTGCAGAAGTGTCTGTGTCCAACTCTGTTTCACAGGAAGGTGGAGGTGACACCCTCCAGAGAAAACGATTTTCGAAAACGAAAAAAACGATTATCTTTGCGTCTTTTCAGCATTCTCCTGAGAACCTGTGTTAGCTGTGTCTAGAATGAATCAAAGGACGCTCTGTGTTAGTTTATCCATGAGAATAGGCTTTGCAGGTCTGGAGATGCTGTGGGAAGGCTGTGAAAGGATGGACATGTTGCAATTAGTGTTTTCTGATAGCGCTGCAGCTGTGTTTTTATCTGTTTCCCCTCCTTAGAGCTCAGTGCATATGTATATTAGGGAAAACCCAACAAACTTAATAGAAGAGGAGGCGACAGGAATATGTGGCAGGGTGGGGAGAAATTGAAACAGGGTATTATTTTCTGTTTGTTCTCCTCATAAAAGGTACCTTGGTTTGTTTGTCTTTCTTTCCTTTTTGACCTTACTCTGATGTTGCAGGTTGTTTGAACCCAACAGCCAGTTACGCCCCATATCTACAATTTGGCGTCATTGAAAATCTTAATTTCAGAAATCCCTGTGGCCTTTAAAACACATCTATGCTTTGTATCTTCAGAGGAGCCCTGCCAAGAAATAGTGACAAAATGCACAGCTCCGGGAAAGTAACACCATCACTTCTGACATAATTGGATGAAGAACCAGAAGAGAATCAATAGTTTGTTTCAGGTAAATCGACATGGCAGTGAAGCCTTCAAGTCACTGAAACACTGCTTCACCAACGTCAGGGATATATTTTCACAAGCTTCCCCTTAAAAAGTGGAGCGTGTTTTTTCTCCACCAGCCTTCCCTCTCTCCCCCATCCATCCTTCTGAAGGACAGGCAGAGTCTGGTCCCTGGCTGCCAACCTAAAGTGACTTTGAAAGCAGGTAATTGGAAGTCATGATCTCCAGATCAATAAGTGTCAGTCAGAAAACAAAAAACGAAAAATACAGCGGGGGAGAAACACCATCTTGATTTCAGCCTCTCCACTGGGATGGATGGGATTGTTTTTTTTCCCTCCATATTATTCATTCAAAGGACATCATAGAACATGTTTTTTTTTTAGTAAAATGATAAACAGGATAAATGCAAATAAAAACTTTCAATTCCAATTTTCTTTTATTTTACAACCAAAAACTAATAATGTCACAAAAATGTTATAAACTTCACAAAAAGGGGGATACCTTTATCACTGGTCGGGTCCTGCTTCACGACAGATGGAGGTGTTCGAGTGGGAGGCTTGCTCAGCGGGTGGCGCCGACTCTTCTTCACCTCTGTTGGCATTTTCATCTTAGAGAAGCTCGTCTGATAAAAGAGGTTTTCCTGTTATTCTTTGGTTTTATGATACACGTTTTACAAGTACTTTATACAAATTTAACTTGAAGACGTACGAATCAATCAATCAATCAATTTTTTTTTATAAAGCACCTTTCATATAAAAGCATAAAACAAAGTGCTTTACATTAAAACAAAACTAAATAATATAAAAACACGCATAAAAATTAAAATAAACAAACACAAAAATAACTAAATAAATAATAGGGCCCCCTCCCCGTACCTACACACAGCTTCCCACCCCTTTTACACATCCCACCCCCTAACTGATGGAGAAAGACAATGAGAAATAAGGGTTTGAAAGGGTTTTAAAATAAAAAAGCTGTTGCATTTTCCCTTGTAAGTCAAAAACATTAAAGTATAACTCGTCTCTGGAGTCTCACCTGAGTCACATCCACTTTATTGTCTGCTGGGAAATCATTGATCATGTTGGCTGAATTCTTCATGCTCGATTTGGCAAACTCCTCAAAGACTTCTTCAAATCCAGACAAAGCATTAGAAGTCCTCTTCTGCTTTTTGTACTTCTTTTTGTCAACATCATCTGTTCCGGTCTGTAGTTGGACTTCTTGCCCTTGGACTTTAAAACAAGAATTTGAAATCATTACGGAGGATTTATTAACTATATAGTCTAAACAAAAATATAATAACTGCAGTCTCATACTGTTCACATTGTTGTCACTGTCAGCAGCTGGAATCTCTGCAGCTTTAGCAGCTGCCTCCTGCTCCTCCCGCTCCATGGCCTCCAGAGTCATCAAGGCCTCTCGAGCTAAACGCTCCTCCCTCTCCTTTTTGCGCTGAGCTTCACGTTCCTCCACCTGCCGCTGATACTCTGCGGCATTCAGAGCAATTCCCTCCTCCGCCAGGACCTTCACCTCCTCCAGCTTCAGACGACGTAACATTTTCATCTTTTGCATGGCCCTGGAGAGGCGCCGAGAGAGACGGTCAAAGAAAACTCAACATCACACACAAGAGTCTTTTAGAACACTAATCTAATGCTGCATTCCCACTGGACGCGATTCGCACGTCATGTACCTTGAGTTTCAATGTTGAGTCAATGTGCAGACGCAATCTCAGGTCCTGCGGGGCAATTTGGGCATCGGACGGGGGAACAATCAGTGACTCAGCTTTGGGCATGTAACGTTTTCAGTGTAAAGGCCCGTACACACCGGGACGAATATTCGCCAGGCGTTATTTGCCAGCGTTTTTCGCCACGTCTTTTGTGTTCACACCCAGGCAATTTTCGCTGACGATGAGCCGAGCCAACATGCAATTTCATTCCCTGACATTAGATGGCGCTTAATGTCAAACAGAAATACTCCTGTACACAAGGTGGTCGCTTTTCACTCAGAAGAAGAGAGCCAGTATTTACTCGTTCGTCAGAATCATACAAAGAAAACATGAATATTTCAATCACCAGTAGCTCCAGCTCCAGTTCCAATGATGAAGAAATTATTGTTCTGTTGAATGATGAAAGACGCCGGAAAAGACGCCGATTTTGAGTACATCCCATAGTTACGAGAAGAGAAGAACATGGTGAGTTTTATCGACTGGTACAAGAGCTGAAAATGTATCATGAGCGTTTTCGGGGATATTTTAGAATGTCCGTCATTATTTCTTTGCGGCAGTGTAGCCGCTACTTGGCGTCTATCTTCTTTGCTGGTATGTGTGCTCAGAAAGGCAGTTTTGTGTTTGAGCGCCCCCAAGTTGTGTTTTACTGTAACTTCAGAAGCACCAGACACGTGATGCAAAAGCGCCATTCTCATTGGTCGAATAGATTTCGACGCGAGGCGTCAAAAAAAAACAAACAAACCCGAGGCGGTTTTTTTTTTTTTTGACGCTTTGACGCGTGGCGTTTTTTCGCGTCTGTGTGCACACTCACATTGGTGCCCTTTGTTTAGTCACGAGGCGAATTTCGCCGGAAATTCGTCCCGGTGTGTACGGGCCTTAAGTCCTGCAGTCGGACCCTGGGCAGCGCCGCTCGCTGTGCTGGCCCGCAGACAGAAAGCCGCCGCTGTCATTGCACTTCGGCTCCATGGGGTTATGGTGTTTATCTTATTTTTTAAGTTTCCCCAGTTTCATTTTGGGAAATGATGCATTATTGCTCAAACTGGGTCACAGACAGGCGGATGTAACATTTAAAACGGCCGTGACCCAGGCGCTGCTCTTGCTGTGGAGTGAAGTGAACCAGGAGAGACCCTGCCAGCACCCCTGTAGAGCTCCCCAAAACATTTAAACCCAAGCTACTCACTCAACATCATCCGTGTTTTCCATGATGTGACAACGAAGGAAGTCTAGAAAACGCCAGCAAAGTTGACGTAGAAATTGCGTCCGGTATGAATTACACTTTAAGTTCAGTCGCAAATACATTATCAGAGAAACACAACCTGTGCTCCTAAGTGAATGGAGTTTGACTCCTCTCACCTGCGCAGGAGGTTCATGCGGAAAGTAACTCGATGCTGCCTCCAGCGCTCCAGCTCAGGACTGTCCAGCTCTGTGGGCTTCAAATGGTCCAGCACTGTCATGTCTTTGCCCTGCTTCCACAGCTCATAGCGATCTGGCTGCAGGCGGCGGACAAACACATCCATGGAGATCTTCACCATGTCCTTACGACAGGAACACTGTAAAAGAACAAAAAGAGGAAAGACGAGGTCAGATGACTGACAGTAAATGAGAACTGAACTGAACGAAACCTCCCCCCTTGCAATCCAAATACCCGCTGGTCCCAAAGGCCAAAAACTCATAGACTTCTATAGAGAAATACACAGCTATTACTGAGTCATTATGTTTGTCAGAATAACCATTCTGGCTCTACTACCTTTTGTTCTTGCAAATTCTAATTTTTTCATTATGTTTTTGCTTTAGCGCAAGTTGTTCAAGTTATAAACTGACCAATCAGATGGCTCGATAAAAGTAGGTGACCACACGTTGAAGGTTTGAAATATTTGACTGCCAAATTCTCCTGAGTCTGCCTTCAGTGGAAGTGGCGTGGCCTTCTAACATGCTCACTCCTAAGTGGAGAGAGTGGTTGCCATAGAAATGCAGACGGACCAATCACAGCTAACTGAGGACGTCTGGTTCCAACATGGTGACCGACATATTGCGGAAAAATGGTGACTGAATAGACTTGATTTGGTTGAAACAGGAAGCGAGGCATTTTTCATTGGTCCAGTTATACATTATACAGTCAATGGGTCAGATTGAAGAAAAGCTGCTGGCTAAAAGTTTATTACAACTTTGGATTACCGCCATCTAAATGTATAACAAGCTCATGCTTTCTAAAGAAAGACAATTCACTCACACAAAAAAATCCCTTTTGACTTTATCATTTTTGGGACTATCAGTTGCTCTGGAGCACAAGTTGCAGATTCAAAAGAAAAAAAGCATTATAAAGAAGAAAAAAAAAATCATATACGAGTTGCACTGGAGTACAAGACACACTTTTAGGAGACACCCATTTAAATAAACATACATTTAATCTTGAAAGGCAAATCCTGTCAACAAAAAACAAATACACACTTCAGTACCGTTACCATATTTGGCTTCATGAAACACAGGAGGAATTGAGTAAGTGTCCAGTATATCAGCGCAACATATGAACAATTATTCAGAAACCATAACATAAAGAACATGCTAACAAGTCAACTAAACTTGTCGTACCACTTTTAACCACTAAATCCATTGAATTCTTCATTGTCTGTGTCACTTTTAAACAACTCTGCCGAGGTCAGAACTACTACTTTTGCGGTGCTCAGTAGCAAATACTGATACACTTATCTACAGTGCCCCCTAGCTGTTGTTGGTGGGAAAATAACAAACACACAAGGCTATTAATTAAAAAAAAAATCATGTCACACCACAGGCCAAACTATGCCAAAAAAAAGTGGCCTATACTCTGAGAAACACAGTATTGTACACAAAGACTCCCTAAAACCTTATCAAACCAAAACTCCTCCTCATTTTGTTGGAATGACACCATTTCTAGTGTTTTCATGTCCCAAACCAATAATGAAACACAGGCAGAGACTCCAGCTTCTGTAGTAACCAGCATTAACAGCTAGTCTTTCTGTGCAGTTGCCACTAAGTTAGACAAATACAAAGGGAGAGAATGACAGGGACAGCTTCATCTGGTGACCCTTTACGCTGCAAAATGTGTTTTATCCAAGCGTTAATGACTTTAAAGCCACAATGACTAAACTGCTGCTTAAATACACTAGAAGCTGTATGAGGGACCAACAGAACAGAATTCAAGCGAGCGGAAAAATAAAAGCCCCGACAAAAAGCAGTACAGTAATGAGAGAAATGCACATTACAGAAGCGGAGGGAGCACAGGAAAGATGGAAATGTTTTCTTTTATGCCTGGCTTGCTGTATTACATTCTGGCCCAATCCCACTCTGAGCTGTACTCAGAACCTTATGTTCAATTACGAGAAACACAACAGCTCAAGCCTTCAGAGCAAAACAATATCCAGCCTACAACTCATCCTGGCACTTTACAGGAAGAAACATTAAAATGCGGTGTGGGGTGGATTGTGCTGGAGCGCACACTGGGGGTGGGGTCGAGTCAGACACTGTCCCAACCATGAGACTTTGATGCGTTTTCCATAGTGGTGAAACAAAAGACTGGACATCTCCCTTAAGCTTTGTTGCTAAAAATGTTCTGTGTAATCATACAGAATAAAAGTCAAATCCAGGTTTGAATCTCATCTATCTTGATTAATCGCAATCTGAATGATTCAGATTATGTTGGTTTGTCTGTTAAGGCCAAAATCAAAAACTGAAGTTCCTGTGTAGCCAGAGATAATGTCAAAAATGATAACTCATAGGAATATAGCTGAGAAATTAAGATGTACAAAAAATATGAAAAAACAGACGAAGCTCCACATCTAGATGAGGGATTTTTAAAGTGAGATGCTCTGTGAGACAAAGTAGGAAAAAAAAGTCATTTGTTTTACTAAAACATAGTGATGTAAAGATTGATCAACTTAATCGATGAATTGATTTATATTTCTACAATCTAACCAGATCAATCTCTCTGATGCAAGATGTTAATCGAATCGAAATATGCCATTATAAAATTGTTTCAAAATGAAATCAATCCATTATAATGGATATTGGAAAATAACCAAAAATGTATACATTGGATTAAGGCATTATAGTTTTATTTTACTATAACGCAAATACCACTAAGTGGCATCCCAGTGGACAACACGCACGTGGCACACAAGACATAAGCAGGTACATGAAAAAGGGTTACATTTACCATATGTGTGAATCAAATGATACTGACTTTTGCTCAAAGTTGCATTTAACTAAGTATTTAAAGCTCAAGTTGCATCAGACAGTGATTTGAATGTTCTTTCACTCTCCTTGTGGCTCATTGGGATTTCATGCGCACTAAGAGTGTTGATGTGTTCGTCACACCTTTTATCTCTCCTCCCATGATGAAACCGATAGAAAACTAAAACGCGTTTACTAATTTGATGTCTTCTATGTCTATTAACTTGTGTATAATCATCATTGGCTGGAAGTTTGGCCAGCATGATAAAGATTCTTTAACAAAAATGACATCCAGCACAAAAGAAGGGAGCAAACTATAAAAATGGAAGGTGGATCTATGATAGATATAGAGTAGAAAAATAGGTGCATTTTCTTATGGAAAAGTCAGGAGAATTTCGGCTGCTCTCAGAGACAAAAATCCCAGGGAAATCCAGGAGGAATAGCAGCAAACAGAAACAGACTTTCACTGATAATCCTGCAGACTCTGAAGGCAAAGCGTTTCCACTCCAGGGACTTTGTTTTTAGAGACACACATCCTTCAATCACTGCTTAGATATCTTTCCTCCTAGCTGTCCACAATAATCAGAATCAGAATTACTTTATTGATCCCACAATGTGGGAAATTAGTTTGTTACCGTAGCAAATGACAGCACTGTAAACACAAGAGAAAATAGAATAAGAATAATAAATAAATAACATAAATGTAAACAAATAAGACGGTATAATTTAAAAAACTATTTACAGACAGTACTGGTAAAGATGTGCAAAAATATGCAAAAAAATGTGCAAAAGTCATTTGTTACACTGTGAGTTATGGTAAATTGTGTGTGGTAGGAAGGATTTCCGGTATCTGGCAGTTTTGGAGCGGAGCAATCTGAGCCTCCTAGAGAAGGAGCTCCGCTGTTTGTCCAGAACAAGGTGGAGAGGATGCTCTGGGCTGTCTATGAGGGATATAAGATTGTTCAGTGACCTCCTCGCCATCACTGCTTCAAATGTTTTCTGTTTGTAGCCAATGACTGAACCCGCCTTCCTGATCAGCTTGTTCAGTCTGTTGGTGTCACTGACTGCAATGCTGCTTCCCCAGCAGACCACAGAGGAGAACAAGGTGCTGGCTACCACAAACTGCCAGAAGATCTCCAGCATCTTGCTGCACAAATTAAAGGACCTCAGCCTCCTTAGGAAGTAGAGTCTGCTGCAGGCCTTCCTGTACACAGCAGTATTGTGGCTCCTCCAGCTCTGTCTGTTGTCGATAGTCATTCCCAGGTATAATACGTTAACAAGTGAAGTTGAAAATGTCACAAAATTTCTAAAGAAAAATTATATATCGGATCTATATTTAAAAAACAAACTGTTTACATGTTTATTATATATGCAGTATGCACAAAGTGCTGACCGTAGACCAGAACTGACCGCAGGACTATCTTTAGTCAGACAGGCAGGTGGGTCAGCAGTTAAAGCGACTATTTTTAATAAGGCCAAGCTGCAAAACATGGTCAAGCTCCACATTTTTCCTCTTCTGTGTGATCTGCTTGCAGCCCCAAAACGGTGACAAATTCTATACTGAGCCCCATCGTTCACTGTCCACTTTGGTGCTGACAGAATGAAGCTGGGTCGGCAGTGGCGGCAGAGAGAGAAGAAAGCGCCAAATGAGTTCAGAGATGACTGCTTCAGCCAAATGCTGACAGAGAAAGATTAGGAAGCAAAAAGAAAGACTTTTATGGACAAACTAGACAGCAGAGTTGGGTTACAAGCATTCATTTAACACAATGTAAAAGAATAACAAAAAGTTAGTCACCAAGTCCAAATTCACTAATTACTCCCCAACTACCAAAAGCTTATAAAGCACTTAAAACCTTCTGAGAAGCTAATACGGTACTATACGAGTATGTGTCATTTACCATCCAGCTCTAAAGCACAAACATGCCCTTAAAACAATGGAGAGATTCCTGTCCAAAGAGAAGAACAGCAAGAAGGATCCACAAAGTTCACGGGCTCTGCCTCTCCATGTGTGTTGATTTACAGACCTACGTTGGTATGCAGAAAGGACTTTTCTTTATCAAAAGGAGGCAAAGCGTGCTGGAGATGCTCCCCGGAGCTTTGGGGCCTGCTCTACTGGTTCTTAAATTACAAGAGGCCACTGGTAATGTGGGAAAGACTAAAGTGAGAACGTGGGGGGGGGTGCTTCTGCAAACGGGCACCTCATAAATCTGACAAGCAGTCGAGTAAAGACGAAGCAGAGAGAGTCGGGGACACATGTAAAGAGAGGAAAGATGATGGAACAAGAAAATTAAGTAGGGTGTAAAGGGGAGGGGAGGGGGGCTTCCAGAGGACACTGTATTCGGGCTCTCGTCCATAACCAATCCATGCCTTGTCAATTTCATGCTCAACAGCCCACAGGCGAGGGGGCTGTTTGCTTCAGTGCAAAGGTGCGAGGATACAGTTGGTGTTGGTAACAGATGGTGTGCAGCAGACTGGTGGATGCTTTTACATTTAATGTCACCAAGTCTTCCTTTGTATGAACCCCCCCAGCCAGTTCAGTTAAAAGTATATGTTTCCATCTTCTTCAGAAAGCTGCAACATCTCCGGCTTAGATCAAGTTAAAAATGCAAAAAGAAAAGATCCCAGAAACTATTAAAGGCTGTCGCAGCATCACACAGGAAAATGCTGCAGCTTGAGGTCCGCTTTATTTATTTATTAATTTATTTTTAAAATCAAATCAAGTTATGGGACAATTTGAAAACAAGTTCTCAAAGCTTCCACATCTATGTGAAATATTTATGCAACAGCAGTATAGTCTTAGGAATTTGCATAAATAAATGTGTGTTACTAAAGTTGTGTTCGCTCAAACAACTTAAACAGATCTTTTCAGCTCATGGTGAACAAAACAAACAATTTAGTGTAAATCAAGTATCGCTGTTGTTCCAGATCATAGGTTTGGGTGTAGTGACTGAAATAAAAATAATTACAAATGCGAAGCTTCATGTTGACTCAAACTAAGATTTGTTTGCTTACTACATTTACATTATGAGTACAAAAAAAGACACCAGATTCCTACATAGTAGTTGTACTAAATACAGCTGCAAAATCTGCTTTCCCTTTAGGACCCCAGAACAGGAACTAATAGATGAATTAACGGCAGCAGAAAATAAACTGTGCATCTTTTTTGCTCACATTCCAAGTCCTCACCTTGGTTGCAAACATTATACTGCGGTTCCAGTTTCCCCCTTTAAAGTTACCTTTAGGTGCATAAATAAGTCCAAATAGATGAGGTAATTAAAGATCCTGTTATGGAAAAGTGTGGGTTAAAGTCATTCGCACACCTGAAGGTTAAAACCCCCAAAGCCTGATATTCTAAATGTATTTTTGCTATACTGCTTCAAAGAGCACAAAAGTAGGAAGTCAGTTTTAAAATTTAAACTTGAGGCACACCCTCAGAAGAAAACCTTCACTTTTGGATCACTGCTAAAGTTTCAAGAGCTCAGTAAATTTCACTTTTAGAGCTCTTTTACCCAGACATTGACACATCTCCTATCCTCACTACAGAGAGACTGATGGAACACTTACCAGTGTAGCATTTTTGCCGTAGTCCACCCAGCGCAGAGTGGCAAAGTTGGTGGATTCTGCACAGTTGAAGCCATGGTTGAAGCCAGCGTGGTAGCCATAAGGAAAAGTGATCATAAACTCCCCTTCATTCTGGGTTATCTGTTTAAATATAGAGAAAAAGGGGGGAAATGAATCCTCCACATTCTTCAATGTATTTTGTTGCCATCAGAGATTTTGTGGGAATTTTGGATGATCAGAAAGAATTTGATTCATGCTGTCAGCAGCTCCCAGCATCTTACCACAAGCTCAGTATTATTAAGAGAATGTTGGGACATTTGAGAACTTTTTTTTTTTTTTTTTACTCACAGTGACTCCTTTAAAACCTAAGCACTAAGTATAAGTGGTTGTGGATTTCAATTTCTATGCGACGCCTGGATTCCTTCAATCAAGAGACACATCAAGCTGAGCGGAGACCCGATCAGCTCCTTCCTCAAAGAGCATTGAGTCAGATATCAAACATCCCCCTCTTTGCTATGTTCAAAAACACAAGACAGATATATTTTTGTACATGAGTCAGGAAAAACTGTGGGTGTGTTACACATAACACGTCGCTATTTTAATGATGTCCTGAAGGGGGAGGGAGGTGCTGAGTTGGGTGGAGGGCCTAGCTGTGAGGGACTTTAGATTTCTACCCCTCACCTCCTACTTTTCATTGCATTTTTCCAAGGCAGAGGTTTGAACTACAAGCTCAAAAAAATGAGGCGATGCCAATTCGCTTTGAGGAACTCATACAAGTGACATCAAATTTGTCATTCTCCTATAAAAATAAAAGGATACAAAATAACGACTTAACCTGCATAAATAATATCTCAAAGCAACTTTAATTCTGTCAGAGTCCTTGCCAGGAGCATTGTAATGATTATTATCATTAATATTTTTGCATTAGATTATAATATTGCATTTTTTTAATAGCCTAAACTTAGGAGTGAAAAAAAGGCTACAGATGAGTTTAATTGCTCGTCTTTCTATGGTTGGTCGACATAATCAGCTATTGAATGGGCTATGAAGGTATGGATTATAAGTCACTCACCCTGTCAAAAGGAATGCTGTATTTTTTCAGGATAGATGGAGAGATCAGTGTCATCTTGTGGCGCAGAAAGGCGTCGCAGCCTTGTGAGCTGCCAGGGAAAAAGCCTGCAGGGAGAGACAAAAATGTGCTATTATAAAATGTTTCAGTAAAAAGACCATAAGTAATTTTCAGACATTGTCTGAAAAATTACAAGACAAAGCTTAGAAATTAAACGGTGAAAACAAAATGGGGATACTAAAGAAATCATTGGAGAAAACAGCTTTGTGCATGTTGCTTAAATTGGATTGTTAACAGTTTTCCTATGTTACAAATGCATTTCGACACCGTCAATTACGCCACTTTTTCTAGCTGAAATATGTGTGTTTATCAGATTACTGTTAATTCCATAACCTGGTAAAAGAAACCCAGCTTCCCCGTGACACAGAAATAAATTCATTTAGAGCCTAAAGTGTGACATAATCCCATTACTGCAGTGCATGTATATGCGTTGATAGTGCACCTGCAGGTTGGATTTCAGAGTAAATCTGATGGACCTCAACAGCACAAAGGCTTACTGCAGCAAGAAGTAGAAACTGTGTGCTGTCATAAGAGAAACACATTCTATTCAGACAAACCAGAGAAAATATGTGCCCGAAGATCTGATTTTCTTGTTTAAAACAAGCTTTTGAGAGGATTGACAGGAGTATAAATGTAACACCAAAAACACAAGGGATCACAGAAAAATTCAGTACAGATATTAACTAACCAACAATCAAATCTGGTCTCCTTCAAGACCCACTCCAATGACAATGGTCTTTTTTTCATAAGTTCTTATGGCTATTTTCTGATGATGGAGGACATTTAAAAAAGAATATTACGCACAAGAAGGCATTTCTAAGTATTTCTTGATTGAAATTGTTGTGAATTGGCTTGGTTTCGCCGACAACAGAGGTGAGTTTCTAATGACTTACTGTCCCTCTGTTAAAACTATGTCCTAGACAACAACTTTTTGGATTTAGGCTAAAATCAGCATAATCATGACTAAGGCCAAATCCGACTTCATTCTCTACCCCTCTGCCTCCTCCTCTTTGCTCAAATTGAAGGGCATTTGGAGCTGTGGTGATGTCTGAACTTGTTTTTTTATGGGTAAGGCGACTTAAGGCTGGGTATCCCTCTGCCAGTAGGCAGATCGACGTGAAAGGAAAACGCATTTCTTCACATGGGTGTGCTCTGAAGGACAGAAGTTTACATTTAAATGAAAGTATTGACTTTTTTGCTTTTGCATGACTTTTACAGTTAGAAAAGGGATGTTGTTATGTAGCGCTGGCAGCTACGCCCTAACGTAAATGACCGGCGACTATTGATGATGTCATCGACTAGAAGATTTGAAGACACAATTTTCCCATAACTCTCAGCTTGGGGTGAGGAGAAGCCGTAGTGCTAGGAAATGAATTTGGATTCAGCCTAAAAGACCACTGAGAACACTTTTAAAATACACCAAAAGATGACTGGAGTGGGTCTTTACGAAAACACGCATTTAGCATCAGTTCAGTAACCTTTACACAAACTCATGAGAGGAAGCAAAAAAATAAACAAAAGTTAATTCTGCTAAGAAAAGAATAATTTCATTATAATGCAAATGGCTTTTTGGACCTTCGAGTCCTAACTTTGCCTTCTTAACAAAGGCTCATTTGTGCTCTTGGAGACCATCAGATGGCCACTGCATAATCCAAAGAAACTATTTCTCCCACTCTTGGCTGACTGTACCCAGCAGAGCTACAAAGTTCATCTGAGCCTCTTCCCAGTTAAACTTTAATGTGACTGACAGTATAATCTGCACCAATTTCATCCTTCATTTTCACGACATTGTTTCAGCCTCTGTTCCACCCTACAAAGCAAAGGAGGAGACAGATCGACCCATACACTCTCATTGTCTGCCTGCTTGTTGGAGCTGATAAAGGCGAATAATGTGCAGACGGAGTCTGGGTATTAATCCCCATTAAAATGCAGCTGGCTCTCTGAGCTCTCCGTGGGGTAATATTAACTTAAAGGCTTCATTCTGTCTTTTTAAGGGTGGTGAATTAGGTTGCTGCCTCCAACACTGCAGCTGAAATAATGCACTGATGACAAATGACGAGACTGCTGTGTTAAACCACATCGTCATTGTTCCAGTCCAATTTGTTATTCCTGCTACACGCATAACGGTTACTTTAGGAGGTCATAAACAGTTGGCAGAGGGTGCAGGCGGTGGCTTTGATAGGTCAGTGGGCACCTGTTAAACTATGCTGGCACTTTTCTGCTTCAACTGCCAGCTGCGACTAAAAGAAGACATAAAGCTCACAAGCTTATTTGAAGAGTATTTAAATTCTGTGTGCTAAGGTTCCCTCAGCACATTGTGAGTACAAATCTCCGCCCAGACATGTTATTAATCTCTGAGACTTCAAAACACCTGATCATGCTGGAACTCACGGTGACCTGGGAAGAGCGTATGGAGGAAGCAAACGAAAGCAAACGCGCTAACTACCAGGAACTGGTTGAGGGGTGCAGGGAAAGAGGCTGGAAAGCCTCCTATGAGCCTGTTGAAGTTGGCTGTATTAGGCATCACAGAGGCGGCCAAAAAGAGGGCCATTCAATCCGTGTGCGAAGCCTCAGAGAAGGCTACGAGGTGGCTGTGGATGAAAAGGGCTGATCCGTGGTCTGCTGCTGGGACGCAAGTCGGGGTCTGATCAACCCCGGCTGGGTCGCCTGGGTGAGGGTGTATGATGTTGTGAGACCTGAAACATCCGATGACCTCAGGATACATCACTGAGGATGCATCCCAGTGCATCCATGAGATGTTTCATGTATAAGGGGTGGGCAAACTACCACCCGCGGGCTGGATCCGGCCCTCTAAACAATATCAAAAACGCACAATTCTTTTTTTCTTTTAATCTGACCACGCAATCAAGACCTGCATACAACGTGACATTATATACCACTGTCTGTGCCCCAATCTGAAGCCCTCTTAAAAGCCCTGTCAAATAAAACAGAATACAGTGTTCCCTTTCTACATCATTGTTCATCTTTCAGTCTCGCTGATTACTCTCAACCTTTTTTTCTTTCAAACAGTGCACCCTGTTCTGTGTCCTGATAGGCTGGAGACCTTGTGAACCAACCCCCTCCAGGCTGTGCCGTGTCTCCTGTACAAATCCTGGATTCTTTGTCTGTGAAGGTTTGAACTTTGAGAGTTTAAACAGAGAAAAGTCTGAAAATGTTCATGTCTGTCTAAGAAAAGTCTAAAAGTTTGAGAAGTTCACAGATTTCATCTTCACTGGTTATTTTTAGATCCTAACTGAGGCAAAAAACGAGTGACCACTGTACTGATGCAGCGTTAGACATAAGGAAATAAAACTGGTAAGTAATATTTGGTTGTCCTTCGATACCAATATTCAACAGCAACGAAACCTACTCAGATGTCAGTACTTACATCTTTATTTCTTCTATACATCTAATATCAACTGCCTCTTATGATGGACATTTAAAATATAAATATTAAAAACAAACATTTTACTAAATATTGAAGCATCTGGTTACACAAAATATTGCCAAAAACTTGAAACTAATATCTTTATAACTAGTATCTTTACACAGATTTAAATATATTGGTTCTTTTTTTTCTTTGGTTTTGATAATTGTTGCTTAAAGAATATAAAATACAAAGACTGTTGTAAAATTTAGAATATCATATCAATCCCAACGAAAACGGTTTTTTTAGCTCATGTCAGTCTGTTCTGTTATGAGTGAAAGTTATAGTGTTTTATAAATATGTTTTGAATCTTATTTTTAACGTGTTTTTGGAGACCCCTAGTGGTCGCGCCAGGTACTGTTCTTCAACACATTGATTTGAATAATCTTTATTGAAAAGTGCACATGTACAAACTGAAAGGATTCGCTAGCATGCACGCACTTCGTTTGTCAGTGGAAAGAATTAGCTGCATTCGTCTCAATTCAGAGGTTGCCAAAAACTAACCCTTGAAACTTGAAAAATAGTCGAAAAATACCAAAATGTTGAATAAAAGACAAGGTTGTCACACGGACAACCATCAGGTTCATTTTTGGTTGTCCTCCGTGAAATCTGGTTGTCTCGGACAACGGATAACCGCTCATTTCGAACGCTGCTGATGAGATAATGCATAAATATTTCACTTCACAGTTGTGCAAGACACAGCACCGCTGCTCAGCTGAAGTTAAGTGCAAACTGTGAGATGTGCAGGAGCTGCAGCCCTCCAAAGTCCCAAAGAGTCTAAGACATGATGTGTTAAATGTAGCCTATTGGTATCATTTGTCCTGACTGAATGACTGAATGAAAACACAATTTTATTCATTAAATTATATTAAAACTCCTTGTTTTTTTTTCTCCTGTAATTCTAAAGCATCCGCATATATGGTGAACTACAAATAAGTTGACCGTTGTTTAGATGCAGAAAGTTGCTGCGTGCATCCATATGGTTTTGGATTGTGATGTCAAATTTGTTGTTTTTCAGTTTTCCGATCATTCAAACATCACATGAATGCAGCATTTCTCTAAGTTTGTGCCTAACGAGAGATACATCAAATAGTAAAAATACAAACAAAAGCCATAATGTTGAAATAAAAACTAAAAAATGTTCTGTTTTAAAATGTACATTTTTGTTTTCAATCAAATCAAGCATGTTTTTGTCAAGTTTCCATGTTCTTTCATTCTTTTATAAGGTGGATTATGGAAACACAATTTTAGAATATTTTGTGTCCATAAATTGAAATGTTTTTTTTTCTTTAACAAAAGACAGTTTTTAAAATATGGACTATTTAAGACTTTAAAGTTCAAATAGGACTATATTCTTTTTAAATAAATTATTAAAACAGAGGGATATTTTTCTTAGAACCACCTAAATTTAGGGTGCATCAAATAAACGTTAAAATATGGTAGTGAGAGAGGCTAAAAAAAAAATAAAATCAACCGCAGAACTCAAGGCATTGAGTTTTGTTTGTTTGTTTGTTTTCAACATTTTGCAATCACAGGAGCTAAAAGGTACAGACCCACAGAAACTAACAACTACTCAAAGTATTTCAAGAAAAAAAAGTTTTTCATTTTAATAGAGAGCAAAAAGATCAAACTCTGGACTAACATACAAAGGTCAAGTGAACTGATGACCCCAGACCCTGCTTGCTCCAGAGTGATGGATTCACATACAAGTAAAAAACATGATGACTTCCAGGCGGGTGGGGGCAATACTATTATGTTCTGTCAAAAGATTCAACAAGGTTGAAGAATTATTTTAGCAAGCTATCAAAATTAAAAACTGTGTGTGTGTGTGTGTTTTTTTTAATCAGCAGATGCTTCTTTTGCTTGATGACCAAACCTGGATTTAATTTGATATTTATAGATTCACTGTGCTAGAACTCTGAAAGAGCAGACCACAGCAACACATTGCAATCGTGTATTAAAATATCTGCACATCTGGATGGATCTGCCAGCCCTTTAAAGAGTGGAACCTCGCAGAGGAACTGCTAGTTGGTTCCTATATGGTTATATCGAAATTGTTCTTTGAATTAGACAGCTCTCCATCGTTGCCCTCATCCCTCTACCGCAGTCTGAGCAACATATCACTAAAGTTAACTCCCCATCGATCAACAGAGCGAAGGGCAGGAAAGCAAGCGTGCACCCAAAGGGTGGGGGGTGAAAGGAGACACATGATGGATAGGAATCACTTCTTTACATCTTATTTTTCTGCCTCAGACAATGAAAACAGCCCTCATGGAACCACATGAACAAATGAAAGAAGGCGCTAGCTCATATGCATCGAGCTTTGTCATCCATCTGTCCTGAAATATTCAAGCTAGCATGCATTAATTCAGCACCTATAGGCAGTGCGGAGCATTCAGCACAGGCATTCATCATTGCAGAGTCTAGCTGCATTGAGCTTCACCATGATGGCTCTTCCCTCCCCCTCGCCTTCTGCAGAACAGACTGTTGATGCTGCTGGCCCCACTTCAATCTGCCTGTCCTTCAAATTCATCATCTTCAACCTTCCTGATCTGCTCAGCACACATGACTGCACACATGGACTTCTTTAATGTACACCCCCCCACACACAAACTTGTCGCATGTGTGTCTGAAGTTGGAAAACGTTTGAAGAATGTAGGACACCACAACACTTTATGCTAGGCTGCTTCCTTTATTCACAATGGTGTGGCAAGCTGTACGTTTTACTAATCTACTACCAAATGACAAAAACTGTGTGCTTAACTAAAGAGTTAAACTTTTCACTGAAAACGAGTTGCAAGAGCAAAAACAAAGCAAAAACTCACCTTGTGCCAATCTCTCCAACCTTTTGCCGTGCTCTGGAGGGATGGTGTACCTGTTGAAACAAGATGAAAAGATCATCCACTGCTTTCAAAAAAAAAAAAAAAAATCTGTGGATTTTAAGGCATCCGCTCCATTTTCGTCAGTGTTTGTATCTCAAATTTGGCAATTTTCTCTAGATTGAGAACATATGTAAATGATATCCATGTACGCCTTCCTTTATCCTCGTCTAAGCTAGCATCTGGTTCCAAACTGTACCGCTGGATAGATCCAATATTGCTCATTATTTTTGTTAGGTTGGCGGTCTGAGGGGCTAGTGGGCTAGCGTGTAAACAGATTGAAAGTTATGGGTGACAGGAAGGGGAGGCGGGCTTACCACGCACCCACAGTTGTGCCCACAATTCAGAGGTGAATTTCTAATCAACTACTGCTGCTCTGTAAAAATGGTGTCCTAGAAAATACTTAAAAGATGGCTGGGAATGTTTTTAAAACAGCTCAAAAGATTTTCGGAGGGAGACTTCACCACTAACAGTGCTGTTCCTTGTTTGAACACACACAAAAAAACAAAAAAAAGAAAACAAGAGGACAATAATTAATGAGAACCTAAATTCATCTATCTCTAGATGTGCTTATTGAGTCCATTAGTAAAATATTTCAAATAAGTAACGGTTTGTTTTTGAGGAGAAGGGAAAGGAGAGGAGAGAGCGATGTAGCAGAAAGAAGACTGAAGGGCAGCAGCAGGAGAAATGACTCTTTTGGGTGTGCTGGGCTGTTTCTCAGCCCTCAGCACTTACTGGTTCAGATAAGGAAATTATCTGTGATGTAGCCATCAAACTCCCCCACTATAAAAAAAATGCTTGTACTCATGTTTGCTGCCTGAAAGATAATATTCCTGTCAAAATGTGAGGAATAGTAACACGAGGTTTGCTAATCTTAACATGAAATACAAAATTCTCATAAACACTTTTTATTTTTCTGTAAAAGCTCAGTAGAACAAATATATATTGAGATGAATTTATTTATTCTTCATCGTGTTCTCTGTAATCTATGACAATCTTGTTCCACCGGTTTTAAAGAAGGTAAATGGAGTAAAGTATAAAGCATTTTCCAAAATGTAAGATGGTATGCTTACAGGGCATTTAATTTAGAAAACTATGGAGCAGACTGTCAGTAAGCTATACTCAAACTGTTTCAAATGTGAAGATATTAACATATTTCTTATAACTGAAATGATTTCTTTTGGGTTGTGTAGCCCACCAGAGACTTTAGGCAATGATCTATGGTCAGAACAAACCCTGCACCTCTCACTTCCTGCTGATCCACATGAGCTTGTGAAACAAACTGAGGAGAAAATGAGGGAATGAGATATGACAGGGACCGAGGGGGAAAAGAATTAAAGTAGAAGTCTGTTTTTGTTCAAACTTGGGCAAAGAATCCATGGAGCCACACTGCCTCCTGTAGGCTAAAGCTTAGACCTTCAGAGTACCACTCTGCTCACAGGTTTAATTACATTTACAGACTTTCCAGCCATCAGCTTTTCCGCATCTTCGGTGGGAAAACTGGATTTGACAGAATCCGTTGAGATGAACCTATCAAGTGTTGCAACCTGCCTGAAGAAAGCAGTCGCATTTTGCCTTCTTTGTGTAAAGACATTTGATTTCTGCCTACCTGTGCACACCAGGTAATGAATAAGACAGAAAATCAGACAAAACTATAGGATCAGAGTCATCACTTCCTCTGTGGCTGCAGGACAAAAGGCTATGAAAAGTAATAACTTGGGACTGCCGGGAGATCCCATTATCCTTCAGACATAACTGGAAACTTTGCATTTATTTCAAATATAACTCGGCCTTGGGCGATGCTTTTTCATTATCAGCCACTCATTGCATTTACCCAACAGGCATTATCAAGCAGCGCCAATGTGCCCACATAAAACACTTAGACCTAAGCTCTGTCTAATTTCCTTTTTTTAATCCATCAAAGCATACAAAGTGACCCGTTTCTCTTGCAAGCTAAGATTTAGCGCTGGGCTGTTGTCGATGACGGAGTAACTCTCTTCTGTAATAGATTATATGTTGTGGGCACTTAACAGCAAACCATTATAACGGGAAGCTTGTTTTAGTTTATTATCAATGCGACACAAAGCACATATGTTACATAAAGCTCATATCTGCAGCAGCCACATCAGATAAACCGGTGTTTAGTAAAGTCTCCTTGTTCAATCAAAACAGCGACCTTGAACTTTCTTAATCAGCCTTGATTTATTTAGCAGAAAATAAAGTTCTCCAAATGAATAACGAGCCTCCCAACCATTATGTAAGCACTGAAGGTGCACAAATTTCAGAGAACCGCACTTCAGGGAGCATCCATTTGGTGCTCTGTTCCATCGAAACTAAACAAACTAAACATAATCTGCCATTCACCATGAGCACTCCTGTTTTTCTCTTCCTAAAACAACTGTTACCATGGCAGCCACACGCAAGTCACTCTAGCAGCATACTGAGCGCCTCACAAACAAAACACACCGACGACTTCAGCTTTCACTCGTCTCTGGAGAGGAGCGGGATTTAGTTGGGATGGGACAAGATTCCTAAAAGGTCCAATTAAGATTAAACCCCAACAAAGCTGTAACATTATCTAAGAAAAAAAGAAAGATGAAGCATTAAAAACATATTCTAAGATCAATTCTGCAGAGGAAATAAAGATTTTATTCTCTATTTCTATCAAACAGCAGAAACTACACATTTGAGGCTAGAATTTGGTTTAAAATAAGAAAAAAAATCGACGGGAGCTCTGAAGGCGCTTTCACTCATCACCAATATTTTGTAAAAGCCCACAACACCCCACACAGAAACCGATCTGTAGCACAAAAATACAATTAATATGCAGATGCTCCTGCTGTCCTTCCCACCCTCTGGGAACTGTCAAAGGAGAACAGTTCAAAACCGCTGGACTACAAAGGTTGTTGTGAACTGATGGATCTATAATACCCTCCTCTGCCGTGAAAGCACAGCTGGGCGACTGTTCAAAACATCCTTTTCAATTCTCTTACACCCCCTTATCCCTACCTTGCACTCGCATGCTCAGAGTTCATCCATCATGTGACAGCAGATCTACTGTTGTGTGTTGGGGGAAAGCGGTGATTGGGAATGTTGGGGGTGAAAAAAAGACTGACAGAGGGGTAAAGAAGGGGAAATACAGGCAACCAAAGATGCTATTCTCTGCACATCCACCAAAGTGAGTGTGTGGGGGGAAATGTCTGGCTATGACAGGAACTGACTTTGATGGAGGCAGAGTTGCTTTGGGAATAGACCTAATTTCACAAACCGTTGAACTACGAGTGAAACAAGAGAGAGTGTGTTTTATAGGAGTGTGGCGTTTAAGAGCCTGTAATTATCTTATCCCACAAAAGTTTAAGAATAATAATAAAAAATAAAAAAAAAAACAGAAAAAAAGGACAGAGAGGGGACTCCCAAAGGGGGAGAATATATAACACAAGAATATTTGCAGTGACACGTTTACATGCATTTGAAAAAGCAGGCTTGCGTAGTAAAATTGTTTTTCTTTACTCTGTAAGAGCAACGGTTTCTCCATCTCACATTACCACAATTCTCCATTTCTGGAGAAAAATGATAGGAAAATCTGAAATGCAATAGTCTGCATTTTCATTTTGTATTTATGTGTGCTCCCTACAATCTTCCCTCTCCGTCTCCCTCTCCTTCTCCATGCTGTTTTCAATCCTTTGCACTGCAGGAGGCCAGTAGAGCTGATCCAGTTTCACGATTTCCACCTTTAAGTCCAGATGTGCGTGTTTGGTTGTCTTGAAGGTTCTCTTCTGTGTTTCTTTTATTTTCACAGTATCACTAGTCTCTCCTGCTAACGTCCTGATGTGGCTCAAACTGCCATCAACATGCCAATGTCCAAAAAAAACCTGCTCTTATTTTGTAGTATGGCTCCAAAAATGCTCTTCCATGAGCACAGAGATGAACATGTGCTGCCTCTTCATTGCAACGACTGCAATGATCTTAATCTCCATTGACTGATTTAAGAAAAATACCTTTTGTGTTCCATCTCATTGCAATTATATAAAAAGGGACCGTATACAGTAATAAGTAAACAAAACACAAAATAACGGACTCACCAGGACTTTGGTTGTCCAAAGTGCAGATAGTTGATACTGTAGAGGTCCATGTCCTCAGTGTGCCATGCAAAGGTGGTTTTCCACATGCCAAAATACAAATATGGAGTATTGACCCCCTCGATGACAATGCCACACTCCTGCTCCACCATATCCAGCAGAGTGTTGAGGTGGCCAATGTTCCACTCTTGGATGTCCTAAAATATGTTATTGACATGAATGAAAATCCATTCAACATAACACCACAAGATGGTGCAGAAGACTCATTCACCCATCTCCTCTACTCCTTTTTTTTTTTTTTTTTGCATCAGATTAGTGAAAAGGTTACCAACCAGAGATGAAATATTTTTTATGAACGCTTGAAAGTCTAATTAAAAATTGAGGGTCTAAGATTTTAATATCCTGTATAGTATATTTGCTATTGAATCATACTCCAACAAAACAAATATAACAGAAGTATTCATGTCAAGCTGAAGTTACAATGATAATTCAAAGAGTAAAATAACTTCACTCTACCTTTAACTTAGTTTAAACAGTTTGCAGCACCATAAAATCATTGAAAAATAAAAAAAAAATAAGGTAATGTTTAAGTTAGCATGGAAAAATGCAGAATGATTCATTTTTACTCCTGCAATTCTCACCTCATCATATATGGATCCACCAACATCTGCGCCATAGATGGGCGACACAAATGTCAGGTTCTTCCAGTACTTCCTCTCCAGGTCATCAAAGTCTTTGTGACGTGGGGTGCAATACCTAAACAAACAAGACCAATTATTGAGACAGCTAGTCAGAAACCAGCACTTTAACCAGAAATATAATAGTCTCTTTTGAAAATGTATAAAGGTATTTTCACAACAAATGTCTCAGTTACACAAGGAAACTTCACAATGGTTATTTAGGTAATTCTTCATTAAATGAATTCTGATTATAAATTACAATCAAACATCAATCAAAAAATGGAAAGTAAAGGTTAAATTACTCCATTTTTATTAGTTCACTATTATTGAAAATCTGTGTAGCCACTAGATGGCAGAAATACATTTTCAATAAAGACCTACAAGTTAAACTAAAACTGAGATTGCTTTATTGCTTTGAAATTAAACTGAAATGTAAATTAGGATCAATCCTCCCTAATCCACAAATTCATTTTATAATATGTGATGTTTCAATTTACAGACCCCAAGTGTTCTCTCATAATGTAATAAAGCTTCCATTGTTCTTGCTTCCCTTTAATTTTTTGTTCCTGTTTTGAAGAGTTTATGAAGTTCATTGTGTGGAATATGCTAAGTGAAACAAAATTAAAGGTTGACAGATTTCAAATTAAAATCATTAAAAGACAAAAGATGTTTGCTTTAGACCAGCAAGTCTTTAACATAAAGGTAGAGATTAAAATGATCAGAGATCTT
Source organism: Oryzias curvinotus (assembly GCA_023969325.1). Classification (NCBI taxonomy): domain Eukaryota; kingdom Metazoa; phylum Chordata; class Actinopteri; order Beloniformes; family Adrianichthyidae; genus Oryzias; species Oryzias curvinotus. The sequence continues at coordinate 17,455,587 of CM043709.1, forward strand.
TAGAGGGCTTTAGTGGTCTCTGTTACCTTTGAATGAATAATGAATATATAAACAATAAACGAAAGCAATCGTTTATCAATGGAGCAACAGAGTTAGGAGTATCTTACTTCTTGCTGTTGGCCAGCTTGCGGAATTCTCCAACAGACATGGATTTCTTCTGAATGTTGTACTGAGTGAACAGGCCTGATTGACCAGTCACAACCTGCATGATGGGGGCTGGTATCACCATGTCTTCAATGGTGTCATAAGACTTTCTTGGTTTCCAGCCTTCTGGAGGAATCACCTGGAGACAACCAAAGGAGACGTAAAATAAAAATATCTGAATCTTTTTTGAGTGCATGTGATTGGGATTATTGATCAGTTGAGTTTTACACTACAGGTACATTGTTATATGTTGTGGTTTTCTCCTTACTTTTGCCAGGCCAGCACGATGAGCTCCTTGACTCTCCATGTAGACAATATATTTGGCAAAGTCTTTAAACTCTTCCATTGTGGGCCGGAAAGTCATGATTTTACAGCTGGGGTTCTTGGCAGTGAAGGCTGGCTGGGGCTGCTGTGTAGGTGCCAACAAAGGGGGTGCGGGGGTCTCGGAAATAGAAACCAGTTCTGGAGGTATCGCTGGATCTGCAGACTGAGCCAAGGGAGGCTGTGCGTTCTCCTTTGAGGTTTGTGTGGTATCGGGGGTTTGAGCATCTGCTGGTTGCTGAACAGGAACATGGTCTTGAGCTAAAACCGCACCAAATGCAGGAGGAGGGGGTTGGGCTGGGAGAGGGTCAGGGGGCAACACCATATCCATGGCCATGTCGGTCGCCATTGAGCATTTGACAGATAGCAGGTAAGCCTACAGTGGACAAGATACAGTCAATCAGCAAATATTCCACTTTTTCACATTTAACACATTAAAACTAAACAAACATACCTAAAGCCACAGGGCATTTTTCAAAATGACATTGAGTTTTGTGTCAATGAATCTGCTGTTCACAGACGAGAGTATGAATTTGTTGCAACTCTACCAAAGTAAAAAATATAGAAATAAAATGTAGAGCACAAAGATGAGTAAAATTGACAACCTCCAGCTCAAAGGCTGAGCTAGACCTCTGTCTGGATGAGGAAAATATTCTGACACGAATGGAAAAAAAGCAATAAATGGACACCGGCATGATAATTGTAGGTGAACAGAGACAGGGGATCAGGGACTAAAACTGTCTGACAACATTAATGCGGATTAATTTCTTGGACTCACGTGATAAAAACTCTAGTCTATGTTTTCCTACACAGCGATATAGAACAATAAGGTTCAGACAGCAACAGAACAACTCTTTTGATCAGTGTTTACTTGTTCAAAATGGAACTATCAAGCATTCTCTTGCCTCAGTTTGGACAGTATTACAGAAATAGAGGTTTATCATGGAAGTGTGCAAAAGAACAACATATCCAAAACTAACTGATAACTTTTAACAAGATTTGTTGTACCAGCAACAATTGTTACATTGGAAAAGGTCTATACCAAAAGTCAAATTGTTCAGAACTTCCTTAGTTGCTTGTTTGGGACACAAAGATCCAGTGAATGCTGTTATTTTGGCTCATTTTTTTCCACCGTCCAAAGGAGTATCTGTAAATTAGCTTAGTTTGTAGGAAAAGTCAATGCCTTGGAACTAAAACCAAACTCAAGCCTGTTAAAATACATGTGTCATTAATTCTTTTTGCAGATTCCAAGAGAAAGATGCCGAACTCTAATAACCAAATCGAACTACTGGGATCATAGGTAAATTATCGGTTTCTGCAATAAACTTACTCCAGAAATGGGCTTCAATGACCAAAAGACCATAGCAAGGAGCCATGGCAGTCCAGGTACAAAAAATATTAAACAACACCCAAGTGTTTTGCAAAGGTACATTGCTTTTTTGTTGAGATCCCTTAGAAGCTGTAGTGTAAGAAAAAACAGATTGGGTAAGTCCCACTCTGCCAACAACTGGTAAAACAAATTCCAAACTGAAACCATCAAAGCAGCCGGAGTTGCAGCAGCACGGCTATCATATACATTTTTTACAGATTATTCCTAATGAATACAATCATTACTCTGAAAAAAATGTGATTAAGAGAATGTCAAAGTTTTTTCATAAATATATTAAGAATGGTGAGATCAGGTCCATGTCTGTACTTGCAGCGTGTATAGCCACTTAGTAAACTTTGTTTGGTACTTTCTGAAGATACTTGTAGCAAATGTTAAAGTGTCCTTCTAGCACATCTTGGTGTTCCAGAAAAACCAGGAATGTTGATAACAAAGCTACTACCTTGCCAGACTTGTCAGTGAAGCTGATGTGGAATGGAACTGTGTTGTAGTGAACGCAAATGACAATAATAAAAAGGCTAGATCTTCAGAAGAATGCAGGTCTACATGGTCAACCTTTACCTTCCACTTAACCTGTAATCTAACAGTGACATTTGTGAGATAGGATCATTCTAGCTGCACGTCTTTAGAATTTACATTTATTTCAGTTTGTTGCGATCAAGTTTAAATTGTATACTTTCACACAGACAGTACGGCTGAGGATTTCCAGTTATCCAGGTCACAAAATGAAATTCTGCTCTTCAAGGTAACTGGAAAATCGATCTAAAAGTGGTTTTACAGCTCAGCCAAGAACAGAAGAAGCTACTCTTCTAGGTAAACCTGTTAATGTAGAGTTAATCCCGAAGAACACAATCCTGTGTTGACATAGAAAGATGGATCTTAAAGGTTTCAGTTGGCAAATTATTTATTTATGCCTCAACTGACTTACTTCTTCAGATCCCAACACCAACATCTTAATCTAGAAGCAGCTAAATCCTTGTAGAGGATGTCTGCAAAAGCTATATTGCATAGATCACACATCTGCAGGACATCAAAACTATGATCTGCCTAGATACACTCCTAACGATAACAATAATCAATGAGTCGATTTTGTATTCCTATCTAGATCCATCCAAAAAAATCATCCAACTAGATCAATCTGTCTGAGGAAAATTGTTAATCTAATTCCATCCAGTTCAATTTTATTTATATAGCCCAATATTTACAATTATAGTCATCTCAATGGGCTTCATACCGGTAATTGTGTCATAAACATGAGTCATAATTAACATAAAGTCATAGAATTGAATAGCTGATTGTTAAACTAAACTAAACTGACTAAACTAAACTGAGCATCCCTGCCCTTAGACCAGGGGTCGGGAACCTATGGCTCGCGAGCCATATATGGCTCTGTTAATGGTCACATCTGGCTCGCAGACAAATATTTAATTATAAAATCTTTTTTTCATTAGACCAGTCCTTCTCGGGCGCGATGCGATGCCAGAGGGGCGCGCAGTAGTATCGGTGCTTGGAGAAAAAAATCTGCGCCAGCACTATCAGTTTACTATTATCTATGATTTCACAGAGTTTGTACCAGCCGGAAACCTGTGAATCGCCGTGCCTGCAACTGCGCGCTCCCGTCCCTGAGAAAGAGTGGTTGCAGGGATGGGATGTGTGAAGAAGAAAGGGGGGGGGGGGGGGTGTAGTGGGCACATTGTCATAACTTAAAACACACAACCTGTCACTCACTGCAGTGTGACTGTGTGTTTGGCTCCACATCTGCATGTGAGCAATCTTTCTCACATCTAAAGAACATTAAGACCAACCTATGATCACGTTTAACGGATGGAAGTCTCAACGCCTGCAAGAAGCTGAAACTCACCACGTATCAACCGGACTAGACCATCAGCAAAACTACCACGCGGCACCAGAAGTCACATTAATGCCAGGAAATACTCATCATTTATCAGCAACAGCATAACAATGTTATTAAAAAGAATGCACAGACTTATTGTACTTTAAAAGTGTTGAAGTTACATCAAATGCTCACATTCACTTGTATATTTAGCTTTAAACATATTGTAGCGGACTGAGTTTAACTGGGTGTTGGTTGTTGGGTCGCGTTTTAAGTTCCGGAGTTCATTGAACCCATCATGGAGAGATCTGATTGGCCCTCAGTTCTGTCGCTCAGCCTGTCGTTGGGGAGTTTGGACCAATGGGGTTCATCTATGTGCCGAATAAGGGAAATGGGAGGGCTGTTGCGGCAGTGAGGAAATTTAAAGTTGGGAGAAGCGCTCTCGTCTCTGCGGGAGAGATTGAGGAGTTGCTGAATTAGTTGTACTGCGTTTGTTGCAGACTACAGTAACCAGAATAAATAACCTTAAAAGAGGTTAAGTGTTCGTGCCTCAGTGTGGGAAAGGGACGCTACATTATTGTATGGCTCTTTCGAAATTACATATATAAATATGTGGCTTTATGGCTCTCTCGGCCAAAAAGGTTCCCGACCCCTGCCCAAAATTAAATGATTCAATAATTGATGATCAAACCATTATTACAGTCCAACATGTGGAAACACTTTGGATTTTGCAAAGACGTGACCATACAGTGTGGCAGAATGTTCTAATAAACTTCCATTTGGTTTATTTTGATTTGGTAAAACAACAGTGGGCTGAACTTTATGAAACTAAAATGTGAATGGATGTTACCATTAATTCTTGCTTACTTGTTTGTTTGTACACATATTTAATTTACACTTGATCATTAAGAAATACAAGGACTCTGGAAAACTTCGCCTGCACCCTGGTATTTATTTCACAGTCACACTGGTTGAAGTTCTGGCTAAAGATTTCCAGGATGGATTTTAGGTCAGAGAATCAGTTCGTTCAGAATGAACAAAAATCAATTATGAATGGTATCAGCAACCACAAATTACGATATGAACTAAGTTGTTAAAACAGATTGTTACTCCTAACTTTAGTACCTTTATAACAGGTTTGTGATTTGTACAGGACAACCAGCCTCTCTGGTAACATTAATGGTACTTTAATTTAAAGAAATTGGAAAACTGTCTATGTAACAGACCTAAATCTATTATTTGTATTATATAAACCAGAAAGGAATTATTAACAAGTATAAAAAATGCTTTCAGGTTTTTTAAATCCATTGGTTTGGTTCATTTAGATTCCTTCATTTTACCTTTGAATCCAGGCTTTGAAAGGAATTTTACAGGAAAAAAGTTGTAGCCACAAAGCTACTTGAAAATCTTTATTCATTAAACGTTTGCATTCCTTTTTAGGGGTTATTTGTGAACTGGCTAGTCAAGCATGCAGAGGCTGCAAGTTACAAGAAATTAAACTTTGAAATTCCTTTTTTTTAAGAAGGCCAGACTAGCCCTGGTCGTTTATTTACAAATTTACTTTATGTACCTTACTATTCACCAATTTTTCAGCACAACCTTATCTTTGTAATGTAACATTTTATTTGGCATTTTATATAATGTTTAAAGAACCTTTTAATAACGTAAAATCAAAATGTGTGAGTTAAAAAAAAGCTATTTAAAAAGTATTCCAATAAGAAATGTAAATGCAACCTTTTACATTCAAATCAGCAAATATCTTGGGTGGTTCAGTTTCAGTTGAACACACATGACAACATCACAAGAATGTTCAAATATTGGCCAGCAACATAGCTAAACACCACTTTTTACATTAAATACAAGCACTGTTTCAGCCATTTTTTAAATAAACAACTGTTTATATTCACAATGGGATTCCACACAAATGATTTGTGCCATTCCAAAAAGGCAATTTCTGTCCCGCTGCACACAAATTACAGGCATGACACTTCCAGCTGCGTCCTTCCTGATTTCAGTACGACTTTGTCTGAGTTCTTGCCAGCATCTGTCACAACGGGCACAGGAATGTGTCCAGCCCTCCTGCTCTGAGGAACACCTCTCTTGTCCACACCACAAAGCTGACACATTATCTCTACTAAAAGGTCTGCTTAGCACTGCTCGTTTCACACAAATTCTCTCCAAACATGCAAAACATCTGATGTCGCCTCTTGTGAAACTAATACCACTATCTTATCCACATTGCTTCTCTCACAAAATCTGCCATCATCCGCACCAACGACAACAAATAAATTAATGTCAATGAATGTAAAAAGAAAACCCAAGTGACTTGGAGGTAAAAACATAAGTAAAGTCTCATGTGGCAGCGTTAGAAATAAGGAAAAAAAAAATCTGGCAAGTAATATTTGGTTGTCCGCTCCAATTTTTGGTTGTCCTTCGATACCAATATTCAACAGCAACGAAACCTACTCAGATGTCAGTACTTACATCTTTATTTCTTCTATACATCTAATATCAACTGCCTCTTATGATGGACATTTAAAAAACTCTTTAAATATTAAAAACAAACATTTTACTAAATTTTGAAGGATCTGGTTAAACAAAGTATTGCCAGAAACTTGAAACTAATATCTTTATAACTAGTATCTTTACACAGATTTAAATATATTGTTTTTTTTTTTCTTTGGTTTTGATAATTGTTGCTTAAAGAATATAAAATACAAAGACTGTTGTAAAAATTTAGAATATCATATCAATCCCATGGAAAAAGGTTTTTTTTCAGCTCATGTCAGTCTGTTCTGTTATGAGTGAAAGTTAGTGTTTTATAAATGTGTTTTGAATCTTATTTTTAACGTGTTTTGGAGACCTCTAGCGGTCGCGCCAGGTACTGTTCTTCAACACATTGATTTGAATAATCTTTATTGAAAAGTGCACATGTACAAACTGAAAGGATTCGCTAGCATGCACGCACTTCGTTTGTCAGTGGAAAGAATTAGCTGCATACGTCTCAATTCAGAGGTTGCCAAAAACTAACCCTTGAAACTTGAAAAATAGTCGAAAAATACCAAAATGTTGAATAAAAGACCAGGTTGTCACACGGACAACCATCAGGTTCATTTTTGGTTGTCCTCCGTGAAATCTGGTTGTCTCGGACAACAGGATAATCGCTTATTTCGAACGCTGTGTGGTATTTAGTTTAAACCCCCACTTTTAAAATTCAATTGAAATGGACAGTGAGCTCATCTTTAAATGGCAAGACATAACCTTTAAATTTAGTGATAAGATTTGGATGCTTCCACCGTTCTTCCACGGGTTAAAGGAGCCTAAAATAGTGCTGTGCAAGGGAATTATATGTCATTGCTTGGGTTAAAACACTGATTTTCTATGTGATAACTCCTTACAACAAAGTTACAATCCCCCTCCCTAAACTATATCAGATAACATGTTTTCCTATTATCAGTTATTCATAAAATAAACAAGTAGCCTGTCAAATTGGCTGATAAGAGGCTAACAAAACAAAAACAGCTAAGCTAACTCGGAGCTAAAGTAGCTGGCAGCTGATTGTTGCAGCAGTAAAACACAAATAAATACATAAACAAATAAATAAACAAATGTCAGGGGGATCAGAATACTCAACTTTCTTTTTCTGATTTTTTCCCTTTCTTTTTAACCATCGCTACAGCCGGTTGCCGGTTAACCTACCTTAGTCAATTTCGTCAATTTCCATGCGGGAACCTCCCAAATGGATAAATAAAGTTGTCTATCTTTAGCTCCGTGTTTTTTTTTTTTTTACCCTCTATATCCCTTATGGGGGTCACAGTCCTGAAGAGCCTGTCCTGGCTACTATTGGGCTAAGGCGGGGTATATCTGGACATGCCCAGGGGCTGCAGCGAATGAGCGAGCATGCCCACCTGTACCGGGAATAAACTGGCCAGCGAAACGGGGATCCAACCGCAGATAAGTGGGGATCCCTCTGCTGCTTGCTTGGGTTTTTTTGGTTATTTTGTTTCATTATTCTCTTACTATCATATTTTTGTATGACGAACTAGGGATATCTGCTGCTCTTTCTCCCCACCACTTACAGATCCGGTGCATTGTTTATACGATCATTGTTTATACGATGTTGCCTGACAACAACAAAAATGCGGCAGGACATTGTTGGGTGTGTCCGAATTCAAGGGTTGCATCCTTCAATGGCCGCGGCCGGTTCCTTTGTCGAGCGGGCAGACCAAATGTTAACGGCTGTGAATTTGGACGACGACAGTCTTTAGATAATTCCAGCCGTAACATTGGCGTATTTCCTGTCGCCTAGCAACCACGAGTCCCGAACAGAGACGAGAAGTGATCCTGACATAAAGTTTAAAATATTCCTGGTTTCTTTGATCCAACTTTTAATCTTGGAGGTGTAATTATAAAATTAAATAAAAAGGTGTAATTATCTTCAATTCCAGGTCCCACTTCACAGTCCGCTATTGTTGTCAGAAAGTCTCCGGGTTGGGCCGCAATGCATCTTGGGGTTTGGAGAGCATAGAAAGATACACCAGACTAGGCCTGGGCGATAAATCGATCAAATGAATTAATTCGAATTTTTTGTTACGGCCGATTTCAAAAATTACTAAATCGAGTTTTTATGTGGGGCATTTTTGGCCCCTCAGAGCTTCCGTAGCGTTAGTTACACACGGCACGCGACAAACAACACACGAAACAGCACGCGACGGCGAGGCTACCGGTGAGAGTGGGCAGTTTGTTCCCAAGAAAGAAATGAACTCATCTGTTGTGTGGAACTGGTGTGGCTTTACTGTCTCAGACGTGGAGGAAGAGCCCCCCCCCACGCTGCCACATTTACCTAAAGGAGCCCATGGGAGTCGAAGGCTCTCACGCGCGGTCGCGTGGTACGCGCTCAGTCTTCTTACACATGCACGCGCCCTAACACACATGCGACCTGACACACATACTCATTCTACAACGCCTGTATAGTTAGTTCATTAGTTAGATAGTTATTTTTTTGCTGTTATTTGTTAATAAAGATACTGCGTTGTAATTATTACTTGTATATTCATTTGCGACGCGGCCACCGTAGGATTTTGTTTTCGGAGGAGGGGGGGGGGGGTAACCGCGACTCCTGCTGCTTCATCATCAAGACGGGGTTTATTAATTTATTTAAAACTTTAGACCCAGATATGAGCTGCATTGATAACTTTTTAGAAAATGCTGCTACTCTCAAGGTGAATGTTTGTCTCATTTTAGTCTAGACTATAAAGTGTGACTTAAAACACAGCTGGGACTTGAAGGAAGTAAGTAACCTTTTTATTTTGGACAAGTGAAAACAAGTGTAGAATAACAAGATAGGACAAAAACAAAACAAAAATTATATAAAACACAACAAAATTATATAAACACAAGTCCAAAAGGGAGTGAGAAGAAGAAAAATGTTATACTTAACTTTGATTCCAAGAGTGTTTTTATTTATTTATTATTCATACCAGAAATGGGGGGTTACATTTGTCTTGCATTTGATTAAATAAAAGCAACATTTGCTTTAAGTTGTCTGCCGTTTGTACTTATTGCTTTTCTTAAGTAGGGGAAAAAAATCGGGAAAAAATCGGAAATCGAATTAAAAAAAATAAAATCGGAGATTTTATTTTTAGGCCATATCGCCCAGACCTACACCAGACCAATTCTTGAAATCGGGAAAAAGAAGGCCGTATTCGTTTGCCGCATTTGAAGGAGTAGTTGAATTTGAACAGCACTTGTTGCTGCGCTGTGACTAAAGCACCCCACAAATGCAGCCCAGGAAGAACACAGCCCTCGAGTTTGGACACACCCCATGTTAATATCTTTTATTTATTTTTTTAGCAGAGCTATGGTATCGAGACAATTTTCCTGCCAGGGGATCAATAACATTCTAAAAAGTTTAATTCTATCGTAGTAAATGAGGCTAAAAGCACATGTACATTGATGTCTCGGAATTTAGAATGTATATGCTTGTGACCCTATGATGTATTTCTGACAGTTTGTTAATAGAGGACATGTTGTATTCAAGCCTTTCAAGAGTCGTATTTAAAACAGACAATTTAAAAAAGTAAAACTAATTGTTGTATTCATATTTTTGCAAATTTGTGCACAATTTTTTATTTGTGCACCACTTTGTTTTTATAAACACGTTTGTTGTTGACAGATTCCTTTCCCTATAGAAGGATTATTTATATGTTCTACACCACAAGGGTCAAACTCAAGGCCTGCGGGCATAAAAGTTTTTAATTTTTTGAAATAAAAATTAAAAATTGCTGTGTATTCATTCATATCTAGGGGGAATCAGACTTGAAATATCGGATTGGGCAACAATACATTAGGACTTAAACACTGTCCATATAACCTAACCAGACAGAATCAAATATAAAAGTATTTATGCTAGAGTACGAAGCAAACATACGTTTTCTATGCAACTGTAATTGTCACTTAAAAAGTTATGATAAACAAATAATGAGTTATTTACTAGTTATTAACTAGTTACGTTTATTTTTCATTACATTTAGTTACATGTATAAGTTATATCTGGCCCTTGGCCCTTCAATGGACAGCCAGGTTACAAAGTATTCAAATGAAAGGCTTTAATGACAACCACTGGCTGCTAAAACACACATTACAGCCATTTTGAGACGAGTTACTCCAAGTCTCTTGCTTTTGAGCTCTTTGGCTTTATCATCGAATGGGAGACCACATGACCCCCCAGCTGTCTATAAAAACAACAAAAAAAAGGGAGCCTGCGCGTGCACCCTTTAACTCTGGGCCTTTACTCATTTCAGTGTTACAAGAAACGTGTATCAATAAAAGACCTCGATATAAAAATGGTAAACTACACTTAAGGACTTTGTCTGGTACGTTTGGCTTCGTGTACTTGGAACACCCCGACGAGTGTCGGTGTGAATTACTGCCTAGAAGGGACGTTGGCTTTGCACAGCTGACACACAGGTAGCTGCTACCATTTTACTCTGATAATGTAGCAAAACGGCCGCGGTATATCACAGCCACAAAATGCTCAAATGACTTCCACAACCAGTACGACATGTATGTTATAAACCTATGAAAATTGATCGATTCAATTTCTGGCACAAAACAATTAAATACGTTCACCGTATTTGATTTGCTAGCATTGTGCTAACTGCTACTTTATTTGCATTTAAATAACACAGCACCGCAGCGGTGGTTAAGCAAAAAGACGATACAATACCGTTCGGTCGTTATTGCGCGGACACAAAATTATAATATACGAAACGATTACCTCCTGCGGATTTATGGCGTCCTCGTTTACTTTTCAGGTTGGTTTCGTTATGTTTAGCTTCTATGGAACGATTTTCTTCTAGCGTTAGCTTCCTTCTGCTACGAGGATTTACGCCCACTTTAAAAATGGGGCCTTGCAATTGGTTGACCAGCACGTTTCCCCATGAAGGGAATCCAGCAATCTGATTGGCTCTGGGTTATAGACATTAAAATCATCCAATGAAAATCCTAGAAACCGAGAGAGAAAAAAAATAACGATGCTTATCAACCAATGACTGGCCGGCCTGTAAGCCAACAGCACGTCACGCATGTACACAAATGTCGGGTTTGTGGATTTCATTACTTTGTAAAGATAAAATTAGTACCCCTCGTTACGCACAACCATTTTGCAAGCTTTATTTAACAAAGTAGAACTCTTCTTTTTTTTAAGTCTAAATTAGGTCCATAGTTCTGTTCTGCACCGAGCTGAGGAAAAATGTAGGTCAAACAGAAAGAAAGCAGCAAACGCCACATAAAAAAAGATAAGCAGATCTTTAGTCAACTTTTTATTTTTTTTATTGAATAACACTGATAAAATGCTTCACCGAACAAGCAAGGAGTTTTCGACCTATGAATCTAAAAAGCCTAAAAAAAATTTAACAAAGGAAATGTTTAGTAAATATAAATTTTCCAGTCTATGCTAACGGTTGTTGGCATCACTATACAAAAATTGCTTACACAGGGACAAACACTGCTGGTGAAGTTCAACAAAAAGCAAATGTACTGGCATGAAGCAATATATAAACTCAGCAGAAATACAACATTTTAAGAACATTGTGGTGAAACGTCTTGTTTTTGATGTTATAATCAAGCAAACCAAGACAAAAGACAAATGCTGTTGAAAGCAAAAATCTTTAGAAATGCACAGGAAAATGAAAGTTTTAAGAAAAAAAATGCAAAAACAAAACAATTTCTTTCAAAATTGATTAAGGTTGTTGTTAAAAGACAGAAAAATAACAATTAGGTGAGGTCTGTTTACATTGTAAAGCATTTTCTTTGGACCACAAAGCTAACTTTTTCGATTCCATTAAGTTGGTTTTGTTTGAAATTCATAAAAAGTTTACAAAATGAATGGATCATTTAGAACCTCCTAATACAAGAATGGAAAAGTCAAATGACACAAAAACTGATGACACTGTTACCAAATAAGACACTGCCTCTCAGATTAGTCAATCCAGCAGAAGCGTTTCATCTGCAATAGCAGGTTTGGTGCAACTCTGGTTTAATGGAAAACTTACAATAGTGCAAATTTTGACTGGGAATCCTGTCTAAACCCATGACACTTATAAAATGCATTTCGGTCAAACGGAAAATGGACAGAACTTGAAACCGGTAACTTGATACAAAACTGCATCTTTATGGAGCGCACGCACGCGCATGGGGGTTGTATAGTTCAAATAAATGTGCTAAAAAGGAGAGAATTTTAGTAAATAGGACAAAACAAAAATAGCCTAAAGAGACTATGGCACAGTCCCAACTGGAATTTTAATTTATCAGTGAAAGTAAAACATGGCAAAGTTGGCATCAGTTACGTTCACAAACATTGTAGTTTTATAATCATAGAAAATATATTAAGAAAAAGTGATTCTTTATTGCGTCTATTGAAGATGGTCCATACGCTTGTCATCGCGTTTCTTTAAGGGCCGAGAATGAAGAATCAACAATCATCGCCCATTGTTGTATCCTGGGAAAAACTGACTTAGAACGTCTTGCAGACATTTGTTGACAGTCATGGAGTAGTTTTTGCCCAGATCATGTCTGCAGGCCGGGCAGGTATAAACCTCTGCCTTGAAGGATCTTTGAAGACATTCCTGAAGTGGGAAAGAACGGCACAGAAGCTTAAACAATGTGATGTAATAAGTATTTGACAAATTCTTCAGGAATTATTGAGTCAATTAAAACTTTGTTTGTGGAAGCAACCATCCTCCGCTAACAAACGGCGTGTGTTAATGTCTGATAATGCACCCTTCGTCAGCCATTAACCTGCTTAAACCATGGTCGTTTACAAAAGAAATAAATATTCTATCAGTTTTTTGGTACTTTATTCTTGTTATTTTTTCAGTTTGGATCACTTTTTCACAAAAAGCTGACTATTTGTTACGTGATGCAGCGCTCTCTCTAAACTGATAAAGTAAACAAAATCCACATGTTAAGCACTAAACATTATTTTTTCATTAAAAAACCAATAGCAATATTGTTCTTGAAAAAAAAAAGAAAAAGTATACATTTTTTGGATCAATTTTGCATCTTGGAAGTAAAATCCAGCCTACAGGATGTTGTCTGGAAGTGACATCAGAAAACATTAAGGCTGAATTTATTTTATGTTAGTTTAGCGTTGGTATGTTTCAGAAAGGTTTTAGCTCACACCCACAGGTTTCATTCCATTTACAATTAGACCGTTTTTTTTTTGTCTGCAGTGCAGTATTTTGTCTTACAAGCATTTATAAAATAAAAAAAAAAATCATACCAACAGAAATACTTTCTACTTTTGTAATTGCAGCACTTTTGTAATTGCAGCACTTTAACACAATTAGTCATCATCTAGAAAACTGAAATAATCTTCAATCTTGTTGATTGAATCTGATTATGCTGTATTTTGGACTACAGTGAAAATACAAATGTCTCCTAGCAAAACATAACACAATGATAACAGGTTTGTTTGTTAGTTTACTGCAATGCATTTCTTAGAAAGCAAGTCTTACTAAGACACAGTTGTGACTAATAGGCTAAAAAAAAATAAACCCCAACAAATTAGAAAAATAAGTTCCTTACCTTGCAAACATTGTGTTGGCACTCTGTGGTGATAGGCTGGAAAACCACTTCCTGGCAGCAAATGCAGAGAAAAACTTCTTCAACTTTGTTCAAGAATTTCTGACGGAGACAAAACAAGGGAAGACATTAAAATCTCGCCAATATAAACAAGTCTTTATGTTTTTCATAAAAACACAACTGAAAACAATGAAACGATGCAAGACAGAAAAAAATCCTCATCCCCTTCCTTCAGTCATGGGGACTTTTATGACAACCAGAGAAGTTGTTTTTTTTAAAGTTCGTGGGAAAAAAAAGTGCAGTGAACGTTTTTAACTATAAGCCATAATTCCCAGGGCCCACCCCTTTACATTTGGTATCATTGAAAAGTCCCAAATGTCCTCTGAGGACACCAAAAGGAGTTAAGGAGGTAATATGCAGTTGGAAGACATTCAGGTTTAGAAACGAGATAAATTTGTATTGTTTGTAGTCAGGAGGTGAACATAGACACATGCATAGTTTACATCTTTAGATTTTTATTTTTTAAATCTACCCATTCGATTCAGTTAAGAAGACCTTCAAAGCAGAGGATTCTTTTAAATTACATATTTTTTCAGCTAAATATATTGTAAAAAGACCATAAAGAAATGTTGCAACTCCTGTAGCCTTAAAGAAGGAAGCTGAGGGAGAAAGATTTTAATCACTAAAATAAGCGTTTCATGCAGCTGGCATGTCTGACTAGAAACTGAGATCTTCAAATAATAATAATAAAAAAAAAACAGAAGTTCAATGGCGGTCTGCCTCTTCGTTAATTATTGGAAAAAATAAACAGTTTTTGTATAAAATGGCTTAACCCCTAAGAACCCATGGAGACATCAGCGTAACACAAAAATACCAAGAATAGGTTCTGTGGTCCTTTGGTTTGTAGGGAAAAAATATGAGTTCTCATGTGTTAATGCAAGTTTGGACTGGGATGAATCTTTCGGAAATGTTTAGTCAAATGGATTAGTGATTTTCATGTAATGTTGAGTTAAAGTAGTATTTAAAGCCTTTCTGCTTTCAGCTCCAAATAAACAGACGTCCTCACCGGTCCAAGGGACAGTGACTCCATGGCTTCGTCCCACAACTTCTTGTTTTGCTTGTCGTTCTTGATGAGACTTTTTTGCTCTTGGGAAAGCTTGTAAACTTCCACCTTGATCTTTTTAGGCGACTTTGCTGGTGAGGACTTGGCCGATTCTGAAGCAAACAAAGGAAATGTACATTTTTTGTCGTGGGGAACATAGTCAGACCTCAAACTGTTATCTGCCGCTTGCACCTGGAGATTATAATCACTTCCTAAATGGGATCCGTTCTCTGACAGAACATGTTTTTGAAAGCACACCCTGCATGGATGCTTGCGTGCATGCAGAAGAATACAGAGGACAACATTTCCTACATGGACATACCGCTGCCCTGAGATTTTCTCTTTCTCTTCGTCTTGGTGGGGGTTGGCTCCTCCTCTACTTCATTCTTGTTCTCCTTTTCCTTCTGATAACCAGCAGGATACTGTAACACAAAAATCCACAAAGCCTTTAAAAAGTGAGCCAACAAAATTAAAAGCTCCAAGTTTAACCATAAAAGCAAAACTCTGCACACTAAAAATACAAAAGGCATTTGAATGGTCTGACCTGCATGACCAGACCAAGCTTCTTGATGCGTTCCTTGCCGTCTCTGGTCCAAGGGGCGGGCTCATCATCATCGCGCTTCAGCAGGTACCGCCACACCAAAAAGCCAGACTTGCCCTTGTCTGGCCAGTACTTGACCACCTAAGCAGAAGTGACAGAAAACTACTGAAAAAAAAACTACTTTCAAATCTTCCTCTTTTTGAATAGAAGCACAGAAAAGCAATGCATGTAGCTGCTTCATCTGCCCGCCATACCTTGTAGATGCCATCATAACGGTTTCCCTCCTCAGGGCAGTATTTGCTGTGCTTGCGTCCTTTGCAGCTCCGTACAACTCGGACCGGCTTGCCTTCTTTCCAGTTCTTGGACTCGGCCCCCCGTTTGTCATTAACGGGGACGTTACAGTTCAGAGCCAGAGCTCTGATACAGCCCAAAGCAGACACATATTGTAATTTATTCATCAAAATCATTTGTAGTTTCAAAAACGAATGGTTTTTGTCCTCCTTACCGGTTCATGTGGGTGAGCGTTTGATCACACGACTGTTCAGCTGTTCTCTTGTTTCCAGAAAGGTCCCGCCCTCCAGAGCCAGTGTAAGTGAATTCATTCCCATCGTCCTACAGCGAAAAATATTTTTTACATGCATGCATTACAGTACAAAATATCGATTCACAACAACGGTGTGTGATGCTTTTGTAAAAAGTCAACCACACAAAGCTGCATACCACATCATCTTCATAGCCTCCGGCCAGAACCAAAGAATAGGCGCCATCATTGCTCCTTCCATGAATTCCAGCCACATGAGGCCTATGAACACCCGCCTCACTGACCTGTGGGACCGTACGTTTAATGATTATTACTTTAGTGCATGATTTTTTTTTTTAACTCAACAAAAAGTCATGTTGAGGTTAATTCAAAATATTTGTTTTGTGCAACAGAATGAGTCCGACCTGCACTCTGAATTTCCAGAGGGAGCCAACAGGAACTCCTGGGATCGGGCCGTAGTGATTGGATGGTACAATGGTGCACTGCTTTGTCCGACCCACACATGCCATTCCCTAAAAAAACATAAAAATACCAGGAAGGTAAGCAACGGGTAAGCTGAGCATGCAATGAAACTATGATAATTAAAACAGAAATAACACATCTTACAGACAAGAGGAACCTTTGTTTGCGTTTTAACTGGCAACCTCAACAGTTATAGTTCTTCCTGTTTTATGGTTTATTAGAAGTTTTTTTCCTACAATTCTCAATACCTTTGGGTTAGGATTAAGGTTAGAGTCATCTGGCATCTGGAATATGTTCAAAACACTAAAAACACAATCTTTATCAGAGTGGGTCTTTATGAAGTCTGCTTATATAGATAAACTTTGTTTTTTCTAAAAAGAGAAAAACTTTATCGTCACCTTTCCCCAGTCTCTTTGGCTAGATGAACTAGCTGAGGCCATCTTGGCCTTTTTCTTGCTCTCCTTCAGCTTTTCTCCGGCCAGAACAACTTCACTGGCATCATTACGACAACCTGGACAATACCTGAAATAACACATGCAGTGTGAAAAACCTATTATCAAATACTGTTGACTGTCAAGGAAGTTTTAGTGTTTGACATATCTGAACTACCGGAAAGTCTTACATTTTCGCCACTGATTGATATGTGATGTTCTCATCTAACATTCAAATGACAGCTATTCTGATCTTGTTGCATGCTGGGAAAGTACTGACCAGTCCTCGTCTTCAGGGATGGAAGTCAGTGGAGGATCCAGGCAGTAGATGTGATAGGCCATGTCACATTCGTCACACAGCAACTGTTTGTCAGGATCCTGCTTGATGCCGCAGATGTGGCAGTTACACCAGCGACAGTTTTTGCTGAGGTCATCCTTGCAGTGCTTGCACTCGGGTCCGTTAGATCCTAACAAATACAACCGTTTCAATATGTACTGTATTTTCTCACAGAGCGCTGGGATACAAAGAAAGAACAACTTCCTAATCAAAAGTAGCTCCCAAACCGTTTTCTCTGAAACCTACTTTTTAATGGGCTCTCAGATCCAGCCGGGGTGTCGCTAAGACAACCAGGTTCCTCGATTTTGTAGATCTCCGTCAGGAACTTGATTTGGCAATCATTGAGAGAGTCACCAGCATCGCTGCAAGGAACAAGGACACAAGACGTGAAATTCTGATACAGACTGATAACACATCTAGAAATATGCCGATAACCAACTGCTACCACAATTTCAAACCCAGCAAGCTGAGAAATCAAGGAGCAGGAGCTTTGTCACAGTTATCAGATGGAGAGCATGAAACTTCAGGAAAATAAAAACTCTTTTTTACTTCGGTCTCATTAAAAAATCCACATCCTCACCCAAGGATGATCTTGGCGTAAACCTCCCGTAGGGTTCGAGTCTCCCGCTTCCTCTGGATCTCCGCATCATACCAGTATCCACGTTCCTTGGGATCATCTGGGTTGTAATTGACCATAACGACCATCCCCGGCTCTATCTGGTGCCACT
The DNA here is from genome assembly GCA_023969325.1 of Oryzias curvinotus. Lineage (NCBI taxonomy): Eukaryota > Metazoa > Chordata > Actinopteri > Beloniformes > Adrianichthyidae > Oryzias > Oryzias curvinotus. Next base: position 17,473,501 of record CM043709.1, read on the forward strand.
GGTACACCGTTCGGGCACGTGGGCGGACGTCCTTGGCCAGCAGCTGAATCACGCCGTTCTCTGGATAGCTGAGACGGTAAAAGGAGACAACCTTTGTCACATTACATGGTCATATAAGGAGTGAAGAATAAAAACGGTTGCATTAGAAAATCAAATCATAGTCGTCAGTGTACAAAAAGTACAGAGTGTATAAGCTGATCAAAAACTGAAAGCTAAATGAACGGGGGTTTTAGGTCTTCATTTTTTCCAAATTCTGTCAAATAAACTTTCACAGTAATGACGGTCATTTTAAAGACGTGGCATTACGACTAAAGCCTCTTCAAATCTGAGCACTATTAAAAAAAAACAGATTTGCTCTTCTCGATAAAGTTGGAAGGTCTGGACAGGCTAACAACTCCAATGAATGTTTCCTCAGGAGCACTTTTCACAGAACGCAACAGTGACAGACAGAGAAAAAACACTTTTTGTCCAATCAGAAAACACCCTTTTGAATAGTTTCAAATCTGCACACAAGATTCACTTTCCTCCAGAAATGTTGGTACAGACATAGTTCCGTAGGGATTTTTCTGAGCATTGTTTTACAAAATGGGATTTTGATTCAATGACTCCCACATACTTCACTTATAGTGTCTGAGTCAGCAACATCCTTTTCAATCATTTCTGATGGGAGCCATTTCAAGTTGAATTAGTCTCCGATATCAAATCAGATAGTAAATTTTATTATGAAATAAAGTTCATAAAACTACAATAAAACAAAATTTTGCGTTACCAGTGTATTTTTCCATAAAAAAAACTTTTAATTATGACCAAACAGTGAAAAAAGGTTCGATTTCATTTCATTTGAGTGAAAACAGCTTCCTACTCTTCATATTTGACATGGTAAAGAATGTCCTCCTCAGCTGGCTTTGGGTCTGCAGCCGCGCCTTCAGACGTCTTCGCCGTCTTTGTGACATTTACGATCTGGGCCTCAAACCACGCGCCCATGTTCAAGTCTTTTGCATCCACAAGTTCATTAATCTGAAGAAGTAAAAAGAAAAAGAGTCATTACATTATTGTTACATTTTATAACAGTGAACGTTCCAGATTGTAATAGATAGCCAGACAAACTCTCACTGAGCCTAAACCTCAGTAATATTGTTACCATAAAACAAAGGATCGAATTAAGCTTTTGTTTATTTCTGTCTTTTTCTTTCTTTTTTTTTTTTTTTACAACATTTGCATAGAAGCCGAAAAATTAGAGCACACAATTAAAAGGCATGGAACGAAATCTAATACATGTTTTTTGGCAATTAAATGCATCTCATTAGTAACGAATGTAATGATCCAATTCCAGAACAAAAGCCATAATTTTCCTAAAAAATAAAATAAATGTCTGATAGGATGTGATCAATATCTATGCACGACAATTAGATGGGAAAAACAGCTTCCAATCTTGAAAACATACTTTGTAGAAGCCAAATCCCGGGTAGATGAGCTCAGGGCTGTTGGTCTGAGCAGACGTTCCAGCAGGTTGTGCTTCCACCTCGCCATGGGTGGAGTTCTTGTCAGACTCGCTCTGGGTTGAGCCACAGCCAGAATCGGAGTCTGACAGCTCAGCTTCTTTGTCCTTAGTTTTCACAACCTCTGCAGAGGTGATCTTCTGTCTGACTAGCAGCTGCACTATGTCATTTAAGCCCACGTTGTAGTCAAATATGGTGTGACCGTCTTCCATCTGATTTTGGAAACAGATAAAAATGACCACAAAAGAAAAGAAAAAATCATCAAATCAGTACTTTTGATTTTTGCTTTTTTTTTTTTTTTTAGCTCGCAGGTTGTACTTAAAGGTGGAAGTTTGTAAAATGTCGACATCACTGCATCACCTGCTTTCCACGATAGAAAAGCCTCTGCCTCTCCGGCTCCACATTGAAGAGCTCCATGATCTTCACACGTAGTTCATCCACCTTGGTGAGTTTAGACAAGGAGTCCACCCGGTGGGTTTCCTTCCCATCCATTGTGCGCACTTGAATCCACATTGCAGCTGCCCTTTGTTAACACGCACATAACACACGGGTTACCATTTACGACAAACCATAAAGAATGTCACCAGGTTCTGCACCAAGGAAATATTTTATGAGGTGCAATTTTAAATTCTTATAAAACAAAACAAAAAACTACCTATTTTATAAGCATTCAAAACTTTGCAAGAAATAGCAACAGCAAAGTAATATAGGGTAGGCCTGCACAATAAATCGCTTATTCATCGTTATCGCATTATCAAACTGTGAAATTCGCATATAGCAAAAGATGGCAAAAATGATAACCTTAAATGTGCTAAAACAATCTTAAGGCAGGCAGTTTGAAGTATTTAACAAATGAAAAAATCTATTTATGCATTTGACCAATCGAATGGAGCTCTCTTATGTTAGTTCGGCTCCTGTGTAGACGATGGTCATTTGGAGTATAATTTTCAAACTTTTTTAAACTGGGAAATGAAAATGAAGATTTTGGTTGCTTTGCTATTTGTTCGTGTAACGCAAGTTATATCGCAATATTGCTTACTAATATCACATGTCGCGACTTTTCCTCACACTGTGCAGCTCTAGAATAGGGTAATATATGAAATATTATATCCTGTTTTTGCCTTTTATTGCACTTATTTTCTTTGTTCCTGATCTTTTCAGATTAGTTGTTCAACTAATACTTTTTTTGTTAATTTTTTCTGATAAACACAACCACAGACTGAAAAATCAACAGTCAAAAATTAATATACACTACAACTTAAAGTTTGGCTTTTTACCATTTCTTTATGACCCTAATAGTGGGCTACAGCAGTAACTGTGTATTGGAGAAATTAACAACAGTATTCTAAAGTAACAAGTATTCTAGTTCCAGCACAATATTTTCTGTGCACATTAATTTCGCAATTCAAAAGGTAAAGTCAACTTTTTAACTCTATAAGTTGGGATTTACTGTAGAAAATGTTGCTGATGACTAAACTCAATAGTGGTTTAGCGATTATTCAACTTAAATTGATTAATCAATTTTTATTAAAATTATCTAACCAGATTGATCTGCCTGAGGCAAGATGCTTATTGAATCAACCTATACCGTTTTAAAATGGTTTCAAAATGAAATACACCAATTATAATTGATATTTCAAAATAATTTGGATTGAGGCATGGAAGGTTTATTTTACTATATCGACCAATTTTTATTTTTATGTGGACAAACAGCGGTTGGCTTAGCTTGATTAAACTAAAACGTGAATGGATTTGTCATTAATTCTTGTTTGTATGCATATTTCAGTTATACTTTATTTTCTTGCAAGAAATACAAGGAATCTGTGAAAACCCAACCTGCAGTGCCCAGGTGAGTCACAATGTTTGAAGTTTTGACTAAATATGTCCAGTTTTAGGTGAGTGAATCGAATCGTTCAAAATGAGCAAACATCGAATAGGAATCACATCGACAACCACAAATTATGATTTGAATCGATAACTCCTAGAAATGAATGAAAGTAAATAATCCAGCAACAGTGTAACCTGAAAACAGAGAATTCCCTTTCAAATAAACGATAACCAACAAAGTGCATGATCTAACTTCAACACGTCACTGCCCTGCTTTGCTAAAAGGTGGAAAGCTGATCTCCTTCTGGGTGTTGTGTTGTTCTGACTCCTCTCATGTCTGTGCTGTACTTTCCTCAGTGTGTGAGAAAGGGAGGGAACAGACTGATTTGAATACAGTGCGGGAAAATGAGCTCCAGGCCCCTCCCAGTTCTTTTCAACTCACATCCGGACGCGAGGGAGCGCTAGCAAACAATGTGGCTTCATAACAATTACAGAAAAAAAAAGCAGCTCGTTGAGGAGATCCCCCGTGTGTTCGTCTAGATCAGATACTCGAGCGCTAAAGTTTTGTGAACCGTTCGTGTTGGGCTCGTTCAGAGTTAACCGGAAAAGCTGCCCCGCCGCTCAGTCATTGGCTTTCACTTTTGTAATTTCCAGCGTAGGCGTTCCTGTTCTGGTTCGAAAAGAACAATAAACTATTTTTAATGCATTAAAGCCAACGCATTCTTTACTATTCAAGGTGCACCATTGTGATTTAGCCTGACCATATTTCTGCTTTTATCGTTTCTTGGTGCGGAAGGAAACTCATCGTGCACAAAGATAGATAACGGAAAAATAATTATCTTCAGGTGAACATACTTGTGTTTTTAACAAAGGGGACAGTAGTTCAAAATTAGATGTATTGTGCACTGGACAGTTGTGCCGTTAGAGTCAAGACAACAGCTTGCAGTCAAGTACAGCGTCGATAGGGCACAACAGGGCAAACCACGTTATTTTATTGTTACAGATAATTTAACGATCACGTTTCCGGAAAAGAAAGCGAAGTAAATGTACAGCAAATATCACAGCCACCAAAACGCTGAAAGTTTATTCTAAATTAAGTTTTTCAAAAATCCTAAAAGAACGAAGGAATGACTTTTTAAGTGAGCTAACTCACAGTCGTAGTAAGCTAGCAGCCAGGTGAATTATACTGCCAACACTTGAAGTTAAAATAGCATAATAGTTAAATCGTTTACCTGTTTTGACCTTCAAATGAAAATAAACTGAATCTTGAGGACTAACGTGCACGTTTGTCCTTAATAAAATCAAAGACAGGTTGGCACGACCAACTCTAAGCCTTGTTAGAAACTGATCAATGACTTATTCTTCAAGACTTTGATATCCCGCCCGCTAAAAAAAAGTTCGTCGTATCTATTGGTTGGTTTCCTCCTACTGCTCTAGTTTAATTGGGTAATAGAACTGTCAATCAAGTTAATGGCTTGGAGCTTAGAAGCAGCGCGCGAAACTACATTCTCGTAAGTGGAAGTTGCGTCCGGGAAGATCTCGCGATATTATTTAGCGCCCTTAAGAACCAGCGAGTGAGGGACAGACACACTGATGGCGACTTTGGTAAACAACCTGATGGGTGGAGCAATTCAAGACGACTGAGAAAGTTTCTGCCTTACTAGTTGGTTTTCGTACAATTTACTTTCATAAAGAAGCTTATACTAGAGCCATAATTTTATTCAAACTATAATTATTAAAATAAGAAGTGAACAAAGAGATTATGTTGTTTAAGAAGAAATGAATTCAAGTGATCGTAATACAAAGGAAAATTACACTCAGTTTTTTTTTTACTGTGTTCCAAACAACACACACCTTTAAAATAGTTTGTCGTTATAAGGCATTTAACATGAGGTAAGGAATCATCAGTCAGTTTTATTTAAAACAACCAAACCTATATTTATTTTGATTTAAATTAATAATAGATACAAAAATAAGTCCCTGAAGTATGCATTAACTATAAAAGCATTGAGATGTGTAGACATACCACATTACTAAAGTGCAAATCATTCAACAAATCACTCGATACAAAAACACTTTTAATATCACAACAACAACAAAACAAAAATATGTAAGGAAGCAATATTACATTTTAGAAAACAAAACAAATTTTCAGAAACCAAAACTTAAAAAAAAGATAAAACATTACAGAAAAAATGAATTTCTACAAAACAAAATGAAAAATGAAAAAAGGAAAACATTTAGGAAAACAAAATGAAATGTTAAAAAATGAAAAACCTTTCTGAAACCAGAAGAGATAAGTACTATGGGACAACGCTGACTGGATGAAGACATTTGAACTAAAAGTTATTTTAAATGAAGCGATGGATTTTATTGTCCAAACAACAATGTCCCATAATAATCCACGTATTTCTCATTCAATCAAAAATGGAGCAAACTGTTAATGAACGTTTAAATTCTTTTTTTTTTTTAAAATTTTGTCTGAAGCAGAAGGGCCACCCGGAAGTAGTTTGTGTGGGTTACGTCCGTTCTGCAGGTAAACAATGACAGCAAATGACGAAAGGATAAATGTTAACTTAAACTTTTCATCTCAGAATATTTAGCAGATGTAGTGACAGAGCGCACACAGAAATATCAACACCAACTAGGTGTGCAAATGTTCCAAAACGTCTGTGAGAGGACTCTATCTAACTCTGAAGCAGCAGCTGTAAAGAAACGGGTGTTAGACACGCTCATCAGGAAATACAGTCCCGTCGTCCACAGATAAGGTATGGAGGCACATTTGTTTGATCTAATAAGCAGTTATGCAGCGTTAAACGTGATTTCTTGTTGGGTGTTTACAGACAAATACAAGATCCTTTAGACATAAGTTAATGACAGGTTACCTGTCATCAGTTGGGGGGGGGGGGGGGGGGGGGGGGTCACGTGGGCAGGATGCTCAGGTGTACCAGCAGCATAACCAGCTAAGCAGTCAGGTAGACTGCAGCAGTTTCACACTTATTAAGATCAATCACTTGAGAGTGTGTCAGTGCACAGATACATGACTGTAAATGACTGGATGTGCACATCATCAGACGTGTCTAGATGTGTCACTAATGATAGGAAAGTCTGTTATGTCTGCAGCATGTAAAAGAGTCACAAAGTACAAAAAAAACATTTTGGATTTTCAGGCAGAGGAAAGTGTAGTAGAATGTATTTTTATAAAACTGAAAGAATTTATTCTAATCTGATTTATGTGTTTTGACCCTTCCCTATTGATTTTCTGGTATAACCTGTTTTCTCCTCATTTTGATGAACTCGACTTTTTCCTGAATGAAAGATGAACAGCAGCTGATGGTTTTCTGTCAGTGGAGCTGGAGTCCAGTGCTGAGGCTGCAAGCATGTGTGAGCAGAGACTGGGGTCCTTTACCCGGGTATCTTCCTCTGGAGTGGATCTGTTCCCAACAAACTCAACAGATGGAATGCTGAGCAGCGATGTGGACAGAATTTCCCTGACATGACCCTTCCTGATAAAGTTGTTAAGCACAAACAGACTTTTCCCAGAGGCATTGCTTCATCAAATAATTGCGACTGACAGATATGCTGAGCAAATGCTAATTTTAAATGTAACATTTGATTAAATGTATAAAGAAGCCCATAGAGTAAAATTCACAAGTGTTTATTGAAAAACATATTCATGTTGAGTTTGTAATAAATATACTGCATTGCTATGTAACAATTTTGTTTATTTTCATATCCATTATTATAATGGTCACGTCAGAATTCTGTATTTCACCGCCAAATAAAAAACATTTCTAAACAACAGCTTTGAAACTCAAACAGCAACTTTGTTAACAAACCTTTAAAACCTACAATGGTAAACATGGAACAACTACTAAATGAAGCAATTCTAATATGAACGGTTTAAACTGCAGTTTTGATTAAATGAACAGTAAATTGATCGGAGTTGTACAAATGTGGTTTCCAGATCATCAGCCTGACGCTTAAGGCAGGAATCAAAGCTCCTCTTCCACTTCCCAGCACATCCTTTACAACCATTCAGGCTTATGCAGCAGATAAAAGACAGGCTTTTTTTTCTAAAGAACCTGCAATTTAAAAAATTAGACATTGAGGTCAAATAATATTTAATGATTACATTACAAATAAATCTGTAAAATTCATAACAGTGATTTACCTAATTGTCTCAGAAAATGGGAACAGCTATTCATGTTAAGGCAGTTCAAGTCTCCACCAGGTTCCTGTTGCGCACGCGCAAGTTTAAAAAAGCAACAATTATCTTATCAAAGTAGCACTTTTAGCAAATGAACATCAGAGACATGTGACTGAAAGAAGAAAAGATCGCAGAATTAATTCTTACTTGGAAAATGACAATAATTGATAGCATGAGCCGCTCAGCCATTGACTTCTGCGTGCAGTGTGAGGAACTAAGATGGCGGTCCGTGCAGGTAACTTTTTGTGAGCTGTGGCGGTCTGATCCCAAAAAACTGCTGAAATAGTTTCTGCTTCCATTTTTGTTACCACATACCACTGGAAAGAATTAACAAAATGACGGGAAAAAAAACAACAATGTTAAGAGCTCCAAGAAAAAAAAGCGGTTTCAAAAACCGCCCGGTTGCGATAAGAGCCCTTGAGTTTGGCCTGAATAGAGCTGTCACCCCAAATATTAATCAAATCGGTTTCCTCGATTCCCTTCCACTGACTGGTCTCAGCAGCATCGTCCGCCATGGTTGATGTTTATGTTCTCGTTCCTGCGTACTTCAACGCAGAATTATGATGTTTGTAGCGTATCAACGACGTACGGATCAGATACATGTGGCCGGGCCGTTCTGACGGAGGTCGCATTTCAAAAGATTGGATACGTATCGGATTCAAGACCACGTACCCAAGTGGCCTGGGTCACATTTGAAAAGATCTGATCTGTGTCGTTCAGACTGTCATGAAAAGATCAGATACAGGTCGCATAGGGGCAAAAAAATTGGAATTGGGTAATTTCAGCCAGCAGTTAGAACGTAGCCTAACAAAGATCACTGAAGTAAACGCTGCCGACATAAAGGACTGTAAATCCAAAGAGCACAATCTAGAAAAAGATGCTTCTGTGCTGAAAAGAGAAAATGAAGGCTTAAAAGAGAGGGTGGTGAAGATGGAGCGCTTTACGGCACTGGAGTTTGAAACTACAAGGCTTGAAAGAAAAAAGCGAGGAAAACACCCGCTAAGAAGTCCTGGATATCCTGGCAAAGATCGCTCCACAGCACACTTTGGTCTTGGAAATGGTTGTGGATACAGTAGATCGCCTGGGGAGGAGAGAATCCGGGCGGCACTGCCAAATCCTAATCCAGTTCACCATGAGGCACTATTGCGACATCTTCTGGAAGCTTTCTAAAGATGCAAAGGCTTGTAAAGAGCTGGGGATCTTCTACAAGCAAGATTATCTGCAAACGTTTACGAGACAATGTTAAAAGAAAATCTGTTTTCCTGTTTTGTAAAAATGTGAAAGCCATTAAAGGCTATTGCAAGAAACTCATTCTGTTAAAGCAGACGAACAGTTTTGGTCTAATCAATGGGGAGAAATCCTATTCTGTCACGGTACAAACAAATCTTCTGGTGTTGCTTTGCTCTTTAAAAACTGTCCATTCAAAGTAGTTACTCATGTCTCTGATGATGATGGCTCATCTGTGTTCTTAAAACAGATGATGGTTTTCTGATCGTATACAAAGTCTATGGCTGTAATATTCCTAGTCAAAACAAGTCATTATTAACAGAAATTGCAAAACATGTCAAACTTCTTAATCATAAGTACTGTACAAATACTGTAGTAATCGGTGGTGATTATAACATGGTTCTAGATGAATGGCTTGATGGAGTACCCTCAAAATTAGATTCCCATCATATCAATCCAACTTTAAAGGACTTTTGTCTTGATATTGGTGTTTCTGACCCCTGCAGGATAAAAAAATCCTCTCAAACAGGCATTCTCTTGGTTCAAACCGGATTGACTTCTGGCTAGTCTCAAATAAACTTTCACAAAACAAAATAGACGTTAGCAGCTGCTCCCCGGACTGATCACTGTTTGCTTGAACTTAATGTCAGCTCTCAAATTAAAAAAATCTTTTGGAAGAGGATACTGGAAATTAAATTCCTCACTTCTCACTAATGAAACTTTCAGTGCTATTATTGAGTTATTAGAAACATTAAAAACTGATTCAACCCTAAAATGTTACACTGACAAGTGGGAAATCTTTAAATTCGAAGTACATCAAATTGCCATTAAACGTAGCAAATTAATAGCTAAAAATTTTAAGCAAGAAAAAAAATGAAATTATAAATTAGTTAAACCACATTTGTTCCAAGCCTGTTTTTAATGATGATGATAAACAACGTCGAAGCATTCTACAGAGTTTTCTTGATGGTATTTATATTAAAAAAGCAAAAGGAGCCTTCAGCAGATCCAGAGCAAAGTGGGTGGAGATTGGTGAAAAGAGTGCAACTTATTTCTGCAATCTAGAAAAGAAGAGACAAGAGAAGTATGCTATAAAAAAACTTCACATTAAGCTCGTTTTATAGCAAGCTGTACACCTCATCCTATTCTGAATCCCACACTGACACAATTTTCCAGACAATTAAAGATTTGATTCCTAAGATTGATGACAATTTTAAAAACTCTTGTGATTCTGGCATAACTTTGCAAGAATTAGAAAAGGCTTTAAGCTGTCTGTCCAATGACAAAGCTCCAGGATGTGACGGCTGACCAGTACTTCTTATACGTTCTTCTGGGAGCATATCAAAGATTTAATTTGTGAAATGTTTAAAGAAATACAGGTAATTCAAAACAGATCACTAACACGTACAATGAAACAGGGTGTTGTCACCCTTATTTCCAAGCTGGGTAAAGACCCAACATATCTAGATCATTTAAGGCCTATAACCCTTTTAAATACTGACTATAAACTTCTAACCCATAAATTTGCAAACAGACTCAAATCAGACATAACCCAAATAATCTCTTAAATGCAGTCTGGTTTTATTAAAGGTTGCTCAGTTCATAATAACCCACGCCTTGTTCTGGATATGATTGACTATGAATATATCATACGGTACTGTTTTATTCTATTTTCATATTTTTACAAGGCTTTTGATACGATTGAGCATAATTTTATGCTTCAAACTCTGCAATTCTTTGGTTTTGGTAAGAAACGTATTAATGTAGTTAAAACCTTTTATTAGGAAACCAGTAGCTCTGTTTGTTTACCTCAGGGGACATATCAAAGATTTAATATCAACAAAGGTATAAAACAAGGTTGCCACATTTCACCCCTTCTTTTTATTGCAGCTGTCACGGTTTTAGGTTGTTTGCTTGAATGTTCCAGTTGTTTTATGTTCGGGCCTGTTTGAGTTACTTCCTGTTTTATTTTGAAAGGTTCCTGTGTTAGACCTTGGTTGTGAGTTTTACTTTGGTTCTCCTCTGTCTTGCGTGTTTCCACCTGTGTCTCGTTTGTCTGCATGTATTTAAGTCATGTCATTCCCTTCCTCCTGTGCTGCTCCATAGTTTGATATTTCCCTTTTTCGAGTGTTTCAAGTTTTGAGTGTTTCTAGCCTGCTTTGCAGTGGTTTTGGTTGTAGTTTTTGTTTATTTTATTAAAGCCAGTCCCTGGAACCTCCTGCCTCCTCATCCTCTCTGCGCCTGGGTGCTTCTTTCTTCCCCCGTCGTAACAGCAGCACAGCAATGCCCACGTAACCCCATTATTTTATTTTAGTTTAATCTTTTTTATTTAAGTTTGTATTTTTCTGTATCATTGTATATTTTTGTATTTAACTTTTCCTAATGTTGTTCACATTTTTCTATACCAGCTGTAATTGTAACTTGTTGAATACTTAGTACAACTGCCCCATAACTGTAAACCTCAAGTGTTTTTTCAATGAAAATAAATAAACAAAAGATTTGCGCACAGGGGGGTATTCCAGGAAGCATGTTTAAACTAGCCTGACTTTAAGCCTGAACTCTGGCTGAAATCCGCCTGAACTTGCTTACTCTGGGTATGTCGGTTCCAGAAGACCGGATATGAGTTGGCGTAATTACGCTCGATTTGGTAACCCTGGGTTAACCCACGTGCACAGCAGGTACATAAAGACATTCTCAATAGATCGCCGATTTCTGGAGTCACCATGGAAACGCGTGGGGAAAAAAAAGAAAGCGCGACACTTGAGACGGAAGTGAGACGGAGTCTGAGATTTTAATGACGGCGTATGAAGATTATACGTCCAACAAAAAAGTAGCACGGCTGCATCATCAAAAAAAAAAAAGAATTTCTGCTTGGAGAAAATCAACAGACAAAGTAAACGCACGAGTTTCTGATCTTGTTTCCATTTTCCTTGTGACGCATATATATATATATATATATATATATATATATATATATATATATATATATTGAACTCTCATATGTCCAAGTTTGAGCCGGTGAATATGCTAATTTTTATAACAATAAAAAAGACGGTAAAAAATGCACGGAGTGCAAAAATTAATTAAATTATTTCCCATCATTGAACTTGAAGAAACATTGTGTTGGGGTGCTATAAAAACTCGTCATCCTCTCCTTCGCTCTCACTCGTGGTGCTGTGACAGAAGCACAGTAGGACAAAATAACTCGACAAAACACGGCAAAACACAGTAAAACAGCTAAACAACTAAACATATTTAGTCAAAAAGCCACACTTCAACCCAAATCCGTCCAGACAGGCAAAGGGAATGATACCCCAGAATCCCTTGCGGTGCCGATCTAACAGCAGCACCAAAGTTACGCCTACTTAATTGAATTAATTTGAATGAAAGTAAAATAATTGTCTGAAAATTATGTGTTATTTTTAAGGTGACTTAACAAAAAAATGATTTCTCTTAACTGAAGCAAATAATTAAGTTAGATCAAAGTAAACAAGTTTAATTTTCCAACATCCATATGTGGTCCTATCACCCTCTCACTGTGGAAAAAGTATTATCTGGGCTTCTTCATCCACTAAATCATCTTCAAATGGACACGCCATGCTGCTTCACCTCTCTCAAAACAAACTAAGCTTCAACTAAACCTGCTCCGGACCAGGTTATGTTCAGAGCATGAGTTGCCGTGGCAACTTGACCTACCCTGAGACATACCTCCATTTCTGGAACCGAAAGCTGAGGTTATCAACTTCCTTAGCCTCAAATTTATCGTGGGAGCTAGCATAACCTGCTTTCTGGAATACCCCCCAGCTTTCATAGCAAAAGTCCACAAAAACTACTTCCGGGTGACTCCGGCGAATTAGATAAAAAAAAAAAAAATTAAACGGTCATTAACAGTTTGCTCCATTTTTGGTTTAATATGTAAGTTGGAAATATGTGAATTTTTATGCGACATTGTTGTTTGGACGATAAAATCAAGCATCACTTCATATAAAATAACTTTAAGTTCAAATGATGGACAAAGGTTCTTATCCAATCAGCGTTGTCCCATTGTACCTACCTCTTTCGGTTTCGGAAATGTTTTTCATTTCAAAAATTTCATTTTCTTTTCTGGAATTTAATTTTGTTTTCTGAAATGTTTTCCTTCTTTAATATTTCTTTGAGTTTCTGGAAATTAATTTTGTTTTCTGAAATGTTTTTTTTTTCATTGTTTTTTTAGTTTTGTTTTCTGAAATTTGTTGTTTTTGTTTTTTTCTGAAGTTTTGTTTTTTGTTTTTGTTTTCTGAAATGTAATACTGCTTTCTAACTTTTTTTTTTTTTTTTTTAACAAAAATGCAAAATGTACTTCCCAGACATGGAAATAAAATTAATTTTCTAGGCACTTTTTAGGGCTATGGAGAAAGATAAAGGGGACATTCTGACTTTAATCTCAGAATTCTGACTTTAATCTAAAAATTCAGCCTTTTTTTTCAGAATTATGAACTACTGGTGCATGTGACAGGGTTTGTACGGTCATGGTCACGGTCACCTGGGAAAGTTTTGGAAATTGAAAATGCCATTTTCTGTAAAGTTTGGAAAAGTCATGAAATTGTAAAAATTTTAACACTTTGGAGGCAAAAAAACACATTGAAGAAAATAGTTTAACATGAAATTTGAATTTAAATAGTGGCAGAATTTCAACATCAAGGTATTGATGATGGGAATTTACGTTGCCATAAAGCAGGTCAAGTTTTTATCAGTTCAGCATGCATGGCACTTTCAACTTGCTATCAGACATAGATTGTAAAATGCTACGAAATGCTGGAAAATTTAGTGGCTTTTCAAGAAGTATCAACTGTGGCCAATAAAAGACCCTGACCAGAAATCTGGGTTCATATTTGACTAAAAGATCTCACAGATAAGAAGGCTGAAGACCGTTAAGACATTTAAAAACTATTAAAATGATCTTAAAATCAATCCTGAAGCATATGGGGAGCCAGGGCAGGGATTTCAAAATCGGGGTGGTGTGGGCCCGCCTTCTGGTCTTGGTGAGAACTCGTGTAGCAGAGTTCTGGAGAAGCTGAAGGTTCTTAATATTCGTTTTTGGAAGACCAGCAAACAGGGCGTTACAACAATCAGTTCTACTGATGATGAGAGTGTGCACTGGAATCTCCATATTAGCAAGAGAGAATATTGGGCGGCCCTAGCCAAATTTCTAAGACGATAAAAACCAATTTTAAGGTCCTGCTTAATATGCAGACTTAAAGTTAGTTTAGAGTCGAAAATGACGCCTAGGTTTCTAACTGTTTCTGAGTAACTTAAGGAAAGTTATTTTAGCTTTAATGGCTGTTTATCTCTTTTGGCTTCAGGACCAATGACTAAAATCTCAGTTTTTTCCTGGTTGAGCTACAAAAAATGATTTGCCATCTATGATGTCACATCTTAAATACAGTCAAAAGATGCTTCTGTTGGTCTTGTGTCAACAGGAGATGTAACTATGTACAGCCGGGTATAATCAGCATAGCTATGGAAGCTGATGTTGTGACGTCTGATGGCATTCTCCAGAGGAAGCATATACATGTTAAAAATGCTATAGGTTGGTAATAAGATCAGCAAAACAGGAAAAATGATTGATATCTGTACAAATAAGTAGTAAAAAGTGTGTTCAAAATTTTGATTGTTGAAAATGGTGCAGAAGGGAAATCCTGTTTAAAACAACAGACTCCTGATTTAATGTCTGTTTCAGATGTTGGACAGCACAAAAAATCTTTTTTTTTTTTTAAAAAAAAGGTGAAAAAGAATTTTTTACAGTGACAGGAATGACCTTCACTGATGATGTCATCAGTGAAGGTCATTCCTTTAGAGGTGATGACATCATTTGACATCAGCAGGTGGATTGTTGCTTTTCAGCCTTCAGAGGTGATGACATCATTTGACATCATTTGACATCATTTGACATCATTTGACATCATTTGACATCATTTGACATCATTTGCCTCCTGCATTTTATCCTCAAGTATGAGGCATTTTCAAAGCAAAAGGAGTTTAGAGTTTGTGGGCAAAGACACGCAAGTGAAAGAGAAACAGGAAGGTTTCACATCTTTCGAAAACAAAAACTGAGTTTGAGTCAACTTTTTGAGATTTATTGACCAGTTCATTAAAAATGTCACACGGCGAAGAATTTCAGCAGATGGCCGTTTCCATTGAAGAATTAAATAACGTCACAGAAAGCATTCTGCAGCAAAATGACACTTTGAGCAAACATCTGGAGAATATTTGCAAGAGTTTGCGAAAAAAGAAAGATTTGGATGCTTCATGCAAAGAAATAAAAAAGACACGGAAAGCTGCTATGAAGGAAAACCAAAAACTGGTGAAGCAGCTGGAGAGTCTGAGAGTGGACGTGGAAAAGCAGATGCACGTGGAAAAAGTGTGTGAAAAAGAGAGGACGAGAACATCTCAGGCATTGGAAAGTAACCAAGACCTGAAAACAATAATAGCCTCTCTTCAGGCCAGACTTCAGCAGCTGCAAGAAATGGAACAAGAAATTTCTGGCGTGAAAGCTGAACGTAAACTTTTGGAACGGGAGAAGAGAGATCTGCAATCCCAACTGAAGAAACTCCAGAAGAAGACTGCCCGCAAAGCACACCTGGAACCTGATTTAAGAAATGAATTTGAGGAATTCCAGGCTTTAAAACAACAAACTGAAGAACTGAGGCAAAACCTTCAGGAGTTGCAAGAACAAAATGAGGAACAAAAGACGATGGCAGACAACTATCCCAGCATGATAGAAGATAGGCAACGTCTCACAGACCTGAGGGCTCAACTGGAAAGAGAGATTTCTGATCAGAGACAGCAGCAGGAGGAAACACGTCAGCTGATTGCTCGACGTGAGGAGGAAAAGAGAGAACTGGAACTGCTCAGAGAACAAACAAACACCTTCACAGCAGAGAAAAATGCACTGGCAGATGAACTCCAACACCGTGAAGCGTTGGAGTCTGAATATAAGGAGATGCAGGCACAAACTAATGACTTGGTGACAACATTCCTCACCCTAAACATAGAAGTTGCCGAGCTGCAGCACCAGGTTTCAAACATGGATGAGGTGCAAGAAAAACTAAATGTTGAAAAGGAGGAAAACTTAAAAGCAAAGAAGGAGGTTTCAGAACTAAAACAGCAGCAAAAGGAACTTTGTGAACTGGCTGTGCAACACAACAAAGCACTGAGCAAACTAGGACCTCTTCGAGAGGAAACAAAGAACCTTAAAGAGGAAAAAACCATGCTGACTGACCTTCTGAAACACCGTCAAACACTGGAGACTGAATACAATGAAATAAAAGCAGCAACTCACGAGGCGGAAGCTGACAACAGTCAAGCTCTCGAGGAGGTTGATTTTCTGAAGGGGAAGCTTGCAGAGATGAAAGATGTGGAGACAAAAATTTCAAAAGCAAAGGAAGAAAAATTGAGGGCAGAAGAAGAATATGACCTTCTATATAAGGAACTCCAAGACGTTCAAGTTCAGATCATAGCTCATAAAGGGAGCACTGCTGCTTTGGAGAAAGAAATCCAAGATCTCCAGAGGAAGGACCAGGAACTAAAAGAGCTCAGAGCTGAATTTAACAGAATCTCTGAAGAAAAGTCCCAACTTGAGGTCAAAAAGAAGCAGCTTCAGGGTGAAGTTTCAGGACTAAAACAGCAGCAAAAGGAACTTTGTGAACTGGCTGTGCAACACAACAAAGCACTGAGCAAACTGGGACCTCTTCGAGAAGAAACAAAGAACCTCAAAGAGGAAAAAACCATGCTGACTGACCTTCTGAAACACCGTCAAACACTGGAGACTGAATACAATGAAATAAAAGCAGCAACTCACGAGGCAGAAGCTGACAACAGTCAAGCTCTCGAGGAGGTTGATTTTCTGAAGGGGAAGCTTGCAGAGATGAAAGATGTGGAGACACGAATTTCAAAAGCAAAGGAGGAAAAATTGAGGGCAGAAGAAAAATATGACCTTCTATATAAGGAACTCCAAGACGTTCAAGTTCAGATCATAGCTCATAAAGGGAGCACTGCTGCTTTGGAGAAAGAAATCCAAGATCTCCAGAGGAAGGACCAGGAACTAAAAGAGCTCAGAGCTGAATTTAACAGAATCTCTGAAGAAAAGTCCCAACTTGAGGTCAAAAAGAAGCAGCTTCAGGGTGAAGTTTCAGGACTAAAACAGCAGCAAAAGGAACTTTGTGAACTGGCTGTGCAACACAACAAAGCACTGAGCAAACTGGGACCTCTTCGAGAAGAAACAAAGAACCTCAAAGAGGAAAAAACCATGCTGACTGACCTTCTGAAACACCGTCAAACACTGGAGACTGAATACAATGAAATAAAAGCAGCAACAGACCATGTGGAGGAGGAAATCTTTGACCTTCAAATCCAGGTTTCTGGTTTGCAGAGTAAGGTTGATCATTTGGATGATGTGGAGGAAAATGTTTCAAAGGCAAAGGAGGAACACTTGAAGGGAAAGGAGAAACACGACCTTCTCAAGAAGGAACTCCAAGACCTGCAGGTTCAGGAAGAGAAGGACTAAGAACTCCAAACAAAAACAGCACCAAAGCAAAGCTGTGAAGGAGGACGATCTGACCAGGGAAGAAAAATCTCTGCTTCTTCAGAAGAACATCTATAACCTGGATGATCAGATTCTGATTTTGGAGCAGAAAAAAAAGAAGTTTTCCAGCAAGAACTTGGATCAACGTCAGGAAGAAGAGACGATAAATGAATTCTGCCTGACGAAAAAAGTGAAACTGGAAAGCAAGGTTTCAGATTTTACCTGAACCTGAGCGAAAATCCAGAGTTTTTCTCAAACTCTAATCAGGAGGAAGACTAAAAAAATCAAATAAAAAAGACTTAAATATTTAGAATAGGGACATAGGGGAAGAAACAGGAATGGGGTCTAAATGAGGGAAAGCCTTTATTTTTAGTACATTTTAGGACACAAAAAGGCAGAAACTAATGTTTAGAATAGGGTCAACAAGAAATGAAAACAGAAATGGGGTAAAAATTGTGAAAAGGCTTATTTTAGAACATAGTAGGACACAAAAGGGCAGAAACCTAAAAAAAATAAAAATAAAAAATGGGATAAAAAATTCAAAAAGGGAAAATATTTTGTTTTTTGGTTTCATAATCCTTGTGTTGGGATATGGTGTATAAATATGTGTTGTTGTGTGCATGTGTTTCGTGGAGGGGGGGGGGGGTGTAACATAGAGTACCCTCCCACCCAATCACGTCGCCTCCCTAACAAGCAATGTCACTTGTTAGGGGGGGACCTGAGGGGGGTACACATTTTTAAAATGCCTGCCTCCCCCCTACTGGACAAATGCAAACACAACACACATCATGTCCCGGCATCAAAAAAGGGTTAATTAATTTGTCAAAATCCATTCCGGAGTTTAAAAAAAAAAAAGGGCGACACACTAATAAGTGTGTTTGTGTGGGTTTTCTCTGAGTGCTTCAGTTCCCCCCACCCTACCAGAATGTAGTGTTTTTAGGATTATTATTAGTTAAAACTTGTGAATTGAAGAAAAAAAAATAGTTGCAATTCTTTCTGCTGGTTGAACACAAAAAACACAGACAATAAAAAATTAGAATTGGTTTATTAGTTATTTAAAATCTGTCCGGACTTAAAATGGAAAAAAAAAAAAAAGGGCGACACACTAATAAGTGTGTTTGTGTGGGTTTTCTCTGAGTACTTCAGTTCCCCCACCCTACCAAAATACAGTTCCTGTAAATTTTTAATAGGTTGATCATTTATTTTTATTATAATTAATTTCATTCATAAAAAAAAATAAAAATAATAAAACATGAAAAAAGTTGAAAAGAAAGAATTGCAACACACTAAATTTATCCCCTCCGTGAACCGCCACCTTAACGTGGTGGAGGGGTTTGCGCACTCGAGTGATCCTAGAAGCTGATCTGTTCAGGGCTAATGCCGATGGCACGGTGTCCCACGACAGACAGGCTCTAGGTGACGAGTCAGACTAAGAGCGGTTCAGAATCCCTAAACTGAGTCAGAAAGAACAAGGTCCAGTTGCAACACACAGGTTGCAGTCAGGCCAGGCCTGGAGCTTAAGCTCGCAAATGTGGGCCTGGTGGCCAGACTGTTCCCATGAACCCTGGTCGAGTCCAACCCCGCAAAAAGACACAAAATCACTGCTGGCATGCGGTCCCTGGTGGTCATAAACATGGTTTATGGCTGAGAGGTGCAAGACACACTTACATTTAAGATACAACAACAGCTAATCCCAGTACAAATGAACAAATACTGAAACACAACAGCAAATCATGAAACACAACAGCAAATCATGAAACACAACAGCAATTCATGAAACACAACAGCAAATCACGACAGAAAATAACAGAGTACCGAGACACAAAAGCAAATCCGGGTGCAAATCACCAAAAAAAACAACAACCCCATTACAAATACCCAAAACCAGAAACACAACAATGGAAGCAGAGACACGGCTTCTAACAGAAAGGGACGTCATACAAAACCAATCTTGTGTGATTTTTTAAAGTTATTTATTACTGTTTACTTTATGTGGACATTTTTAAATGCATGAATCAGTCCAAAAGCATTTTTTAAATTGTATTACTACAATAAAAATTACAACAAAGTTTAGCAAGGTAAAGTGTTCACATCCGATAGTAGAGTATTCCTTTTCCGTTAGCAGCTGCTTGATTTTTGCAATTTTTTTCTCCATCTTCTGCTGTCGTGTTTTGCAAACGGAAAGGGAATACCCTTAATACCGGAAGTGACGCAATAACTTTACCTTGCTAAACATTGTTGTAATTTTATTGCAGTAATACAATTTAAAACATGCTTTTGGACTGTCTCATGTATTTAAAATGTCCACATAAAAAAAGATAAATGAATGCAAAAAATCACACACAAATAGTTTTATATTACGTCACTTCCGGGACTTGAGACGTTCCCTTTCTGTTAGAAGCCGGTCCTCAGCTTTTGTTGTTGTGTTTCTTGATTTGTTACTTTGTACCGAGATTGTTTTTGTGATTCGGTATTTGGTAATTTTCACCCGGATTTGCTTTTGTGTTTAGGACTTTGTCATTTGTTCTGTTATTTGCTGTTGTGTCCCGTGATTTGTTGTTGTGTTTCAGTATTTGTTCATTTGTTCCAAGATTTTTTTTAGTGCTTCATGATTTGTTAGTTTGTACCGGGATTTTTTGTTGGTTGTATCATAAATGTAAATGTTTCTTGCACCTCTCGAGCACCATATTAATGAATTGTTGCAGCATTAAAATAAAACATAAACAGAACAAAAAACAAAAATAAAAAAAATTGTTGACTGTTATGTAAATTACTTTAAAGATGAATGTATTTAAACATAATAAAAAAATCCTTACAGACTATAAAATGTTTAGTAGCATTTTTCTCATGATGTGGAATGTATATAAAAAATGAAGATTAAAACTGCATTTCTGACTATTTCTTTATTCAAATCGTGGTGAATCAGGAGCAGACGAAAAAATGCTGTTGGAAAACACTTGTAGTTGTTTGGTACAAACCATAATCAGCGGGGCTCAAGCTCTGTGCTTCTATTCTGATGCATCCACTTGCAGACAAATAAATCCCTGTACATCTTTGTTTTCCTCGTTTGAGCTGGCCTAAAACTTTACAGCTTGGATAGTTCCAATATTGCTTATCATTTTTGTTACACAGGTTTTGTTATGTTGGGGTTGTAAAGGACTGTAAGCTAGCGGGTGGAGTGTAAACAAATGGATGATGGGAAATCGAAGACAGACTCACTGCGCACCAACACTTCCGCCCACAACTTATAGGCGAATTTCTAATGAACTACTGCCGCTCTGCAGAAACGATGTACTAGAAAACAACACAGGATTTCTGAGTTTAGCTGAAAATTGCATTTTTGTAAATGAAAGACAACTGGGAACAATTTGAAATTAAATCAAAAGGCGATTGGAATAGGACTTTGAATTAGAAATAAAACACATTTCTGCATCACAAGTGAGTAGTAAAGTATTGCCTTTCAGACATTTTGTGATAAAATAACTTTTTTTTTCCATTTTAGAAGAGGAGCTGTTTGGAAAATTCAGCTCAGGGAGAGGAACCATCCCACCCTAAAAAGAACCGGTGAGGCTTATGTTGTGTCTATGGGGGTGGACTCTGGACAGAGCTGTTTAGCAGGTGCTGAGCAACACTCAGTGCTCAAGGAGGATGAGAGGAAGTGAACGCGGCCTGCCAAATCATCCAAGAAATCCTTATGCAGCTTTGTTATTTCTTGGGAAAGAACCACAGGCAGTGACTGCATGTCAAGAAGGAGGGAGTCCAGTTTTTCTTCTAAAACCACGACCCTCCTGTCCAGCTCGCTGCTTCGATGCTGCAACTCCGACACCAGATCATACATCATGTTTTGAGTCTGGGGGGAGAAAAACAGACTGATGAGTTCAGCATCAAGAGTCAGACCAAAAAACATTGCTGGTTTCAAACTTGTGAATTGGTGTAAATTCTTTGAGTAGAAAGTCAAATTAATACTACAACTGCTACAACAACTACTAGTACTAATGACAGTTAGGCTGCAGTAATAGTTTAAAATACAAATGTATTTATTAAAATAAAATAATATAAAGTTCTATTGTTTTGATGCGTACATGTAAATAATGAAATAAAGAATATAATAATTACAACACCAACTAAAATTGATTGTTTTTAACGAATAAAGAAAATGCAAATGTATGATTTACGAAAAAAAATGTTCTTTTACAAACCTTGGCAACGTCAGCAACTGTATTGGCCTGGTCAGTCAGTTTTCTTTGCTCCATTTTGACTCTTCGCAGCCTTAATGTGAACACCAGGATCACTTTTATTAAAAATAGCCCACAGAGGATAACTGCAGACTCTGATGTACTATACATGCTGCTTATTGGCACCTACTGGTGGATGGCCTGCAGGAATTTCCGCTGATGGTGGCGTACAGTGGCATGGTCAATCTTTTTAACCAGCTTGGTGTTTTTGTAGATTAGCCACGTCTCCTGAAGTACATTTGCTGCTGTATTTTTTATCTAAAAGAAAAGGTTGTTTAGGGAACAAAAATATTTAGAATTAAGCTCACTTTAAACCATTGTGTTTACACAGCTCAAGCATTAGTACCGGTACAATATGGACGTAGGGCTAGCAACATACTACAATGGCATTTGTGTGTGGAAACCAACCTTTTTTAAGAGCTGAGTGTCCATCATAAAATTATGGACGTGTTTTTCAGCCCTGGTGAGCTCAGACTTCCTGGCAACTACAGCCACCACTAAGGCTGTACAGCCCGCCCCCTGAGGAGAAAAAGGACAGTCACTGTGGGAGGCAGTGAAGGGAGGTTTTCTGTATGTTCCAAGATAACATCTGCAGAGGAAGAACAAACTGGGATTACAGTTTAAACCTTAATGCTTTCATTACAGAGAAAAAAAACCCCCACACGTTTATCCATGAGGAAGCTCCAAAAGCGCCGAAAAATCCAATCTATTATTATTATTATTATTATTATTAATATACAGATATGAGTGTAGGAGAGGCAGTTGTCAAATTTGGCTTAAATTATACTGAATTATAAAAATTTGAGCTACACTCAGCTTTGAAATATGCAAGGTTGGATTTTTGTGCGCTGCCTTCAGATGATTTCTGTTGTAAATTGATGTTAATGGGACAAACTCAACAAAATTGCACTAAATGAAACAGCAAAAAATTTGGCTGACATGTGATGCAGTAACAGGCATAGTTGTACGAAAAATTGACAAATTCTTTGTATTTGAGATATAAAACAAATCCAATATGGGAGCCCACAATACAAACAAGAAAGTAAAACAAACTGCAAACAGACCATTAGAGCTTCAGCTGGAACATAAAAAAGCCTGCAGACATCTCAGTGTTGAAAGTCCCAACCACAGAACATTGTTGAGAGACACAAAGTATCACCAAAGAAAGTGTGTTGTGTGGTGACAAATTAAGATGACATATTAAG
This sequence comes from Oryzias curvinotus, assembly GCA_023969325.1. NCBI lineage: Eukaryota > Metazoa > Chordata > Actinopteri > Beloniformes > Adrianichthyidae > Oryzias > Oryzias curvinotus. The sequence continues at coordinate 17,496,267 of CM043709.1, forward strand.
AAATTACTTTTTCCAACAAAGGGATGTGGGTGATATAAATGGTAAATGGCGTATATTTAAATAGTGCTTTGCTATCTTCCTTGAAGGAAAATTAATTCAAAGGTCTGAGGTGTAAACACTGAAATCTCACCATAATTCCCGTCAACAAGCAAACACCTTTTCCACAGTAGGTGTGTGGGACCATGTCTCCATATCCAATAGACAGGAAGGTGATGGAGACCAGCCACATTGCTCCCAAGAAGGTGCTGGTTACTTCCTGTGTGTCGTGATACCTGTTGAGATATGACACTTGGCTGCAGGCAGCCACAGTTTTATAAGATACAGATAGACTGAAAAGAGAAAAATGCTCTGATAAAAAATTACTACTGATGTCACTTTCTTTAAAAACATTTTTATCTCCATAAACAAGACATGATATTTAATATTCAAACTAAATATTTAAGAGATTTTTTTTTATACCTCTCACATATGCGCACAATCCAAGCTGCAATAATCCAACAGGATACACTGAAGACTAGCAGCACTGTGCCGGGGCAAATGGTCATTAGGGTCTTCATGACGAAACGAGTGTTAAAGTTGATCTTGTTCAGCGCCCCAATGCTGCGTGAAGAAGCATCTGTGAAAAGTTTGCTGTGGAGCAGCATCACCCGTCCAATCAGGTACAGGCGCAGGAACATTGGCACAGAGAGGATGATGTCAAAATCATCATCAGACGGGGATGAGGTGTAGTTGAAGGCCAGTCGAGCTGTCCATGAAAACACGTACTGGCCTGGGATGGGATGAATGGTACAGACAATGAGCTCCAACGCAATGAAGAGGATCCGCTCGAAGGTCATGGCTATCCTCCAATCATCCGCACCATTATCCACCATGAAAAGCTGAAACACACATGGAAATTAAATGCCTTTTTTCCTAATAAACAAAATGTTTATTAGTCATGAAATAGAAATGATCTTACATTGTTATGGAATAGACTTAAAATTCCCAATATAATGTTCTGTTATACTGTTTTGGTCATTTTTTTGTATGTTCTTAATTTTATTTTGTTTTATTCTTACCAAAACAACAAAAAATGCCATAAATAAAGTTCTGTATTTTACCTGAATTTCCCTTGCATGGTACATCAAGATGAGTCCAAGCAGAAAGGCTGTGGAAATACTGATAAGGCTTTTCAGTATGTAAGAATACGTGGAATCCTGTGTACAATGGAAGCAGAAATGTGAATATTGTGAGTGCATTGAGTTGTAGGCTCCCAAATAGATACACTACGGCAAAATACCTTGCCATAAAAAGCTCTGGAGAGTTCAGTTTCAACAACCATGATGATTATTCCAAACATCCCACAGACCAAGGCGTAATCGCTCAGTTGTTTTCGCTTCCCAAAGAGAGCTCTCCTCAGACCCAGCCGGTAGCTAATGTCCTTTGTCTTCTTCTGTGGGACGCTGCCTTCCGGTCTGACCTGGTTCCTGCTGTTGGCCTTCCTGGAGTCTTCCCTGATAACTTTGGAGAAGGCGTCCTCTAGGATGGCACTGTGGAGAAGCTGCTGGCCTGCCTGAAGATCCAACAGGCTCGATCTCAAAGTGCTGTGGCTGCTGAACGGTCGCACCACGTCTCCGTTTATCGAGCTGACAGTTTCTGAGGTGTCAGGAAGTAGAGGGGAGTGTGTAGGTGGGGTCAGTTTAGATTCACTGAGGTGCTGAGGATTTGTCTGAAAGAGAGGGTAAAACTGTAATCATGCCAAATGATGGGGAAGACGGGAATCTGGAAGCTTACAGAAGTGTTTTGCCACAGTACACTAGTTTTCTGTGAGACATGGTTAGGTGTGCCATGGGTAATCAGTCCATTTTATCTAATTGGCCAAAAAACATGTATTAATGCCAGAATATCTCTGCTATGTTCATCCAAACAAGCTTAGGTTTCACACTGAGTGGGCAGAAAATTTCATTTTCTTTGCATTTATTTGATTACATGTATTTGATTTGACTACAGAGTTAGCTTTTTTCCTATTCAGTTGTTGGTGTGCCTACCTTGTATTTGCATTTACCTTACTGGAAGTTCATGTCTTTGAGATGAGATGCTATCAATGAGTCACAGTGTCTCAAATCTGTCAGTACAATAGTTTCAGTCTACTTCTGAACTGTACACATTGTCCTGGTTAGGCCATGAGATCTACAACCAAAGTTCAATTTCTAGAAACAAAAAATACCCATTTAAATACCCACTCAGACCATCTTTTGAGCTGTTTTAAAGTGTTCCGGTGTTTTGATTAGGATTGTGCTGCTTTTAGCCTAAATCAAGAACTCCATGTTGTTTTTTTAGGGCATGGTTTCTGCTGTAGTTCATTGGGAATCCACCCCTGAGTTGTGGGCAGGACAGATCAACCCAGCCCCCATTCCCATCACCCATAACTGAAAGCCGTTTACGCTCTCTCCTACTGCCTTACAGCCTCTCACACCCTCAATCTGAAATTACCAGTGCAACAAAAATGGCAAGCAATATTGGAGCCATTCAGCCATTCAATTCTATGCCACATTCCAGCTCAGACGGGGAAAACAAAGACGTAGATGGATCTATTTATCTGCAAGTGGATGCTACAGAATGAAGCAGGGAGCTTGACCTGCCCAGCGTGTTATCTACTTATGAATTAGGATTTTTTTTTCCGTAACAGCTTCTGATTCTCAACGATTTGAATAAAGAAATACTCAGAAATGCCATTTTAAGCTTAATTTTCTGTATATATGTCCTCCATCATCAGAAAAATGCCACAATAACACGTTAAAAGCACCAAAAACATAATTTTTATTGAAGTGGAGCAAAATGTACCTGACTTTGTCTTGTCTTTTCCTCCAACAACTCGTGGGTCTCAAAGGAGCTACAATGGCTGACTGAGAAAGACTTGATGCTTTTCTGACTGACCGGCGTCGTTGACCTCTTCCCCCACTGACAGCTGCTCTGGCGGCTGTATGGAAGATGGCGGCTCTTCAGCACAAAGGTTGGATCTCCTGGTGATTTGATATGGTCATCTGGTACCGAGCAGTGGGCTTTTTTCCTGAGAGGTTCCTGGATTACCAGCGGTTCTTTTCCAAACAGTTCTCTCCAGTCAATGTGAGCGCTGACCGCAGGCTGCTTCTGCAGCTTTGCATTGGTGTTGGAATAGTCAGTGGAGTTCATAGGAATGTTAAACAAATTTGAGCGATTTGTTTGGCTGCTGCAGGGCTGCTTTTTTGGGCTGAATTGATCAGGTCGGCTTGTATTTTGTGGACAGTTTGTTGCAGGCTTGCAATGCTCTGGTGTTAAAACCCTGTGAGTAGTTAAAAGGCGTGTGTCTGCAAACTGGGAGTGACGCGATGAATGATTTCTCTTTTTCGTGAACCTTGTAATGCCGTCACAGTCTGTGCCCTGCTTAGATTGATGCTGAAAACTGGGAGAGACCGAATCTTGGGAGACATCAGGACAAGCACAGCTACATCTGTCGAAGTTTTTCCCCACAACAGACCCTGTTATTTCCACTGACGGCAGATCATTTCCCACTCCGCCAACCTGGCTGCAGAGGAGCAGCCAATCCTGATCACTCAGCTGAGATAAGGTAAGGCTCTGAGTTTTCAGTGGGGACCTCTGGACCGGACCTCTTGGGCGACTGATGCCATTCAATCGTTCATGGAGCGAAGACGTAGCACAGCACTGACTCTTCTCCTGTGGGGATGAAGACGGGTCCCCTGAGGTTTCGGGACAGGCGTCATGCTTCTCCTCAGGACCTCCAGACACACATTGTTCGTGGTCTCCATCATGAAAGACCTCGCCTGTTGACTCAGTTCGTCGTGTTGCATTACTGGGTTTGACTAGAATCAGCCTCATGGCATCACTGCAAAATTAAAAAAAAACACAATAAGAAATGAATGAATGATGAACTGTGCAGCAAAATCAACAAACATGAAAATTATAAAGAACAGAAATTCCAGATGAAAAGTCAAGCTATTGTACAAATAAGTAAAAAAGAATAATAAGAAAAAGAAAATAAAAACGGAGTTCCACTTTCATGGTATTACTGCAATACAGTTTGTATATGCAGTTTAAGGTTATATAAACTTTAAAAAATGTAAAAATATAAAATGTCTACACCTTTTTTTACCCTATCATAAAAATAAGTATTTGTCTCTGTGTAAACAAAAATATTTGCCCCAAAATAAAAAGAGAACCTCAGCAGATTAACATTTTTCTCTCGTTAGTATGTAATCCATTATTATTATTAATCGTTAATTTAGATTAAAATGTCTTTTGTGAGCCATAATGGCCCGCCCCGACCCTGGTTTCCGCCTGCAATATGTTAATTATAGTATATACATGTCTGACCAAAGACTCATTCTTTGTTTTTACACAGTGAGTATGAGTTTGTTTTGTTTTACGTTAGTTGTAAACAACGATTGTGGTTGATTTGCAGACTTGCATTGTTTCAGGAGGACTGTCAATGAGGAAAGCACTTTTTCTGTGTCAAAAGCAGATGTGCCCCCCCTGTTCTGTTCATTTACCCAGTAGGTAGTGACCAGAAAAACTGGACAGAGAAAAAAATGATAATATTGTCTGCGCTCAAAGAGAGGGCGAAAAATCCTTTTAATTTTCATTTGGAACAATGTGATGATAATTCGCTGCCACGTTAGTGTCTATCAGCAAAAGCTATTTTTAAAATTAGCTTTGGTTCAGAATTTTAGAGTAAAGGAGAAAACTTTAAATGTTTTAAATTAATCTGAATTTACATTGAAAATAGTTATGCAACAAATAAAAAGGTTCACCAAAAAATCCACAATTTACTACTGAAAACGCTAAAATGTTTATACTGTAGGTTTTCATACTTACACATATTTTGGGGCTTAACTGAGGGACAAAGAAATGGTTTTCTTTTCTTAAGGTTCTCTCCATTGCACCTGACTAAGAAAATGAACAAATTGCCACCAGGTGATGCTTACCTTCTTCCTCCATGTCTTGTTTTGTCCAGACTCAAAGAAGTGGGCTACAAACAGAAGGAGCTCCCTGTTTCCTGAGCACGTCTTAAGAAGAGGAGAGTCTGAGTGGGTGTTGGACGGCGGCTTGCCTCCTCCCGGCCTTTATCAAACACTTGATAAAGGAGCTTAGGTGACGCTTTCCTTTGAAAGTAATGATTAGAATTCAACATGAAGGAAGGGCCAGGCGGCAGCAGCTGGCTGGCGAAGTGTTACCATGCAAATGGAAGGGAAAGATGGGGAGGGGGTGCAGATATAAAAAAAAAAAAACTCTAAACAACCTGCAACATCAGACCTGCGTTTGAGCCGACCACCACAAAGAGCTCAAAGGCACAGCTATAAACTGGGAGAGCATGTGTCTGTTAGAAAGGAAATGAAATGGCTAGCTTTCATTTCAAAATGGAAAATAGAAGGTCAGTTGAACTTGCCATGAAAGCTTTGTGGTTCAAAGGCCTTTGCACATGCTCTTATCTCAGCCGCCACAAGAGCCAGTGGGACAAAAGTGTCCATTTTGAAAAAAATAAAAACTAAAAACCTTGATCTGATGACTCAAGCCTGTGAGCGGCAGAGCTCGTCAACTGCATCCTGCAAGATCTAACAAACGCAACTGCAAAGGGCCATCGAGCTACAAGGTGATAATTCCTAATTCTAGGAACCACAAGCAGGACTGCTTGCGATTCCTAGAATTAGTAATTAGTTGGAGGTAGAGCGTTTAGCCACCAAGCCCCTGTTTTATGGAATAAACTCCCAGCTCATGGAAGAGAGGCAGATTCGGTTTCTACATTCAAAGTTAGACTGAAAACATTCCTCTTTGGACAGGCTTATTGTCAGACTAGTAATCAGAGATTACTTAACTTAATGTTAATGTGTTTAAATTAAACTTAATAACAATAACAATTAGTTGTTAGTAGGCTGCTAGAAGTTTGAACCCGGGGTAACTATGGTGCACTGGGGTTCTGTCCTGTTTTCTCATCTACGTCTACCCTCCTTCTCTTCTTTATTCTTGATTATTATTCATCATTTAGTTCTCCATGCCTGTGTTTGGTGCAGTGCGATTCATGTACTGTCCCTCTTTCCCTCTCCCCTCCTGGGGAGTGGTAGTGCTTCCAGATTCCAGTTGGCTCATCCGTGCTCCTGTACCTGACCGTGCACCTCACCTCTGGCTCGCCTCTTCCACTGCTCCTACACCTGGCTGTGGATCCTGTCTCCGGCTCGACTCGCGCCTCTGACTCCGGGCCCCCGGCCGTCCCCCCAACTGTGGCTGGATGAAGCTCGTCTGCTGGACTTTAAATATGTAGTTGTAGAGTTAGATAAGTTAATTCTTCTCTGAGTTCTGGTAAATTGCCTGTCCGTCCTGGGGTAGGATCCCTCCTTCATGTGTACACCCCTGAGGTTTCTTTGTTTTTCCCAGAATCCATTTTTTTAGGAGTTTTTCCTTACTGCCGGGGGGGGGGGGGGTCTAAGGGCAGGGATGCCCAGTTTAGCTTAGTCTGTTTAGTTAGTTCAATTTAGTATTTTTCGATTGAATTCTATGTATTCATGATCCTTTTGATTTTATGTTTTACTTTTTCAATTACCTACACGAAGCCCATCGAGACGACTTTTGTTGTGAATTTGGGCTATATAAATAAAATAGAATTGAATTATGATCAAATGCATAAAAAAGCTAAAATTATCAACCCAGTGGAAGGAATTTATATGCATTTTGATGATTTGACTTCCAAAACAAATACAACAGCTTTCTAAAAGTAATTCACTACTCATTTAACAAAAAAACAAAAAAAGTTGCAATTGCTGTATATCCTCCCCCCAAAAAAATGCAAATTCACCCTGAAATGCCGGCTTATATCAACCCCGTCTGACATGTTTTCATGCACTCTTGACCCTGTTTGCTCTGCTGCATCAGATAAACCAGGGAGGCCTGCTGCCTCAGCAGCACAGAACATTCTGGACAGGGAACGTTTTTCATCAGGAGCTGAACTGCTCAGTGTTATCTGACAGCACTAAAACAGAGTAACTGAACTACATCGGGTTTAATAAACCCATTTCGACTCAAAGAACTCATCAAAGGCTCAATTTTAAACCATCTAGCAACTGGAGGAGTTTAAATTCTCAAAGTAAATGAGTAAAGAGACTGCAACAACATCAACACACTATAAAGATGTAAAAACTAAATCTTACTAAGGATTGCCCATAAATTTACATTATTTTGTGTGTTTTTTAAGCTCTATCTTAAATGTTTAACTGATAAATTTTCATAACAAGTGAATTGGCTGAGACAGCTTGTTTTAAATTTTCTGAAAAGAAATTCTTCAGGAAAATATCCGTTGACTCACAAGGACGAAAGACCGTCACTAACATTTCAGAAGCTGATGTTTTACATGACTTTTTTTTTTTTTTACCTGAATAAAAATAAAAGGTTTTCTAAGCGCCAGAAAGGGTGAAGCTGGTGCGTCTGAAAGCTAAATACACACGTGATGCACGTTTGATGTGCTATATGCGTGTTGTTACACATGCATATAGCTGATGGTGTTCATACTGGACAAACAGGAAGAGGCTACCTCTTTTTCTACTGTTTGCTAGCACGTCTGTCATGGTGAGAAATGTTGAAGAGGTGCAAATCTAGTAATTTTCAGGCTTTTTGTTTCACAGTTCTGTTCCCAAAGAAGAAAGACATGGTGTCGTATAATTACGGCCAGGCACAAACTTCAATCGTTCCACTTCCACTATTAAAAGGGACGCCATCCATACATCACCTTCAAATGCGAGTCACTGAGATCGACCTGGTTTAACTTTCAACACGCGTTCAATGGTCATGTTTTGTATGCAGTACCCAAAAACGGTTGTAGAAACTTACATACCAACATGTGAAGGTATCCACGTAGCTTGAATGCAGCTTCACATGCATTTGATGCCCGTCCTACACAGTTAAAGGCAACACAAGATGCAGATCAATGCTGAAGTTTAATAAGTTACTTTCAAAACATCTGACCTGTCATCTCCTCACAAGTGCTAAAAAATGATTTTAATGAATGAGGTTCTAATGTGCTTGACTGCAGGCCACGTGCACAAACAGGACGATTAGTTAATTTTATTATGAGAAAAGCCTCTCCTTCATAGTGGAACAAAGGATTTGAGTCTTCTGGCACAGAAATTGTTTATGGATTCTTAACACTGAAGATCTCATCAGTGACAATCGCTTTTCCATGATATTATTACTTTATCCAATGGGAAGTCCCCAGTGTCCATAGGCAAGCAGGTTTGTAGCAGAGTTATGTGGGGAAGATTGACTTCACTTTGAATTGTAGGAGGTAAAACGCTGGTTCAGGGGGTTCTCTGGTGATTTGGCCCACTCCTTCTTCAGCTGTTGCTTCAGCTGCGACAGCCTCATGTTGGGATTTTCCTGTTTTAGACGTGGCATGTTTTCTTCCTCGTAGGCTGCAAATGCTGATTTCATCCTGCGCTCTGGATGGCGGTCAAGATCCTCAGGCCCCGTGCTGAGAAAAAAAAACAAAAGAAAGACCAGTTCTGTAATTATAAATGAATGCCAAATCCAAAGGAGGATTGTTCATGTGACTGGTACCTGAGCACAGCAATGGCATCCTCTATTGATCTGGCTTCAACAGTTCCTTCCTCAGGGACAATTCTGTTAATGTTCTCTTCCAATGGAGTTTCCAAGTGGCTTTTTTCTGTGGAAGAAAATATTTTATTTAATTTAAAACAGTAAACAATGTCAAAGAAGGAAGAAAGTCACAGTTTGAATATACCAGACATTCCCTGACAGATTTTCAGTCTCAAGTGTCTTTTAAACCACAGGATGTTTTTAAAATACAGACTCTACTTAAGTGTCTGGACTCTGTCAGGAGCTGGATGAGTGACAACTTTCTTCAACTAAATGAATCTAAAACTGAAGTCCTCGTCTGCGCTCCGGACAAATGCCTGCCTCAGATAGTCGAGAGCCTTGGTCCGCTCGCATCTTTTATTAAACCCTCTGTGAGGAACCTTGGTGTTCTTTTAGATCCTATATTATCTCTCGACTGTCATATTAACTCACTTGTTCGCTCCTGTTTTTATCATTTGAAGAATATTGCTAAACTGAGTCCTATTCTGTCACGCTCAGTAATGGAGATGCTCATCCATGCTTTTATTTCAACACGTCTCGACTATTGCAACTCCATTTTCACATGTTTAGATGAAAAATCTCTGGCACGGCTTCAAGTTGTCCAGAACGCTGCTGCTAGGCTCTTAACAAAATTCTCTAAGTATTCACATGTCCCCCCCTTGCTGAACCAGCTTCATTGGCTCCCCATCCGTTACCGAGTGCATTTTAAAATCCTGGTACTAACATACAGAGCTTTGAAAAACCAAGCACCGGTCTACATAACAAACCTACTACAGCCTTACACTCCAAACAGGTCCCTGAGATCTGGTGACCAGGGTCTGCTGGTTATTCCAAGAACTCGGTTGAAAACAAAAGGTGACAGAGCCTTCGCAGCAGTCGCTCCATCTCTCTGGAATTCCCTCCCCCTTAGCCTTACATCTGTGGACTCAATACTTTCTTTTAAAAAGCAGCTAAAAACGTATCTTTTTAAAATGGCGTTCTCTTTACTTTGTCTTATTTCTATATGTGTATTATATTGTGTATTTCCTGCCTTTATTTTTACTGTAAAGCACTTTGTGATTATATATCTTGAAAGGTGCTATACAAATAAAGCTTATTATTATTAAACTAAGGCCGAATTCAAAATGCTCTCCTTCCCCTCTGGCTCCTCCCCATCACTCCAATTGTCGGGGAATTTGAAGCTTTAGTTATGTCCAAAAGTGTTTTTTTTTTTTTTTTATGACTGGCTATCACTCCCCTGGAAAGATGATCCACAACAAGCTGAAGCACCGAGGAGAAACGCTTCTCTTCACGTGAGTGAAACCGATGTCAGTTACCGGGATTTTCCAAGCGCTGACATAGATAGCCTGCGACTATTGATGATGTCATCGAACAGTAGCAACGCCTGAATTTTGAAGACACTTTTTTTCCCCATATCTCTTCCTTTGGAGGGATAAATGTAGGGATAGGGAGAAGCCATAGCAGTAGGAAAGCTATTTGGATTTGGCCTAAAAATCGGAACCTTACCTCTGGACTTAATCGGCTCTTGCGGCTCCCGCTCGTTCTGAAGCGTCTCCTCAATTTGGGCACGTGTCACTTTTCCACCAGATCCATTCTCTTTCTGAGATTTGCCTTTGATTTTAGAGCTCTCCTCCTCTAGTAGTCGCTGGTTTTCCTTTTTCCTCTCGAGAAGTTCCAGCCTCCTTTTCTCTTTGTCATCCTGCAGCCACAATAAATGGTTCCGAAATTGTGCCAGAAATCCCGTCATCTTTAAGTGCTACAGCTACACCAAAACAATACATTTTACTGTACAAAAACATGGAATACTATTCTTAAAAGTTGTACAATTTAGAAGGTTAAAAAATGTGAATTTATATTAAAAAGAACATTTTCTTAAAATGTAATGACTTGATCTCTATATCATGTTGAATTTTTTGAAAATGTTTATTTACATTACATTTGCAATACTTTTCTTTTTCAAAACTGCAGCTTGTTAAAATCCAAGTATTTCCTTTTTGTAGAAAAATGTTAAAAAATTAACATGCATACAAACATATAGCCACATTTTTGTTGACATTCCTATAAAAACAGAAATATAATAACACATAAGCACAGAATTCTCCCACACATCTAAATTCCTTCAAAGACATGGCAGCTGTCATTCATTATAAGTATATATATTATATATTTGATAACCTCCAAAACTTGTGTTCTAATGGAACCATAAGAATCTTGTTGGCACGGTCCCACGTGTAAACCTGGCTCTTGGTCGTAAAGGCGGCTCACCTTTCTCTGTTCTTTTTTGAGAACATGTTTGTCAGTTTCCTGCCAAAGGGCATCGTCCTCTTCCTTCTTCTTGCGGGCATCTGCAACCGCCTTGGCCTCAGCCTTGCGGGCTCTGGCTGTAACCGCCTTAGAATTTTCTCCTTGGAACTTCTTTGGCATCTTACCTGCTGCTAAATAGCTGACAGAGAAGATGATGCACATAGGGACAGTTTGAAACTAACACAACATCCTCCTTTTCAACAATGTGAACTTGTTTTCATAAACTTGTAGTCATTGTGTAATATGTTTAATGCCCTATTCTATGACAGAAGGGAGTTTAATACCAATTGGTGAAGGTAATATAACCTTACAGCCAACAGCAAAGCTAGTAATAGTATGAAAGTAATCTGTAACACATTGTAGAGTACATTTATAAGAAAAGAAAAAAATCTGTACCGACTAAAATAACTAGTATATGTAGAAATTAAATCTACAACTACGGAGATGATAAAATAGAAAGTAACTCCTACTCCATGTCTTTAGGAGTGCTAATCAGAAGCTAACTAGCACTGTTTAGCTTCTATGATCATCATGGCTAGCTAAACAACACTGGCTTGTTTAAGGAGTAAATCCTTCCATTTGCAGGTTAACGTGATAGAAATAATACACAAATACAGACACTGTCACATACCAGAAAGAGAGGAAAAGCAACTCGTGAGTTTGCGAATGTTTTGTTTCGAAGAGGCATCCGCCACCTCCTCCCTGCGATCGTCGCGCACGATGATGACGTCACGGAGTTAGTTTGGTTTTAGTGGACATTTTAGGCAATCTATTCTTTTATTGTATTGTTATCAATGTTTTTACTGTATTCTACAAATGTTCAATAAAACTTTTGTTTCTAAAGTACGTCCTGACAACAACAATAACAAAAAAACATATTCTGCAATCGATTTGATCCTGCAAAAACCGTATATTCAAGATAATTTGAACCCACTAAAATCTTTTTGGCAAATTTTGTTACGAAGAAATGTACGGTTCCCTTTTCTGATCTTTAAAAACGTGTATTGTTTGGATTCCATCAACAGAAGGAGTAAAAGTTTTAATCAATTTTTTTTTCACTCTATGCTAATTTTTACATGTATAAATGAACATTTTCCAACGAAATCCCAATTTTTTTTATAAATATATTTTTGCTAGAAAAAATATGCTAAATTACTTTTTCAAAAACCTTTAAAATGTCCTTTATTCCCCAAAATAAAATTGTTTGAAAAAAAAAAATGTAATGTTTTGTCAAACCTTGTTTTACATACCCATTCTATACTTTTATTTATTCTTACTCCTGGCATTGCATTTTATTTTCATTCCTTATTTAAAAGTGTGCATTAATGTACAGTGTATATTGATACCTTTGGACTTAACCTGACATTTACAATAAGTATCTGAAAATTTCGCTATTTTCTGTCAGCTGATATATTTTCTTATTTACATGCTCTTTGTTAATATTGTTCTGCACAGAAAACAAGAGCAATGTTCATTAATTTGTTATAGACGCACTAATTCATGTTTTGTAATTGCGTTTATACTTCCTGGTTATAAAGTTGTTAAAAAAACTGTTTTGATGCTAACTCAAAGCGTTTTTGAAATATTAAAAATTAGGTCTTTCTGTCTGTCTAAGACTTATTTATTTTATTACCCTTGTAGTGGGCACAAAAACAAAAAAATAGACAATGTCTATAATAAGTACAACAAGTAATTAGATAAAGGCTTTTTATTTTCCATCATAAAAGGAAACATCAACCATTTCTTTTTAATATTTTTTTTATTAAAAGGCTTTAAAATAATGTAATTACAAACAGACAACAAAACAACTATGCAGTTAGGCATCTTATCTTGATAGTTCACATAGTCAAAAACAAGAGCTACACCATAGAGTGAAGAGAAAAGAGTCTCAAATCCGTTGAGACTATTTTCACTCATATATGCTGTTAAGAACAATATTTGTACATTTGAGATAAGCTGATATGGTTCAACTTAAAATACAAGTTAGAAACAGACAAGTTATAGAATTTGGTTAGCTCTTTTCTCAAAAGTCATTATCACTGTCATCCAGCAGAGCAGGTCTTATTGCTCCAACTGAAGGACGGTTGTTTCTAGACATGGGACCTTCGAAACTATCATCCTCCAAATCCTTGCTCTCCTCCTCTCTTTCCTCATCTTCCTCATCATCGTCGTCGTCCACATCAATTTCACTGTCATCAGTCTAGATTAACAGGGAGAAAGTCATGAGCAATAGTCTGTTCCGAACAGTCAAATCTAACAGGAGAAACTCGATGGGTAGAATCACATGGGAATCTATGGTTTGTTTTTTCAGCTAAACACATAACCAGGTAAAATGTTTCCACTACTTTAGACAGGACACGCTAGTAAAAAATGCCTTTTAGCACAAGAACGGAAAACTCAAGTAATTTAAAGGAAAAATCCACCTTTAGCTCAAAAGTGAGAAGAGTTGGTGCAGCTCGATCTGATGATACTCTGATGTTTTATGGAAAAACATGCGACAGCACCTTTCCTCTTATTCAAGCTCTTCTCTGCAAAGTTTGCATGTTAAATGAATATTACTGACATTTTTAACTTGTGTAACTAGTATGAATATTTCCCAACATTTACTTTGAGAATTGATTTTTCCTTCAAATACACAAGGAGCTGGAAAAAAACATGAAGTGGACGTTTGTCTTGCACAAACCTTTCCTTTCGGGTGTTTTTTGAACTGAGGCACGGATGTTTTGGACACTGGTAAAAATACCTTATGAGATATGAGTGAACATTAATGAAAAAAAGACTATGTGGTGAGGTCAGCAGAAAACACAGGATAAGTGGACATCAGGTAAAGTTGAATGCCATCAAAAGTTACAAAAGGCGAGAGATCCTTTGAATGTTGGAAGTGTCAGCACATGGAATGAATATGAAGGAAGCAATGTGAGTAAGAACATTACTAACCTCATCACTGTCACCACCCTGCATGTTACCAATAAAAAGTCCTCCTCTCCCTTGTTAGAAAAAAAAAAAACATTTTTGAGAACCAGAGTTTCATAGATTTTCTGCAAAAAAATTTTTTTTTTCGCACTTTTATTTAGCTTTGATTTAGGATCAAATAACTTTAAGGCTATGTCCGAATTCCCTCACTACTCCATAGCACCAATATAGTGTGGGACTATATAATGCCCTGGATTTTAAAAACAGTTTGGACATCATGCTCATGTGTTTCTTTTAAACAGCAAATGTGACATCATTACAAAATCTTTACAAAAACTACTTATGAATCCACTGGGTTCTGCTAATAAAGACTTGAATGGTTTATAAAAAATAAATTTGAATATGTTTTTTCACATAAAAAAAAACATTCAAATGCAATGCATTGTGGTCTATATTTTCCAATATAGTGAGCAGTAATGCACACTAGTTTTTTGCAGAGACTTCCAAAGGGCACTGAATTTTGGAATTGTATTCAAACAGCTCTACAATATTTAGTGCAATAAATATTGAGTAGTGAAGGAATTCAGACCCAACTTAAAAATGAACTTTTAATGGTATAGATCGTCCAAACAATCTCTAAACACACATTCAATGTAAAGCACAGAGGAACACTTACATCTTAGTAATCTTAGTTTTCATAAAGTTTTTTTCTGCAATTGAAAGGCTCCACTACTCCTGTTTCACAGCTCAATTACGGGTCATTTACCGTAGTCCTTGTATGTCTTCTGAAGGTCTGTGCAGGATTTCTGCTAGTTCTTTCTCTCAAAGGTTAAAACTATACAATATAAGGCTATAAATGACTAAACTGACCACCAGTGCGAATGGCTTTGTTATTAACCGACAACCTGTACTCTTCTGGTGGTTGGGGTGTTTACTTTTTGCACTGTAGGAGCTGGGATGGGGTACAGTCTCTGAGACATTAGCAGTTCAACCAAGTTTTAGAATCCAAGTTTTCCTTTGAGAAAACCTAAATGAAACATTCACCTTTTCCCCTTTTTTAAAGGTTGGCTTTACTATGTACAAGTTGAGAGATTGTGTTCTTCTTCGAGCTGTCTGCTTACCAGTCATTAGGCCGTTTCTCATGGGCCGCGGCTTTGAAGGCCGAGATTCTTCGAGGTCGCTGTCTGAACCTTCATCCTCAATGACGCCCAAGTCGGAGTCTTCATTTGTCACTTCAGAAGAAATAATCAAGAAACTGCTTTGAGCTCAAGATATTTGGGAAATGAGACTTTGCTTAAAGTGTGTTTTTGATCTCACAGGAGCCCCTCATCAGGTCAAGTTTCTCCTCTCTCAGTTTGTGCTGCATTATCCTCAGAGTGTTTTCAGCTTCCTACAGACCATGAAATGAAATGAAATGTGAAAGCACTTTTAATTATTTTATGCAGAAAAAAACAGATCCTTCTGCACTCAAAGAACAGTTTTTCTTAAGTCTGTTACCCTGCAGTCATTTGCCACCAGTGTTGTCATTTTGCTTTTATTATTTTTGTCTTTAAAAGTGAAGGAAGTAAAAAAAATATATTCTGGTTTTATAGCATTAAAGAGAGAGTGTCACATTGGACTGAGGCAAAAATATTTTAAATGTTTATTATTAATCAAAAACTCAATTTAAAAGAAAACTAATGAGAACCCCTCAGTGCTTCTATATCCGTACCTCAAACCTTTCCTTTTCTAGTCTGTGGTGTTCCTCCAGCTGAGACTCCAGAAAGCTGAGGTTTCGGAATTTCTTCTCGTAAAGGTCATATTGCTTCTTCAGGTCCTCTTCTATCTTCTCATATTCATCCATGAATGCTGGCCTGAAGGAGAAAAGGAAGAACAATTATTCTTCTATAAAACAGGTTGCATTTGGTAAATAAAAGAATCTTTCATTTCTTTTCTAGTATCTGTGCTCTTCATCCCAACGCAGACCTGACACTCTGCAGGGTCTGGAGCCTCTTTTGATGCCTCTCCAGATCCTGTTTCTTCCTTTCTATCTTGGCATCTAAACTGGCTTCATCAGAGACAACATTGTTCAACATGTCTTTTGTTTTATCCACATTTTCCTAGAAAACAGAAGAAGAAAAAGCTGAAAAGTGAACACAGCTGATGAAATGGTTTTGTGTTAAATAGTGTAATCGGACGAGGAAAAAGAAAATTAGTTTCAGAAAATGAATGGAAAATACGTCCACCGACCAGCACTTCCTTGACGGCAGCTTTCAGGGCCTTTTCGGTTTCATTTATGTCGAGGGGTCGCGCGATGGCGACAGTTCTCCTTTCCTGTGTGAAAGACGCACAAATGACCTTAATCGTTACTGGTGTTGATATATTTGTCTGAAAAAAGGATCACAACTGTTTTTGAAAGCTGTTTATGAAAACAAAGACACATCATGCCATCATCAAATAAGTGTGTTACATGGCTACTTTAAGTAACATAGGCAAGAATAACAGACAAGTGAATGATATTGGAAAACATATATTGTGCTTTTCTCACCCTTAAGTCCACCTCTTTTCCTAGTAAATCATACAGAGCAGCTCCCGTGGTTGTGACCTCAGATGCCAGCTGACGTGCTGCTTTGAGATCTGAAATCTAAAGCAAAATCCAAATGAGATTCTATGAGTAACAGAAAGAGGACAAAATGTAAACACTGCCTGCCACAAAAAAAAAAAAAAAAAAAAATCTATGACACCCAAAAATGATTCTGACAGACATAAGAAACCAAATGTAGGTCCCTTTCACATCACTGCATCAACTCAAACCAAAATTGAAACCAAGAACATGGATTCTAGGTTTAATTTCTGAAGTATTTATTAAGTTAGTGTTACAGGGGCGGAGCTACAGGGGGCAGGGGGGCAGCCGCCCCCCAGCAAAAAGCTTTGACCCACGCTTGCTCTCCCCAAATCTTTCGTTGTCATTAGTGACAACAATTAAATACTTATCAACACAAGTTTCTTTAGGCATTGTTAAAGCAATTTTTAAATGAAATAAAAACAATAATATTAATAAACTTTTAGAAAGACGTATTTTTGATCCTTTCATTTGAATTGGCCTTGCACTGTGGTGATTTGCCAGCCTTCAAGTCTTCTGCCCATCTCCCACCACCCATATATTTTGTCCTAGCCCCGCCCCTGTAGTGTTAGGTCAAGAAACTTTCATCTTGTCCCATGACTTTCAAGGATCAATAAGGAGTTCTGAATCATATACATTTAAATTATTAGACACTAAAAATGTCCCGACACCAGAAATGTGTGTGGATTTCAACAGAACATCTTCTCACATTACTAAATGATCCAAACCTAATCCACGGTGGGTTTAAACTGCACACTTATATGATAATTGTGGTTTCTAACGAGGAAGTAAAACAAATGCAGTTTTAAATGAAAAAAAAATGCACTTCACCCGTGAGCCAATGTCTGATCTGAACTTGTTGTCTTCCTCTGCTCTGTCTTCCAGTGCCATCTCCTTCGTTTTCATTGCACTGTGGAGAACTGAGGAGATCTTCAGCATTTCCTTGACTGCATAGCCATCTGCCTGATAGAGGCGCTTGGTGTTAAGCTTGATGTGAGCCTTTGCAGCCTACAACACAATGAAAGGATGGATTGCAGCAGCCATAAAGAGCGGGGAATCCAGTTTTCAGCCTAGATTGGGAGAAATGGTGTTACCATAAACTGAGCTACAGCCTTTATAAAGAAAATCCTGTCTGCTTCTGTGTCCACGTCTGTGGGGATTTCATTGTGAGGTTCATATCTGATGAGAGAAAGGAAGAGAACAAGAAAATAAAAGAAACTAAATCAATCCAAAGACACTAAAGTGCCAATTAAGTCCACTCATGATAGTTGAGAGGCAGGTTAAGCGTTTGAAAGTGTATTTCAACCTGGTTCAGATCCATTCTGAAGGTTCATGCTTACCTCTTCACGAGCCAAATCAGGATTTCGGCCACCAGAGGAAAGTTAGGCGTTCTGAAATTCTCCATCGATATCCGGCGGGGGTAGCCTAAAGCTGTCAGCGTCTCGATGAAATCTGTCAGACATTATGAATCAACTTCACTTATAGTTCAGAGACGGTAGTTATATATATATATATATTAAATGTTAAGATGACACAAAGCAAAGCTTACTTTTTAAGTCTCTGAAGGACATTTTGGGTGAAAAATAAAATAAAAGATCCGTGTCCTTTTGCGTTTTGTACCTACAAATAACATATTAAAAAAAACAATCAACAAGCAAAATTTTAATAGAATAATATCAAGGACTGAAATTTCACTACAATATTAAAGTGCAGCCGTGCGTAGTGTTAGACACTGTGTTTTTGTTTCGATTACAATACAATCATATGTGTAAACCAAACATCGATCTATCATCTGCTAGCTAGCGATGCTAGCATAACTGTGATTCCGCAGTCTGAGCGTCAGCTAAAAGCTAACCATCAACAATCAGTGGCTACCTGTAAGTAAACCTGCAATCTTACCTTTCAAATGTCCAGTTAGATAAATTTGAACAGAGTTACGGCGAACCGTTCTCCTCAACTTGGCCGTCTCTGCCTCTAAAATCGTCTCTATGGAAACAAAATTTGGTCTACGGAAAGCTAAAGGGAACAAAATACCGGTTAAGCGATATTGTAGGGCAAAGCTGAGGATGTTGGTTTCGCTCATAAAACTTTGAGAAATCGTCACAACTGATGCCAAACAGAGAATATTTTAAAAATAACTATTGTTTTCTGGTGGTCCCACGTATTGAAAAAAAGTGCTATTTTTCTAATATTTAGTGCAGAGCTCATATTTTGCCTTCAGCAATTGGATTGCAGGGTCAAAGTGAGAAGACGACACAGACTACTAAACTAGACTACTACTAAAGCCTAGTGATTACTGCTCATAATTAGTGACAAACTCCACGCAGAAAGATGCTCAGATTCAGCAAACTGATTCCATATCCCCACATTCCGGGATGTCCAAAAAGATCAGTGAAGTTAACACTTTCGGGCACTTTGGGGCCAACTATGAATTTTTTATTTATTTATTTTTTAAATCATGAAAATAGGTTTATACTCCCATTTCCCTATTTTTAAATGGCTTTATGGGCAAATAAATTGTTAATAACACAAGGGAACCAAATTGTTGTTCTTTATGTTTGCTAACAATGAAAGAAAGAACAAAAACTGATATTTAAAAAATATTTTGGTCTTGGGTGAAATTCTTCTGAACTTTCCATTCATTCACCAACTTACTCACTCACTCCGCCCAGAGAAAGGTCAGCAACCTGCTCTGGCTGTAGTCAGGTTAAATGGTGGCAGCTCTGCGACCCCAAAAGGAATGCAGCAGGTTAACAAAATGGATGGATGGATGGATTAATTGAGGTTTTTAGTAACTAAACACAAGACAATAGATTAAGAAAACACTACAAGGATAGTGCAATATGCACATCAACAATCAACGTTTACACTGCAGAGTTTTACATTATCTGTACAAAGAACAGAGGAAAATAAGGGCAGTTCCTGTCGAGTCTTTTGGTCTCCTCCAGCTCTGACTCGATAGAACCATGTTTTCCAAATGACATGGAATCAACTCAATCACACATCTGCTTTGCTTTGCCTTTGTGTTTATTTAGGCAGGTAGCTCTCTGATATTAGATGAACATGATAGGTTGAAAAGCTTAAAAGACATAAATCAGAACTTCAATTCAATATTTCAAAACTTAACATGTCAAATACATCAAAATGCTCGTAAATTCAATTAACCAAATTCAACATTCAACACAATCCAAATAACCAATAACCAGCATTCAACATAAAATACATTCTTAATTCATTATCAGTCCATACCAGCTGTGTCTTTGGTTTGGCTTCTGGAGCTGGAGTGGAATCAGACCAAACGAAGATGTAGGTGTAAGTTTTCTTCAGTGATGAATGAGTTGAGTTAGGTGTCTGTTTGATGTTGACATGGGTATATCTGGCCCGGGTGGAGACATTTCCAACAGCTAAGATGTTCAACATGACAGTTCCTTTAAAATATTAAATGTTCTTTGTAGCCTTCTTATTTTGCATGCCTGTTATTGCTTTGTAATCTGATTTGAAGTCGAGGTGAAGTGAATCAGAATAGGGTTATGAATCGGATCATTCACACTAATGAACGTGGAATTTCCCCCCAAATAATACACAGTTAAATAACAAAGGTGACATTTTTGGATAAATAAAAAAAACGTTAAATTTATCCGCAGTTCAATAAACGCAAGGCAGGCGATATGGTTGATGGCCACAAGAGGGAGACACTTCCCCCTTTTTGGCGTCGGCGTGAGACTCTGGTCTGATTTCCTGACGCAGAGCATGATGGAGCAAACTGGCGAGCCCCCACACAACGACAGCCCGGCCGATAACGAGTCTTCCGCCCACGGGCTCCACAGTAAACGGCTAAAAGAGCTGGAAAATGCCGCTCTGCAGACGACTTTAATTACGCAGATGGAGACCGAATCTGGGGCGGACGCCGGGAGCTGGACGGAGCAGCACGCCGGGGAAGGTGAACAGTCGAACGGCCTGCCCTTGAACCACCAGCGGGCCGCTCTGAAGCCCAGCGCGGACGCCGAGATGGAGGAAGCGGAGCCGGAGACCGACGTGTCCAAGGAGCGGCTCGAGCAAGAAAGGACGCTGACGGACCACTTAAACAAACGGCTGCTCGCCTCGTTTCTGGAAAAGTTAAATGAGAGGGATCTGGCGCTCCCCAGTGTCCAGCGGCTGGACTGCGCCGTGGCCGACGAGGACTCAAACAGGGCCGCGGAGGAGTGGTGAAGGGTCGGGCGGAGGAACAGTAGCTGCAGGCAGCGACGTGGAGGAGGCGGCCGAGCCGTTCAGGAAGCACAAGCTAGCAGCCGAAGGACAGATCTGCTAATTGCCTCATTGATTTTGATCTTCAAAGAGTTTCTGACAACATTCTGTTTATTTCTGCTTAGTCAAACATCTGTGACTGGTTCAGAAAATTCAATAAATGATCTTTATGTGATCTGAAATGCTTTTGAAGTCATTCCATTCAGCAGCCATGATGAATGCAGTTCCAGGTCCACCAGCAGGTGTCAGTGTGGGACAGCTGAAGAACTTCCTCTTCAGGATGGGGCAAACATGAGTCATTTCTTTCTTTTTCCCAATAAAAACCGGAAAAAAAAACTGGTTGGATTTGTGTACATTCTGTCATACTCTTGGTTGATAAATAAACAAAAGTCAAAAATGCTGCCAGAGAGCTGTTGCGGAAAATAATTTATTCATCACTGTTGCAAAAGTTTGTCCCATGCCATCAGAGCAGGACAATTGTTACAAAAAAATCCTTAAGTCACTTGAAATAATACAAAACAAGTTAATGACTTTATGGTTTATAATCAGGTTAAAATAGGTTTCCTTCTAAAAATACTACCAATTTTTTATGTCAATGTATCTTGAGTGACTTCCTGGGTGTCGATTCACTTGAGCCATTTCTGTGCGCGTCTAAACCTGTTGTGGTTGTACAAAGTTTCCTACAGCTTCACATTTCCTGCTGCAAAAAAAAAGCTCTGAGTTGCTTGACTTTTAACATAAAAGTATACAACTGAAAAAAAAGAAAAAAAAAAACTACACCTCTTTAAGCATGACCTTCTTCATCATCCAGGAGGAGGTACAATGCAGGGACAAACAGAAACTTAGGTAACTTTTATATATTTTACTTCTTTAGATGTTAGATTTTTAAAGTGCATCGGAGGCTAAGGAAGAGTTTGTTTTTTATCTAAAAGGTTTAATCTGTGAAAAAAGCAGTGGCAGAAACCACTGATAATAAAAGCTCAGCTGCAGCACAAGGCAGAAGAAGGCCCAAATGTATCAAAATTAATACCATTTAGGTTTTTTTTTGGTGATATTCTTTAACTGCGCTCTGGCCACCGTCTGCTGGTTGTTTCCTTCACAGGACATTGTCTTTGTGCAGGTTTATAAGAGACACCACCTGTAGATTCTCTGAACCCCTGTGACTCTGCAAGAAAGAGCATAGTTTTGCTTTTCAAACAAACTTTTCCAGCACATGACCCAATTCAGTTCCAATCTCTGGAAAATTAATCAATCTTTCACAATCATCGAAAAATGTGCTTTTTCTTTACCTGGTTATTGTCCATTGGGCTGGAAGGTGCCTGCTCTGTTTCCCAGCATTCATTTTGTTGAAGGCAAGGGAAGGCTTTGGACATTGTTTCAGTCTTCTGACAAGAATAGAAAGCACACATATAGATATAACGCCTTTGCTCTTTGACGGTGTAACATCCGCACTGATAAATTACTAACCCTGCGCTCAGATGGGATCTTTTCTCTGTTTTTGTTCAGGTCCCACCACAGCAGACCTTCTTTAATTCGACTCCTCTTGGTTGGTCCTGTGTGAACACACAGAAAGCATCAGTTACTGTGGTTTTACAACATGAATAAAATAATGTGAGGCCACAAGCTTTAAGAGCAACACGATCATGTTCAATCACTTTATGCCATGTACAGGTGCTGCAGGTGTTTGGGCTGTCCGGCCTGTTTAGGTCGTAGACAGGTGCAGCCACATCTTAAGGGAAGTGGAGGTGTGTCTTAAAGTTCCCTTGTGGCTGGTGTGAGCACCTTAGGAGATGTCATCACAATGGAACGACTGTTGAGAGTTTGGTAAGTGAAGTATTTGTAGGGATAACGTGAGTTGCATGCACTTATAGCGTAGGGGTGATGCTGTCGTATGGTGTCCTTCTGCCACACTCTGGTCATAAGTAAGGTGGCGTCTTACTGACCGCATGCAAAAGCTACACGCACAGGATGTGCAGGTGATGTGTAAATAACCGTAGGATGCCTGCAGGACAGGGCTGGCCAACCCTGCTCCTCAAAAGCCCCAATCCTGCCTGGTTTCCAGCTCTCCATGACCAACTTTTCACTGATTAGCTGACTCAAGTGATTCCACATCCTGATTGACTGAACACACCTGCTTCAGGTCGTCAGATCAAGCAGTTCAGGAAGAGCTGGACATCGGGCAGGATGGCCACACAAACTACGTTTTGATTGTCGTATTTCCTCATTTTTAGCAGTCAGGGTGCAAGCACAGAGCGCACACTAATGTGAGCAGCACTAATGGACTCCTTGTGCAGTGCGCAGGTTTTGGGGACTTGACAAAATGTGAAATACGTACGAGGTGCCTTCGTCTCTCCTACTTCACCCCTACGTGTTGCATAAGTGCTAACTCCAACCCATCATCCGCAGCATGACCTTAGAAAAACCGTGCATTAACATTTTGGGTCTAAAAGCTCACAGAGTGATCTATGACCTTAAAATTTTGTGAAGGCCACACCCGCATGCCCCGTACACGTTTGCCCATTTTTGGCCTGTAGACAGCCCGTATTCACCTGTAAGGGCAGTTGTGACTAAGGCATTAGATATAGTTTGGCCTTGTGTGTAGTTTCAGTTTCTAAGTGAGACATTACAGTGACATTTAGCAAGATGTTTACTTTTTTTACCTGTTGCATAGCTTATTATTAAACCAACAATTATAACTGAACTGGTGGCCATGGCTCCAAAGTAGAGGTAAGATATGGAGTAGAAGTTCTTAATGCCCCTGGGTTTGTAAAAAAGAAAAAATAAACAACATGGTAAAGTTTTTATGACTACTTTTGAATTTTTTTAATGTACACTTTGGTTTGCTTCCAGATTTTATTAGAAAATTATCATCACTGACCCTTCCTCTTTGGGATGAAGTGCAGTGGAGATGGAGAGCTGGTCATGGTTGGCAATGCTGCTCAGGGTGATGTTACTGGGCTCACAGCTTCCAGAGAAGCTGGGAAGGACACCCATCATTTCCTCAGTTGGTGGGTGAAGAGTTGAACCCACAGCCAGCCACAATGAAACGCAGAACCCCACCGCTATCCCAGAGAACGCTCCCTGCAGGAATGATCAAGACTTGATCAGCAATCTTAGTCCCAATCTCTGACTAAATGTTCATTGGTGCAACAAGCTCCAGCCTGCTCTTTGCATAAAAAACAACGCTGACTGTCTGTTCTCTTCATAAGGTTGCCTTTATTGAATCTAATTCAGCATCTTTGTAAGAATGTGTTAAATATTTAAAACACAGAAAAGCTATATCAAGAAGAACCTCCACAAATATGTGACAAAGAATAGCATTTAAAAAATGAAATGAATCAGACCATATTTGAGTTCTCTGGATACATAAATGCTGCTTTTGTGAAGTCAAAGAAAGAAGATGCCTTTTAAAGTAAATGCACAGCTTCTTCAGAAAACAAGGTGGTGGAAGTAAAACAAAAGGCTGATCTCATCAGTCTAAATGAAAAATAAAATAACTGAAACTGTCATTTAAAAACAGTTTTTATTACTAATAAAACAATACTTGGTCATTCTTGATTTGCATGTTTTCATTTATTTGAATCTATTCTTGCCCCCCTCCAACATAGGGGACCCTAAAAATTTGTCAGGGGAATGAAGAGAAAATCTAAATAGAAACTTAGTTTGTTTGTTACTTTAGTAATGTGCTTTTTACCTGACAGTAAAATACTAGTAATTATACAAAATGTTCCCACCAGCTTGTTGGAAGCCGGGACAAACATTCCCAGGATGAATACACCCAGGACTGGACCACTGACTACACCCATGACAGTAAAGGAGCCCTGAAAAGAGAGAAAACAAACCGTGCTTTATGCAGTCAATTATATATATGCTAACATGAAAACATGCTGTGATGTAATTTAGTTTAGACTGATTATCATATGTGCAAAAACCAAGACAGAAGCATGGCTGTTTTTAAATAGTAAATTTCACACTTCAATTATTCAAACTTTAGCATCATTTTGCATTTGTTTAAAGTTTATTTTGTACATTTTAATGAGTGAAAATATCTAGTCCATGGCTTGTACAGTTTTCTCTTCAATTACACCAACTTCCAAATATATATATATATATATATATATATATATATATATATATATATATATATATATATATATATATATATATATATATATATATATATATATATATATATATATATATATATATATATTTTACATGTTCCTCTTATCAGAACACTATCCAGGAAGTACCCCACCTTCGATTGACATTGCTGTGATAGGCTCCAGCAACCTTGTGAAAGGGATTAGGGGTTTTAGAAAACAGATGGACTCTCATGAGATATCATACCTGCAGAACCCCCCAGTCCAAAAAAGAACAGAGAGACGCTACGGTGATGCAGCCAGCTCCATACAGTAATGCTAAGACAAAAATAGAATGATTGAGTTTTAAGTATAAGACCATTAGAGGGGATGGACATCACAACAGTGGGATTTGAAAAAGATGCCACAAACCCAATGAAATTGATTAGGCTTTATCAAATACAAAGTTCCCTTGGATTTTATAGTTCATTTTTGTTTTCAACAAGAATTCTGATCTTTGGGCACTAGAGCATAGAATTTAGTCCCAACACCACTTAGAAACCGTTTAAAATTGGCATCTATTTTACTAGTAAAATGCTTTTCAATATGGGGCCAGGTTGTCTTTATAGAAAAACAGTAAAGCGAGTTGAAACTTCAATATTAAATGTGAATCAACCTACACAGTCCTTTGGAAATAAGAACAAGTTTCCTCTGTGAGGTTTGGAGCAGATGCGGATGCAGCAGGTCCTCCATGGTCACTGCAGCCATGGCGTTTATGCTTGTGGAAGCTGTGCTGTGGGGAAGCAGACTCTGTCACCAATGGTTGGAGCAGCTGGAACTTGTGACACACAATTACACAAACGGATTCCTGTGTTGTACTCATTCATCTTCTGAGATGCTCTGAGTCCCCCAGACCTGGGGGATCACCAATGGGGGACCTTTCTGTGTGGAGTTTGCACGTTCTCCCCATGCATGCTTGAGTTTTCTGGACTCCAGCTTCCTCCCACCGTCCAAAAACATGCTTCATAGTGTAATGGGAGGTACCTGAGGGTGTCGCTGTACCCATGGTGCAGAGGGTATAAAAGTAAGTTGATGTGTGGTTGCCATGGTGCTGGTTCCCTGCGAGGGAACCGGTTTGCTCACGGAGCTGCTTTAATTGGCTTGAGCCTAGAGTGGGGTAAGACTGTTTTTATCCTTACCTGCGGCTGATGTTTTAAGCAGTGGTTGATGTTTTTACTTTTATATTATGACAGTATCACGGCAGAGGTAGATCCTGTTTTACCGGGGGCTTTATGGACTGGGCGTGAGGTTTTGCGACGCACCAGATATATATGCTCTTATCTATGACAGCAGAGGTATATTTTAAACAATGGTTAAAGCATTTTTATCAGAAATGTTTTAATATGGTGTGTCTTCTGTTTTTAGTGTTGGAGTACTGCACCATGGGGGGTATTCCAAAAAGGAGGTTATGCTAGCTCTCACAGTAAGTTGGAGTCTATAACCTCAGCTTTCGGTTCCAAAAACAGAGGTATAGCAACATACTAACTCATGCTCTGAACATAACCTGGTCTGCAGCAGGTTTAGTTGAAGGTTAGTTCGTTTTCAGAGAGGTGAAGCAGCATGACGTGTCCATTTGAAGATGATTTAGTGGATGAAGGAGCTCAGATAATACTTTTTCCACCGTATGGATGCTTAAAGATAAACTTTTTTACTTTGATTTAGCTTAATTATTTGCTTCAGTTAAGATAAATCAGTTTTTTAGTTAAGTCTGCTTAAAAATAACATGTAGTTATCAGACAGTTATTTTACTTTCATTAAAATTAATTCAACTAAGTAGGTGTAACTTTGGTGCTGCTGTTAGATCGCCACCGCAAGGGATTGTGGGATACCATTCCCTTTGCTTGTCTGGACGGATTTGGGTACAAGTGTAGGTTTTTGTCTAAATATGTTTAGTTGTAGCTGTTTGATTGTGTTATCATTTATTTTAATTTTAGGAAAAAAAAGTAAATCTGCAGCCTCTAACTTAGACAAATGAGAGTTCAAGAAGTACATTAAATTAAGATGGAAAAACATTTAATTGAATTGGAGTAATATGACATTTAGTTAGATAAATATGTAAATTTGAGTTGTATAAACAACTATTGAGATGGATAGACAAGGTTGAATAAATTTAACTAAATTACTTGTTACCAAATGAATAAATTCATTTAAGTTTTATAAGTTGTATATACACATCACAATGTAATTGGAAATAAGATCAGAAACTTGTGCGTTTACTTTACGTTCTTTTTCTCCAAGCAGAAACTCTTTCTTTTGCTGATGCAACCATATTACTTTATTGATGGCCGTATAATCTTCATACGCCGTCATTAAAATCTCCGACTCCGTCTCACTGAAGTATAGTGCTCTCTTTTTTTTCTCCATGCGTTTCCATGGTGACTCTGTAATCGGCGATCCATTGAGAATGTCTTTATGTACTTGACGTGCACGTGCATTAACCCAGGGTTACCAAGTCAAGCGTAATTACACTAACTCATATCCGGTCTTTTGGAACCGACATACCCAGAGTAAGCAAGTTCACGTGGATTTCAGCCAGAGTTCAGGGTTAAAGTCAGGGTAGTTTAAACATTCTTCCTGGAATGCCGCCCTGCTGTCCTGTTTAAGTTTATGTTTTTGTGTTTTGTTTGTCCACTCCTCACGGGGTTCTCTCAGCATGATTGATTAATCAAGTGCAGGAACAGACTACTTCTCTTCTATTTAGTTTATAATTGTTGTTGAAGTCACTTCCCTCATTTCACACTCCTGGTCGATATTTCTATGTTGGTGCTTCATCCGACTGAGTTTGCTGTGCCTCACTGTTATTTTGCATGTTTGGATTTTTTTACTGGTGTGCATTGATTGTGATTTTTGCTTTTTCTGCACGTATCAGGCTGTTAAACTGCAAATGATGGTGCCTCTTAATAAAACTTTTAACCTGCTTCACGGCAATCATCCTTTTTTGCTCGGTGCAACAACAGGTTAATCGATTACTCTAAATTGTCTCTAGGTGTCAATGTGAGTGTTTGTGGCCCTGCGACAGACTGGCGACCTGTCCAGGATGTCCCCTGCCCTCGCCCTCGCCCTCGAGTGGCCGGGAGAGGCTCCAGCAGCCCCGTGACCCCGAAAGGAACAAAAACGGGTTTAGAAGATGAATGAATGAATGATAAAACTAATTTTTCACAACACAGAGTACAGAATCTTTCCTTATAAAAGCTTAACATACCTCAGAGTCCCGCTGTATGCACAGGCAAGGAAAAGACCTGGAAATCCTGGATGATTTTGAAATATCTCCAGGACAAAGTATGGCATGTACTTCATCATTTACATGACAAGAGAAAAACAAAAACAAGTTTAATTTCATGTAGAACTTAAACTTAACATAACAGTATTTTCATTTAAAATAATAGACTAAAAAAATGAAAGTGAAGCAGTGGTAATAAGAACATTTTTGTAACATCTATATTAAAAAAAAAAGCTATTCTGGCAATTTTCTTGCATCAGTGTTCAGAGTGAGAGTCGTGTTTTTTTTCTTTTCAACAGATTAATGTGATTACCAGATCAGGAGCTGAAATCTTCCCAGATTTCAGTGGGTCACAGTTGTTATAGTAAGCAAACATGACAATGCCGCAGGTCGCTGCGCTGCTCACTATGAAACACAAACCAACCTGGTTCACAAGCAGGGCCCTGCAATCAAAACCAGACGTTACTGCAGAGTCACATTTGTTTTCATCCCTCCTGCTGAGAACAGGAAACCAACAGATCTGTGAGGAATCTTCCATCGTCTCAAACATAACCAGGAGGCTGACGTGAAATCAAACACTTTTTATGTCTTAAATGATTGTTGTGGGCAGAACTTTTAATTATTGCCACATATATTTTTGGCAAGTTGTTAATCTCAGGTGTGCTAAGTGATAGTTGTGTGGAAGTTGTGCAAACTAAGTAGTAAAAAAGCAACAGAAAAATGCTGAACTGTTTAAAAGCAGAATGTAGAACGTATCTGTGCCAGCAAGTGAAATTACAGTTTGCAAAAGCACCTCAGCAAGGGCTGCATGGAGGTTTAGTGGTTAGCACTCTGGTCTCACAGTGAGAAGGCCCTGGTGCAAATCCTGGCTGGGACCTTTCTGTGTGGACTTTGCATGTTGTGCTTATGCATGTGTAGGTTTTCTCCGACTTCCTCCCACAGTCCAGAAACATGCTTCATCAGTAGATTCATGGTTCTCCAATGCCTTCAGATGTGCATGTGAGTGATTTTGTGGCATTGCGAAAAACTGGCAACCTGTCCAGAGTGTACCCTGCCTTTGCCCAACAGTAGCTGGGAAAGGCTCTAGCGATCCCACAACCCCAAAAGGGATTCAGCAGGTTCAGAATATAGACGGATGGATGAATGCACCTCAACCCAGCCAGAAAAGACACAAGAAATTGAACATTCAAAATGTAAAATGAATCCGCAATAAAGAAAAAAGGTCGATACATGACAGAACAGTTCAAAGCCAGTAAAGGGAGGCTGTATCATGGTTTGGGTTTCTTTGTATTGGTTTTTGCTTTCTATCTTGTTTTGTCATGTTTTAGTTCTGTTTCCTGTCTTATTTTGAAAGGTTTCCTGTTTTGTCATGTTCTTGAGTTTTACTTCCTTGGTCCCAATCTGCCCTGATCATGTTCACCTGTGTCTTGTCAGTCCTGTCTGTATTTAAGTCTTGTCTCTGCCTTCCTTTTGTGCTGGTCCATTAAGGTCTCTTCCATGTACGTCTTCTGCCCTGTTTATCATGCTATGCCCACAGAGAGTTTTAGTTTTTGTTTCCCTGCTTAGTAGCGCTTTTTGTTAAGTTAATAAATCCCTTGGCCAGGAACTGTGTGCTCCCGTCTCTGCACTTTGGGTCCTTCACGCTCACCAGCCCGCCCCACCTGACAGGCTGGACCGGTGTGATACGGTTTTTTGTAGGGCAGGGCCATTTATTGATTAATTCAAAATTGTTGCTTAAGACGATTTGCTTTTGGGAACATCAAGATTTTATTTTCCTGCTCTCTGCTTTCCTGCGCTTCCGTCGTTCAGAGTAAGTCATTCCGTTCTTGCAAAGCGGAGATGTGAAAACATCAGCAAGCAAAGAGGAGCTACTTCTGCAAGGCTAAGAAAAAAAAAAAAATGCATGTTCCGCGTGATGCGCCCCTGACCCCCGTAACTTCTGCTAATTGCCTCTGTCATGTTTTGGCTGCTGAAGCGGTGGAACACGTGACGATTTTTACCCGGTTCCAGACAGAACTGAAAGATAAACCTGTTGGCGCTCACAGCAGCAACAGAACATTTACTATAATTTGTTGATTTGGAGACAGCGTTGCCTTTAAACATTAATGCTACGATGCTTGGCTAACAATTTATTCCATGTGTCGCCTACATGTAATCACCACTGGTTTAAAGTCAGACTATATTTTCACAGACTTTAAGATGTGGCGGATAAATGCAACAATATTAATTCCTAAAATATTTACAAAAACTGTATTTTATAAATATAATAAAAGGCATGAATCCACTTTGTATGGAACTTTATTATTAGCGCCTTTCTAACTTTACAGCAGTTACTGAGCTGAAAGAAGTTCCCGCCCTTCTGAGAGAGCTGCATGTTTACTATGGAGAGAATCCAAACCACGACCATGCTTTTAGGCTGTTTTTGTTATGATTTCATGTAAAAATGAAACAACTGGAGGCAGTATTAGGAAAAAAGTCCTTTTTCTGTCAATCTGCTCCCCCTT
Source organism: Oryzias curvinotus (assembly GCA_023969325.1). Lineage (NCBI taxonomy): Eukaryota > Metazoa > Chordata > Actinopteri > Beloniformes > Adrianichthyidae > Oryzias > Oryzias curvinotus. The sequence goes on from CM043709.1 coordinate 17,526,813, forward strand.
TAGTAAATCTGTCCTTTTTTTCTCAGCAGGTTTGAATTTAACTTTACAGTTGGTGCAGACTGCAGGTGACTGGCTGAAACTCCTCTTCTCATGGGGGCGTTTTTCAGCAAGAAAACTAAAACAATTCATCTGTGATGGAAAATAAAACATTTCATAAAAAGTGTGAAAACACCAAAAGCAAAGAGCCAAGATTGAAAAGATAAATAATAAGATAACAAATTTGAATTTTTGTTAAAAAGAAATCGATTAAAACCAAAAATCTGGAACCCAAAATTTGGAATGAAAAAATTGTAGATTTTATTTTTTTGCCATATCACCCAGCTCTGTTGAGTTACGGTAATCCAGATGAGATGAAATGAAGGCATAAATTAGTGTCTCAAAGAGCTGCTGTGGTAGAAATGGCTTCACACTCACTTCCTTCATTACCTGAAAGACGCTGGACTGGCAACAAAAGTCAACATTTTTCTCTATTTTAAAACCCGCAAAGAGAAAATAATTTCTCCTACAATTACAGATAGATGTCTAGAAACACCTACAATATGTCTTTGTCATGTGAAATGAGAAAAAAAAATGAAATAGGAAATAAGCAAACTTTTTTCATTAAAACATTTCTTGACATGAAAAAAATCTGATGTTAGGCTTGACCTAACTGAGTAACATTCCGCCAGTTACTATAAGAATGTCATTCTAACAAAAAACAATCAAAAGATTAACACATTTTTTCCATTCTGGAGAGCAAAAGCAGAAGGGGTTTAACATTGAATTAACAGCCTCATGTATTTCACAATCAAATCTGATAATGACATCATTGTTTAAGGACATCTGGGTCACTGCACACATTTCTCACAGCAGGAATTGGTACGAAATTAAAATGAAGTGACATAACATGATGTGCAGAGTTCATGTGGAACAAAACGGCTCGATCCAGCAGGTGGGACTGTGAGTTTTCTCAGCCCCCAGCACAGCGGGAGCAAATCTCAGTTTTGTAGAGGAAAACTTGCAGGCTGTTTGTTTTTTACATCCTCAAGCACTTTAAGTTTTAAAAACCTTATACTTATCACATTACCTGTTCAACTTCAGCAAAAAGGTCAGAACAGAAAGCGTTAATGTGCTGAGGATTTCAATATAATACATTCAATGTAATGCATTGAGCATTGTACAGCCTGCAGAGTCTCCCTTCCCTCACGGCCCTCCCCTGACTCGCCTCTCTGGCTGAGCGGCGGCTACACACCCCTCAGTCTACCCCTTTGCCTCAGCAACCCTGGTCAGGGCTGCACTCTACAAATTCATGAAAAAAAAGTGGTGGGCTTTTTGTTGGTTTTAGCTCCACAGCAATCACTTTATTTGTTGGTCGCCTGGTGGTAACGAAGAGGTCTACGTAATTTATAGAAGAATCAGCAAAACAACTTAATTGTTTGCATTTCCTTGGCAACAGAGGCAACACCCTGGACATCATGTCATATATCATATAGTTTTGTTCTGCTTGATCTAACAATTTATGTATGACCTCTTCACAATACTCCGGCAAAAAATATTTAAGCAACAGGTAAACGCCACTTTTACGTGCTCAACAGGCTAATGCCATTAAAATAACTTATGGTTTTCACATTTTTTTCCCAAGCAGGTTGGGTGCTCGAGAAGCTCGAGAAGTAATGAGAAGATAGATAAAAATGCCTGCGTGGACTTCCGATTTACATTTTTTTTAACTTTAAATTTGTAGATAAACCTTATTTTCATTACATTTTCAAGATGTTGGCCTCTTCCTGAGGTCAAAGGTCACTTAAACGGCTGTGGTTATAGACTTCAGCTGTGTGAAATTTTGAATGAAATTCCTCTGCTGTCAATTTTTTAATTTTCTACTTTCACCATGTCAAAAATTTATTTTCAGCAAGTACAAGGTGCATGCAAATGTTGGTGAGTTTTTGAGCCTGTGGTGTTTTTGCTCAGAGGAGCATAAAGAAGGAAGAACTGCAAGAACAGTGTGGTTCTTGCAGTCCAGGGCTGCTGTGGGCCATAACATGCAAGTTTCCACTCACAGTTGGGCATCCCGCTCCGTCCGGCAGGAGATGTACCGCTGGACTTGAGCTTGGTTGACCCCGTACATGGACAACCACACCATCGCACCCCCTACAGTGAGGCTCCAGAAGGTGTAGCGCTTTCGTGGGTCAACATCAAAACTGGAAAAGAACAGCAAGAACTGATCAAAATCGTTTAAAACGACATCCTTTAAACTTCTCTCACTGTTTCATTGAAAGCACAAAGATGGAAAAAAGAATCACTAAAACTTGTCAAAATGAATACAATGATGTCCACGAACAGTATTTACTCATTAAAATTTATGCGTGATCCATTATTGGCAATCTCCAGAACTTGTGCAGGTCCACCAACCAGAATTGTGCCACGGATGTAAATTGCCACAAAACCCAACAACATCACCATGACTTGGAAGACGTCAGTCCAGATCACAGCCCTCATGCCACCCTTCACAGGGAGATAAAGAAAAAAAGGGTTAATGGAAAATGTCTTTTCATACTTTTAGAATGTCATTTTTTCCCACTAATCAGTCTAATAGGTCAAGCTGTCTTCATGGACATGTCAAAGTTCTTACCAGAGTGGTGTACAACGTGCAGATTATACCAGTGGAAAACAGAGACACCCACATGTTAAGCCCCGTGGCTGCAAAAGAAAGAGTTCAGAGTGAAGTGCTAATTTTTTTCTATTAAAAATTGAACAATGGTTTAGTGCGAAACTCACAGACTGTACTTTCATGTTAAGCACCACCGTTAATGAGCTTTTCTTGGTCTCAACAACATGTTCCAAAAACAACTTTTATAGACCCATAATACCCTATATGATGCATTCGTCAGCCTAATAGCATATCTGCCTAACTTATTTTTTCAGGTTTTTTTGAAAAGAAGAAAAAACACCTTTTTTTCACCACTCACAGTAGAGTTAGGCCAATATCTCAATTTGGCAAAAAAAAAAATGAGTTAGGCAGAAATGCTTTTAGGCTGACGAATTATAGAGGTGAATAATGTGACCTGCAGCAGGATTTTTTAAAACATTTTTTTAGCACTACTAATAACATTCTAAGTATCAAACATCAACTTCTGGACAATATAGATTTGGTGACGTGCCCAACAAAAATAATGTACTAAAGCAGATGTTTATAGTATAAAATAAAGAAGTCAGATAGTAGAGTATGCATAATATTATTTTTCATCATTATATTCTTTTAAATTCACTTAAGAGGAAATATTTTCAGCGTTATATCATTTTGTTTTGTTCAAATGACATACCAACAGCTGAATTTCAACAAAAGACAGGATTTAATACATAGACGAGTTGCAAAAGTATTTAATAAATAAACAATGTAAAATGTAAATATTTTTGTATATAAGAAAACTACAAATGGTACTTTAATTTTGATAGTGCGCAAATCTGTCTATAAAGTAGTTCAATCTGCAGTTTCCTACCTTGGTTCAATATCAAAGCAGGTGCATAGATGACGATCCCTGTGTAAAGCAGCTGAGAACAAACAAGTACCAACAAATTCACGTCCGGAAAATAGAAGAAAAACAAAACTAGGAAACAGAAAAAGACCTCTATGCTCCAAAATTTGGTGCAAAAACTTTAGTTTTACCTTCAACTGCATTTTAATCTTTGACTCAGAAAGGAAAACAAAATCCCAGCCTCACCGTTGCTGCCAGAAACTGGAAACTTCCCAGCAGCTGCATCCCTCTGCCAAATCTCATCTCCAGATACTGTGACAAGCAGATGGCTGGTGTCATAACATCATAGACTTTCTGAGCACATATCTCTCTTCCCTCTTCACTTCCTTTTTTTTTGCCCCACAGGTGGAATTTTTAATTAGAGTCCTGTACAAACTGAAATCTTCATGTCTTTATGGGTTCATGGAGCAGGAATACAATATAAAGACAAACACACTCAGAAGTTGTCAGCCTAGTTTAAAATACTGTATAAATTTCTTTAAACCAAATATAAATTTAAAAATAAAAACAACAGCAGTGTAAGTGGCAAAATAGTCATTAAACTAGTTGGCGAATATAGACCACAATGCACTGCGTCGGAACATTGTTTATCAAAAAAATGTATTTTTTGATAAACCATCAACGTTTTTAATCTTCAGAAGACAGTGGACTCATAAATAATCGTCGCAAAACACAAATTTTAGTTAGATTTTAACTTTGTGAAATCGATGACATAATATCCACTGTTAACAAAAAAAAAAGTAGTAAGCTTGGTGTCCAAATTGCTTTTAAAATTCACAGCATTCCTCGGTACTACATAGTTTTTTAGTTGTTAGGGGCTTAAAATTCCAAACAGTGTCTTTGAAATTTCCCAGAAGTCTCTGCGAAAAACCCGTTCGCATAAATGCTCACTAGATTGGCAAATATAGACCACAATGCATTGCGTTTAAACAATTTTTTAAAAAGTGTTTAAATGTATGTTAATATACCAGTTTTATCATTAGAACACAGCAGATTCATAAATAGTTGTCGTAAAATGCTTGTCCTAATTAGATTTTCACTGAAATCAGTTATGTCATATTTGCAGGTTAAGAAAAAGAAAAAAGCAGTGAGCACGGGGTCCAAATTGCTTTTAAAATCCAGGGCTCTTCATTGTTCCGCACTTTATCATTTTTTAGTAGTAAGGAAGTATGGAGGGAACTCTGACATTGTCTCAGCCTTTAATTTAGCTTTTTATGTTTGTTACCCAGCAGATAGCATAGATTCAAAATGTTGAGTGTTGTTCATTTACTTAAGTTATCAGATGATACACAGCAAATTTAACATTAAATTTACTTTCACCTAACACTATAGAATTGTTTGAAAGGCTTTGTTCCTCTTTGTAAAGTAATACATTCAGCAATTTGATCTTTCAAACCAAATGAAAGCAAAGAAATAAACACTTTTTCACATTAAAGTAAAACAATGTTAGCTCACACATTGTAAATTAAAGTCATTACTTATAATATCATACTAAAAGGGCTTCAGTTAATCAAAATAAATAGTAGGAAACTTGGCACTTTTAATTCATTTGTTTTTTACTTCACAAAGAGGAAATAGTTTGATTGTGGAAAACACATTTTATTTTATTTTTCTTGACCTGAGGTAACTTCTACTCGATCTTCATAATGCTGCAAATTTATGAACGATATATGAATTACTTAGGGCAACAAACTGGAACCTCATTTGTGACCTGGTTCGTGCTGGTGATGCCCAGGCGAAAGAAAACCGGCAGGAACAGGTAGGCTGTCAGCAGGGAGTTGATGGTTTGTCCCAGGCACATATAGAGGAATTTGAAACCGTAGCGTAAGCCCTCAGATGGAACACCTAGAACCTGGACCGCTGACATGAAGCTGGCACAAAGCGACAGTCCGACAGGCAGAGCAGGCATGCTTTGACCTCCGGTGAAGAAGTCCCTGGCGCTGGCATCAGCTGATTTCTTTTTCAGAGCCTGGAAAAGTCCTATAGTCATAGAAATCAGTAGCATTGCTACAAAAACAATGTAGTCCAAAAGGACAAAACCCTGACTAGTTGACTTATTGGAAGATTGATCCTCCATTGTTTGACTTTGATGTTCTCCGTCCTTGTGGTTTTGTTTGTGTGTTTGGATCTGTCAGAGAAAGCAACAGTTAGATGGCAATCAACTGAAGCTCTGAGCATTTGTAATACACCCAAAGATCCACTCTGATCAAAATCGTGTTTTTAACATATTCTTGTGGCATTTTCTCATGTAAAATACAAAAAATTATGATTAAAATTGCATTTCTGAGTATATTTGTATTAAAATGTGCTGTGAATCAGGAGCAGATGAAAAAATTCAGTTTGAAAAAGATAGTTTTTGGTAGTTTGAAAATACAACAGGCCAGCTACAAGCTCCCTGCTCCACTCCATTCTGATGCATCCACTTGTATACAACGAAATCCATGTACGTCTTCTTCATCCAAGCTGACATAAGGCTCAAAACTATATGACTCCAACATGACTCACTATTTTAATGTTAGGTAAGGGGTGTGAGGGGCGAGCATGTAAACATAGAGCTCTCAGTTATGGATGGACTGCTGCTTCTTTGCACAAACTATGTCCAAGAAAATGACACAAGTGTCTTTTATTTTGGCTAAAAAGGCATAGAATCCCACTGAGAACACCACGAAAAGATGATCGGAGTGGGTCTTTTACTAAGAAAAAACACCGACACACACTTTTTTTGCTTTAAAATTCTCTGTCATGTTCAAAGATATACTTCCATTTTAAATATAAGGTTGTAGTTATTGAAAAAAAATAGTAATATATATACTATTAGTAGGAGAAAAGAACACACATTTGACTGGCAAGCAGTCCAGGGTGCCCCTTGCCTTCACCTTGAAGTAGCTGTGGGACAGGTGCCACCAAACCCCTGTGCAGATCAAAACGGGAACAGGGGATGGATGGACGGATGGATGGATGGATGGATGGATGGATGGATGAACGAAAGAACACAATATTGTAAATCTAACTAATTTGGTTCCACACAATCTAAAAAACAATAAGAAACGACTTCTATGGTTTAAATGTCAGAGATTACAACAAATCTAATGTATTTTTTAATATTCATATCCTCAGTAAAACAACCAAAGCTTATTCCAAGGTTAGATACACGTAAAGTCAACAAAAAAAAACCTAAAGCCAAAGCTTAGATACTACATGTCTCCTTTTGCATTTCACTTTAAAATTAAGGACAAGAAGAAAATGCTATAAGTTGAGATTCTGTCTTTTAGAAAAAAACTGGTTAAGAGAACATACCTTTTCTTTTTTTAAAACAAAGGCTGGTTAGAGTTTGTTTATGACATCAACATATGTGTCTATGTATAACATTTTAAAACAATTATCGAATACACAGAGTCTTCCTTTTACACCAATATGTTATTTTAAATTAATTTAATTGTCTTAGTTTCAGATTAGCCCCAAATTCAGCCTTAAGACGAAAAATGAGAAGCTTTAAACATCTAGTCAAACTTACCGCAGCTTCACAGGTTACTTCAGGTCCTTCCAGTTGGAGAAAGAATGTGCTGACAAACCTCTTTAGTCCCCAACAGATGCTTCACGTCCATACACCCTCTCCGCTGCATGTGTGTCTTTGTGACGCCACAGCACATTATAATAAATTCCTCGCAGCCTGGCTCTTAGGTGTGGAAGCTGAAAGGATTGGTGTAAATGTACAATGGAACTCTGCAGAAAGTAGATAAGTAGAAGAAGTGGGGCAACAGCAACCTGCAGCAGAATAGAACAGCCGCTTTACACAACACAAGGTACTGTAAAAGCACTGAGATAACATATGGAAGTAAAAGCGGATTTGTAGTTTATTGACCTGTATTTGCTTTTAAAAGAAAGATAGCGAGCTCTAAGGTTGTGCCAGTAAAACCTCCGCTATATTTAGTCTTTGATGGTGGACCTCGCAGAAGAAAAACACTTGAAGAACATATCCGGTTGTCCTTTTAGTGGAAAAAAAAACTCATTAGGGTGGCTTGTGTGTTGAATCCTATAACAACAATAAAAGCAGACTGGAGAAAGTAGAAAAAAAGGAGTTTCTAAAGAAAGCAAGAACAAGTTAAGAAATGTGGGGGAAAAAAATTATCTAAAGATGCATTATATTACCAAAAGTATTTGCTCACCTGACCCTCACATATGAACTGAAGTGCCATCTCATTAACCCATAGAGTTCAACATGATGCTGATCCTTCCATTGCAGCTCCTACAGCTTCAGCTTCAAAGACTGTCCACAAGGTTGAAAAGTGTGTTCATTGGAATTTTTGACCATTCTTCCAAATGTTGGTGGAGAGGGCCTGGCTCTCAGTCTGTAAATCTGTATTTCATCCCAAAGGTCTATCAGATTCAGGTCAGGACTCTGCAGGCCAGTCAAGTTCATCCACACCACACTCTGTCATCCATGTCTTGCTTTGTGCACTGGTGCATAGTAATGTTGGAAGAATAAGGGCCCCGCTCCAAACTGTTCCCACAAGGTTGGGATCACAGAATTGTCCACAATGTTTTGGTACCCTGAAACATTCAGAGTTCCTTTCACTTGCACTAAAGGGTCAAGCCCAAGTCCTGAAGAACAACCCCACACCATAATTCCTCCTCCACCAAATTTCACAGACAGCACAATTCGGTCTGGATGTACCATTCTCCTGGCCACCTCATAACCCAGACTCATCCATCAGACATTATCTGTACATGCAACTTGCATTATTATTCCAAAAATGTTATGGTACACTTATCACACACACAACATTCATACGTTCCATGTTCATGACAACCTTTGAGGTGGCCGCACAAGTCTCGGGGGAACAGTAAGACACACTTGCACACCCGTTGAGATGCGGCTCTATGCGGTCGTAGAGATCCTCTCTACGACCTTTCACGGGGTTCCGGACAACCCAGAACCTTCAGCACCCGAACAGGTCAATGCCTTATACAGTTGCATGTGACCAAGCAGGGATGTCAAACTCAAGGCCTTGAGGGCCGGTGTCCCACATGTTTTCCAACCAACCTGCCATCAAAGCTCCTTACTGGCTAATTACACCTGATCCAGGTAATCAGCATCAGATAAGGCAGGATCCAGGAAGGAAATCCAGAAAGAGTCCAGCCCTTGAGGCTCCAGCTGGATTTCAAATCTATTGAAAACCAGATTTAGGTCGCTCGCAGTACAATAATGAACAGATCATAATAGAATACACATTAAAATTTATTTCTAAATTTTGTGGACAAAAAAAACACTTGAGCTGGATCCACATGCAACACACAGGAGGCAACCAGCTGATGAAGGTCATTCACATAAACACAGAAAACGAAAAGCACTGTGGGTCCTGGAAGTCCTGATGAAAGCTGGCTTTAACATGAGGCACTAAAAACCAGTAGTGGTGGTTGTAGAGCAGGTTGTACAAAGACAGAAACATGAGCACAGTTAAAAAAGATGGTTGAGAAAAAACTGCAACAGGAAACTGCTGCTAAAAAGTGAAACCACAGAATTCAACTTGCTCTTTTTTCTCGAGTCTCTGATGTATTGATATTTTCTTTGAATTTTAAAAAGGTTTTCACTAAAAAGCAGATGCTAATTATTGCAAAAAAACGCTGATGTTTAAACAGTTCAATACTTTTATCTAGAAAAGTTATTGAAATTTGTACAAAAAAAAGGCAAAGGAGAAAATATTACGTTTGGATTAGAATGTATTTAAAAGTAGGGACCATGCTTTTACTTTCAATGGTTATTTTACGTCACTGTGTCATACGAAGTACCTCAGTGTTCAATTTTTGGACTTCCTGTACAGGTTGAGAAGCAAATCATTCAGACCAACAAGTTTCTCCATATTAAAATCCAAACTCAAAATTCTACTCTGGTGTCTGTTTTCACATGTGGCATCATTCTCCAACAATTTACTTAAGATTTGATACTTATGTTTTGTATTATAGTATTTTTGTTTTTTGTTATGCTTTTTGTATTTTGCATTCTTTTTCATATTTTTATTGCTTTATTGTCACTAAAGCTTTTGTATTGCTGAGATTATTATTTTTTGTGTAGAAATGAAACACAAGTAAAAGTGTAAAACCTGCTTACCCTAACCCTACATTGACAAGAGAGAAAGACGCTGATTCAAAAACAGACATTGAGATGCTAAAGTTACATTTAAAATACTGGATCTTTGACTAAATTGTAAAACAAGGCACATATTGGTAACTTCCGGGGAGAAATGCAAGATACAAACCGTATATTTAACATTTTGTATTGATGTCTGATGTCAGAGGTGAAAAAAGCTGTTGACTTGTGGTGCCTGTATGTCAAAATCAGGAAATCATATGAACTTCCTGTCAACTCACGCACCCCCACAACAGAACAACTGAAAGCACACTAGTTAAAGAGGAAGACCTGCTCTAGAGAGACAAACTCGCAAAGTAAACATTATTTACTTATATTAAAAAAGACCAGCTAAGGAAAACAGCCTGGAAAATCACATGACACTCTGAAGTTGTGAGTATAAAAGCTATTTATTCTTATTTTTCGTCAGAGTGCGCTTTTCTGAGTCGCACTACACTGCGATAACTTAGGTTAAACACTTGTTCTCTTATAATAGGACTTGAAATGTTCAGCTATTAAAGAATGTAGACAGCTGACACATTTACCTTATTAATTTTTATACTTCCATTATATTTGGTAAACAATGTGTTTTTACCAGGAACCCTAATCCTGTGTGTAGAACAATACAGGATGTAATGACATAGTAAATAAATTATTATTAATACATAAATTAATAATAAATGTCTTTAGACTGTTCTCGATTCTGACAAAGTAGTTTTATGAGTTGCAGTGGAAATCCCCACAATTCTTAGTGGAAATCAAATTATTGCACACAAAAAACTACATTAATTTCTGATGGTATCTAAAATAAAATACAAATAATAATATTAATTTAAGTTAATCCCTTTTTCTTTGTCAGCATCCCTGCAGTGACGGCGGACACCATTGGTGTAATGATGTGTGCAGCTGTGAGTTTCTAGCACTTTTAAGAACTTTGGGCCTTGTAGAAGGTTTAAAAGCACCCTATGAGTATACATCACTTATCAAACTTGTGCTTTTAACACCCATTTGCCCTTAATGTAAAGTATTTCTTAGTGATTTCCAAAACTTGCCCATAGGTGTAAATGTACAACTCAGGAAAACAGTTTGAAAAAGTTTGGGATTGGTGGTCAGGGGCTGTGTTGGGTGTTTGGCTGCAGAGGCGTGAGTTGGGGGGGCTTAGGGTCCTGTGGGCCAGCTACCTTGGCCAGTGTTTTGCCCGTGCCCTGGTGGGTCCTGCACAGTCCTTGCCACCGTGGTCGGGCTTGGCCTGGCGCCCCGGGGGTCAGTGATGCATCCACAACCAAGAAGTAAAGGGTTTCATATATTTCATTTCATCATATGTATTTATTTGCCCCTTGGTGTGAAGATTTTTTTTCTGTTTTTTTTTTTTTTTATTTGGGGGGTGGGAGCGCCCTGGGAGGTGGGGCATTGTGCTGGTACCTCAGGTATGTCAGGGGCATGAGTGGGGGTGCTGGACCTCCTGCCCTTTGGGTGCAGCACTGGGTTCCTCCCTTGGTGACTGTCTCTCTGCGCTGGCACTGGCTTGGCCTCTGTCTGCCGCTGGCTGGTCACCTCCTGGCTGCATGGTCGCCCTGGGAGGTGACATCTGTCTTTCCAACAGATCTAGCATTAAATGTTATAAAGCTTAAAATCATAACCTACTCAAATTAGCAGATTGGGACTCATCTCCTTACTTTCTACCCCTCTCTTTTTTTTCTTCTAACACCCCTTATTTTTCTTGGCACTTTTGGTATATGGCAAATGGTGTATATACCTGTAAAACGCTTTGCAGTCACAGTCCCATTAAAACACACACTTACACACTGGTTAGGAGCCGCACTGGCGCCAACCTTCCACCAGAGGCAAGGTGGGGTTCAATGTCTTACCAAGGACACTTCGACACATGGGCAGGCAGGGCGGGAATCTCACCTGCAATCTTCCAATCAGAGGTCAACCGCCCTACCGCTGCATCCACTGTAAAAAAAAAAGAACATATACACATACACACACCTATACATATATATATAAATACACATAACAAATATATAATGTGATAAATAAATAAAAACAAAAACAAAAGGGGCTTATAATATATATACACCTTGACTACCAAGATACATATCCCCTTATTGTGATAGTAAAATCTGTCCAACACAAAAGGCCTTTAGCTCTGATCTGTTTGCTCATTTGTTGGACGGGACAAGTTAAGAAAAAAACAAAAGAGTTTGGGATTTTTATTTTGCAATTTTGGGGGATCTGACCATGAAAAGATTAAACTTTTGCTAATCGTTAAAGTAATACACTTTGTGTTGTTTTAACCTATCTAAGTTGATGAAATAACAGAATGTCAAAAAAATGAAAGGTTGAGGACAAGATAAATCATCCCCCTGACATTCTCCGAATGTGGGCCTGTGGTTTTCTGAGTCTGAAAAGAGCGAGCCTAAGTTTGTGGGCAGCCAGATCAGGTTGTAAGAAGAGATTAAATGTCTTACATGCAGCAGTGACCCAATACTGCCTGCAGTTGCAGAGTACCGCTCTGTCAGAAAGGCTTTTGAATAGAGCTTTGTTTCTTCCTAACTGCTTCAAATCCCTTTTGTAGTCTCTATGGTCTATACTTGTGTATTGCTTAGACAAAAGATCAAGAGGCTGGAAAATGGCTCCATCTCCTGCATTTAAACTAACTGCCCACAAATGAGGGCACGAATTGGACATTCCAACAAAAAAATGTTCCAATGCTTTTGTCATTAAATTTGAACTGAAAATTAGTTAGGAATATTTCCATAGCCTCTCTCTCTCTCTCTCTCTCTCTCTATATATATATATATACACTCCAGATTCATAGTACTGCTTAAAGCCCACTCGGTGCTGACTCAACCTAAACTGGTTCAATTGATGTAAATGGAGCTTTAGTCACACACCTCAATGTAATACTTTACGAACACATCAGATAAATAAATTCTACTTCTGTGGTCTGTTGATTAGAGCTGTCGTGGAAAATGCCTTTGAATCAGAGAGAGGAGGACTCCACCCCTTTGGTGATCAGAGACCGGGGAGGGAGTCAGACGTCCAGTTCCAGTGTGACCCCCGGTTTACAAGTGCACCTCTACTACTTTCCTGACACAAAGGCTGGAACGACAATACACATTTCCTCCACACAGATTTCTGCTGAAAATGTCTGCATCAAAGCAGGAGAGATATGCGGTAAGATTGAAGAAAATAAATGAAATGAAAAGAGGATGATTTAAAGCTTGTGATAACCATCATCCTCGATGACTAAATGCAGTTTCATTATACCTTTGTTTCCCCCCCCAGGAATCTTACCTGTGTACATTGACCTCTTTGGATTGACATCTGCAGATATGTCATTTTGGTATCCTCCATCGCACATGTTTGACTCAGATGAAAATTTAGAAGTCCACTTTAGAGTCAGGTAAATTATTACTCTAAGATCAAAGTCAGAGCACAATATGATGTGTGGTATATTTTTCATCTTAGTTGAACGAGAAATATATAAAGCAAATAAACATTTTCAGCATTTAAGATCAAATTTCTAGGCATACAACATCTCCCGGGACTATTAATTGAAATCCAAACATTCACCAAACTCTATTTGCTTTAGTTAATGGTGCTCTGGTTCAGTTGTAGAAACCAGTTTTTACCACTTTAGATGTTAGACTTGGCCCAAACATATATTTGATTTGGCTTTAGCTCTGACTCTAACCATGATGTTTGCAGATGACACTGTGATCTATAGTGAAAGCAGGAACATCTAGGAGGAGGTGTGTTCTGGAAATAAGAGAAATGAAAGTCAGTTACAGCAAAACAGATTATCTTTGTGAGCATGAAACAGACTGAAGTGGAGCGAGGAGATTAAACAGAGCAGAGGGGAAGAAAGAGGACTTTAAGTACTAAAAGTAAGAGGAAAACCAAAGAGGAGGTTCAAGGATGCAGTGAAGGAGGACTTGAGGCTAATTGATGTGAGTGGGGAAGGTTGGATGGAGAGGATTTGCAGTGGTGACCTGTGAAGAGAGTTTCTCAAAGAAAGAAAAAACAGTCGTCTCAGCACTGATGCATCCAAACTAGAAAACTCTGGTTGGATCCATTAGGTTTGCATTTGCTCATGTGAATGCATGGCTGTTCTCCAGCCTCCTTCAAAAGCCCCAAAACCTGTTTACTTGGTTGTTTGGTGACTCCAAAATAGCCCTTAAAGGTGGTCAAAATGTTGATTTCAAATAGCAAATTTGATTTATTTTGTCACGTTAGTGTTTGAGTTAAAGTTCTTATTCTAAGTTAAATGTGAAATAAAAATGCAGTTTTTTTTCTTCATCACATTTTATTTGTTTTTTATTTTTTAGTTCATGGTGCTGAAGCTGCAAAGCTCAACTTATTTATGAAACCTAAAATGCATTTAGAAAAGACACAAATACAGTAATCACTATCATATATTTGTTTAAAAAATGACATATGTTTAAGCTTTGTATTCTAAGGAACATTTTTTAATTATGAATACAGTTCTCATATGCATGGAAAACAATAATAGGTTTTAATTACAATTAAACAATAAATATTTCCAATAAATTATATTTAAGGTACTTGTATTCTGATTTTATAATTCATCATTAGTTTCTCTCCTGGAAGTAATTAATTATTTAGATTCAGAATGAAAATATCAAGTTGCTCCCTAGTACTTGCCTGCAGTGAAAGACAACACATCTTAGGAGACTACATTGATTTACGTAACAGTACATTTGCAGCTCTGAATCAAGAGTAAGAGTTGGTGTCTTTCTTGTCCAGGTTTTTCTTTAGAAACTGGTTTGGTCAAGGATCAAGAGCATCATGCCGCTACAGTCTAACAAGAGACAGAATCAGTCCAGTGCTCGACTACAACGTCATAGATTATCTTTTTGCTCAGGTAAAGTACAAAGTCACAAATCTGACTGACCTTTTTAGGCAAGAAATTAGTTTTTTTTAAAAAAGGAAATCATAGTAAGATATCTTACATTCAGTTTAGACTATTTGAAACTGGTTGGAAAACTGTATACAAGAAGATATGCCTACTTTAAAATCTTTCTGACGTGATGTGTAGCCACAATTACTGGTTTAACATGACAATATGTTTTAATGATAATCAATGATAATCAATGATTAAGACAAATCTGTTAGAAGAAAGTGTCAGTCCTTTTACTGCTTTTTAAATATATGTTTTCTGAGCATAATCAATGGCACTCCATTCAGTAACTTGATCAATTATCTGCACGTGATCTAATAAGAACCGCATAATGGCAGCTGTGCAATAAATAAATGGATAAATATATATATATATATATATATATATATTCATCTCTGATGCCATGAAAAAGGGCATAACATACCTGGTTGGAGGCAAATGTGAGACTCTCATCATTGTGTATTTGTTTCACTTAGATGCGCAGCGATTTCATCTCCAGCAGATGTGGAGTGGAGCCACCTTTGAGTGTCCAAGAAGAATGTCTGGGCCTTGCCGTGTTGGACCTATGGAGAATGGCAAAAGAACGCCACCAGAGCATAAGAGAGCTCTGCAAAACTGTCAGGTGAGCCAGGAAAAAGGTTCCAGCTTAAGGAATCTGAAGAAAAAAAAAATAATATATATATATATATATATATATATATTTGGAAGGAGTTTGCTTTAGTTTGTCTTTAAATCGCGGAAGAAAAGCATTTATTTACATCCGGTAAACTACAGCAGTTAAATAACCAAGTGAAAACAAGACTATTTCCAGAATGTGGACACTATTTCTAATCAAATACTCTTCTTCAGCTATAAATCGTGTCTTCCCAAGTCACATCGCCATGACATCCAGAAACGGAACCGCCTGGACCGCTACAGAATCAGAAACACCCTCAAGCGCTTCTTAAAGAAACTTGGAAACTGTTCAGTGGATGAGTGCAGTTTAAAAATCAAATACCTGATCGAACTGGCTGGCATTGAGCCTTCGATGGGAAGTGAGACCTTCCACGTCAGCCATTTTTCTTCTCAATCAAAGGCGCCGTTCAAACTTGTGCGGGTCACAGGAGACACAGGAATCCAAACCAGTGGAGATGATGATTCTGACGGCCCCCCGGTAAGACAAACCGTTGTAGATGGGTGGAGAAAAGCACAATAACAAAAATATACTAACTCCAGAATTATGCAAAGTTTTATACCCAAAACATTTCTAAAAACCTTAAAAATAAAAATAGATTAATAAACAAAATTGGAACTCTGTTATTAAATGTGAGGAAAATGTTGCTAATAGTTGATGTTTATCATTACAACACATTTATATGAGTACAGCTGATTGTCAAATCAAACCCAATTTGTTTCAATTTGTAACTGTTTTAAGTTATTTATATGGTTTCAAATAAAACCAAACAGAAAAAAGGTATATTTTCTACTACAGATTCCAGATTTTTTCTTTAATCTTTTAGCATTTTTGATTGCACAACCACTCCTACTTTGAAGATTTACTCTATATTATAAATGTTAAGTAAAAGGTAAAAAGCCATGAGCAATTTTATTCCAAATGCTTTGGAGTTTTTTGTTTCCTCTCTTTAGGTGGGAAAAAACATCAGAAACGTTCTTCTATGAATTTATAAATACATATCTTCTGCATTTTATGAAATGGGTCCATGGATTGGTGAAACAGTAGACCATTGCAAAATGGACCTGTCTTTTTAAAACTGCAGGAACTACTTCATGCTGAATGGATTATATTGATACACTCCAGCTTTGTCTTTTAATTACCAATAATGAAACATTTTTTCTCATTGTATAGTTGTATGGAGATTATTTAACTATTTAGAAATAAATGGGATAATATAAATAAAACTGTAAACAAAAACAAGGCATCAGAGACCTCCAGTAAAAAATATGTTTCTGGTGTTTTTTACATGTTCTTGTGGCATTTTTCTGACAATAGAGGACACATATTAAAAATAATAAGATTAATGTTGCTTTTTAGAGTATTTATTTATTGAAGTGAATTAAAAAAAAAGGCAGTTTGAAAAATATTGTATTTGTGACATAGATACTACACTACAAGCTTCCTGGTACAAGCTCTCAGCAAGAGGGAAGGAGTTTTTGGCTAAAATCAACATGACCACAGTTAAAAGACCACTGGGAGCATTTTTAAAATAACTTAAAAGATGATCGGAGTGGGACTTTAAAATTGTTCGTCACATAAACTATGAAGATCTTTTATCCAGAGTCTCAAATGCAGAATAAATAGGGAAATGATTTGCTTAAAAATTAACCCTAAATCTTTTAACTTCTTCTGACTTCAGAAATGGGAGACCTTCTGTGATTTTGGGGAAATTATTGACATCAGTATAAAGAGAGTTTGCCAGGACCAGGCTTCACAAGACAGTAGAATGGTCACAATTACTCACAAGGACGACAGATGTTTGGTAAAAGTCTGAACGAATGAAGAATTACCAAGATTCCTGCCTAAAAACCCAATTTTTCCTCAATGAGTTTGGATGAATGTGATTTTTTTTCAACAGGAAGTACATTTTAAGAGTCTCAAGGAGGCCTTTTCCTTTGTGTCTCTTGTGGATGGCTACTTCAGACTGACCACAGACTCAAACAACTTTTTCTGCCAAGACATTGCACCTCCAAGTATTCTATACAGAAACAAAAATGACTGTCATGGCCCAATCACGTGAGTCATTTGAACACATGAGTGTTTATGTGAAATAGTTGTCATATTTTTAACCATAAAATGTCTTCCACATCAGTTCAGAGTTTGCAGTGAACAAGCTGAAAAAGTCAGGATGCAAAGGTGGCACCTTTCTTCTCCGGCAGAGTCCCAAAAACTATGGCAAATACTTCCTCACAGTCTGTGTTCAGGTAGGAACGCATGGTCATACTTTGACAGGTGAAATCACATTTGATTTGCACCAGATTTCCTGTATTTCTTGGATAGTCCAGTTTGTTTGGCATGTGTGAAAGCTCAGCTAAGCATGTATGAGCTTCCAGCAGACTGGCAAACCTTGGTCGGTTTGAGAGTGAGGGTTGGAAAAAGTCTTTCAGGGTGAATGTGATGTGGTGAGGAATCAGAGGATAGCAGGACCAGCCAGTTTATTAAACTTGTTACCCATCCGCCCCCCAGTGAGCAGAATTTTGCACCGCAGGATCTTTTCAGGCAATTTTGTGTCTTTGGTCTTTGGTTGACAACTGTGGTGTGTGAAGGCAACACATAAAAACACACAAAGGAGTAAATATGATGAACATTTGAAAAGGGTCCATGGACTATCTTAATTTTAAAGCAATCATACTTTATAACACCTTTTTTTAGCTTTTACAACCAAATCATACATCTCCATTAAGTGAAGGGACTGAAGTTTCAACTGAATACGTATTTCTAAAACTTGATTGTTTTCTTTGATGGTTGTTGCAGACCGAGCTCGGCTTGGATTACAAAGACTGTCTAATCATTAACAATGAGCACTACACCCTCCCCGGTGTCCAGAAGTCCTTTTCCAGCTTAAAGGAGCTCACCAGCTATTATCAAGTGAACATGCTGCTGTTGGCTGAGATACCTGTCAAGTTAGCTCGCTGCTGCCCACCTCGACCCAAAGGTATTGCTCCACTCCCACATCAACAGACTGTTTTCTATCATTTTTCACAAATGTTGTCATTTTTACCTATCAAATACTGTTTTACCTTAAGTTTTCAACATGCAGAGTAAATGTACTGACCACAACAGCCTAATTCAAAGTGAATTCTTTGTAATAAAGAATCAGCTAATGTTTTTTTCCCTCTGAATTGAGTATTTTTTAATTGTTTTTAATATATTAAAAACAATATGTCTTGCCTGTTTTTGCTTTTAAAGAGCTCACCAACCTGATCATCATACGCAACAGCAGCGCTGTTGAGGTTCAAGGCTCGCCGATACCAGACAGGAACAAATTCAGCCACATCCAGTTCCAGATGATCAAATATGAAGACCTGAAATGGGTGAGTGTGTCAATACGGCACCATGGTCATTTCATTTTAACATTTAAACACACAAGACCAAATTAAGGGTTGCCTTTGACAGGGAACTCAGACGAAAAGCAGGGAGAGTTTTAAACAGTCAGAATTTGGATTTAGGAATTGTTCTCCAACTTCAGGAACATTGATTAACCAACCTTTTTTTTATTTCTCTTTAGTCTTGTGAAATATGAATGTCAAAATATGAATAAAGTACGCCCCTTTTCTTTCCCCCTACATCATACTTTGAATACATTACGTTTTTTTTCCTGCAGACTCCTGACTAATTAAAACACTTCCCGATTCCTCATTTCAGTCCTCTAAGGCAGTGTTTTTCAACCAGTGTGCCGCGGCACACTAGTGTGCCATGGGAGAAGGTCAAGTGTGCCGTGGGAAATTGCCCTCAACTGAAACATTTAGGATCTCCAGGATTTCACCTCTTTGTTCATCCAAACAAGCCCTAAAAAACACTAAGAAATAAGGAATATGACAGATCATAAAATGCTTTTTTCTTTGTGTTTATTTGATTCTATTAAAGACATTTTGATCAAAATGACGGTACCGATTTAGCTGCAGCTTAATCTCCGTTTTAGCAAAAGTCACGCCCCTTTAATTGTCTCCACCAATCATTCTTGGATTCTTAATCACGTGTCATCAGTCTGACCAATCAGAAGTGGTTAAAGTCTTCACTTCCTTGTGCATTCTGCTGATAAAGTCGCTCAGTTTCAAATAAAATACCAGCTAAAGCTCGTCTTTAGCGGTGTAGCTTTCCACAGAATCCGGTGTCAGACCGTGGAACAAGTGATCAAAACAATAAAGCTCAGAGACGCTGGTCGTTCTGCATTCGGCGGATTATTGAACTACATCTCCCATGATGCATTGGGTTAAAAGTAACCCAACTCGTCTCTCCTCTTAACGTCTTGAAACCACAACGAACACAAATCAAACAGTTTTTAAATCTTTTAACTTAACTTTTATTACATCTTTTAGAGAAAAAAACAGCTGCAGCTTCCAGCGTTTTCTGCCACAATAAAAAAAAAAAAAGAATGTGAGATTGTGGGGGAACTGTTCAAAACAGACTGAGTTTCTCCCGTTTTTTTTTTTTGTTTTTTATTTTTTTTTTAATGCTGGTGTGCCGCGAGATTTTTGTCAAGGTTCAAGTGTGCCGCGAGATTTTTGTCAAGGTGTGCCGCGGCTCAAAAAAGGTTGAAAAACACTGCTCTAAGGGTAAACTGCCTTACCCCTGCCTGCTACAAAAACAGCAAACACATGTCAAAACAACTCCAACCCCAGAATATTCTAAAGATCAACTCTCCCAGGACAGTCAGTGAAGCTCAGTGACAACAATTTGGAAAAGTTGGAGACCCTCATGTATCTTGGCAAACGTAATATAAAAATTGCATATTGGTAGTACAGGCGTGGAACGAGCTACAATTTTGCCACAATTATGCACATGCACAAAAATCATGCACAATTGCATAATATTTACATAATAATTGTGTATAAATTACACGAAATACCAATAAACTGCATAATTCTCAACCAAGCAAAAATCTTTAACAGCTTAAGACCAAATTCAGGTAAAGACCCATCAACGGATATCATACATGTGCACAGTAATGAATGACATACACAAGAAACACTTGTGAATTACGTATAACACTTATGTATCACATCAAACAGAAATTACATGTGTGGAAAATGCGTAAAATGTACATAGTGGGTGTGGAACACTGCCGTAACCCTTGTGCCATCCTAGGCACTTTAACATTGGGAGTGGGGTCATCTAGACCCCACAAGACAGTGCACTGTACCTTTTTTCTTCAATGATTTGTGATCTTCACTGGTGTCCATGGATTACATGAAATCCTCTTCACCTCTTCTTTATCCACCTTTGTCATGGTAGGGAGAACACGTCAATGTAAGGGTGGGGTCAAAGATACCACAAGGGTTAACATCAAGTCTGTCTTGTTGCCATTATATTGACAAATATAACTATCAAGAGATTACAGACTTTTATCAATTCCTGTCTAAGAAGAATCCCTAAGATCCACTGGGTGGGAACCATCAGCAACAAAGAACAAACCAGTGGAAGAAGAGATCAGAAGGAGAAGATGGGGTAGGATCTGCCAACTCTAAGGATACCAAAAATCACTCAACAGGCCCTGACCTGGAATCCCCAGTGGAAGAGAAAAAGAGGAAGATCCTGCAATCCACTTGGCTCCTTCGAGTCCAAGATTTCCCAAAACCAGGATGTGGAAAACACAAATGAAACAAGGCCATTTTGGGGGAAGGAACACTCAGAAACAGTTCAATACTGAATTTTAACCTTCAGCTCCTAATATTGCACTGACGACAGTCTGTTTTTATTTATGCAATAGGCAACTCAAAAGCCATTTTTTTGATCAGATTTTCTCTTTTAGGTTGAAAGCCTTGGACAGGGATCCTTCACACGAATCTTTAAAGGTCACAAAACCTACACACTTGACGGGGAGAAACACCAGACAGAAGTTCTCTTGAAAGAACTTGATGCTGCTCACAAAAACTACTGGGAGGTTGGTTTCAAAAGAATGTGGATAATTCATAGAGTAGTTGTAGAGGAACACAATTACTGCATGATGTTTTATAAACGTCCTCTTTCTTCCAGTCGTTCTTCGAGGCCGCAAGTTTGATGACTCAGATTTCACACAAACACCTTCTCTTTGTGTACGGTGTTAGTGTTCATGGAGTAAAGAGTAAGTTGCAATATAATGTTTTTTGTTGGTTCATTTGAGGGCCGCAAAGAAACATTTCATCCCATGCTGTGAGATTTTTCTAAACTAAGTCATGACTAATGCATTGAAATGATAAATACTAGATATTTTTTGTGTAATTCAAACAAAGTCTACTTCCTCGTTTGAGTAACTGTAAACCACTGAACTGCACACGTCATGTTAGTGCAGAGGAACTGTTTCATGGAAATGATATAAAGTTAATATGGGGACACACATCCAGCTGGCTCTCTGCTCACATGAGTGACCGTTTAAGACCCTCTGTTGGAAGTACAGCTGTGGAAACAGATCTTGCTGTGTCTTTCAGACATCATAGTGCAGGAGTTTGTCAAGCATGGGGCCCTCGACCTTTATCTGAAAAGGGCGAGATCTGTGTCAGTGAGCTGGAAACTCAATGTGGCCAAACAGCTTGCATGCGCCCTCAGCTTTCTGGTAAGAAAAACATTTCAAGTTTGTGGGGACACTTTTTTTTTATGTTGTAAACTGTGAAATAGAGGCAAGAATGTTGGAAAAAGCAACAAAAGTCCAAGGTGACATTCGATGTTCTTGCAGGAGGAACACAACATTGTTCACGGAAACATTTGTGGAAAAAATCTGCTGCTGGCGAGAGAAGGTGACAAGGGCAGCTCTCCCTTCATCAAGCTGAGCGATCCCGGCATTAGTGTGGCCATGCTGGGCAAGGATGGTAAAGCCCACATTTATGTTTTTTTATTTAATTTATTATGTTTTCTATCACTGCAATGAGCCAGAATTAGCACAGCAGCTATTTTTCATGTTGTTCCCAGATAGATGTAAAAATACTTTGCCTAAAAAGCTAAAAACAACAATTACAAATGATATACCATTAAAATACAATTATGATACAATCAAATAAAGATTTTCTCTATTAAATTATTTATTATGAAGCTTGCTTTTCTGCATCAACTGTCACAAAACATGGGTGTTTCTGTCAAAATAAGTGCTCATGCACAAACAAATAGATATGTAGTTGTTTATGTGTTTCTAATGTCTTGCTTTGTAAAATAGCTGCAAATGTTTGTTGTATTTACAAGGGATCCAAAAAACAACAAACATATGATTAAAGTCCGCCTCGGATGAAAATCATGCTTTTTGAGTTTTACGTGTGGCATTTTTCTGATGAAAGAGAACCAATGTAACAAGAAATTCTGCATTTCTGAGTATTTGTTCGTTTAAAATGCTGTCAATCAAATTAATGAGCTGTTGTGATGTCACAACGGCCCATGCGCCCCCTGATCTGCCCCGTTTAGCGTGCATAAGCTCAGGTGTGAGAGAAGAGAAGATGGCACGTTGCTGCTCCGTTGCCTTGGTTGGCACCACCAATGTAGCCTAAACTATAATGGAATTCAAAGCATTTTTGATGAGCTTATCAAAGTTCATTTTTGTGTGTAATTTTATCAAACGGCGGGGTCTGGTACATTTGTTTTGTCATCCATCACACATTGTTCAGAGAGTGTCTCTTTATTGCTACAGATATACTTTTTATAACAGAGACTGTCAGTCAGTGCCCCTAACCCTGCCCCCCTCCACCCCCCAGCTCAGCACCGACTGCCACCCCAACGTAGAGGAGATTTTGGAAGCAGTGGCCTCAGATAAAGTTGAAATATGGTTGTGTAAGACATTTAGGTTGTGAGATTTTGGTGAAAAACTTCATAATCATAATCATGATGATGATGATGATGATGATGATGATGATGATGACTTTATTTATCCCACGATGGGGAAATTCATTTATCTGTGGCAGAAAAACAACGTTCAGAAATAACAGCAAAAAAGGACATCAAAAATGACATTCTCATTATAAATAATTACAGCTACGAAAGTCGCATGTGATCCACTGCAACCATGTGATACAATTGTTTTTTTGTTTTTTGTTTTTTTTTATAATTACTACACCACTGGGAAAGATTTTTTTTTTCTAATGCCGTGGGGGACTGTAATACTCTCTTCTCTCTAACACCTCTTCTTCAGTTATCCTGGACCGGATTCCTTGGGTGGCACCGGAGGTGCTTGAGGCCCCAGAAAACCAGATCCTGGAGTCTGATAAGTGGAGCTTTGGTGCCACTGTGTGGGAAATATTTAACAACGGAAACTCCCTGCTGCAAGGCTGGAACCTAGAACAGGTACAACCATTACTAGAGGGAGGAGTCAACTAAATGTGTGCGGTACTGAGTTGACCTATTTCTAATTTCTCAGATAAAATGCACGTCTAAAGAGTGAGAGGACATGAGATCTGTTGAGGTCAAAAATGATGATTTCTGATGGTGTGGATTATCATTCGATCATTTAGAAACTCTTTAGCTATCATTTAAAGAGTGTTGTGGAAAGCAATTCAACAAGAAGTGAGATGGTTTGAGCACATTTAAACTCAGATTATTCACGTTTGTCGCTGCCTCTCAGTGGCTGCAGAGAAAAGTGCAGTTTTATCACCCAAATGATCGAATGTTATTTTGAAAAAGATCTATTGAAGTCTCTGTTTAATCATAATCTATGTCCGAACAATAGTTCTCCAAGGTTTTGATTGAGCTTTAGAACAACTTTAGATTTTTCCTATTTTTATGAAAAATAGTATTTGGTTGTTAACAGACATTTCGTGAAAAAGTATTTGGAAAAGTACTTGCCAAAACAATATTGCGATGAAACTAATATGGATAAATGAAGCTATTATAAAGAGTCTGAAGACAATTTGTGGAAATAAGATGGCTGATCT
Organism: Oryzias curvinotus; assembly: GCA_023969325.1. Taxonomy (NCBI): domain Eukaryota; kingdom Metazoa; phylum Chordata; class Actinopteri; order Beloniformes; family Adrianichthyidae; genus Oryzias; species Oryzias curvinotus. The sequence goes on from CM043709.1 coordinate 17,550,925, forward strand.
TCAAGAGATGCATGTTTTTTTTTTTATTGACCCAATCTGTTTTGGTCGTTGCATCTCATCTGCTTTTGTATGTACAGAAGCAGAAGTTTTATGAGAAAAGGCACCATCTGCCCCCCTCCCAGTGGACAGAGCTGGCAGATCTGATAGATCAGTGTATGGACTACGAGGCAGCGTTCAGACCTTCCAGTCGCAGTATCATCCGTCAGCTCAACAGTCTCATCACATCAGGTAACTGTGCATTCACTATTTATCATAGTAGGTTAAAATAAAGAGAGAATTTCTGAGAACCAAAAGTTAACTTGTCTTGGAGTCATTTCATGCAGCTAAGCAACACATCACTTTGTGTATCATGACAGACTATGAGATACTTCATTCCACTGAGCCGGTAACGCAGAGTCCAATGTTCAGAAATCTCAGCCCTGATGAGCTCGAGCACCCTCTGTTTGAGGAGAGACATCTATGCTACATCTCCCACCTGGGAAAGGTAAACAAGCGTCATACAAATCTGTTAGCTGTTCTGTTCCTGACCTAACTGTGTGGCTTTTCCAGGGAAACTTTGGCAGTGTTGAACTTTGTCGTTACGACCCTCTGGGTGATAACACCGGCGAGCTGGTTGCTGTGAAGAAGCTGCAAACCAACAAACAGTCGAGCCTGGAGGACTTCCAAAGGGAGATTAAAATGCTTAGTGCTTTACACTTTGACTACATTGTCAAATACAAAGGAATCTGCTACAGCATGGGTAAGACAATCTGTGTTCTTTTCTCAGCAGACATAACATTTACCCAGACTTAGAACTTTGTTTGCATTGGACTTTTGCTTTGCAGGACGCCGCAGTATGAGTTTAGTGATGGAGTACCTACCATATGGCAGTCTGATTGGCTACTTGGAGAGGAACCAATACAACATCAACACAAGGCGGATGCTGCTTTTTGCTTCTCAGATCTGTCAGGTGAGGGTCGGATTTGCCATTTTTAAATGAAAGTTTCGACTGTAGTGAATAAAACAGGGTTAGGGTTTAAAATAAATTCTCAACAGCTTATTTTCCAACAGCACTTTTGTACTCTAAATGAAGTTGACATGTTTTTTTGTTTTCTTTTATCTAAAATTTTCTTAGGGGATGGAGTACCTGCAGAGTCAGCGTTATGTCCACCGCGATCTTGCAGCCAGAAATGTCCTTGTTGCAAGTGACTCTCTGGTAAAAATAGCTGATTTTGGACTGACAAAGGTTATTCCCTCTGACAAGGAGTACTATCGAGTGTCACAGCCCGGAGAAAGCCCCATCTTCTGGTATTTATATTCCACCTTTAATAAAATATTTGTAAGAAGAAATCATCTTTGACATATTTGTCACAGCTTCAGCTGTGGTCCTGTATGCTATAATCAGTAGTTAGGAGTTACAGACAGGATTCCCACAGAGCCTGCACAACATTTTGCAAATGTATCAAGATATGCAATGCACGTATTGCAAAAGTTGTGCGAAAATTGCGATAAAAAAGTCACCTTAAATGTGCTAAAACAATCTTATGGCAGCTTAAAGTATTTAACGAATCAAATAAATCCCTTTATGCATTTGACCAATTGGATGGAGCCCTACTATGTTAGATGTTCACCTCCTATGTAGACGAGAGTCATTTAGTGTACAATTTCATTTATGTTGACTCTTGTTAAAATTAAACTGATTGCATTGAAATAAAAATGTTGTATTTAGTTGTTTTGCTATTTGTCTATGTTTCGCAAGTTTTATCATCATTGCAATATTGATCATTAATATCGCGAATTAGGTTTTTCTCACATCATGCAGCCCTACCACAGAGCCAAAGGTACTAGAGTACTGCACAGTGCAGTGAATTAACACTGTAGTGGGGAGAGATACTTGAACTTGAAGTGAAGCAGTTAAGGGCGTCAGAACATTTTTCTTCAAGAATCTCAAATTCTTCAATATGCCCACACATTAGTTTACATTTGATTAAAGACCCACTCTGAGGAAAATCATGGATTTGGTGTTTTTAACACCAAATTTTTCTGACGATGAAGGACATATTTAAACACCAACCTAAAATTACTGGTGCAACAAAAATATTGAGCAATATTGGAGCTATCCAGCTGTACAGTTTGGAGCCAGATGCCAGCTCAGACAAGGAAAATGAAGACGTACATGAATCTATTTGTCTACAAGTGGAGGTGTCAGAATAGAGCGGAGCAGAAGAACGCTACAAGAACATGTTAAAAACCCCAAAAACATAATTTTCATTGGAGTTTTTAAATTTTTTGCAATTGAACCTCTGCTTCTGTGCCTTTGGACCCATAATAGTGATGCTTCTGTCATTTAATGCAGGTACGCCCCAGAGTCCATCAATGAGTGCAGGTTCTCCCACAAATCGGATGTCTGGAGTTTTGGAATTGTTCTCCACGAGATCTTCTCCTACTGTAACCCAAACTGCAACCCAAAAAGAGTAAGAAAGTCAAATATTATTGTGAATACCTTGTTGAACTCATTTCCAGATTGTCCACAATGATTGTTTGTTTAGCTCTACATGCAGGAAATTGGACACAACATGCAAGGTTTATCCATTTCAATGCATTTGGCAAATATTTTGAAGAATAACTGGAGGCTGCCAGCTCCTCCAAACTGCCCACCCAAGGTAATTCCACTCTGCATAACCCTTTGACTTTTGAGGACTTTTTTTTTTAATCTTATACATTCTGACTGCAGGTCTACAGCTTGATGCAGCAGTGCTGGTTGTACGACTTTGACGAGCGGCCATGTTTCTCCAGCCTGGGAAGCCAGATTGAGAGTATCATGCAGGATGAAAGAGAAAACCTGAAAGGCTGAGAAGGAGGCGGATGTCTCCTTACAGAAAAGAAGCAGAAGCTTCACCAGTTTGTTTCCACATGAAAACTGGACATGCATGTTTGGTGTACATCAGCCACTAAAGCACAAGAAAATTTTGTTTTTTTTGTTTATAAGTTTGTTAGACATATTTTTAACAATTGAGTGAAATCTTAAGGTTTTTCTAAGTTTGCAATTGCTATACAGTGCAGGTTTGATATACTTCTGCTTTTGTATATAAGTTTTCAATTATTAGACTAGCGCTTGCTACCAGATACATTATCATCAGTATTTTTTAGTAGTATAAAAGTGTTTATTTTACATATTTACATCAAAGACCAGAAAAATTGATAAAAAAAACAGAAATGTTTGAAAATACCTTTAACACCTTGACACCTATCTGCATCAGCTCCAAAATTACCTTATTATAAATTGAGATGACTATAAATTCAGACGTCAAGGGGTTAAAAAAATATTTTTGTTGTTTTTTTAATATTACATCACATGATAATGGAAATGGAACTTCCATTTCTAAAGCCTTCTTTAGTTGTTTTGTTTCTTCTACTGTTTTTCATAGTCAATAAACATATTTATTTAAGTTTTTTTGCTGAATATAACAAATTGATGTTGCTGCTTTTTAATTTTTAATTTTATTTTATTTATTTATTCATTTTAAATATATTCTTTTCACAGGGTGTGCAAAAGTTCCCAAAACCTTTACATTAATTTGTTTGTTTTTCTACAGTTTTTTTTTTTTTTTTTTAGATTAGGATGGCTATTTCTTTTCTCAATGGGTTTTATATATTTGCTGGTTGCTTGTTTACTATCTTTGCAAAAAATATTTGTAGAATACTACTGTCAACTATTTTCTTAAACATTAACAAATGTCCCATTTCCTTGTTTTCCCTTCACACAACTCCCTTATTATTGGAATAAAAAGGAGAAGAAAAATGTGTTACTGATTTTAGTAAAAACAAAACCATCCCTGGTGGAGGTTTGGGAACGGTCCAAGTGGAAAACTAGGTGGACAGAAACCTAATTTAAAATCAAACTTGAAATATTAATCCTAATATGATGTACAAGTGAAAAACCTTTTTTGTTTATTTACCTTTTGTATACAAAATATTAAGCTAAATCTTTTTCTAGTTCGCTTCCTGGAATCGACTCACAGGGGATAACTTTATCCCAGCAAATTACAACTATCATTTATCATGATATACAAGTGAATGTGTCAAAAATATGAGGAAGTCGCTGTTTGCCAGTTAAAAGGGTGGGGTTGGTGTTTACGGTTAGGATTAGGGTTAAAATATGTGCGAGCACTGCAGCGATGTGCACTTTAGCACATGGATTACACAAAACGAAAACTGTTTTAAAGGAACCCATGCATAAACGTCAAATGCAATTTGAACTTGTCAACCTCAAAGAAAAACTGCATTTTACCTCCGATACTCACCGGCACTGTTTGCCTACTCCCACACCCAGTGGCGGTTCTACACTAACTTACTCCCTGGGCGAGTAATCCCACCAGCGCCCCCCCCCCCCCCCCCCCCCGCCCCCCGCACACATACAAATTTTGACAACAACCCGGTTGTGTTCCCTATCTTCTATTTAGCCATTTTACACAAAAAATGCATGAATTTTCTAGACTCGTGTTACAGGGGAGTCAAACTCAGTCACACAGGGGCCTAAGTTAAAAACACGCTTAAGGTTTTGGGCCGAAGAAGATAAACATTAACGGAACATACTAAAGCTAAACTTTTAAACCTTTTTATACTGAACTTTTTGAACATAAATATGAATAAAAACAGGAATATTAATCCAGAATAACTCAAGTTAAACCTTAAAAAACTTGTAATATATTGCTCTCCATAGAAATATATTCTGTCAAAATTATACAAATATGAACATGCTGCAGAACAAAACAAAGAATGCCTGGAAATAATAATAATAAGAAATAGTAAATCAAATAATTCCGTTTTTTTTTTTTTTTGCTCTTTTATCATTTTTCAGAGCTTTTTTTTTAGAGCTGGACTCCTGCTTCATTTTTAGCAATAATTTCTTGGTGTGTGACGTCCTGTGTGTGTCTTTGTGTAACATATCAGAGGGATTAGATCTAAAAAAAAAAACTTAGTGTGATTAATATGTTTAGGTCTTATAAAACATTAAAGACTAAATCATAGAACTCATCAGTGGGATTACTCAAAAAATATTTGGTCTAAATTTGGGCTACACCAACAGTAGAAATCCTCCAAAAAAACCTTAATCCATAAAAAGTGGTCTGCGCCCACCACCCCACCCCACCCCTCCCCTCCCCTTCCCTCTGACACACGCGGCTCCGTCTCTGTGATGGGATGCGCAGCTGCGGCCCAGAGATGATTGTTAGATAGAAAAAGACTCACAATCACCTGTTAGTGTGATTCAGCCAGCCACCGGTAAGGTGCGCCCCCCTCTCGAGTTTTTTGACTGGTATGTTTCAAAGACAAACTCAAAGAGGTGGGGGCGCAAGCGTCTTGCAGCAGAGGGCAGTGGTCACGTCGCGTCGGGTCTGCTGTGTCGGAGCAAGGAATTGTGGGAAATAAATGGGAAACTGGGTTGAGCACGGGTGTTTCTTCTGCCTAATTCCTTTTCATGTGCCTGTTTTATGTTGTTTCACTCTGAGTTATTTCATCTCTTTTTTTTTTTTTTTTTTGCACCATAAGTGTGAAGAGGAAATAGGATGAAGACATTCTTAGCAGTCTGATGTGTCAATATTAAAGTGTAAAGTGGCAGCCGCAACCATTTCAAATTAAAAGCTCCAAGCTACCTTTTTGAATATAATAGCACATTATGTGTAACGCATCGGGCACGGCAAATGCCGCCCCCTATGAAGTGCCGCCCTGGTCGACCGCCCACATCGCCCATATCAAAAACCGCTACTGCCCACACCTCCGGCTGTATCGACAAAAGTGGCCTGTCAGCCAGGAACGAGCTGTCACATTACGTTCCATCAACAGCTAGTTACCCCCAACCACCAAGCAGAGTGGTGCTCAAATGAAAGAAAGCAACCAAAGCAGAGAAAAAACAAAATAGTGAGCAGGCTGAAATGATCAAGGAAAGATGAAACCCTTCCCACCTGGTTTAGGTTTGCCGTCTCTGACAGAAGCTTTGACACAACAGCTGTGACGTCAACAAGGAAGCTTGAACATATAATTTAGAATTAAACATTCTCAGATTTCCAACTACTAAGTTAAACCACAACAGAAGATGCAGCAAAACCAGAAAAAGTCGCATACGGTAAACTCATTACCTTAAAAGGTTAGCACAGCTTTAAGGCTAGCAGGCCCCAATCCTGTCTGTGTTTGTCAAACTCCTCCAGTACGTGTTATACTCATCGAGTTGAGGCAGCTGAAATTACATTTGATTTTTTTCTTACAAAAAATCAGTACAGCCAGCTGCGGGGTCAAGCATTTCTCTATTCACCTGCTCTGTTCTCATTTAGGGTGCCAGCTGATCTTTCAGTCAAAACATCCAATGGGTGGAGCACGGCTCTCATTACGTTGGTATTATATCTCTTAATTTTAAATGCATACATTACATTTTGTGTTCTAGTTGAAACTGTAAACGGCAGGAGTGGGAGTCGACATTTTTCTACCTTTTTTCCCATCGATGACGTGAAAAAGCAGATGAAGTTTAAATATAAATAACACATTTTAAAATCTATCTATTCCCTGAAAAAGGACTGAGATGAACCATGAACCAAAAACTTGACTGACTGCACAAAAATGCAAAATGCATGAAAATGTAAAACCTAGAAATAATTTGATTGAAAAAAATCCAACCAATGTAATGAAGCTGTAAAAAAAACTCTAATTTTGCACAAGACTTTTGACTGATACTGAGAAGTCACTAATTTATCAAACAAACAGAGACTCACAGTCAACATTTCAATTCATCCTCTGCTGTACCTGAAATACACGCCCACAAAACTTATGATAAACATGGAGGAATCTCTCTGAATGGCAAACTATTCATAACTGCTGGTGAGTTTTTGGCTGTTTTATTCAGTTGAAGTTTAAAAGCTGGATCTGATGGAGTTAAAACAGCCGAGGACTCAGAAGATGATCAGTCAAGATAGATATAGTACCAAAAAAATACAAGAAATAAAGACATAAGCACTTGCCAAAATAATCGTTTGTGGAAATAAGGGATCAAATTTAAACAGAAATAGAAGAGCTGACATAGAACTGCACAACCTTCCATCCCCAGATTCAAAACCAAAAACAAGGAAGCAGAAGTTGCACTTCCTCAAATCAATGGGGATTTAGGGCATAGGTAAGCAGTTTCATTTTGACTTTAACACTAAAAAAGTCAAATTTATTTTTGGACAGTCTAGTTTTAAATGGTTTTTATGTATATCAATCAATCAATCAATCAATCAATCAATCAATCAATCAAACTTTATTTATAAAATAGCGCTTCTCATGCAGTTGCGCAGCTCAAAGCGCTTTAACATTAAAAACAGAAAACATACAATATTACAGTAAAAACCTAACCCACCCTTCACCCTTCCCACTCCCCTCCATTAAAATATAACCCATGGCCCCCATGTAGAGTGAGTAATGACTATAAAAAAATACAAATAATTAATGAACAAACAAACAAACAAGTAAGGCTTGGCTCTGCTGTGAGGAAACAGTATTTGGGAATCTCTTCATACCAGGAGCCAGCCTGGCCATAGGAGCATCGCCACAGCCCCCACCCAGACTGGGACATCAACAGGGTCCACTTTACAGCCGTGAGGCTGCAAAGTTAGACTCCAGCTGCCCCAGCAAGGGCGACAACCGCGGCAACAACCACCGACCAAGCCGGCAAGCCTTGGAAGAAAAGATCCCCACAAGAAACACTGGGGCTAAAATCATGAAAAGATACTAAAATTAAAGACATAAGATGTATATAAAAACATCAAATTGAGAATAAGATGCATAAAATGAAATTAAATACCTAAAATAGCCTATACTAAAACTAATAGAATAAATTAGCAGTTAAAATCAACTAAAATTTAAAAGGTAGGTCTTGAGCCTCTTCTTAAGAAGCTCTACAGGTTCTCTGCTTTATTCATTATATACTAGTTGAGATTTTTCTTGGCAATCTCAAGATTCTGCATAGCTGCTGAGCAGACGTAGGAGAATATCTAACTAAGACAAGACAAGGAAAGATACGTAATTTCAGTTTTTTTTTTTTAAATAAAAAAATAATTTGTGTTCACGAGATTTTCAAATAAATGTTATTAAATCAAATGAAACTGTTTAGTCTTATTTCAATCTGACACTGACATTTTAGCCACATTCCTAATAAACAAATGCTAAAAAATCTTATTAAAAAGTTGTTTCCAGGTATGTTTTCAATAGGAAACACTAACAAATTCTTCTTGCTGGTTTCAAAGAAAGGGATGGTACAGGAACGACTTGCCTCATTAAAATCTTGGAACCTGAACCCAGAGAAATAGATATCTCATGTTTGCCATGTGACATAATATCTGAGAAATAAATCCAATAACTTCATGCATAAAAAACAAAAAAGCTGCATCCAGCATCTGCAGCACACACAAATATATGTGATAGGCCACAACACAAGTGATAGAATGAAGTCAAAGAAATAAATGTACAGAAATTCTCCGCACCACTGACTTTATTTCAAAAGATTACAGACTGTAGAGCAGCCTGAATAACCTGAAGGAACAGAGCTACTCACTGAACCGTATGAAATCAGAGCACCATTTATCGTCGTGTCAAATGAAACCAAAAAAACCTGCTGGACCGCGTGTTAGCTTTGGCTCTTCCCTGGTTCAATACAGAGCAGGCAAATGTAAGGGTTGCAGGAAAATTCAAAGGTGTTCAATTACAAATGCAGCTTAATTCAACAGCCTGTCCCTGTCATGCAGCCCTTTGACTCTGCTGGGCCTGGGTGAGCTGGGACCTTTTAACTTTGCTTTGCAGTTGTTGCAGCACAAGAAGCCCCATTTAGTTTAACAAATTTTGTTTAACAAATTTTGGGTCTCAGAGTAACACGGAACAATCCAGACATGGTAAATGGCATATACTTGTATAGCGCTTTTCTACCTACAAGGACAAAGCGCTTTTACAGTCACAGACCCATTCACACACACATTCACAGACTGGTGGTGGCTCTGCTGCCAAACACAGGCGCCTGCCTGCCACCACAGGCAAGGTGGGGTTCAGTGTCTTGCCCAAGGACACTGCGACTCGTGGGCGTGCAAGGCGGGAGTCGAACCTGCAATATTACGATCTGGGGTCAGCCGCCCTACCACTGCATCACAGCCGCCCCAAACATAACATAAAGGTGTTTTTTAAGCACTTTTTTCCCCCCTTAACCTTCCCACTGTGTTGTCACTACAATAAAGTGAGCGTCATTTCACAGTGGTACTTTTTTGTTTGTTTTGCTTTGTTTTTTCATTAATTTCAAAGTAATACAAAAATTTAAAAAACATCATAAACAGAACTACAACAATAAATGTCAATATTCAAAGTTTAGTAGGAGCTCTGGATGCAACTTGAAAAAAGGAATCCAGTTCTATCTAGACCCTTTTATCAATTCAATCCAAACTTGAACTGACACAAACAGAACAAACAAGAATTTAACCCATACACTGAAAAGAATCAATTATGATCTAAAGTTTTTAGGGAAAAAAGTACATATCACTGAATCTTGCTGATACTTGTAACTATTTATTATATCACACTTAAATTTTCTTTTAATTTTTATATAGATTAACCATTTTTAATGGCTTCCATGCAGTTATTTCATATCTGAACCCCTCTTGTGGAGATACAGTGAAGGTTAGCAGCTCTTCTTCCAGCTGGATTCATAAAGAGATTTCAGACTTTCTGATCTCTTTAAAGCCTCATTCCAATCATCTGTTGATCTATTTTAAAAGCATTCCCAGTGGTCTCTTTGTTATGATGATGCCGTTTTTAGCCAAAAATAAAAAAAATCTGTGTAGTTTTCTAGGACATTGTTTCTGCAGAGCGGCAGGAGTTCATTAGGAGTTCACTCCTGAGTTGTGGGTGGCACTGTCAGCCCGCCTCCATTTCCCATCATCCCTCTGTTTACATGCTCTCTAGCTTACAGACCCTTACATTCCCATAATAACATTGTGGGTGCTACAAAACTGGTGAGCAATATTGGAGTTATCCAGCTGTACAGTTTTGAGCCAGGTGTAAGCTCAGACGAGGAAAACAAAGTTGTATGGATGTCGTCGTCTACAAGTCGATGCTGCAGAACAGAGTGGATCAGGGAGCTAGTGGCCTGCTGATTGTTAGCACTTATGTCACAGCTACAAGCTTTTTGAAAAACTGGGTCTGTGGGTCTTCCAATGGAAGTGTTTTTGGATGTGCTTTGTTCGTTTTCTACTTTGATCATAATTTTAATTATTTTGAAATCAACCAAACGTTAATCATTTTAATTTGTTTAACAGTGAGTTAGTGACAGAGTTTGCTTTTTTTAATGTTTTCTCCAGACCACAATACAATCGATCAGATATGGAAGGGTGAGGGAAAAAATACAAAGTGTACCATAATTTAACTGATAACCCCTTTACTTACGTCTATTGATGCAAATATCCATCAAACCACCTTGACTCCAAAAATACTTTAACTTAGCATCTACATGAAAGTAAAAAACACAAGTAATTTTTTGTACATAAATTCAGGTGTCGAGGGTTTAAACAATGATAAACTTGTAAAGATATTGTCACTTTATCGTTAGTTAGCAGCCTCTGTTTGCTTGTTGATGATTCTTGCTCTTCCTGCAGGGTCTTTGCTCTGCAGTGAAGGCATCAAAATTCAGAATTACCCTTTGGAGTTATCGCTGAGATACATTTTCCAGCGAGGAGAGGATCATCATCAGTTGAGTGTGGTCATGTTCTGGCCTTTAAGGCAGCACTTGGACTGTAATGTGATATAAGTCATGTTTGTTTCTCTTTGTTGGCAGCTCATTTTTCTTTTTTTTCAGAAAACAGAAAAGCAAATGCTGCCTGGAGGGAAGGAGCTGGGATCAATGAATGGTGCTATTTAATAGGAGCATAAATGCTTGTTATTAGGTTTTTTTAATGTCTTTTACAGAAAAAAATGGAAGAAACTGTAGCCTTGATAGTTGATGCCCTCCTGAATGTTACAAAGACCTGACTGTGTTGTATGAATTTCACCAGGACATACAGTACAGACCAAAGGTTTGGACACACCTTCTTATTCAAATGAATGGGAAGGTGTGTCCAAACCTTTGGTCTGTACTGTATTTGACAGTTTGTACTTTGATGGCACACCAAGAGCGATGTTTGAAACATACCGGTAAGCATGTCATGGGAATTTTTTTTGCCAAACTTAAGATCTTTTCATTGCTTAACTGTATTTAGGGCTTTTTAAAACACTTGTTTATCCATGTTTTAATCAAAAGTATTCTAATTGTTTTTATAATCTTATTTATAATCTAATTCCAAAGTTAGATATGCTATGTCTTGTGGTTGCACAAGTAGGCTTAATACTGATCATTTCATACTTTCAGCTTCGAGGTGGTACAAGACAAGGGGGCCAGACTTAAGGCTTAGTGAGACTAGGCACCATCAGTGTTACCTCGCTAATCTTGTTTTTGTTATCCCCTCAGGAACTTCATGCCACGAGAGTCACCTGAGTCTAAACCACCTCGAGCAGCAGCTATACTCCTGAATCCACAGAAGAATTCATCCCTTCAAGATCCTCAAGCCACGCCGCTCACCAAGAACTCCAATCACGCCACTTGCCAAAAGCTCTCGTTACGCCACGGTCCCCGAACCTTACCTGGACCTCTGGCTTCGCCTCAGCAACAGCCTCGCCAGAACCTCTGGCCACACTAACTCCCAAGATTCCCCGGACCGAAAATAAATCTTGTTTACTCACCTAACCACTTACCTGTCTCCTCCTTCCGGGTTACAGCATCTGGGTCTGTCTCGTGTTTGAATCATGACAGAACGAACTGGCCCATCCTCCTGATTCCATTAAAGCCTTTACCCCTTCAAGATTCTCAGCCACGCCTTTATCAAGACCTCCAGCCACGCCACTTGACCCAACTCCGATTACACTACGAAGTCAGAACCTCATGCGGACCTCTGGTTTCGCCTAGGTCACTGACTCACCAGGACCTCCAGCCACGCTATACACCAAGACCCTTTGGACCTACAAAATAAATCTCATTTACTTACCCAACCACTTACCTGTCTCCTTCCGGGTTACAGCACCTGGGTCTGTCTCGTGTTTGAATCATGACATATATTTTGGAAATAATATTTTGCATTATTCTGTAAATATGTTCCTTTCCAACAACAGGGAAATTTAACTAACTTTAAGGAACAACATGGTCAGAGGGGCATAAAAATAATTGACATTCAGAAAGTTGTTCCACTTAAACAGATGAGAGGTTTGCTTGTACTATTCATCATGAGCTGCATTTCCTTTGACTACGAAATTGCGCAAATCGAACTTGCAATAAAAGGTTGCCTAATGGGAACATGACTATTTTGAAAAACGTACATTGATCAAATAAAATATTTGCGCTTGGGGGAAGGGGTTTTTGAGACATTTAGAAATTGTCACATTTCGCAATATTGCAGTGGAAACACTTTTTTAAAAATTAAATGAGTCAGATATCGATGGTGATGCACTTCTTAGTAGGAACTGGCTGCCTTTGGCACTACACAACGGGCGCCACAAGAGGTCCAACAGCATCACACAGCTCATCAACAGTTGAGCATGTCATGCAGAATTGTTGGATCCACAACTCCTCTGTTAAATCAGCAACCATAATTTCCCAAAATCGCTTCATCCGTGGCCGTTGTCCGTATACGTGTGGAGCTTGCCGTTCCGTGGCCTGAATAGGTCTCCTTTGACAGATGATGATGGGTGCCAGTGCCATGGCAGACATTTGAACGTAAAGGATTGTTCACATCCATTACTATGTTTTTGCATGACTCATTGTGTGAGTTGGTTTGTTTATTTGCATAATTATAATTTAATGGAAATTTATTTTTTCCATAACGTTTTGCTTATGTGTGTGATAGAAATGCAGCTATAGATACATTTCAACTTTGAGATACAGAAAAAAATAGAATTCAGAAACTCACAATGACAGATTTTTAAAGACCGTCTGATGTTGCAGACCTGTTGGAGCAAGTCTTTGCCAAAAACAAGACACACAACGTTCCTGAAAATCTCCCTCTGCCTAAGGATCTCATCTATTGGGGTACAAATAATTTTTAGAACAATGAGAAAACAGACTAGAAATACTCAAGTAAACTGGTCAATGACTTGAAAGCTGACACCACAGTATAGCTTAAGCCAGCACATGTCCAAGCCCATCTAAAGTTCTCCAAAACCATCTGGATGATTCAGAGGAGGACTGGGAGACTGTCATGTGGTGAGAAGGGACCAAAGTGAAAATCTTTTTGCAGAATCTGTGATTAAAAAAATACATTTATTGCCTCCCTGAGTTGGTGTAGAAGGACATTAGCTGAACACAAAGGAAAACGAAACCCAAAAAAGAACATTCAAAAAGGCACCAATCACACAGACAGAGTAAATGTGCTGTGGCTAAGTTTAGCTCAAATCAGATAACTGCACACATTCCAGGCAAATGCAACTTTGATCAAATGTAAATGAGAATCAAGCAGAAAATGACCTTTAGGTTATTTGATCCTCACAGTTTCTCTGCCGCGGCTTGATCCACTTTTCAGAGGAGGGGACGTGAGATGAACTCACCACAAAACTGCTGCTCTGAAACCAGGAAGTTAGGCAACTTTCCTTTTTAAACTTGTGTTTAGACTCATCTCAGTTTGAAAATTGTTATAAAGTTCTGGGTGACCCAACATTGTGGCAAAGTGTACTTTAAAGTGTTTATTCTGAGAATATTTATATTTATAGCTATTTCTTTTAAAGTTATTTTGCAGGAAACTGCTCAAAGATAAATGTGAAACTATTGTGGTAGAAACCCACACTCTTTAGTTCTGCAGTGGAAGTGAGCACTCACTTCCTGTCGCTGATGATCTCATGATGGCTTTCCAATCTCATGGAGCAGACTTAAGGTCACAAAAAACAACATGAGTAACTAACTAAAACATACAATTTCTGTGCATTTTTTTGTTTATTGTGATAGTATAGAGGGTGCACATAACCAACAGGAGGATCAAGTGATAAGAACAAATGAATGGGAGGAGGGGGGAGCATTCATTCAAACTTTCAGTTATTGTTTAGCTTCACAAGAAAGAAAAGAACTTGATGACTGCTCAGTACAAAGGTGAGAAAAATACACAGGAAATGTAACCCAACATGACCTTATATTTGTTCAACATTTACACTTAAAAACTCCAAACAACAGCTCCTAAGATGAACCCATACAGATATCAGGTTACACCCTTCAAATTAAAATCCCAATAAAAGAGCAGCAGCAGATCCATGCAGGCTCGCTTACCCAGAGAAGACAAACAATAAAATACAGAAGTATAAAAAGCAAGTTGTTTGTACAAGAGATTGCGTCATATTTCTGGTGTGAGGCATCAGAAAAGGTTGCAGCACAAACAATAAAGTGCCAATCCCTGTTTGGTAAATATGAAGAACAATGTGTTAGGAGACGAATTTATTCAAATAATCGCAAATTTGCAATGCTGCAAATATTAATTTAATATTTGAACACATTTGTACGACACTTAAAACTTTACTATGAATTAATGCAATAAGGTTCATAGTGTCTGCAGTTGTTAACTGAATTCTTGATTCTATTGTTATTACAATAATAATGTTATGTAACGTCTTGATAACAAAAGAAGCAAGAAGTCAGTTTACTTTGAATTGTCTGTTTCCACTTAATAATCTATTGATTATTTGTGGTTATTTATCTGTGTTAATGAGCAGATGAGAACTTTTACTTGTACTTGTAACTTTTTCACTTTTTGCATCCGGACACTTCCTAAAAACAAAAGCAGATCTACTGCGCCATATTTCTACACGCCATTATTCTCAGACAAGCACGCCTTTTTCGTTCTGGTTACTTAATAGTCTTTGTTGCTATGAGATGAAATGCAGCAGAAACCTTATTTTTTTCTTGCAGCTTTTCTTTATTTTTTCTTGCAGCTTTAAGAAAAGGAGATATATTTCTTCCTGAGTGTGTGGACTTTTGCAAGGCTGACTTACATGAAGGATCTACAAACAGTATTTGGCTTCACCAGGGCGTTTTACCATCAGATTACTTTCCGCTCTGTTGACACAGATGCAACTAACTGTCAAAATACTATTCTTGTTTGTAAAAAAAAAAAAAAAAAGTGTAGTAATTTGTAATGTAAAAAGAAACACATCTACACATTCTTGAGGAAAAAAAAAATGAATGCAGTTTTTTGTCGACTAAGATTTTTCAAAAGGAAGTAAAACATTGTTTGACAATATCCTCTTTAAGGCGCTAATGTTGATTTTTACTTTGGTTCTGACTTTGCACATCCACAACAACAAAGATGTCAGGTAAATAAAGTCTTTAATATGACAATTTTTAACAGTACATTGAGCTCTCACTGTAAAAAATGTATACAATTACGTATATACAACCAGAACATTTTATACTCCGGCTAAATAAGTGATGTTTAAAGCAAAAAAAATGAGTGGGGTATCTGATAATAACAATGATATCACAATTAAACATATAGATTTTAATTTCTGGCTTCAAAAAAAGAATATTTTATAAAAATCTGACATCCATTTGCAGGAAGGTGTTTCCATTATTCTGTAATAATGGAAGGGGTCAGATGATGATGTTGGGTTTAACGGTCTGGCAATCTACTTGCCAGTTCTTCATAAAGATTTTGTTTGAGGCAGAGTTAAATCCTTCATCTAGATTAGTCAATTTCCTCCTCAATCCTGTCCTTGCATTTTATACTTACACCTTTAGGTCCTTTCATAAGCAGCTCCTTTCAAGTTTGACGAAGAACATTGTTTGAACTGTTACCATAAGCTATTTAGATTTCAATTAACTTTTCTCAGACAGACAGTTCATATGATTTTCCTTCAAGAAGAATTCACAGTTTGCACAGTGCAAATAGTAAAGGCATCAATCTGACTCACAAAGAAGAACAAGGTATCACTCTACAAACCACGGTTCCATCATTGTCCAGTGATGGTCCAGTCCAGCATTGCACTGCAACGCTCTTGGGGATGGTCATAGCAGCGGCTCAGCAGTCCATTCAATGAGGCTCTCACTTAAGTTTTTCCAATATTTCCAGCAGATGTTTAGAGCTCTCTCGCTTTGGAAGTAACGAAATGTTCAATAGTTGCTTGTCCACCCTTTATACAACTTTGTACAAAGAAAGCTTTGTTCCAACCCAACATCAACTGAACAGGAGAAGTTCCCAAGCCCTTTATCTTTTTACATACTTTGTGAGTTTGGTACTCTTTGTCCAGCTTCTATTTGGAGCAGATCAGTTTTGGATCATTTACTTCTTTCCACATAATATACATCTGATAAGGAATAAATCTGTGTAGAAGAAGTAGGTCTCTCATGTAGCAAGGTCCAGGGTTCTCTGGTGTATTAATGGGCAAATTTATTCCCAAAGTTTTTACCCCCAGATGAGCAGAAGGTTTAAGACCTGCTTTGAACAAACACATTCCCATGTAGGCATCATCGATTGGATGAAGAGGTATTGTCTGAGATGTTTTGTAAATCACTGATGCTGTGTAGGCAGACAGTAGGAAGCCCCCGCCTCCGCAGTAAGGTTCATACCTATTGGTCTCTTGTATCAGGACTGGGACATAATACTTGCTCCCAGTCCATCTAACAGGCTTCTCAGTTGTGAGCAAATGGCCAGTAAAAAGGTGTTTCTGTCCAAAACTGTCATTGACACTTTGTAGATACTCAATCATGTTGTCTGTGTTTGCAAAAACATCGTCATCACCGTTAAAAAGAAAGCGAGCTTTTGGGCATTTTTGTCCCAGCCATTCCAGGAGGAGGGTCTGCTTTAGCGTCAAGTTGTAAAACGATTCAGCAAAGTCCCACTGGAGAATATCCTTGTTTTCTTCATTTTCCATTTTTAGCAACTTGTTGAGTTTTTGTTTCTCAAAGCCTTCACCTGAAGTTCCAGAAATGAAGATCCTTCGAATCCATGCTCCCTTGTACATCCTCTCTTGCGCCCAAGTTTTACGCAGCACTTCTCTGCGTTCGTAGTTCTGTGGCGAGCTTTTAATGACCAGCAAAAGAAATGGCTCTGTGTCCCCGCTAATTTCACCGCATTTGTCAGGATTGTCCAGCAGCATGGGGAAGTGGCGACAGTGACGATAGTAGAGAAAAGTTTTGTAGATGTCAGGAAGAGCGTCGAAACCCCGGAGATCGGCAACAGATGGGTTTTTTTCACATTTTTGCATGGGAGGGGTTGTAGTGAGGATTTGCTTTGTTGTCTTCACCTGAGATTTATCAGCGACTTCAGGTTTAGAAAAAGAATTGGTTGTGATCTCACCAAATGTAATAACGTAAACTATGGACAAGACAGTTAGCAGCAGCAGGACAGCCTTTGGTAGGGTGCTTCCTTTCTTTGTAATCCTGCAATTAAAATTCACAAACCAAAACAAGATAGTTAACATTATAGTTAAACACTGGTGTATTCAAATGAATTTATCAGTAATTAACAGAAATGGGACCAAGTCATTGTTTTGCAAGTCATAAGTAAGTCTCAAGTCTTTGTCCTCAAGCCCTAAGTCAAGTCCTGAGTCAAAGTAGGCAAGTCTCCAGACAAGAGCAAGCCCTACAAGTCAAGTCCAGTCGTTTCAAGACCTTTCGCCAACAGAGAAATAATATTCACACAGACCATGATTTCTATATTGAGATGTATTTATTTAAAAAACACTTTGCAAGACTATTCCTCTGTGTGTGTGTAGCTATAGGCGCACATTGCCTATAGCTAAAACAGCCCTTGAGCTCATCCTACCCCACTTCAAGAATCCCAAATTATCTCTCTACAAGACCCAGTAACACAACTGAATTAATGGTCTCATTGATTTAACTACAGTTACAGCAGTTACTTAGCCGTTAAGCTAGCGTTGGCCTTTATTTAGAACTCACCTCAAGTGTTGGACAGAGTTGAACGCTGTTAAGTCTATGTTCGTTATCTTTGAGCCACATATTCTACAAACTGTTGTTTTTGGTTAACAACTTCATAATTTTTAAACTCAAACGCAATCAAAACAAAGTGAATCTCATTTGATAAGATGTTGTGTGGATGATGCACACATACACAAAAAGGGGGAGAGTGATCGCGATCAACATACTATTAGATTTCTGCGTGTTGGGAAAAGTAGTAAGTCTTTTTCAGTCAAAATGCTCAAGACAAAGTGAAGTCACAATTACTTCCATTAAAGACTCATTTCAATCCTCTTTTGATCTAGTATAAGTGCTCCCAGTGGTCTTTTACATAATGATTATGCTGTTTTTAGCCAAAATGTTAAAAACCTGTATTTTTTCAAAGACATAGCTTCTGTAGACCTGCAGTAGTTCATTAGAAATTCAGCTCCAAGTTGAAGGAGGAACTCTTGCAACAGAGCGACCCCACACCCAGTTCCCCTCCTCTTTGCAGAGAGCTCTCTGTTTAAAGCTTCTCACATCCCCAATTTAACACTACCGGTACAACAAAATGGATAGCACTATCGGAGCTATCATTTTGTACAGTTTTGAGTCAGATTCCAGCTCAGTTGAGGAAAACAAAGACGTACATGGACCTATTTGTCTGCAAATTGATGCATCAGAATGAAGCAGAACAGGGAGCTTATGGCCTAGGGATTGTAGCTTTTATGTCCTAGCCACAACCTTTTTCCAATGGCATTTTTTCGTCTGGTCCTGATTCACAGGGATTTGAAAAAAATAAAGGCAACTTTGAGCTTAATTTTCTTAATACAGGTCCTTCATCATCAGAAAAATGCCACAAGAACAGATTAAAAACATCCAAAACACAATTGTCCACAGAGTGGTTCTCTAAAGTCCAAGATGAGTTCTAAGTCTTTCTAATTTTGTAAAGTCGAGTCTTAAGTTTTTTAAATTCTTGATTCAAGTAATATGACAGAAGCCCACACCTCTGGAAAACAATGTCACCTTTTAAATTTATCTAAATGGTCTAAGTTTCCTTACTTCAGCAGTTTCTCTTTATTTTTTTGTGAATTTTATCATTCATGTTACTTTATATCAAATGGAAAATTCTGTCATTCGTAGTCTTAAGTAGGCGTTTTCCTTTTTGTCTGTTTTTACAGCGTCTTGGGACAATGCCAAAGGACTCAGTCAACTCTAACAGTCTAATATAAAGCAGTAGAGTAGCATGCCATCTCTCTGACAACCTTTATTGTGATGTTCATGGTCAGGACCCTGTCTGCCTGCATTCCTGTCTGTTCTGGTTAACATCCACTCGCTTACACTTTAACCTTGTTGCCACGGCAGCTTTTCTTACTCATTTTTAAAAGCAAAATTTTTACTTCTCAACCAACTGCCCCTAACGTCAAAAACTATTACACGTATTGGAAAAAGTTTTTTTTAATAAAAAATCTTTAATTGTTTTTAGTTATCAGCTTTACACAAGAATGAACACGAAAGACTTTTGAGTTTTGTGAGGTAGTAAGAGCTAACTACCAAGACCAGACATGTTTTTACCCTAAAACTCAACTATAAATAAACTACTACAGTTACACAGCATGGGAAAAACCTGCTTTGGTTGTTTTGGATACAATGTTTAGACTGACAAGATAAGGCAAGGGTGAAAAAAAAATGCCTGGTTTTTCTGAAAGGTAGACATAAAGTATTGAAAAATAGAGATTCTGAATGCCAAACTAGGTTTGAGTGTTAAATGTTTGAGATAGATTTATAATAGATTTTAGAATTAAAACTATAAAACTATAAAATGAAAATATCAGGTGCCACAGGAAGTGTAGTCTCGTATTTCTTCATAATTTCGTTATAGTTTTATTTTATTGGCCACCTTTTAAGCTGATTATAGACTATATTTATCAGAAAAAGAAAAAAAACTTTAACTTTAACTTTTTAAATCAATTTTACTGCTATTAAAACAACCTTGTGATGTTAAAAAACCGCTCTTAAAGTCTAGATAAACATAAGAAAAACCGCGCTCATTTACACTCGCCTTGAATAAAAACGTAATCACTAAAAGCATTTTTAAACGAAGACTTACCCAATCATGACTGCTTCTTCTCGATGATCATTCGCGGACCTGCTGGGAAACAGATGCAGCAGTAGTTGTAGGAGGAAACGCGACTGCGGTTTTCTTTGTGCCGCGGCTCAGCCAACAGCGGCTGCTGACGTCACGAGAAACGTCATCCTTCCGCCTCACCGTGGAAATACATCGAGGACGCGACCTGGAGAATTGAACCTGTCATTAAAATAATATAAGAATAAATAAAAATAATTGAACCTAACATCATGGCGACAAACAAAAAAAAAAACCACTTCATTAAAATTGTAGTCATATTAAAAAGTGCAGACGTCTATTATTAACAATTATTAATTTAAAACCTTATTCAAACATGATATTATCTTCGTAGACTTTTTTTTAAATCCACTAAAACATTACATTATGTTAATTCTAAAATAAATGAAAAAACATAAATAAAAACATACTTGAGCATAAATTAAAGAGACAAATAATTAATCTCTATAATCGTAAACAAGTGTTAATATATTTTCATCAAAAGTCTGCATTGACATATTTGATTAGAGCATTAAAGTTTGATTGAACAGTCAAGAACAGAAAAACTTAATTTGTGCAGACATCTTAGCATTTTTCTGCTGTACACAGCAGACAGTGACTCACTTACAACTAAGTTTTTTACTAATGATTAAATGGTTTTTATTGGCTAACATATCTAATCTTTGAACTATTGTTTTATGCTTTCACAACGTTTTTGTTGGTATTTCCTGGTTTGATCATTTACTTTAATTTTACAACCTTTCATTGCTATGAATTACACAAATGCAAAACGTCCTATTGCAATTCCCCTTTCAAAGCAAAGTCAGAGTAAACAATGTCTCACTTAAACCAACTTTTTTTCAGACGCTTTTTGAAGCTAAAGGAAAAAACAGAGAAAACAACATTAAATATAAAAAAAGGAAAAACAAGAAAGACATAATATGAACAAAGTTTCTGAAAGTGTCATATTTTATATAGGGCAAAAAACAAGACATGTCCTCATTAATAAAAATATTATGATAATACTAATAATATTTATTTATTTTTTTAGGCTGCACAGTGGAGTAGTGGTTAGCGCTCTGACCTCACAGCAAGAAGGCCCCCGGTTCAAGCCCCAAAACTAGAAACAGAACACCAATGAGGGACTTCTGCATGCGTGGGTTTTCTCCGGGGACTCTGGCTTCGTCCCTCCGTCCATAAACTTGCTTTATAGGTTAACTGGTTACTCTAAATTGTTTACATGGGTGTGATTGTGGCCCTGCAACAGACTGGCAACCTGTCCAGGATGTCCCCTCCCTTTGCCCACAAGTGCCAGGGCTTCAGCAGCCCTGTGACTCCGAAATGGAACAAATGGGTTAGAAGATGAATGAATAATATTATTTTGATACTGACTCACAACACAAGATTTTACACTTGGAACTTACCCTTTTGTCAAGGCACAATAAAGCTTTTACAAAGCCATCGACTTTCTCTGGATGATCACAAAAAACTGTTATTTGATAATCAAACCACTTGTCTTTAATATGTTCCTCAGTCATTTCAATTCCATCAAAACAACATTGTGGCTGTTGCTCATTTGAATAAGCAAAGTGAAATGCCCCTTTGTTCTGCTTTTCTCTGTTAAAGCATGCGTAGTAACAGACATCCATTTTAATCATCACAACCCAATTATGGACTAAAAAACACTCTTTGAGGGGTTGTCAGTCATACTGGCAAAGCATCACCTTTTCCTCCTACTTTACATTTAAATGTTTGTCACGTGCAATTTTGAAATTTTAAAATGTGCCACTGTAGTTGTTTGAGAACATCTCAACCCTTAAAAAGACCCAACTATTTTTGGCTTTTAAAATAAAATCCCTGTAATAATTTAGAAAAACGCAGATATCAATGCTTACTTTAAAAAACAATTTATTTGAAGATTTGTTGCCATTATGATCATTATTTTTGATGCTTTAAAAGCCTAAATTGAAACATCAGATTGTAAAATAAAATTCTTTATAACTGGACTATTTTATGAATCAATAAGACAGCTGGAAACTATTTAGCTCTACTTCTTTAAAAGCACATTTCTTACTAATCTTATGATCTGTCAACAACAATGGTGCTATGAAGAGAGCACCATTGATCTGGGCAGCAACAGGAAAAACCTAACTTGACTTTACTCCTCTATTTATCTTCCATCATATTAACCCTTCAAAAGAAAATAACTAAGCTCAAAGGGAAAATCCCCATTTCTATTTGCTCTATACGTCAGCATATTAGTGGCTGTCCTCATTCCAGTTCACCTTAGTCACAACTTCGCCCTTGAGTTTTTGTCCTTGAAATATTTACATGGAGAGCCGTCGCAAACAAACTAACCAAACAATCCTTAAACCAATGCTGGGGACGCTTCCCTCGTCTACCTCAGAGACCGTGAAACCTCAGATACTACTTTTAAAACACCTTAAAGTCGTGAAAAGCTTCAACTCACACATTTTAAATGGTTGAAACAACATACAAATTCTTTCTGTAAATATTTCAGAATGAGTAAATCATTTTTGACATGCTTTTGTAAATGTAGGAAACAAAGAAAAAAGATTGAAAAAGTGATTTTATTCAATAAAAACTCCCTATTGTATCATAGTGTAACATTACCTCCACATTTAAAAACGACGTCGATGCCACTTTGCAAACCTAGAACCCCTGTTGTTCTCTGATGCAGTTTTGACATAACTTGGCAAACTTGATGGTGAAGCTGCGATTCCACTCCTAACAAAGGTGTTTTGTCAGACCACACCTATAAAAATTTAGGATAGCCTTCCGTCATGGAAACACAACTCACAGCCATCACAAGGAGCAACACTGACAGTTTATTTACACGGGTACATTTTAGCCATTTATAGAATTGCAGTGTCACATTCTAACATGGGTGTCAACTTTCTTACTCATAATCTTTAGCAACTAAAAATCAAAACTAGTTTTTTTACCAAGTGACAAAAACTTTAAGAAGAGTCAATATAGGCCACAAATTTAGAAATAAAGTACACTTGAATATAAAGAAGGTAAAGAACCTTGTGCTATTAAGTTATTCAAATTTAAAATACTTACCTTGAAAAAAAGAAAAAAAACAATAGAAAAAGGTCAAAACATATTCCTATTCTAAATTGATATTTCAGCTGTTTAAACTTTTGCTTTAAAAAGTCATCTGAATACACGGGCCTGCAAAATTATTCTAGCAGGAGTGAGTGCACACACAGTATATTTGACTTTTTTTTTAGTTCATCTTTTTAAGAAACAGACATGTTTATTTGACACCCTTTGACACAAACACTTGTGATGTGTGATCTGAATTGGGAGAAATGCGGATAACGATGGGGGAGAAAAATCGAGTTGCCTCTTGTTTCTGGAGGGCGGTAAGACTTTATAGAGGATGTCTGTAACACAACATGCACTTCCACCAAGATTCCTTTTCTGGTTCTAAAGAGACTATTTCTTTTTTGAACTGGAGCCAGAATGGGAGGATCCGGATGAATGGCCGCTGCGCCTGGAATCACACAAGCATCATGGGAAGAACAACAAGGTCAGCAGGGTTTACTGCAAACAGACGTGTATCCATGAAGTAAGGTCACCAGGGCAATCAAAAGGCAAAAATTCAAAGTGCATTTAATGCCTTTTACATAACTCCCAAAAAGAAAGCCAACAAATGGCTGATAACTATCAGTGCCATTGTGGTATTCCACAGAAACCCAAACCTTTCGGACGAATGGGATCTAGAGCGCCTCCTTTTTCTCCCGCCAGATGAGGACCTGGAGCGACTGCGCTTCTGTCCCCCCTCGGGTGAGGAGGAAGCCGATCGGGACCTCTTCCGTGGAGAGGAGCCCTTGCCAGACCCGGAGCTGGATCTTTTGGAGGAATAAACCAAGCACTTGAGTCAGTAAAGTTAACGGTCATCTCCCTTTAGCGGGTATTTGTCACGCTTCTCTAGTTATCAAGTCAGATGCAAACTAAAGATGCCAAGTGTATTTCATGAGCGGCCTCAAACCTGGTTTTTATCTATAGAATTTTTTAAATCACGTTTTAGTCTTGCATACTTTGGCCAGGAGTGCGACTTATACTTAGGAGCGACTTCAGAGATTTTTTTAAACCTAAAATGCTCATATCTTATACTCCAACAACCACTAGAGGGCACTGTAGGTGTGTGTATCAGTATTTGATACTCGCAGCAAAGAAGTGTTCAAAACAAACTGAGGAGAATCTGATAGTTTTCCTGAAATTGTATTATTCTAATTTGTGTCAAGATATTATTGCATTTTTTTTTTCCCTCCCTGGAAAAAAAACTGCAGCTCCTGCGGTGGAAGGTAAAACTCACCATCTTAAAAAACATTAAAAAGACTGAATGACCTCATGATTACAGACAGGGAGGTGTGTTTACAGATGTTTTTCTAGACTTCTTAAAAATAAACAAACCTGATCTCTCAACACCACATGTGTCTTCCATGCATTGTAAATGAGATAAACAGCCGATGCTTTCATGAAGCAATGAGGCGTCAAATCCATGAAAACATTTTAGGGGACCAGCAAATTGGAAAAAAAAAAAAAGACGATGAAGTTAATTTGAAGTGTGAAGTGTGAACGCAGCATCACACTGGACTTAGTGGAGTTGTTCAGAAAATACACAACTTTTCTCCCATAAGTGAATCTTATACTCCAATGTGACTTTCTTTTCTTCTTTGTTATGCATGTTTTGGCTGCTGCGACTTATAGTCCTAAAATATGGTAAAACTATTTTATTTTAATATTAATATCCTCATGGCCTAACCAGGGATCCCCCTAAGAGAGGCATGATAAATACCCCAGACATGTACCTGGACATCTGAACTGCAATACAAAAAAAAACCGTGATACTACCGGTATTTAGAATTTAAATGGTTAAACTAGGTCTTTGTTCAAATAAAGCTGAATCAAGTGGAGAAGCCAACTGCTACATTTGGAACTCAGTGATGCTGTGGAGCTTAATGCCCCTCACATACACTCTCCGCGGGGAGAGTGCATGTCACCTCATTCACCTGGAGCGAGACCTCGAGTGAGATCCAGATCTGGAACTCGAAGAGCTTCTAGACCGAGACCTGAAATACAGAAACAGAAACAAACCCTTTCCAATATTTTTCCAGATAAATGGATAAAAAATGAACCAAGACAAAGGCATTAACGAGTGGAACCACGTATTTCATAAATGTGTATAAGATAATTAAAAAAAAAAAGAAAAAAACATCTCCTGTATGACTAAAACATGCCTTTCAGAAACAAACTGTGCCCAACCACACACAAAAATCCTAAATAAAGGCCTGATGTGATGCTTATGGTCAGTGCACAGAAATGACAAAACAAAATTGTAATAGTCTCACTAGAAATATCAAAAAGCAGTCATCCTACTTAAAATTAAGTAAGAGACATAACTAGATCTACTTGAGTTTCTCATAATAAAATCAGGAGGGTTTAAAAAAAATGGTTATACAATAAATGGGGAAAATAAAAAATCATACAAAGAAATAAATACTCATCATTGATTCAGAAGAAAAATTGAGCTGATACTGACATTTTGCCTGGAGTTACCCGTGACCTGTACCCTTTTACCTGGACCTCGACCGAGAGCTGGAACTGGAGGAGCGCGAAGATGAGCGGGATGATCCAGAGCGGCTGCCTTTTTTCTTAGCTGGCTGTTCATCTTCATCGCTGGCAACCAGGTCATACTTGGACAAGTCACCATCATCCTCATCGTCATCCTCATCCTGAAGAAAAGTTCTTTTTCATTACATTAAGGTATTATGATACATATATACCGGTATGTATGTATGTATGTATATATATATATATGTATATATATATATATATATGATTATGTCAGCAACAGACAACTGTAAATTCTTAAGTCAAACCAATGATCTTACATCTAACTTGTATTTGGACAGATCACCATCCTCATCATCTTCTTCTTCATCGTCTGGTTCCTCTTCTTGGACTTTGGGCTCTTCTTTCTTTTCACTTTGTTTTGATGAAGACTGTGTGCTGCTCTTTCCACGATACTTTTTCTTTTTCCTTCCAAACTGGCAAAAAAAAAAATAAAAATAAAAAATAATCCCACCAATATGTCATTTGACCATTTTAGGAAGATTTGCATTTTTTAATTTTCAAAGCTTTTTTAGTAACTGAATGCCAAGTGTTACCTCATCATATTCACCATCCGATTCCTCCCTTTCAATGTATTCCACATTCTCTCTTTCATTGAAACCTCCACCGTAACCTTGAAAAAATTAGCAAAAGACAACAATTTTCTTCAACAAAAATCAATAACAGGTCTTTAAAAACTTGAACGTTTGTATTAAAAATGTGTCCTACCTGTTCGTTCTTCAAGCTTGGCATATTTTGGAGTGTTACACATGTTGCACTCAGATCGTCTGGCCCAATTCACATTGCCACACCTTCGTGCAATGATAGTGGATTTTATAATTCTTTATCTTAGAAATGTAATCATTGAATATAATGAAAGAAAATATTGAATGATAGCATACGTTTTGCACTGCCAGTCATTTGCACTGAAGAGACCTCTGCTCTTCTCAGCAAGCGTTTTCCCGATTTCTGTCCCTCCAGCTTTCATCATTTTAGCCTCTGTTGTTTTTTCTGTAGAAAAAGAAATGGCAAACTTGGATCCCAAACCAAAATACTTGCAGACAAACAGGTTGCTTAAACCAAGTAATTAATATAAGTAATTATAAACAGTGCACTAAAAACGTACCTCTACCACATCTGTTACAACTTGTTCTTCTCGCAAAGTTCACGTTTCCGCACCTAAAACGGCACAGGAAGAGAATTTGCACGGGAGGCACACAGGTGAGGGAGTCCAAATTTATTTAGCAGCTTGATTGTTCATCTAACCATCATGTGCTTCAAAAGTGGCCTATCAATGGTCTTAATGTAGGTCACTCAGGCTGCAAATGCCTGTATATAAACTAGATTATCACAATCCAATGCAAAAAAATGAATGCATAAACACAGTAGACTGTAAATGGCACTTAAACAACACAACAGATCCGAGAAGAAAAGACACAAGCTACAATTCAAGCTAATGCTAGCTGCATTGCTAATCTTAAAATAAAATTTTAAAGAAGTTTAGACATCAGTAACCATTGACATAACCATAGCAAACATGTAAGTGTCAAATGTGCCTAATAAAATATTCAGACTAAGAAAGTGACTGCGACTGTCTAAAATTAAAAAACACCATGAATCGTGATTTTTGTTAAGCTAGTCTATGCTAGCAGTAGCTACATGCTAAAGGCCTAAGCTAAGTGAGGTCAGCCAGTTAGCACGACTTGCGAATTAGGCACATGCCTACAGCTAAATATAGGCTCTACGGTGAAAAAAACCCATTTGCCCTTACTTTTTATCGGGACAAATCCAGTCCCCGTCGCTAACTCGAAAGCTCTTCCCTGACATATTTGTGCCTTTTTGCGCCAGGACAGCGTGCTCAGGTTCTCTGTCGGTGTTCATGTAGCAGCTGCCGAATGTCGAGCCGACGCCTCCCTCTTCTGTTGCCTTCACGTGCATTTCAGCGGGTGGGAAAGTTTACTATTCAGCAACGAATAAAAGCTTCTAATTATCAGCAGTTTTATTTTATATGTCGTCAAGTAACAAAGTTAAACATTTTAAAACGACCAACTATAACACAACTATAACACAAGAAACACACCTTATTGGTTATTTTACTTTAAATAGCTTTGGGTTTCATAGAGATTACATTTTGAGCTAAAACTGAAGTGCACATGCACCAAAATAAACACAAATTAGAAAATTGTATTCCTTTAGGAGATAGAGGTAGAGGTTATTGGGAGAGAGTCTTTAAGAACAAGTGGCTGTGTGTGAGCATGTATAATAAGCCTTCTGAGAAATAAGAAATGCCAACTCATTTTTTTTTTAATAAAAAAAAAAAATCCATGCTTTTGAAATGTGGAAACAGCCTTCCACTGGGATGGACTGATCCAGGGTGTACCCCACCTTTGCCCCACAATGGCTGGAATAGGCTCCCGCAACCCTGTGACCCCAACATGGATTATGCAGGTTAGGAGAATGGATGGATGGATGGATGGATGGATGGATGGATGGATGGATGATGCAGCCTTTTGGGGTTTGATTTTCAAGATATAGACTCTACACTAGATGGCAGTCAACACACACTTTTTATTTTTGATTTTCCCTCACACATTGATTTACCAGATTTTTTTTCTGCTTGTGTGAAAGCAACTTGTGTGCTTGTTGATGTACTGAATAAAATTGTGAGAAAAAGTAACATCATGATTGTTAGTTCACCTGTACATACTTGTTGAGATTCAGAGTTCCTTTTTCAAACGTTCTCCTAATAATTTGGGACATTTGTTTAGCAAAATCATATCTGGTCCAACCAAGTGATCCTCTAACGTGTCCTGTGATGTCTGGCACTCAAACGCTGGCTGTATATCCTTTGGTTTAAGGGCTCCAGTTGGGGTAAGGACGCGTTGTGACTGCTTCATTGGACAGGGATCTGTGGAGTCAGGTGTCTGGGTCAACACCCTGTGGTTTTCTGGCCTTTGCCATCAGTTTATGAGCAGCAACATTGTGGTGTCTCAGCATAGTTTGGCATTGTTGATCAAAAAGATTAGTCATGTTGAGACCACCTGTCAGTATTGAGGTCTTGTGAGTGGTAAAAGGGGTTGTTACTGTTCGCTTAAAACCA
The DNA here is from genome assembly GCA_023969325.1 of Oryzias curvinotus. NCBI lineage: Eukaryota > Metazoa > Chordata > Actinopteri > Beloniformes > Adrianichthyidae > Oryzias > Oryzias curvinotus. Next base: position 17,579,740 of record CM043709.1, read on the forward strand.
GATTAGTATACATGCATGTGACTTTTATCAATCAAATCAATGTGTCTGTAGCAAAGTGTTCCTCATTTAGTGGGCTGTGTAGATGGATTTTTTTTACAGGTGAGTTCAAGGGACTGGAGACCACTTCCCCCCCATTTCAATCAACACTTTATAGTGCACTTTTCCTCAACGTGCTGTCGAACAAAAGGTGCTTAGCAAAAAAGACAAACAATAGCTAAAAATAAAAAGTCATAAGACACATTAGATTAAAAGCAACATCAAAGGACAAAATGGAAGAAAATATTCATAAATAAGAAATCCACATTTATAAAAGCACTTAGTTTTGGAATACCTGCTGCTTTGGATCAACATCCAGGAGTTACACTTATAGACAAACAGAAAAAATCTATAGATTGTTGCTGGAGATAACTCAGCTAAGACTGGAAGGATCTGATTATGCTCCAACTTAAAAACACATCCTCCACACTTTCACACCTGCATAAAATAAAATAAAGAATGTAATGCGTGCAATTGGAATTCACTGTTATCATTAACTGTCAAAAAATATGTAGGCGGCTGGATCCAAGTGCAGCAGGTTTATTAGCTTAGCTAAAAGTCCAAAAGCTAAATCAGGGTCAGGCAGGCAGGGGTCAACAACGAGCATGGGAACATCAGAGAGGAAATGGGAGAAGTCAGGATCCTGATTCGAGGCAGGCGGCAGGGAAACAGAGTCAGAGACAAGACAGGGTCAGGAAATCAGAGCATCAGGTCAGGATATAACGCTCAGTAATGCAGGCAGAGTGGCACAAACAATACTTTGCATTATATTGTAAGGGATTGAAACGAGAGTCAGGTGTATGGCATCCAGGAACTGTTCACTGTGGTTTCTGGGAGATGTAGTGCATTCTGAACTCTGGAGACAGTTCCCACCTGTGACCAGAGGAGGAGACAGAGCTCTGACTTCTGACATTAACCCTGAATAAGTAAATGCTGACAATGATGCATATTTTAACAATGCCATTTGCTCAAACTTAAACGATAAGGTGAAAAAGAAACATGGGTTAAATGTGCTTTTATTAATAAAACAATAATTTGATGATCTGTGTTTGAGCATACAGGAAAATATTGCTGGACAGGGTCTAGAAGATTGTGGGTTTAAATCTACAGTTGGGTCATAACAAGACTATAGAAATGGTTCCACATGCCTCTCTATGGGACACTCAGCATCAGGGGATTGTATTGTGGGTTAAATTGGTTCCAGAGAGCAGCTGTAACTGCAGGTCATCCTTCTCTCTGTAGATGGGTCAAGAGTGCAGAACAAATTTTGAACGTTCGGGTGTGTGACAACTAATGGGTCTTTTTTTTTTTAACAAAATGTTTTCTCAGACAGCAATGCAGTAACCTGTCTCCCCTTATTTTAGATTTAAGTGCATCTTGAAACTGCTTGGATTACTAAACCCTGCCACTAACATCTATACAACAAATAACAAATAATGTAGTCAACATGTTTTAATATTAAAAAAACATTAAAAAAAAACTAAAAATAAGAAAGGATTGTCAAATTATACCCATTTGTAGCTTATATAAGTGTCATACCAAGGTAGCAAGAAACAGTATTTGACAATCCTAGATGAAACCTTTTTTCTTTTTGCAGAATTAGCTTGTTAATCAGAGTTCATTAACAACAACTGTTTGTTCACTATAAAACTATTGCCAGAAATATCTTTGACTTGAAATTGGCTTATAAGATTGTTATAGACACTGGAACAACAATGATGTTGAAACGCTTTTATGCAAGAAAATGATTGCCATTCATATAACAAGGAAGTGAAGTTCACATAAGGTACTCTTATAAGACTCACTCTGCTCATTTTTTGATCTACTTTAAAAGCGTTTTTCGCGATCTTCAAAAACAAAAAAACTATTGTTTTCTAGAACATAGTTTCTGCAGAGCACCAGTAGTTCATTAGAAATTCAATTCTGGGTTGTGGGCTAGACTGTTGGTGCAGAGCAACCCCCCCCCACCCACCTGTTTCCCATCATCCCTGTTGCGGAGCAGGGAGCGTAACCCTTGTGCTATCCTAGGCACTTTAACATTAGGAGTGGGGTCATCTAGACCCACTAGACAGTGCGCTGAACCTTTCCACGTCCATGGATTACATGAAATCCTCTCCACCTTAGTCATGGTAGGGATAACACGTCAATGTAAGGGTGGGGTCATAGGATAGCATAAGGGTTAAGGCCTGCCCACAAATACAGTCTTTTCCAAACAGCCTATTTTTCGTCTGCCCCTGATTCACTGCGATTTGCAGGGCTGGGTATCACCAGTAGTTTGCAGAGATTAGATTAAATCCACCAGAGCCTAAATTGATGCGTTTCACAATTTTTTCTATTCTTTCAATGCACTCAATTCAATTTGGTTCAAATTTGAATTTTTATGGTGTACACATTTAGACATATTTGTAAAGAAATAGATGAATCATCTATAAATGTATTTAATATAACCATATCAATCTGATACAATTCACAATCTGTAAAATTAAATATTGAAATAATAAACCAACAATAACCCAATGAGATTGTTAACACCATATAGTGTTAAATGATTTCTCAAATGTTTGCTTAAAAGAGTTTGGAAAATTCCTGCCTGTGAGTAAATAAAGCTGTTCATTCAGTCAGCACTGTATGTTTAGGTCGAATGAGCGTTAGCATTAGCCATCCTTTGGGAATTTCCATTATACATTAGCATCAAGCTAGCAGACTTTGGCATAAAAGATCCATCTCTACTTTTGAGGATCAGTTATTAGTTCATTAGGCTTGGATTGATTCAGATCGATTAATCGATTTCACTTACCCAGCTAGGGATTTGAGTAAATAAATACTCAGAAATGCAAGTTTGTGCTTAATTGTCTTTTTATAAATCTTTCATCATGAGAAAAAAAAAAATTCCTCACGATTATGTTAAAAACAGCAAGGACAATTTTCATTGGAGTGGGTCTTTAATGTTTTCATTAGACTATAAAATGGATACTTGATCTTGGTTCTTTAAACAATTCTTTGAATACTTGATCATAATATCTCTAATAGTGACGTAAAATATTAAATAAAAGGTTAGACTGAGTTTTCAAATGTAGTCTCTAGTGCTAGACTGAATTCTACTGATGGATAAAATGCTTCAATGAGAAAAAAGGGCCAACACTTGTTCTTACTTCATGTCTAGCTGTCATAGTGTAGATCTTGAGCTGCTCTAAAACCATTCTTGTCCACCTGCTTGGTCAAGATCAAGAACCCCTGTCGGCTGTTGGTCCGTGACCCCAAAAGAAACCTGCCTCATTTCTGTTTTTGCAGGACCTATACCTTCTTACCCTAAGCTCAGAGGGTTTTTTTGTGTTCATTTTCAAAGACGGATGACATGATAATACTAAGGGAGGATCGCCCTACAATCTTGAACAAAACAGGCTTATTTAATTAAATTTTTGGAAAGGAACCGAACAAGATCTTCAATCACATGTTGTTTCAGTCAATGTGTATTTGTTAGGCAGGCAAGCTTGAATTATGAGCACCACACAAGGTTTATGAGAACTAACAGACAGCAAAGATAAGCCTCCAAAGGAGAGTGAGGCGTGTTTTTTGATTTAGCCTCTTGCTGCTACAGGAAATGATTCTTGGACTCTCATCAGTATAACTGACAATGAAATAGAATAGCCGTTCTTACAACCTCCCACCAAAAGAAAATAGAAAGAATTGCCTGGATTGTGCTTTTAGGCAGCTTTAACCACATAAATGTGGGGGGAATGAGCAAACAGGCGGAGAATATCAATGCTGTGATGTGTTCATTGTAGGCACAGAGTTTTATGTAAAAATCCCAAATTAAACAACAGTCAGTTGTGTAGAAATACTTTTGTAAACCTTCCCTTTGGGGCCAAGTACAGCCCACCATGAGATTGTATCATTGGTCAGCAGGATTACTGAGAGAGGCTTTTCTTTATGGGTGTCAATGAGGCTTTGGCTTGATTTGCAGTGTATTCTAGCCCAGTGGCCAGTTACAGCTGAGAGGTTCAGGCTCAGATGACTCTGACAGCGAAAGGCCTGGAAAAACTTGTTTCTTTCCAGCAATGGCAGATGGCATGTAGCTCTTCCACAGACATGGACAGGAGAAGGGGGAAAAGTTGGAGCACAAGTGTACCTGATCCCACTATGGTGAATCAGCTTCATAATGGGGGTGAGGGGGGTTGTGCCAAATTAAAAACAAACATCAACTGTGAAACTTTTTTCTAGTCTTAATTGCAGAAATGCAAAAACTACTATATGTCAGTTTAAAAAAAAAATGTGAGAGCATCAAATGCAGCAGGAAGATCAGCCACATGTTTTCACACATTTGAATAGAAAAACCAGAAGTTTAAGAGTATTGAACTTCTGTAATATAAGGAAAGACTCCTGGACAGTGAGAAAACGTGTAAAGCTTTGTTCACAGCGCTCTCGGCAATGAGCATTCAAGCGACCACTTTCAATAAACAGTTAATGTAAATGTGCATTTTGGGATTACACATTCAATACTCTCACATGTACGCTTAGCTTAAATGTGTTTTAAAGACCGTTTTCAGGCTCCACGAACAAAGTTGAATCTTAAACTAGCTGAACTTTGACCAATCACGGACTTGGTTTTTGTAGTGATAAATGGATGGTGTCCATTTGTTTTCACCTACTGTGCCAACTGTTTAAAAATTGATCTTGTAGGAAAAATGAATGATTATGCCTAAACAGAATTACATGAGAACATATCTTTCATAACAGAGCTGTGAAAGAAAACACCTGGAGCAAGATTTGTGAGATTTACATTGCTTCAACATTTCACACCAATTATTGATTTGAAATACTTTGAAACAATAATACTAAAAAATACATTTTATAGGTTTTAAGACAACTACATTCAGTCAGAAACTGCTTGGTTTTTGTATTTTGTTTGTGAATTTTTAAAGTAATTCAGATGGGTCGTAAAATGTTCTGGAATGACCCAAATTCAAAGCACGAAATCACTGAACCTGAACAGAAAAATAGAAACTGGACAAAATGCCCCTGCATCATTTGAAAACAGATGTTTAACTATATAAATCGCCTTAGCAGCTTGTTCCAATCAGATGAATTGTAACTTACAGGTTTAATGTTTACAGAGCATCAGTTTTGCATCACATAGTGATGAGAATGTTAGGAAAGATAGGAAAAGGACTTTTCATTTATGATGGTCCAGTCAGACAAAAGACAAACAACCCTGTTATACTCTGCTTTAACAGGCCATTTTTTTTTTACTTGTACAAAGATTAAATTTGATTGAAAAGATTGCAATCAAAAAATGTGTAATCAGCTTACGGAGAGTGAACAACCTTTTGAGTAACAAATTAGTTTTACAGAGCGTGAATATGCAAATAGTGTTTTCTTCATCCAGTCATGCCAAAGCTTGGAACCCAACCCTTCGCTTTGCTGCTAGTTTCCGTCTTTTCTGGCCGTGTGGAGTCTTTCTTGTCATGGTGACACGGAATCTTAAAGTTGTCTAGATAAGTTGATAAGAATACTTACTAAGAAAGAGAAATGACATCAAACGACTTTGCGTAAGGACAACCTAAAAAAAGTCTGTACATTTCTGTCTGTGGGATGAAGTTGTGGAATAACAAGGAGGAAAGCATCAAAATGAGTAAAAATGTTACATGATTTGAAAAGCATACAATCTGAAGAAGCCTGAGGGGACAGTGTGTGGACAATCATGGCTTATGAAGTTGTTTTGGTACCTTGGGAATGATTTGGATACCTGCAGGATTTCAGGCTTGAAGGCAGAACGTAAAAACTTTTATGACCCTAAAACACATGAAAAATAACTACACGAAAAACCTGCTCCCTGCTGATCAAACAAAAAATGTTACAAAAAATACAGACTCTTAAATATACAGAGGAGGATTGACTTAACTGAAGACAGTCAAATTAAATCAGAACATGAGATCTGAAGCTGAAATCAAACAAGGAAAGTCAAACTAAAGGGAATTTTCTGGTAAGCTGTCATTGGAAGCAAGGTATATTCGTACAAAAAAAAAAATCATACCAAGAACTTAGGCTTGACAAAAAAAAGGAATTGTTGATCTTTAACCAATGCTAAGCATTGTTTCATGAGATCAAACCCTGACAACCGTTATTTTTGTCAGCCCTGTAGCCACACTGGGTTTAGTATGACTGTACCAGAACTGCAGGACTGCTTGTCAGAAAGTCCACTGTTGTAACATGATTGAATTGACAGCAGTGCAGTCTGAAAGTGGAGCAAAATGGGTTAGAATAAGTACAAGTGGCAGGACATGAGTTGATGGCCTTGATTATAGACCACTTTTATTGTCATCTACTGCAGTTGACACACTTACAGCCTTTAAGTAGTTCAAGCAAATGCATACCAAAAAAAAGAAAAAAAAAAAAGAAAGTGAAACTGTAGTTTGAACCCACATAAACCAAGAGAATATTCATTTTTTTCAATGTACATTTTTTTCATTTTATGATCATTTTAACTGAATTGTACTTTGGGAAAGCTGAAGGTTAAATAAGTAGTTAATTACAGATTTTCAGGATTCCTCAGACATAATCTTTGCATCTGGACTTGCAGGTTATGACAAGCTACACAACTAGACAAGGGATTTGAGCGCAGTGTCTGAGCCCAAACTCTGCTCTTCAAATGGAATCAGTGAATCCCACAGATAAAGTGCTTTCAGGGCGCGAGGCGATCTCTCTTGATGATTCTTGTGTGACTGAACAAAATGCAATTTCTAAACCCCTGCCTCTATTTAAGCAAGGCCAGAGGGACATTCTCCCCTGTCATTTCTCAAATTGTTTTGTCAGGTCTGTCACACAGACTCTCGTTACGCTTCTGCACATCACTTTTGGGACCACTTAGAAAACAAAAAAGAAAAAGGAAAGAAAACCCAAATGATGCTCAGTCCTGCCGCTATAATCTTTGATAATAGGAAATACTGAAATGTGCTGTTATTTCAGTCTGAAGCCGCCTATTGTCTTTTTTTTTTTTTTTAAAGAACAGTGTCTAAGAGTGGATAAGACCTTTTATGAAGCATCACATTCACAGTATATTTGAAAGTGCCGTATTTTCGTCTTTATCGAGGGATAACAGACTAACAATGAAAAAGGGAATTGTGCAGCATGTGTGGAATCTGTTTGATAGAATAAACAAAGATGACGGCTCAAAATATATAAAACTCATATGGTAATTAATTGACCTGACTTCTATTAGAAGCATTATATGATGAAAATAACTTTTGTGTTTAACACACTGAACCATACATTTGATCCCACTATTTTGTTCCCATTATCCCCCCCACCCCCACCGATCCTTTGCCATTCATTCTTTGAAAGTCTCGTGTCAGCGTGGAGCTGCTGGGCTGATGGTTACAGTGAAGTAATCAGATTACAGTGTAAAAATAGATAATGCAACAATAAAACAGGAAGCAGCCTCGGCCTTTGCATCGTCTCGCCGTAGTCCAGGAAATGACACACTCCTGGCAGTGCAGTGATTAATGTTGTGGGTGGAATTTGTGTTGTTCTGTTGACACCAGTTAATGAATTCTTTGTAAACAGCAAGTCGCAGCTGTTAATGAAACATCATAATCCGGGATTAGAAGGTGGCAGGCACGGCCAATAAATACAATTAAACTAACTTTTTTTTTTTTTTACTTTGTCCATTTTGAAGGAAACTCTGTGAAATATAGGTTGAGATCTTTAAAAACCCAAAGCATGACCTGAGCTGATAAAAAATGTAAAAACAAAAAAAAGCTAAGGGTTTTTAGTAGAAGCTCAGCCACAGAGACTGTAAAAGTTTCTATCCCTTGTGCTATCCTAGGCACTTTAACATTGGGACTTGGGTCATCTAGACCCCACTAGACAGTGCGTTGAACCTTTTTTCTTCAATGATTTGTGATCTTCACTGGTGTCCATGGATTACATTAAATCTTTCTACCTTGATCCACCTTTGTCATAGTTTCTGCAGAGCTTCTTATTGTGCCATGGAGTAAGTCCAGCCTTACTTCCCGACATCTGTTGTTTAGACTCTCTCCATCTATCTTACAGTCTCTCACACTGCCAGCCAAACATTACCAGTGCCACAAAAGTGGTGAGCAATATCAGAGATATCCAGCTGTACAGTTTTGAGCCAGATGCCAGTTCAGAGGAGGAAAACAAAGACGTGTATGGAACTAGTCGTTTACTCATGAATGCACTGAAATAGACCGGAAAAGGGAGCTTGTGGCTCACCAATTGTAGCATTTCTGCTCCTGATTCACAACAAAAAAATGTTTTAATTCTTTTTTTCAGCAAACAATACAAACAGTACAATATCAAAACGACAACAACAAAAAAGGGCAACAAAAAAACATTAGAAGAAAGGAAAAAAAAAAAGAAAAAATTAAAAAAAACCCTGCTTATTTTACTATTATTTAAGTAGAGGTTGACTTGTTTATATACTGTTGAAATAGTCAATAAATGGTTGCCATGTTTCATAAAAAAGATTTTCTTGCTGTCTCAATGAAAATTTTATCTTTTCTAAATTTAAGTATTGCTTTATGTTTCTTACTAAATGAAGATGTGTTGGGAGAAATGTCCTTTTCCAATGAAGTAGGATTAGACGTCTAGCCAATAGGGTAACATAATTTAAGACATTTTTTTGTTTACTGTTTAAACAAATTTCAGTAGTTGGCACTCCAAATAATCCTGTTATAGGGTCCAATGAAAACTTAACCTTAAACATTAGAGACAATATTTCAAATATTTTTGTCCAATAAGGAATGATTTTGTTGCAGTTCCAAAATGTGTGGGACAGTGAGGCAGAAGCGTGTCCACAACGTTCACATGAAGGGTCCACTTCTGAGAACATTCTTGATCATTTTTTCCTGGACAAGTGCAGTCTGTGTAGGATTTTGAACTGGATTAAACCATGTCTGCTGCACAATGATGAGGAGTGAACTCGTTGCTGAGCCTTTATCCACTGTTCTTCCGTAATTGTTGTTTTCAAGTCCAAACTCCAGGCTTCTTTCAGATGATCCAATGTAGCGGTACATTCAATGTTAAAAAGAATATGATATATTATAGAAATTGAGCCTTTTTTCAATGGGTCTTTGAGTGAACTCTTATCCATAACATTTTCTTCTGGTTGACTGAGAAAGGAGGGAAAAATTGCCCTAATAAGTTTGCGGATCTGTAAATATTTGAAAAAGTCTTTGTTATCAAGATTGTATTTTTGTTTTCATTAGTCGAATGTAGAGAAGGTCTTATTTATGAACAAATCTGCTACTATGTGGATCCCTTTGGAACCCCATTGTTTAAATGTATCATGTGATAGTAATTTATAAGCTCGATTGTTGGTCAATAGCATTTGTACTGAACAAAAATTCACAACAATTTTAAAAAGAAATACTCAGAAATGCAGTTTTAAGTATCGTCCTTCATGAGAAAATGGTACACTGTGTGTGGGTCTTTAAAAAGGCATTAGTTATTATAGTGAGTTTAGTTGATGTTTTTTCAATTTATTTACTATACATTTTATATTCTTCCATTAACTTCATGCTTGTAATTTTTACTTTATTCTTATTATGATTGTAGGCCCAGTGTTGTTGCTGTGATTCCTCACTCGGGTGGCTGGGGTTCAGCATTGCTGCCTCACAACTGTGGAATGGACCCTGCATGTTCCTGTGTTCCTGTGTTCCTGTGGCTGAGGTGGGTCCTAGAGATTCCCAAAATACTGTTTCCTCACAGCAGAGACGAGCCATGACTTTCGTTTATGTTTACAGTTCTGTTTTCATGCTTGGATTCATGGGGGGGTCTAGGGGGGTATGTGTCAATGGAGGGAGGAGGCAAAGGAAGGGGATGGTTTTAATTTACATTTTATGGCTACCTTATATGTGTATACATAAATATACAGTATGTTTGCTTGTTTTTAACTGTAAAGTGCTTCAAACTCCTTAAAGCACGAAATTCACTTTTTTATAAATAAAATTTGTTTTGATTTTGGTGGCGTCAGCAAAGTAGGCCTTCACATTTTTACTCTCGCGTTTTCTGCTCAGCACCTGGGACTTTGCTGCAATGTTTTTCTAAGGATTTAAGAAGACCCCCCCCCCCCCCTCATCACCACCTTTCGAAGCACCCAGCAAACCCATCCCATTACCCAAGCGATGGTCAATTGAGATGATCAATTTGCATAATGGAGCATTAAATTGGGCCCATCACACCCTCTTCTCAGCAGCTTGCTCCCATGGATGGCTCACTGAAAATCGCAATTGCTTTTGAAAAAGGGGCATGTATCCTCCTTGCTGGAGTATCCTTTCATCATCCAGGCTGAAGCGTTCGGTTGGTGAACAGAACGCTCGGCATTGAATAATGCATGCTCTCATTCGTGTGTTATGGACTTAACCATTCAAGCTAAAGCCAAGTTCAAGAAAAAAATGTTTCGGCTCAAATGTCAAAAACTACAAATCAAAAGGAAAATGTCTCCATTTTTGACTTTGTGAGCTGGAACTTTAACAAAAAAAGCATTGAAAATAAAACAAAAATAAAAACTAAATGGTTCGTAATCAAACCTGTCAATTCAAATGGTCAATGTTTTAATTAGGTAATAATTTAGCTCATTTGTCAACATTAACCTTACAGTGTGCTTAATTATGTCCTCTCATCCTTCGAGTGACCAGCGCTTATTTTGTGGACAGAGAGCAGATTGTTCTGATTAACACCCAACCAAGGAAACCCAAGACTGCTATCTTAGGCAGATTAGTCGAGCCTTTCAGAGGCATGTCAGTGCCTAAGGACCTGTGACAAATTGCATCCAAAGAGCTGACTGGAACTGGGGCCAAAAGACTGTGATTGATGTGTGTCCCTTGAGTGGCAGAAAGAATGAGATAGAGACATCATGGTCCTTTGCTCTGTGTTCCCTTTTGTTTGGGGGAATTCCTCTAGGGGAAATGCTAGAACGGGCAATAGGCCTTATAGGTGTACATGCTTTGTAAACTGGACTCTTTTAGCAAAACAATACATAAATAAAAAAACAAATTCTGCAGTGATTAAAAATTTAAAGACTCACTCCAATGAAAATTGTGTTTTGGTATTTTTAACACATTCTTGTAGCATATTGCTTGTTATTTTTGTTACACCAGTAATGCTGTGAGTTTGAAGAGCTTCAAGCAAGCAGGAGAGAATGTAAACAGATGGATGATGGGAAATGGGGGCAGGCTGACTCCATGCTAAAGGTCCTGCCAACAACTCACAGGCAAATTTCTGATGAACTTCTGCTGCTCTGCAGGAACTATGTCCTAGAAAATGACCAGTGTTGGGGGTAATGGATTACAAAGTTTTGAAAGTAACAGAGTAATATAATAAATGACAGTTCACCTTTTGGTAATTAATTACAATTACTAGACTACAGAGACACTCATTACCTCATTACTCTGATTTTACGCCGTGAAATCACAGGTGACTAACAAAACAAAGTAATTTGTGTAAACAGTTGGCTCTGACATTGTGTCTTGGTTAAATGAATCAAAACAGATACTAATAAAAAAATACACACAAACACACACACACACACAAAACTGAGTTACATATGCATGCCCGGATGCAGTTGGAGATTGGTCAAAGTAAGATGAAGAGAGTGGAAATATTTGTAGGGTCATTTGGCAGCTGGACATTTGAAGATATTTTGGATATTTAAAGTATTTCTAAATTATTGAAAACTAAGGAAAAAACATTGAAGCTAAGTCAAGTTATGTCCTGGAGATGCAGTACTTTCTACTCCCCTTGTGTCATTGAGCAACACTGTCCATACACTGTGTTGGCTACTATATAATGTACATTTTCTCATGTTCATATGGAGAATTTAATGAGGTGTTGCTTAAAAACCTAATTGCCCGTGTGAAGACTGATTTTATTCCTTTGATTTTACAAGGGTATCTTGTTTGTGTTATCTTTATTCCCTTGAGAATTTGTATGTTTGTGGAAAAAAAGTAAAGTAAACTAACGAGTAGTGAATTACTATTTAAATTAGGCAATAAGTAAAGTAATTTAATTAAAATGTTATCCAGTAACTAAAGTAAAGTAATCAATTACTCTTTAAACGTAATTTACCTAACACTGAAAACGACACAGATTCTTTGACTTTGACTAAAAACAGCATGATTAGAGATGAAAGACCACTGAGAACGCTTTGAAAATACCTCAAAAGAGAAGCGAAATGTGAGTTTAAAATGATAAAAAATGTTTTTTTTTAATTGTCTATTGACAATAGTCCTCTGTTAGGGGGATGTAAAAGTCATTTGAGTCATAAATGCTAAAAAGAAAATTTAAACCTTCAGTGCTCTGCTTCCCCCTTTTTCTATTTTTCTTACCTTTGCTACAGGCAGCCTGTTGGGTGGCTGGCAACTCGTCAGCTCCAACCTGACAGGTGATTGACATCAAAGTACAAAGGCAGTTGTGAGTCAGTAATCTGATATGTTTTTACAATGCATCACCGCCGAAAAGAAGAGAAAGTATAGCCTGTTTTTTTTATTGTGATCTAAACATCAAAAAGACCAATCAAAACAATTATTAAAGAAATTCTGAGAAGAGACAGTACTGTCTCCAAAGGTATATCCAAACCTTAGAATGACAACAAATCATGTATTTTTGAAAGGAGCCATTCATATTAACTAATAACTTTCTTCTGATTAAGTTATAAAATAATCTTGTGCAAAGACTGCATAATGCTTAGAAAGACAAAGCTTTTTTTTGGCATGCCTGTTGTTTGGATTGTAGGTGTGTATGTAAATGTGCTCCCCTTCCAAATCTTCCTATACGTGTGTCTCTGTGGGTGAGCTGGAGAGCTTTTTTCCAATCTGTTTTTTCTGTTTTGAGTTTGAAGCCTCACGCGGCCTGGTTGGTGGTGGGATTAATTGGTAAGCCTCTGTATGCGTGAGTGTGATCTAATTTACCCCCATCACTTGATGCACAATGGTATACGTGGCTAAACAGGTATTGATGAAATACATTTGAGGGTTTTGTTCCTGTTCGGTGTCTGGTCCTGTTAAAGCAAATGCAGCCTGGTGCTTTAATTCAAGACAGTCGAAAAGGCCAGAGTAAAAACGTCCTGCTGTTTGACTGGAACCCAGAACTCCCTTCATTGCTTTCTAAATGTCAGGCTCCAAAGACAACATGACTGAGTATTTGCTCCTCTCTGCTCCAGATCCATACCATTAGCATAAACGGGGAATCAATTATTTCAGATCTGATGGAAATGATCATGGAGGGACAATAAATGCAGAAGGAAGGAGTCATAATTACCAGATGACCTAGGTCACCTTTGCGGCATCGCCAGTGTCTCAGCATTATGCTGCTATTTCATGGGTGAGTCAGTTATTTTCTGATAAGAAAATGCACACACACAAAAAAAGCCAACCATCTGTCCATTCTTTTTGTCTTAAATGTTGCTCTCTGGCTTTGCGGCGCGGTCAAACATAACTTCAGGAGCTCAGTGGCTGCTCCAGTGGCCTTTCTGAACCCACAAAGACTCATCCAGCGCACAAATCCAGTGCAAAAAAGCAAGACTCCTGCCCCATTTGATGATAATATCCAGCACAGCTCTCTGTGGGCCGAGGTATACAATTCAAATGGCGTTATCTCCTGAGGCAGAGGTGCTGCAATGTGCCAGGCACTCAGCGGCACAACCCACAACCAGCATGTGCACAGAAGTGGGGGCTTATAGGGCTTACGTGTCAGGTCTGTCGAAATGAGAGAGGAGGGAACTGGGAGGCAGACAGAGTGAGCAAAAGAAACACGTGAAGGAAAATGTGGGAGTGCACCGCAACTTTTATCTCTGGTGTCGCTGCTGAATTAAAAATCTCACCTCATAAAATCTGTTCGACTGGGTGCCAGGGGAAATGCCAAAGAGGCGGTATTAAGAGCCGCAAATGACTATCTGCTAAATGAGGATTGTGCCTACGTCTTTTACACCAATCATGACCAGAAGCAACCTCTAAGCCATTAATCGTTTTACTGAATTCAGCCCTGAGCCCCATCCAACATTTATAACTCCGTTGATTCGAACAGACAAGCGGGCCTTTCATGCAGCATCATACTTGTTCTTACTTTTCAAGAGCCTGCTTGAAACATGGTGAGAGAAAACACTGGGAAACCAGCTGAATAGCTTCTGAGTGACATTAGCAAATGTGCTGCAAGATGTTCTGAATTATTTACATCACTGGAAACACAGCATCCTCTTTAGAAGATGACTTTAAAGGCTCCCTTCCTCCCATCCTCATAATAATTTCGACTACAGTAGCACAAGCAAGCAGCATGCTTGTACGGTTCAGTCTGAGCAGGAATCGGTGGGAGATCAGACGCCACTTCGTCATTTTCAGCTCTGCCGTCCCACAGCCTGGCTTTGAAGTGCCTGGCTGCAAAGAATAATGAGGAAGCAAGGTCATTTGGGATGACTGGGGTACCAGCCCACGCACAAATGCACATCGACTCACATACAATTCAGAAACATCTCTAAGGTCATTACTGAAAAGTCTAATGTTTAAATAATAAATCCTTTTATTTCTATTAAACTGTGCTAAATACTTAATGTAAGCACGGTGAATTGAATGCTCAGTTTTTTACTCCAAAACGTAAGAACTAAATCACAGAATTAATAGAAACTCATGTCTAATGAGGATCATAACTGATATATTAATTATGCCATATAAAAGTTGGAAGAGTCTATGCAAATAACTTTTGTTTCCTCCTCCCCAGTGAATAGAAGAATAAATAAGAGCTGATGGTGAAGCCCTCAATTAGCAGAAATGTCTTCCAGCAGAACCTTGAATTTTTCACGAGTCAGGCCTCGTTTTTGGCACCTTTCGAGTCCGCTGGACTCACTTGTGTCCGTCATGTGTCGAGGCATCCTGGCAGAGCTACAGGAATCTGGGACAGTTGGACTCAGTGAGCGGACGGGGGCATCCAGCAAATCTGTGCCACCACAAGAGGACACTGTTGATGTAGAGCTTAGGAGATGCTTTCATTGATATTGATGCCCCAGCCTTTTTTTTTTTTTTTTTTTTTTTTTTTAGAATTTCAAGCCACTTCAGTTTGCCACTGCATGTAAGATCAGAAGTGTGTTTTCATAATTAGGGTTTTAAATGGAGTTTTAAATAGCAATGAAAGTATTTTTTCTTCCTCTGAGTGCATGTGCACATACAGCGAGGAGCTGTCACAGTGACTCGCTGTAATTGTCCACAAGCAAAATGAGAATTTTGGGTTGTAAGATAGCAAACGATCATCAGTGTGCGTTCGAATGATAAGGATACAAAGAAAATGACACAGAAGAAAAGGGAGTAGATAGTTATCACCAGAACTTCCCACTCTGCAACCTGAGCTCACAGATACTTTCTGCCGATTCCCAAATGACTTCCTGCCACGTTGATACAGATAAAGGCTCAGCTTTTGGGTGTAGAGAATCACAGACCCAGGTGCTTAATCACTGAGTGAACATTGCTGTGCTGCAAACAAACATTTTCATCATTTCCATTAACAAGCAGTCAAAGTTATATGCATGTTCCTTCTTGATTATTGATAGCACAACAAATGGTCTCTGGAGCAAAAACTGTTTTCTACCATCTTTTAAATAGGTTTTCTTCTGCAGGACGTTTGTTATGTTTTTATATCTTAGAGTTGAAGAATGAATTTGTCACACTTTCATAAAAATCCCAGGAGCTGAAGTTTAAAGGGTAGCTTTGTAAATCTGAGGATTTAATACAATGTTTTTCTCTTCAGCAGTTCCATTAAGTGGCTCTGAAATGTATTTGTTTGGACACTTTTTCTCTATTTCTTCTTCTAAATTCAGCAAAAAAAAGTTTGCGAAGTTTTGAGTGGGCTGCCAGAACTTGCAAATAAATGAGGATTGTTCTTGATTGTTAAAAGTAAACTCAATGGGGTTTTAGAGATGCTAGTCTAAAGACGATGTATTATTTAAAAATATTTTAAAAGACGTGCAACGCATTGACATTTCGCACCAAGCCTCTTCCAACTGTAGGTACAGAGTGTGTTTGAACAACAAATGCTGAGGATTAAAAAACAACTGTGCTTTTTTTAAAAAATTTTTGCAAAAGAAACCTAGTTAGGACTGCAAATATTATTTATTTGTATTGATTTTTTACAAGGCTAATGGACACCTTCATAAAAATCTAAATTTTTAAACAGAAAATAACAGACATGTTAGTCCATTCACACAATGACAATACAATAAAGACACCACCAAGAAGAAAAAAGCAGAAAAAGAAAAGTAAATTAAACTTTTCCCAATGTTGCACATGGCAAACAGATGTGAAGTCAGTTTGATCACATTTCTGAATTTGTTTCCAGTCTTTTATTGGTTCCTGTTTTTATGTTCAGGTTCTCTCACCTTCAGATTTTTCTCATCTTTAACCTCTTGAAATAATCCAGATTGATCAGCCGGGCATTAGCAGAGTTCAATTGTCTCAGAGCTGAAACATATAAATCAAAACCATCTTTTTTTTTAAATTACATTTTTAAAATGAATGTACACAAACCAACACAATTCCAATAAAAAAAAAAATTCTGCTCATATGATACCATTAACAAACAATCAATTTACTTGTAATTTTTTGAAGAAAATAAGATTTTCATCTGTATGGGAAATGTATGTTTTGATTTTGATTTGATTTTTGATTTGAAATGGTTTATTTCAAGCAATCAAGTAGGAACAATACACAAAAGCAATACAATCTGCAGTTTTACATTCATACAATAACTAATCAAACTTAGGATAATTAGGCATATTAATAAATATTGCTTGAAAGGGAGTGGAAGGAAGCGAACTTATATAATTCCACCCCGTTATACTATAACCATTTTATTACATGATTTATCAATATCCGGTTCCCAGTTTTTATCAGACAGAATTAAAAAATCATAAGGTATCGATAAGGCACATGACAAAGATGAATTACTTAATTATTATGTTAAAATAACTATTTTAGAAATCAACATGGCAATGCAGATCAGTTATCTAAAATATATGTTACTCATAAAAGTCATTCATATGATTAGAACATAATACTATATCAGTAAAATAGACAACACTGTTTCAGAGATTTTCATAGTAAACTTTCATCAAGTATCAAAAGTTAAAAACATGTGCAAAATTATGTTACATTAGGAAAGATTTTTGAATCAATTTGTCAATTTTTGGAGCAAATGAAGTAATATCATTAACTTATTATTATTATTATTAATCATTTTTTTTTCTTTTTTTTTTCTTTTTTTTTATATTTAATAAGGTAATGCTGTAAGGGAGAGAAAAAAAACAAACAAAAACAAAAAAAAAACAAAAACAAAAATAAAAGGGTCCATATTCTGTCAATTATCCAAGGTTGGCATATCTTCTGCTGAAAAAACAGCTGATCTTCTGGGTTCAAAACAGTTTCTAGTCTCTTCCATGTTATGTCTGCAGACATTAGATTCAGGTCCATATATCCTTCTTCAGCTGATATCAGCTCGGTGAAAGTTGAGGTCAAGTTGTCTGCAGGTCAGAACTCTCTGCTGTTGATTCAGGTGACGTCAGACGTATGGAGAAAGTGATGAATACAGGTGTCATATTTCTTGAAATTATTTGACTCTTTGGTTTATTACTCCATGTTGTTTTAGACCACTGTAAACAAGCACTTCTCAAAGTCGCTCATGGTGTTCACAACCAGAACCTTGGACCGGTCCGGTGGACCGAGTGGTTTGACGTAAATCCTGCAGCCTTTAACCCAAGTGTTCTCAATCTTCTTCTGCTTCCTGAGAAGCCGTGCATGTTTGGAGATTTCAGCATTCTTCCTGGTCAGATGGTCGTTAAGATAAACAGCCGAACCTTTCAGGTTCTTTCTTTGATTCATCAGAGCTAGCTTGTGTTTGTGATTCACAAACCTGATGAGGATCGCTGGTTTATCCGTCTCCTTTCTCCTGGGGAGCGGGTGACAGGTCTCGATGGTATTGAGATCCAGGGAAATCCCTTTAGATGTGAGAAATGAATGTATTTGCTGATCGAGGGATTCTGCACCGCGCTCCGTATTAGCACTGCTAGCTACGCTAGCGCTAGCATTAGCAGTGCTAGCTCCTGCGTTCAGCTTCGCTCCAGGCTTGATTGGTAATCCAGTGAGAATGACATTGTTCATCCTTACTTGCTGTTCCACATCGTCCACTCTTTTCTCCAGAATGTCGACCCGGTTTTCTCGTTGCTCGTCTTGAGCCCGAAATCTTCGGAACTCTTCCAGCATTTCCATGAGTGGCGTTAGCTTAGCCGACACCTGATCCATAAAAGATTTAAGCGTTTCTTGAATGCTATCGATAGCTTTTTTGAGCTCTTCATATTCCTGGGATTTCTTAGGGGGCATGGTCAGCTCTCTTTTTGGAGAAAATCAACTTTTTAAGTAATTTAAGATAGTTGTATCCGCAGAGAGACACTCCACGCGCCCATGTAATGTTTTTACATGGTGGTTGCAGGATTTCACAGCTAAGGGGACCTGATTCAAATCACAGCTGGCCCACATAATTTAGCGTCCTCTGTGCGTTCAAAAGGATTTGTGATAGGTTGATGGAAGATTATGAATTGCCCTGAGTGAGCCTGTGTGGTCGACTGTCAACATCTGACCCTGTAATGGACTGCAGATCCGTCTGCATGGGGTATAACCTGGTTTCACCAGAAGACAGCTGTGACCCCCACGACCTTGACCAGGAAGAAATGGGTGCAAAAAAAAGTGTATGTCCTCTTCTCATATATTGATTCAATGATTACCATAGTGAGGAAAACCAATGCAGTGTTACCACAGTCCACCAAAACATTTTGCCAATTACAGCAAAACTATGGTTGCATGTAGTGAAAGCTTGAATTAATCAAAGGGCAGCTCATAAAGACATGGCTGCATCTTCACACATCTTTCAACAATTTCGACCCTTTAAGCTGACAACAATAAAACCTGTCTGTTAACACTGAGGTGCAGCAAAAAAGGCGATTCAGGCTCTCCACAGAGTGTTGAAATGTTACCAAATGGCACTGCTAGCAATTTGTGAAGGAATTTCTTGCTTCATGAGTTACATATTTGCAGGAGACCGTGGCATGATGCACAATACCCACAATCCTGAGCTGAATTTCCAGCTCTGAGAATCTCTCTTGGAGCTTACTGGTTATTAGGTTATGTTGTAGCTTGGGGCCCCGAGGCAACTGCCTCCCATTTTCTGATGATAAAGCTTGCTTCTGCCTGGAGCAGCACAAAGCTGATCAACGCTCAGCAACATCTTGATTCAGGGCGTTTATCACAACAATAGCTCTGATTGGCTAATTGTTGATTGTTAGATCTCTGAAAGGTGATCATTAGACTCTTGCTTTTTAATTAGGAAGCATTGTTTTATGTAAAGATGACAGACTAGTGAGTAAACTAGAGTGACAAACAATCAACATGTTCACAAATTCATGTAGCATGAAAAATCTCCACTGAGCTGGGATGATTTTATGGAAAGCAGCTGAATTATATGGACAAAACTCTCAGCTATGATGGATCTCAACGACACAGAAGTGACTCTCACTGTCATTCCAACCAGAAATCTTACAACTAAAATCAAAAAAACATCTTGAACGGCAGATTCCAGAATGTTTTTTTTTTTTGGTATTGTGTTTTTGGTGTTGTTAACATGTTCTTGTAGCATTTTTCTCATGAGGGAGGACATGTAAAGAAAATTAAGCTGACAATTGCATTTCTGAGTTTTCTTTGTTCAAACCAGGAGCAGACAAAAAATGCTGTCTAAAAAAATTGTAGTTTTTACAAATTACAGTCGGCAAGCCACAAGCTCCCTGCTCTGCTCCATTCTGATGCATCCACTTACAGACAAATAGATCCATGTACGTCTTTGTTTTTCTTGTCCAAGCTGGGTCAGAGCTATATGGCCAAATAGCTCCAATATTGCTTGCCATTTTTGTTGCACCAGTAATGTTAGGTTGTAGGTGTGAGGGGCTGTACATGAGAGGAAGAGAGGGTGTAAGCCAGTCACTGATGAACTCCTACTGCTCTGCAGAAACTATGTCCTAGAAAATGACGCAGATTTTTGATTGAAAAAGGGCATGACCATAATTATAAGACCCCTGGGAATACTTTTACAAAAAAATCAAAAGATGAGTGGGAATTTAAACTTTTAAGGGAAGTCTGTAATGAGAAAATTCATATTGTCATGGATGTCCACATCCACCTGGGACCACCAAGCATCTCTACTGTAGTCCTCATTTATATCGTTTACAGTCTTCTCTAATTACAATTACAAAACATTTTTTAGTTGTCAAGCTTAAATCTTTGCCCTTTTTAAAAAAAATTGTACGCAACAGTAGTTCAGGTTCATGCGTAAGGCTTTTTAATTTGATTAACTTCTTTAAATTTTAATGTGAATCGTATTTTCAAAGAGGCTGTTACATCAAAAGAAGACATTTGCTTGATCAAATCCTGTTAACTCTTAGTCATGTAAGTGTAAAATGGAACAGTGATGCACACAAGTTGACAGATCCTTCAATCTTTTGTTTCATGAACTCCTTCTGTTTTATTAATAGTGTCTTTGTAATCAGCTTTAAAACGACACCAACTGCTGTTTCCACTGAAGCCCTGATTGTAAGAAGCGTATTTTCTAACCTCAGAATAGGGTTTTACGTGTGTGCCATCCACTTCTCACTTGTGTTCAAAGCATCCTTTCTTGTTATTCCAGAACAGGTTTTCATGATTGCTTGCTGACCTGCATGTGTCAGTTTAGAGGAGCTGCGACTGTGAACGTGTACTTGGATCCATCATGCTGCCGGCACACAGAAGTTTCAGATTAGGATAGATGTGGACTATTTTTAAGCTTTCAAAATTCATACAACGCAGATCTTTTTAGGTTGTTGTAGTTGATAAAAATGGTCCTGTTATGCCATGAGGCAAAGAAGAGTTGAAGTTACGTCAAATACATAAACATTGAATAAGAAATGTCCTCCTCTCTGTCTTAAAAAGTTCTTTTTAAGACATTATTAAAATGTATTTCATTTTATTAAATTGTTGTTTAGCAAAAAAAATGTGAATTTTAACATCATTCAAAGAAATTCCATAAATACAATCCATTTCACTTTAATTTTTTTGCAAATTGACATTATGCCTTTAAATATAAAGTCATCAGTCAGATGTGCAGTTGGAATAAAGATGTTCCTCCTAAGAGAAGCTTTACGGTTTTTAGCAAGCTTTGCATGTCTTTGCCTGAAGACCAAGGCGTTTGTTAAAAACACACCTGTCTGTTACCAAAATTCCATAGAGGAACATTTAGTAATCAACAAGGACTTGAACTGAACTCTTCTGGATTTGCTGTGTTAGAAAAGATTGTGCAGGAATAAAATCTTAGACATGAAAGTCGTGCTGAACTTTCTACAAGAACATTTGATTCAAGCAGATCCCAAGATTTCTAGCTTTAGCTTGACTTTCTCCTTCAGGCTAAATGGCTTCTCTGAGAAAAGACGGGAGATGTTGAACATGTGAATGATGGGGTTCAGATTCTTAACTGTCTTTGTTCTGATGAAGCCATGGAGCAGTGGTGCTGCTGGGGCTTTAAGGAACCTTGTTTGAATGTAAGTCTTTGCAAAAAAAAAAAGAAAAATAAAATAAAGCCTGATTTGATATTTTGGGGTTTATAAAACTTAAGAAAACATATGAGATTAAAAAAAAAAGTCTGTTCAATAGTTGTATATTAAGGAGCAATACTCACAAAGACCACCTTTGCTGCGAGTGAAACTATGTCATCATAAGGTGTTATAAGCAAATCAAGAAAGTTCATATGCATTGACAGATAGGAAGATAGACAATTTTTCTATGAAAGGAAACTCAAAAATCTGTTATTTGAGGTCATTTCTCATGCAGCTCATTAGAGAAACAAAAGAAAAAAGTCTAATTTAGCTGAACACGCGTCTGTTTTATATGCTCATCTTGACTGTTCGAGGTCATCAGATATCTAAGAAACACATGTCTCTTCAAGCGGATAATGATCTGCTGACAGAACAAGACACTGTTGGTCCTTTTATAGGTTTAAATTCTACAAGCAAAGAGATGATACTAACCAGCTGTTGGAACACAAACTTAGGCAAAGATCATCCTTCCAACCTATATCACAAATACACACTGAAAGCAGGGTTTCCCCTGGTTCAACTAAAATAAACAACACATACTGCATAAAGATTTCCATATTTATATAGATTCATCAGAGCAGTCTTGTATAAATGCAGATTTTTTTTAAATTTTTTTTTCATAAAAATAACATCCTCTCTACTGACAATACTGAAATGAATATTTAGGATGGAATTTTTGCATCTTCCTGAAAAAATTGCTGTCAGATTTTTACAATACAAAGCAATGTCTTTACAATATTTACAAATTCACAGTTACGGGATGTTTGTAACTCAATACCAGGTTTATGTGGTCTCCCCAATATTTATGATTTTGACTTCTTTTTGGAGTTCTCTTCAGCTAAAGCTATGATCACACCAGGTGTGAATGTGCATTTTTGCACTGTAACGGTCAAGGGGGTGGAGTACCTCTTTAGGCGTCCTTTAGTGATGAGGTCATCAGTTTACCTCACGGCACTGAAGCGTGCACTCAGTTTGCTTTTGCTGCACCTCCTTTTTTTTGGTAATTGTGACACTCGGATTGTGCAGCTCCTGTTTTGTATGAGACAGTAGCTGTCCTACCAGGCTTTAGAGGGTGATGGTCATTATTAATAAAGCAACAGACACTGTTGGAGCCCCAGAATCTGCTTATTCATGAAGTTTTTTTTTTTTTCTGCCATCTTGACTTTTCCTCTCTGCTAAGCTCCCATGGTCTTTTGTGCAACCTGTAAACGTTACAGCGTGTTTAAATAGACTACGCACTCCTAAGGGTGATGTGAATCTAGCTTCAAGGAGCCATCTCTGCTATCTATCTACTTTCATATCTTCATTCAGTCCCTTCCTTGCCTTTATTAAAACAATCTTGGAAGCACGAAAATGTCACCAGTGTAAACTTGGGAGGAGATTTTAATAGCGGGTGCACTTAGTTTGCGCAAAACATGCATTTAGTTAATTTTTAATCCCAATCCACTGCAGCTCGGCCTGCAAAACTGTTTGGAAACCTGTCTACGGCCTGCAACAATGTTGTCTGAACTCAGTAATTACATTTACATGCTTTGGCTCCTTACATCATTACACCTGGCTTGACATTTCTAAAACACTATCAAGAGTTTTAGGGTTAGACAATCAGCTGAGTGGAATGATCGCTTTATTTGGGGTTTCTTCTTTTATTGCTGACATCTCAAATCCAGCTAAGATATGATAACTTTTACTTCTCGACTGAAGAGAACATTGATCCTGTTAAAATGGAAATCCCCAATCTCACTTGTTCACTCACAACGGATCAGAGAGGTTCTTTGCTTTCTGGAAAAAAATGCATACTTAAAGACGTGTGCTCTGAGGTTTAGTGACATGTTGAATAGGAAACTGTAAAAACTTAAGTAAAAAGAAATGAAAACTAAATCTTTAAAAACGTTTTTTGCCTAATTTATTTGGAAGGGAATCAACTGAATACATAGATTCTAAAGCCTTAGGTTGCACAGTTTTGGTGATAAAATCAAACACACATTAGATTAGAATTTTATTGTTCTACAGCACTCAGAGATATTTTCCAATACATAACCTGACCCTGATGACAGAAAGAGAATTTTAAATCCTGTTCACGCTAGCGCTTTGAATACTATAACATGCATATTTTATAAGATCGTATTTCATTTTCCTTTGTGTTCATACACAAATGTAACACTCAGTTTTGGCAGTGTGTAAGCTACTCTATAGCCTTTTGTTTTATCTTTGTGTGACGACTGGTATAGGTCTGTATTTGGGTCTTTGTATAGTTGGTGTCATGATTTCACAAGGATGAGGAACCCAGATGCTGGAACCAAGAACGAGGAGAGGTAAGTGGATGATGAGAAAGGTTTTATTATTTTCTCCAGAGGTGAAGATGGTTGGTTGAAGAGAGTCCAGACTAGATGTGGCTGTGGCGAGGCTGGAGGGTTTTGAAGCGGTTAGCGGGTGCCAAGGGTTTCCAATCTCCTGAGGCATAGAATGAAAGGTCTGTGCTGCCATCACTCGTGAGAGGTTGGATCCTGAGACAGGGAACATAGAATTAGTAGGAGCCAGAGACTTAGAACAAGCAGTAACGAAGCTTAGAACCAGAACAGTCACCATAAGGGGTAACAAACTGGTGTCGAGTAGTGGCGTTGGATCTCCTTTTGAAGCTGCAGTAGAGATGAGGTGAGTGATGGCAGCTCGTGGCAATCAGGAACATTAATGTCGAGCTGGAGGGGGGAGGAGACTGCCAGGCACCATGACAGTTGGGACTCCATTACAAAACGAAGGCATAGGGGATGATCAACACGAGTCGTTTCTGAGGGTCAAAACCCAAATCAGGATTTGGATAAGAAAAAGGTTATCAGAGGTAAAGGTTGTGATAAGTTTGTTGAGTTTGGGATAGAATCAGAAGCTAAGATATCCATTGGTAATAACAATCCCAATGAAATAGAAAGACAAGAATGTGTGTGTGTGTGTGTGTGTGTGGGAACTATTATGGCTGTCAACCAGGCTCACATCCAGTAAGTTACTTTCAGACTATTCACAGCTGTTGGGACAATCCTCCACGGCAGTCCTGGTACCCTTTCATTTTCATGAGCACCTAGCCAATTGAGTCTGATTTCATTATGGCTCAGGTCCAGTCACAGGAAACCTTGAAAAAAATGGCTTCCCTTGATTTTCTGTGTCACTGCAAATTGTTTGATGAGTTGGTGATATCCGGCCTTGCAAATAAGCTTGAAAGGCATGTGTCTGTTTGTGTGGGGTTTTGCTGACAGCGGGAAAAGCCTGTGAGCCCTCTGGAATGATGCCTCAGATATGGAGTAGCCTTGTCATAGACTGACAGCTCTGCGTGACAGAACAGCCAAACCAGATTCACCCTTTGTTATGAGCTAATCAGTCTCTGACTTGTCAATAATTTAGTTTCTGTCCCTGCAGCTACTCTAAGGCCAGTCTTTTATCACCATTCTTTGCCGGTTTGACCCGTTAAGGATATTGTACTTGTCTTTAAAATATTTCAGTCAACACCTTGCAGTAGAAAGTTATTTGACATTCCACATCTTAGTGTCATTCACAACTTTGGTTTGGCATAAGGCCCGTCAATCAGGAGATTTCATAAACTTTTGTAAAAACCCCCCTTGGTGAGCGGGGAGGTGGGGCGAAGAAGAGCGCTGAGTAGAAGAGATAACGCTGCGCACCGGGGTTAATGGATGAGCAGGTGCGTAATTGACTGTTAGGGTAAGCTGGAAACACTGCTACGAGTTTCGCCGAAATACGATTACATCGTATTAATTTTAATCGATAGAGTCAAAAACAATTATGAAAAGAAGGATCTTTCCATTGCTCCCATCAAAAATTCTAGTTTTGAACTTAATTAAATACAAACAAAAAATAAATATTAAATGGTTTTATTTCTGTGTTTTAATGCTTTGGAGAATTATATAATTCTCAACAACATCAGGTACAGCGTTCTTCATTACCAGTCCCCAAATTGGAGTTACTGTTACTGTGCTGGACGCCTATTAAGGCTTTAAGTTTATGATTTTGTCCTACTTGTATTTTAATTCTGTAGTATGACATGTTTTGTTTATTGTGTTGATTTGGACCTGGAGTCTGTGTTAATACTCTCCTCTCCTCTCCCCTCCTCTCCTCTCCTCTCCTCTCCTCTCCTCTCCTGAAAGCATTACAAGAAAATAAGGTAAACATTTTCCTTTCTAAACGGTTCACAAAACACGTCTTAGTATCTACCCTTCAGGGGCGGAGCTAGAACATTTTATATGGGGGGGCAGAAGACTTTAGAAAGGTGACACCAGATTGTAAGGATCAAAAATATGTATTTCCTAACAATTTTATCATTATCATTGTTTTATTTCATTAATTATTTTCATTATTTCATTTAATAATATTGCTTTTGGTATTTTTGCAATGCTTAAGGAAGCTAGTATTGCTGATTTCCTAACCTTTGTCATTAATGACACTAATGGTGACTCAAAAATTAGGAGAGGACTAGGGATGGGTACCGTGCCCCGGTATTGAACCAGCCCCGGGGCCACATTCTTCAAGACCGCAGTATCGTTAAGATCTGACCTGAACAGTTCTGCTATCGGTACTGGAGAAGTTACTTTTTCTTTTTTTTGTGTGTTCCATATATATAAACGTTATCTGCCATATTTAACTCACCAAGTCAGTCAATTTTCCGTTAATGAATGATTATAATAATTTCGGTATTCTCGTTGAAGAGGAGAGCTCTGTCTGTGAGTGTGCACGGGGGGGTGGGGCTGTTGTTCAGACAGCACGCGCCGCGCGCGCACACACACAAGACAAGGCAGTGCACACACAGTCAGAGGTGATCTTGTAGGGGACACGTGAGCGCCCTAGACCAAGAACTAACGTTTCTGCATAAAATTAATTTCGTTTGCCCACCATGCTGTCACCTTGCTACTACGATGACCGTATGTTGCGCTGTTTGTGTAGAACACGCTGGGGCAGCGGGAGGGGGGGGGGGTGCACGCGGAGCATACAACAAACAGGTAGAGAGGCGGGGCTTAGACTCACCTCTTATGATTCCAGATCCGCGACAAACAGCTGCTTCCTAATACTTAATAATATTTAATAACTAATGATAGTTGTCATCCGTAAAATCAATATCATTTATTGGGTTTACTGGATTCAAAGAAAAATAAATGGAGTTGGCAAAATAGAAAGGAGTCTGCATCAAAGTGAATTTGTTTCCATCATTTAACTTAACTTAACTCTGGTGTTTGACAGACAGAAAAGTCTATTCAAGGTTGTGGAAAATGGACAAAAAAATCAAAGGAAACATCACACTTATGAAGAATAAAAATAATTAGAATAAATAATTAAATGAATATCCTGTCTGGAACATTCTCATGTATAAAGTAAAATGTTTTGTTAAAAAAAACAATGTTGTTGCATAGTGAGGAAATAAAACACTTTATGTTCTTAATTTGTTATTTATTTATTTATTTTTCGTCCTCAAAAAGTATCGATAAGAGTACCGATAAGAATACCGGATCGATAAGCAGTATCGATAAGAGTAGTAGTACCGTTAAAACCTTAACGATACCCATCCCTAGAGAGGACGTGTGGGGCAAAGCTTTTTGTTTGGGGGGCAGCTGCCTCTCTTGCCCCCCCTGTAGCTCCGCTCCTGGTAACCTGTATGTCTAACATTCTAAATTAGGCTAAATATTTCCAATTTACGGAACAACTCATGGAGGTACCGCAACTTATGTCTTGCTGTTGTCCTCATATTTAAATGCTGCTTTCACTGATCTATTTTAGGGGTGTTGAGAAGAAGGTCACTCTGAGTCCGCTGAGCTCAAGCTTTCTCTGTGGAGACAGTGGCGGATTATCCAGTTACATTGGTTATCCCTCCGTATCTCTGAAGTGGATTTCCCCAAGACGTCAGCAGCCACATGGCATCAGACAGCACAGCCCGCTGTCATCTGTGTTGCCATTTTTATCCATATGTGAGGATGAGATCTCAAATGACTAGTGGATGCCAGAGTGGACCCTGACAAGTTTGCTCCTTTTTCATGACCAGAGGCAATGGGCAGTGGCACTGTTCCATTTTCCATGGTATATCATTATGTGGGACACCCCAGAGAAATGTCTGCAGAAAATGTGCTCAGTCTTAATTATACAATCTAAAAGAAAAGAACAAAATTTCAGTCTCTCTGAGACGCTACACCTGACCAAATATTACCAGCCAGCTCCCCCTGCTGCCTCAGGCGAGGTTGAAAAGGGGAAGTTCAGATTACCTGGAGGCCTTAAAGACCCAAATCCTCTAACACATCAATTTAGATAACTTAGTTTATACAAACCAAATCAAGATTAAATCTGATCAGAAAATGTGATATGGATAGAAAATAAGTAAAATTCAAAAACAATAAAACTAATTTATCTCCAGCAATTACATTTTAGTCCTATATTGTTATATATTTATTGGTATCTGTTTTCATGCAGTTACCCGTTTATAAAGAAAAATGTAGCTCCCAGAGAAAAGAAAAAACAACTCAACAGATTGCATCAAATCTTCACTTCTGTTCACTTCCCCTTCAAGCATATAAGGGCTGTGGGCAACAGTGGAGAGGAAAATTGCCTTTTAACTGGATGAGTTCTCCAGCAGAACCAGACTAATGAAGGATGACCATCTGGCTCGTGTTGGGGGGGCTGAGGACACAAACAAACACAAAGTGTAACACGGTAACAAATGGCATATACATGCCTCAGTCATGTGTAAAAATGCCATCACCTAACTAGCATTGTGGTGGCCTCTGTTTGGCTGTCAAAAACAGTCCTTTGACTTAACAAGACCTTTTAAAGTGTGCTGAATTATTTGGCACCAAGATCACAACAGGACGGCCCTTTTAGAAATAGAAAAATATCGGCATGAGTGACCCGACTGGTCTGCAGCTTCATTTCTAACCAAACGTTGAAATTTGATATCCATCCTCCGGAACCAGCTTTAACCGCTGTGGTAACATGATCACACAAGTCAGCCTTTACAAATCTCTTGCATTAATGCATCTTGGATAACTTGCTCCCACCGACAGATCATCCCTATTCCTTTCTTGGACCACTTTTTTATAAAAACTGATCAAAAACACCACCAATAAGCTGCAGTTTTAGGTGTGAATGAGTTCAATTTTTCACTTTAATTCTTGTTCTTGATTCTAAAAAAAAATAAAGTTTAAACAAACACGAAAAAAAAGTTTTTTTTTTAAAAACAACAAAAAAAGTTTGAGCCAAAACATCAAACAGTGAAGGATTCCCGGCTTACCAACATCAAGCTGTGCACTGCTCCTACAGGAGAATAAACTCTGGGAAACATAAGAAAGCCTGCTGCCTGTGATTAGTATGACGCACTTAAAGCAGCTTGATAAACAATTAATGACTACAATGACAATTATTTTCCGTTCTATTCTGAATTCAACAGGAAGCAAATTAAGAAAAACCATCATTTTGAAAAACAAGACGTCTCCAGCCAATTCTTCCCATCACCCTGCACCACTTCAGATAAGCTGAAGGCTTTACAAATGTTTTTGTGACAGCTCGGCCATATGGAACTGATTCATGTTGCCAAACGAAATCAGTGATTGGTAAAGCTTTTCTACATCCCTCTGGGATGATATTGCATGAGGTGAAACAAACAAAAACAAAAATACTGTTCACTGAAAAATGTATTGACATATGCACAATAGGGTTCATGATGTGCAGCACAGTTCAAAATGTATCCAGTGTTTGAATTACTCAAAATAACATTTCAACTATTGATCTTCAAAGGTGATCAAATTTCCCACCAAAGACATTTTTGGACAAGCAACTCTGTCTTTGGTTCATCAGAGTGCATTAATTCAAGAAGTCTTTGATTCAATATTCATTGACATGCTGAAAACCTCATGATGTTCTCTGGATCTTGGTCCCATGGCAACGCACACTTTGATTCAAAGATAACAGTGAATCTCGAATACCCCTGCTTTTAGAAAAGACAAAACTGGTTTGTCAATTCTGATTATTTCTATCATAAACCAGACTAACCCTCTGGTTTATAGATCCACAGATGTGTTAAACCTTAATCTTAACTGCCATTACAGGGGAAATGAGCTGTCTGCAGGGAAAAAAATAGGGACTTTTGTACTTTGCACACAGGTGCACACAATACACTTACCACAACAATGACACAGTCCATTTTCATGATGTCCCATGAGGTAGCGGTACGGGCCTCAAGGGTAAGACACACTTGCGCTCTCCTTAAGATGCAGCTCCTCTTGTCTACGACCCGCCCTGTGCCCGGACAACCCAAAATCGGCAGCACCTGTACGAGTCAACCCCTCTATGTGGATGCATGTGACTAGGTTTGTAGTTAAGTCACCAGTGGGACCAGATACATCAGTGGTCCCCAACCCCCGGGCCGCGGACCGGTACCGGTCCATGGGTCATTTGGTACTGGGCCGCACAGTAAGAATAAATAACTTGCATTATTTCCGTTTTATTTATTTCAGAACCTAAAAAGATGTTTTATTTTGAAAAATTGCCTGAATCTCTGTTACATCCGTTAATGTCACTCTTGACACTGGCCAAAGCGATCTTCTCGGTCACGTGATAGGTTACCGCTAAAATAAAACCCTAGGACAGGGTCGGGAACCTATGGCTCGCGAGGACCTATAGGACCTCATCATTCATTAGCAACAACATAGCAATTTTAATAAAAAAGAATCCACATATTTATTGTACTTTAAAAGTGTTGAAATTACAGAAAATGCTCACATTCACTTGTATGTTTAGTTTTAGACTGGGTGGCGGTTGTTGGGTCGCGTTCTACCTTCTGGAGTTTATTGAACACATCAAGCAGAGATCTGATTGGCTCTCAGTTGTGTCGCTCAGCCTGCTGTTAGGTAGTTTGGACCAATGAGGTTCAGCTATGGGCCGAATAAGGGAAATGGGAGGGCTGTTGTGGAAGGAGGGGGATAAGAAGTTGGGAGAAGTTCTCTCAGCGGGAGAGATTGAGGAGTTGCTGAATTAGTTTTACGCCGTTTGTTAAGGTCTACTGTAACCAGAATAAATAACCTTAAAAGAGGTTAAGTCTCCGTGCCTCAGTGTGGGAAAGGGACGCTACATTATTGTATGGCTCTTTCAAAATTACATTAAAAAATATGTGGCTTTTATGGCTCTCTCGGCCAAAAAAGGTTCCTGACCCCTGCCTAGGAGCTAGTAAAATGAGTAAAAAACAAACATCTTTTGGAAAGTTTCTTTGCCAAGGGGAAAATGCCCAACCAGGAGACAGAAGAGGTGTCTTCAATTCAAAAAAGAAAAATACATTTAAAAGACAGTACTTCTTTTTTGCCCCATGAGTGTGGGAAGGGGAGAGGATGAAGACACCTGTGCGATGTACTAATTCATACGTGTCAAAACAAAAGCTCAGGAGTCGTCTAGTTACGTATCTGTTCCTCCTTCAGTGTAGCGACGGTACAATAATTCTCTGACCGGTCTGTGGAAACTTTGTGTGACGTCATATCGGGCCGTGGCGCTAAAAAGGTTGGGGACCACTGAGATACATCAGTCGTAGAAGGGAACCTGATAAACTTTCTTGGAGTTACTGTGCCACACATCGTTAAGTGATGAGGAATTTGTCTGGTTTGGGTCCATGTAGATTAAGAGCGCCAGTAGTCATAAATCCAAGTGACTCTCGGCAGTGCTTAATGGCTGACCTTTACTAATACAGCTTGAATCATTGGTGTTTGTTACCTCTTTCAAACCTGGTTGCGATGGGCCTTTTACAGTCATGCTGAGTGCTTGCAGCCTCTCTGCCCAACACAGAGGAGCTGGAGCTTGGCCTAAGTACTGTGTGATGTAAGCTAGCCACAGGCCATCAACGTGCTGCTCCAGCTCCCCCTTCCCTTCCCTTTCTTTCCCTTTCCCACTCTCTCGCTCCAAGTCTCTGAGGCATACTGCACCTGTCCCTGCACCAAAAATATCCAGGGATGCTAGCAACCGTGCAATATGTCACCTCCAGGGCCTTACTGACATTTTTAATCATAAAGTGATAGGATCACAGGTATGGATGATATTTACCCCTTTATCAAACTGGCTACCCATACTCAAGGCTTACCTTGAAGAGTGATTTGTGAGGATCAATGTGGTTGTGAGTGGTGCACATTGCTTTTGGAGAGAGGTAGTAAAAACAGGGGCTTTGTTTCCATCAGAGGTTTTTGTCTCTGCTCAGGCTGTGGGGGTACAGGCAGCCGGTGTTTGCTCAGACAGATGTACATCAGAGGATACAGATGATCGATACCAATTTCTCGACTGTTGGGAATAAGGGCCGGTGTTTAAAACCCGCTCTGTCCTTTCTCACCTTCCTGTGGTTATTTGGACTTGAGAACAACAACACTGTCTTGAACTTAAAGGCAAAAGAATATAAAGTGCTGTAATTGCTTTTTTTTTTTAAACACACACAGCTTTTGTCCCAATTATATTTTTTCCCAAAAAGTGAATGTTAACGAAAAGTTTTATTGAAAAACATTTTTTGCATCAAGGGATAATGTAGCTGATGGAAAAAGTCCTCTAAGCAGAATTTACTAAATAAATCCAAAATGGTACTCATTTTTTTTTCTTTTTACCTCACCAGCAGTAATGGATAATTAATGCCAAAGTGAACAGAAGGAATTGGACTCCATATACGGGCAGATGTTCCCCTCAGGCGACTAATTTGTGGAGGGACTTACTCTTCTCCACTTTTTTTTTGCGTTGGACTGTGGGAGGGGAAATTAGAGAATCCTCTTTAGGTGTGTGAGAGGAACGGTGCACGTATTCATTAGCGTGGCTGTGGGTTGTCGAGGCAGACAGGTGAACAGGCCAAGTAATCAAATGAGAAGTTCAAAATCCACCAACCCCACCAGAGAGATAAGCTGTGCTCCTCCGTCAAAGTTAGCTGCTATATAATTAGGGGTTATGGAGTGTCTCTCATCTCATGATTCTCCACTGCTCTTTGTCAGTGGTAGCCCATAAAATCTGCTGTGGCTGTGTCCCATTTTCAAATAAAAATGCCCGGGTAGGGAGATGGCTGTCATTTCTTCCATGCGATGTCCTCACTCTCCAGTCCTTTGGGGATTACACTTCTACTGTAACCTGCTAGAGTAAAGGTTGTGGCAGTAATTAAAACTAAATATTTAAGAATCGGCTGGCCATCCAAAGCTGAATTTCTGGATCAATATGGGCCAAGCCCAAAGACCTTTTGCCTTCCAATGCAGGGCTGAATGTGCTCCGTTGAGGAAGTCAAACACATTGCATCGGTTCAGCTGCTGGGTAAATCACTTCTCTGGTGTAAAGCTCTTCGCCTGACTGGGTTTTTTTTTTCCCCTTCAGTGTTTACTGAAGACATGAAAAGGAAACAGCTCCTATGTTTTCAACAAATGGAGAAAAATATAATCTTCATGTTAGTCACACTAAAAGCAGCTATAAAATCGTTTCATCGCACTAAACTGACCTTCTTCTTGTTTGGTGCTCTAAATGTTAACAATGTAGATGTAAAAAAAGAAGCAGCTAAAGAGCATTTTTGCTTCTAGATTATTTCCAACAAAAAGATGAAAGGGCATCCTTTTTCCAGGGCCAAAGGGTCACTGAACATTTTCGAACACCACTTTGCAGCAGCTTTGGTGCAGAGTAAAGTGGTTTCTTTTGGAATGGATGACTAATCTACATCAAAAATATTCTGACACTTATGGTCACTCAGTTTGGTCCCACAGTAAACTATGATGAAGGCATGAAACCCTATTTTTTGTGTCAATTATTTGGTTTGTGTTAAAAAAAGAATCAACAGTCTTAACCAATGAATGAACCAATCAATGATGAAGAAATTATTGTTCTGTTGAATGATGAGAGACGCCGGAAAAGACGCCGATTTTGGTTACATCCCATAGTTACAAGAAGAGAAGAACATGTTGAGTTTTATCGACTGGTACAAGAGCTGAAATGTATCATGAGCGTTTTCGGGCATATTTTAGAATGTCCGTCATTATTTCTTTGCAACAGTGTAGACGCTACTTGGCGTCTATCTTCTTTGCTGGTATGTGTGCTCAAAAAGGCAGTTTTGTGTTTGAGCGCCCCCATGTTGTGTTTTACTGTAACTGCAGAAGCTCCAGACACGTGTGCAAAAGCACCATTCTCATTGGTTGTATAGTTTTTGACGCAGCGCGTCAAACCAAAAAAAACTAACCCGAGGCGTTTTTTAAAAAGTGACGCTTTGACGCGTGGCGTTTTTTCGCGTCGGTGTGCACACTCACATTGGTGCCCTTTGTTTAGTCAGGAGGCGTTAAACGTCAGCGAATATCGCGCGCGAAATTCGTCCCCGTGTGTACGGGCCTTAACACTGGCGGCCACCTGCCACCAGAGGCAAGGTGGGGTTCAGTATCTTGCCCAAGGACACTTCGACTCGTGCGTGCAAGGCGGGAATCGAACCTCTCACAATCAAGGGTCGACCGCCCTCCTTCTGCCCCACGGCCTCAATGTGAATCGGCTGATTCTGACGTGGAGAAAAGTGTCTTTTCAAACCATAACATGGCTTATATAATGGTGCAAAGCCACTTTTCTCAGTGTCAGAATCAGTTTACGTACGTTGATCGCACTTCAGCCCAAGGCTGCTATTCTATATCATTTAGAATCTGCTGGATCTATGTTAACTGCATAAACAGTTGAAGAGTTAGGCAGTCAAAAGCATAGAACACTGGAGCTAAAGCTCTGTTGTTAAAGGGTTAACAAGACAGATAGATGAGTGGCAATATACAGGTGTCTCTGTGAGGATGGTTCTTAGCTGAGCTCTGATAGTTTTGTCTGAACAGAATTAATTTGTGTGAGTGAAACTGAAGTCTAATATAAAAAAAAGCTTTTAGTCAAAAAGGAAAACTCACTTGGGTTTCTTTCAGAACAGCTGTATTAAATTCACTAACAAGATCTTTGGCCTCTAGGTTATCTTCACTAGAACAGTGAATATATTACTTTAGAATATTTCTGTTTTTTACCCATAAAGCCTGAGTGTGAGCACAGAGAATGTGTCAGACCTTTCTGCAATGATATGGTATGTGAGAAGCTCAAAAGCGTCAACATGAACCAACACCATTATTTCTGAAATGTTGGCTGCTTTTTTTAGTCGCCAAAGATTTTTCATCAGACCTGCAATCAAAGGTGCCTTTTTCCCCCCTCCATGAGTTGCAGTGTTCTGCACCGATTCTGCAATGCCATGGGCAGCTTTATAGAGAAAGGTCACAATGCAGCTCACAGCAAAGCACTTTATTGTAGGCATTGATAAAAACAGATCTGGTGATGATGAGGCATTTAGCATGTGTAGGATCCTTAGAAACTCCCACTAAAGCTGACAATTTTTGCTGCAACTTGATTGAAAAATACTTTTTAATGTGTTGTTCTTGGATTTATTATTGAATTTAAGAAATGATAGTTTTGAGACATGAAAAAAGAAAGTGTTTTTATTTTTATTGTGTTTATTCTCAGCCCAAAAGCACATAATTTCTAGCAGCTGCTCTTCCCTGCAAACCTTCTCATGTAGGCAGTTTCTGGGTCATCTGAAAACATCGTTTGAGTATCAGAGAAGCTTCCCCCTAGGCCAAAACCTTAAGACTTTACTGACTTAAAATATTCCCCCACCCAGTCCTCTTTATCTTCTGAATTTACACTTGATAATCGCAAGCGGAAAATAGAGTAGGTCATACAGTGCAATTAAACAACTTTCTTATTCATATTTTAGGATATTTTTACTGCACTTGTCGTTAAGGTTCAGCGTGGTTTCTTCAAGGTACTAAAGGATGTCAGTTAAGCAGGCAGCAGCATGGCCATGGCGTTCTTAGGAGAATAAATTAGCCGGCCTGAATACTTTTGAAACACAATTTAAATCTGCTGTAAAGACAGTTTGGCGTACGCATGGATTACGGCAGAAAATGGAAACAATTGCCGGTCCTTTGTTGTGTGGGGACTTTTTCAGTGCCATCAAAGCCACTGAAGGAAACCCATTTAAGCAAGCAGACTGGGAGCTGAAACAATAGAATATTCATACAGGGGAGAAATGCTTTGAGCCTTGCTATATATTTTTTTAATGTTAGTCGCTTTTATTTTGAGCTTAAATGCATGTTGTGCTTCCAAGAAACGATATTGTTTAAAGAATGTTGCAGTCAAGCTTCAACCTGCCTGCACCCTCTTACTGCTACATCTATGAACCTTTACTTTATTGCAGAACGCTTGGAGGAAGAAACTGGTTCGATAAAGGAATGAAGCTTAAAAATAATGCCCTAAATAGGTTTCCAGTCAATACCAACTGCTTTCCATCTTCATAACCTTTTGCTTTACCCTAAGCCCTCTTAGTGATCGCCAAAACTGTTTTTGAGGCAAACCAAAAAGCCATCGCTTTGGTTTTGTTCAAAAACCAAGGATTTTTTTTGTCTTTAGAGAAAGGAAGATACAGTCCATTTTACTGTGCAAGATTTATAACTGCAAATCAAAATGTCATTTTATTGAATGTTTGAAAGTCAGGAACGATGTTGGAACTGAACTTTGCCTGAGGACCCGGGTCAAAAGACAAAGTAATGATTGTAGCTGAGGCAGACATTCGAATCCTCATTCCAAAATGATCAATTCCTTTGAAAACATATGCAGTCCATCCTTTCTATGATACAGATGACCAAACCTGATGAATCAACAGAAAAATCTGAAACCAAAAATGCAGCCAGTCTCATTCATAGGTTTGAATTGGGTAAACGGGATCAGAATAAATGGAAAATG
Source organism: Oryzias curvinotus (assembly GCA_023969325.1). Lineage (NCBI taxonomy): Eukaryota > Metazoa > Chordata > Actinopteri > Beloniformes > Adrianichthyidae > Oryzias > Oryzias curvinotus. The sequence continues at coordinate 17,616,215 of CM043709.1, forward strand.
AGAATCTACACATTGTATAAGCTTGAAAGTGGGCTACTTCCTAATTCTTGTTCATTTGGTAATTTTTAAAGTAGTTTACATTGAAGACAAAAGTCCTTTTACTGTTAAGTCATTTTGTCTAATCTAAATAAACCACAGGATGAATGACAACTATGTCATGTGACCTACATATTAGAAACAAACCAAATTTTTGATACATTATTAAAAAAATTATAAAAATTTTAATAATGCTCTGTAAGTATGATTTTATGCAGTTTAATATCTGAAGTAGTAAAATAAATTGTATCATTGTATCATCATTGTAACTCTGATCGCTGATTTGCTTATGAGTAAAAGTGGATCAAAGAGTAAAAATAACTAAAAAAGCATTTTAACCTCACTGAGACCAGCAGAAATTACCTTCAAAGACCAAATGTGGTGGCAGGATTGTGATAAGTAATTTGGTTTTTTTAAATGTTTAAATCATGAAGTTGTACAATCTCCTCTTGGTGAGGACCTTTGTTATGCTCCTCTTCTACTTCACTTACCATTCTAATAAAAGCAGAATGCATGACTGTTCGATCAGTCTACATGGTTGTAACTCATCTGGTGGCCTGAGAACATTTTTTTTAGACTAAAACAGGAATTTCTGTCGGGTGTACAAATATGTTTCACTGAGAAATTTTAAATCTTAAACGGAAGACAATCCAGAGAGGCAATCTTTAAACACACCAAGAGCCAGACTTGGTTCTAATTAATTTTTAATGCTACATGACATTTTTTTCAGAGACTTTTGTCACATGCATAGAAGTGCAATGCATGACATCATGCACAGAAAGGGCAATACTTGCTAACATGAAAGGATGTCAAATGCTTCAAACAGAAAGTCATTTAAAAAATACATCAAGAACATGCTGGATAGGTTTCAGTAATTTCAAATCAATCAAAAATAACTTAAAAATGGTTATTTAGCTTCTGTTTAGACTAAACCAATCTCAGTGCAGTCAGATTTAAATTTTGTCCTCAATGAGCTATGAAACAATCAGAAGAACAATTAATATTGACATGTATGGAGGGGTGTGTTAACAATAAACAAATAAACAGGCTAATTCTGATTATAAATCAAAATGTCAGCATGAGAATGTGTGCTGCTTGTTTAATTGCTAGAGAAAGAAACGTACACAAACTGAATTGTTTAAACAAGCATTCAGTAATTGCGTAGTTAAGCGAGGAACATAAAGGAACATTAAAAAAAGAATCGGAAAATGAATAAATGATTCCAGATAAAAAGTTAAAAGATAAAAAAACAAAGAAGAAGCAGTTGTAACATAAAAAAATGAAAATTACTTTAAATATCCCTTTTGTATTTCCTCATTTCCTTATTTTGCATTTTGGACTTTTTTTTAATGATTTAACCTCTGCAGTTGCCCTTTCCATTTTAATGCTCATGTGACATTTTGGGTTCTGAGCTGTGAAAATGAGACTTAATGCTTCCCTTCTCCTTGAATGCAGCCAGATTTCAGTCTGCCAAAGTAAGGTCAATGTAAAATAATACAAATGTGGTTCTCTTACACTGATGTGTTCCCTGCTAGACGAGGCCCTGTGACAGAAGCAGGGCACTCAGATGGGACCAAACAGGGGGAAATCCCCTTTGTCTGCCTGGATAATGTAGCCGGGGGAAAAAGGTGGTCTGGACCTCCTTGTCTGTTTTCTACCCTTCAAAGACCCACCCCAATGAAAACTGTGGTTTTGACTTGTACTTGTGGCATTTTTCTGATGATGAAGAATATATATTAAACAATATTCAGCTTAAAACTACACTTCTGAGCATTTCGTTTTTCAGACCCTGTATCAGGAGTAGACGAAAAAATGCCGTTTGAAAAAGAAAACATGGGCGGGCCAAAAGCTCCCTGCTCTACTCCATTCTGATGGATTTACGCCTAGATCCATTAACGTCTGCGTTTTCCTCGTCTGAGCTGGCATCTGGCTTTAAAAACTGTTCGGCTGGATAGCTTCACCATTTTTTTTTAAATAAATGTTGGGTTGGGGGTGTGAGGAACTGTAAACTAACGGGAGAGTGCATAAACAGCTCCGTTATGTGTGATGAAAATAGGGGGTGGGGTTGCTCCATGGAAACGGCCCGCCCTCAACTCAAAGGCAAACTTTTTCTTGTTTTTAACTTGTCCTGTCCAAACGCTGAGCCAACAGATGTGAGCTGAACGGCTCTTGTTTTGGACAGATGTTACTGTTCCAATAGGTAGGGTTATGAATCTGCCGACACACAAGGTGTATATTTGTATAAACTCTTTTTGCATTTAAGGCAAAACTTTATTTATATTGCTTAGGTTTATATACTTTTTCTTTTGGACAGGAAGAAAAGGAAGAAGAGAAAAGAAGAAAGAGGGATGTTAGTGACGGGGTAAGGGAACTAAATGAATGGGAGACATTAGAAGTAGAGGAGCACTGTTGGTTTCTTTGACTGGCACTGAGTTGGTTTATGTTGGTCAACAGTGCAGTCATTTTTTTTTGTGCCCTGGTTGTAGCAACATGCTTGATTTACCTGGACACTTGTTATTTTCCTCCAGACAAACCTGCTGGTGAAAAATCAATAGGGTTCTGCTTGGTAACACGGCAGTGGGACACGCTCACAATAACACTGTCATTGCACGGCAGGAAAGTTAGAAAAATAGCACACTTTGGCCGACCCACCAACCCCATGTGACATCCAGGAGATAATACCACGACATTCACCGAGAGCAAACAAACGACTCATATCTGGACTTTGGGATTGCGATATCTTTCATGCAGAATGAGTTACCAAAACGTTAATGTCAATGCAGCATTGATGAATCAAAACCAAATCCAGTGAGAGCAATTGCTCATCCAATTTATTTTTCATTTTGAAGAATCTGATCTAAAATTATGAACAAAATTAGGGTCTTTTGGCTTCCTTTGTTGGAACTTCAGTTCCCATCTTTTCCCTTGTATGTCTCATTTCTGTTTTTCCTGTGGGAGTGCCTCATTTGCTTCGTCAGCCGGAGCTGGAGCCTGGTCACTGCATGCTCAGGCTGAAGGAAACAAGGGCAAATCAGCACCCCAGCTGATGACTCTCACCAGGAGGAGCCTGATGAGAGTCATCATGGCCTAATGAAACCCATTTGTTGGAAGGTCCATTTATTTACTGGGTCACCAGAGGAACCTTGTTAATCCCTCCTCCACATCATACTGAGCTGGCATAAAAACATTCAGAATTGTACCCTTTTCCATTTGCTCTGCGCATTGAATCTTTCTTGTAACAAATTTGATTATTTTGTAAATGACACTTTTAACTCTGTGTCAGAGCTTTGAGGTCGTTGCGTTTTTGAATCACCTGCAGTGCTTTGTAAACATCCTCAGAAATCACACCGTCTCCATGCAAAAGTTTGGCAAGCTGAAGTCCCACCGCTCCTCTTTATCTAATTATGTTTATGAGCATTGGGACTGGAGGTGGAGCAAGGAAGTGAACTGATCAAAAGATCAGTTTCATATGTGCAGGGGCCATGATGAGGTAAGGCTCAAACTGTGGGTTACTTTGTTCTTCAGCTTCTGATCATCCATCTTTCTAGTTTTAGTACACATGCAGAGGTTAACATGTTTAATATGTGGATCAAGCTACAAACACTAATAGATAAAATCTTAGGACTTTGCTTGTATGAAACATTTACTATTTTTACCTTTCTTGATGTTTTAATTATACAATATGAGGCTAGTAGCGCCCTCCCTGTTGCTTATTGGGAACGGCTTACACAGTTTATAGCTGCAAATTACCTACTCCAGTGGAACGCAAAAACCTGCGGCTTCCTTCCACAGTCCAAAAACATGCTTCATAGGTTAATCTGCATCTCTAAATTGTCCCTACTGTAATTGCATGGGCAACACACTAGTGAGCCCTCCTTCTTCCAACAGTAGTTGGGATAGGCTCCAGCAGCCCCATTACCCTAAAAGGGATTTATAAGGTTCTGAAAATAAATGGATGGAAAATCTTAAACATTTTAAAACCAAAATAGTTAATTTTGAATGAAGTCAAACATAAAAAAGTTTAGATAACTGAAGATGCAAAAAAAATAAAAATAAAAAGCACACACAAGCAAATGAAGACAGAACAAAGTAAAGATCACATATGAAGTTGCCCAAATAATAGGGCATAAAAGAGGAAAATAGCTTAAACTCTTCTACAGGATAATTCCAAAATTAAAATGTTTTATGGCCTTCATTTCTAGGCAGCAACAAAATCGATACAGCATAGTGATTGTACAGTTTATAACTTCTTGTTCACCTTTTGGCATCTCTCTTCAGAGATCGCCACAGCTTTCACTGATTCGCTGAGCTGGTATGGCAGAGTTTTACGCCGGATGCCCTTCCTGACACACCCTGTGTTTTATCCGGGGTGGGGACTGGCACAGGGACACACAGATTTTGAGGAACCCTTTTGGCTACGTGGTAAGGCCGTAGCGCCAAAGAAGTCTTGCCCACGGATCCACACTGTGGAGTTTATAGCTAAGATTTTGTTTTTCAGGTAAAGTTTGTTATAAAAAAAACTATATGGGAAAAGAATTGGTTGAATTGATAGTAAAACGAGTTAAGCAAATTGTGACTTAATACTTGTTCCATTAAAATGACCTTGATAAGATGTTATTCAATCAAAAATTACCTTAAACTTTACACATTATTGCCTAACTGTTAAGTCAAAGTTTACCAAGACTCAGAAGATGGTTGTCACTTTTACCAGTTCTTGTCAGAAAAGGGTAATGACTTCCCATTAAGTAAATTTTGTCACCATGGTCCAAAGCAGATCCCGACCACTGTGTTTTAGTCAGTAGGGGCTCTGTGCTCTTTGTGTCTTTCTGCAGGCAACTCTGCAGAGGGGCGGTGAAGGGGTGGGGGGGTCCTGTTGCTAGGATACAGATCGTGGTTCTTAAAAGGGAGCTTGAAGAAAACAGTGAAGCGGGTGATTTTGCTAGCAAACAAACCTGGCTGCTCAACCATTACAAATATGTCACTGTCCAGTGACACCATCGAGTCTGTGCCTCATCCTGTGTTACAAGTGAAGGCAACATTCCCAAATTCATCTGCAGTTAGAGGAGCAAATGATCCAGAGAAATTAAGGAATTATAAGTTAAAAGTCATCAGTGATGTTGACATATAAAGTCTATCATTACTTTTCAGCAATCGTTAATTCCCTATTTTGTATCCTTTAATTGAACGAGTTAAAGCTTTAGAACCGTTTAGGTGAAACAAGCATCAGCCTTTTGTGCTGCAGCCAGGTGGTTAAAGTTCACAACACTTTGTTAAAGTGACTTTTTTCTCCCATCAATCAACAACAGCACTGACCCTGAAACCCTGCGTTGTAATTGCCTCCAGGATTAAAATGGATCGGCGCCTTGGCATGCATTTCCCATTAGTCCTCACGAGGAAGAAGTTTGCAGATGTGGACTTTAAAGTAGTGGATGCGAGGAAAATCTTGGATTAGTTTATTCTCTATTCTTATGAATATTCAAAATGCTGGCTGGGGAGAATAGAACATAAGAAAAGAAAAGCAGGCTAAGCTGTTTATCTTGACAGTTTAATTTGATTTGATTTTTTGTTTTTTTTGTTTGCTTCACAGAAAGAAAACAAATGCTCTCAATACTGTAAGGAATTTTTCATGTGTTGGGTCTCTATTAAGAGATATGATCCTTTTAGGTTTTGTGTTGTCTGGAGTGAGTAATAGATGTAATTATATCAGACATTAGATTACATAACATTTGATTACAGCTGGGTGCCTATAGTGGATAGAGAGAAGGTCAAATGACTCACTAGATTGCCTGTAATGTGATTACACTTTAGTCAATGGAGAATAGGCGTCCATAAAAGAAAAATTATATCATCACATTTCTGTCACAGAAGCTGTGAGACGTTAATGTTTTGCTTCTGCTTTAAAAGCCAAGCCAGTGCATTGATAAAAATAGGAGGTATCAAAACAGTGGAGGTTTTGCATATTTATGACACAAAGAATATTGCTCATACATTAATTGGGGCTGAGCTTACTAGGCCATAAATAGAAACATGCAAATTACATGCTGCGACTAAGTATGCCCCACCCTTCCATTAATGACTGTTAACTCTCCTCTCGCTGCTGTTCTGTCACAGGGAAGAGCGAGTCCTCGTGCAGCTCTGGGGAGGCACTGCAACCTACTCCCATTAGGAGACAATGATGAGCTGTGCTGTCTTCTCCCTCAGTGCTGCCGCAGCATGTATGTGTGTGTGTGTGTGTGTGTGTATGTGTGTTCACGCTCATTATTGCCAGAATTTAGCATACAGTATATCACGTCCCCCAATCTAGAGTTTGCTGCATAAATGGAGTTGCCAAAAGCAGAAGCGTCTTTAACATGCATCAGTCGCTTGATGCTCTCTTATCTGGAGCTCCCTTTGACTCACTCATCAGCCAAAGAGGATCAATAAGGGACCAGATCATGCTGTATTTCTTCTGAGACCACAGCAAAGTGCATTCAGATCCTGCTTGTTAGTGAAATATTTCACTCTGCTGTTCAGTTTGGTCTTTTTACTGTCTCGTCCTGTCTAGCATTAATTTCAGCATGCCAAATCAATGTGTCTTTTTATAGAGAGAGGAAAAAGAACATAAATTACAGATAACTGCGAGGCGTCTCCACAAAGACATGTCTTGATGTAAGGGCTCTCTCAGCACAAGTTTGACTCATATTCCTTGTGGCAAGGTGCTTTCAAACACATTGCCCTTCAACTGTTTTCCTTTAATCTCTTCGCCAAGAAATGGAGAGTTTTAACGTGGGTGTTGTGTCCAGTAAGTCTTCACAACTAAAGATATTTCTGTAAAAAACGGTTTTACCACCTTTAAAGTAAAGTCTGTTGGATCAAAAACTGTGGTTTTGTGACTTGAGGTTGCATCAGAACTTGCTCACACACTACTACCTTATATCTTCCAACAGGCTGACAGAAAACATGAAAATACATTTTCTGCCTGAAATCATGGAGCTCTGTAATTGCAATTTTCAGCTGTAGCATGTTTTTTTTTTTGATACACAATGAGGTAAAAAACAAAAAACAATCCCAAAAGGAGCAGTTCAGTCCCATTGTCAGTTTGCTGTTGCATGCTGCTCCTTTGAGAATGGACTAAAACAATTTGCTCTGTGTTTTATTGAGCAGCAGTGGTGATGCTTCCATTTTTCTGCCAATTTGATGCAGAAATTTGTGTTTCTCAGCTCACAGCAGGCTGCTGTTCCAAAATATTTTTTTTAAATCTGAGAACCAACATTGCTCAAATTCTAGGCATAAATCTTTTTTTTTTTTTGTCATAACCCACCGTGCTGATTATAGCCGTAAGCAATAGAGGGTCATTAGGGTGCAGATCATTGCAGAAAAAGCCGTCAGTAGATCATCAGCATATTCTTTTTCTTGGATTCTAGAAACAAATGACTAAATCCAGTGTACAACAAACCGTATTCACAAATTTTTTAATGAATGAATTAGCAGAAAAGACAAACATTAAATGCTTTAATGTTGACACCAAGGTAAAGTAAGACAATAAGATCAGAAATAGATCTAAACTCTTTAGCCTTAGTCACATGTATCCATATGGGTTGTTGACCCATATGGGTGCTGGGGGGTTTTGGGTTGCTAAGTCCATGAAGGGTGGTAGAGAAGAGTAAGTGCATCTTAAAAACCCACTTTAATGAAAATATGTTCTTTAACATGTTCTTGCAGTATTTTTCTGATGATGGAAAACATATATAAGGAAAATTAAGATTAAAAGTGCATTTCTGCAAATTTTTAAATTCAAATTGTGGTGAATCTGAAGCAGACAAATCAATGCTGTTTGAAAAACTTGTAGTTGTAGCGTACAAACTACAATGCCATAAGCTCCCTGCTCCAATCCATTCTGATGCATCCACCTGCAGACAAATAGATCCATTACAGTCTTCATATTAGCCTTGTGCTGATATGCAACACGTGAAAATGGCACGCCTTCTTTTGAAGAAGCGGAGAATGAGGACTTTGGGGTGGGGCTGTCTATTACCCGGGCTGAAGTCACTGAGGTAGTCAACGAGCTCCTCGGTGGCAAGGCCCCGGGGGTGGATGAAGTCCGCCCTGAGCACCTCAAGTCTCTTGATGCTGTGGGAGTGTCTTGGCTGACACGTCTCTGCAGCATCGCGTGGCGGTCGGGAACCGTACCACTGGACTGGCAGACAGGGGTGGTGGTTCCCCTCTTTAAGAAGGGGGACCGGAGGGTGTGTTCCAACCATAGGGGAATTACACTCCTCAGCCTCCCTGGGAAAGTCTATGCCAGGGTACTGGAGAGGAGAGTCCGTCCGATAGTCGAACCTCGGATTCAGGAACAACAGTGCGGCTTCCGTCCTGGTCGTGGAACGGTGGACCAGCTCTACACCCTATCTAAGGTGCTGGAGGGATTGTGGGAGTTCGCTCATCCAGTCCATATGTGTTTTGTGGATTTGGAGAAGGCGTTCGACCGTGTCCCCCGTGGCATCCTGTGGGGGGTGCTCTGGGAGTATGGGGTCCGGGGAGCCTTACTGAGGGCTGTCCGGTCTCTGTATGACCGGAGTAGGAGCTTGGTTCGCATAGCCGGCAGTAAGTCAGACCTGTTCCCAGTCCACGTTGGACTCCGGCAGGGCTGCCCTTTATCACCAGTTCTGTTCATAGTTTTTATGGACAGAATTTCTAGGCGCAGCCAGGGGCCGGAAGGGATCTGGTTTGGGGACCACAGGATTTCCTCTCTGCTTTTTGCAGATGATGTTGTCCTGTTGGCTTCATCGAACCGGGACCTCCAGCGTGCATTGGGGCGGTTTGCGGCCGAGTGTGAAGCGGCTGGGATGAGGGTCAGCACCGCTAAATCTGAGGCCATGGTCCTTGACCGGAGAAAGGTAGTCTGCCATCTCTCGGTGGGTGGAGTGTCCTTGCCCCAGGTGGAGGAGTTTAAATACCTTGGGGTCTTGTTCACGAGTGAGGGAAGATCGGAGCGTGAGATTGACAGGCGGATCGGAGCGGCGTCCGTAGTTATGCGGTCGCTCTATCGGTCCGTCGTGGTGAAGAGAGAGCTGAGCCGAAAAGCAAAGCTCTCAATTTACCGGTCGATCTACGTTCCAGTACTCACCTATGGTCATGAGCTATGGGTCATGACCGAAAGAACGAGGTCCCGAATACAAGCGGCTGAAATGAGCTTCCTCCGCAGGGTGGCTGGGCGCTCCCTTAGAGATAGGGTGAGAAGCTCGGTCACCCGCGGGGAGCTCGGAGTAGAACCGCTTGTCCTCCACATCGAAAGGAGCCAGTTGAGGTGGCTCGGGCATCTAGTCCGGTTGCCTCCTGGACGCCTCCCTGGAGAGGTGTTCCGGGCATGTCCCACTGGGCGGAGGCCCCGGGGAAGACCCAGGACACGCTGGAGAGACTACGTCTCTCGGCTGGCCTGGGAACGTCTCGGGGTCCCCCCAGAGGAGCTGGAGGAAGTGGCTGGGGTGAGGGAAGTCTGGGCATCTTTGCTCAGTCTGCTGCCCCCGCGACCCGGTTCTGGATAAGCGGAGGAAGATGGATGGATGGATGGATGGAAAATGGCAGAACTGCGTACTTAATCAACCTAAATCAGTAGATTCTGTCAAGAGGAAATCTGCTTTATGTTGCTAACGCATAGTGTTGGATAATTGCGCAAAGCAGATATGAAAAGCTCCTTTTCTCCACGTCAGAATTAGTGGATTCATGTTGATTGTAAATGGTTGAAAATGTATGGTGTGTCAAAGAGCGTGTATTATTTAAGTGTTGCCAGCGACATCCCCAGTGTTAAAAGGTTAGGGGACGTCATGAAAATGGAACGCACAAATTGTATGATAATGTCAGTTGCATCCACTTATGATGTACCGGTGATGCTGTACCTTACGGCACATTCCAGTCATCAGTAAAGTTTACGTACTGGTTCCTTACTGATCGCGCACAAAGGCTGCGCACAAGGTGTGTGCAGGTGATATGTCAGTGCCCAAAGGACGCTCGTAGCATTCTCACATAAACTGTGATTATCTCATTTCTAACAGTCAGGCTATATGCAAGGAGCACTTATCAAGTGAACAGCACTAGCCCTAACATGCCCCAGCTGGTTTGCAGGATAGTGGGGGTGTGGGGTGGAAAAAGGACAAATCTGTACAATCGGCCTGCGTCTCACCTACTTTATCCCTACGTGTTGTTTAAGTTTTTGCAACAAGTTGTCGCCTGCAGCATGACTGCAGAAAATAAATGTGCATGAACATTTTTACTCTTTGGGCTCACAAAGGGGTCTATGATCCTAAAATTTTGCAAGTTACCTCCGTGCTTGGTACAGGTTTGCCTACTTTTTGCCTGCAGACAGCTCACATCTACCCCTCAGGGCAGTTGTGGCTAAGGCTTTAGTAACACAAGCATTTATTAGGAATTTAGTATTAGTAGTAGTACAAATCTCAGCAGAAGAGATGCAACTTTTCCTTGTTTGTGCAAAAACATGCCTACTCAGTTTCTCTTACAGACCTATTGATTTATGGACTGCCCTTTTGAGGGCTCAAGTTCAACTTTGGCCATAACTAAGATCATGAGAGAGCTGAAGCTTTCAGAATAGAAGATGACAGGATTCAGAGACCCATTGAAGTCAGTGCCTGTAAGTCCCTGAAAAGCAAACTTTCACTCCTGCTTCATGTCAGACTCTGCACCATCTATGTGTACAAAAAATAATGTTGTCCTTTTATGTTACAATTCATAATTATAAGTTTGCGAAATGATCATGAAACATAAATGATCTGTCTACTTATTCCTTCATACAAACACTTCCATAAATGTAAATTTGTTATTTGATGTATTTTCTTGTTTCACAAAGCCAAGCTAAAAGAAGGGGAAGGCGATTCATCAAACTTTGCAGTTGTTTAGTAATGTTTCTTTTTGTGTAAATAATTGTGGGATACTTCAGAAACCCCGTGGAGATCATGGCAGGTGTTTGATTTGTTCATGTTTCACAACAGTTCAAGTCTTTTATTTATGAAACCCAGAGTTGGACAAATGTAAACTGAGGGCAAGTCTTGTGCTAAGAAGAGTGTTTTTTCCGACATGAAGCCTTTATTTATTTATTTTTTTGCCAAAATATGATTTTAGTTAAAAATTTTTGGATGACTGGTTGCATCAAGCGTCATCTGTCAGGAACTGGTGATGATGTCACATTTAGTATCGAGGCTTCAAAGCCTGTGCTGAGTAGTGGAGAGGGGTGTTTCCGTAATACGCGTATCAAGACTTGACTCATTTAGGGGAGGAGCTGAAAAAGATGATGTCCAAAGCCTTGTTGCCGGGCTGTATGGCTTGACGGATTCACGAAGTTGTTTGGGTTTTTGCCACAAGTTTTGACAGAAATATGTGTGGGTGTTTGAGGAGGTACAGTCAGGGAAAGTGTAGAGATAGTTTGGGTAGAGCTAGAGAAGTTTGGAGAGAGTTTGAAAATGTAGAAGCTGTTTTTAAATAAAAACCAATTATGTGTCCCCTAAATCCTACTAACTTACATCAACATTACAAAAGTACATATATACTAATCACTGTGTTCCTTTTTTTTTATAGAAGTTTTATTATAAAAATAACTCGCAATAGTTGAAATTCACAAAGTAGGATAATAGGTGTTTCAAGGCAGTACACCCCTCACCAAAAACCTTACACTTTTCTCAGACATAACATTTTCACACATTTCCCTCTTTAAGTTCAAACCTTCATAAAAGAAAAATAGGTCCAGTATTATAGAATCTGTTTGCAATTGAAGATTTATGTTAATTTGAAAAGGGAATGTATTCTGTACAGCAGAAACAAAAGGGGGGAGATTGACAAGTTCTTAAAAAAAAAAAAAAAAAAAAAATGTAAACTGATATGTAAGATGTAAACTACGATATAGTGCAGTACCACTGTACACCTAACTGCAACATACTGGTACTTGGTTGCATGTTTTGCAGACTTCTTTATTTTGCTTGGTGTTATTTTGCAGAACGCCACTCTTCCAATTCATACTAGCTGATAATTTTGCACCCAATAGATGTTCTATTAGAGCAAATGAAGCTTCAAGAGGTTTTGCACTGAAGGGAGTCAATTGGATGAAAGGCTACAGAGCCTCTCAAACTTCATCTGCCCATCACTACATCGCAAAAACAGAATCTTAGGTAAAAATACATTTGTTTCAAGAAAGTGTCCTGCAAGAAAAATATTCTCATCAAGAAAGAACATGTGAAAAAAAAAGTTTTTCTTCTATTGCTTTTTTTTTTATTTTTATTTAGTTGCATAATATTAGTTTGAGAAAACATGTCTGAAAATTTCTTTTTAATAGGAATTCTTGCTGAGATCACTTGTCACATCCCATTGGCAGAGTTTTTTGTCTTTTTAATTTTTTCCTAATTTTAAGAAGCTTTGACCTCTGCTTTTGCACAAGAATTGGTGACAGTAAACAGATACACCGATTTAAAGCACAACATGCACAACCATGAAAAAAGAGGAAATTACAAAAAGAGATGACAAAGCAGACGAGCTGCAAACCAGACCCTTAAATAGACTGAGGACCATTAACCTAAAGGAAGACAGCTGTGGATAATTAGCACTTGAACCTGGTGTGACTGTGACAGGGGAAAAAACCTGAAAGAAAGAAAGAAAATGACAAGAAAATATAACTGAAAACAAACTAAAGGACACAATCTTTATATTGGATGCTGTCTCCTAATGCAATGGGCTTCTATTCTGTTCAGATAAAGATGTCCTCTCACTGCCAACAGTCAATATATCATCCATAGGTCTCCTGTACAGGACACTACACCCATTGACACCTTCCTCGTGTGTATAATACATCATGTCGTGCTTTCAGTCGCTTCCGCAGCTTCTAAAACCAAGCTTCCCTTCATCAGTCCTTCTTTAAGTCTTCTTACTTCAACAGAATCGTGTTTTTTTAGTCGCATTAGATGACAATGGATTAAGAGAAGCAGTTCCTTTTTTCCAAGAAAACTGAAAGTCAGGCAGCCAGCCAGTGTGCGGTGATTTAATTGGAATAATGTATAAAATGAGTCAGACTCGCAGGCAGGGAGTGTTAACTCTCAGCTCTGCCAGCTTCGACAGAGATCAATGCACCTAACCTCAATTCAAGAAAACATTCTTTAATGGATCCCCCCGGGATGTGAGCGTAGCCTCTTCCCTTCTTCTCACTTATTTATTTATTTTAATCATTCTTTTTTCCTTTTCGACAGTGGCGCACACTTTTTAATTATCCACCCGAGGATTACCATGCCAGTGGGAGAGGATCATTCTTTATCCTGTCATACCAGACAATACTGTTTTTAATGTGTTTCTTTCATTCAGGATCTTTTCTTTGCCGTTTTTTTGTGCGTTGTCTATTCATGAGGATGCTTTACCTGACAACATTTGTCAAGCTATACTTTGATTTTTCACTGTCTTAACATTGACATTATGTTTTGGATTGAAAGCAGCTCAAACCTAAGCAGTCAAATGGCATAAATCTGCAAAAGCAAATCCCTTCTAAACATCTCAAGTGTGAAAAAGATTTTTTTTGTCTTTTGCTCTTCTATTTTTCTGCAAAAAGCCAAACTTTTTTTCTAAATATGAAAACAAGCACATATGTCTAAACAATACAGTACTTCAATTTTTGCTTTTTAAGGCAATCAACTATTTGTAATTTTTTTTTCATATATACTAAGTACGACTCTTTAAACAGCTGCAAAAAAACAACAACTTTCTTATACAACGTACTAATAGGCTGCAGCCTCAAAAAAAGCAAACAAGAGAAGGAACTGTGTCATGGTTTATGTCTCTTTTTTCATCCACTTGGGATTCACTGATTATTCATAAGAGTGATTTAAGTCCCAACTAGGGAAAAAGATCTCAAACAATACCAAGAAAAAGCTCTGTTCAGCCTCGCTGCAGCTGTGTGTTCTCTGTCTAAACATTTTTTAAGTGTGGAAGCCAGAGGCAAGTGTCCATTCATGTGTCATCACAAGTCTATCTGCCCTCTTTTATTCATAAAACACACTGCTTTTCTGTTAAGAAGACAGAAAAGCAATATAGGATTCTTGAAAGTTATACTTTTAACTTGATTCTATACTGTTTGACCGAGTTGTGATGTATTTTGATGTTTTACTCCATTTTCATAAAGTTATTCCACTTGTCTCAGTTTTGTTTTCTTTTTGGAGGTTTCGCAGCTACTTCATATTTATAGACTTGATAACTTACCGGTGGATTTAAAAAATTCTATGTTTATTTAGCATTTTAGTTGTACAGATAATACCTTTACTTTTCAATGAAGTGAGCTTCTATAAACCCTGGAAAGTCACAGAAGAAAGATTTTGCTTTCAAAACTGTGGAGATGAAGACAATGCTGGGATGTTTTAGTAGCAATATGCTAATTAAATTTCTGATTTGTCTTAAAAGAAGGGCACAGAGAGTTGGAGGAACAAAAAATCATCGACTTGTGTGGAAATTTCGGAAATATGTATTTAATTCCACATGTGTTAATTCATAGTTTTGATGCCTTCAGTGTGACTCTCATAGTCATAAAAAAATAAAGAAAACTCTTTGAATGAAAAGGTGTGTTCAATATACTGTATGTCCACATAGATCTAACGCAGTTTTCATGCATATGCCACCAATGTATAACTTTTATATTGTATTTATGGCGCACATATAATATCTGTATAGTTCAAACTTATTGCAACATAAGACATGGTAGATATAAGAATTTCTCAAGCAAGAGCAGCAGGTCCAAAAAGAAAGGATACGTTCTTTTATCAGTATTTTTAACCTCTTGTGTGGCTAAATTAACTGTACGGATAAACGTTATCTCTGAAACTGCTTCATCTAGACTTTAGGGTACCACTTGAGCTGTTAAATGCCAAACAACAAAGGCCAAAAATTACCCATCATAAAGCATCAATTTACTTCCCACACACTGAGAAGGAGGCTTTGGTGCTGAAAAGTCTCTGAAGTTTAATCTTTTCTGATCTTCTCTGATTGTCTAATCAGAAGCAGCCAATATTAAAGCATTCGAGTTATGAATCTATTTCCTCCTGAAAAAAAGACAACTTTGTTACAGTCAAGCTTAATTTTATAAAACACGAACTCAAACACAACTAGTTTCAGTTCTGATATCTCCTCAGCAAAGCTTTGGATATGTTTGTGGTAAGGATAAATCTGCACAGTGCACACACTTATTCAGCCATTGTTGCACTATGCTTGTTTTGACCCGATACGTAAGTAAATTAACTCTTATTTTTTTAATAAGTCTACAAAATTTGACGTATTTTAAAAACGTTATGGTTATATAGAAAAAACCATTGTGCAAAGTGCTAAATTTAAAACTCTGAAACACATCTCCAAACAGAGCAAAACATGCCACTGCAGCTATTTTGTGAATTGGTTAGACACGGAAACTTAATGTGTGAAGGTTCACACAGATGATCCCAGATAGCTCTAATGAAGAAGAAAACCTTGCAGAAGGGAAGCCAGCAGAAGACAAAAAGGGAAAAGAGAGGTTCCCCACCCACCAACCCAAGCATCATCTGCTGGCTCTGCTGATCATTAGCACTCTGACAACCCACTGAATGAGTTATCAGCTGATGTTTGCATTTCTAGACCCTAACTGCCTACTTTTAATTGCAACAGTGTGGTAGTTAAGTGAAAAAAATGTGTTTGCAAAATGGACAGGAAGTAGCTGAACTTTATCTCGCTTGAGTAAGTCCCATTTTACTATGCACTATATTTCATGTTTAAACATGTACGTTGCATTCATGTTTTATACATTTTTATTTGTAATGACCCTGCAACAGATTAGTTAAATGTTTAAGATGTACCTCGCCTTCATCCAACAGTAGCTGAGATAGGCTCCAGCAACGCCATGACCCTGAAAGGAATTAAAGACCCACTCAAATTACAATCGTGTTTTCTGTTTGTTTTTCATTTAGTGGTCTTGTGGCATTTTTCTTAAATAATGAAAATTAAGCATCAAATTGCATTTCTGGGAATTTATTTATTCAAATTGCTAAGAATAAGGAAAATAGTGTTTGAAAGATTGTATTTGTGACATAGAAAATATGCTGGGTGGGACATAAGCTCCCTGCTCCGCTTCATTCTGATGCATCCACTTGTTGTAGATGGCGTTTTCCTCGTCTGAGTTGGCATCTGGCTCAAAACTGTACATTGGTTTCTATTTTTGTCACACCGTAATTGTAGGGTGGGGTTGTGAATGTCACAAGAAGAGGCAGACAGCTGGTTCCAAGTGCAGCAGGTTGATTGGCTCAGCTAACAGTCTTCAAAACTAAATAAGGGGTTAGGCAGGCAGGGGTCAATAATGAGCATGAGAGCATCAGAGAAGAAACAGGGTAGTCAGAATCCACATGAGAGTCAGGTGTGTGGTATCCAGGAAGTGTGCGCTGGGGTTGCTGGGAGATGTAGTGTGTCTAGAACTCTAGTGACCAGAGAGAGAGAGACAGAGCTCTAACTTCTGACAGTGAGGGGGCTGTAAGCTAGCAGGAGAGAGTGTAAACAGAAACGAGCAAGGGGGAGGAGAATGTGAAGGGTCCCACCAGCAATTCAAAGGCAAATTTATGATTAACTACTGCCGCTCTGCAGAAACTGTCACAAACGACTCAGGTTTTTTGATTTTGCCTAAAGATAACATAATTATAATTAAAAGACCACTGGGGACACAAATAAAAAAAATCAAAAGTTGATTGAATTTTGAACTTAAAACAGGTTTATAAAATGAACGGATGGATATTTATTATTACATTATCTTAGCTTTTGACATATTTTGACATACTATGCTGGGATATTTCAAGTGTGCTACGGCCAGCAGCAATCAGTTTAACCCTTGTGCTATCCTAGGCACTTTAACATTGGGAGTTGGGTCATCTGGACCCCACAAGACAGTGCGCTGAACTTTTTTCTTCAATGATTTGTGATCTTCACTGGTTTCCATGGATTACAGGAAATTCTCTTCACCTTTATCCACCTTTGTCATGGTAGGGAGAACATGTCAGTGGTCATCTTGACCCCATAGGATAGCACAAGGGTTACACTGTCCTATTTATTTGACCTACTAAACAAGGCAAAGTTTCCTTGAGTGAAGTATAGCTTATTGTTTATTGTTTACACTATGCAATGTTTTTTAATCTTTTTAATGGCGCTGATCTTTTTTTTTCAGAGAGATTCCACAATGTTCTAAATCCATCAAAGGGCCCAGAGTGGTTCTGGATTCTGTGATGTGCTCATTCTCAGTTACACACTCAAATCTTCTTGCTAAGCATTGAAATGTGCATGATTGTATTGGATGACTTGAACCAAAGTTGGGGGATCAAACAGCGACGGACCATCTTTTGACAAATGAAGTCAAGGTTGCACAAACAGTGACAATGTATTCTGTTTGCAGACAAAGCTGTGTTTTGACGGCTCTACTCTTCATGTGGGTGACCATCAAACCACAAATATAGACTCACTAGAGACAAAAATCTAATAGATATCTGGCTAAGAAGTGCTAAGAGAGCTAAACAAGTGTTTTTTATGTCCCCCTGGCATAGGTTAGCTGGCTGATCAAATCAGCAGCTGCCTTCACCAAGGACATAACCCCCACCTACTTCCCAGTGATCTTACTGTTTCCACTTTACTGTGCTGTGAAGCATCAGGGACTGCACACCTGCTCACAGCTTAATTAACAGAATTGCTTAATGTGCTTTGGTCCTCCAGAAAGGAGAGGAGTTATGAGGTGAAGTTGTGGGGGTTGATGGACCTTTCGAAGATATTTCCAGCTATTTTTAAGTAAAAGTAACTATAAATGTTGAGATTGATCTGTGATGCAGTCTAACCTCTTCTCAGCTGGAATTCCAATCTTTGTTGATTTGTTCAGTCACTGGCCTGACTCCTAAAGGCACAGCTCTGTCAAACCAGCTACTTCTAAATTTGAAAAGAGTTGTAAATTTAAGGTCTTCTTGTCTATAGTTGACTTAAATTAAGACTTCAATAGGAAGATCTTTATTTTTTTTATAATTTTTTTGTATTTTCTGTTGTACATTAATTAACAGGAATTGAAAAAATAAATGTTGTATAACACTTTTTGCACATTTGTTGGCACAGAGGAAATTAAAAAGGAAATTAAAAAAGTATTTAATAAACAATCTCCTAGTCCAGGCGTCGGGAACCTATGGCTCGTGAGCCATATATGGCTCTTTTGATGGTCACATGTGGTTCGTAGACAAGTCTTTAATTATACAATTTTTTTTTCATTAGAATAGTCCTTCTAGATGCCAGGGGGGGAGCAGTAGTAGCGGTGTTCGGAGGGAAAAAAATCTGCACCACTATCAATTTACTATTATCTATTATTTCACAGAGTTTGTAACAGCCAGAAATCTGTGAACTGCCGCTGCGCGTTCCCATCTCTGAGAGAGAGCGTGCAGTTGCAGGGACGGGATGTGTGAGGAAGAAGTGGGTGGGGTTGTGGGCACAGGCAGCAAGGTGAATCGCGCAGAGATTGTCAAAACTTAAAACACACTGCCCATCACATACTGCAGCGTATGAGTGTGTGTTTGGCTGTTAATAAATAGTAACTGTTATGGTCACCTGTAGAAAATAACGATTTAGTGAGCAAGATAAGTTTAAAGTGGGGCCAAAACAATATTTGTTTTATTGCTTTCAAATTGACATCAACAAAAGTGTTCAGGATTGTAAAAACCTTTACTAAAGTTAAAAACGAGTCAAGTCGCAAAGGTTAGCGTTGTCAGTTAAAATGAAGGTCTTTTTGAGCAATATGGGGGGGACTTCCGGTTTTGGTAATTAACTTACAGCTTTGGTTGATGATGGTTAATGCTAATGGTAAAAAGTGTATACTTGTATAGGGCTTTGTCATCTTCCTCGAAGGCCAAAAGCATTTTACATTCCTATTCAATCCAGTTTTATTTATATAGTCTAATATTATAATGCAGTTGTCTCAACGGGTTTCACTAACTGTACAATACTTAAAAACAGTAATAAAATACAATAGCTGATTGCTAAACTAAACAAACTAAACTGTACTGGGCATCCCTGCCCTTAGGCCGTCCTTCTGGTAAAGAAAAACTCCTAAAAAAATAGATTCCAGGGAAAAAAAGACAAAAACTTCAGAGATGTCCACATGAAGGAGGCTTGTTCAAAATGAAGACACGCTGCTAGCAAAGAGTTACAGTAATCCAGCCTAGATGTAATAAATGCATAGAAGAGTTTTTCAGCAGTTTTTCAGTTTTTCATTTCTGATCCTAGACATTCACCAATTTACAGACTGATTCACACACTCATTCACACATGGATGGTGTCTCTGCTGCAGAACACTGGCGCCAACCCTCCACCAGAGACAATGGTGGGGTTCAGTCTCTTGCCCAAAGACACTTCTACATATGGGTGTGCAAGGGAACCGAACTTCCAATCTTCCGATCAGTGGTCGACTGCCCTAGTGCTAGGGGTGTCTCTACATGGAAAAATACAAACTTGGAAAAATGCTAACTTTTTGTGGTATTGAAATGACTGGAAAAATGACTGCCCGATTCAGAAAACACACGTGAACATTGGAAAAAGAAACAAATCTTCCAAAAACACACATTTTTCCATTTTCGGCATATCTCTCCAGGGGTCGCCACTGTAAATCAACTTTCACTGGTTTGCAGAGGTGGTTTGGCAGAGAAATCTATGCCGGATGACCTTCCTGAAACATCCCTGTGTTTTATACAGGCAGGGGACCGGCACAGGTGACCGCCAGACTTGGGCTCCCTTGTGGCTGCATATTTAGGCCGTAGCGTGAAGGGTCTTGCCTAAGGAACCACACTGGATGAAGCTCATCGCGCCCACTGGGAAACGAACGCTGTTTCTCATGAACCAGGCCTACACGCAGCCAACTGAGACATCCAGCTGCCTCGTAACACCACATGAACGTAGAATAATCTTTAGCATCTTAACAAAAGTTAATGTGTTTGTAGTGTGCCACTTTTTCGTTACCAGATTAAATAATTTAACAGGACTCATATGGCCTCCAGGGCGTAGTATGCCCACATCTGTCCAAGTCCATTCTTTAAAAAAAATCTTAAATACTTCATATTTATTGGAAGATTACCTATTTTTGTTCATCTTTTGGATACCTAACCTCATGAGATATTTACCAACATCTTTGTGGGGTTTACACATTTGCTGCAGCTCTATCTATTTTCTTTTTCTGTTCTTTTTTTTGGTGTGTATCCTCAGCACACAGTATAGAAAAAGACAGAGAGTGTCTTTACTTCTCCGCTGAAGCTGAAGGTGTTTTTTTTGTTGTTGTAACAACTCTAACAAACCCTCCTGTGTTTTATTTGTGTTGATTAACAATCATGCGGCGAGAAAAGAGTCGACACCCTGCCCGGCTGCCAGCTGAAGTGGCTGTTTGTCCAGCCTGTCATGAAGTCTTACACTCAGTGTGCCGCAGTCACACTCAGGGTGAAAATTTTGCACACACAAAGCAGCGAAGCACACTCAACACAAACAGACTGTTTGACAAGTGAACGTCACTCTGACTTCTCAGATCTGAAGACAAAAAAAATGCCAGCCAAATATTTCTGTTACAGAAAAACATATGTTTTGCATAAACTGATGCAGCGGATGCATTTATTTCTGGTGTAAATCAGACTCCATCACTCACAATAGCTCCTACCATATAGCCAAAAAAGACAAACAAAAATAAACTTCACACAGGATGCTGTGTTTACAGTGTTTTCATGCTCCAGTGTTCAGCCAGTGTACATCCTGATGGGAGGATTTGTGTGGTTAACAGATGTGACAATGCCTTTCCCTGCTGTTTATGCAAGTGTAGATCTCCTCCTGCCACTCCAGTCCCACATCATCTGCTGGCCATGACATGTCACACGGAGATCTCCTCATCAAAAGCCAGAGCTGTCACCAAACCCAGACACGCCCCCCCCCCCATTTTCTCCACTCTCGGTGCCTTGTCAGAAAGAAAGCAAACCTCCCCTCCTTCCGTCCCTCCTGCTGCCTCTGTCAGTTAATTAGAAAGAGGTAGCAGAAGATTCCTTACATCCTCAGCATCATTTTTCTCTTGTGACTTGAACTGGCTAAATGTATTTTGGCGGCGTACAATAAGCAGTTCGAAATGAGACCATTGGCTGTGGTTCTACATTAGTTCAGCTCACCATATCTTCACTCGAACGACAATATCCAAAAATTGAATTCAGTTAATGTGACGTTGTGAAGTCAGATTCACAGTCTCTGGAACAAGGAATAAATGGCTGCTTTGTCCTCCTAAATTAAAGAACTCAACTTCTCCCACATATTCTGCCACACATGGCTGCCTCCATTGTTGCTCCATTGTGAGTTTATGAATACCCTGATTACAGCAATCTTGATGACAGAGGTATCTGCCCTCTGCATATATTCACACAGGACTTTTGGGATGCTGCGAAGGCTTAGCTTCTTTTTCTTCCCAGTCTGTCTCACAAGTCAGGAAAAGAAAAGGTGGAGGTCAGAGGTGTTTGTTCTCCATGTTATATATATATATATATATATATATATATATATATATATATATATATATATATATATATATATATATGTGTGTGTGTGTGTGTGATTTTATGTGAATTTAAACGCGTCCAGCTTCGTTTTTTCCCGAGGTTTTAGATCACAAATCGGATGGTTATTGTCTGCAAAGAATCTCTGGAAACTTCTAGCGTCAACACCACCGTCCTTCCTCTCACATATAAGGGGCAGGTCTATATATATATATATATATATTTAAAAAAAAAAAACTTGCCCCTTTCACCCTTCCGTGGGTGGTTTCTCACTCAAGCTCGGGTCCTCTACCAGAGGCCTGGCAGCTTGAGGGTCCTGCGCAGTATCTTAGCAGTTCCTAGCACTGCGCTTTTCTGGATTGAGATGTCTGAGATCTTTCCAGGTATCTGTTGTAGCCACTCCTCCAGCTTGGTTTTTACTGCCCCGAGTGCTCCAATTACCACAGGCACCACTGTCACCTTCACTTTCCAGGCTTTCTCCAGTTCTTCTTTGAGTCCCTGGTATTTCTCCAGTTTCTCATGTTCCTTCTTCCTGATGTTCCCATCGCTTGGCACTGCCACATCCACCACAACGGCTTTCCTCTGTTCTTTATCCACCACTACGATGTCTGGTTGGTTTGCCATTACCATCCTATCAGTCTGGATCTGGAAGTCCCACAGGATTTTTGCCCTTTCATTCTCTATCACCTTCAGGGGTGTTTCCCATTTTGACCTTGGGGTTTCCAGTCCATATTCTGCACACATGTTCCTGTATATGATTCCAGCCACTTGATTGTGGCGCTCCATGTATGCTTTGCCTGCCAGCATCTTACATCCTGCAGTTATGTGCTGGATTGTTTCAGGCGCCTCTTTGCACAGCCTACACCTTGGGTCTTGTCTGGTGTGGTAGATCTGAGCCTCTATTGCTCTGGTGCTCAGGGCTTGTTCCTGAGCTGCCAGGATGAGTCCTTCAGTGCTGTCCTGTAGGCCAGCCCTCTCTAGCCATTGGTAGGACTTCTTGATATCAGCCACTTCAGTTATGGTCCAGTGGTACATCCCATGCAGGGGTTTGTCCTCCCATGAGGATTTGTCCTCCAGCACTGTATCCTCTGCTCTCCATTGCCTGAGACATTCACTGAGCACACTGTCAGTTGGGGCCTTGAGCTTGATGTACTCATGCATCTTGGATGTTTCATCCTGGATAGTGGCTTCTACGCTTACTAGTCCTCTGCCTCCTTCCTTGCGGCTAGCATACAGTCTCGGTGCTGGATTTGGGATGGAACCCTCCATGCATCGTGTCTTAACATCCGTGGTCTGTACCTCTTCCTTTGGCCATATTATTATTCCTGCAGGGTATCTGATAACTGGCAGTGCGTAGCTGTTTATTGCCAGGGTCTTATTTTTGCCATTGAGTTGGCTTCTCAGGACTTGCCTTACCCGTTGGAGGTATTTAGCTGTTGCAGCTTTCCTTGTTGCCTGCTCCAGGTTGCCATTTGCCTGTGGAATTCCGAGGTACTTGTAACTGTCCTCAATGTCTTCTGGGAGTGAGATCCCTCCTGTGTGGACTACCTTGCCTCTCTTTGTCACCATCCAGCTGCATTTCTCAAGCCCGAATGACATCCCAATGTCAGTACTGTAGATCCTGGTGGTGTGGATCAGGGAGTCAATGTCACGTTCGCTCTTAGCATATAGTTTGATGTCATCCATGTAGAGGAGGTGACTGATGTTGGCCCCATTTCTGAGTCGGTATTCATAGCCAGTCTTGTTGGTTATTTGATTATTTTGCTGAGGAGGTTCAGACCTATGCAGAACAGCAGTGGGGACAGAGCATCACCTTGGTATACCCCACATTTGATGGACACATGTGCAAGTGGCTTCCCATTGGCTTCAAGGCTGTTTTCCACAGCTTCATTGAGTTTCCTATGAAGGCTCTTAGAGTCCTGTTTATGTTGTACAGCTCCGAGCATTCAGTGATCCACGTGTGTGGCATTGAGTCATAGGCTTTCTTGTAATCAATCCAGGCTGTGCACAGGTTGGTGTGTCGTGACTTGCAGTCACGTTCTGTTCTGTCAACCAGGAGTTGGTGTTTGGCTCCTCTGGAGTGTCTACCAATGCCCTTCTGTGTGTTACTCATGAATTGATCCATGTGCCTATTTATCTTGGTTGCAATGATGCCTGACATGAGCTTCCATGTTGTGGAGAGACAGGTTATTGGCCGGTAGTTGGATGGGACTGCACCCTTTGAGGGATCCTTCTGGATCAGGATCGTTCACCCTTCTGTTAGCCATTCAGGGTGAGTCCCATCTCTTAGCAGCTGGTTCATTTGTGCTGCCAGGCGTTCGTGGAGTGCGGTGAGCTTCTTTAGCCAGTAGGCATGTATCATGTCAGGGCCCGGTGCTTTCCAGTTCTTCATACCTGAGACTCTTTCTTGGATGTCTTCCACTGTGATGGTTACTGGATACTGTTCAGGGAGGTTGCTATGTTCTTCTCTCAGAGAGACCAGCCACTGGGCATTGCTGTTATGTGCTGTCTCTTTCTCCCATATACTTTTCCAACACTGTTCAGTTTCTAGCCTTGGTGGGTCTGCTCGGCTGTTTTGACCCTGCCACTGAGCGTACACTTTCACAGGTTGAGTTGCGAACAGCCTGTTTATCCGTCTGGCTTCATTGTCTCTTGTGTACCTCTTTAGGCGGCTGCTCAAGGCTAGGAGCCTTTGTTTGGCAGTTTCCAGTGCTTCAGGTATGGGCATCAGGCTGTATCTCTTAGGTACTTGCTTTCTCATTGTACCTCTTCGAGCCTCTGTCAGCTTACTCACATCCTTCCGAGTTGCCCTGATTTTGGCCTCTAACCGTTGCTTCCACGGTGGGTATTGTTTTCTCCCATGGTTACTCTTATAGCCAAGCATCTCAAGGATCACTGCTGCTGAAGTGTAAACCAGTTCATTGGTTTCTGTGATGGTTGTGGTAGGAATTGCCCTCAATGCTTCATTCAGAGTTTCCAGTAGACTTTCAGGCGGTACATCACTTAACCGTTGTAGCTGGTGTCGGGGTTGCCAAGTGTTCATTCTAGACATGATCTTGTCTTTCAGGTCAGTTGCTGCCTCGCTCAGTGTAACTGTGATTGTTTGGCGCTGTGTACCCAATGTCTGGGTGGGAGTGTAGTATAGCCTCCGCTCTGACCTGTTGTTCTGGCTCTCCCGGGATATTGCCATTGTATTTTATCGCTTCAATCTCAAATTGTGATAGGAGTTCGAGCATTGTGCTACCAGTTGTTTGGCAGTTAGCCTTGATTGTGGGTTTCGAAGCATCCATTCATTCAACATTCTCTGCATGTAACCCCGCTGGTTGGGATTACTTGAGTAGAAGCATTCTAACCATTCATCTAGTCCATTTCCATCTTGTTCCAGTAGCCCACTTTCCATCGGAGTGCTCTGGTCTGGCAGACCTTGTTTGGCCGACTGGACATGTGGTACATTATCTCTCATGTTGTGAGGAAGGCCGTAGCGTAAACGGTCTTGCCCAAGGACCCAAGGATATATATATATATATATATATATATATATATATATATATATATATATATATATATATATATATATATATATTCACTTAATAACACAATTTAGAATCCAAAAATATAAGATCAAGACAAAGGAATTCGACATTCACAAATCCAAATCACAGATGTTCTGTGTCAGTAAAGCAGAGTTTAATTTGTAAAATAAGGAGCTCAGAATCACGTTCGGGTGTAGAGGACCGCTGCAGCCTTCATTCTTCTTTTCATTCACACACACTGAAGTTCATTTGTCACCCTACGTCATGAACCTGTCATCCGAACACCAATGCGGAAGTAAAAAGTGTTACATACCCCCCCTCCTCGGCCCATTTCAACATAAAACAATACAGAGGAATGAAAATAGTCTGTTATATTAGAATTAGAACGTTGAAAATGCCGAAAAGTCCTCCTCCTCAGACGGAAGCATCACACGTAGAGATCTTGTCTTTGGTGGAGGAATAGAGTATTCAAGTGGACAACTGCAGGGATACTGACGGCTTCATCAGGCTGCAGAGATCCTGCAAACCACCCATCAATAAATAAAACATTAATAAATCGTAAGTCAAACAAATGATCTTCCAAACATTTGGAACGTTATCAATAAACATTCAGTTTACCTGTTCCGCTGAGTTCAGTCGCATTGCTATGCTGCGTGCTGCTCTGTATGCTCACTTCGACTTTAATCTCGTAAAATTACAAAAATCTTTTCTTTTAAGTCTACAAGTTTTTTCCTCGTAAATCTATTACTTAAAATCTCGCAATTTTACTTGTTTTGTTTAAAAAAATGTGTTTGTTTGTTTTTTGGTGTCCCTAAAACACCGTCGTAATATGATTGTGTCTAACCATCGATAATAACGTTTTAATTGATTCAAAATAAAATTATCTTTTATTTTAATAGTTAATTCATAAAAACACAATAAAGGTTGATAACTTTTTTTGTTTGGTAGCCTAAATTTTGTATCAGGAAAAATTTGAGTGATGCTGAGAACTAAAAGACCCAAAGAATAAAGGATAAAAGCTTTAATAATTATTTTGAATATCCTAAACAAGAAAAAAAAAAATGGGGGAAAAAATTAAATAAATGCAACGTAATAAAACTAAGATTAGAAAACAAATGTGACAAGACTAAAAAAAAAGGAATAAAAAAGAGAAATTATATATACTGAAAATATCTAATTAAGACATGGAGTTAGATAAAACATTGGACTAATTACATGACACATGACCAGCTTTGGTAATTACCAGTTAAACTTGGTGTACAGAAAAACAAGCTAATACAAAACCAAAAAGGTAATAATGTCATGGTGCCTCTGTTAGACTCCTCCCCCTCCAGCTTTGCTCCACTCCACTCCTGATTACCACCAGCTGCAGTCACTCATCCTCGTCACCTCACCTCTTCTTAAGGAGCTACAAGCTTTCAAGTTGATGCCAGTTCGTTGCCCTTCAACGGTGACTCGCCTGGTCTCAGTAATGCGCTGTATTGCTCATGCCTCAGGAAACCACTTCAGGAGTGACGCCAGTGTGGACCTTCTGCTAAGCAGCATCTGGAAACCTGCAGCCTCTGCCTCTGTCGCTAACCGCGTTAGCACCTCCAGCCACGCCACCAGCCAACCTCAAGTCCGGGCCTCATCCAAGCCAAGCCAAAACCATCCTCGGAGAAACAATAAACCTTTACTCATTTTCAACTTACCTTTCATTATTCTGGGTTCCAGCGTCTGGGTCCGCTTCGCCTAAATATCATGACAAATAATGACTTAAATAATATAAAGAATAACACCAAGGAAACTTAATCAAATGGTTCCAGCCATCCATATCAATCAATACCATAAGCACAATAGGGGTGTTTACATTTGGGAAGGCAAGGCAAGTTTATTTGTATAGCACAATTCGTACACAAAGTAATTCAAGGTGCTTCACAAAACAGAAAAATGCATTCAAATCACAATACATCATAATAAAATAATCAACGTAAAATTTACTTTAAAAGAAAAGATAAAATTAGAAAATTGGTTTAAAAATAAAGGAAGGAAAGGAAAGAAAAGTGCAGATAGGACATTTCAGTCATATACATGGCTAAACAGAAATGTTTTAAGTCTAGATTTGAACAAGAACACAGAAGAGGCCTGTCTTACGACTTCAGGGAGGCTGTTCCAGATTTTAGCTGCAGAATATTGAAACGCTGATTCCCCTTGTTTAGATTCTGACTCTGGGAATCAACAGGAGGCCGGACCCTGAGGTCCTCAGAGTACGAGATGGTTCATATGGCACTAACATGTCAGAGATGTACTTTGGTGCGTGGCCATGGAGAGACTTGTACACAAGCAGAGCTGCTTTGAAGTCTATTCTTTGAGGTACAGGGAGCCAGTGCAGAGACCTGAGCACAGGACTAATGTGATCATACTTCCTGGTTTTGGTAAAGACTTGAGCAGCAGCATTCTGGATGTACTGAAGCTGTTTTACAGCTCGTTTGGAGAAGCCAATGAGCAGGCCGTTACAGTAGTCTAACCTACTGGAGACAAATGCAATGCATTTGCTTCTTTTCACCCTTTTTAAAGGAATTATATAAACAGTTTTTGACAGACTTATCATTTAATGAATTAATTATGTCATGAATTGTATGCATAAGGGAAAATGTCAACTTATGCTTCAGATTAACCCTCGTGCTATCCTGAGCACTTTAACTTTGGGAGTTGGGTCATCTAGACCCACAAGACAGTGCACTGAACTTTTTTCTTCAATGATTTGTGATCTTCACTGATGTCCATGGATTACATGAAATCTTTCCACCTTTATCCACCTTTGTCATCGTAGGGAGAACACGTCAATTTAAGGGTGGGGTCATCTAAGATAGCACAAGGGTTAATCATGGCATCACTTTATACATCACTTTATTTCGTTTTTAGTTTTCAATCTAGTTATGATGAATCATCTTAAGTTTAGATGTTTATCACTATTGTTGGTCTTCTTTGTTTGTGTTGATATCTTGAAATTAATCAATTCCAGTTCTAATCTACTTCTGGTTCAAATGACATAAACTGGCTTGTCAAAACTTAAAAAAACAAACAAACAAAAAAAACACCAGGGTTAAAATACAAACAATGATCTTTAATGAGGTAAAGTTCTAAACTCATAAATTATGGTCTTTGCTGAATCTGTAGAAGGGGGCATGAAGGGGTGAAACTGTTTCATGCTGGTTGTTTCAAACTGAGCAACAGAAACAGAAGGCAACCTAGGAAATGGCATGTGGCTGGAAACGAGGGAAGCTCAAATGTTTACCACAGCCTAGCTTTTGAGCTCTCTGGAGAACTGGCCAGGCCCACCCAAAATAAGCTTAGCTACAGCCCACTCACAGAACACCATCTGTACCAAACTATGTCAAAAGCGTGATTGAGGGTTTGATTTCTCACCACCCTTTCCTGTGCTCCAAATACTCCTTCACCATTTGTGCCTGAGCAAAGTTTTATGTTTGCTGGCACAGTAGGTGGTGGTTACACTTCGATCAGCCAATAAACTTGGTATGGCTATGCTACTAACATGCAGGCTTCATCAAGCATAGACCTCCGATCTCCATAGTAGGGGTTTGTGACCAAGTGTGCAGCAGCTGGGATGAGGGTCAGTACCGCTACCGCTACGCCTAAGGCCATAGTTCTTAACCGAAGAAAGGTAGTTTTGGAGTGCTCCTTCCCAGGTGGAGGAGTATAAATATCTCGATATCTTGTTCACGAGTGAGCGAAGATCGGAGCATTAGATTGACAGATGCATTGGTACAGTGTCTGCTGTTATGCGGTCACTGTACCACTTCATTGTGGTGAAGAGAGAGCTGAGCCAAAAAGCGAAGCTCTCAATTTTCCGGTCAATCTTTGGTCCAGTACTCACCTATGGTCATAAGCTCTGGGTCATGACCGAAAGAACTCGGTCGTGGCTACAAGCAGCTGAATGAGCTTTTTCGTAGGGAATGTCCAAACAAGGTCCAAACAAAGGATCCAGGACATTTACAGTCTTTAGACTTCCTGGAAAATGTTATAACCACCCATGGTAATAGACTGCTTTATTCTAGCTACGCAAAACAATCTTCCATTTCTTCCCCCCAGGGAATTACCACAAAACCCATTGGGATACATGATTGAATGAGTTCTGCAAGTCCATAAAATACATAGGCAACTTTCTAAAATCCCTTGAGGATTTTTGTAAGAATAGAGTATTTCGTAAACTAGACCTCCTTATTTAACAGTGTTTTTGTTTTGATATTGAACACTCTTACAAAAAAAACTATTAAAACTCTTACAGCACTTGATCTTTTTCTAGACATGCAGACCATTTGTGTTTATTTATCTCTGTTAAAGCAAAATTCGAACCCAGCAGAGAAAAAAAGTGGATTCATAATTTTGTGAAGGGCGCACGCGATCCATTCTTTAAACTAGTTTACTGTGCCTACAGAGGCACTCGGAGCCTGTCTAGTAATAAAGCAGAAACATTGTGCCTGTATTGAAATAGTGCAGAATGTGCATACTATTTGCATGGCATATTAATGCAATGCATATTACATGCACAGAAAATAGAGTGTCACATACCATTTTCAGGCACAAATGAACAATTGTGTTCTCACTGAGGTTTTTCTTTTTATGGCAAACTGCTTTTGTTGCACATGTCACCTTCATTAGGCTGCACTGTTTTGGTTTTCCACTTGTATTAGCATCTACAGAGCAGATCATCACCTGTAACTCGTATTATCATTATCATCTGAGGAATCACTTAGAACAAAGACCGAGGGTCACGGCAGGTGAGCGTTTGTAATTCCTTTGTGTCTTTTTGCAAAGGATTGAAAGGCACACTGGCTGTCACATATCAAATATGTTTTCTCTTGAGGTTGCCACAGCCAATCCTCTACCTCCGTAACCCTATCTGCTGCATCCTCTTCACTGAAACCAACCATGCTCATGTCCTTCTTCACTACATCCAGTATGGAAGCTCTGTTCATCTATTTGACTTTGTTGGCTATTCTATTCAGGAGCTGACACAGCAAATCATCCACCTCCATCTAATTCAATTATCTGCTTTCTCTTCACTCACACCAACCACCCTCATGCCCTCTTTAACTACATCCATGACCTCTTCTTTGGTCTTCTTCAAGGCCTCTTTCCTGGTAGCTCCTACGTCAGCATCTTTCACTGTCCCTCTTAACATGTTCATTAGCTGTTCCCCTGATGGATTTATTCCTGATCTTATCCATCCTCATCACTCCCAAAAAGAATCTCAAAGTCTTCAGCTCTGCCTCTTATTGCTTTCTTAGGGTCACTGTCTATAAGGGCTTAGTCACAACTGCCCTTCCGGGTAGATAACTGCGGATAGAAAATGGGCATATCTGTGCAGATCATTTAGTAGGTCCACAGAGAATTTTAAGATCATTAACCAGACCGTAAGGCAAAAATATTCATGCAAATTTTTTCTTTTGTTTTCTTTTGATGGGTATGTCAGGTTGTAGTGAACACATAAGCAACACTCGAGGGTAAGTAAGGGGGAAGAACTGTAGGTGAGTCACAGGTGTGTCCCACAGATTTTGTTTTTCTATCGCACTGAATCCTGCGCACTACGCAAGGAGTCTGCTAGTGCTGATCAAGTTAAAGGTGCATGCTCTTTGCACGCAGTCTGACTGTTAGAAATAAAGACATTGTGGGCGTGTGTGGGCGTTCTACGGGTATCCCACAGGTATTTTCACGACCATAAGGTGCACTTAAAAGTCTTAAATTTTCTCCAAAATGTACTGTGCGCCCTATGAAGCAGTGGGCCTAATGTGTTGTTGTGGGACTTTGGTAGAAAACATAGTCGAAGACAGCATGAGAATGGGGGAGGGAAGAGTGGGTGTGAAAAAAGACACCCCCCCTAATAGTACAAAAGTGCAGGTATGTACATTCAGCGGAACAATGTTGTTTTTTCAAGCCTTAAAATGTTGTCTGCAAAGACACACGCGTATGAAGCGCAGTTTAACCCTTGTGCTATCTTGGATGACCCCACCCTTACTTTGACATGTTCTCCCTACCATGACAAAGGTGGATAAAGGTGGAAAAATTTCATGTAATCCATTGAACCAGTGAAGATCACAAAAAATTGAAAAAAAAAAAGGTTCAGAGCTCTGTCTAGTGAATCTAGATGACCCAACTCCCAATGGTAAAGTGCCTAGGATAGCACAAGGGTTACACAGCAACCTAACAGCTACACAGAGGAACATGGGAAATGAGTAGCTGCCAGAGAAATCAACATCAATGAATCCATGGTTCGCAAGTGGAGGAAGCTGGAAAATGAACTCAGACAGGTGAAGAAGACGCAGCTGAGTTTCGGGCAAAGTGGCCCGAGTTGGAAGACCGACTCAAGCGATGGAGTAATATTCAGAGAACAACTGGGAGAAGTGTATCTACGGTCACCATTCGACTAAAGGCAGTAACTCCTACAGAGAAAATGAAAATTGAACATTTTCAAGGAGGGCCGTCTTGGTGGTTTAAATTTATGAAACGCCGGCATCTTTTCATCCGTGCGAGAACTACAGTCGCGCAGCAACTTCCAGCAGATTACAAGGAAAAGCTGTCCATCTTCCGTTCATACTGCAGCAAAAAGATCCCCGACAAACTCATCCAGCCCTGCCACATCACCAACATGGACAAGGTGCCGCTCACTTTTGACATCCCAGTGAGTCATACTGTCGAAAAGAAGGGGTCCAGTATGATAGCAATACACACAACGGGGCAGCAAATGTCGGCTTTTACTGTTGTGTTTGGCTGCCATGCTCACGGACAGAAACTGCCTCCTATGGTGATTTTTAAGAGGAATACTCTACCAAAAGAGAGGTTTTCAGCAGGAGTCGCGTTAGGCTAATGAAAAGGGTTGGATGGATGAGGAGAAAATGAAAGAGTGGCTGAGTGAGGTGTACGTAAAGAGACCAGATGGTTTTGTCACAGTCTCTTTTAATCTGTGACTCCATGCGCGCACATCTCACAGACGCTGTAAAGGTAAAGCAAATTAACTCGGAGCTTGCTGTAATTCCGGGAGGCTTGACGAAGGAACTTTCAACTTCAATGTTGGTTGCGAACGCCGTGGGAGCAGTAGATGATGGACGGCGATCACGGTTTTACTAAGACTAGGAGGCAGCGCCGGGCGAGTTACGCCACAATTTGTGGATGGACTGTAGAAGCTTGGGCTAACATGTTTGCTTCCGCTGTTGTTCGAGCTTTCGCAAAAGCCGGCATCATTGATGAGGAGCCGCATGGCAATGAGACAGACTCTGACAATGATGAAAGTAACAACAATTTAGCCCTGCTGTTCATTTCTGATACCAAAGAGGAGGACTGATGGATTTTATGATGTTTTATGACTGAAAAAAAATAAAATTACAACCAACTCTGTTTTGCTACCGCTGCCTTTTTTAAACACACTCTAGAGTTGTGGATTGAGTGTGTGTGTGTGTGTGTGTGCTGAAGCCGGTGTGTGTCTGTGCTCGTGCATGTGCAGGAAGGAGGGGTGCAGAGTGCTCAGTGCAAGTGAGAATGGTACTAAAAAAAGATTTTCTCTAAAAAATCGGAGATTGTTTCTCTTATTAACCCACTCTGAGGCTCTGAGGGTCAGAACGGGGAAGTGAACCCAGAAGGAAGATCCGCCTGGAGAGGATCTCCCCTGCGTTGTCTGACCAAGGTCAGAAATGTCATCGCAGGAAAGGTTCAACACGAGCATGCATGTTTTACATTTATGTATATTTTAACATGCCCACACCCTAACACATTCTTTGTATGTGTCAAATACTGAAAAATCACTCTTAAGAGACACAGACGAGACTGCTCCCTATAACCCAGAGCGCCCCATGGTCGTGAAAATACGGTACTTATCATGTACACATCCATTACATAAAGCATTTGCTCGCAGTCAGTAAGCCAGTGCATGCACCTTACTAATGGCTAGAGTGTGGACACCATACGTCAACATTACCTGTATGTCTTAAGTGTCTGTAACTTACGTTAGCCTTACAAATACTTTACGATACACTTATCACACAGGTTTCATTTTCATGATGTCCCTTAAGGAGGCAGGACAAGTCTCAAGGGAACTACGAGACACACGTTTGCTCCCTTAAAGATGCAGCACCTGTCTACGACCATCTATGGACCCGGACAACCCAAAAATCCACAACACCCATACAGGTCAACCTCCTGTACGAGTGCATGTGACTAAGGCTTTGACCAACAACATGGTTGTCCTCACCATGGTCTTTTACATCTTTCCTTTCACTTTTTCTGACACTCTTTAATCACACATCACACCTGAGACCTTCTTCCAACAGAGTTTTTCACCTCTTTCCCACACTTTCCTTCTTGAGCTTTCCTTCTACCCTGTACCACTCAATCAACTGTTTTGGATCGCTGTTGACCAAACTCATTTAGCTTGATCTGCTTTTTGCTTCATTTTCTTTATTCAGGTTTCCACAGGAGATCTCACAGAGTATTTGTTCAGCTCATAGCCCAAATGCCCATGGTTATTCAGTACACATCTTTACTGCTTCTGTAACAATTTAGATTATGTGAATGCCATCACAAGGGGGAACAATCCAGAGCTTGTATGTGCCAAGTCTGGGTAAGTGCACGAGGTTGTGTCAAGAAGGGCCAAATTAAAATTACAAAGGTTGGCATCGAGTCCAAAAACAGATTGGGAGTTCTGATGAATTGCTGAAATGAATAAGGATGAAGATACAAGAGGCCAAACTACGACACAGCTCAATTCTAGTGTATAGGAGAGGTCATTTATTTAATCTCCTTTTCTTGGTGTGCACACCATTGTATGTGGATAAATCTGGGTTTCTCTTAAAAATGTCCCGAAATTTTGATCCAGATCCAGTTGTATTGGATGATGGAGCTGAATGTCCCACCGTCCCCACCATTTATGTGTGAATGTGTGAATGGCCGTTGTTCCAAACATTGTCTTTTGTACCCTCTCTCACACTAGCCACAGTCAAACTAATGATTATGGAAACCTATGAATCAAGCTGTCAGTCAGCAGCTTTTTACCAGGTGCCACAGGTCAGCCCATCCTCTGGTTGAAATCCAACAGAGGAGAGCTGCTGAGGCGCCGCTAACTGCTTATTATGTCAAGCAACTATGAAAAAGCTGAGGTGAGGCCAGGAGGTCGCCATTTATTTTATACACTTGCCCTGAAATCATTAACAGGCCCTTGACTCTGCAGGCAGAAAAATACCATACCACAAGTAAACAGAGGGCATTTAATAGCAAGAGCAACAACAAGCTTAAAGGTAATTGCGCACTTATCAGAGGGTTCATTATGGCTCCGTAAAACTCGAATCTGTCTCAGGATTGGCTCTTGTTTTGTGTGTAATTTTCTTTTTATAGGAAGCTTGTTATTTCTGAGAAGTCCCTTGTAAATGCTCCCATCAGACCTAAATAACCTGTAAATATCTACGGTTAATGTCATGTCACACTCAGCCTCCAAATTTGCCGGAAAACAGTTCATTATTTTCTCTGCTTCAGCCTGACACGCCGCCCTCTGTAATGAAGAAAAAACACACAACACCATCCTGGAATTTCTTGCCTCATCAGTCAGGTAAATTTGTTAGCACTGTGGTGATGATGATAGGCTTTACACTTATCTGTAAGTCTTTTTGGAATTTGTTATGGATATTACACTGGGCAATACTCAATTAACAACCACCACCTCCCTTAAAAAGATCGTTTCAGACAAAAAAAATTACATCTCTATAAGGAGAATTACAGAAGTTACAGACCAAGTTGTGGGTTGACAAGTTTACGTTTTCCGGGCTTGCAGAGGGTTGTAGAGAGGAGGGGCTGCATTCATTAACCGTAAATAGAGAACTGGGCAGAGTGAGTGATACTTCCGCCATAGAAAAAGACTCACTTCCGGTTCCAACCAAACAAAGTCAATTTAGTTGCCATTTTTCTGCTATATGTCCGTTGCCATGTTGGAACCAATCGTCTTAGTCTATATTTCTATGGCAACCACTCTCTCCAATCAGCAGTGAGCATGTAAAAAGGCCACACCCCTTCCACTAACAGCGGGCTAAGGAGAATCTGCCAATCAAACGTGTCAAACGTTGGATGCAAGGCCATCTACTTTTATTGGGGGATTATCAAGAAGTTGTCAAAAAGATGTAGCAGAGCGAAAATACTTATTCTGTAAAATACAATGAATAATTTCGTGTTAACTTTTCAACAGAAATCTATAGGATTTCAGCTTTTTTGGGCCCAACAGGTACTTCCTATTTGGAACGCGAGGGGCCACTCCCTTCAGTTCTCTATATACAGTCAATGGCTGCATCTTCAGAGGAGCACAGGTGTGTCTTGTAGTTCTCTTGAGGCTCAGGCATCCACCTCAAGGGCTTTCTTGACAGTGGAATATACCATTGTTCGTGCATGTAGTAGGTTTATTATGAAGTAATGAAAACGACAGTGTAAGCTGAATGCCCTTATGACGTATGGGTGATGCTGTCATAAAGTGCCCTCATGCCGCACTCCAGTCATTAGTAATGTGTGCTCACTGGCCCCTTACTGACTGCACACAAATGCTACATGCTCAGGTGTGCAGGTGATATGTAAGTGCGAGTAGGATGCCTGTAGGACTCCCTTACAAATGCTTCCATTGTCCAATTTTTACAGGCTGCGTGCAAAGGATGCGCAAGGAGTGCGCACCTATCACCTGAACAGCTATAAGGGGCTTCCTGCGCAGTCAGCAGAATTTGGGAGAGGGTGGGAAAATTAAAAATACATACAATGTGCCTTGTCTCACTTACTTCACCCTTGCCTACCCTTATGCGTTGTAAGAGTGTTTACTAAGACCTGTTGTCCGCAGCATGCCAGCAGAAAACATTTTATTAACCACCTAGCAATCAAATGCTTTGATACCTGCCTGCCTCCTACAGCTTTCCCCCTTTTTTACCTGCAAACAGCCCAGCCGGAAGGGCAGTTGTGACTAAGGCATGAGGGAGATTTAGTTCAAATAAAAGTAAAAAATATCAACATAGTAATAATTTGTTACATTTGTGGGTCAAAGTCATGCTGCAGACTTCTTTGTGAAGCAGAACTCTTGCTTTTAACACATTTTACTTTTAATTTGTCGGCTTGAGTTCAGAAAGTGAATGTCAGTGCCTTTGAACCCATCTGGCCACCTAATAAAACATTTCACAGAGATGCTTTGGTAAAAGAAAAAGAAAATAATTTACAGCCTGATAAAAACATCGCACAAAAAAGGGAACTTTGTGAAAGAAAAGGAGATAACAACAAACATTTTTTTATTAAGCTTTAGCTGCTCAGAAAAAAAAAAACACTTTTCAGGTCTGAAATGTGAATACTCATTGCTTTGTAGCCATTAATATAATGAAAATACAGCTAAATGCTTAGTGTTTAAATTGTCTGAAGATATAAAATAGTTTGAAAAAAGCATAAAACTTAAAAAGTCAAATATGCTAAAGAAGTGCAAAAACAGAGGTACAAACACTTGGAGACAAAAGATGATTCTAAATTTAAGTGAGGTAAAATTGTGAATTTTAGCTGTTTCCGTCATTTGATTAGAAGACACTGTGATAATTACAGCTGATTAATTTTGCTGTGAATGTTTCCTTTGTTTCAGAGACACACGTTGATTTAACTGCTGTACATCTGAATTGTCAAAAATCCCAAAATAAAAGTTTCATCTGTCTTCCATCGTCACCTCTTTTCCTGCAATTACATGATTTGAAATATAGCAAAAGTCACCCCTTGTGCGACAAATTCATTTTCTGGCACATGCTCATACTAACTTTGTGCTTGTAATGACTTCATAGGCCAACACTTTAAATTTGATCACTCCAGCAGACCATTCCTCACATCCAGGCTGTGTTCCACATTTGCATCCTCAAGAAGCATTTGTGAAGACAGGCGATTTGTCAAATAATAAATAATGATAATGGTAATCAAATTAATTCTCCTGATCAGGAGCCATGCAACCTGAATGTAGATTACCATGTAAACATAATCTGTGTGGTTTTGAAGGATGTGAGCCTGAATCGGGGCGCCGCACGCACTTCAAGGTCTAATGAATAATAACTTTACCTGCTGAAGCACAGTCAGTCACCACAGTTTCACCTCTGCTTTTCATGCACTAACAACGGCTCTCCTGCCTGCGATGCAACGTTAGCCATCAATTATGCAGTAGTTTGGAAATATCCAGGCTTTGTCACAAACTAGCAAATTACAAATTTTCCACAGCTTAATGATTTCAGAGGATTGAAAAGCCAATACAAATAGGCTTTCAAATTGAGAAAAGGATATAGGCTAATTGAGTTGACCTTAAAGTGGCATTTTGTGCACAAATAAAATCAGAATGCAGAAGCTTTTTCTTTTTTGGGTGTTAATGAATTATGTTTGCTAAATATGTAGCTCCAGCTTGTCGTCACGTCTCACTTTTGAACCTAACTGATGAAAAAAAAATACTTTTTTTCATTCTACAGGTGACATAATATTTATGGCTCTGTTTTTTTGTATATTGTTTTTTTGTACTACATTGCTGTTCTACCGACTTGAACATTTCTACTTGAACAATTTCTTTATGCAAATCCTCATTTGTACAACACAGATTTCAAGTAGGGTTTGTGTTATAGGATTTGACAGCAGGCCTAAAATGCAGAGCCATTACGCCGCGGAGGGCTGCTCATCTACACAAAAAGCAGGTGCGTGCGCACATATTCCTCACAATGTCTCCGCATTAGCTGAGCTATTTATGCATTGAATGTCAGCTAAGGCTGTGTATGTGCAGCATGTGGTGAATTGCTTAGAGCACTTTTTTAGCTGGAATTAATCATTTATATGGTAAGCTTTTAAAGCAGATAGTCATTTATCCCCTGTTCAAGGAGACACGCGGGGCTTAAAACACTCGTCAATGATGTGTTTTTTTTTAAAAGAGATCATAGTACGCTGTCAGGCGTGGATGGAATGTGCACCACGCACTAAGAGATCACTAAAGGCACAATTGTCTCTGCCATAAAGAGATGAGCATATATGCAGAATAATGGAGATTGGACCTGAGTTTTTTTTTCTCTCCAGAAGCTGCCACTGCAAATTATCACCTGTCACATCTTTGATATTTCTGCAAAGGCTCTCGATGTGCTAGTGATCCTTACATCCTCTGTTAGAGCCTCATAATTCTCTGCCATATCCGTTGATCTTTAGATGATTGATATATAAAATGAGACAGTTGGCTGAGATCAGAGCCAGGATAAGTAGTTTTGCAATTCACCATACCTAATCATTAACAGGCAAGAAGTGCATGAAAGATTAAAACTGTACAGACATCAATATGTTGCAGAGCAGCCTCAGATCATAGTCATATTCATGTCAGTCTTATGAAAGCAACAGAAATTTTCATTTTTTTATTGTTATTGCCTGTGTTGTGAGAGCACACCTTCAATTCAGGAACCCAATAATGAGAAACACCTGTAATTTCTTGGAAATGTACAAGTTGTGTGACAAAATAAGCAAACGTACGTGTTGTAGACAGTGGAGAGTAACAGCTGCTATGAAAGCTCACGTCTGGAGGTAAATTGCACGGTGAGTCATTTGGTACTGCTGCCCGCTTCTTTAATCATCTTGTTTTTCTGTTGAAGTTTTTCCTGGGGGAGAGCGCTGCGATGCAGATGACAGAGTCGGAGGACACGCTTATTCCCACGTGGGATTTTTTTGTCCTGCGTCTCTGTGAAGCTAACAGGCAACCTTTTGGCTCCACCTGATTCCATGGGAGCAAAAGCTGCCCAGAAAATGCCAGTTAGAATGCAGACGAAGGCATTCGGCTTTTTAACAATGAGACACACGCACCTGTAATCGTGCGGGGTCTCCCCTTTCAAACACTGAACTCCTTGAAAGAGAGGAAGTCCTAATGTTCCTCATGCAGCTGCTTTCAGCAAATAAACGCTTCAATGCTGCCCTTAAACTGTCAATGAAACACAAACCTGCCAGGACAAGGAAAGTTTCCTAAAATGCAATAACAAAGTCCATCAAAAACCCTTTTTTTTTCTTTTTTTTCCATTCATTCATTTTCTTCAATTTTTTATCCTTTTCGGTGTTACGGGGCTGCCGGCACTGACTCTTCTGAAAAGCCCCCCAAATGTTCAAGTCGGTAGAACAGCAATGTAGTACAAAAAAACAAAACACAAAAAAACAGAGCCATAAATATTATGTCAGCTGTAGAATGAAAAAAAGTATTTTTTTCAGCAGTTAGGTTGAAAAGTGAGACGTGACGACAAGCTGGAGCTACATGTGGGAGAAGCCAGGGTCCACCCTGGACTGTTCGCCAGTCTGTCGCAAGGGCCAACCATCAAAAATCCTTTTACCAAAGCATCCAGGTTAGTTCAACATAAGGAGGCCATACCATCTGCATCAACAAGCTTGTGGACTGATCCCACTTCAGTCAAGTGATGCATAGCTTATATCCAGGTTTAACCCAAAGCATAAAAAAAAGCCAGACTACTCACTGTTTGTTTTTAAATGGCTATCGGTCCATAAGTGGAGCAACAATAATCTTGATCGACAGAAACACAGACATATAGGGGAGATTTGAAAGCTGATAAAAAGCCTGAGACTTTGATCGCTTTAGATGGTATGATCTGGTATGAGCGTCCAGTTCCGGACTTCCATTTCCAGTTAAAGATGTTTGGGTGCCACGTTATCTGCAACCAGGTCCTCTTGAATTTATCTGCAATTATCTTTGGTCACATGATCTCCACTTACCTGACTCATAAAGATTTCCTATCTTCATATTCCTAGCCATTTTTAAAACTACCCGATTAGTTTCTTTTTTTTTTTTTTTTATTCAGATTTTATACAAAGTTGTTTTCCATGAAACACCACAAACAAAATCTTCATATTTGCATCTCTGTACAAAAAAAAACTGCATTCAGTGCTGCTTGACACAAATACTCCCTGGTAACATGAAACGATACCTTCACATCCTAAAAAACACATTTTGAGCATCTTAATAAGTCCAAGATGTCGTGAATGACCTTGAACGGCTATAAAAATTGAGCACAGGCACAAGTGAAACCATGAAACATATCAGTAAAGTAATGCTACTTTTACTACCACTTTTACCTCTCAAATTGCCATAAAAAGTGACAAATGAAAAAAAGAATTGAAACAATAAATTTTCCTGAGCTCAGAGCAAAATCCCTGCAGAGGTAAAAGAGAAATGCCCCTCTTAAAAACAAGGACCAAAGGCTGCAGCAGTGCAGTAATGGTGCTATGGCTACAGCTGGACGAGCAGCCATCTCCGTTTCATCTGCAGCTAATGAGCACAGTCTGGAGCCTGGGTCAGCTTTGTGTGCAGATGATCATAAGGGGATGTTCAGATGATGTGTGGTATGTTGACTTGCTTTTCAAACAGCCTAAAGTGGTTCATGAGCCAACTATCACCTCGATGCTGAACATCAGAATATTCTCTAACTGTCTCTTTTCTTAAATTCTCATTACTGGGACTTTCCAAAACCTCCTCAGAATTGTCATGCACCTGCAGCTGTTTGTCACCCTCATTATACATAAGAGCATCATCCGCAGGAATGTAATGGAGACTTATTAAATTGTAGAAGCAAATTCAGAAAAATATCTCATATATTTAAATTAATATTTTACTGAATTTAACAAGCCTTTTGATGTTTTACTACACCACTTTTAAATTGCAACCAAAAATTATTTTGAAAAAAAAAATGAGTAAATGATTGGCAGCTATGCTGCTAACCAAAAGCCATTAAGTTAAACTAAAATACTGTAATGCAAAAGCATTGCCAAATCACATTTACAGTAATAATTCTGCAAGAAAATACAAAAACATCATGGTTTTACCCTGTGGTTAATAATATTTTTTAATCATTATTAAGTGCTCTCTTGTTTTCATTATAATTGTCATTGTCAAATGCCTTACAATGGTTGTTGTTGTTTTTTACAGGACGTCAAATGAAGTCAGATGTCTTGCAGAAAAAATCCTGTTTTCTATGAAAGAACGTTAAGTTCTGATCCAATACTTGCAAGCATGGATTTCAACTACTAAAAGAAGTTTTTATTTTCACTCTGGTTAAAAGTTGCATTAAAAAGGTCTAATAAGAAACACCTGGCTGAACAGTTAATTTAGGCAATTTTTGCCTATCCAGAGCTTAGAGCTAACCCTGGAGAGAGTGACACATTGTAAGAGGAAAAACCTTCTTATCTTGACGAAAACAGCAGACTTCTAACTTTTCTATTTTTATAAAATGTCACCGCCTGGTACGTTTAATTATTTTAACTCAGACTTATTCAAAAAGGGGCGGGGCTGGTCAGTGTCTTCACTTCGGGGATTGGAGGAATCTTCATTGGTGATGACATAAAAAACATTTGAGCATAAAAGCGTGTTTTTTTTTTAAGTTTGTCTGTCTGTAATATATAACTTTTTACAAATTGCTCAGCTTGAACACTACATACATTCACAATTTAAATATTGTATGGGGACCGCACAGAAATTAATTTTAATTACCAGTTTTGTGCAACAAAACAACAACATGCCTTTTCATTTAGTTTGCTTTGTAGTCGGATCTTACAGCATAATTTCTGTGGGCATAATGGTGATTCTAACAAGAACCAGAAAAAAATGTTGGAAAAGAAGTATTTCCAGTGTTTTCTGCCAAAATCATGTTAACAACCTTTTTTTTTTATACAACCAGTATGCAACCCCACAAACATACATGCACTGACTCTTCTGAAAAGCCCCCCAAAAATCTAAGAAAAAAGAGAATGGACTTCCTTTCCACAAGGAAATAAAATATATTTAAAAATAGTTGACGATGTAGGATGTCAGATAGACGGTAACATTTATATTTATATCTATGTGTGTGACCTTTACTCGCTTTCAGTGAGTCCTATAAAGGCTAAGATGATCTGCAGCATCAAGATGTATGTAAGTTTAATTTTTTTTACAAC
Source organism: Oryzias curvinotus (assembly GCA_023969325.1). Classification (NCBI taxonomy): domain Eukaryota; kingdom Metazoa; phylum Chordata; class Actinopteri; order Beloniformes; family Adrianichthyidae; genus Oryzias; species Oryzias curvinotus. The sequence continues at coordinate 17,658,324 of CM043709.1, forward strand.
CAAATCATATCCATCATTTCTTTTAAAGAATGCTGGAATTAGATTTTCAATCGGATCTTTATTTATTTTTACTTTTTTTGTGGGGGTGTAAATTAAGGGTGAAGACATAGATAATATATACCTGAATGTTCTAGAAGCAGAAGGACAAGCTCTTATACTGAAAATCTTGTTTTGTTGCAGATAAAAGCAATGGGCGAGTTTGTTCAGAGAGCAGATTCTGCAGCTTTACCACCAACACACACACACACACACACACACACACACACACACACACACAGAAATACATTAGAGCTTCAAGGTCTACTTGTCCTTATTATTTGAAGTTTCTCTTTTCCTTTTGTGCAATAAAAGCTTTAGAACTTTATAAAAAACCCCAACAAAGATATTAACTAAACACTACTGATTGACAAGCACAGCAGAACAATCCTTGCAAATGATGCATGTATGTACAAAGTCTAAAAGTCTTCAAAATAAACAGATATTCTGTTTTCTGCAAAAAAAAAAGAAAAGGCTTTTGATCTTTGATGCTTTGGAAGGAACAGATTTTCAATTTTGGACATAATCCCAAAAAAAAAAATTGTTTAATGGTATTCAACTTTTTTTAAATTCATTTTTCTAAAAGTTATTTATGTGGTGGCTTTTCTTTTTGTTGCTGTTGGTTTTTTCTTTGTTTGAAACTGGGCCACTTATTTTCATTTATATGAGAAGGAAGACAAAAACATCTATCTTGTCTTTTCTTTAGAAAGTATTTTTTTAACTTTTAGGAGGGTTTGTGGTTTGTGGGTTGTGGTTTGACATCATGCTGCTAAAATGATTAAAACATGGCTTTTGCCCCCCACAGAAAAGGGGGTCTCTGAAGTTTTCAGTTTGTATTATTCTTACATATCAAATTAAGAAATTCCAATCTAGAACTGGCTTGATGGCTGATAAGAAAAAAAAAACAATTTATAGGTTTAGTGAAGTAGAAAATGTTTTTTATTTTATTAAAAAATATTAAAAGATAACCACATACGTTATCAGTACAAAAGGGGTTCCCTTGGTTACCCTAAAGTCAAAATACCTTCCAGGCAAAGTCCAAGAAGTAATCAACTTTAATTTTCTAAATTAAAAATTTATGTTTTAAGGTCATAAAGCTCCTAACTTCCCACTTTATATACTTTTATCTGACAGACATGAACATTTTTTACACTTTCCTCTTTTGAAGAAACTGTAAAAGTTCAAAGACACCATACTGGATTTCCATCCATCCACCGGCTTAATCCCTTTTTGGGGTCACAGGGTTCCTGGGGCCTATCCCAGATACTGTCAGGTGAAGCCAGGTATTCTGACCAGGTCAAAGAACCACAGATATATGGATAACGTGGGTCAATTTAGATTAATCAATTAACCTATGCAGCATGTTTTTGGACATTGGAAGGAAACTGGAGAAGACCCATACAAGATCATACAAACTCTACTGAGAAAGTTCCCAGCCAGGATTCGAATCAGGTGAGAGTGCTAACCACAGCAGCATCACAGCATTTTGTAACTCCTTTAAAAAAATAACTAACCTTCCATGGCATTGAAGGCTAGAAAGAGCCACCAAGGCCTACTCATGAAGGACACTTTATTATTTGATCATCAGTAAGTGTGAGCACTTCTATAGAAGCAGGTCTAGAGTGTTTGCTAATGTTTATTGACACAGTGTCAAGCAGAGATAACAACAACAGTGATTATAGATAAGCAGTGGTAGCTGCTCATCCATCTGAGAAGGGCCATTTTCTGTTCCTTTCAAGTCCATCATTCTTCATGAAAAAAAGATGTGTGGAAAAACATTCAGATTATATAGTATTTTTGGCTCACAAATCATATTTGAGAAACTTTTATGCTAAATATGAATCTGTGAAAAACTGGATATGTATCCTTTGTGGGTTTTGTCTTCTGAAGTCTCTGTGTCTCATTGTTTTATTCATTTGTGGTTTAATTCAATAATCCAAGGGGTTTATTCCATAATCCCAAAACTTTCTTGAAGGGTTCTTTTCCAATACTGTAACCAAATTTGTAATTGGGAGCCAGCAGTCGCAGTTCTACATGCCGCACCTGACTGCAGAGTTTTATAAAAAAAAAAGTTCCAATAATAGACTGATAGGAGGGTCTCCAGGGTCCCCCAAATCACCTTATGATTGACTGATTTCAGATCGCCACCCTCCAGCTACCCCCCCACTGCCACCATACAATTTTTAACAAACAGATGGTAGCACACGGGCACTCAATGATGGCTGTTGACAGAGGCCAGGGGCCCGGCAATGACTGGATGACAATTTGGCAATCCCAGCCACCGTGGGTCCTGCATATAAATGTGGAGACGGCATTGATGCTTCATTGAGGCATTGATGCTCTTCATCTAATGAAGACTCCTGCTAAGGCTTGACCGCTTGGACCTTTGTTTTCTTGTGCTTTGCCCTTGCTAGGTCTTTTGATGGGCATGGTGTCTAAAACTTTTTAAATTTGTAAATTGACAAGTTTGTAATTTGTGCTCTAAATCTGATTTGCGAATGACCAGTGGTGCAGAATGGCCCACTTTTTCTGTATAAAATACCCCCAGGCTACCGAGTGGCTGGTGGCCGGTGACACTTGACATGGACGGCCGTCGTCTGGAGACATTTACACATCGTCCAATCAGAGCTGATGCTGGACGGCGATTTGGCTGGCACCGCCCTGTGGCCCCAGCCTTTGCCCAGTTTTGTAATGGTGTCACCCTCACCTGACTGACTGACGTCTGATGGCTGCCGTCTACATTCATGACCACCACAATATTCCCAAAAAATTGGGCAGCTACGGTAATCTTGAAGATTCTGTCGATGCTACAGTTGTATTTGTGACTGTATCATTATATATTCAATGGTTGTACCAAGAAATAGTTTGTTTTCCCAGTGTCTTTTTCTTTTTTGTCATTTTCCTCTTCTTTTTGAGTAAATATAATAAGGAAATATGTTGTGTAGCTGTTTATTTAAGATTAGTTAATTTCGAGATCAGACTGGAGTCAAACAATTTTCTTTTTTACCAATAAAGAATTGTGTGTTTCTCTTCAAAACAGTTTCTTGTGCTCCACTACAGAGACCAGATCACATATTTCTTTCCTGACAGATTCAATTAGGATGGCCTTAACCTTAAGAGTTTTGAACATTCAAACTGTAAGTTCACTAAGAAAAGTTCAGTTAGAGTGTTTCCTTCTTTCACTCAGTTTCTGCGGGGTGAATTTACACTGCAGATCTGTTCTCTTTGTCATGTCCACTCTCTCATGCTGTCAGGATAATTCCCATTTAAACAGATGCCTTTGGCTGATATCTGCAAAACCATTAGTCAACCATCAGTACTTTGATTTTCACTACAGCTGAGGCTCAGACTGGCTGTCCTCTGATGGGGACAAAGCTTTACTTCATCCAGTTCAGCCACATGTTAAAGTATGCTGGTTGTATTAATAATATACACCGCCTGGACAATTTTATAACATCTGAACAGAACTTTAAATGTATTCAGACAGGACACATGTGGCTTTAAGTGAACCAGCGTTAGTTTTTCTGGATAATCCGGAACAAATTTTCAGTCTGAATACGTCCAAGCGAACCCTGGTCTGGGACCAGGAACCACTCTCGGACCAATCTTTTGAGGTGGTCTTGGTTAGTTTCCAATTGTACTGAGCTTCCATTCGCTCTCAGATTCCTCAGTCTGAATACAATCCATCCTCAGAGAGGAACAATTGGACCAAAACGGCCACCATGACCAGCCGTCACGTAATGTCAACAGATGAGCCAAGGACAAATGTACAGCAACGATTGTCTTGTTATCAAACAGAAAAAAGGGTCCAAATGCTTACTTGTCACGTTTATTTTAGTGCAGCTGAAAACGCTTTTCTGTGTCTTGTTACGCGGCATGCGCCCAGCGCTGCTGTGACTTCACAAGCTACATTGTAGTAGAATTCTCTTAAAAACAATGTCATCACCATAAGGATGAGATACAGTAACTTAATGAAATGTAAATGCAGGCTTATTAAAACGGCTTTTAACGTGACACACATTCCTTTTCACTGTTTTCCCAAGAATCTATATGTCATAAACACTTATCAGCGTACCTTGTTAGACGTTTTCTTGCCAGTGACCACGTTGCAGCATGTCTCCAGCGGTCCAAAGTAGCAAGTAAAAAGTGTTGAGTTTTATTTTGATACAGACATTCAAAACTGGTCAGTGGAATATAAAGTTTGGATAAGTGAACTATCCCAATGAGGATTACAAAGCGTATAACTTCCGTAATTTCTACCTCTAATTGCTTTGCCCCGCCCTCATGATTTCTGGCCAATGAGTGAAGAGATCTTTATTCACATGGTTTTGTTCACAAGCTTTGGTCCGGAACATGAAAGTCCACTTGTCGTTCGGTTCAGAGCTCGATCCGGACTAAATTAAGCAGACTCTGTCCTTACAAATGGTTTTGCTAGTCTATATACACCAAGTTTTATGTTAAACCTTTTAGAGGTCCAAATAGTTGTGAGGTTTAAAGCAGCATAAACAAAACTCAAGCAATTCAGCAGAAAAACCTGAACAACTCAAACAAAACATGAATTAAATACAATAATATCTCAGATTTTCACAGTGTATCATAAAGTTAAAAAAGTTATTATTCACTATTGTTGTTTGCTTAGAACAGATGCCAGATAAGAGAATAGAAAACAACCCAATGGTGGTGCAGAAACAAAAATGTATCACTCTTTCCATCCAACACAAATATTATCAGATAAAACTCAGAACTCAGAACATTTCTGCTTTAACATTAAAACAAACATCAAGCAGTCTCTAAAGTTGTCACCCAAACTAATTGCTTTCACAGCAACTATTTCCTCTCATCACCTTTAACAAATTCTTTCCAACTGTGAAATAAACGTTTTGTTTATTTTTTAAATAACAGAAATTATAGACACCAACACTGATATCTAAAAGCATGTGTATGATGAAGATGCAGTGATATGTTTTAGGTTATAATATCTAGAAGAGTTTTTCTATCATGTCTGGCTTGCAGGATGTTTCTGTAGAAACATATAACCTATGAATAGATGTATAAGAAGTGAAAATTTGTGGACTACATTTTATTATGTATTTATTACAGCCATAAAACTGCATTTATGTTTTTTTCCAGAAGGAAAATTTCAATAAAACTTCCACTGTTCTTTGCTTGTTAGAGTGATTTGGGTTGAAGTGTGAGTCTTTAGGTGAGAAATATTGCTGTGTAACATTACACAGACTGATGTTGGCTTACTCTGGCTGCAGCCCACATGTGCTTTGAGTCTCAGGGAGAGAAATCAATGCTTTCCAATGTTTGGAATTTGGCCTGGAGCACCTTTGTTCAATGCAGATGGCAATTGAGAAAAAAATAAATAAATAAACTGAGAATGACTCATAAACCACTGCAAAGTGTTACTGTCAGAGTCACTGATGAAATATGTTTCTGTATGCTGCCACTATTATTATGCACACATTTATTGTGGGTTGCAATGAGCTATTTTACCTGGATAAAATGCATTTCTATTGTACTTGCAGAGAAAGGTAAGCAGAATCCCCATGAATGAGCCTCTTTTACAATTTAGTTTGATAAAATCTGTAACAAGTCAGAATTCTTAGATTCAAACCAAACCTGTTAGCTGTTGGAATTTCAGGATTATTGTGATTGTCACATATCAAGTACACAAGACAAATGACAGAGTTTTTGGAACACAACCAGGCTGGCAAATGTCTTAAAAAAGAAGAGGTTGATGTGAGGTTTGATGAAAAATTACCATTAATACTATTGTTATAGATACTGAAAATAGGTTTTGGAGCCAAACAAGTGAAGCTGTGATGCAATTTCAGTAATCAAGATCTACCAGCCTTTACTTTGAACCAACAGCTAAATTGCTTGCCTTCTTCTTAGCCAATCACAATCTTATTTTTGCCTTTAAATTCACGAATGGTGGTCTCTCTCTGCATTCTAGACTGCTCCCCAGCCATCTTTCACTCCTTTCTCCAACTGGAGTAATACTTTGAAATGGTTTGGCCTTTAACCACCATCTAGGGTTTGCAACCTGAGGATCTGGAGTCAAGTGCCTCTCTCTTTTCCCCTCCATTGTGGGATTTTGGTTTCGAAAAAGAAAAAAAAAGCAAATACTTTGAAAAATAATTGGTTAGTTAGTGAAGCACATGGTGTATTTTGTTTTGAAAGGAACTTGTATGTGCAGTTTTCTAAAAAGAATAAAGTATTATAAAACTTTATTGATCCACAACACAGTCATAAGTCAATTATAACTGTACAAATATAAATATAAAAGCAAAATTTTATAAATAAAAGGCTTAAAGGACGCACATTGTATTTGTCCAAGCAGTAAAGTGGGACTTTAAAGCTCTCTTTGGTCAATCAGAAATATATAACTAGCTCTTTGAGAGCCAATGGTTTCAGACCACTGGTCTAGGGTCTGGGATTTATTTCTTTATGGTCCAAGTTCAACCCAAGCAAGATGTCAACTTTAAAAAAACTGTCAAAGATTATGGTCATATCTGGAGCACATTTTTCTGTTATACACATGCATCTTTACTCACATTCCTAATATCTCTACTTATTGAAATATGGTAATTTAGGCTGCAAATTTACATTTTTTAACTGCATTTTTCAAGGAAAGTATATACTTCTCTAATGTTAGCATTTTTTTGTGTCTTTGAATAATACTTCAGGTGTCTCTTACACTCAATGTAAAATAAACACAGTGCAGCACAAACACTAAAGAGCATTTGAATGCCTCACCATTAAAGCTCTCTTGTTTCGCACAGCATAATAGTCATCAAAGAATAAAGCAACTTTTAGCAAATGTATCACTATTTGTTCCTCGTTTTAGAAAACATGGGAAGTGGCATGCTGAGAAGATTGCAAGGCTCCGCGTCTTAGCATTTATTTGCTCCCATGTTTTGTCTCTTTGCCTTTGTTTTGCCTCTTTGAGGTATTATTTCCCCTTTAATGGCATGCCGTTCATTTGGGCTCCATTTTCTTGCAGGGAGAGGTGCCTTGTTAACAAACAGAGAAGAAAGACCATTAAAATGGATGAATTTCTAATCAAAAGAAAGCTACTAAAGCACAAAAGGCACACGTTGTCCTCTGAAATATCCTCTTAATCATCAGAAACAAAACCCAATTAAGGTTTTGTTCCCTGTGGACTTGGGCTGGTTCTTATTATTTGACTTCTGCAGCCACAAAGTTCTTGCAGAGGTTCAACGTACAAAAGATATAGCGCTCTGAGGATGTGTCACAGCATATTTTGATACAAATTTCCACAAAATGAAGGAAAGAAAGAAGAAACCATGGCAGGGAAATATGTTATCTCAGCAGGGCATCGTGCAAACAAACTTGCTCACCATATTTTACTCGGTTCATCATCGTCTGAAAATCTGGATGCTAAAGATACGGCATGTCTCCGAGCCAGGTGTTTATGAGCGATGATGAATCATTGTTAAAGATATCAGCAGCAGCATGTACAGCAGCTCCAGACAGCTGGCAAATGAATGACTCCATCTACTTAACATACTCTTACCGGGTCACATAAAGAAGGTGCGCGGCAGATTTTAAACAATATATTTTAGAGATCCTATCAAGAGTGCAGTGATGCTTTGTGAGGCACAAAATCTGTGCGTGTGCTCTGTCACAATGCCCTGTAATGACTTCCTCTCATGAGATTCCAGCTCGGATAGGATTGTGAAAGCACTGACAGTTCTGAAGCTTCAGCAAAGTCCAACTGCTGGTTTCAGAAGACCGGCACAACACTTGATCAGTGATGCTTCTGCAGGGATGCTGTTGTGTTGCGCTGAAAAAAAGCTTTTTGGACCCCAAAATTATAGAGAGAGCAAAAGATATTAAAAAGAAGGCTCACACTGTCAAAGTTTATGTTTAGAAAAGACACCCCCCAGAACACCCCCCTCCTTTGATCACACTGAATTTATCAGAGCTGGTTGTCCATATCTTTTTTTATCCAAAGGACATTCCCAAGCACTCAAACTGAAATGATCATAACCAGGAGAAAACAGATCAAGGCTTCAGTGACATGCACTTGTACAAGGGGGGGGGGGGGGGATTTTTTGTTTTTTTATTTTAATTCATACCCGCATTTCTGAGTATTCCTCTAAAAACCTGCACTCTGAGCACCAGCCCCTCCCAACCCATGAAAATGAGCGGGTTCTTATGAGCTGACATAGTCAAGTGGGAACAGTCCCTTCCAGGAAGAGAGTGTGCGCTGTCAGCACCGCACACTCACTTTAATTTTATATGCATATCCATCTTTGCAAAAGTTAAGATGTTTTGTTTTTGTTGTGAGCGGAATGCAGACACGCTGCCCTGGCCGACTCTAGGTTGACGTCATGAGATGACATGGTACGAAAGCCAGTGCCTCAGAGATCCAGTTGTCTTATTGGAAAAAAGCTCAGGAAAATAACTCATATTTAATTTAAAAAATTTGTTCTTTTGTGCGCCAAAAGTGATATATTATCATTTTCCTGGATATTGTTTACTATAAAAAGTTTAAGGATAGCATGGTATAGGCCATGTAAGAGGAGCACAGGTGTGTCTTGCTGTTCCCTTGAAACTCATGCGGCCATGTAAAGACTCTGTGTTACAGAAATCAGGAAGGAAGGAATTCCAGAGTTTGGAAGCCGAGCAGCTGAAGGCTCAGCTTCCTCATGGTAACGAGCCGGGCTGGAGGAACAGAGAGCTGAACAGAGGAGGACCGAAGAGAACGAGGGGGGGTTTTGATATGGAGTTGGTCGCAAAGATAAGGAGGAGCAAGATTATGGAGGGCCTTAAAGGTAAACAGGAGGAGTTTGAATTTGATTCTGGAGGGTATGGGAAGCCAGTGCAGCTGGTGGATAACCGGGGTGGTATGACTAGTGGGCAGACGTGCAAATGCTACATTCATGGGGTGTACGAGTGATACATAACATTTTTGCTTACCAAATGTTCAATGATCTTGTCTTTTTCTTGCAACCTACCTGCATACCCCGTTCAACTTTGCCCATTTTTCTCCCACAGACAGCCCATATCCACCCGTAAGGGCAGTTGTGACGGAGGCTAAGGAACACAGAACAGTGTTTTTACATAAAAAATGTTCAAAAATGCAGGAAGGATAAAGAAAATTATAAAACCTTCATCAAAATGTTGACTAAAATGTAAACTAAAAACACAGGAAATCAATAAAAAAGACAAAACTACTTTATCAGGCACATCTTGTCCAACGGCCTGCTGTTGCACATTTCTAATCAGTCAATCACCATCTCTAGGGTTTACAAAGAATGAACAGAAAAAGAGAAAATATCCAGTGAGCGGCAGTTTGCAGAAATGCTTTGTTGATGCTAGAGATCAGAGGAGCATGGCCAGACTGGTTCCGACTGATAGAAAGGCAACAGAAACTCAAATACCCTCTGGTTACTACAGAAGTCTACAGAAGAGCATCTCTGAACGCACAACACGTCCAACCTTGAGGCAGATGAGCTACAGCACCAGAAGATCGCACCAGGTGCCACTCCTGTCAGCTAAGAACAGGAAACTAAGGCTACAATTCACACAGGTTTACCAAAACTGGACGATAGAGGGTTGAAAAAACATTGTCGGATCTGATGAGCCTCCATTTCTGCTGCAACTGGTTTCTTGAGCATGACGATTCACTGGACTCAAATGGTCTCCATGCATGGTCACCAGATCTGAACCCAATAGATCACCTTTGGGATGTAGTGGAAAGGGGTATTGGCATCATGGAAATTAAGCCAACAAATCTTCTGCAACTGGGCGGTGCTATCATGTCAATATGGACGCAACTCTGAGGAATGTTTCCAGTACCACGTTGAATCTGTCCAGGTAGGATTAAGGTAGTTCTGAAGGCAAAAAGGTGTCCAACCCGGTACTAGCTCGGCGTACCTATTAAAGTGTGTGGTGAGTGTGTAATCTAACAATGTAAATGACTATACTCCTTTCAGAATACAATTGTTTCAGCATGTAAAAGAAAGTAGTTTCTTTGTTTACATTTTTTGTAAAAGGATAAAAAAGAAACAGAATTTAAGTCACCAGTATTTTCAGCTGAAACTGCAGGAGAGGGGAATTTGACTACTTAACCACTTAAAAAAATGAAGCCAAACTGAATGGAGCTTCACAAAAAAGCTTATTTAGTGTTCAAAATATTAATTGAACTGCTCATTATCATTACCTGCAGAGGCAGGTACAAAACAAAACAAAACAATTTTAAATACTGAACCAGAGAAAAAATAAAATCTTGATCCAACTCCGAAAGGAGATTATTTTAAGGCTCTTCTTTCTAGTATTAAGAAAAATACTATCAATCGGCTGCAACTTGTTCAAAACTCAGATGCCTGCCTTTGAACCTAGAACCAGAAAGAAGGAGCACATTACTGAAACTATTCTGTAAAGTAAAATGCCTAAAATGTGAAATAAGTTCACATCTCTCTGTATTCTGACAAAATTATATATTTATCAAAAGGACTAAATACATTTCTTGTTTTGCAAAAGTCTTGCTTCTTTGGAAAAGGTTCATTTGAAAAAAATAGATTTTTGATGTTCAGACAGAATATAAACCACGTCCAATGAGAAATACACACCAAAGTCTCACTAGGACAGAAATCGAACCTTTTAAAACACAGAACAAAAGGAAGAGGAAATAACAAAGAGCACCAAACGACTCTTTAATATTGCAGTCAGACCTTTTTCTGTATGAGACTTTCAAATGGACCTTGACTTTTGCATTTCTTTGAACCCAAAGGTCTGTTCCAAGCAGCAGCATTGATAAAACTTGACTGGCATTGACTGGGAGACGGTCTCATTGGTCAAAGCCATGTTAGCTCCCACAATTTTTTTTTTAATGTTCCAAAATTTCTCCTGAAAAAACATGTTTTTAAAAGTTTTTATGTGATATCCAGGTGGTGTGTAAGTGAAAGAGCTGCTGTCCTCACTGTCACAGCCCCTAAAGACTGAAACTGAACACCCCTCCACTCCATGTCTCCTTACACTTATGCAGTCTGGCAGGTGGAATCTGACTCCGATAACAAAAACCACTCTGTCCTCACTCGGGGGGGCTGTGAGTCTCACCGAAACACCTCTGCTTCTTACTCGAAGGCCTCCCCCCGGCAGCATCACCTCCAACCACGCATCCACTGTCCCTACATGTGTTGACACAAAGCTTGCTGTCACGCAGCGCTCCCTGTGAACCTCAGCTCTGTCTCTCTGCCACTTCATCTTTTCCACTTGAATTAGCACAATTCCAGACTTGTTGCACCATGTCTCTCAATCCAGTCCCAGAAGAGCAGGAAGCTGTCCTGTTTGAGACAATATTTACTGAGCGCGTTGGGGTTTTACTGTGCGTCTGCACAGCATGGCAGCTTTCCACAGGTATTGTTTAGATTAGACATTGTTCTAGTGTTTCAATGGGATACAAAGGTAAGTTGCTCAAAGACAACAATGCGAGGAAAAAGGAAGATTTTCCTTTTCCAGGAGACCCAACTCTGGAAAAGTTGTAACTTTAACCAGTTTTTCCAGCAAACCACCTGATCCATCAACCATTTGAGTCTTCCCATTTATGTTTTGACATTACAAACGTTCACTGTTGACATTAGATATGGTTTATAGCAATATGGAGCCTTTTAGCTTTTTCTTCATGTAAACAAGGACAGAACTGATCAGCACAGCCCATTAAAAACCCATAATCTAATTAAAAAAAAAAAAACACCTGCACATACGTGAACTAGTTTTGCTTGGCTTATAATATTGAATATTGACTTTTGAATATCAACTTATTGTAAAACATATCAAGACAATACGCATAATTTGAATTTGATTGTGATCCCACATGTGCACGCACACACGCATGCATGCAAAAATCCCTTTTAAACATGACAACATGAGCTGGTGATAACAAACTTAACTAAATACCCTGAGAGTGAATTACTAACAAAGCAGCTGAGTTGATTGTAAAATCAAATCTGGTGTGAAAAAAGGCAGAAGCAGAAAAACTTATCACCTCTACAAAACCATAAAAAAATTCCTAATTCTAAATTTGTCTTTGGTGGCTTTAATTCCAACATAATACATATATCGTGGATATTTTAATTCCTTGGCGTCCAAACAGAACTGTTTGCAGTAAGAGTATAGACTATCTCAGTAACATTTAACTTAGTACTTTCATTTGGTAAAGTTTCACTCAGAGTTTTACTGATCATGACTTCTTGAATCATTTTACTTAAAAAGGTCGGTACTTCTACTCAGCTTTTACTGGCTTTATTTGTTTTGTTACTTTTTTGTAACATTTGTAATATTTATTGAGGGATGTACAACAATTTACTTTAAAATACTGCTTAAAATCTTTACTTTTTTGTAAGATTTCTACCCATTTGTCTAGCTGTTTTAACACAACTTTGACAACACAATCACAAAAGAAAAAAGAAAAACACACAAGGATAGTAAATAAATGAAAAATACTGGGTGGTATTTCTTCGATAAAGGGGATTGAATATTTGTTCAAAAAATATCAGTATATTGTCAAAATTCAGTATTGTCTTTCTGATTGATTCAATGCATCACTAAAGGACTTGTTAATGTCTAAAAGCATAAAAGCAGCTTGTTATTTTATGATCAGCCAATTAAATTTGTTTCAGTGTCTGGAATTTGCTGAATTTTTACTTTCATTTCCATTCTTGGTTTTCCTAATTAAACAAGTTTTAAACATTCATTATTTAACTTTTGAGTAGTTACTTTTTACTTTGACTATAGACAAATGCTTTTGAAATTCTTATCATGAATATTTTTCTAAACAACACAAATCTCACTTGTTTTTATTTTTAACACATAAAATGCAGCTTTTTGAACTCAGACAAAAAAATGGACGCACTGGTTGGTTGACAGCACTATGGAGTGCTTTGTATAACCTTATATAGTAATGAGATTATCAATCCCCTTTTTTCAAAATTAGGAAAATCCAAGAAAAAAGCTTGACTTTAGCCAGCAGGGGAATTTGAACAGTTTTTGTTAATAAATGTTTAACTGCTAACAAATATAAATCAGTGTTTTTGAATCTGGTTTTAAGAAAATCTGCAAATTTTAGGAAGGCCTTGGTGAAAATCTAAGTTGAAGGGCTTCATTTATAGTATAAATAAATCAAATAGAAGCATGTCATCTACATAACAATGATAACATAGTATTAAAAATTGATCAAAATTGGGGTACAGCCCTAAGAGACAGGGGCAGAGAATAGAACCCTGTGGCACCCCGCAGGATGGAGCAAAGCAAATTGCATTGGTTAAATTTAAAGCAGGTTTTTTCCTTATTATAGGAACACAAGGAGAAAACATGGCTGCTGAAGTTAATGCTATATTTCTCAAAAGCTTTAAAAATGTGAAAATACAAATTAAATTTAAAGACATCGAAAGTATTCTGGTTGTGTTTACATAGTGTATGATGAACCAATAGGAAGTACTCCACTTGTGTTAGGGTCACTCATCCAAACAAAGCAATACATTTTTAATCTGGGCTGAAGCCAAGATGATCTTTAAAGATCATTGCATAATGCTTTCATACAGGAAGCAGATGCCACCTACATTTGAAAAGACTTTCCATAAGAGGCTTCAGAAGGGAGGCAGAATGAAGGCAGCTTGTTCAGCCTTTCTCTTCTAACACCATTTCAGAAACACAGTCTAAGCTTCTTGTGGAGAGACTCAACATTGGCAGCCTTTTCTACCCTATTTTCCAATTTCCCAATGTGCCGTTTTCATTGTAAATTTACTGTTGACGTCTTGCATGTGGCATTTTTGCCTTTGATTTCACACCATTTTGCAAGTTGTGAGAAACGCAACACTCTCTGCGGCAATGATTCCTGGATAGGAGACACAAGTGTGGTGAAGAAGCATGGAAATAGTTCTACAAACAAAGCTGGATTTTTGTTCTGCCCCTCACTGAGAGAATTCACTGTAAGGATGGGGCCAACAATCTCAGCTGTACAATAAACACCATGAAGTTTAAGATGAACGTATTTGGGATGCTCTCTGGGACTTTTATTCAGATAGGAACATGCACAGTCAGGAAAGGTGTGGATCTTTTAAAGATCCAATGAAAATCACATTTCTGGTGTTTTTAACATGTTTTTGAGGCAGCTTTTTGAATGATAGAGGACAGATAAAAAGGAAATTAATCTTAAACTGCATTTCAGAGTATTTCCTTATTCAAATAGCTGTGAATCAAATCAGTCAAATCAAAATGACTTTATTTTTCCAGTAGGACCTTCTTTGCTGGTAGAGACAAACAATCATCAGTAAAATCAATAAAACTCAAATACACTATAAAATACAGACAATATGTGCTTAGAGCTGTTAAAAAAACAAAGTGAAAAGTTTAAAATACAATGTAGGACTTATTTGTTATATAGGAAATACGCTGGGCGGGTCAAAAGATCCCTGGTTCTCTTCATTCTGATACATCCACTTCTAGACGATTGGATCCATGTACGTCTTTGTTTTCTTCGTCTGAACTGGCACCTGAATCAAAAACAGTATGGCTGGATAGTTTTATTATTGCTTTCCATTTTTGTTGCAGCCATATTGTTACGTTGGAGGTGTGAGGGGCTGTAAGCTAGTGGGCAAGAGCAGAAAGGAAGAGTCTTAGCAATAGGGAGGGGAAGGGGGTACGGGGTTGCTCCGCATCAGTGGTCCCACCCACAAGTCAGAGATTAATTTCTAAAGAACTCCTGTTGCTCTGCAGAAACAGAGTCCTAGAAAACAACACACGTTTAGATTTTGGCTAAAAATTGCATATTTATTATACGAAAACCACTGGGTACGCTTTGAAATAAATTAAAAGATGATCAGTTAATAAAGATCTATTAGTGAGAATTTGAGAAACTTGTGTTTTTGTATTTTTTTTGTTTGTTTTTCTGTACAGTGATCCCTTGCTATAACACGGTTTACTTTTCACGGTTTCACTACTTCACAGATTTGCATCGTGCATTGTGTTCTGCTTTCTGATTGCCTAAAAAGTCTCTCCGCTTCTTCTCTACCTGTGTGTCAATAACGTTGCAGACATATTAAACGTACATAAAACAGCTTGCCAAATTTACATTAAGTTCGTGCAAATTCTCTTGATGGTGGCATGGTATATGGATCTTTTTGCAAAGCAGAAAAAAGAGCGACAACAACTGCCTATCACTATGTTCTTCCCCCCGAACAAACACATCTGCACCGCGGGCTTCAAAAGAAGAAAACACTGCAGAGCGGAGTCAGGATGCAGCGGCTCAGTCTGAAGAGCAGTGAAATACACCTGAGTCACTATTTGTCCCACTGTACTTTATATTTTTTTCATAATCATTTAAAATTTTCTCCCGTTTAATCCAATTACCTCGGGTCTTCTGTTCACATCGATGATTAAAATTATTATTTGACAATACAGTACAGAGGTTATTTGTTAAAAAAAAAAGTTTCTAGAGTACTTTTATTTGTGAAACAAATGCTTGAGCCTGTAAATGGTTTGTTCTTTCTTTTCAATTTATAAAAGAGTATTTAATTGTATAATAATAGTTTTTAAAAAAAGAAAGGTTTCTACGTCACGGATTTTGCCTATCACGGGTTCTTTTTGGAACGTCACCCCAGCAAAAAACAAGGGTTTACTGTACACAAATTTCAATGCAATGTAACAAAAGAAGATAAAGGAATTGAGGTGCGTTTAAAGTAAAAATTTCAGAAATTACAATCACTTCACAAATAGATAAATTCCTTCTGCTGATTAGGAAGATTATTTCATCAACTGCTCTTTCTACCATCAGCAATGTTTACAATCATGGTTAAACAACATGCAAACTTTGTCTTCCTCAATCAAATATTCATATACAGCCGCCACATTTGAATGAAACAACACTCAAAAACGCCAAGACGCAGTTTAAAGCAGGTGAAAATCAAAGGTAAATGTATATAATTAAACTTTAAATATCACAGATGGAGAAAAAGAGAGCTTTGAACAGACCTTTCCTGATAGATTTATGGAAATACTTTTGTGCAGCTGCTTAAATCTAGACCGAGATCATGCTGAGATAATACAGAATCCACGTTATGTGTGGGTAGCAAAGGCATGATTCATGCTGTTAGGTGTGTCATCGAAACGTTTAAGGGAAATGATAAGTCTTTGAAGAGCTCAGGCATCAAAGCATTCAGATGTTCAGCCTGTAAACTTGGTAAATATAGAAACTTACAAAAGACTGCGCTTGGTGAGCAGACACAAGATGAATTTTGTGAATCTTGCATGTTTCCATTTTCCAAAGCCTTGCTAGTTTTTAATGACTGCAGCGATTTCCTTTAATAACTTCATGTCAGGCTCCTGTCCCAGTGCTCAGTCACCACTGACAGGAGACATTCGGGAGAAAAAATGGAAAACATTTCAACCAATAACACAATTTATTCCATAAATGATACACCGTGAAATATGGCGCACCGGAGCCATCAAAACCAGGCTCCGGGGTGAAACTGCATGAGGAGGCATTATCAGGCTTGTCAGCACGGCCTGTCTAAAATAAATACCATTTGCATCTTTCTTCTATTTATCATGTGTTGCATTATGCTTGCTGTCCTCTCTTGTTGCTGATTAAATTTCCATTAGGCATGCTTACTGGTTGTGCTGGGGAGGGAGCCCCTAATAAATTCTCTCTGGATGTGTTTGCTCTCATAGAGTGTAGGTTGGGTAATGGCGTGGCAGCGCGTTTTTTATTTTATTTTTTGTCTTCCTGGAGGGTGGTGATGGTGTGTGTGTGTGTGGGGGGGGCACCTTGTCACAGCACGTCTTTCTACCGTCACATTTTTAGCTCCTCCGTCTTGGAGGCTGGCAGGATGAGAATGCAAAGGAGGAAGGACAGTGTGCAGGATTCAAGGGCTGGAACAGAAGAACGCTTGGGCTCAAACGAAAACATTTATTTGGAATTTGCGCATTAGGACGAGAACCAGCGCTTCAGGGTGCTCAGAGATTATCTTTGAGGATGTATGCAAGAACTAATGGCAACCACACTGCAAGATGAAGATTAAAGCAGACTTATTCCTCTTTCCAATTTTCTGTCATGTAGAGAACGTTAGTGTTAGATGTCCATATCAAACGTGTCCAAAATGAATGTGAACATAATCCTGTGAACCAGAAGCTCAGGCAGCTTTGAAGATAGGGTTAACTGTGTGGTTTTTTTTAACCACATGAAGACGTTTTTAACCGCAGACATTTTCACATTTCCCTTTTTATCCTCTTTTATTTTACGATTGGGACATTTTCAGCTCCTTAAGCTTTCATCCCAACTACCCTAACGGGTGGAAACGGGCTGTCTGTGGGCGAAAAAGGAACAAACGTATGCGGGACATGGGTGGCCCTGTGGTAAGTCTGTGGAGTGAAAATGTTCCTGCACACTTTTTCCTTTGGGCCTGCTGTGGGCAAGAGGTTGTAACAAAAACATATATAATGAGTAAAGATAAGTTAAGGTGAAATAGGTGAGGCGCTGGAACATCATATGAAACTGCAAGACATTTAGAGCCTCAAGTGAACTGCTTTTTTTAAAGGTCATGTCACATAGTCACTGCCTGCATGTTATGGATGAAAATTGGTCATGCGTGCATATAGGCGGAAAAAAAGTTAGAAAAGTTGTGGTCTCAATGTTAAATTGTCACAGGTGTATCACAAATTAATCACATGAAAACCATCATGAACTGTGCGTGATCATTGCACTGTTTACATGCAATTCATTAGTGATTCGTGCATCAATTGCAACATTTTTACGTGATATGTGTGCCGAATAACACATATAAGAGTTATACATCGGTGGTACATGTGGGAAAAGTCGATTAGACATATGTGGACACCTGTGGAACAGTTATTGTAAGCCACAAATTTGTGTATGCATCTCGTAAATATCACTAATGATTGTAAAAGATTTATGTAATAATTGCATATAAACTACGTTCAATATGGATAAACTGCGTAGCTCTGAACCAAGCAAAAGTTTTGAACTGCTCAAAACCCAATTCACGTAAAGACCCGTCAGCCAAAACCCTCGACAGACATGAACGAAGGACTAACTCAAGAAACACTTAGGAATTATGTACATGTTAAATGGTGTATACTTATATAACACTTTTCTACCTTCTTAGAAGGCCCAAAGCGCTACAGTCACAGTCCTGTTCACCTGTTCACACACACACTCACACACTGGTGGCGGCTCCACTGCCGAACACTGACGCCAACCTTCCACCAGAGGCAAGGTGGGCCTCAGTGTCTTGCCCAAGGACACTTGACACATGGAAAGGCAAGGCGGGAATCAAACCTGCAATATTCCGATCAGCGGTCGACCCTCTCTCCACTGCACCACGGCTGCCCCACAATCACATATGTATCACGAAAGACCGAAATTTCATTTTCGGAAAAACCACAACATGTTTGTTGTTTGCTATGCGACACGGGCATGAGATGCAGCCACTTCTCTCTATGACCCTCCAGAATCCAGAGGCTTGCAGCACCCACACAGGTCAAACCCCTTTTGGATGCACGTGACTAAAGTCCAAGTTCAATTTTTTAGTCTTGAGTTATTCAGTTCAGTTTGATCAATTCAATATTTCGTTGTTTGCCATCAGCAGTGTAATTTCTGCATTTGGATCCTCCTCCACAGGCATGTGCACACATGAAGCCCTAGGGGTGCTTATTTGATTTGATTTAATTTATTGATTTATTTCAAGCACTGTAGTCAAAGCAATAAAGAATTTACACATATTTATCAAACTCATTACAAAAATGATGAAATGCATATGCATCTGCCTTTTTTGTCTTTTTGTCATTGCCTTAATGAAAAGTGCCCTTTTTTTTAATTAACATCAATGCATTTCTGTTAAAGATACAAGAAAAAATGTGGCTGCAGTCCCCTCCAGGATTCTATCGAACCTTTTTTCTTTGAACTGCTGCTTCTGTCTTTGCGGCTCCACTCGGACTCAGAGCAACCAGATGGTTCATATTCCAGGAAAAAGCTCTATATTAGTAAAGGAGTCGTGTTTTACTTTAGCCAGATGTCTGAGCTCCACATCAACTCAGCACAGAGCAGATTGTGCAGGGACAGGAAGTTGGGGGACTAAGTTCAAAATAAAACATTGGGGGAAATTCAAATTAGATGAACAGCATTTATGGCGATTTCACAACTTCCTCACTTTGGTTCTGACACTAAATGTATCTGTTTAACGAATATGTTCCGATTAGAATTAGAATTAAGCTCCGCATCATTGAGTTTCACAATTTTCTGTATTCATATCTTTCCAATCACCTGTGTTTGGAGGATCAGATGCAAAAGAGAATCCCAAACATAGAACCAGAGTCACATTGGAGCGGTCAGGAACTGGAGGTGTAGGAGGCAAAATGCAGGAAACTGGGCTTGGTGGCAGAAATGCATGAATAAACGTAAACAGGCTAAGAACCACGGAGAAACAAACAGCAGATAAAGCAAATGAGCCGACAATGTAGAACTGACAACCAGACACTTCTACTCACTGAAGACAATGAACAGAAATAAAAACAGCTGTGGATAATGAACATGAACATAGAGTGACTGACAGAGGACAGAAGACGACCAAAAACACCACTGAAAAACTGAGCTAGCCTGTAGAATCCTCACAGCAACAGTATGAGATCATTAAATATTATTAATAATTTCAGCATTCTGGGGATAAAAGATGTAGGATGCCTGTGTTTAAAAAATTACAATCTGGATTAAACTTGACTCATGTTGATCATGTCTGCAGCACATTGTGCCAAAATAAATAGTCACCAGTGTTTTATTGTTTCGATGTCTTCCAAGTCTATGATAAAGTGAATAAACTCATGGCAACAATAATCTGTTTTACATAAAAGACATGACAATTGTATCACTTTTGCCTACACAGGTTTCATAACCAAATAAATATTTATTAGTAGTTTACTTAATGTCTGTTTTATGAGGAAAAGGTCTGTTTTTTCCATTTTTTTTCTCCATCACAGACAACCAGGCAGAAAGGAGAAATTTGTCTTCAGGCTTTTCTTTAAGAAACAGAGAGAAACCAGAAGCTCCGCCTCCAGATCAATGTGACAGACTTGTCTAAAAAAACTTTGTGCATGCTAGTATTTAGAAAACAAACAACATAAGTGAGAAAATCAGCCGCACATGTTCATTTTAGGTTTTTACTACGTTGACATAGAGTTATAAATGACATTTCACACATTTCAATAAGTCACATGCCACATTTAGAGTCTTTCTGCACCTGAATGAAATGTTCATGTTTTGGCTGCAGGATTATTTGTCACTGGATTCTTAATATTTCGCTCATCTCCTTAAGATAAATCACAAATAACTGTAGCTGTGACTGCAAACTAGGTTATTACAGTTGTAATTACAGGGTTGGGATATTGAGTTATTTCCTTTCTGGATGATAGTATCGTATGCTAAGCAAAAGCATCTGGTCTTTGCTTTGCACGACTCTCCGGGTTATTTTACTCATGCTAACTTTCAGATGGTTTCCAAAATCCACTCGACACCCTTTCTGCTCCAATATACAGTACAGACCAAAAGTGTGGACACACCGAAGGATATCATGTATATTCAAAAGGGTTGCTCTTCATCATCAAGTCCTTTAGCCGAGGTCATCCAGCCAGAGTCTGATCACACAGAATGGTTTCTGTTTTTCTGATGTGGTTCAGTTATTTCTGATGGTTCTGTCCAGTAAAGCTGCTCTCTCCAACTTAGAATGACCGACTCGCAGCATTTTGTTGGACTCAAACTTCCTGTTTCAAGTCAATGTAAATTAAACACTTAGGATAATCAAGTCAGTCTTTTTGTCCACTAAGTAACTTGAGATCTCATGATACTGAGCTGTCCAATGCAGAGAGACTGCAAACTCTTGAGAGGAACCCGCCAAACAAGGAAAACGTACACTGGATTTGAAAATAGCAGTAACTTTTTAGAAATAGAGATTAAACGTTTGAGCACAGTACAGGTGCAGGAAGTGAGCAAAAACATTTTAAACCAATTGTCAAGCATGGTGGTAGAAAGATCATGATTTGAATTCTGTTTGCCCATTTCATTTCTCCAGCATTTGTGATCTAACTTTTAGGTTTTAATAAATCAAGAGTTTTAAAAAAAAGTTTGAGACGCACTCCTAAAAAGCCAGATTCTAAATGTAAGTATAAAGTTGCAGTTATTTTTTTTTCTTCTTTGTTGCCCTATTAGCCCTCAGGATTGATTAGTGCGGGAAAGGAGGGGTGGACCGTGTGGCCTGCTGCCTCATTACTCTCGGTTTGCAGGTGTTCTAGATGCTTCAGTGCTCCTGCTGCCTTGGCAAAGAGAAGACAGAGGACAGAGACCAGACCCACCTCGTTCATCTTGCACCCCATGATGGAGGTCACGCAGGAAAGCACTCTTGCTCAGAATAAGTCGCAGGAAGTGACAGATGGAGTTGCAGAGCGGGAGGGGATCAGCTTAGCCTCAAAGGTTTCATTTGTTTTTCATCTCAGGAAGGCTGCTGTGGGCACAGTCTTCATGACAGCACCCGCCAGGCTCGCTTTTTGGTTATGTAAGGCTCCCTGACTCTGAGAGTTTGAGTATTAGCACAGCTCGGTGTAACTGTAAAACGTGCGCTGCCTGCATGTTCATTGCAGGGTCAGAACGGAGTGTTGCTTTTGGAGAATTAGAAGAGCTGCTGCAGCTGCGGGAATAAAAACAAAAAGGCTTTTGAGTGAAATCTATCCTCAAAACAATTCTCAGAGTATGCACACGTACTATGTGTACAAAAGTAGATTCAAGTATTTAACTCTATAGTTCCACTTGTTACATGTTTAATAAAAGTTTTGGGTCATTTATGTAGTTTCAAAGCAGTTTGAACTGAAAACAGTAAAATGAGCATTTAATTCCTAATATTACATTAATCACAGTTACGTTAAAATCTACTTTTCTTAAATAATTGAATTAAAGGGTTATTCTTTAGAAATAGGATTCAAGGATTCAAAGGGTTTTTTCCTCATATGCACAGTAAGGAAAAGGGTTTCCCTTTACAATAAGATGCTTGCTTTACTGTCTGCTCGAATGCCAAAAGGTTGAATAAAATAAAATAAAGATAGGGTTCCAAAATATGTTAAAAAAAAAAATCACAATTGAAGGAGAATACTATGCTATTGAAAATGTTTTATCAAACAGCGGATAAGCTTAGACTGAGGTCATTTATATATCATGATTTTGCATCTATTTATTCGTATGACTTGTCAAAAAAGTTACGCCTCTTTGAAGATTTCTATTCATTTCTAAAAGGTTGACCTTTTTAATATGGAGTCCTATACTGTTCATAATTAAATAAATAAATATGACCTCATGCAAATACACAGTCAACCAATAAATCTCTCATAAATATATAAAAAGATCATGAAATTGTGAAAAACCTCCACACAGATTTTAAATAAGCCATTATATTATTCTATATATTTCATTTTGCTTTAAAAACCTGTTCATTATTTTAAAACAGAATTTTAAAATATTCATTTTAATCATGTTTAATATTATTATTAGTCTATGTCTTTTTCCGAACCTTGAATTTCAAAATCAATATTTTCCAAAGTAGCTTTGTTTTTTGTTTTTATTTCATGTTGCTGTTTTTCAGAATGACTTTTTTATTTCATGAAGAGCTTTTCCAGCAGAATGAGTCTGTCAATCAGTGAAAGTGGGTGGGATCTAAATGTACAATGGCTGATCCCTGGAAATCAACTCGTATTCCTAGATATCAGCTCTGCGGTGTTCCAGTCAGAGAGATGGCATATTTCAGCAATATCTGCACGGCTGTGCTGACATTAGAGGATCAAACAGAGACAAAAATCTGTCTGCTGCAGAAGATGCAAACATGGACCACTCCGTTTTTGTAGTTTGGGGGGTTGTGTGGACCAAACCACAGAGGAGCTCCGGTCGTCCACATCTTGAAGTCCCCCGTTGAAACACTCCTGACTCTGTTCTCACGCCTTTCGCTCAGAGCGGGTTAATAAAAGAACCAGCCTCTGTTCTTTTGGAGGAAACCTTTTTTTATTATTACTTTTCCGGCAAACTTAGCAACACACCCTTAACTTGCGCTCACACACACACACACACACACTCTTGCGCTGGGCGCTCTGATAGAGGTGGAAAAAAACGCTGAGGCGGCCATCATGCAGACGTCGTTTCACTGCAGGAGCTGGAGCAGAGACTCTCTCTGGGATGATCTCATGAACTCAAACATGGAAATCATATAGAACTATTCAAAATAAATAAACCTGATCCCTTCACATTCTCTGTGTGCTTTGTGCATCCATGCATTGTAAGTGAGATAAGCACAGCCACAGCTCCATGTGGCTATCAGGCTAAAACATTAGCTGGTAGCTCCTCCCACACGCGGCATGGTGCGTTCATGGAACTCCAGTTCATAGAAGCTTAATGGAACTCCAACAGCCTCCCAGCCTAATTTAGACCACTACTATATTTTCACAAGAAAATGAAAACCGCTGAACCGACCACAAAATCACCCGAATTATGCACACTCGTCCAAAGCCATTTTTATCCGCAAATTTAGAAGCAAGACCGCCCAAATTCTGGCAACACTGTTGATGTGTAGAGGTGCATACTCCCCCTAGTGTTGAGGGGTGTGCATTGAGCTGTCACCTTCGCTGAAGTGACTTCGATGGATGTAGTTAGGGTGCTGCTGCTTATGTCTGAGTAAAGGAGTAGCCAATAACAAAAGTGTCTCCGCCTTGTTTGGTTTGATTGACAGACAGACTCATTCCGCTGAAACAGCTCTTCATGAAATAAATAAGTCATTCTGAAAAACAGCAATGTGAAATAAAAACAAAGCTACTTTGGAAAATATTGATTTTGAAATCCGAGCTTCTGAAAAAAGACGTAGACTCATAATAATCTTAAACATGATTAAAATGAATATTTTAAAATGCTGTTTTAAAATAATGAACAGGTTTTTAAAGCAAAATGAAATATATAGAATAATATAATGGCTTATTTAAAATCAGTGTGCAGGTTTTTCCCAATTTCATGATCTTTTTATATATTTATGAGAGATTTATTGGTTGATTGTGTATTTGCATGATGTCATATTTATTTATTTAATTATGAACAGAAAAGGACTCCATATTTTAAAGGGCTGTACGTGTATCCATTTAAAAAGGATCAGGAAAAAATGTGTCAAAACAAAGTTTGGATTTTTGTCTTTTTTTTTTTCATTCTTCTTAGTTGAAACCAGAAGAAAAACATCAGCCACGTTTCCGTCCAGCTCGTCACAGTTGGCCTAATTGCTGTGACAGCGCAGAGATCCGTCTGAGCCACAGGTCTCATTATTCTGACTTTTATTTCACAAATATTCTGCAAATTCTTCCCAGACTTCAGCTACTGTCACTTATTGTTCCATCTCTGAGCAGAGTTCTGGATGATAAACTTCATCTCCTCATATTAACATATTCCCCTCCAGAGTCACAGAACCTGCACTGGCCTCAGCTGTCTCCTCAGGTGGAGGAGGGGTTATCATAGAGAAGAAGAAGAAAAAGAAGTTATCAGGCAGAGGACCTGCACAGACTCTGAGATGAGACAGTGTGACCGTTCACATTGTTCAAGTCTCTTCAATTTAAACAGCAAATTGCTGCGCCGTGCCTTTCCTCCGCATTCTCTTTGGGCTTTAATTATTGGAACTCTTTAAAGTGTGTTGTGGAGTTCATCAGCGCTCTGTAACACTAAACACAGCGCTGCCAAGACGGAAAAGGAGTTGGCAGGTGGGGGAGGGGGGGGCAATTAGAGTGGAGAGCAGCTTCTCACTCCTCTACCTTCCCACAGGAGTTTTGTCCTCACATTCGGTTCCAGTCAATAATCCAGCTGCTGGATTTACCTGTTTGTCATCATATCAGACTCCCCTTTGGAACTGACTGATTCTTTGAGGGGCTGACGGAGAAAGAAGGCTGAATGCTACTGCCAGCTCAAACGCTTTTATTGTGGAACCCTTTTGCCTTACAGCTGTGGTTCAACAGTATCAACTCTGTGGCCTCGTGGTAGAGTGTCCACCCTGAGACTGGAAGGTCATGAACTCAAATCCACAGTCGAGTAAAAGCGAAGACTCTAAAAATGGGACCCAAAGCCTCCCTGCTTAACAGTCAGCATTAAGAAGTTTAATGGGGGGGTTCAAACCACCAAATGGGGAATCAATCAATCAACCAATCAATCAACCAGTCTTTATATAACATTTTACACCAAGATAAAAATATAAAAGAAGAAAAAAAATAAATAAATAAACCTACCCCTTTGCCCCCTCCCGTTTGCCCAGACCAGACCACCCTGCCCCCACCCCCCGGACACGCAGAGGGACAGGGTCCAACTGAGGAAGTACTGGAAATAAAATTATCCTTAAAGTACAAATATTAATAAAAGCAATGACAATCTAGACATACAAAAAATGGAAATAAAAATAATTAAATTAGCTGAAATCCCAGTTGAAAAGAAGGTTAAACCTTTTCTTAAAAACATCAGTACTCTCTATTGTCTTCAGGTCCTCTGGCAGACTGTTCCATAAACAATAGCCATAATGCTGAAAAGAAGCCTCTCTGTATGCTTTTTTAAATTTTTTTTATTCACAATACCTTCAGCACTTGTGGCATTAAACACAATATAATGAGAAAACAGTTTTTGTTTGATTTAGCAAATTGCAGTTGAAGTTTGCAAAGTGTCCCTTTGGCTTTTTTAGGTTTCTATCCCACCGTAATGACAAACGCTAGAATTCATAATCTTGAGAAGGTGGCAGATCACCTGTAAGATCAGATCCAACTCAGAGTCACTAATAATACCCATGATCCTCCTGGTTTCAGGTTAGAGGGACCCCTCTGACCAATGTGTAAAAGTGCTTACAGTTGCTGTAATTCACTAACAGAGCTCACTAAATCCACTTTCCACTGGAGAATTATCAAGGGCAACATTTCAAACACTCATTATTTCTTATGGGAGCCCACACACTGATGCTGTCTTGTCAGCATTCCAGAAGAAACCCTTGTCCTGTGTATTTTCCCCCTTTATGTTTTTCTATGCCTCTAAGGATTCTTTATTTATGTACAACTTTAGTATAAAGTGCAAATCCAGTTTCTCCTTAACTGGAGCACAAAGGGAAACCAAAACTTTGTTATTTACCTCCTCGTTGACCAACCCACGTCCAGATGATTGTTTTGTACAGTTAAAGCTGCATACATCACTGTTCACATATTTGATAAAATGCAATTCTCTGTATTGCTAAACCATAAAAGCAGCAAGCCAGTGCTCTCTAAAACGCAGCAGCTCTCAGCTCACACCAGCACTCATTCCAGGACACATACCAGGACTTTTGGGGATTAAAGGGCTCAGATTAATCAGAGATGTAAGGGATAACCTCATATCCCGCCTCCTTCAGTTACAGTGGAGTGTGTGAATCTCTGGGACAACAAAATAAGTGTTCAGCTGACAACAAAATGTGCACAGGTTTTTTTTTTTTTATTATCACTCACATATTTCACTTATATCTATAATTCTCATAATTTTTTGAAAAAAAATATTTCCCATCCAGTCTGTTGCTGCTAAATTTTTGTTTTTACTCTAAATGTTTGTGACATAGAAAGCATCACTTCAAGTGAAACAAAAAATAAATGAGAGAAAATATCTGCCAGTGAAAGTAGTCAAAGCCATTCATTTATACCATAAAATGAAAGTTCATTAATGCTGGGGGGTTATTTGACAGTCATCAATTCTGCAAGTTGCTCCTCTTACAAAGACAGCAGAGGTCTGTAATGTTCATACAACTATAAGAGACAGAACATAAAACAAGAATCCACCAAATCTCATTGTATGTTTTTTAAATAACCTATTTGTATAATGGTGCAGAAAATAAGTATTTGGTCAATAACAATAGTTCACTTCATTATTTTGTAATGTAACCCAGGTCGGCAATGACAGCTGTCAAATGTTTCCTGTTGGATCTACAGCAGGTTTACAGTGTCGCTGCTATTTTGGTCTGTTCCTCCATGCAGCTCTTCTCAAGAGCTGTGATGTTTCAGAGCTGTTGCTGGGCAACCCAGACTTTCAACTATTCAACAGATTCTTTATTGCTTTGAGGTTTGGAGATTCTCTAAGAAATGCTTTTTCACAAGGACTCCTTTGTCGCCCAGGTGATGTGTTCTAGGTCAGTGGTCCTCAAGGTTTTTAGCGCCTCAGCCCGGTATGACGTCACACACTGTTTTCACGGACCGGTCCTTTTTTTTTTTTTTTTGTTAAACTTTATTGCACATTTTTCAATTTAACGGACCGGTCTTTAAGATGTTGGTGGAGGATTACTGTAGCAACGCCACGCAGAAGGAAGAACAGATTCGTGACAGAACAAATCCCGAGCTTTAATTTTGACACATGGATAGAACTTCGCACAGGTGTCATCCCTTCCCACACTCAAGGTGCAAAAAAGAAGTACTGTCTATTAAATGTAGCTTTCTTTTTTTTTGGAAGTGGAAGGCTCCTCTACTGTCTCCTGGCTGGGCCTTTTCCACTTGGCAAAGAAACTTTCCAAAGACGTTTGTTTTTTTAAATTTTGCTGGTCCGTGGCCCGGGGGTTGAACTTGGGGCCACTGTTCTAGATCATTGTCCTACTGGAGGATCCGGCTAAGTTTCATCCTAAGTACTCTCTCTTTGCCAAAAATCTCCCAATTCATCCTTTCCTCCATGCAAATTAGTCGTCCTGTTACCTTTGCAGAAACGCTGCCTCCTACCATGATCTTTCTACCCCCATGCTTCACAGTGGGCATGATGTTAAATGAGATGTGACTCATCCTTTTTCCCCCTTCAAACATGGCAAGTGGTGTTTGGACCAAGAAGTTCAATTTTCCTTTCGTCTGACCATGACATTCTTGTAATCCTCCTTTGGATCCTTCAGATGGAGAACTTCAAACAGGTCTAGACTTGCTGGCAGAAGCCGGGGGACTTTTGAAGCACTGCAGGATTTAAAATTATGTAGTGATGTATGTAGATATAATAATAATAATAATAATAATAATAATAAAAAATTTTATTTCAAGCGCCTTTCAGGTCACCCAAGGTCGCTGTACAAGGTTAAAATAAGAAAAACAGAATAAAACGTCAATAAGAAATTATCAGAGTAAAACATGAGTAAACATAAAGACATAGTAAAAAATAATAAATAAAAAACATTTAAGATAGATACATAAAATTATAGGATAGAAAAAACAGACAAACAGACAAATGAGGTTGCGATAACTGAATGTATTAACTGTATGATTGTTTGAAGAGATGGGTCTTGAGTTTGGATTTGAATAGTGGCAGTGTGTCAGTGTTCCGTAAATCTGGAGGAAGAGAATTCCATAGCTGAGGGGCAGAGCGACTGAAAGCTCTGCCCCCCATGGTGGCAAGACGGGCAGGTGGGACATGGAGTTGGAGAGAGGAAGTGGAACGGAGAGATCGGGAGGGAATGGAAATGTGAAGAAGATCAGAAATGTAGGGTGGAGCCAGGTTATGGAGTGCTTTGAAGGTGATGAGGAGAATCTTGAAACTAACCCTTTGTTTTATGGGACGCCAGTGTAAGTTTTGGAGAACTGGTGTGATGTGGTGGGATAACGGGGTTCTGGTGATGATGCGGGCTGCAGAATTTTGGAGAAGCTGCAATTTTTTGAGTGTTTTATTAGGCAAACCAAACAGGAGGGAATTACAATAATCGATCCGAGAAGTGACAAGACTATGAACAAGTACAGCAGTTGTATGAGGAGTGAGAGAAGGGCGGAGACGAGATATATTGTATATAAAGTAAGCAGAACGGGTGATGTTATTAATATGAGATTGGAAATACAATCTCATATTAGCAATACCCAGCTCTCTTCAGTTCATTGACTGTAGTTACCCCGTGTAGTTCTGGGCTGTATCCTCACTGTTCTCAAGATCATTTGTCCCCTACCTACAGGGGGGATCTGGCATGGAGCCCCAGCTGGAGGAAGATTGTCAGTGATTTGGTATGTATTCCATCATCATTAGTTTTCACTTTCTTACATTCTGTCTCTCACAGTTGAAGTGTTCCTATGATGAACATTGCAGACTTTCCTCATCTTTCTCAGTGAAACAACTCGCAGGACTGGTAACTGTCAGAAACCTTTTTGCCCCACTATAAATTGAAACACACAAAAGCCGTCTTATTCATGCTGGTGAAGCTCTGAGAATCATCAGTAACAAAGACCCCGCCATTCTTCCCAACATTCTTTAAAAAAGGACCAAGAAGAACAAAGTTTATGAAGTTTTTAAATAACAGGCACATCAAATCTTGCTCAAGTTTCCAATGCCTCCCTGCTCTCTGGATCTTGGGACCTCGTGGTGGTCCTGCTGGCCCTGGCCTGGGTGGTGGATGTGGTCACCCGGGGGGGCGGTTGTTCTCCATCTGCTGTTGCGGGGGCATAAACACTCACTAGAGCACAGGTGTTAGCTCACCTTTGCACTACTATTTTGCATGATTGAATGAAATATTTCACACTAGTTGGTTTGAAGGTATAAGTATGAGTGTGTGAACACTATTTGAATTGTGTATATGTTGACATGTGAACATTTTTGGAGCCAACAGGTGTGTTTATAACATTTGAGTGTGTGTGTGGACAGGCCCCGCCCTTATAGACGTGTATTACATCTGAACCTCACCGTAATGAGTATAACCATCTAGCAACTTGTTGCTTTATGCTGCTTCATGGTTTTAACCCCCTCCCCTACTATAATCACCCTTCTATCCCCCCCCTCTCTAACATCCCTTTCTCTTCTTCCCTCCTTTCCTTTTCCGTCCGGTCCAACACCAAAGATTCTCAAATATGATTCAAATGAATAAAGTTTGGCCTCGATTCCAAAAGGGGGTTTATTCAGACATTCCTCTGGTTTGTCTGAAGATTCATAACCCCTGCTGTTAAAGTAAAATATGTCCAACACAAGAGGCCTTCAGCTCTCATCTGTCTGCCCAGCTGTTGGACAGGACAAGTAAAAAAAAAAAAAAAGATAATGCTCAAATTCCGCTTTTAAAAACTTAAATTGAGTAATTATTTCAGGAGATAAGATGTACTAATTAAAATGGTGTTTTAATAACAAACAAAATTATTAAGCAAAAAAGATGAGCAAGACTACTAAACGAAAACTAAAAATCTGTTCTTTTAAAGGACATTTTCATGCATCATTGTTGTCAGTATTTGTCATTTTAGAATTCTCATTGAAATTCAGAAAAAAAATTGGAAGCAAATCTGATCTTATAGTTTTTTCTTTGAGAGAACTCACTTTGACCTCCAAATTTTTCTCTTTATTGCAGTTCTTTAGCGACTCTCAGATTTTCCTCCTGTAGCTTTTGTAGATATAAATTATTAAAATGAATAGACAGCTTGGCAGAAGCTCTTAAGAGGCAATGAGAGCTGCTTTTCAGAACATCATTTGAGAAGTCCCAGTATTGATAAAGTTTAGAACTCTAAATCACATAATCATACATGATGATGATTATGCAAAAAACAGATATCAGCTGAGATCGTTCATGTCTAATAATGGATGAAAAGCTGCAACCACAAGTTTAAACTCAGTTAAGAGAAGATTTTTTTTCCCTTTTTTTGTATGTGATTCCACCTGCATGAAATCATCAACTTAAATGGAAACTCACAAATCACAATCCTGAGGAAGCAACAGTGCGATCTGCAAATGTTGTTAAAGGTGCAAATGAACACCTGAACAACAGAGGAAGTGTTGTCTGAGAGGAGAGTGTGACCAACTCCACACTGGGAGGAGAAAGCCAATGGGAAAAAAAGCAGATTTCAGTTTGCAGCTGCACATGTTAAACTCTTTATTTTGGAAACACGCTTTTGTCATGCAATTAAACAACTATTTTAAAGTCTGGAGGAGAGAAAAGGAAGACTAAATCCCCAAAAAGCCATCCTTACTGTAAAGAACAGAGGTGGAAGAATCATTTTTGGGGCTGCTTTGCGGCAAAATAAGGTAACACTAGATGGTAACAAAGGATGACTTACTTCAAACTAGTTGCACAGTGGAGGTTTTGGAGTGATCCTAAAAACCTGATTTTGCTCAGAGAGTGTGCATTAGATCAGTGTTTTTCAACCTTTTCTGAGCCACGGCACACTTTAACCTTAAAAAAAATCCCGCGGCACACCAGGATTCAAAAATTAAAAAAAAAAAAAAAAAAAAAAAAAAAACGGAGAAACTCATAGTCTGTATTGATCTACTGCCCCTCCACAATCTCACATGCATTTTTGAGATAATTGTTGCAGAAAAAGCTGGAAACTGCAGCTGTTTTTTTCTAAAAGATGCAATAAAAGTTAAGTTAGAAGATTTGAAAACAGTTTGAAGTGTGTTCGTTGGTTTCAAGACGTTTAACAACAGATCTCCTTGTGCGCTGTCACTCTCACAACCCAATGCATCATGGGAGATGTAGTGCATTAAACGGCCGGCGGAGATCGCGTCTCTGAGCTTCATTGTGTTGTTCTCTTGTTCCACGGTCTGATACCGGATTCTATGGAAAGCTACACCGCTAAAGACGAGCTTTAGCTGGTATTTTTGTTAGAACTGAGCGACTTTACGAGCTAAATCGGGACAAGGAAGTGAAGACTTTAACCACTTCTGATTGGTCAGACTGATGACATGTGATTAAGCCTTCAAGAATGATTGGTGGAGACAATTAAAGGGGCGGGACTTTTCCAAAATACAGCCGAAGCTGCAGCTGAATCGCAGTACGTCATTCTTATCAAAATGTCTTTAATAAAATAAAATAAATGCAAAGAAAAAGTATTTTACGATCTTTTATATTCCTAACTCCTCAGTGTTTTATCAAGTCCTGTTTGGATGAACAAAGAGCTGATTTCCTGGAGATGGAAAATGTTTTTATATCAGTTCATGAGGGCAATTTCCCACGGCACACTTGACCATCTCCCACGGCACACTAGTGTGCCGCGGCACACTGGTTGAAAAACACTGATCTAGATGAATGAGCCAAGAATAAAGGCGTCATATTGGAGAAGCATGAGACAGCTCATCCGAAAGAGGGAAGCAAGCCATGCACTTTAAGCTAAATTTGTCAGGAACTGGTAATAAATAAACATAAGCATGAGAAAAAAATTAAAAAAATAAAAATAAAAAAAACAATGGAATGGTCAAATTGACACATAGCAAAGCAGGTGACCCAACAAGAAAGAGCTGAAAGCCAGATACTTAAATACAGCGGGGTTCCTGCAGCTAAATGAACATAAGGGGCATTATGGAGAACCCCTTGCTAGAAACAGGCAGAAGGAGGATCAACAATGTACCAACAACTCTCAAAGGACATAAAAACATGAAGGGAGCAGTCCCGGCAACCCTCCTCAAAATAGGAAACATGAATAAGGGGAGGACCAGCAACCAACCATGGGAACAGGACGTGTGATGAAGAGTGCTCCTGGCAACCCTCCTCAAGAAGGTAAACGATGGGGTCCTAGGTGTTTCCCTCCAGAACAGAAGCATGGATGTGGCGTAACTCATTTGAGGTGGTGTGGCATGGGATGATGTGAACCTAAGAGGCAAAAACCTTACCAAACGTTCTCCTGGTGGCTCCTGGGTGGTCATGTCATACCGTCAGGAGCTGGTAGTGTAGGACCATAAATGCAGGAGACCAAGCTTGGTGTCAGAAACCTAAACATTTATAAAAAAAAAAAAAAAAATGGAACATGACAAAACCAAGGGACAAAACAGATGACCTGATCACGAAAACCTTAAAACCAGACAATTTAATACCCTGGGGGGTCATGAACACACATCAGGACAGCTGTGGTCTGACTGACAACAGAAAATGACAAAAACTAAGGAAATATCCCAAAAATCCAAGTGCAGAATTCTCACAAAATTTCACCTAACAAGGATTTAGGTTTCTCACTGCTGAAGGAAAGAAAGAGGAAAAGGCAAACAAATCGAAGCAGAAAAAAAGCTTTGTAAGTTATTATCAAATGTTGAGATTAAGAAGAAAATGTTTTGGTTGAAAAGTTTAAGTTTGTGTTGGAAATAGGAACTTTTTTGAGGTCCAGTAACTGTATTTTAGGTGCAGTACAGTCTGGACTTTAAATAGGTCAAAGCCTCAATTCTTTCCTTTTTCTCTTCTTCGGTGCTGTGCTCCATATCATTGTCTCGGTGCATGATCTAAATGTTTGTGACATAGAAAGCATCACTTCAAGTGAAACAAAAAATAAATGAGAGAAAATATCTGCCAGTGAAAGTAGTCAAAGCCATTCATTTATACCATAAAATGAAAGTTCATTAATGCTGGGGGGTTATTTGACAGTCATCAATTCTGCAAGTTGATCCTCTTACAAAGACAGCAGAGGTCTGTAATGTTCATACAACTACAAGAGACAGAACATAAAACAAGAATCCACCAAATCTCATTGTATGTTTTTTAAATAACCTATTTGTATAATGGTGCAGAAAATAAGTATTTGGTCAATAACAATAGTTCACTTCATTATTTTGTAATGTAACCCAGGTCGGCAATGACAGCTGTCAAATGTTTCCTGTTGGATCTACAGCAGGTTTACAGTGTCGCTGCTATTTTGGTCTGTTCCTCCATGCAGCTCTTCTCAAGAGCTGTGATGTTTCAGAGCTGTTGCTGGGCAACCCAGACTTTCAACTATTCAACAGATTCTTTATTGCTTTGAGGTTTGGAGATTCTCTAAGAAATGCTTTTTCACAAGGACTCCTTTGTTGCCCAGGTGATGTGTTCTAGGTCAGTGGTCCTCAAGGTTTTTAGCGCCTCAGCCCGGTATGACGTCACACGCTGTTTTCACGGACCGGTCCTTTTTTTTTTTTTTTTTGTTAAACTTTATTGCACACTTTTCAATTTAACGGACCGGTCTTTAAGATGTTGGTGGAGGATTACTGTAGCAACGCCACGCAGAAGGAAGAACAGATTCGTGACAGAACAAATCCCGAGCTTTAATTTTGACACATGGATAGAACTTCGCACAGGTGTCATCCCTTCCCACACTCAAGGTGCAAAAAAGAAGTACTGTCTATTAAATGTAGCTTTCTTTTTTTTTGGAAGTGGAAGGCTCCTCTACTGTCTCCTGGCTGGGCCTTTTCCACTTGGCAAAGAAACTTTCCAAAGACGTTTGTTTTTTTAAATTTTGCTGGTCCGTGGCCCGGGGGTTGAACTTGGGGCCACTGTTCTAGATCATTGTCCTACTGGAGGATCCGGCTAAGTTTCATCCTAAGTACTCTCTCTTTGCCAAAAATCTCCCAATTCATCCTTTCCTCCATGCAAATTAGTCGTCCTGTTACCTTTGCAGAAACGCTGCCTCCTACCATGATCTTTCTACCCCCATGCTTCACAGTGGGCATGATGTTAAATGAGATGTGACTCATCCTTTTTCCCCCTTCAAACATGGCAAGTGGTGTTTGGACCAAGAAGTTCAATTTTCCTTTCGTCTGACCATGACATTCTTGTAATCCTCCTTTGGATCCTTCAGATGGAGAACTTCAAACAGGTCTAGACTTGCTGGCAGAAGCCGGGGGACTTTTGAAGCACTGCAGGATTTAAAAGTATGTAGTGATGTATGTAGATATAATAATAATAATAATAATAATAATAATAAATTTTATTTCAAGCGCCTTTCAGGTCACCCAAGGTCGCTGTACAAGGTTAAAATAAGAAAAACAGAATAAAACGTCAATAAGAAATTATCAGAGTAAAACATGAGTAAACATAAAGACATAGTAAAAAATAATAAATAAAAAACATTTAAGATAGATACATAAAATTATAGGATAGAAAAAACAGACAAACAGACAAATGAGGTTGCGATAACTGAATGGATTAACTGTATGATTGTTTGAAGAGATGGGTCTTGAGTTTGGATTTGAATAGTGGCAGTGTGTCAGTGTTCCGTAAATCTGGAGGAAGAGAATTCCATAGCTGAGGGGCAGAGCGACTGAAAGCTCTGCCCCCCATGGTGGCAAGACGGGCAGGTGGGACATGGAGTTGGAGAGAGGAAGTGGAACGGAGAGATCGGGAGGGAATGGAAATGTGAAGAAGATCAGAAATGTAGGGTGGAGCCAGGTTATGGAGTGCTTTGTAGGTGATAAGGAGAATCTTGAAACTAACCCTTTGTTTTATGGGACGCCAGTGTAAGTTTTGGAGAACTGGTGTGATGTGGTGGGATAACGGGGTTCTGGTGATGATGCGGGCTGCAGAATTTTGGAGAAGCTGCAATTTTTGAGTGTTTTATTAGGCAAACCAAACAGGAGGGAATTACAATAATCGATCCGAGAAGTGACAAGACTATGAACAAGTACAGCAGTTGTATGAGGAGTGAGAGAAGGGCGGAGACGAGATATATTGCGAAGATTAAAGTAAGCAGAACGGGTGATGTTATTAATATGAGATTGGAAATACAATCTCATATTAGCAATACCCAGCTCTCTTCAGTTCATTGACTGTAGTTACCCCGTGTAGTTCTGGGCTGTATCCTCACTGTTCTCAAGATCATTTGTCCCCTACCTACAGGGGGGATCTGGCATGGAGCCCCAGCTGGAGGAAGATTGTCAGTGATTTGGTATGTATTCCATCATCATTAGTTTTCACTTTCTTACATTCTGTCTCTCACAGTTGAAGCGTTCCTATGATGAACATTGCAGACTTTCCTCATCTTTCTCAGTGAAACAACTCGCAGGACTGGTAACTGTCAGAAACCTTTTTGCCCCACTATAAATTGAAACACACAAAAGCCGTCTTATTCATGCTGGTGAAGCTCTGAGAATCATCAGTAACAAAGACCCCGCCATTCTTCCCAACATTCTTTAAAAAAGGACCAAGAAGAACAAAGTTTATGAAGTTTTTAAATAACAGGCACATCAAATCTTGCTCAAGTTTCCAATGCCTCCCTGCTCTCTGGATCTTGGGACCTCGTGGTGGTCCTGCTGGCCCTGGCCTGGGTGGTGGATGTGGTCACCCGGGGGGGCGGTTGTTCTCCATCTGCTGTTGCGGGGGCATAAACACTCACTAGAGCACAGGTGTTAGCTCAGCTTTGCACTAATATTTTGCATGATTGAATGAAATATTTCACACTAGTTGGTTTGAAGGTATAAGTATGAGTGTGTGAACACTATTTGAATTGTGTACATGTTGACATGTGAACATTTTTGGAGCCAACAGGTGTGTTTATAACATTTGAGTGTGTGTGTGGACAGGCCCCGCCCTTATAGACGTGTATTACATCTGAACCTCACCGTAATGAGTATAACCATCTAGCAACTTGTTGCTTTATGCTGCTTCATGGTTTTAACCCCCTCCCCTACTATAATCACCCTTCTATCCCCCCCCTCTCTAACATCCCTCTCTCTTCTTCCCTCCTTTCCTTTTCCATCCGGTCCAACACCAAAGATTCTCAAATATGATTCAAATAAATAAAGTTTGGCCTCGATTCCAAAAGGGGGTTTATTCAGACATTCCTCTGGTTTGTCTGAAGATTCATAACCCCTGCTGTTAAAGTAAAATATGTCCAACACAAGAGGCCTTCAGCTCTCATCTGTCTGCCCAGCTGTTGGACAGGACAAGTAAAAAAAAAAAAAAGATAATGCTCAAATTCCGCTTTTAAAAACTTAAATTGAGTTATTATTTCAGGAGATAAGATGTACTAATTAAAATGGTGTTTTAATAACAAACAAAATTATTAAGCAAAAAAGATGAGCAAGACTACTAAACGAAAACTAAAAATCTGTTCTTTTAAAGGACATTTTCATGCATCATTGTTGTCAGTATTTGTCATTTTAGAATTCTCATTGAAATTCAGAAAAAAAATTGGAAGCAAATCTGATCTTATAGTTTTTTCTTTGAGAGAACTCACTTTGACCTCCAAATTTTTCTCTTTATTGCAGTTCTTTAGCGACTCTCAGATTTTCCTCCTGTAGCTTTTGTAGATATAAATTATTAAAATGAATAGACAGCTTGGCAGAAGCTCTTAAGAGGCAATGAGAGCTGCTTTTCAGAACATCATTTGAGAAGTCCCAGTATTGATAAAGTTTAGAACTCTAAATCACATAATCATACATGATGATGATTATGCAAAAAACAGATATCAGCTGAGATCGTTCATGTCTAATAATGGATGAAAAGCTGCAACCACAAGTTTAAACTCAGTTAAGAGAAGATTTTTTTTCCCTTTTTTGTATGTGATTCCACCTGCATGAAATCATCAACTTAAATGGAAACTCACAAATCACAATCCTGAGGAAGCAACAGTGCGATCTGCAAATGTTGTTAAAGGTGCAAATGAACACCTGAACAACAGAGGAAGTGTTGTCTGAGAGGAGAGTGTGACCAACTCCACACTGGGAGGAGAAAGCCAATGGGAAAAAAAGCAGATTTCAGTTTGCAGCTGCACATGTTAAACTCTTTATTTTGGAAACACGCTTTTGTCATGCAATTAAACAACTATTTTAAAGTCTGGAGGAGAGAAAAGGAAGACTAAATCCCCAAAAAGCCATCCTTACTGTAAAGAACAGAGGTGAAAGAATCATTTTTGGGGCTGCTTTGCGGCAAAATAAGGTAACACTAGATGGTAACAAAGGATGACTTACTTCAAACTAGTTGCACAGTGGAGGTTTTGGAGTGATCCTAAAAACCTGATTTTGCTCAGAGAGTGTGCATTAGATCAGTGTTTTTCAACCTTTTCTGAGCCACGGCACACTTTAACCTTAAAAAAAATCCCGCGGCACACCAGGATTCAAAAATTAAAAAAATAAAAAATAAAAAAAAAAAACGGAGAAACTCATAGTCTGTATTGATCTACTGCCCCTCCACAATCTCACATGCATTTTTGAGATAATTGTTGCAGAAAAAGCTGGAAACTGCAGCTGTTTTTTCTAAAAGATGAAATAAAAGTTAAGTTAGAAGATTTGAAAACAGTTTGAAGTGTGTTCGTTGGTTTCAAGACGTTTAACAACAGATCTCCTTGTGCGCTGTCACTCTCACAACCCAATGCATCATGGGAGATGTAGTGCATTAAACGGCCGGCGGAGATCGCGTCTCTGAGCTTCATTGTGTTGTTCTCTTGTTCCACGGTCTGATACCGGATTCTATGGAAAGCTACACCGCTAAAGACGAGCTTTAGCTGGTATTTTTGTTAGAACTGAGCGACTTTACGAGCTAAATCGGGACAAGGAAGTGAAGACTTTAACCACTTCTGATTGGTCAGACTGATGACATGTGATTAAGCCTTCAAGAATGATTGGTGGAGACAATTAAAGGGGCGGGACTTTTCCAAAATACAGCCGGAGCTGCAGCTGAATCGCAGTACGTCATTCTTATCAAAATGTCTTTAATAAAATAAAATAAACGCAAAGAAAAAGTATTTTACGATCTTTTATATTCCTAACTCCTCAGTGTTTTATCAAGTCCTGTTTGGATGAACAAAGAGCTGATTTCCTGGAGATGGAAAATGTTTTTATATCAGTTCATGAGGGCAATTTCCCACGGCACACTTGACCATCTCCCACGGCACACTAGTGTGCCGCGGCACACTGGTTGAAAAACACTGATCTAGATGAATGAGCCAAGAATAAAGGCGTCATATTGGAGAAGCATGAGACAGCTCATCCGAAAGAGGGAAGCAAGCCATGCACTTTAAGCTAAATTTGTCAGGAACTGGTAATAAATAAACCTAAGCATGAGAAAAAATAAAAAATAAAAAAAACAATGGAATGATCAAATTGACACATAGCAAAGCAGGTGACCCAACAAGAAAAAGCTGAAAGCCAGATACTTAAATACAGTGGGGTTCCTGCAGCTAAATGAACATAAGGGGCATTATGGAGAACCCCTTGCTAGAAACAGGCAGAAGGAGGATCAACAACGTACCAACAACTCTCAAAGGACATAAAAACATGAAGGGAGCAGTCCCGGCAACCCTCCTCAAAATAGGAAACATGAATAAGG
Organism: Oryzias curvinotus; assembly: GCA_023969325.1. Classification (NCBI taxonomy): domain Eukaryota; kingdom Metazoa; phylum Chordata; class Actinopteri; order Beloniformes; family Adrianichthyidae; genus Oryzias; species Oryzias curvinotus. The sequence continues at coordinate 17,697,389 of CM043709.1, forward strand.
GGAGGACCAGCAACCAACCATGGGAACAGGACGTGTGATGAAGAGTGCTCCTGGCAACCCTCCTCAAGAAGGTAAACGATGGGGTCCTAGGTGTTTCCCTCCAGAACAGAAGCATGGATGTGGCGTAACTCATTTGAGGTGGTGTGGCATGGGATGATGTGAACCTAAGAGGCAAAAACCTTACCAAACGTTCTCCTGGTGCCTCCTGGGTGGTCATGTCATACCGTCAGGAGCTGGTAGTGTAGGACCATAAATGCAGGAGACCAAGCTTGGTGTCAGAAACCTAAACATTTATATAAAAAAAAAAAAAAAAATGGAACATGACAAAACCAAGGGACAAAACAGATGACCTGATCACGAAAACCTTAAAACCAGACAATTTAATACCCTGGGGGGTCATGAACACACATCAGGACAGCTGTGGTCTGACTGACAACAGAAAATGACAAAAACTAAGGAAATATCCCAAAAATCCAAGTGCAGAATTCTCACAAAATTTCACCTAACAAGGATTTAGGTTTCTCACTGCTGAAGGAAAGAAAGAGGAAAAGGCAAACAAATCGAAGCAGAAAAAAAGCTTTGTAAGTTATTATCAAATGTTGAGATTAAGAAGAAAATGTTTTGGTTGAAAAGTTTAAGTTTGTGTTGGAAATAGGAACTTTTTTGAGGTCCAGTAACTGTATTTTAGGTGCAGTACAGTCTGGACTTTAAATAGGTCAAAGCCTCAATTCTTTCCTTTTTCTCTTCTTCGGTGCTGTGCTCCATATCATTGTCTCGGTGCATGACCTGATTTTAACTAAGCTGTCAGCTGTCAGAAGGATGGCTTCACTTTTGCCTCTGGAAAGCTCTGATCTACAGAGGAGTTCATCATCATCTCCACAGCAAAGTGCCAGCTTTCTGCCTGGTGACTTCAATTCCATCTAATCGTCTGCTCACCTCAGTGCTGCAAAAAAATCCACACGAATAAAACAAAAACACATGAGTGTGTTGCTTCTGGGCACCCCACGCGGAAGATCTCCAGCATCTCCTCATCACATAATTGACTGGAAAACCTTTAGACCTTCACATTCATGAATAAAGAACTGGGATCCATCCTACTGTAGCTGTAATGCAGAAGCTACAACCGGAGGCCATTCCAATGCATCCACTTGCAGACCACTAGATCCATGTACGTCTTTGTTTTCTTCATCTGAGCTGGAATCTTGTGGCCTTTCTTCATGACAGAGGGCATATATTCAGAAAATTAAGCTTATTTTAGCTTAGTCCTCCTTTATTCAGATTATTGTACATTAGAAGCAGACTAACAAATGCAATTTAAAAAAGGTTGCATTTGTTATGTAGAAAATACACTGGGCGGGCTCCATTCTGATCGACTTGCAGACAAAGTGATCGATTAACGTCTTCGTTTTAGGGGTGTAAGAAAAAAATCGATTCGGGAATATATCGCAATACGTCATTTGGCAATACTTGTATCGATTCAAAATGCTGCCATATCGATATTTATTTAATTATTTCTGATTTATTTCTGATACAAAATCAAGTTTGTAATTTACCTTTAACTGTTAAAAATATTTTTAAAAAAATTGTAAAAATGAAAGGATAGACAGAAAAAGTTGAACCTGTGAGGAGAGGATGTTGTCTTGGTGTTGATCGTAGGAGGAGGTTGCGTCCAGGCTCCTCAGGTCTTGATTCAGTCGTCAGCGTCACACAGAGAAGCGCTTCAGATAGCGAGCTTTCAAACACAAGCATTATCTCAGGCTCTGCATCGCTGGCTGGCAACTTATTTTCCAGCTGACTGGAAATAATGAGAGACAGGTTGACAAATGCTTGATGCAGCCGCTTTTCTGAATGGCGTGCCCCTGCCTTACACTTTAGAAGCTTTTTGTTTTCAAATTGTGAAGAACTGGGAGCGTCGCCATCATTTACTCTTTGTGTTCATACCGGATGATGTGAGAAATTTAGAAGAAAAGAGGCCTATATATTTTATTTTTTGTGTCTTTATTCTCCTCAAACTTTAAAGTAAGACTTTTGCACAGATGGGATACATTGTGCATTTTTCTAGTTATTTGTTATTATTCTTCCTGGCTTTGACAGGAAGGATGGCTTCTGCAAGCAAAACAACAAGCATTTCTACCAAGCTGAACCCACTCTTTTTTTCTTTATCCTGACAGCTCAGTATGCTGCTCAGGAACGTGGGATCGTGACTGCAGGAGCCAGGCAGCCCCTGGTGTTTAGCATTATAGAAACCCCCCCCAGTTTAAACTGGAAAAGGCAAAGGAAGAGTTTAGTTAACCACAAGGTCAGACGGAATTCTCTTTCTCTCTTTAGAGAAACTACAGAGGTAATCATCTCATAAGAGCATGAATATGTGAATCTTACAGGACGACCTGCAGAAATCTGTCTATTGATGGTCAAAAAATGATAAAAATAAACAACCTCTTCACGCAAGAAGAAAACACACTGTTGGATGGTGTTGCAGCGCTGCAGCAGGATCAGCTCGTCATGTTTCTCTCAAACTGGCATCCACCGTCACACAACGCTGATCCACAAATTAAGTCTGCCTGTTTTTAGATCTTTTTTTTTTTGGTTTGTTTTTTTGGCATCAAGTAGAGCATGTCAGCTGTGGAAGAGCTTGCATAAGCAAGCTTTAAAGTTAGAGACATAACTCAAAAGTTTTGTAATTAGTCTGTGCACAGATTTGCTGGGATTCAAGGAACAAAAACACATTTAACTCATCGATAAAACACCTTGAAGGCTCATTGCGAACAGTCTGAGATGACACAGCCGCAGTACAGAAGGCTCCAACAGAACAGGGCAATTCTGAACCGCAGGGGTGAATGGAAGGGCTTCGAAATGAGAAGTTAAAAAATTCAGGGTGAGGGAATGTGAGGCCATAAGAATACGCACAAGCATGAATATTTAAAATCCTCTTATCTTAAATTTAAAAGTGGGGAGATTTCTGTCTCTCCTGTCAGGCAGGTGAGGCGGCGCTAGCTGAGGGTGGGTGGCATGACCTCGTTTTGTATTTTACATCAACGTTTCCTTTTTATCTTGACTTTACTGAGGAATGCCACACCAGGAGAGGCTTAAGTCAAGAGGCAGTCGAGGAAAAATTGGAGAAGTGTCTGGTCCTGGGTAGGTGTATTGTGCGGCGGAAGATGCAGTGAAATCAGGAGGATTTACGCGAGGATTCATGTCAGGCATCTATGCTGAGTGCATTTCAAAGTGTTGTGGAAACAAGTGGTCTTTTGTCACAAAATGATTTAAGGTCAAAAGTCCGACCACTAGAATCACTTAAAATGAAATTGTTCTATATTTATCACAGTTAAAAGAAATATGTCGAAAGACCCACTCCAAAGAACATTTTGTTTTTGGTGCTTTTAACACATTGTTGTAGCATTTTCTAAAAATTGAGGACTTATATAAGGAAAATTGAGCTTAAAATTGCATTTTTGAGTATTTCTGTATTCAAATTGTTGTGAATCAGAAGCAGATGAACAAATGCTTTTGATAAAAGTGCTTCTTTGTTATGTAGAAAATACACTGGCAGACCACAAGCTCCCAGAAACACTCCATTCTGATGCATCCACTTGCAGACAAATAGAGGCATGTAAGTCCTCCTCGTCTGAGCAGGAATCTGGATCAAAACTGTACGGCTGGATAGCTCCAGCATTGCTGGACATTTTTTGTTGCCCTAGTAATGTTAGGTTGGGGGTGTAAGGGGTTGTGGGAGAGGTTTCAGTAATGGGAGGGGAAAGGGGGGCGGGGCTGCTCCAACCATCCCACTCCCAACTCGAAGGCAAATTTTAAATGAACTACTGCTGCTCTGCAGAAACCATGTCCTAGAAAATGACACTGGTTTTTAGATTTGCAAAAAAAAAACAGCATAATCATAATTAAAAAACCACTGAGAACACTTTGAAAATAGAACTAAAAGAATAGAACTAAAGATGATCGAAATTAGACTTTAAGATACAGTTTTTTTAAAATCAACACATTTAGATGATCTTAAACACGTTTTAGAGTATGTTATGTAAAAAAACATTTTTTTTTTACTCTTAGAAATATTCCACAATAAATGACAGCTTTTGAATATTTCTCAAATCGTGTGCCCACATTAAACACCCAGATGAGTTCCTGCATAAAGGTTGAGACAGTTTGAATATTGCTTTTTTTTTTTTTTTTTAATAAAAACATTTAAATAATCTTAAGAAAGCTGGAAGTTTCCCAAAATACAAAAAACATAAAAAAATAATCCCAAGTCATCATGTCTATTTGCTCTCCTCTGAATCAAGTGGATGCTAAATGTCTGACCTTTTCACAGACAGCTTTGGTGTGGGACTTGTCGCCCTGGCAACCGAGCTGTTGGAGAAGAAACTTGTTGGTCTCTGTCATAGTGACATGTCATTTTAACACACTACGTGCCTTTACCGCATGATGCCTGTTTCCAAAGGTCATGCTAATTTCACACGTGTCACCAGGATGAGGCTGAAAAACTAATTTTGTGAGGAACCCTCAAATGGAGTTAAGATGGTTCTCCATGTTCCCACAGTTTGTGATTATAAAAGTTTTTAAAGCACATTTACTACAGAGGAGCTGGGTAAAAAAAAATATCTATTTTTGAGACGGAACAAAAACCTAAAAAAAAACCATCTTTACCTTTTTTCCCTCAGAAAGTCAAAGACTGGAGGTCGTAGGTGAAGACGCATAGCAGTGGAGCCGTCCGAGTTATCACACAAAGGATTTAACCCTTAAGGGTACAATTAGTAAAAAAGACCCTTCTGCGGTGGTAGAAACAATCCAAACCAGATTTCCCTTTGATCAGCCCCTGACCTTCGTCACGTCTTCACTACCTCCAGCTGAGGTGGAAAAACCCAACATAGATTTATTTTTTATTATTTATATTAATTCTATTATTTAATTAATTTGCTGGATTAGATGATCAAAAACCTCAGTCTGGTCTGTATGTCAAGGCCATTTCACACAGCCACTGCGTACATTTTGAGCATATTGCACTGATGAAAATTGGTCATATATGAATGCATGTGGAAAAAGTGAGAAAAGTGGTGTTCTTTATATGAAATTTTTCACAGATGAATCACAAACGAACCACGTTAAAAACACGGCAGAAGTACAAATAAACCACGCAACGAACACGTAAATCAAGGGAGAACATGAACCGTGTGTGGTTGTTGCACAGTTTATGTACAATTCATTAGTTATTTGTGCGTCAACTATGTAATTATAATGTGTTTTGTATTAGATTAGCAATATTAGATTTAAACATCAGTGGTTCATGTGTAAAAAGTTCTTTAGACATATGTGGAACAGTCTTGGAAAGCCACAAATCTGCGTATGCATCTCGTAAAAATCACGCACAATTGCATACGATTTACGTAATAATTGCGTGTAAATTGTAAAATACGCATAATTGTCAACCGACCAAAAAGTTTGAACAGCTTAAAATCAAATTCATGAAAAGCCCCTCGACAATTCCCTTCCTGAAACCCTCGATGGACATCGGCACACATTGACGAATGATGAACGGCAGAAACACTCGTGAATTACGTCTTTCATGCACGTATCACCAAAGACTGAAACTCCTTACATGGTAAATGCGCCAAATATATGCAGTGGCTGTGTGAAATGGCCTTAAGAGGTAATCCACACCCAAAACTGATGGATAAACATATATAAAAAAAAGAAAAACTTGAGGGTTTTGGCCTCATGGGTAACAATTACCTGCAGAAATGTCCAGAGGAGGACGTTGTCTCATTAGTACGGCTCTTACAGTAATAAGGACAAACCCTTTTGTGTGCTCATTAACTCAGATGTGAGTTTACATTGTAACATGAAGAATTTTATTGCAAATAATATGGTTTGATAAAAAGGACTTGTTAATACCATATTCAAAAGAATCAATACCCAGTACATTTCATATGGAATAATAGCATGGCCTCAAGGGTTTAGACAAGCAACCAGCAAAACTCCAAACTATTACCAGTATGCCACAATAGTTATAATGATTTGAAACCAAAGAGCATTTGTTTTAGTTCATTAGCAAACGGAAAGAAATCACATACAAACACAGCCTGGTGATCTGTAGAAGGTATGTATTTTTCAGACCAGGTTCATGAACCAAAACCTTTGGAAAAACAAAAAGGAAATGCTTCCATTCAATAAAAAGCCTGGAGATCTGTTAAATGTCCACCTTAAAAACACAGGTTAACTTTGACATGCAGTACAACCATACTCTCTGCACATCGTCGAACACGCAAGTGTGTGAAAACTAGGACTACACACTGGCTCTACAGATCAAAAGGTACCTATTTTCTCCAAATATACACACATTGATTATGCTCTATAATACTGTTTATACTGGTTCACACCCCCTCTGGTCCAGAAAAGTAGGTCATCTGATTGCAAACATTGTTCCTTCGGCGTACCTTAATCAACAACAGTTATGGAATCTAAAAGAACCCAACAACATTATAAACTATGCCATACTGTGCCTTTTTCAAATACACTTTTACATATTTCAAATGCATTGTTTTCATAAAGGAGGAGAATAAATAAACCCATTTGCAATATATCTTAACATTTAAACAAGATCATCTGGTGCAGTATTTTTATAATTTTGTAAAACAAGCCCAGAACCACTTCAGAGAGAAGAAGAAAAGAAAGGTTCAAAAACAAACAACCACAAGTCGAATGACAGTGTTTGTGCTTTAAGTCTTTCAGCTGTGTTAGCTATTGTTCGACAGATCTGCAGACACAAGTTCATGTGGGAAAATATTCTTCATAAACTTGAGCATTGAGCCCCTTCCTCGTGGGGTCAATGACAACACAGTCTTAACCCAAACACAACCGGCGGACATGTTAACCGGCACCACAGATACTGATGATCTGACATGTTTAAAAGTACCTGCAGGAGCCTTCAGCTTGTTGATATAATGCCTCATTCCAAAGACAAGTCAGCTTATGGTTTATGAACATTCACTTATCAGTGTGTCAGACGGATGAGCTGCTTCAGAGAGAGAGAGAGTCGCTTTGAAAGAAGGGAAATCCATATTTATGGTACTATTAAGGCATTACAGTGCAGTACCTCTGTTTCAACTGCAGTTCGAGGATACTGGAGGATGAATGACAGATTCGTGTGGAGACTACAAAACTCTTGCAGTAACGCAGGTTTCCAGGCCTTCATCTGGTTGCCGTGTTACAGTACTTCCTGTCGCTTTTGTCATGATTCCCTTTGCTCCGTTAGAAGCTGAGTTTGAGGGTTTAAGTCATGTTTGTGGAGATGAGCTTTCTCCCGGTGTGTCGGTGAATACTAAAGGAACTATTTGTTGTAAAAAGGAGTTCAAATGGAGTTAGCTAAACAAGTTTTCTGCCTAAAGTTGTAGCTAAAGATCCCGTTTCGCACCTGCAGGGTCTTCATTTAAACTAAGCCTTTGGAGACAAAACCATCCAATATGTGCCATGTTTAAACTTAGGCTTCACTTTTTTTTTTAAACAAAACTTGTAGTGACATTGACTTTCTGTCCTCAGAAAGAAGCATGGGTGATGATATACTGTGGTCTTTTTTAGGAGAAAATGTAAACGCAAGAGATCAACGCTCTTCCTGTACAAAGTAATGGTTTCTGTTTGTGTCCTTTGGGTGAGAAAAAGCTGGTCCCACTTTCCAACAAAGGCCTACACTATATAAAATATAAAGTTACAATACAGTTTCTTCTGCTACTTTGATGGCTGCTTGATCAAAGCTGTTCGGCAGGTTGAATAAATGAAGGACCCATTTCAGAATACAACAAAGCACACCTTCAACACTGTTCATCCACCTACTGAGTAGTCATGACAACACAGGTCCTGAAAATGCCCTGCCTATTTTTTAGTTTTATCTTTTTTTTATTGTTTTTTTTCTTTTATACATATTTTAAGCACACCCCTTACTCAAAATGTATATTGTTAGGAATCTAAATGTCTTTCTTTCTTCAACATCCCATAATGCATACAGTACAACATTGTCATGATAATTTGGGAGAATTGGCACAATTGTTTTTTTTTTTTTTTTAAGCCATGTACAAAAATGAATGGGATTTTTTCACGATTGGCCGATTGGAAAAGATGCATGAAATTAACTCGTTTGAAGACTCGGAGCCTTTCGATATGATCGGACACGGTAAGCACTGATTCACGAGGCGGTCAGTCAACCAGAAGTGAAGGAAATGACAAAGGAAATAAAAACAATTAAAAAAATAAAATAACACATCGTAGTATTTACATGACATAGATTTCAGAAAGAAAAAAATAAAATAAATCCCACACAAAGTGAAGCTGATTATTTTTCCCACTTCTGCTTTCCGCCAAACTGTACCAGATCCAGCCATCAGCAATGTCAAAAAGGATTCATAAATGCTGTTGACAGTCATTGTGTCTGGGTTGGCCTCTGCTAGTACACGCTGATGAAGGAGGAGAAGGCCAGGATCAGGTACCGGCAGGCCTGTGGGATGTGCGCACTTCCTGTGCTCCCATAGGGTGCAGTGTTGGGCGCTGTGGGCAGCAGACAAGAAAAGCTCTGATTAGTTGTGATTGCACTTTCATTGGCCGCCACTCACCATCTCCAAACGCACAGTCAGCTTGGTGGGACGCCTGCAAAATGAGTCTGTGACAAAGTGATTCTGTTACACACGACAGCAGAAACTTTGCAGAGTTTGATGACGTCTAATAAAGGTAGATTGTTAGGAGTTTGTTTTATTAACAATGTTGGAAGAGAAAACTTTTTCCCTAAACCCTTCATGTCTGAATTTGTTTCTAATATAACACATATATAATAGTGTACAGTGTTTTTTTTTTCTTTTTAAGATGATGCTAAATACAAGATCTGGAAAAAAAATAACAAGAATGAACCAAATGAAATATATTATCTCTTAGTAGAAGCACCCTGTTTGAGCTTTTATGTCTACTTTAAAATTTGATCCATTCATTTATTATTTAAAAGTTTTTTGCTTGATATCCATCTTTTTAGTACAACCATAGCTTCTAATTTTTTTTTATATATATATGTTTCATTATATACACAATAATTCCACAATGAACCTGTTCAAAAAACTCAATTGTAAGTAGTAATTTATGTAATTATTCATTTTGAAAACAAACAAAAAAATTGATTGAACAGTTTTTAAATTATATACAAAAATATAAAACATGTAGAGATAAAATAAAAATGTGTAACTCATAAAAGAAAGCAAAGACAAAACAATGTGAGAAAAGTAAAAAAAATAAACAGGCAAAAGCTTCACAAAACTGTATAGAATCTATTCCAAGGGGTTTTACAATCATGTGTCATAAGCCAAAACTCTCAAAGCCTTTGTGTTAAACTGTGAATCAAATTTTCACTAATGGTGGAGTCAATTCTAAAGCATAATAAACAACATACAACAGTAAGTGAAGGGACAACGAAGGGTTAAAAAGCAATGGATTAAAACAGCCAAGAAGGCAGATGGTTCCAATTTGCTGATTTGGACATTTGAAAGTCAGTTAACTGCAAAAAAGCAACAAACAACAGTTGGAAAAACTCCAGGCTTTGGAAAAACGGTCATTGTGTCCAACATCATGGAACTGCACCTCCAATCACTGTAAAGCTGCGTTCACACCGAACGAGATTTGCGTCAATGTCCAGACGCCACCAGTGGCTCCTGCAGAGCGTTTTGACCATCAAGCGCAGTGCTCTAGCAACAGAGCATTTTTCTGAGCAATGCTTCCATAATTCAAATGATCAGAACGTTGGTGAAGAATTTGCATCGTGTCAGTTAATCGGGATCTCCGCTTTGGCCTGTGACGGGTTGATGACGTAATCAACAAGTGGAGTCCAAAACCATCATGGAGGAGAATCTGATCCATGATCCATGATCTGGAGAAAATAATAAAAAAGGTCCTCAAATTTTATTTGTATTTTGTGGGACAGCAAGTCAAGTTTATGAAGGCACTTTAGGACAGTGCATCACAACAGAGGTGATGTATGGGGCCAAATAAGGATCAGCTTGAAATGAATGAAAAAAAAAAAGTTAGCAAAAGCAAATTAGAAATATAACATTGCAAATTTGATGGTTTGGTTTTTTATTCGCTTTAATCTGATTTTGATTTGAACCCAAATCCACCACGCACATCACATTCGGTGTAAACGTAGAGTTTGACCAGAGTCTTTTGTTTTAAAAAACAGACATGAAGCCTCAGTCTTATCTGTTCATCTTCCACACACTCACGCAAAAACAGCAACCACACATTGCTGAGGTCTTTTCCTCTTTGTTGAGCAATTCATTGCCACCAGAGTTTCTTTGCAACATTTTCCTACTTTGATTGTTTTTAACAACTTTTCTAAAGGAAGGCTTAAGGAAGGCTGCTGCAGGCGGAGGGATGAAGAAGAGCAAAAAAGAAGAAGAGCTTGAGCTATTGTGTTGCTGTAATAATGTGTCCTTGGGCGAAACACGCAATAGCACGTTACTCCTGGTGCTTTCATCTGTGTGATTGTGCGTATGATAGAAGAAAAAAAAAAAAAGGTCCACTACAGACTGAAGAAAAACTGTACAGAGTAAGAGAGTGCTTCTTAAATGCGTTGGGGTTTCAGTCGTCAGGAAGACCAGCAAGGAGCTATTTCAGCTTTCTGCCTCTTCCCATTTTCTATTTCTTTCTTTCCTATTTATCAGCTGGCCAAAAAAAAAAAAAAAAAAAAAAGCTATCAGTGGTGAGGAGGATAACTCCAGGCTACACATGCTATTTTTCTCAACACATATTTGAAGGAGGAATCTTGTTTTTAATGTTTTCTTGACGGTCAGACAGCCACAATAACGTGATAATGTCTCAGCGGCTGCTGCGTCAGAGGAGGAGAGCAGCCTCTCACACTCTGCCTCCCCGTCAGAGATGAAATCTTTTCTCCTGTAGCTCAATAAAAACTGGCCTGGCAGGTTACAGAACAGACACTCTATCAGGGCGCACATATATAGCCCCGTGTACGGGTCACATGCATGCCTGCACACGAGGCGGAGCAAACAGACTCTGCTCCGCCAGGGGAAATCATGCGGCGCACAGCCCATATCAGCAAGGTGCCTCTATTTACACGGCCATGTAATTAGTTCACAATGTACAGTAGCTCCTCTGATGTACCCGGGCTGCACACACAGCAAAATGACCACACAAACATGGAGTGGGCGGACGGCTACGCACCAGAATTAGTGGTAGTTTTTAGTTTGGTTGCATAAAAAAAAGGAGCTACAGAAAAATCACACCTTTAGTTAAAAGTGTTGAGAGTGAAATTCCCCACCAGGTGGATGGAGACGGGACAGGTGTTGGGACTAATCTGCTGGTGCGTGTTTTAATGACGCAGTTGGACGCATGGAACCAACTGCACGGCCGTCCCCTTCCTTGTTGTTTCATCTTCTCCTTCCACCTCATCCCCTCTCCGCTTCCCTCCACTCTCCTTCTGTCCAGAGTACAGGATAATGACACAGTTTTCCTGGGCTGCCAGAGCCAGCAGAGAAACGGTAACCATAGCAACAGCTCCTGTCCTGCTCAACCGCTCCACTGTTGCCTGAGCTTGAGTGCGCCTCATTGTGCCAGCACAGAGGATGCTCACAAACGGACGGATGTCGCTGTTTACATTCTTCGGCTCCTCTTTTGGATTAGTGCAGTACAGTCGGTGGCTCGGTAAAGGCTGCCGTCATCGCGCTCACGCCGCGCACACAGCTGATTTTTCAAGCTGTTGTTCCACACAAAGAAACGACTAGTTAGTGCTGCCTGACCTGGACAGAAACAATAAAGCCCCTTGATGCTTTGGGAAAAGAAGCGATAAGTGAGGATGGAGTCTGCTCGCAGCGCTTTAGCTGAGCCTTGTTTAATGCTTCCCCGTGTAAGAGGGAAAACAGGGGCTTCTGCTGTTTTGACTGTGTGGGTTGTAACTTTCTGTTTTAATTAACTCTCCAACCAGGAAGCGGCTGCAGCGCCGTCACTCTTGTGATTAACGCAAAGGGAATTAAGACAGGTACAAAAGAGAGACAGGTACACAGACAAGACAGCATCAAAGCAGAGCCGGGGCTGAAGAAGAAATGAAAGGCAGAGAGACTTCAGCTCAAAGTGGACCTGGAAGAGTTGAGAGGAGGGCTGGGAGGGGGGCTCTGCTGGAGTTTTTACTCTTTCGAGGATCCAATTTAATTGCAACGTACGTCAGCGACAAGCTTCCATGACAAACTGCAGTCCTGACAATATATCAGAGAGAAGCAACTGTGCCAAAACGCACAAAGACAGGCAGCACTGCAAAGAGAGAGGAGATAAACGGGGATGTTTACAGCCGCATTAAAAATCAGAAACCTCCCCAGCAGTAACCAGACTCCTAGCAAAATAAAATAATAAAAAAACCTCCTGGTTTTCTCTGATGCTGGACCGGAGCCACTGGCTTTAAATAGCGCTCTCTGTGCTGAAAGACTCCCTCATTTTCTCATCGCCGTTTCCGTCTTTTCACTCCTTCAAATCCCCACGGACGCCACCTCCTCCTGAATGAGAAGCTGCAACGCTGATCCTCAGCCGCTGTTGACAAACTGAGGAAATAAAAGTGAAATGTGCATCTGTGATGCAAAAGGTGTCAAGCTGGACTGTCATGGAGCAACGTATAATTGTTTCATATGAAATGATTCATGCAGATTTCTGTTCCTCCTTGTTTCTCCTTAAACCTCTCAGACTGGGATTTACCAACAAAATCTGCGTATCAATAAACCTAAAAATCAACAGAAAATAAGGTCATTGCCTTGTTTCCAGGAAAAATTATTATTATTCAGGAGTAAAAAAAAGCCACTGACAGAAAATAAAAGTACAAACTTAAAACTGTAAAGGATTCCATTTCCCTGAAATATACTTCCTTTTTTAAACATTGGATACTTTAGAAGTGTTTATTTTTGTAGCATTTGCACTTTTATTTGAGTAAAACCCTTCCCTGCCTGCAGAAGGGAGTTTAAACCGCTGCACAGTTAAGGAAGTTAATGAATTAGTTGTGTGGAAGCTGATCCGTGGCTTTGCTTTGCCGCGGCCTGTCACTAACGGCATCCAGGCGGCATGCAGCCAGGCCTGATTCCAGTCCCCTATGGAGCCGGCTTCAGAGAGGGTTCCTGTGAGCTGTGGGAGGAGGAAGAGGAGGAGTTCAGTGTCCTTGACCATCAATCAGTGGCCTCTGGTCCTCCACTCACTGCTCCCCAGAGAGAGCCCACATGAGACACTCTAGAGCCAGGACTGATCCTGTACACACCATGCTGTAAATCGAGCTAAATCCCTCTACAAGAAAAGGTTCACAGAAGCTGCCAGCACCGTCTGCAACAGTGAAGCAAACGTTAAAAGCACTTTTCCACGCGGCCCACAGGTTTGGTGAGTACTGTGAAGGGAGCATTCATTATCCCAGTATTTAAAGACCCACTCCAATGAAAATTGGTGTTTTTAGGTGTTTTGAACATACTCTTGTGGAATTTTTCGGATAATGAAGGGCATGTAGAAATAAAATTACAGAATTTCTTTATTAAAATCACTGTGGATCAGGAGCAGACAAAAAACATACAGTTGGAAAAAGTTTGCAGCAGTGATGTTGGACCTACAACGGCAAGCTAAAAGCTCCTGCTCTGCTCCATTCTGATGCATCCACTTTCAGATAAATACATCCATGTTCCTCTTGATTTTCCTCGTCTGAGCAGGAATCTGGCTCAAAACTGTACAGCTGGATAGCTCCAATATAGCTCACCATTTCTGTTGCACAGGTGATGCTACATTGGAAATTCGAGGGGCTGTAAGCCAGAGAGCGCGTCAATATAGGGATGATGGGAAATGGAGGCAGGCTTACAGTTGCACCCACAACTCAGTAGTTCATTTGTAATGAACTACTGCCGCTCTGCATACACTATGTCCTAGAAAACGACACAGGTTCTTTGATTGGGGCCAAAAAAAAGACCACTGGGAACGCTTTGAGATAGATAAAAAATGATCAGAGTGGGACTTTAGGCACAGAAGTGCTGTTTATGTCTGTACGGTCCTTACAGTGCAGTGAAACTAGGGATGCAACAATTCACTTTCCCCACAATTTGGTTTAAACCTCAATTTTTTTTAGGTTGTATATATGAATTGGGTATTAAAAAACTGCAAAAAAATCAGAAAGAGCCTTTTTCAATATTGCTAATAAGCAAGTAACAATGGAGGAAAACCTTTTAATTGGCTCATACAACACCTGGTGTAATGTAATAAAACAATAAATAAGATATGTCTAAAGTGTTTCAGTGTAAACACGCGGAGTAGGAATGCATCGGTTCACCTTCCCCACGATTCGGTTCAATGGTGTAACATTCGGTTTTATACTGAGAACTGAGGCCTCCTTAAGTGAAACACACTCAGCCCCATCAACATTTATCTGGCCGTCTCTTGCCTGTAGCGCGCTGCCATATTGAGCTGGAGCACAATTGACTTGCCGACCTACAGGCTCGTTCATCCATTTCCCGTTTCCATTCCTTCTGTCCTTGTACAAGCAAAGTGTTCATCACCATCAGATACGGTGTTCAAACTCATCACCTGTCTGCTGCTACCATCCTCACGCAGTGCTGCTCCGCAGAGCCCTCCTTTACCGGCACCTTCGAGCTCATTAGCCCCACCAATCATTTGCATTAGTGCTAGTAAATGAATAGCCTCCATTAATAAAATGGCCTTCAGAGATCATTTACTCTGCTCCACCTCCCAGTGCTGCCATATTTTCCCTCCCATTTCAACACGTCCTACTACCTGCCGGATATCCACACCGGGCGGGACGCATCCAGACCTCTAACAGCTCCTCCCTGCATCAGTGTCTGAGTGGGGAGTCAGTGAGCATGAGACAGGTCACCAGATAGCTCACCGTGTGAGCTGGGGGCTCCTGACTGAAGACAGGCTTTGGCCTTCAGCTTGACTTAATCAGCCCGCGTGTGGGGTATCTGGACACTTAAGAGAGCCCTCTGCACGGTTAGAGCAGGAAGGAATCCCAGCTGAAAGGACATTTCCGGCATTCCACCTGCAATTACTGTTCCCCTTTCTTGTATTGATCGATTTCTCCCCTGCACACTGCACTTTCTCTTCCCTTCTGCTCTTTTCCTTTTTATCTGAAATGCAGCCAGGTGTTCAAGAAAATCCTAAATGCACGGTGACCTCAACCCCAGTTTATTACTCCTATCAATCAAAGGACACGCTTAAAGCAAGAAATCAATGAACTTGAAAATGATGTGCTTTGTATGCATGCCTGATGGGTAAACCTCAATTTTTAAAGTGCTTTCTTATGAAAATTTCCGTCAAAGCTGGAGGGTAAATTCATATCAGCTTGTTTGAGGATAAACAAAAGAATCGGGTGCTGAGTGGATTGAGAGCATTTTTAATAACAGCATTTACAAAAAGCGTAATTACGCTGCGACTTTGGCTGCTCCCTCTAAATCTCTTTTATGTTAGCGGCTTAATAAAATGCACGGGGACACAAACAAATGGCGTCAGCATGTTGTAAGTTCATCCAGCCGCTCGCTTTCGCACCGTCTCTGTAATAATCTCCCCTTCATATTCGGGTCCCTCGCACTCACTCTCTAATAATTCCCCATGGCCCCGTTTTTCCTAACTCTTTTAATGCTTATCAGAGGTTTATTTCTGTGCGAGTCCTGCTCCAGGCCCCAAAGATTTTTGCTGAGTCAAGCTCTCACACCTCCCTCAGACGACAGCGACAATCTGGCAAAGTTATGAGGCATGTTTTGGAGGAGACTTTCATCTCCAGGAGCTGCTGCTGCATCAGTGAAGCCTGATAACATCTGAGAGGCAACTTTCTCTTTTAGAGACAGCTCTGTTGCCCTCATCCCGTTCACTTTCTGCCTCCTAAAACAGCAATTTTCACCCCCCACAGTCATGCAAGTGGGATTACAATAAGACAAGAGCCCTCCACCGTTTTCCATTAGGCTGCTGATCCCACAGCAGGGCGGAATTGCAGAGGGTAAAGTGCATTTTCTTTTTGATGGATATGTGATAACAATATCACCGCAGACTGTATTTTTTAATCACATTTCACCTGGGGCAAGTCAAAGCCGATGAGAATTTGCTCATGCAGAGCGTGTCTGCACAAACACACCGGCTGCAGCCAGAGTTTGCTCAGACGTATGCAGAGCGATCCATGGTTTTTGTTCATATTTACACACACCGAGCCGCCGATCGATTCCTCCCAGATCAATGCAACGGTTTACAGATATCATTGGACCAATGAAGAACGAATCAATCGGCAAGTGATTAGCAGGTGAAGTGGATCACTCGAAGCGAGGCGGCGCACTTGACTTTAGGCAGAGGAGGACGAGAGACACAATACAGGGAAAGCTCCTGCCATATGCTTACATTAATTATTGCTAACAGAAAATGCACGCCCAGAAGCTGTTGGAGTGCCACACTTGAACTATTCCTTTAATTTAGAAAAGCGCAACCTTAGGCAGTGAACGCAACGGCGGCTTTCTCCGCCTCGCACTTCAGATAAAAGCTAGATTGCATGTAAATGGTTGCATCGGATCTACGGTTTTTTTATTTTTTTAGAGGTTCTAAAAAAAATAATGTACACATATAACTTGGTCTTTGAGTGAAAACCACTTTTGTAATTCACAGCACAAAGTACCTGTTAAGTAGTTTAGTGATTTAGCATAAGTTCTCACAATTCTGATGCACAAAAAATAAAATGAAGTAACAAAAGTAATGCAACAAAGTTAAATAAATATAACTCAAATGCATAACTTCATTTTATTTAGTAATGATAATAATACAAAAAAGGAATCAATTTCACAATAAAACTAGCAAACTAACAGTAGAGCTGGTGATTAATTCTGATAGCCTCCATCTGTCGTCCTGGAAACGAGATGCACCAAAATGGCTGGAAACTAAGCCACTGATGTCAGCAGCAGTTAATCTGGTGACTGTATTTAAGGCACAAATAAAGAGGGGATTTGACATCTCTGACATCCTGGTGCCATTACTGTAGTCAGGCAGAATGAAACATGGCTTTAACAGATAATTACGACATGCAGCCTGTGCTACAGGTTCAGGTTCAGAAATGTGTTCTCTGTTATTAACGCTCTGTTACCACGTGGGTGAATGAGAAACAACTGAAACCCTTTAAGCTCCCTACAATAACGTCTTACAAAACCTCACTGTTTTTACTCAGAATCATTCACAGAGGGGGCAAGATTGGTGCAAAAAAAGATATTTTTTATTTTCATTTCATAAATTCATGTTGTATCCTGCTATCTGTACCCAGATGTTGCACTTATTTGACTTTAACATGAGCATTCAGTGCAGATATAAGTGTAGAGTGTAGTGTGCAGTTTAAAGCCCCACTCCAATCATCTTTTGAAAAAGCGCTCATAGTGGTCTTTTAACTATGATTTTGCTGTTCTTGGCCAAAATATAAATAGTTTTTCTAGGAAATATTGTTTCTGCAGTAGTTCATTAAAACTTTGCCTCTGAGTTGTTGGGGGGGGGGGAATGTGAGCATAGAGCCCTTCTCCATTTCCCATCAGCTTACCAACTTACCTTAGCCAACCTAACAATAGAGATGCATCAAAACTGATGAGAAGGAGCCAGCTCAGATGAGGAAAATGAAGACGTACATGGATCTATTTACAGCAAGTGGATGCATCAGAATGGAGCAGGGAGCTCACGGCCCACCCATTTTCACTGCTACAAGCTTTTACAAACAGCATTTTTGTCAGCTTAGGATTCACAAGGATTTGAATAAAGAAATATTCAGAAGTGCAATATTAAACCTAATTTCCTTTTTACACGTCCTCAATCATCAGAAAAATGCCACAAGAACATCTTAAAAACACCCAAAACACAATTTTCATTGGAGTGGGTCTTTAAATAAACTGCACTAAAACTGCAGGTGTTTGTGAAAGTGCAGCATGAATGGAGGCCTACACTTTATACTAAAACGTTATGTTTCTGAACAGCAAATGAAACTTCCTATCAGAAAATGTCCAGTGAAAATGACTCATGTCAACAGAGCTCTTTGATGCCTCTTGGTTGAAAAGCAACAGTTGCACTATAACAGCGAAAAAGCAAATTGGATAAAGTGAATATATAAAGGTGTCTCTTGTTAGAGTGAAAAAGCTTTCTGTGGAAACTTTTAGCAGTGCCACTATTGATTACTGAAACACAGTCAATGCAGAAATCAGTATTTAGACATGAATTTAAAGTAAAACATTCATATGACCTTTAAACCTAAAGCACATTTCATCCAGAATGTCAGTGCAGACACGAAAACATGCTTGAAGTGCATGTAGAAACAATACATTGTTGACATTATACAACTAGGCAGTGGTTACTTTAACCTTTTTTTTTCCTTTTTCAAATAAAAACATTTTTAAAAAGTATATCCTGCCTTTAAAAGAACAACATGTTCAATGCGAACATGGATTTCTTTAAGTCAAATAGTAAAACATGTAATGAATGTTAGCATTAACTCCTCAGTGAGAAACGCATCATGATGACTCATCATTTGATGACTGGCTTTATTCTGTTTTAAACTTTAGAGAGTGATGAGAAGGAGCTGTTAAAACTCAGCAGAAGCTGCAACATTCAAGCAAATTCTTTCTAACAATGCTCTAAACATTGGAAACAAATCTCTGTGTTGCCTGCCAACAGTTTTGTAGATTTCATTTGGAAAATATCAGGTAAGGTTTTAATCTCTGCATTTCAGATCTGTTTTCTTTTAGGTTTCTCCAATCAATATTTGACAAAAAAAGGAAACATAAAGTTCCAATTATCGCCAAGAAATCTTTACCATTTATCTGTCCGTCCACATACATCATCTTCCCAAATCTACTTATGTCTATTCTGAGCAGGCTTCTTCTCCCTCTGATGCAACACTATCAATATGGTGTCTCAAAATAAGTAATGGTGATACGTCTATTTCTGTATTTATTGCCTTTCATGAATTACACACTTGTCGGTTTTGCATCCCTTGTACAACTCTCTGCCTCTGTGTTCCTGATTTTCTCACGAGGTCAAACATTATCGACTTGATTCTCTAAAGGAAGAGAGTCTGCATTTACTGACAAATTGGACCGGTGAACTGACCTCTGGTTCAACTTTAGCCAGGTTCAAGGAGCAACAAATATCAATAAAGCCTTTATAATACATAAACATGTCTGTGTCATTAGGATGGCAGATTCATTCATATTCATCCTTAAAATGGTCCAGTTTTTCCTTGAAAGGTCAAAGGTGAGCATAGGAAATATTGCTTCCATTATAATTGATTCATGATAAGATAGTTGCAGAAGCATTTACATGGGCTGGAAAATATCCCTACAGAAATCCTTAAAGCCACACGTGTCCAGAAAGTAATGATTTAGGTTTTTTTCAGCTATTTGAAAATGTTTTATTAATTTGTGTAACCCATAATCCAATAACCAGGTCTGTCTGTCCTCTAACTGCTAATTTGTCTTGGAGTAATGTGTGAAAAAACAACAACAAATAAACATCCAAAAGACACTCAAGGCAGTATTTCCTGTACACATGTCCCATTTCAGTAAAGTCATAGAAACGTGCTTGACCCAGATACAACAACTAGCTATGATAGTAAAAGAAGTAGTACCAGAAGTGCTTATGTCTGTCCCAATCAGTTTTGTGTTTCAAGCAAATCCAAGAAAAAGCCTCAAAATGCCCAAATTCCTTTGGAAATACAGACAACGTCAGCGGTTAGAGCTACACTACCTTCTCTGAAAGAAAACTTCTGACCTTTGGGCATAAATCCTTTTTTTTTATCTATGTGTAACCCTTTAACACTAAAGATGTTGCTGGCAACACCTAAATAACACACGCTCTTTGACATACAGTAACTGCTTAATCACTTACACAATCAAGGTGAATCCACTCTTTTTGAGTGAAAAGCAGCTTTACATTTTGGCTTTGCGCTGTGTAAAATGTTGTATGACGGCGCAAAGCCGCTTTTTTTTCGCCACAGAGTTAGTTGGTAGTCAAATGAATGTCGACACTGGGGTTAAAGCTCAGGTGTTCCGAAGAGACTTAGAAGAAGTCTTCTCAATCGATCTGTCTGAGGCAGAATCAAATCAATTATCCTGTATTGCATAAGTTGCTGAAGTATTTTTGGTTAAAAAAGAAAGAATCTCTGCTGATGTTTAGCATGCACTAGAATGCCGTCTGAAAACTATCTTGGGTAATTTATTGCTCTGTCTCAGCTCTGCTCCACAAGTAATTAAGATTTCTACTGATTTGCAGAAAAGAAAGGATCTGCCAGTCAGCTCAAAGTCCACATCAATCATCCAAATGTCCAAAATAAAAAGCCAGTAAAAGGAAAAAAAAAGAGCTCATTTTGGCGTGTAGCAAGACGGTCAAGGGTCTGTTTCCAGTCATTTTCTGCCTAAGCTTGTTGGGATGCAGATCTAGCCAACGGCCCACTGGGAACCACCCACCATTACTATGATCTCTGCATGGAAGATGGCATTAGGAATAACAAATATAGAGCAAAGAGGTCTAAACTGCTTGTTCCCTTTCAAATCTGCTCTGACTGAAGCATCTGGGATTCCTAAGTGCTAATTAGCCATGTCACTGGTGACGAGACCCAGGCTTCGAGTGGCTCATTGATCGTTTAAAACATGCAGGAAAAGAAGCAACGTTCAACCCTTCAGAGGACGTCACAGTTTTGGTGCATTAAATGTCAAAATGATGGCAGTAAAGGCGGCTCTCAGAACGCTTGTTGACCTTTATTCATCATTTGTGGACAAACCATGGAAGAGCGTATCACCTGAAAGCCTGAGGAAATACTAAACGGTTAATGTCTGCTGTGAGGGCCTCTAAGGCTTTCTTTTAAAGTACTTGCATTTCAGTTTCTCTGTTGCATGAGGAGGACTGAGGAAAGGAGTGTGGAGCTGAGATAGCAATGAACACAGCACTCCGCATAAAAAGTGTTTATGTGTGCTGGCATTTTGTTTGTGTGTGCAAATACTTAGATGCAAAGTAGTGTATCATTTACTGTCAGTATCAACCCTCCCAGTCATTCAACTAATGCATCTGTCCAAACACACATGAAACAGGAGCATCCTTATACATTACGAGCGCTTGCATGTGCGCGAGAGGCTTCTCTACACTCTAAAATGTGCATTAAATATGAGTGACATGGCTTCTTTTTTTTTTCACCATTTGAAAAGGGAAGCCTCTCTTTAGAGATGCCAACAGAGCTGAGAGGCTTTCAAATCGAGCAGATAAAACTAACCTTATTTAACGGACAGAGACCTGAACCATTTCCCCAAAGAGAATGCCCTTTCTGAATGTCATGACCTTTTTCTAACCGGGTTTTTAAAAACTCCAAGGTCATTAGGGTTTGGTTTGTCAATAAAACTAACCTGAAGACTGTCGACGAGCCCTAAACAAGCAACAGAAGCTCTGCCCTAATGTATCTACGGATAAGTATTTTGGGGGCTGAATACGAGCGTTTTCCTTAACCCTTAGCACTTATCTCTCCTCTATGCAAGTGTGTTTGTGTGTAAGTAATGAATTCATCAGCAGGCACAGATGGGTTCAATAGAAGTAATAAAGAACGTCAGGGACACATCTGTGTATGAACACAAATTGTGTGCTTGCTTGTATGAGAATTAAAATCCAACAGAAAAGTCCCGGTGATTGACAGTGAAGTTGTTTAAAGGAGCAGGTCTTTTTGTTCGAGCCCTTCAGAGATAAATGTCTGCCAAAGAAAAGCAACACTTTGCTGCAGGTTGGCCTTAAGAGCACTTCAACACTGAAGACATCCAACCTGACCACAGAATTAAAAAAGGGAACAACTAAATAACTATAAAAGTGCCTGACAAGTCACGGTTGGGCCACAAAAAAATCCACACAACCAATAGCATACTCTTGAAGTAAAAAACACACGGTGGAAGGTGGAAAACCCTGGTTAGAAAGCCAGTTTCACCCATCTATGACATGTCCTCTGTTCTGACTGTGCTTCCACAGTGGAGGCCAAATGCATTTGGTTTCTGGGCTGTTATGCTTAGAGGAAACTTGAATTCTGCCAAAGTCAAGGTTGGAAATGCAAATCAACAACAAAACTATTCACGCCGTTGATGACTGAAAGGCACCACAGCACCACTGAAAGGCACCTACAAGTACTGTAGTATGCGGTCAATTGCTGAAGTAGGGATAGAACACAGAAGTTGAAGTGAGGTCGCTCCAAACAAGCCTATGACGTCTAATGTGACTCAATCACGCTGCAGTGTGGTGTCAGTGATCAGAGGAGCCACACAGGAGGGTTTCATGCTTTAAAAATGTCTCTTAGCTTACTTTTGTTCTGTGTATTTGTATTAAAATTGGTTGCAAGGTAATTATTACATGTTTTTTTTCTATACATATTGGGTATCATTCCAAACTCTTACGATACTGATACTGAAAAGTTTAATTGCCATCTTGTGTTCATGGGCCACCTGTGTAGGACTTCAAATATGTATTTTTCATTTAATAAAAACTGTTTATTGTTAGCTTTATCATTTCTTTTATTCGATTGCAAAAAAAATGAACATCCCATTTTTAGCCAACAAGAAATAAACTACATCACATTAAAATGATTTACAACAGTCAACTTCAATGTCAGTAATAACAAAATGTCAACTTGCAATTTTATTATTAAAACAAATAAAGAAACTGAACTTCATTCATTTAACAACACACTGATTGTTGATATTTGCTTCCTTTCTTTTTAGCATCACATAGGTTTATTTATGTCTATCTGTTTAAACAGTTTAGTTAAATCAGTTTTAATCATTGTAAATTACTATATTTTTTACCTTGTTCGTTTAGCAAACTACAGTTTATTTTTAAAGAGGCATTTTTAGCAACTAATTTCATTTTGTGTGATTTTTTTTAACATGTAATCTGGAGCTATACCACAAACATTTTATTCCCTTTTATTAAAAAAAGAGCTTCCTTTTAAGACACATGAATAAAAATATAAAAAAATATATATATTCCCCATCAACACCTGTAGCAATACATTTATTTCAGTAAGGGACGGTGATCTAAGTTGATTTGATGGCCACAAATAAAAATACGCTTTTGTTGTTGTTTTAGGCGGAATATGAAACACACATGATTTTATTTCAAGCTGAGAATATTGTTTTTGTTTTAAACTCTTAGCAGTTACAGTATAGCATACTCTCACACAATGTGACACTTTAGAGATGAGAAGAGTCTAAAGTTCTGTCGGTTTTTATTTTTACACCTACAGGATTATATGAAACTCACTGTAATTCACAGATTGTTCAAACAAGTTAGTTTTTGTCCATATTATTTAAAAATATAGTTGTTCTGATAAGGTAGATTCAAAACTACCTAATTTTGGTGCAAAACATGTGTAATATTACACCTAGTTTTACATTTATCTTGTTTGTAGAGAGTTTTGCTAATAGTATTATAATATGGCAGTTTAAAGAGTGCAGATATTATTCCTGAAAATCATATTGCCGAAAGGCTTCGGGGAACATTTAAACTTATACAAATAGTCTAGATCTTCCTGGAACACCACTCTGCAGCTGTAGTCCTCAACTTACATTAGCTCCAGCATGAGTTAGAGTGCTACCAGACCAGATCCAATTATCTTCTACCAGAGTTTTACCACTACGAACACATCTACTTCCATCTCCTCCTGTCGAAAGAGAAGGCTCATGTCATTGATATTGCCTTGCTGGACTGGAGTGTAAAGTTACAGATTTACTGATCTCAAAAATAGGAAACATTAGAAGAAGCTCTCGCTGTCTTGAGATTCTCAAAAGTGTTTGTCTAGCAGCTGAGAGCAGAGCGGAAGGCTGGCAAGTTCTTTTACCACGGCCATGTGCTAAATGGACCGTATCTCGGCAGAGTGCATGCAATGGCCACAGTATTTATTACTTCCACTTCTTATTTTTTGGTGAACATTTTTCCCGCATCAATTTGCAGTGGCTTTCTCTTGTAGATAAAAATCACAACCTATACTAGCCGCCGTTTATAGAAGAAAACAAGATGCCCTTGAGATAAAATCACTCACGTATGGCCAAGCCAAATGGTTTTGTTTGTGTTCCAGAAATTATGCTTACAATTCAGTAAGTTGTTGTGCAGCATAGATTATTCACCCATCAACTGCCTTTTTGTCCTCTGGACACTGGAAACATACCTAATATGACTATAGTAGTATGACTAGAGTAGTACAAAAAAAAAAAACACAGACAAGATTGGAACAAATATCTCAATGAGTTGTAGCAACTTGCTTTAAAATACAAAAAATAAATTAACTAATGATAAAAAAAAAATAAGAGAAAATAACGACAATTTTGACTTAGAGTTATCACTAAATTACAGGAAACTTTCATTTCAGAATTTCAAATTGACAAAAGCTTTTGGACCCAACTCTCAGGTACTAATGTAACCCAAAGGAAGTAGAATAGTTTAAGCCACATTTTAGCTGCTTATTTCTATTTTTTATAATATTAAGTTATTCCAATTGACCTGGTTCAACTGAGTAAAGAATGGTAAAAAGTTCAACCATAACTTGTTTTTCTTTGCATTTTCACATAACCAAACCAAACTCCCTGAAAATGGAGGTCTAACAACTGCCTAGCGAGAAAAGTAATCTTATCAAGAAAGAAATCATCTCAGTGTCTTAGTGACTGAATTTATTTCTTAAAATAAGAATTCTCTGTAAGACCATTTTTCTCACCTCATTTACTGTTGTTTTTTTTTTTTTATTTCTGAGCGACTTATTATTGCAGTGAAGTCTTGGTCATCAGCGTTACCCCATTTATTACACAAACAGACATTCTTCAGCACTTTGGATGACTTTGCATTGATACTTGGGCTCTTGTTTATTTACTTTTAACCTAACGCACATTTGTCCCTTTTTTTTCCGTTTGCTCTCTTGTGCTCTCGACAGTTTGTTAGCATTACCACTGTCTGTAAACCACACCAGAGTTCCTTTGCAAAGTCAAACCAAGGCTGATGTGTTTGCATGGGAGAGTTCGAATCAAAGCACACTAACAGAGGGAACTCATCAGTGTCATAACACCCTCTGGACCAAATCTGGGATGTTGTGGACTATGTTAGCCATGGGAACCCAGCTTTGATATAAAAGTAGGGTTAAACCCTTTGGTAGTCAATGTAACAAGCTATTGAAGCTTAAACACCTTAGGTGGTGTCCAAAACACACAATGATTTGAAGAAAAGCTTTTTTAAAATTAATTAAGACATAAAAAAAGCTTTTTTTTTTATTTGTCAAGGACAATGCCAACACATGTAATCCGCTTGCCCTATGACTGGTAATATTCTTATTTAACTTCTCAGTGGAGATAAGAACCAGAGAAGAACCAAAAGCAAAGGGTGAACCCACTGCAAGGCAGAATCTAGCCCAAAAGCCATCTTCTCTGGTATACTGTGGCCTCTACTGTTTACTTTGTTCAATCACCCACCCTTTACTGGTAATCCAGTAACCATTACCCACTGTCCAAAAAGAAGATTATACCTACATGTCTCAATTCTATACTAAAAATGCTTTTTATGGCAGCCTATATAGAAGTAAACGAGTATCCATTTTCTGCTCCAGCTCTCACACAGCCACCACACAGGCCTGGTTGTTTTTGGGAGCGCTAAAACCCATCTTTCCAGCTGAATTGTCTTATTATTCACCCTGACTGCTGTGGTGAGGTGCTAATTAAAGCTGGGAAAAGATTAGCATTTTCGTTTTCTCTGCCCCGTTACTTTAGCTTCTCCTATGTGGCCATTATTTCCTGTTTGCAAAACCGTAGAAAAGTGGGATGAATTGATTTATTTATTCATTCATTCATTTTTGTTGCTGTGAAAACAACATCATAACTCACAAAGAACTGACCTAAAAAAAGTACTCAAGAAATGTGCTTTATTTTTTATTTACACAGCTTACAATATGTTGGATCTGTCGTTTAGCAAACCCAGAAGAGATATAACTTAAAACGGAAAAAATGAACGTTTTAGGCTGAAATAAACTCATAATAACTTAACAATGAAAAAGGCAAAGTCTTGAAAAAAATTTTTTTTGTTCCTTTGAGGACATTTTTGGTTCTAATGTTCACAAGCAAGTCTCATCTCTCAGAGAAAGGGGCTGACAGCAAGACCACGTATAGATTTATTACTCCTGGAGAAATACGATGGAGGAGATAATCAGAGGTAGAGGGGCAAGCAGGGAGCAACAGAACGACAGGGCTGGAAAAAGACAGGCAGAGACAGAGAAACTGACACAGATGTGAGGTAAATACAATAATCTGCTGACAGAGTGGGAGCTAAGCATTTCTAATAAAGACTGACAAACAGGTGAAAGGCAGCGGTGAATGTGAGCCTTTTCAGGGAGCAGAGAGGAACAGTGAAGGTTAAGTCCAATGAAATACGGATAATAATCTATTTATGTAGTTAACACTGGAGGGATGAGAGGTAGGTAAGTGGGCCTTTGAGAGAGGGTTAAATGTGTCTTGAATACTTTATGAGTCTGGAAAATGTCAGACTATAGAGTTTTAATGCTAACACGCACTTGCTTTTCGCAGATTTTTCCGATATCCTAATTAAATGTGCAGCTCATCAATCTGCTTTAGGCTCGCAAATGGACCTGGGAAGCCACAAACCCCCTTTGCGGGGTAAGACATATCAGGTTTAATGTGCTGGTAACTACGTTGCTTCTTTTTTAGCTTGTAGTCGAAGAATCAGTTTCCCTTTAAAATGATTTTTTTAATGTCCAGCTAAGTGTGCATTTCTAGCAAGATTTCTTTGCAGCTAAAATTTGGAACCTTTTTTTGACTCCCTCGCATTGCAAAAAGGGATTGTTGTTTTTATCTTTTTGAGGTCATCTTTTATCTGCAGCAAGCTCTAAATACCAATTTAGTTTCTAGATTTTGACTTTTTTTTTGCTAAATAAATACTTATTATTCCTGGTTAGAGAAGCTCAAGAAATTACAATTTTTAGAGATACTTTGTTAAAAAATTAGCAAAAAACCTGTAACTTTTTTTCTTTTTAATAAAGTAACTCCGTCTGTATAAAGCCTGGACTGATCCCTGGACTTCTTCCACCTTGCACAACTCAGTGGTCTAGTGGAAGAGCGTCCAGCCTAAAGCTACGTTCATTACGTTCTTGGCAACACGCTTTCAAGCCAATATTTCCAATGAAAAGCCTGTGTAAATGCACGTTTCTGGCTTTCACGTTCAAAAACTCGAATGCATAGCTACGCATGTTAAAACCATTTTTGAGCTTCATGTAAGAAACACATGGTAATTGAAAGTTTGACCAATCAGGGACTTGGATTTGGTAATGGTGTATGGATAGCGTTGCTTTTATTTCCTGGAAGTTCCAACTGTTTGAAAATTGATCACAGAGGACAAATGAATAATTGCTCTTTGTGCCTCGCTGGAATTCTAATCAGAATCAGAATGAGCTGTGAAAGAAAACGCCTGGAGCAAGATTTCCAGAATTGCACCACTTTGACATTTTGCATAAAAACTATTTTAACTGTAGGCGGCGGATATGCACTCGTAAACAGTAGAACAGTGATGAAAGTCAGGCAAGGAAAAAATCCCTGAACTTTTCTTTGAGCGATATGGCGCGGAGAGAAATTTTAGAAAAATACATGGTCTTAGATGCATTCTGGTACATTCTGGCAGCTAGTTATTCACTTCTTAATCAAGAAACTAAGACTAATTGGAGCATCATGATTTGTCATTCAAACCCTTAGTTTGACTTGCCATTAAAGACTTGCTGGTCCTAAAAAAATAATTTGGATAATTACTAAAAGTAACACAATCCAATAATCTAAGCTTTTCATTGAAGCTGCAAAACATACAATTGCTAAAATATAGTGACATCCAATTGCCCCAAATGGCAAATAGAACACCAGTAACTATGATATTCTATGAAAGTACCTCATTTGTATCTCAATTGATTTCTGCTTTAGAAATGACAGATGTCCAAAATCCACTTGCACTGTTTTCTCAAACTATAATTACATCAAAATATGGGATCTGCTTTAAACTATCTTTCTATAACATAATACATCAATTCTTTAACACCAATACTAAGTAATCTGGGAAATATCAAAACAAACATACAAACCAAATTAAACATTGTAAACATTCTTTTTTAAGGGAGTGTGGATCCAAACCACCAAATACTTATAATTAATGTCAATAATACTGAACTAAATCATGGTAATTAGGAAATACAAATAAATTAGACAGAGAAATGTATTCAAAATAAGAAAACCGAAATAATTTTAAAATTTGGTTTTGAGATTGTATATACAAAATGTATTGGACCTACACTACCTTAAAAATCTTTGTCTTCCAGCCAAGACCACTTAAATTTGTTTTTTATCATCTTCTCACAACTGAGGTCGTGACCACGCTCAATAATGACGATGCCCGCCATTATTTTAACACAAATTTGATCGCAAACTCTTCAGATTTGTTTGTGAAAGTTTAGCGTGGGTCCAGCAGTTTTGGTCTCTAGGGAATCCGTCACGCTGAACACGTGGTACAGACAGAGCCAATCAGACCCGTCGACGCATCCGAAAGCAACTAAAACGTCCCGTCATTGGTCAATTAGGCCGGGAAGACGAGAGATGGCCGCGCCCATAGAGGAAGCGATCCACAGAGAAATATAGAAAGTAAAGCTAAAATTCGCCGATTTCAGACAATTTTTTCATCCAGAAAGCGATTTGTCCGTAGAGATCGGGTCTTTATTTCACGGAAGGTACGATTGGTTTGCTCAAAAACCCGGATATCCAGGATTTCCAGGAAGACTTTCATCACTGGTAGAAAAAGAAAAATAAGCAGAAAAAACCCCTCCCTGCTTGTTCAGTGTGAACACCATGGGCTAAATGCACATTCAAGCACCTCCGTTTAGCACTTTCTTAACATGGGTCACATGCCTGGTGTGTCCATACCTTAAGAGTGGAAGTTGGTGACTTTGAATCCACAGTCCAGTCACACCAAAGGCTCTAAAAATGGAACCCAATGTCTCCCTGAGTCAGCATGAAGGGGTTGGATTGGGGGGGACCAGCAAATGGTTCCCGTGGCGTGACTGCAGCTCACCGCTCCCCCAAGGGATGGGTCCAATGCAGAGGACAAATTTGAACATCTGACAACTAATGGGACTTTAACTTCATTTAAACGTCTGAAAAATCCCTTAAAATGGTACAACAATGGTACAATTATTTTTTAAATTGAGCTTAACCTTGGCATTCAGAGCAGACAGCAAAGTAAGAATTTCTTTTTGCAGGGAGCTTTGTGCAAGTTTCTACTTCACAAAAAGTCTTTTTACAAGTCATCATCTGAGACTGATAGAATAACAGAGTTGGCAGGAATGATAGAATAGCAATTGATGGACTTTAACAAACAAGCTTTTCTCTGTGGCAAATGAGGCTAAAATGCTTTTCTACTGTTGGATACCAACATGTTTTACTTTGAGAGGCTGATGTTAATACTAATAGGAGGCGTGTTTTTATGTGTTCTGGCAGGCTGTGTGCAGCAGCCAAAGAGTGGGAAGTTTCACTCAGAGTACATAAAGTAGGAACCGCAAAACTTCCATTACTGGAGAAAAAAAGAAAAAAAAATGAAGTGTAATTTAAAATTAGATTTGATTTAGTCACTGGGATATAAAATATTTGAGCAAGCACAAGCAGCGTGTTAGTAAATCTTTTCTTTATTACGTTAAAGTGAACTTTCAAACTGCTGATGTGAAACACAGAGGTCATAGAAGGAGATAAAGATAGAATGGCTGGAAAAGTCTGCTCTGCTCTGCTCTGCTTTGTCAGTGAAAAACTGATTTAATTTGTTACTAAGTTATGTAATTCTAATATACTAATATTATAAACAAAAGAATTATTGTTCATATTAAAATTGTTAATGAACTAATTTCTCCTAATTAAGTCTTTTTGGAGTATTTGCTTTGCTGTATATTTATAACAAACACATTTCTTATATTTGCTAACATTTTTCTGATCCAAACAATTTATACATTGTTTAAACATGAATTAAAAAATTAATAAACCATTAAAGTGCTTAAATAATACATTGGCACAGTAAGTACACTTAAGGAAATAAAATCCATTTAATTGCAACTCAACCAGCCCCAATGAAAGGGAATTTGAAAGAATGTCTTACATCACATGAATAAAGGAGGAATAAAAGATGAATAAAAAGAACAATAATTTGATCAAATTATCCTTAATCAAGAATTTAAAAGATACAAAAGGAGATCATATGTGGCTTAATGCGGGTTTCTTTGAGGAAAGCACCGACTTTCAACATGGCATGACAAAACAAGTGTTTGAGTGGGAATGGGAGCTGTTGATCAGTCAAATTAGCTCTGGCAAGCTTTGATAATTCACAGTGTTGAGCTACAAAGCCGTGGAGCAACACCTTTAGTCTTACCATGTCGACAGTAATGTAGGGAATAATACTTTTTAATGTGCCGTTAGTGGAATCTTTTACCCTGCTTTTCAACAGTACAATGCTTTTATGAATGAAGCCAATGAAGGTTTTTCTTCATCCGCATGTGCATTTTCTCATGAAGCCATTGTATCAGGCTTTTGTTTGTAGGGGGGGGGGTCGCATGTTTCCAGCCAAAGGACAAAATCCATCATCTATTTACACTGTCCAAGGATCAATAGGTCAAGTTTGATGGACGACAAGCCATCTGCTTATCAGGCCCTTCCAGAGGTGATTGCAGAGTTAGCACCCGCTAAAAATGAAGGTCAGCATATCACCTTAAAAAAATGAAATGCATGAGGAGCCAGAGCTGTGGCAGCCATGCAGCAGAATGCGTAGGGGTGGGGTGGGGGGGCACTATGGTTCTTGATCTTAGAACCATGAAACTGATAAGCTGGTAAAAAATGCACAGCCAAAAAGGATTATCTGTGGGCAGCTCAGTGTATCTGACACCAGGCATGCTGGGTAAAGTGGAGGCTGTTTACTGTAGAGGCTCCGCGAGCGATTTAACACACTAGTGTCAACAAGTTCAGTGCTCGAGGACTGAAACTGTTCCAGTCTGTCCACTCATGCAAGACCCCCCAAAGGTTTGTGGGTTAGAGATACTCTGCTGAATATTTATTAAAATACATTAAAAATGTCTCAAAAGAGACTAAGAAATGCTGCTTGACAAAACTCCACTTCAGCATTTTTGTCTATCTGCAATGGACAGAAAGGTCTGTTTAAATGGTTAAAAACTGGGCTTTTAGCAGCATGTTGATGAAACTAATATTTCACACTTGGAAAATGAATGTATAAAACAAAGAAAATCTTGTTTATTTTTTAACTAGTCAAATAATCAATTCTTGGTTTGGTTTTAATGTGGCAAAACATGTCAGTTTTTTTGAAACATGGCTTTGTTTTATGTTTAATGAGGTAAAATCAATTATTTTTTTCTCTAAATATCTTAACAAATGTGCTATGAATAAAAGCCCAAAACAGATGTTCTTCCCCTAAAAAAACATATTTTGGTGCAAAAAAAAAAAAAAAAAAAAGAAACGTCAACTATTTGCTTCCATTTAACGTTCTACCATCACAAGTGTAACAGTCTGGTATTAGAAGAGGAATTCTATAATCAACTTTGATGCTGTATTATTACGATATATGGAGCTCATTCATAAAAAAATAAAAAAAAAATTATCATCTATAAGATCATTTTTACTGGAATTTATGGGACAATAAAGATAATGTAAATTGTGTCTTAAATCCAAAAACATTGTAACCTGTGAAGGCCTTGTGAAGTTTAATGTCATCAGGAGGAAACTAGATGTTTTGGTTTTATTTTAAAGTTACAAACAAAACCATGAATTCAGAACAGCAGCGTAATAAGAAGTGAAGTGCTTTTTGGGGGATTTTTCCATAATACTGAGTAATGTATGTAAATATTTACACAGAAGTTATGTGTAGAAGAAGTGCAATGTCAACGTTTTATTAAATTATTTTCCATATATACTCAACATGGTTTTTTAAGGTTTCATTATTGATATCATATTTGTAAATCCTCACAAAAATGTGATAGATTAGTTCATTAGTAGTTGGCTAAAATATATATTCTGATTAATTGTGATATAAATGAGCAAAAAATAAAAACATCAAGGCAAAGACTGAAATATTCATAGATCTTAAACTCATTTTTAGGAAAAAAGATTGGATTTCAAATGAAATGCGTTCCAAACAGCTAGCTTCATGCTTGTTTTAGTGAAAACTGTCAATTAGAAGAGTCCATGTTCTGCAGGTCAAACACATTCAGAAAATGAATGAGCCTCATTAAGAGCGTGTGCAGCTGCAGAGAAGATGAGGACAGTGTTCACTCATTATACATGCACAATATGACTTGGAGAGACATGCTCACACGCAGCGGCGTTCCCGTCAGTTCCCACTGTAAATGGAAGATGCTAAATAATGATGGAAAAAGAATTACATGAAGGCCACTAAGTGTTAATTGCTAATCTGCACGTTCTTGGTTTGTCTGTGATTTACAGCCAATGGTTTGTCTGTTTTTTCTTTATACTTTATCATTTCAAACATAAAATAACTTAAACATCCAAAACAACAAATGGAATTTATGAATGAACCAAATTTGTGGATTAAGGATCTTCAACTAAAAGAATGCAGTGTAGATTTGTGAAGATCTAAAGTGTGTACATAAAAGTAAAACAAATGCAAGCCCCAAACTTTTATTGTAAATATTGCTATACATAATTACTGCTTTGGGTTGTGCCATGTCAACATACCATTTAAATGATTCATTTTTGCTTTTAAGTTTGGCTCTTTTGGGCAGGAAGAGCCTCAAGTAAATAGTGGAAGTGAAAACTTGTGTACCGTACTTACTTAAAATACCAAAGACAAAAAAACAAAAGACCTACAGTCAAGCCTGACATTATTCATTATATATATTCCTTTTTGTTAAAATGTAAAACGTTTTTGGGAGATGTCTGTGTTTTTTTCAATCAAGAAGAACCTTGCTGGTCTAACAAAAGCAATTTGAAGTCAGAATTTGCCGGAGTATGCATAACTGCAGGTTTGACTGTGCAACAGTTTCCTGGAGCTTTATTGAGTTCTCTTTAAAGGAAACTCACCAAGGAGCGGCATGATAGTTTTGAATCACAGTATTTCCTATTTGTGTTTCTCCGATTCATATAATTATAGGACATATCAATAAATACACAGCGGAAAATAAGTGAAAAGTTTTATGCAAATGTAGTTAGAAGTCTATAGTTTAAGAAATTTCTGAAAGAAAAAAGCTAAAACTGGTAAATGCACTTAAAGGGACTTCTACTCTGTGGTAACATCAAAACATTCTCCTTTAATGCCATTCTCTAAAAACAACATTACCTCAGAGTTAAAAATATATATTTTTTGATTAAAGGAGCTTCAAATGTTTTTGCAATGATCTGATTAGCAAAGCCTTTTTTGCCTTGGGGAGTTGGTGACTGACTTTCATTTGGGAAGATCTCAGCAAAATACTTCAATAGGTAGATCATGTCTTTGATGTTTTGCTCTGGACCTTAAATAAAGAAAGATGTAAAATCCACTTTCAGTCTCAATCATTTAGAGAATGAGCTTGATTAAGCAGTTACTATAAAAAGAGACCAGGCCTCCAAAATGTAGCTTTACTTCCTCCACAATTTATCCTGGTATACTTTATCACGTATGTTTGTATTAGAAGCAGAAAAATGTTCATTTTATCCATTTTTTAAATCACAACTCAAAATCATCATATAATACTCAGCTTTGTCTCCATTATATCTGATTAATTTTATTTTGTTGTTACTACTGTGTTTTATCTATACAAATGCACATTTTTAAACAAAATCTATTATTATTATTAATAATCATTTATGCTTTGTTTAATTAAGTTCGACCTACTGGTATTTGTTTTGCATTAGGTACATAGTATATTTCTTCCCTTGGTAGTGCTGAAGGATGAACCTCACAAAGACTTTTGTGGCTAAGCACAGTGATAAATTCACTGCTTTTCTACTGTCAAGAGATTTGAGTAAAATAAACAGACCTGGCAGCCTGTGGGAGCATATGCTATTATCGCAGATCTACATTTCATTAGGATGACAGGATGGCACAGAGCCAGATGCTTTAGAGTATTGGATCTGTGGTTTATGTTTTGGTAAAAGCACACAAATCCATATGCTTAAAATGAAACGAGCTTAACACCTTCAGAGTGAATAAAAATACAACATAATGAAACCACAGTTTGTAACAATTTTTTTTTTTTTTGGTCTATTTCCGTGAAAGCTTTAAACCTTTGAGTGATCTTAAAGAGCCACAAATCTTTATTGTTTTTTTTAATAAAACATATGTTGTAATGAATGATCCATTGCTAGAATCGTCCCTGTGTATTATAACTTTCTGACACAGTCACAGCACAGATCATGCTTTGTAATTGCTTAATATTTAACTATGTGTGGTCCTTTTGATTGGTTTCTATAGCAACCCTTACCAATTTCCAAACTAACTGACACCTCATGGAGGTAGAGGGGATTGAATCTCCCATTGGTCCTGAAAGCTGTTGACCAGGCCAGTTAACCCTTGAACGGGGTCTTCAATAGCAAATTGGTCCTGGTTAAGAGACCAGAGAGGGGGCAAGTTAAATAAAAAAACACACGTAAAATACTGATGCCCTTGGGTCAGGCTAGGAGGCAGGGCTTTGCAGTGAGCAGTATTGCTCAGATTGTTGTTAACCTGATCCAGTCTAGACCAGATAAGGTACATGTGGCCACTCCCACCCCAGAAGATTTGGCTCTTAAAAGATCGTATGTTACCCCCATTACACCATAGCAGCACTAGAAACGGCCGACGTGAGACTCGTAGTGGTTAAAATAAAAATATGTAAAAAGTAAAAATGTATATAAAACGCACAATAATCATACTGAAAACACAATTATGCTGCCAATATAATCATATCAGCAGAGCATATTCACTTAAGACTAAAGACAAAAAACTAATTGTTATAGGCGTTTCAAATATTTTATTTGTTTATGAGCTGTGTGTGAAATTAACACCCAAAATACTCCGTATTAGATCTTTTTTTTACTTTTTTGTAAAAATTGTTTCCTGTAGTTCTATACACAGTAACAAAGTAATTAAGTAGGAAATTGCAAGAGGACATAGTTGCAGACAACAACATGGTGCTCTGACATCATTAGTTCGGTCCATCATTAGCAACTGGGAATTTACGTCTCCCCGCCTCGCCATTTTGGTCGGATAATACTCTTTTTTGGGAACAAAATCACAAATTTAACTAGCGACCAATAGCTACGTGTTTTTCTTTTTTATGTGTCAAAACTGTAACTCCAAACTTGTCTCTTTCAAAGCCTGCATTGCTCTGACCGAAGCACCTTACCTTCCAGGCGCAAAGCCGGCGGTAAGGTAAGCAATACTTCAGAGCCTTTTGTTTATATCCTTTTTAAAAAGGAATAAAACAATTACCGCTTTTGCCCCGTTTTAAGCTCATGCTGGACACTGAACCGTTTATTCAGATGAAAAAGCTTTGCTAAAAGGTGCTAGAATTCTGCAATCTTGTAGAATTTCTTTTTCCAGGTAATGATCCCTGGGTGCCATCTTGTCTTCAACCAGGTCCCCCTCGAAAATTGGGCCAACAACTGTCTGTGATGATTGCACTAATGACTTTCGTAACAGAGTATTTGTGCAGCATCATCTGTCACTGCACAGCTTGTTTTAGGTAGAAATGCAGCAACAGCAAAGACCGACTGTCTGAAAGCGGTTTGAGACAGTCAGATAAAAGTGAGGGAGACGCAGCTGGCTCTCGGAATACTCACAGCTTCTGCAAATAAACAGCTCTATGGATCTATCTTTGTCTTTTAGAGCAAAAGACACTAGCTGATAGTGTTGCTGAGGTTTAGTACGCTAAAAACAATTAGGAACTACATTTTTCTTTCTATTTCCTGGTTTACTACAGAACGGTCTGCTATAACAGTTTTGCATTAAGCTATGTACACACTGAGCAAGTGATATGAGTTCTGATTGCGCTAAAGAGGACCAAAACTTATGGTGAGGCTTCGTTCTGCCAATATGGTCCTCGTCTGTGGAACAGCCTGCCGGAGATCCTCAGGGCCGCAGAGACTGTAGAGGTTTTTAAGAAGAGGCTCAAGATCCACCTTTTTGATTTAGCTTTTAGTTGATTTTAACTGCTAATTTATTCTATTAGTTTCAGTACAGGCTATTCTATGTAATCATTTTCATTTTGTCCATCTTATTCTCAATTTGATGTTTTTATATACATCTTATGTTTTTAATTTTAGCTTCTTATCATGATTTTAGCCCCAGTGTTTCTTGTGGGGATCTTTTCCTCCAGGGCTTGCCGGCTTGGACAGCGGTTGTTCCTGCAGTTCTTGCCCTTGCTGGGGCAGCTGGGGTCTAACTTTGCAGCCTCACGGCTGTGAAGTGGACCCCAGTGTTGTCCCAGTCTGGGTGGGCGCTGTGGCGATGCTCCCATGGCCAGGCTGGCTCCTGGTATGAAGAGATTCCCAAATACTGTTTCCTCACAGCAGAGCCAAGCCTTACTTGTTTGTTTGCTTATTTATTTAAAGTTACATAGTCATTATTCTTTGTACGTGGGGGCCAAGGGTCATATGTTTTAACAGAGGGGAGTGAGAAGGGTGAAGGGTGGGTTGGGTTTTTACTGTAATGTTGTGTGTTTTTTGTTTTTAATGTTAAAGCGCTTCGAGCTGCACAAAATGCATGATAAGCGCTATTTTATAAATAAAGTTTGATTTGATTTGATTTGATTTAAACAGGCATTCTTGAAGGTGCTTTTATCATATGGTGTTCACAGTAGACTGGCGCAAAATTCTAGTGCATATCTGTCACCGACATTTGAAAGAGGCTTGGTGTGAAATGTCAAAGCAGGTGCTAATCTTTTAAATCTTGGTCCAGGCTTTTTCTTTCACAGCTCTATTCCGATATATGAAAGACTTGGTGTGATGCAATTTCAGTTGCGCACAAATCACAGTTATTATTTTCCCCCTGATTACTTTTCAAGTGGTTGGCACTGCCGTGTTTTTAAAAAAGGACACTACCCATACGCCACTACCAAATCGGAGTCTCTGATTGGTCAAAGTTTAACTGACTTTCAACATGTTCAATGCCCTTGCAATTTCTAGACAGAGCCCAAAAACTGACACTTAAAAACTTGTGTAGCGATGTGTAATGCAAGAGTTTTGAACGCAGAGGCTCAAAATGCAAATATGTGTGCATATACAAAGACTTCATTGGAATAGGCTGCTTTGGTGGGAACGCAGCATTACACAAACGGCCTCTACAGCAAAATTATAGTTTGCAAAATGTGCAGCATCCTTAAATCCCTAAAGCAATGTGAAATGTCTCCTTCCTGATGGGAGTAATGTTGCCTGACCTGTCCAGATAATTTTCTGTCCATCTGTAGCTGGAGAATGAGAGAGAACAACTGAGGTTCTGAGGGTGAAAGTATGTTTCTATATTTGTTAATGTGAGTCTACCCTGACTTGTAGCTTCAGCTGTTAAATGTTGTTTGTAGAACCTGCAGTTTTATGGAAAATATAAGACTTTTTTCTGTTCATGGTACTATTAGGATGGGATTTCTTTGGACTTCACTCCACGGACATCAGTGATTCAAACATACAGGTCAAGTTTTAAACTGAATACCACTTTTTTTCTGAAACTTTTCACAGGGGAAATACAAGCAGATAATAAACTGCTCGAGTTAATTATCAAAATTAATTACAAACTTTTTGGGACAAGAAGGCATTTACTGGTATCCGGGCAAAAAAATCCCCTTAGGAAGCCACTTACAGAAAGCTCCATCAAAAAAGAACTTCTAACACAACTTGGAACAAAACAAGTACGGTGGCTCGCTCAGAGACTTTATCTGGGTCTGAAACCAGTGGTGTTCCTGTGAACCATGAAATTGTC
The DNA here is from genome assembly GCA_023969325.1 of Oryzias curvinotus. Lineage (NCBI taxonomy): Eukaryota > Metazoa > Chordata > Actinopteri > Beloniformes > Adrianichthyidae > Oryzias > Oryzias curvinotus. Next base: position 17,735,396 of record CM043709.1, read on the forward strand.
ATTTGCTCTGCAAGCGTTCAATCAAATGAGAGTTCAAGGCCATGCCCCAATTGTTTGTTGTTACTGATTTTTTTTCACCTACTATTTGACTTAATCTCCAAGGATGAAAATGTTCAGTTCAGACAGACAGACAGACAGACAGAGAGAGAGACAGACAGAGAGACAGACAGAGAGACAGACAGATAGACATACAGGGTAGGAAAAGGCTTCTATCCACAGATCAGGATGCAAAGCTCCTAAAAACACTCTTGCAGTATGAATTGCACACATGAGGTCATGGATGAATAGATGAGTGAAACTGCAGTTGCTGAGTCTGTAAATTATTTGTGGAAAATAATGTAACTAGCAGGGGAGATTAAATTATGAGACTTGCTTAAAACCATTAGAAAGAGAGGGAGGGGCCAGCCAGAGAGGATTACTGTGTGCTGGAACGTGGAAGCAGGAGGACACAGAGACGAGGGGAAACAAGGGTGACATTGACTGTGCAGCACCAACAACAGCAGCACTGGGAGGTTGCACGGATTTGCAGAGAAGCAACTCAGAGGAAAGTCAGAGAAAGTAACAAGAGGAAAAAAAGAAGATAAGTGAAGTCTCAGAGAAGAGTGGACAAATAGCAGATATACCACAAGGGCAGCAGCGATTTCATCTGACAAAACAGCAAATCAAAGCCCTTTGCCACCAATAATGTCCTTTCTTTCATCTACACTAGTGGAGAAGGGTGTTTTTAAACAAAGCCAGAAAGGGAATAAGCAACATGAAAAGCACCAAACCCAAAAAGGATATGGAACAGCCACTTGATGATGCTTCTGGTTACTTTAATCGCGCATGGTGGTAAGGGTTGTGATAAAAGAAACAAGGGGGAGGGTGCTGCAATGTAGAAGCCAGCTCAAGGTTAAACTTAAAAAAAGAAAAAAAAATAGGCAATGCAAAAAGGAAATATAATGAAGTTATACACCCAGCAGGCATTCCAGCCAAGGAATAAAAAAAATCAAGATGGAAGGGAGGGGACTCCAGCTCAGGTTAGTATGAGGCAGTGGACCTCTTTACTGACTTGGTGTACAGCATAGTGACATATACTGACCTGGGCTTGGGACAGCACTAGTTGAGGTGGGTTCAATAATTGCTACAGGGGAGGAAAGGGGGGGGATAAGGGAAGGGGGAGGGAAAGAGGACATTCATGTATTATTAACAGAATGGAGACGTAAAACAAAAGGAAAAAAGAAATGCATGCAAGGACAAAAAGGACAGGGAAGGGAGGCAAATCCTTTTCATGCATTAAGGACTGATGTCTCTGTGCGAGGATGCAGCTGTCACATGCTCACAAACATGTTTTATTCCCCCAGCTGTCTCAGATTTGCATGACTTACAACTAAGACAAAAAAAAAAAAAAAAAAAAAAGTGAAATGAGACCGGGAGCTGTTGCTGCTTAAACATCCGAGGGGGATTTGTGGCCGGGTGAAATCTCTCTTCTGGCATGTGGTACAACTCGCCTTTTCTTGCTTTGATGCATCATGCTCTGTTCTACCAACAGTTTCAACAGCACCTTCTGGAAATGTACTAAGTTGTACAACTTTAATCTGTCCTTTATCTCTGATGGTTGAAGCTCTGTCTTCTATTCTTTTTTTTTTTTTTTTTTGTCATGCATAAACTGATTTAAATGGCAGGGGGGCAAGGGAAACTCTGAAAGTCGCTGTTTGATCCCTCAGAATAGGAAACTCAGCTCATTCCGATTATCTTATGAACTCATTTCAGTCTGATCCCTCGGTATCCTGTAGATGAAACAGTGTGACACTGACATAGTTTTCTTTTCACTTCGTAAAACTCAGGCTGTAAGACTATTTTCTTTTTAAAAATGCATGTTCCCTTGAGGATAGTATGGTCACTTTAAGGGACATCACAAAAATGGAACATCCTATTGTTGCGCGTGTGGTTAGTATATCATAAGGCAAATGTAAGTTGGTCGCCCTTATGGCATACGAGCGATCCTCTTGTACGGTGCCCTTATGCCACAATCTAGTCGTTAGCAAGATGGGCATACTGACCCCTTGGGATGTGCAGGTTATACATAAATGCCCCTAAGACATCCGGAGAATGCACACAAAAACTGGGCTCTGATTGCAAAAGGAGCATGCAAGAGGTACGTGCACATCATCACCCATAGCATACCCATAGATAAATTGCATTATGTTCCCTCTACGGGCTCAGCAAGTGGTCTACGACCTTGATATTTCGTGCCCCCTACAGGTTTGCCTATTTTTTGTGCAGGGATGGCCTGTATCCACCTTGTAAGGGCAGTTGTGACTATGACATTAGGACCGAACACTAATAGTAAACAAATGAAACGTTTTTATTTAAGTCTTTATGCCATGAACTGCGCAGCAAAAGCTAAATCTGAGATAAAGTTATCAAAATCATTTAGTCTTTGTTTTGTGTTGTGTTCTTTGTGTGTTCTTTGTGTTGTTTTTCTGCATAAATTCATTGTGACTTGCTGTTCCATTCCTGGCATAGCTATTTATACTTTTAATAAAGTTATTACGTAAGCTCGACTCTTCATAGATACTTCATAGTGAAGCTTATATATCACAAGTCATGATTACACTTCACACATTTCCATTTCAAAATAAGAGTTACACGCTGAAGCTGCTGTATGTAGGCCAGGCCATAATGCAAATGCATGTCCAGACTTTTCATTATAATCCATTTACTTTGGAACTCAATGTGGCTGCTTTTGATTGCAGGGCAAATAAGGTACAGTGTGATCCACGCAGCACTCACTCTGTCTACTGCCTGGCTGTGATCATCTAACAAAAGTGCAATTATGATGTTGCTTTTTAACAGAGTGCCATCATCCCAACAACAGTAAAACATTTGCTTTCATCCCACTATCTGACAGGGGAAATATTACTGGAATCAATATTCACACTTGGAATTATATGACTGCCCCTTTTGGTAAACTAGTGAGGGGACGGCAGAATCTATCTTTTCTTCCACAAATCTAGCTCCTTTGAGCATTTCAGGGGGAGCGAACATATAAAGAGCGTTTCTTTTCAGTTCTTTCTTAAAAAGGCAGCCGGGTGAAATCTGATTAATTCTTGAGCATGAATTCACCAGTGAATCACTTCATGAGCTGCTGACACTCCTCCATTACTGTGGAACATATCTTTTGACATGCAATCTCTCCTCCGTAGCTCCACACTGACTTCCATTCTCTTCCATTCAGCCGAGCTACACATCATTTCACGTAGTGTATATGCCATCCATTCTCATATACACAGCCAGCCCGCTTGCAAGATAAAATACATTAGTCTTCACAGCTATTTCATTGCCTGGATTGCTTTTCTTTTTGTTCTTTGTCAATGGGACAATTCAGGAGATTTATCTGACATGATTCGAGGAGACCAAAGTTCATGTGTGGCTCTGCTCAGGATGTACAGTCGGTCATTTCATGCATATCAGTGAGTGTCCTTTTGAAATGGATCAAACCACTATTAAATCTACAGTCCAGGCTAGCTCTATTGGCTAAAACTTGCAATAGCTACTCAAATCAGGAGTTGTGCCAAAATCTATCAATTACGATCTTTAAACACACACACAAAGCTGCCAAATGTGTTCGCATACGGCAAAGAGCATTGCTTTTTTGAAAAAAAAAATCAAAAAAGTTTCAGGGAATCCAGGACTATTGCCTTAATTCAAGGGTTTAAGCTACTTTCTTTAGGAGGAAACAAGAAGGCGAGGAGATGAACTAATGGCAAGATTGAGGAGCATTTTGGAAGCTCTAGCTTTAGGTTCCACCCAAGAGGTTTGACAAAGAACTCAACTTACAGACAGCTCATATATATCTGGATATCTAGACACATATAGCTGAATGCAGGAGGGAGTCGGTGTTTAGGATTGACATCCACAGACATTCTTGAAGGTTTATTTCTAAACTTCACAAATTCCACCTGTTGGGAATCTGCTCAAAACAGAATCTATAATTGAACTGAAAGACATGGAAAAAAATAACTCTAGCACTCAGTTTGATCATGATATTCTATCAGTTTAAACTTTCATTTTAGTCGTTCCACCTTGATGTTGGAACAGTTACAGTTAAAGGTTGACTTTATCTGTGAGCCATCAAGCTACTTCTTCTTTTTATGTGATTCTGAAGGTTGGCCTGAGAATGTCTCATCGTGTGGGCGCACACTGGCATGACTCGTCCAGAGTGGAGCAGTGGATGGTTCTAGCAAAGCTTGGCAAGGGTAGGTGTGGTGTGGGTGCAGTCAAATGTCATGCATTTACATTTTCTTATTGCTGGGAAACATAAAAAAAATGCTAATGGCTTGTCTGTCAACCAAAATCTGGAAAAAAATAAAACACATTAAAATTATTTGTATTGAAGGCAAGTGTGATTTGGTGTAAAATAAAGTGAACATAAAAAGGCTGAAAACATGTATTTTTAATGTGTAAACTTAGACTAAAAAAAAGGAAAGAAAAGAAAAGAAAATCAGATGTGAATGAAACCCGAAAATTAGAAACAGCTGTTTAAAGTGTGGATGCCATGCTTTGAACAACTTTGTCAAATAAAAAAGCCCTTTAAACGCTGATTCTATTGGTACCAATAGTTCGCGTCGAAAAAAATCCGAAGCATATGAATAATAGACATCTTTCGAAGGAATCAGAGATTTGAATTTGCCGCTAAGAGCGCAGGCTGGAAGTGACCCAGATATGACCTGTGACGTCACGAAAGGCATTGACTTCCGTAGTTCCGCTTCGGACAGCAGGTAAACAAAGCAAGTAGTCTTCGTTTCTCTCGTTAATCATCGTTAATTCTCTGTTTATCATCAACATGCCAAGTCGTTGTGTGGCAGCTGGATGTAGCAATACATCTAGTGAAAGTGTATCTGTGTATAAATTCCCAAACCAAGAAACGCTGCTGAAACAATGGACAAAACAAGTTCAGCGCACGTCCGAAAAACAGAAACGCCCAGTACCAGCACTGGCAGGAGCCAGTACAAAAAGAGAAAATCTGTGACCGAAAAGCTGGCACAAAAGAGAGTGAGTTTAACGTTTATTACATAATGTATTTATTACAAAAGAGAGTGAGTTTAACGTTTATTACATAATGTATTTATTACAAAAGAGAGTGAGTTTAACGTTCAGTGATGAAAGTCTTCCGGGAATTCCCGGAAATCCGGGTTTTTGAGCAAACCGAACGTACTTTCCTGGAAATAAAGACCTGATCTCTATGGACAAATCGCTTTCCGGATGAAAAAATTGTCTGAAATCGGCGAATTTTAGCTTTATTTTCTATATTTCTCTGCGGATCACTTCCTCTATGGTCGCGGCTATCTCTCGTCTACCCGGCCTAATTGACCAATGACGGGACGTTTTAGTTGCTTTCGGATGCGTCGACGGCTCTGATTGGCTCTGTCTGTACCACGTGGTCAGCGTGACGGATCCCCTAGAGACCAAAACTGGGGACACACGCTAAACTTTCACAAACAAATCTGAAGAGTTTGCGATCAATAATGCGGGCATCGTCATTATTGAGCGTGGTCACGACCTCAGTTGTGGGAAGACGATAAAAAAAAACAAATTTAAGTGGTCTTGGCTGGAAGACGGTAGCATCACTCTGTGCTTCGCTATCGGTGCTAGCCATGTTGTCTGCCTTTCGTTACGTCACAAACAGGGCGGCGCGAATTCGGCGGAATGCGTGAAGCCGGCGGCCGTCCTCGTTGTTTATATCGCGTTTTTCGTTATTTATTCTTTTTCGAAAAATATTTAAAACAATCGCAACATGAAATAGAGACTATTTACTATATATTGGCTGATTAAAATAGGCCATGTCACCCACACTTTAACATCCACAAAGCTCAGGTGTGATTCACCACCATTGCAGGCTTTTATCACACACCTACATTTTGGATTTCACCTTTAGCTTCCATTATGATGGATCTGTGACTCACGTAAAATCACACGGTGTGGGAATAAACAACATCATCAACAACAAAGGCAGATGAAGAGATGTGTCAAAATCACACCTACACATGCAGTGACTGATGAGCATGACAAATGAATAAAATGTTCATTAACCTACAAGCCAGCAGCGTCTCTCCTGCCTCAGTGACATAAAAGAGGTAGTACCTCGTTTTCCTCCACACCGGTCTTTTCAGGAATGACGAAATAATAGATAGAGAAAATCTCCTTATGGGCTAAGCTGAAGTGGGCTGGGGGATGAGAGCTTCACCACTTAAGGGGGACAGTTCCTCATAAATTTTAGGTTTGAGCCGCAAATCCCTTTTTATCAAAGTTCACTTCCATCTGCCACAATTAAAACAAAGATTCATTGCAATACCTCACAATTTTACACATTTTGGCATTTTCAATATGTTTCATTGATACATTTTGCTACAATTCCAATATTGCTGCAATATAATCAAAGCCAAGACCAGTAATCTCTGATGTCACCCACAGGATTCTGAAGACAAAATGAGGCCTAAATGGTGCAGCTACACTGACTGAAATGTCATGGCTCCAACTCTGTGGCTCAAAAATTTGTTAGTTTTAAATTGTACTTTTTAGCAAGAGAGTCCATGCCAAATTGAAACCGACTGCCAGTGGTCATTTAGGGCACTACAAGCATTGATAGTTCCTGGTTTGTTTCAGAGGTGAGGGCTAGGGTTTTATTATTAGAGGGATTATGCAAAAAAAAAAAATAAATAAATAAAAAACTCAACCTTTATTCCTACTTCAAAATAAGAAACATTTCAGCAAACAAATGTGGTTTTAAATTGCAGTAGCTAAACAAAAAAACAACAACTACATTATCACAAAAAACTGAGCAAATTCAAAGTGCCATTGTGTTATTATGTCTGTTTACAAAAACATTTTTCTTCTAAAATGAGCTTTTACTGAAGGGAAAATTTGCCAAACATCACCACGTGAAAATAGCTTAATTGGTGTAGGGGTCTCTTATTTTGAAAAGCAATAATGCAAATGAGTGTACACAAAATAAATAAATAAACCAGCAATTTCTGCAGCACAGCCACAAACTGAGCAGGCGGCAGCACATCACCTGAAAACATGAGGGTGCCATAAATGCCAGTGAATCATGCTTGTTATAAACTGTGAAGCGACATCACAGGAGCATAAACTAGGACACAAACACCAAAGGCTCCCATTGGCAAAACAGGACACTGCCACTGAAGGCCTCTGCGGCTACCGCATACAACATGCTGACAGACCACGGACAAAGCATAAAAGGGGAAGCAGCAGTGAGAGTTTGAAAAAAACAAAAAGGACACAACCTTACACATAAAAAAGAAACCCTTAGTAACATTTCACTAAGCATTGTTAAAAACTGAGAAACCCATTGAAAAGAAATGGAGTGTTATACATGTGGCATTTCATTTTGATGTGTTTCCAAATAAACTGCTTTATTTGTATTTTGGGAGAAAGGTATGGTTGAAGTTAAAGACTTAGTCACATGCACCTGTAAATGTGCTGCAGGTCTTTGGGTCGTCTGGACCCATGGAGGGTCATAGACAGGAGCGGGAATTCCTTAAGCGAGCACCTGTGTGTCTCGCGGTTCCCTTGAGGCTTGTATGACCCCCTCAATGGACGCCATTGAAAATGGAACGTACAATTTTCATGTCTATGGTAAGTGTATCGTGAAGTATTCGAAAGGCTAATGCAAGTTCCATGCACATATGACATACGGGTAATGCTGTTGCATGGTGCCGTTATGCCGCACTCTAGTCTTAAGTAAAGTGTGAGTACTGGCCCCTCACTTTTCGTGGTGCGCGAATGCAGCAATCACGAGTTGTGCGCACGATACGTGAGTGCCTGTAAGATGCCCACACAAACTACACTCTGATTTCCTAATTTCCTAACTTATACCAGTCAGGCTGGACACAACGGGCCCCAACTTATCACATAAACAGCACTCACGAGCCCCTTGCGCAGTCTGCAAACTCCGTTCCACATGCCTGCATCTTCACCCTTACTCTTGCAAGCTGTATAATTGTTTGCTATGACCCGCCGCCTGCATCATGCCCATGAAAATTTTTGCCCTACGGGGTCACAGAGTGATCTATGACTTTGCTATTTAACGCAGACCACCACTGTGCGTGTACAGGTTTGCCCATTTTTCGGCAGCCTGTATCCAGGCAGTTGTGACTAAGACCTCAGGTTGGTTTTAATTCACTTAAGTGACGATACAAAATATTACAATTCCATTCGAACATGAACTATAATTTATTCTAACAACCCTGCATACACATTCTACCTAATTCAAATACAGATACGGTGCTAAAAGGAAGTGTGTGAGGGTCCAATAAGTCATGACAGAAGCTCTGCATGTGCTCGCTTTGATGTAGTTTTACTGAATATAAAACACGCCTTCATTTTAAAACATTTTTACATTTGCTTCATTTGCTTCCATGCACCATTTAGCTCCATTCACTGCACCCTCTTCACGGAGCAGTTGTTCAAAAGTACTGACAATTGTGACAAGTGCTTCTCCACATTGGTGTTTGTTCATTTACAGATGACCCAGGGGGCTTTGTTATTCAAAGTGTATAAAAAGATATATGCACTCTTACCCACTCACATATGCACAGCAGACGGTATTCTAACAAGTTGTACCAGAGGCTGTGTGATTGTACTCCTCTTCAAAGTTGGTGTGTTTTTCCACACATTTCAACAAAAGTGCCACTTTGCTGAAAGAGTTCACAGTCCCTGAGAGAAACTTTAACAGCAAAAGTTCTAACAAAACAGAATTTAATAGAAAGTGGGGACCTAATAAATTAAAGGTATCTACTATGAGATATAGAATGTCACGGATTCTAACTAGGTCTTTGACTGGATAAACTAACAAATAACTGATGATTCCCCACTACTGTTCTTCATCAACATTGTTTTATTTAAATGTATTCACTAATGTATGCAAACATTTGGATTATAAAGGGATGCTGCTCCTGGGGTTAAGTTGCTAGGACACCGCCTCTGGCGAGGATCTTGAAGGTTTTTCAGCTGTGGCTAATCTCTGACTCACTGTGTACCAAACCACTAAATCAATTCCATTTTGATTCACAAGTTTACAGTTCAATCATATTCTGTTCCATATTGTGCATTTTCTAAATTTCCATTCAAAACCAATTTTAAGTGGTTTTGTGAAGTACTCAACTAGTATAGCTTTTGTTTAGGACACTTTTGAAATATTGCATTGAAAACGAACTAAAAAGAGATTCAATTTTAACTCAGCCTTAACTTTGTTTGTGCACCTATTTTTAAATCTGTCGTTGCCTGACTGTTGTTTTATTATGTGTAAATAATGAAAAATCTAACAAACTGACATTATTTTTGCTAGTGTTCTAAAGCAACAATCTTTTTCACCCATAAAGCCTTATTGGACTAACGTAAAAACAATCTTAATGAGAGTTTTAAAAATATTTTATTATGATCAAGGTCAGATAATACGAGCAATACTAGAGAAAAAAAAAACAATAGATTGTGTTGCTGTTCAAAAAACCTCACTATTGTGCACCAAACTTTCTCATCTCTTTCTACTTGGGCATCTTGATCAATATGATTTAAAACCACCCATAGTTTTTGCCGGTGACGTGTGCTGGAGACAAAACTTGCATTTTTTTCGTGGAACTAACCTTTCCTATTAGTCTAATTTACAAGAGAAGCAGGAACGGATGAGTCGGTTGTCATATGTTTGAAAGTACAGTAGAACTAGCGAGGAGGCAATACGTGAAAAGTTAGAAAGAGATGAGATACAGTAAGAGAATGTAATGAAAAGATTATGGAATCTGAGTAAAAAAAAAGCCATGATAGAGAGAGAGACAGACAGAGATAAAGACAGAAAGGAGGAGGGAGAGAAGTTGGGGGTGGCTGCTTTCTCTGTCTATTCTTTGCTGCTCTCCCTTTGAGGCCTTCTTGGTGTCACATTAAGATCATCCATTTCAGTATCTGAGACAAGCCTTTGATGTTCTTTGTGCATACACAAACAGGGGAACGGAGGGCTCCTTTGACAATTGCCAACTCTACAGAAATATCTCTCTGATATTCGGAGTCTCTGCCCTGGTAGGGACAATGTTATCATCAGAGAGCGCCAAGCAAACGAGTGAATAATTTAATCTACCTGTTCATATTTTAGCACTGAGTGCATCAAAGTGGGTTTTTCCACCCATCTCTGCTCTGAAACACAAAGATAAATACATTAGCCGACTCAGTCTGCTATCAGTTTTGATAAACAAAAACCCAAAGGCAACTGAGAGAGCAAACTTAGCTTTATGTAGCATTACCTGGGTGAAAAAAAAATTCCTAATGGAGTGAAGCTAAATAAGACTTCAACCTTAAGGCCGTGTCACACAGCAATAATATACATTTTGCGCTTATTGCACCAATGAAAATGTGTCATTTGTGACTATATGTGGATAAAGTGAGAAGCTGTGGTCTTTCATTAAAGTTAAAACCCCAAAAGTACAAATAAACCACGCAAAGAACACCTATATCAATGAACAAACCCTAATCTGGCCCAACATTCAATTACATAATTTTATTCTATTTATTTGTTTGTCTTTTTTTTCTCTCTTAAGCACATAATTCTAACATGATATGTGCATCTTATAGGTGATATAACAGTTATGCATCGGTAGTAAATGTGTAAAAAGACACATTGGGAAAGGAAAGCCACAAACTTTCATATGCATCACGCAAAAAATCATGCACAGCTGCGCAAGATTAATTGTGTATAACCTACGTAAAATGTGCATTAAGCTCATAAATTCTCGACCAATCAAAACTTTTGAACAGCTCAAATCCTAATTCACCCATCGGCCAAACCCCTTGACCGACATCAGCGCACATCGGCATGGAATTACGAATGCAAGAAACACTCATGAATTATGCATCTCTCGCATGTATCACCAAAGACCAAAATGTCATATGTGAAAAATTCGCAACATGTATGTAGTTGCTGTGTAACACGGCCTTTAAAAGCTAAGCTCTCAGATGGCAAAAACAAGGAAGAACTGTGGGCTTGTCTGTGTTTTCTTATCAGATACCAACTAAAAAGAGGAATATTTGAATCATTAAAGTTTGCTTTTATTTAATTTACAGATGATTTTGAGATTCATTTCAGTAAGTGGAAGGCCCGTGCTTAAGTACTGTGGGAGTTGGACACAGTGCCTGACTATTACTGGAGTTATTCTGTCTGAACTGAGTTCTTGATCAACAACAATACTGATAAACATTTTAATTTAGCATAGGAATTTTGTAGACTTTTACAACAGACTGTAGGAATCACTGCTGATCGGTGATATACTGAGCCTTTCACAAACATCATCAAGCCAAAAACAGTATGCTTCCTGGATGGATGGTCAGTTCATGGCTGCCTTTCCACCTCAGAGTCAATAATGTGGACAGTGGTGTGAAAACAGGCTCACTCATCCCCTGCAATTTTTTTTATACTATAGCCTGCAGCAGGATACCTGATAACCTAAAAAGCACATCTAGCTTCCCAGGCTTTTTAAGGGTTGACTATATTTGTTATTATGAAGTGTTTGGCAGCTTTTTGCAATTCTTGAATGTGTCTAAACCAAATCGTTTTAATTATTAATGAGTTATTTTTTAACTTAGTTTGAATAGAGGAGAAATGGTAATCAAATGATACATGCTGTTATTAATATTGAACAAATGTGGCTAGTCATTAATATATGGTCTTAAAAATGTGAGCAAGTAAAGGTTTCTCTATAAAAAATAACTAACTAAATAAAAATCTAAATAAAGCTGCCATGTGTCTTGCTGTATAGTAAGCTTTCATACTTTGCATCTGATGTATGCCGTTGTCTTTTAGACATTTGGATCAATCAGTGACATCATTTAATAAAGAATATTTCCCTTTGTCCCTGTTGTCCTATATGTGAACACACAGACTCATGGAACACGTAATTTTTAGAGAAACTGAGAAACTGAACCTTTTATAACCCGTTTCAGTTAAAGCTTGACTACAATTGAAATTTAAAATCAGACACTCATTCTCACACAGATTGCAACCACAGAACATCATATGATAGGTAAAATAAAAAATAAAAAACACTCCCAGTGCCTCAATGTTGACTTCCAGTAATAGCATTGGGTTTCCCGTGATTTCCTTAATTTCTTATTCACCAAATGACCCTTAATTGAAGCTGCTCCAGCACAACACTTAAGGACACACACCTCTCACTGACACCTAGAGCACTCTCTTAGCCGCCAGTCATTTAAGCACTCCACTTAGCCACAAGAAGGCGGAATGACAACTTACGAATAAGAGGCACACTGGCATTGGCCTTTCCTAGCTTGTTGGTGGCGACACATGTGTAGTTCCCGTAACGATCTTCTGTCACGTTGGTCACAGTGAGGACTGATCTGGAGCTGAGGCTCTTGATGTCAATCCCCTGTTCCTTGATAATCCTGATAAGAACAAAAGAGTAACAAATGAGGCTTTAGATTTTTCCATGAAATTGAAAAAGAGCAAAGAAATTGCATGAACCAGGATTGGTAAGAAAAGAAATATTTATAAGTGGATCTGCAATGGCATAATAGTTTTGAAGACTTTTCAGCAAATCTCAGCAGTGCACTCTCTTCCTTTTGTAAACTGGACATCATTATTCTAACACCCCCCACCAAAAATAACAATTAAAAAAACCTTGTGCTTAATGTGAGTTGACAAAACACTACAAATCCTTATCTAAGTCAGTGTTCACACAACGGCTCCTCTGCCAACATAATTATGTCTACAGTCCTTAAGTTTACTTCCTTATTTACTTTAAGTTTTTTTCAAGTTTGACACTTTTATGTAAAGCTCTTCTTACTGTTCTTTCAAAAGAAAATGTAGGAGCCACATATCAACTAGTGTATTTATTTTTGTTGTCATTTTGTGTATATTTAGTTGTATCTAGCACAGGGTTGTAACAATAATCCGACTGCTCGGATATTCGCAATCTGTTCCTGAAAAAAAGAGGAAATATATTTGTGACATCTGAGATCGCTGATTCACAAACTCATCTAGTAGAATAAAGGGAAAAACACTTAAGGGAATATAATTTTTTTATCTAAAATTACAAAATAATATTGGATTTTATGTATATAAGCCACAAACTGAATGTCACCGAAGTACTGGTAAATAACCCTTCAAAGTAAAGTGTCTGTAAAGGTTCTCATTTTCAAAGTAAAACTATTACCGTACGTTTTTTTTGATAGATGAAAAAATGAGACTGAAATTTAATTTACTAAAATAAGTTTTTGAAAAAACAGTATTTAAATAAAATAATTATTGTCAAAATATATATATGTATATAATTAATATTTTCTCAAGAGTAAACTGGTGATCATTTCTGTTCCCTCATCTGACTGTTCGATGTAACGGAACACGTCTGCAAAAAGTTCATCTAAAGTGTGAAAACGTTTGGGTATGCCCACTACAGTTAAAAAAAGCTGGTTTGTGAAACAGTTGGAAACACTGTTACCCGTTTTGATGAAAGGACTGTGAGTGTTTTCTAGTTTATTGAGGCCTTGCTGTGTCTTCCCTTACTGTCCTCTTGTCATCTCTCTACTGTAATTGTGGTCAGTAAAACTTGGAGGATGGAAAAACTGTGGAGAACATTTTCAGGATTTGTTGTTAAATGATCCAAAGCAACAGTGACGTTTTGTGTTTTGTTTACGGCTGAAGTCAATCAGGAAGGTGGCTGAAAACCTTTGGGTGTTTAAAGTGTTTGATGACATTTCTTTCTTTCTAAATCTGTGTTTTTCTGTTTAGTTGATTCTGATCTTCTGTTCTCAATAAATGTATAAATGATGGCAACTAAATATAAATAAATTATATTATATTTAAATAAATATAAATATAATATTTTTATTTTCATACATCCAGTGGGAAAAAAAAACATAGAAACCATTTGAATCTAATATATTCACTAGTAAGAAAGAGTTTGATTTGTGAGTTGATCTTGATTGAAGGCTTGTAATGTTAGTTGTATTTAACTGTGGCTATGTGTCCTGTTTGCACATTTTATGTCTTGTTTTTATTTTTCCTTAAAAGGCCCAAGTTGTGAATCCGAGCATGTTCTTGATCTGTCTTGCTTGGTTATACATGCATTATATAAAATCTTTTCTGGGTCTTTTGAGTCGGCTTTAGGGAGATGCTGTGAAGGACTAAGACAAGAGAAAAATGACTGCAGGGTGAAGCAGCAGGGCGTCCCACGTCATGCTGTTCGTCCTTTAGTTTGAGGTGTGAGGATTAGAAAAAAAGTCACAACTGTCTGGTGCCGACATCTTGTCCGAACAATGTTATGTTAGATTAGTTGGTGTTGTCACTTTTGAAAGCCTAAAAGGATAACATTTATTTTGTCTAGAAATATGCTATGCATCCTGACAGGCGGGTGGCTGTGTGGCTGTTTATTTTCATCTCAGTGGCTGCTGGGAAGTCACAGTTTTGGCATTGCAAACAACAAAACCCTCCATTAAGAAGGCATGTTTCTGTGTTGGTCTTGTTGTGCCTCACTCATAATCTCTAGCTGAGTTCAAGATGCGCAAGATACACTATGTGTGACCTCATGTCCACCAAATATCCACAAATCTGTGTTTCCCTGTCCTGCTGTGACTCTTAGAGCTAGCTTAAAAATAACTGATAGTGTCTCCATATGTGTGTTCCCATCATTGTGTCAACATCAGACCAGTCAGTGGCAGAAAGCTCTTCGTGGTATGCTTTTTATAACACATCAAATCAAAATTTACTTGTCAAAATTGTCAAAGTGTATCTGATTGGTGTTATGCTTATATTAGCACAGAGCTTAAAGCAGGTTTCTTCAGCCCATGTACAGAAAAAGTAGAGAAGAAATGTTCAGGTTGTAAAAAGTGGAACATGTTTTGTGCTCAAGTCCTCTCTCAGGTGTTCTGTTCATAAGTAAATTGAAAAAAAAAAAAATCATAATTTAGCCATCTAAGAAGGTATAGAAGGATCCAGTCCTTGAATTAAGTGAAGACTAGAATCATGCCAACTTGCCTCCTTAGCAATTTGAATAAATTGAATTGAATCACCCTGTAATTACAATTAGCACAGTGTGAGCAGATGATTGAAATTGTGCTCACCAGGAGTAGGTAAATGATGGGTACTAGCTCTAATTTGGCTTTTAAATTCAGGAACTGACACTTGAAAACTAAACTAATTGATATGTGTGTGGCAGATGACTTAAGCCAGTTTCTGGCAAACGTTTCATTTGAATGCAAGGTGAGGTTCAGGCACACAAGTCCGGCTCAAACACTGTTCCAAGTCTCTGGAGGAAAGACAAAACAACCAACAGGACAGATGCTTAAAAAAAGGAAAAAAGCTCAAATAGTGCTTTAATATAAATGGAAGATGTTACTAGATGTTGCTATTGTCAAATGTCAGATGAAATGATTTTAAAGATAACTTCTGTTTGATCAAATGTCTCTACTTTACCCATAAAGTGAAGCAACTTTGTTCAAAATGTTTTTCTTTTTACTATAAGAGTGTATGGGAGTATTTTGGGGCGGCTGTGTTGCAGAGGTAGAAAGGTTGACCGCTAATCAGAATATTGGAGGTTTGGTTCCAGCCCTGCCTGCCTATTTGTCCTTGGGCAATGCACTGAACCCTGCATTGCTCTTGGTGGGTCTATGTTGCCACCAGTGTTAGTCAGGGCACTGTGAATGTGTGTGTTCATGGGTGAAGGGACTGTGACTCTAAAGCACTGTGGGCCTTCTAAGAAGGTAGTAAAGCGCTACATAGGTATACACCATTTACCATTCCCAGCAACAAGACTAATATTTCCCCTAAAAATTGTGCATAAATATATTACATAGGTATTTACACAAGAATATATGTATTTTTAATAACATAAACCTATAATAAAGATTTTATTACATAATTTAAAACAAGTATCCTAACTAGCCATCAGACAACACTCACCTTTTTTCTCCCTTGTACCATTCAAACGTTGGAGACGGCACGGCAGCAGCCTCGCACCGCATCAGAGCTGTGCGCCCCAAACCGACGCCGTGACTTTTCATTTCGTGGATTGATGGGGCAACTGAGGAAAAACAAAAAAACAACAAAGGATACCTTAAAGACACATATCTTTGAAGAGAAATGTATTTCTTTCTTTCTTTCTATTTGTTTTTTTTTTTTTTTAAATCTGCATCTTTACATCTGGCGGTGATAAAAGGGTTGAACTTGACATTTCAGTCATTCCACACATTAAAGACTGAACCCTGAGGTTGAGCTGGAAATGGAGAAAAAGGCACCCATGCTTGGTGCTAGGAGAAAGAAATGAATAGCACAGAACTGTGATAAATAGCTTAATGGAAGTTCAAAGTCTGACTGGTAGGAGCAGGTTCTGTGATGCAAAATGAGGGCTCCTTTATGTGCTGAAATGTGGTGCAAATCTCTTTGGCAGAGTTATGAAGGAAGCTTTGAGCTTGGACGGCTTCCAAAGTAACAGGCTCTCTCGGTGCATTTACCTTCCTTTAGTCATGTACTAAAAGTCATTTTGTAATTTGCTCCATGTAATGTATGGCTGGTGGAAAATATCCTAAAAATCACATTCTTTTTTGTTCAAATCAATAATACTGATGTTATTGAAAGACCAAGTCCTTTTCATCTGACAGATATGATACTTGAGGTCCCAAGAGTTTCCAGATGTGTTCTTTCGTTTATCGTGGGAGTTGTGTAATGTTCGCGAAAAAGTCAGCTTTATTTTTTACTACTACAGTATTATAGATTCTTTAAGACTGTAAAACCTTTTCTCAGACAGACATTCATATTTGCACACATTTCTCTCTTGTTTAAACTCTCTAAGTTCAATCCTTGATAGAAAAATAAATCCAGAATCATAGAAATTAATTGGGTAATTTAATAAGGGCCCAAGTCCAAGAAGTTTGTTTTTCCAGGAAATGATTTTAATTGCATAGCTTAAAGGGAGGCTACACCAAATGATCAATACTTTACCCAGATTTACCACCAGTTCATAGCTTACAAATGCTACAATATGAAGCACCTCACTTTTATAATTTCAGAGGACTAGCAAACTAAAGTCTCTGGACTTGGGCCCTTCTTGAATGAAACAGAAGTAACATCTGAAAAAAATGGACAAACCACATATTTATCATCTACATGAATCTTTATTTTTCAAATTGTCACATTCTTAACACTTCTTTGGATCAGTTTATATCCAAACCCTTTTTCTGCTACATGATAACTGCAATTTAGATTTGTTTTCCTCCTAAAATGGAACAGGTTATCAAAAAGGTAAATCTAATCTTCAAAGTCAGACTCGTCATTGCCCATAGTATCACAAACTCTTAAGAAATTGAGGAACTGCTGAGCCTCTGGTGAAAGATATTTTGCCAACCCTTGAGCATCCTTTACCTTTGCTGCCTTTACACCAAGTTGCCCGGTTTTTCTTGCTGCTTTCACTTCTTTTTTGGTATTGACATATTCCTTGCCTTCAGCATGTAATCTTTGTTGTTTGTTTCTGGCCCATTCTTGTTCATAACGTTTTCTTTCAGGGCTAACCTCCTCATCACTTGAATTAAACTCCTGCTGCATGGGCGCTGCCATATTGGATAACTAGTGCTGCCATATGGGATAAAGCTAAACCCAAGAGAGACCCAACTCCAGGAGTTGGTTCTCTGTTGCACTCAATGCATTTTTAATGCCATGCATAGTCAATACATTACAATGGACTTGGGACGTTTTTGCACATAATCAGATAGCTTTTCCCTTGAAGACCATAAAACATACAATATCTCTATTTTGAAAAATTGTGGACTTGGGCCCCTTTTCAATTCACCGATTCAATTAGAACCAAAGATCTGCTTGTGATCACAAATGTTTGTAAATTAGGTAACTGAACGTATTCTGTACAGGAAACACGGCACAGGGAAGATTGATTGACAAAGTTCTAAATTACAATAAAATAAAACCATTCAAAATTATACTCCAAAAAAATCCATAAGTAGCTGTGTTTCCATTTGTTCCCATTGAATTTGAAATTGTGCAATTTAGATTTGCGATAATAAATTTAACTAATGGAAACATGACAATTTTGAAAAAAAACTTGCATTTCTCGCCAAAAAGTTTTTGCGCAAAGAGGATGTGGTTTTTGAGGCGTAAAATGCAATGGAAACACTTTTTTCGAATTAAATGAGTCAAGTGACCACAGGTTGCCAGTTTTTAGATGGCGATGCGCTTCTTTGTGGGATCGATCTGGCAGCCTTGGACAATGCACAGCAGGCGCCACAAGAGGTTCCACAGCATCACACAGCTCGTCAAGAGTTGAGCATGTAATTCAGAATTGTTGGATTGTAAAATTACCAACCACCATTTCCCCAAATCCCTTCATCCATAACCGCTCCCATGTGTAAAAAGCTTGCCACTCTATGGCCTGAATAAGACACCAACATCTCCTTTGATAGATGATGATGAGCGCTAGTGCTGTGGCAGGAATTTGAACTGATCTGCTGTAAGTCAAAGTATTGTTTACATCCATCGCTATGTTTTTGAATGACTCATCACTTTTGTTTATTAGCATTATTACGATTTAATGGAAACAGTGTAATTATGGAATTGTGTTTTTTTCGACATTTCTAGAATATGTGTAACCGAACGTGCATATGCGTTATGGAAATGCAGCAAGTGAAAGGTGAATATAGCGAGGGAATCTGGATTTGTTTCAGTGGTTTACTTTTCCTGTGATGCTAATACTATTTTACTGCCATGTCATGTAATTTTAATCATCTGCACACACCCAATTTTTATGATACTTTTGGCTGTATATTAGCATGACATTACACAAATTGATTTGTACATACTGCCTTTGTTATTTTGTGTTGTCTTCATTTACAGATGTGATAAATTTGGTAATGTTTTCTCAGTGTTTGTTATTTTCTTCTTCTTTTTTTTTTTTAACAAAAGCTATTTTTTGCCAGATGCTGGTAATGTGAGCAGACACAGCAAGTGTCCAACTGTTCAGCCAATTACTTTGGTGCAAAAGAGCCCTCCGCTGTAAGAAGCTCTGATTCCCTACAGAATTGCGCTCATATTATGAATGATTTTCTGCGTATTCATAATAATAACAGAGGCACGAAAACAGAAAAAAACAATCATTTTGACACACACGGCTCAATCTGTCAGTGTGGTGCAAATTTGGCTTGTCAAATCCTGACAAACACCAAATGTCTTCGGAACACACGAGAATCTGACACACAATGCATGCATAATGGCTTTGCATCATTCACACTAGTTCTGATTAAAATGATATGATGCAAGGGAAAGTTCCGAATCTTAAATGGAGGTCATTCCTGCCTCCAGCAGTAAATTGCCTGAACACATTTGAAAGTAAAACTGGTCACTATTATAATCTTGAATACAAGTACTTTAGAAAATGTTGTCAAAGCTGTGAACTACATCCAGAAGAAAGGTTTAGACATAGTTTAAAAAGGTTTTCCCATCATATAAAACCAAACTTTATTGCTATATAAGTATGTATATGTAAACAAACCAAAGAAAAATATTTAAGTTAAACACATGAACCATTTGTTAACACGAAAAAAAAGCATTAATAACAGTAATGCATATTCTAGGAAAAAAAAAAAAATACGAGGTAAAATGTACTCAACTGAACCTCAAAGTGGTAACTTTTATGTATTTTGGAAGAAAAAAAAATATTTCCTTCTTATTTTTACTTTTGTATTATTTTCTCCCTCAACATTTAATATTTTTAAGTTCACTAATTTATATTGTCTTTTTTATACCACAAACTAAAGAGAAAAAAATGGATACAATCTTTTTTACTTGCACAAAGTGACAGCCAGCCCCTGTAAAGATTCTGTGGACCTGAGCCTTCGTTCTGATCATCTGCATGCATAGCTGCATGATTCAACACAGAGGCAACGCACTGGTTGCTGGTTCTCCTCCTCCAGTCCTACTTCCGTACTTGTAAAAACAAAGCTGTTTGTAAATTGTTTGTGGCACACGTGCCTCTTTTTACTTTTTTAACTCTACTTTCTTTTTTATTATAATACCAATATTCCTCTGAATTTTCTTTTATTTAGATAATAGCACACATTCTTCTCTATAGGAGATATATATTGAATTTTTAAGGTTTTAAATCCTTTTTTTTGCTTTTGTAAAAATAATACTTAGTTATAGGTACAACTATTTATTTTATAGAATTCTTAGGATATGGAGATAACATCATGCTGCCTTTCAGGCCAGGGTAAGCACTTTTAGGTGAAGAGCTTTGTTTTAATTAAGTGAATGCAGAGTCAGCCTGGTATGCCATAGCTTTTCTGCCAAACTGAAAATCAGCACAGATGGATGGGCTGGTGCATAACAGATCTGCACAGAATGAAAGAAACATGCAGTCTCTGTGCATGTGATGCACGATTATGTAACACAGACACAGTGAGGTGACTGTGCTTTGAGATGATATTTGCCCTTTGGCAAACCTTCCTTTGCATTCTGATAAGCACATTCATATGTGGAGACCATGTGGGTTCTTGCACATTTGCAGAAATTACAGTTAATTTTCTCTTCTCTGACTCAGCTAAAAAAAATAAATAAATAAAAAATAAAAATATAAAAGATTACCCTGGAGATGAAGTACATATAAAACATGGGTTATGCTTGAGCTTTCCCTGATCATTTGTTTAAGCTTCGGAAGGTAGACACCATAGTAATGGACGGTGATGCTGCCCATGCTACGCATGCATGGGTGGTAGTTTTATTGAAAACATGCTTATTCTTCCTTTTGACTACTCGCTGTATGAGTTGCTGCAGTAAATCAGTTCATGATGAGCACATGTTAGCTGGCTTCATCGTTACGGTTGGATGCCCTTTCTGGCCCGACCCTCTGTACTGACCAGGACTTGGGACACGCACAAGAAAACACTGGACAGTCCTGGGTATGTCCAGAATAACACGTCTGTATTTTTCGATGAAAAATGTTTATCTAGTGTGGGAACAATTTGTTACTTCAAAGACTTCACAAATCATTTTACATCCTAGAAGAACTGGAAAGCGATTTTGATCCGTGGGATGAATGCAATCTTACATTGACAACAATGCTCATGAAAGAAGATCTGCACAATATTATCAGCACGTTTTTAGTACTGGCCCATGAAAACATTTTTCCAAGTCTTGCTCATATAGTTCTGCTTTGACTATAGGGCCATGGTGACCATGAATGCATCAGTTTGCTTGTACCACTTTTAACACATTGCCTGTGTTGTGACACCCTGTCAGTTTGTATCATTATGGTGCACACTCTAATTAATGTCCTCCACTATTTTACACATCGCTGCAAGTTTGCCTTTTTAAGATTCCTTAACAGTTATTTGTAGCTTTAAAAAATACAAAATTACAAGGAGGGACCCACAGTTAAGAACACGAGTAACAGTAGACTTCCAAACACAGCTCAGTGGAATTTAAACAAACTCAATGAAGGTATCTAAACCTCCCCACCTTTACTGGCCTTTGGCAACACTTGGCAAGCACTAAAACCTGGACTGAATTCTATTTTTGATGAATTAGTTTATAGGAAAGTAAAACTCTGATGAAAATAAACTGTTCGTAGTTTTTATTCCGAATGACATGAACTTGAACTTTCAGCGTTAAGAGGAATTAAATATAATTTGTTAAAAACTGACCTGCCTTCTTGCTTTGTTTTTTAGTAGATTTTTTTTTTTTTTTTAATAAAACTCAATCATCTTCTAAACCCACTTAATCCCTTTCGTGATCACTGGTTTGGTGGAGCCTATTCCAGCTACTAACACTCGTTTTAAAATAGTGGCCTTTCTGAAATTGGCAACGGTTTCAAGTACTTCTACTTAAAAAAGACATAGAAAACCAGGACTTATTTTAAACGTCTTGAAAAAAAGATTTAAAATGAAAAAAAAAAGAAATCAAAGAGAAACTGGCAGCAGGTTATTGAGTGGTTGTAATCCCCTATTGGCGTCATTGCGTTGACTCATTGATTATCTGAAGTCTGTGAAGTATCAGGGTGACCTGCTGCCGCTCTGTACTGTTATCCAGACAGCGGACACAGTGGCCCAGGCAGGTGTGTCAATACATGAAACCCCATACACAGAGGCAAGCGTCTCTGTTACACGATTGAAATCCAAGGGGAATTTTCTCAATATCTGTGCTCCTTTTACAGGGCAAAGCTTTTCCATAAATGTTTTGAGCCTGTAGGACAATATTTTGACAGGTAAAAGTTGTGTTAAATCATATACCCAACCACAGAGTAGATTTAATGAGGTGGACAGTAATTGGTGAATTTCAGATGAATGCTATCCAACAAACATTGTGAAGGTTATAAGATGTTCATGAAGTTGCTGCTCTTCTCTGTTGAACATAAAAATGAACACTTGTCGGAACAATTTACCTAGCTAATTCAATACTATGAAAAGCACACTTTGAAGTCCAATATGCAAAACATTTACAGTAACAGTAGTAACAAATTGTTAAAATATCTCAAACTTTGATTCTTTAGTATAACTTTATGCACACAGTCTCCAGAAATATTAAAAAAAGGCTCAAACGCTTTTGTACTTGTTTTATTTTGAAAATTTTAGTTTTGATTTTGTAACAATTTAATACGTTTTCTCTCCTGGCCAGCACAGGAGCTTGGGATTTTTGGTCACAAATTTCCCACAAGCTGATTTAAAGAAGTCATTCAACTACCCTAGAAGCCAAGTGACCTCAACCGAGCGAGCCTTCTTGGTGAAGACCAAAAACCTTCCTCCACCTAGTTGAAGAATGCAGTGCAAGGCGGGAACGCTACTTTCCGGACCAGCTCGCTGTTAACAGGACCTTCCACCCATTCTCGATGGGTCAAATAGGCCCTCCGCTCTTGCAGTCGCTACTTGGCGAACAGATTAAAGATTAACTTTTCCATTACCAATATAAGGTAATAGCTTACCTTTCCCCGTTGCTTTGAGATTCTCAAACACCCACTGCCTCTCTGCAGAAACACCTTCATCACACAGAACACTCAGTACCTCCACACAAACACACACAAATTTTATCTCTATTTTGATTTTCCAGTTTATTAATTTAAACTCGTGTCTATGTTATTTATACATTTATTGCTCTTTAATACTCAATTCATTCAATAATTATTCAAATGACATTCAAGCGATATAAATGACTTAGGGTGTATTCAGACTGGAAAAACCGTTGGACGGATCCAGTCCGCTTAATTTGGTCCGGATTGAGTCCTTAACCTTGTGTTTAGTCTGTATTTAGACTGCCGCCAAGGGGAAATTCCTGTTCTGCATTAAAGTTTGTATACAAACCCTGTAACTAAAGATCTCTTCACTCATTAGGCAGAAATTATGAAGGTGGAGCAAAGCAACTAGAGGCAGACATTATGGAAGCTCTACGCATTGCATTCCTTGTTGGGATAGTTCACGTATCCAAACTTTTTTATTTCTTTTAGTTCATTCAACCTCTATATTTTGCTCACAGGTTTTGAACGTCTTTATCAACGTCAGGTGTTTTTACTCACCTTGTCAGTACGGTGGCGGCACGCTGCAGGGCGGTTACTGACAAGAAGACACCTAAGAAGCTACACTGATAAATGTTTGACATAGATTGTCGGGAAAACGGTGAGAAGCAATTTGTATCACATTAAAAGTTGTTTTGATGAATCGGAATTCATCCAATCACATTTCAATGAGTTACTGTGTCTCATCATTGTGGTGTTTTGCTGTTATATCCTGATAAGAAACTACAGAAGCATGCAAGCTACCTTGTATGCTTGCTTCTTACAAGCATGCAATAAACGTTTTCATAAACATTCTAACAAGAAAACAGTAGGACCCTTTTTTCTGTTTGATAACACGACAATCGTTGCTTTACATTTGTCTGCGGCTCATCTGTTGCTAAATTCCTACTCTGTTTCCAGCCATTTTGGTTCAGTTGCTCTGCTCCGAGGACGGATTGTATTCAGATTGAGGAATCTCAGATCAAACCGAAATCTCAGTGTGATTGGAAATGAACTGAGATCATTTCCAAAGGTTGGTCCTAGATCAGTTCCTGGTCCCGGACAAGGGTCGACTTGGGTGCATTCAGACTGAAATTTTTTTCTGGATTATTAGGGGGAAACAGACTCTGGTTTACTTTAAGCGGACCAAATGTGTCCAGTCTGAAAACACTCTTAATTAAAGTGAAGAAATTAATTTTTTATTGCATTTTTGGTTGGGTAACAGCTGATAATTATTGAGAAATATTTCTCCTTATGCCCTGAGGATAATTTTATTACGTTTGAACATAAAGAAAATTATCAACTTTTACACCATATTTAGGCTGGAATTTTGATCCATATTCAACCCTTGGATGCGACAATCTCCTGGGACTTTTCTTAATCATTTATTTTTTTAATTAAAAAATCATGTATTTTCTCATTCATTTTTCATGTTGTTGTGCCTAAATATAAATGGGCAAAAAAAAAAAAAAAATAAACTCCCGTCATTATCTGTCTGACTTCTAGAGTTACACCAATAGCAGAAGTCAACACATGACTTTTGCAAAAATACAAACATTTTATGCATTAAAACAGGGAGATGGTGGAGTCAAGTAGAAAAAAGTGGCTTCTCGTTTGTCGTGGGATTTAATTTCTAAAAATAACCTAAAAAATTACCTAAAATCCAGGAAGAGGTTTTAAAATTATAAAAGATGTTTTAAGGCTGTAAAACTCCTCACTACACACTTCTTACACTTTCATAGACATGACTATGTTCAGATGTTGCTCTCTTGCTTAAACTCTTAAAGTTAAAACCTAAAAAATAAGTCCAGTAAACAGTAAATAAACAAAGATCTAGCAGATTTGGCAAACTGAGTGCGTTTTGTACAGGAAACCCTGCAAGTTTCAGTGTTCCTCACTTGGACTGGTAAAGCAGGGACTGTAGTAGAAGAGGAAACAGTCACGTTTGCATCAATGAGCTACAGATATGATTTTTCAGGTTTTTAAGGTTGAAAATCTACTTGGAACTGCTTGAAAAAGCAGTCAATCAAATGAAGCTTAAAAGAGGAAAAAAATATCCTTCAAAGCGCTGAAGGAGGTCCAGAATGCAATAGTTTTGTATGCAGATCAATAATTTCAAATAATTCCAATTTGGATTTTGGCAGTGGAATCTGTTAAGACAAATCACCCAGTCAAAACCAATAATTAAAATTTTTACTTGCTGGCATGTCCTATATCATCATATGGTGCACAATACATCCGCATGATTTGAAGGGAATGCAAAGTAGTGCACTAAAAAAATCATGAAGCCCCAATAATCCAGGCAATTTAGTGTCTAGAGAATGATGTAGCCATGTTGTAAATCACGCTTGAAGCCGCAGTGACTCCAACAGATGGGGTTGAGGGGTTGGGTCCAGGAATAGCACAGGCATGGCAGAAAAATGAGCCCTATAAGGCTATGGAGGTTGACAAATGGGCAGTTGCAGGTTCATTGCAAGCTAAATTCTTTTGCATCTGTGTTATCCTCAGCTTGTCAAAAGAACAATGTTCCACACGTCTTTGTAATGTTGACAGATACCGAATAGTAAAAAAAAATGCAAACATTTTTGTCAATTCGACCTTAAAAAATGCAGAATTTTCATCAGGAATCACTTCAGTAAGTGTCTACATTTCACTAGATGTTTTAAGCAATAATTGGGTGACTATTGATGACTGATTGCTGTCTTTAAAGAGTAAATATGATTTATTTAGCAAAACTTTTGTTTGCTAGGAGAACCCTGGTTCCGCCAGCTTTTTAATTAAAAGATCAATTCATAACCCTACCTCCTTCAGCCAGATTTGAAATGAGTTTTCACTGCAATTAAAAAAATGGACTCATCAGTGCATGACTTGTCAGCTAACACACACATACACTGTTCCACACTGCCATCTGTGGGCTTCATTGTCCTGCTTTTAGAAAGGGTTTTACTGCCAACATTAATTAATTCATTAACATTTCAATTCAAAACAGAGAGAACATTGTGTTCCTTCTTTTTAAACAATGCAAGGAATATAAATAACCATCTTTGTGGTGCAGGACCGTGTGGGATGACAGCAGGGATCCAATCTATTGTCTGTGTTTAACACTAAATGGTTCAAGGTTCATAAATCCCCACAAATTTCCTTGAATCAACAAGAGCCAGTCAGACATTTCTGGTGTAAGACAGTCGTACCGGCAGGATATATGAAAATGGCACCAATCTGGTGCCCTACAGTAGTTCATCTCTACTTGTGTAAACCCACATTTAATGCTATAGCAGCCGGGTGTGTCTTACTACACATATTAGCATTTTGAATAAATGTAGGTTGAATTTTAAGCCAATGAAGCTGCAGACCATGCATAAGAATGAAGTTTCTGTGTGCCAATGTATTCTGAAATCTTACTAACCAGAACATTCGTTTTGCAGGAGATCAAGATTCCACTCATTTATTCAAACCCCTTATGCATGGAGACATCCAAATAGCAATCAAGATGAGAGCTTTGGAGAGATGTAGAGAGATAGATTTACATCCAAACAGCTTGAGGGCACTTGCTTTTTACTCTACTTAGGATTGGATCAGACTTCAATTCTAGGAAGCCATCTCTTTTGATTTGCTAAGGCGGAGTATTTCACTTTGGTGCAAAGCGAGACTTTGTACCCCATTTTAAAACACAGGAAATGAAAGCTTTCATTAAGATGTCAAATGAGCGTCTCTATTACTGTTATAGCTGTTTTGGAACCGGCCATTGAGCTCAGTCCTGCACTCACATAAACAGCATGTCAAAAATCTATGTTGTCAAATTTAAATAAACACCTATGCAGCCAGTAGGGACTATATTGACTGTCTGTGAGATACTGCGAAGAGAGGCCCACACTCCAGCAGTAATTGGACATTTTGTTATCATTACTTGACAATGCAATATAGGATTGTTGTGTCTTGTATCTTTTTTCTTTTGTGATAATTATGACTCCAAAAAACAACTGTCAGACGTTGATGATGATGTGGATGTCACTAAGAGAGGGCCTGAACTTCAAACATCTCTCGGGTGACTGAGCAAAACTAATGTTTATAGCGTTTCTGGTATTTTTCGCAGCCTATGTCATTTTCATTTTTAATAGGTTTGTCAAGGGTGCGACTTATACTCAGAAGCGACTTATATCAGATTTAAAAAAAAAAACATAAGTAGGCTCATATATATTTTACAAAATCCGGTCGCAAGCAAAACAAAGAGGGAATCGTTTTGTACATTCTCCTTCTGAACTTTATGATATTGTTCTAAATTGCATCGAAACATTAGTATTTTTGTTTATATTTTGTCTTCCTCTGACTAATGCGGGACAGCAAGTCATCAAACTAGGAGTACCACTGAAATCCCTGTCACTCAACGGCAGCTCCTACACTACAAGATAATAGATCACCATAAAAAAAAGAAAAAAGAACAATCTCATGAATCCAAACATGGCTCTTCAAAATAAATATTGATCTCTCAATATCATCCGTGTCTTCCATGCATTGTGAATAGAATATACAATCAATGCCACCATGTAGCAATGTGGTTGAAAACTTGACAGTAGCTACTTCCACACGCAACAGGAACAGCAAATTTGGTGAACACATTTTTGGACAAGCATCAAATTTGATGCGTGAAAAAAAAAGAAAAGATGTAGCGTACGTGAATTTAATGCATGAATTGGGCATTCGATGCAGCATTACTACAGGCTTGGCAGATTTTTTTATTGTATCTGGTAACTTCCCGATGAATTTCCATCTTTAAATTTTTCTTTTTTCTTTTTATATTGTGTTATTCAACAACTGCTAGACAAAGAGGGAAATAAAAAAGGTGTTTTTTGTTTTTAAAAAACACAGTCATGGTGCATATGGAAGCAGAATTCACAGCTGCAGGGTGCTGGAAGAGGAAGAGGGCGTGAAAATGGCTGGCACACACCGAAGCACACAGGGTACACTCTACAAAGCAACTACAACAGAGCAATGAAGAAAAACAAGCATCTAACTAAACAGCAAAAGACAGGGACACAACCATACACTCTTTTACTGTGGATCAAAAATAAGTATGCATTGATAAAACAAGGAAAAAAAGACCAATTCTTCCATGTTACCAAGCAAATATTTCATCCAACTGTTTCGACAGCTTGGCATTTCAAAAAAGTCCTACGAACCTCATAACCTTAAAGAAAATGCAGCTGTTTTAAGAGGAAAACATTTGAATCAGCTATATATTAAAAGAGGAAGACATGCCATGAAAGAAAGGTTCCTTGTAACCCACATAAATATTTTAGACACTTCTTTATGCTAGTTTTCCTCTGAAAATTGACTTTATGTGTGAAAATACAAGCCTATACAGAAAATCAGAAACATCTGGTGTGGTTTTCAAACAACTTCATCTGAAATATAAAATACATCAAAAGCCAGTCGGCTGTCTACTTTTCTTTTGCGCCCGTCTAAAGTTAGTACAGGCTGTCAAATCCTATCTCGCAGCAACAAAGTGAACAGCAGACAAGTGTGTTTGGAGGGAAACAGCTTTATAAACAACAAAGCGCGGTCAAACATTTCGTATCTTGATACAGGAACAGGTTGTAGTTATTAATTTATCTGTAATACTAGGGAAGGATCCCTTCATCCTGCCTTCACTCTTAGACTAGAAACCTTCATTAATTCATCAAACATTGGGTTTTTCTTTTTTTTTTTTTATCTCAGACGGAGGTTTTCCACAGTGGTTTCCTTCCCATTCATCCTTCTAACTCTAAATGCGATATTTATGCTTTTGAGTCCCACTGAGCAGAGAGAATTCCAGCCAATAACTGCACCCACCTGCAGGGAAGATGAATATGCAGATCTGAGTAGCGGGTCAGAGATAACATTTCATTGGGTTAAATCACAGCTGAAAGATCCTTTCGCCAAGGAGGCCCCACAGCCAATCAGATTATAGTGCAACCTACTGGATGGCTGCCATCCTTCAAGGTTCAACTGATAAAAGTCGGCCTTCATTTATCACCGGAAGTATAAAAGCAAGGAGGCCACTCAAAGCGGTAATTTAATCAAAGTTGTCTTTAGAGCGTTGGAGAAATCAAAGCTGAGGTTAGAAGAGCTGGACTCCAACCTGCCATCTCAAACTTATATCAACGAAGGCAGCATTTCTGGATTCATGCTCGGCTGTTATTAAAACTGCACATATGAAGGAGCTTAATTTTATTTCCATTAACTTTAGTTTGCTTATTTTAATTAGCGGCCCTAATCTGCAATTAGCCCACAGATCAAGTGTACTAGTAACTATAAAAAGTGATTGTTTTGAAAGAGCGCATTAATTAAACTGTTAACCCATGAAATGTCAGTGTCACTCATCCATAAGCTGTCTTCTTAGAGTAAGAAAAAAAGAAAACAAGAGACGGGACTAATGAATATTTGACTTCATTTCACTGAACTGAACTGCTATTAATGACAAAAAGCCCTATCATCGTTACGGCTTTACTGAGGTCATGTAAATGTATACTTCCACGAGTTAACTACAAAATCCAGGGAGATGTTGATTCAGCAAAAGAATAAAAAAAACATGAATTCCTCTAATGAATCCCCCTTTATTTTAACTTCTATGAATAAAAAAAACAAATCACACTGTTGATTAAAAACCCACTCCGATCATCTTTTGAGCTAAAAGCGTTCCCAGTAGTCTTTAGAATATGATGATAACCAAAATGAAAAACCTGTGTGGTTTTTCTAGGACAAAGCTTCTGCAGAGCGGCAGGAGTTCATCAGAAATGTGTCTCTGAGTTGTGGATGGGGCTTGTAGTGCAGAGTAAGCCCACCCCCCTTTCCCATTGCAAAATTCCAAAAGGAAACATTGACAGAATAGGAGTAAAGCAGTAAACCAAAACGAAACGAGCTCCCATACAGTCTATGATTTTCAAACCCAATCATGTCATTTTTCCTGTTATGTAATGATCCTCTTTTCTTCCTACTTTTCCTGAAAGCTAACATCTATATCTTTGCTGGGAATACGGCGCTCTTAGGACTCATTAATGCCTCACGCTACCAGATGAATACGTTCTAATGTGGGACAGTGGAGCATGAATGATGTACAACTGGTTCTGATATGATCTTCTCATTATGCTTCTCATCTTCCTGCACATAAGAAGAAGTGCAGCAAGGTGGAGAGGAGGAAGTGAAGAGTGGATGCCTGCTGGCTCTTTTTTAGCTGCACTTAGTCATTTTTTTAAGAAAAGTACAAATGTGTAGGAAAAAGGCAGTAGGTAAAAGCGGCTAACAAATCTATATTTCACTGTCTCTTAGATACAGTAAACTCAAAGCTTCTTTGAAATATTAGGAGGACAATATTAAAAAAAAAAGCTAAATTGAATGGATTTCTGCTTAGAAAATGAAAAATCACACCATTTTTCCTTTTTTGTTGAAAACGTAACCTTTCTTACTGTACGCATGTAACTTTTTTGCCATTTTGATCAGTAATTATATTAACTTTAAGTTAAGTTAAAAACTTTTCTCAACCAAACAAAATTGGGTGTAGAAGGAAATTTAAATGAAGTAAAACATATGGATGTTATTATATATATTTGCTTCTTCCCACTTCTTTTCAAGAAATTACTTAAACTATTTGAAAAAATCTTATGCCCAACTGATTCAGTGTATCATGTGTGTTCTGTATTTATTAGTGCAGTGTTTATTCAATTTATGAATAATATATTAATTTGATATATCTCTGTATTTGTATTTTTTATTAATTATTTTTCTTTGTTTTTATAGCAGAAAATGCATGACATAAACCAAATAGAGCAGGTTTGTATTGGTTTGGTTTGGATTTGATTCAGTAATTTTGCAAAGATTATCAACCCTAATCATTAATGAAAAACTCTGGTATGTTTGAGGGTAATGTGATTACATTTTATCATCACAGTAATCGTTACAGATCAAAGGTAACCTTTTCATTATTAAAAGAAAAGCTGCCTGAAAGGTGAAAGTAACAAAAAAAATCTGCCAAAAAATGGCTGAGATTTAAAAAAAAAACAACAACAAAAGGTTCACATAGTAAAAGAGGTGAAAATAAATAGAAATGTTGCTAGTTTTCTTTGTTCAAACTTTATTGGAACGTATGTTGTTAATTTTCAAATGTTTATCGATTGTATAGCAATTTGACAGAAAAAAACAAAAATAACAACTTTTTGGGGGTGAAGCAAGAATAGGTCTTTATCTGGAATTCTGTGTTAACCATAAATCAAGCAGCAGATAAGCAACAAAGAGTGAATTAAAGCAGCTCAAGAGTGAGCAGACACAGCCATCAAGGAGGCCAAACATTATTCACACATTTGAAATTAAAATGCAGCTTATTTGCACTGGAACTGGCTCAACTGTCTGATATCTCACGTCAAGAGATATTACATTTTGAGATACTCATCACTTATCTCCCTCGAACATGAACAGTGTCTCCACCTTTAATGATAATAACGCCTGATAAATAAAATAAAAATCTTGCTGCTGGGAATGGAGCAGCTACTTTTTTTATCTCAGTTTCAGAGGAATCTTTGCAGAGTTTGGGCCATTTCAATGATCATTGACCATAAAAAGGCCGTCACTGAATCTCCAAAACAAACACTGGAGATAAGACACGGACTCTTAAAATCCTAATGAAAAGTTAACTCTGCGATCATTCTGCGAAGTGTTGATAAGGCTGTGCACTTAGTTGTACATTTTAGGTAGGCCTGGGCGATAAATCGATCAAATGAATTAATTCGAATTTTTTGTTACGGGCGATTTCAAAAATAACTAAATCGAGTTTTTAATGTGGCGCATTTTTGGCTCCCCAGAGCTTCCGTAACTTTATTATCACACGGCGACACGCGACAATCGACACACGAAGCAGCTAGCGACAGCATGGCTACCGGTGACAGTGGGCAGTTTGTTCCCAAGAAAGAAATAAAATCATCTGTTGTTTGGAACTGTTATGGGTTTGCTGCCACAGACGTGGAGGAAGAGAGTTACCCCACGCTGCCTAAAGCCCATCGAAGTCAAAGGCTCTCACGCGCCCAGTCCTCTTACACATGCACGCGCCCTGACACACACACATATACTCATTCTACAACGCCTGTATTGTTAGTTCATTAGTTAGTTAGTTGTTACTGTTATTTGTTAATAAAGAATACTGCGTTGTTGCGTTGTAATTATTACCTGTGTATTCATTTGCGACGCGGCTGCCGTAGGATTTTGTTTTTGTAGGAGGCGGCCGCGGGGGGGGGGGGGGGGGGGGGCGTTGACCATGACTCCTAATGCTTCATCATCTTCTCCGTGGAGAAGACGGGGTTTATTAATTGAATTAAAACCTTAGACCCCAGATATGAGCTGTATTGTTAACTTTTTAGAAAATGCTGCTACTCTAAGGTGAATGTTTGTCTCGTTTTATTCTAGACTACAAAGTGTGAGTGAAAACACAGCTGGAACTTTAAGGAAGTAACCTTTTTATTTTGGACAAGTGAAAACAAGTGTAGAATAACAAAATAAGACAAAAACAAGACAAAAATTATATACAACAAGACAAAATTATATAAACACGAGTCCAAAAAGGAGTGAGAAGAAGAAAAATCATATACTTAACTTTGATTCCAAGAGTGTGTTCATTTATTTATAATTCATCCAGAAATGGGGGTTAGATTTGTCTTGCGTTTGATTAAATAAAAGCAACATTTGCTTTAAGTTGTCTGCCGTTTGTACTTATTGCTTTCTCTAAGTAGGGGGGAAAAAAAAAAAAATCGGGAAAAAATCGTAAATCGAATTAAAAAAAATAAAATCGGAGATTTTATTTTTAGGCCATATCGCCCAGCCCTAATTTTAGGGTTACTGATTAATCAGTAACACTGTTATGAACTATGTAAAGTATATGAAAATCCATATACGTCTTAGTTTGACTGAAACTCTGACTGAGCTTTTCTGTGTGACCTATGAGAACCTCGGTTTGGATTTCAGCATAAAGTAACTGCTAGTTGTCTAAACAACCATCACCATGGAATCCATGTCTTCATAGAGTTCTGAATAACTGGTCCTCAAATCTACACCGAGGTGTGGCTCATTAGAGACATACAAAGACTACAGAGAGGGTACAATTGAATAGAAACATACAGTATAAGCCTAACATGGAGCCTTATTCTGCTCATCTCTGGAAGGAACTGGTTGTCGAAAGAAGATGCAAACGCATCCATACAAAAAAAAAACAAAAAAAAAACATTTGAGTAAAATACTACGTTAAGAAAGAGACCAAATGGCAACAGTTCTCAGTTGTCTTTTCACAGACAGTTACGTTTCATGTGATCACAACAGCTAAAACCCGCCATCATTCATTAATGCCTGAGCTCCTAATTACCGTCTCCCCACACTTTGGAAAGACTCATTACCTGCATAATGGAATGGTGCTTAGAACAGTCAGACCTTTGCATTGTGAGAATAAATGACCTACATGCACAGACAAAACAGGGATTCTTACATCAACTATGAAGAACATTCAACTATGGAGTTTTCCTTTTTTATTTGTCTATAAGGTGTTGATGCATGAAAGTAGAATAGAATAGAATAGAATAGAATAGAATAGAATAGAATAGAATAGAATAGAATAGAATAGAATAGAATAGAATAGAATAGAATAGAATAGAACAGAACAAAAGACATACTTACAGTTGACTGTGACTTTTACTGTTTTGGTATCCGGAGAGGCAATATCATTTAAAGCGCTGCACTCGTAGTTCCCACCCTGGTCTCGTGTGATGCCACTAATGTTGAGATATTCGCCGCTCTCGTATTTCTTCCCTAAAAAAAAAATAATAATAATAATAATAAAAAATGAAGCAAAAATGTTTAAAGGAAAAAGGGTCTAACGGGGATACAAAGCAGCACCAAGCTCTAGTTGTATCATTGTTAAGCGTGCAAAACTGCAATTTGTGGGAGACACATTTCTCTGTACAACCTGAGCAGAAGCTTGTCAAACTCCTAAAACACTGCAAAGGGGATTGGATCGTACAGGAGTCTGCAACGTGTGGCTACAGAGCTACATGTGTCTCTTCTACACTCTCTATTGTGGCTCTGTGGCATTAAAGAGAAAGGTTAACAATTTGAATTAAATGGGTTCGTAGTTCCTTGGATAGTAGAAAACGATTATTTTTTAGTAATCCTAAATCACAATTTCATCTCCAAAGTGTGCAGAAACGCTACTTCCTGAAAATGTCTTTTAACAGCTTTCTGTGCTTTCACTGGATTAAAGCCACAAACATCTGCATTCCTGTCCATTCAGTGCTCCACCGAACACAAAATTCTTATTTACTAACAGTCTTATAACTAATTCACTTTAAACCCTCAGAAAATGCATGAGAAAACAGAAAGCTCTTGAAAAGATCCTTGTGCGCTCACTCCAGCTAAATGTGCTTTCCAGGTATTTATTTGCGCACACACTTAAACTTCCCAAAGAGGCTTCTTTCATTTGCAAGTTCAAAACCAGAGCAGCAAAAGCTGGAAAGAAAACAAAGGCTTTGACATGATTTCCTCCACAACCCAAGTCGACTTCTATCAGAGTTGAGTGCATGCCGCTTATTGTCTCCTTTGGCTTTACAGCTCCAATGAAGATGCTGATTTATTGATGGCTAAAAAATTAAGCTGGCAGCTATTTTAGGATTCCATTAATCTCGTCGCTCATTCATCATGAACTCCGAGGTCCCAGTTTCACTGTATTTTCAGGCTGAATGTGAGCCGGCTTGCTTTGTTTTTACGGCAACTGTCTTTGAAGCCTACTATGCTTGTCATACGTGCACTAATCCATCACCTTGGGCTGTGCAAAACTGAGTGCATTTTTCAGTTTAAGGCAGATAATCAATAATTAATCAATCTTGAAAATAGTTTCGACTTAAAGCTCATTTTAGTCTATTAGAAATGTGGCAGGATGACAAAAAAGAAAAGAAAAATAGGTCCCCCAATCCAAGAAAAATAATAACAAATTGCAATAAATAAACATATGCAGAAGAGATATATGGGATTAATATAACAGAATGACATTCATTATTTAGACAAATCGTTTTCCAGTGTTTCTGTGTTGAATAAACTGCTTTTTGACCACAGCAGGGTGTGTGGATGTAGCGCAGAGTCTGCAGTCGTTTGTCTTTGGGACCCGGTGACTCTCACTGGGAAATTCACACAACATTTCACAGTAGTGGAGATTGGTTTACGATAGACGATGCACACACATATTTAAGGAGGCGTGGAGGAACAAACAGAGCGCGCAATCAGGCAGCTGAGATCCAAACGCTATTCAGAAACACCAGGGCTTGACACTGACTCAGCAATATCTCATTAAAGAGGAGCCGGAACCAAAACAATAAATGCTTTGAGAGTGGAGAAACCTTCACTCGGTGGAGACAGTTTCTACGCAAGTGAGTTGAATTCCTAAATGAAGGCATAGCCTTATTCTGAAACACTGCTTGCTTTTTATTCACTGACCAAAAAAAAGAAGAAAAAAAAGGAAAATAAGTGGAAACTTGAAACTAAAGGCCCTGCCGGTAATGAGCTTCTCTGTCTCTTCTCTCACAGTGGCTGCAACAATGAAGTCCAGGAGTCTTTGTAGACATATCGGTGCCAACGTAAACATCAGCAAAGACAGAGAGTGGAGGAAAATAAGAAATTCCAAAGCAAAGACAGGATGTGTCTAAAAGCAGATCTCTAAACAAGCCAGCAGAGTATCTGTTCTGTTCATTTAGAAGCATTTTCAGCAATTAAAGCCTTTTAATTTTTTATTCACATTTTATCCTCAGGGATTTGGTAGAGGTCCAATGAAGGGCAGTTATGATTTAGGAAATAACTAAAGATGGAAAAAAGAAAAACAAAGATTTAGCTGAGAGTTTATTTAGAGTCAGATTCCTCTGAAAACTAAAACAAAAAAAATAAAGCGTCTTGGAGTGACAGTGAGAGAATGCCGTTTCAGGACTGTGTGGAAGTTTTACAGCAGCTGAAGAGTCAGCTCCCGCTTAAGCTGTGAAGAAGAAGTTTAAGTAACAGGACAGCAGAGGCAGAGGGAAGGCCATTATCTGTTTCACTGAGCAAGTAGGTCTCATGGTACACCAGCACCAAACTCTGAAACCCGCCTCCTCCTTCCACCAAAGATGTTACACAGGAGAAAGGGTTTAGACTGGTTGTGCTGGTTGTGTACAACCATGGTACTGCATCAGCGTTTCTGAAACAATTATTTATAAAAGGTGGTTATAACATGTAACCCTAAAACGTAACATTTTACTCTCTGTTGTTCATCGGGTCAATGACTTGGTGAAATGTAAAACATACAGGGCTGCTCTGATCTTGCCCAAAAGTAGCATAAATCAGAGATTCATTTGACTGACCGCCTACTTATCCTAGGCAACGCTTACAATTACTACTACTGTCCATTAGAGTCTGCCACCCACCCGCCCCTACCACAAAATACACAATATTATTGCGCAACACTGATGATTTAAACAACTGGCTTTGATCTGCAGCTACACAGTGTTTCACAACAGCATAGCACACATAGAAATCCATTGAGGACACTTCAGTCTTTCTGTGACATCAAAAGAAAACTGTGAAACCAGATTCTTGGTGCATCTGCAATTTGCAAAACGCCCATTTCAACTGCTGTTTTTCACCAGGAGGCATGAGGACTTATTTTGTTGTGTTGCTTAGAACTCATTTGGCAAAGGAAGAAGTCTGCTTGTGGAAGATTAGAGCAATTAGAGAAAAAACATTAATATGAAAAGAGGCTCTGGAAGATGTTCAGATAGCATAGCAAAAGGGTGCAACAGAGTAAACAAGACAAAGGTTGGCTGAACACCTTTACATGCAAAAAGAAACCAAAATAACTGCACACTTTATGCAATCTCCATGTCTCAGGGTAATCTGCAGAAAGAATCATAACCTTTGCTAAAATGATTCAGATATCAACATACCTCCTTGCTCATTGGTCAATGGCGTATACTTATTTAGCGCTTTTCTACCTACAAGGACAAAGCGCTTTTACAGTCACAGACCCATTCACCCATGCACACAGGCATGGGTGAGGTTCAGTGGGGTAAGGTGGGGTTCAGTGTCTTGCCCAAGGACTCTTCGACTCATGGGCGTGCAAGGTGGGAGTCGAACCTGCAATCTTACGATCTGGGGTCGGCCGCCCTACTGCTGCACCACGGCCGCCCCGCCCGCTGCACCACTGGTTGCCTGTACATTTTACCATCATTTTAAAATCCAGCTATTTGATTTTTGCTAATCTGAATATGTCTTCTCGTTGTTACACCCTGACATAACACCCCTTCTTATTTACTTAGGACAGCTGATCAGGCCCTCCTCAGTGTCTGTAAAAGTAATCATAGATCAAGACTATTGTTGCTATTTTTAAACCTTAAACAATCTGAACCCAAATTGCTCCCTTACCTCTCTTACCCCTCCCTATGGCTCCAATTGTAGGGGCATTTGAAGGTGTAGTGGTGTCCCTAAGTGTTTATTAAAAAGAAGCCACAGCGACTTAAGGCTAGCCATCCCTACGCTGTTAGGATGATCCACTTCGCGCTGTGGCACGGAGGACAAACACATTTTGTCATATAGGTGTGCTCTGAAGCACAGAAATTTACATTTCAATTTTAGTTCTGAGTTTTTGTTTTTGCATGATTTTTTTAAATTATGAAACCAATATTGTGTATTTTCCGAGCACTGGCAGCTATGCGCTATAACGTAGATGACCGGGAACTATTGATGACATCATCAAGAGGTAGTAACGTCCGAATTTGAAGACAGAATTTTTTTCCATGTCTCTCAGCTTGGAGGGATAAATGTAGGGATAGGGACTAGACGTAGGGGTATGTAAGCTATTCCAATTCAGCCTTAGACACACTTAGGCAATGTGTTTTTTTCTTCACGATCCCTTGGTCCTGTATTGCTTTTTTTAAGAACTTTAATTAGTGGACTACAGTTTGGACTAGAGTTTCTGAATCAGAAGCCTTTATTGTCATTGTATATAATAATACAACGAAATTGTAGCAGCCGTGGAGTGGTAAATACATCTATCTAATCAAGGAGCAGGGCCTAACAACATCTTTCATGAAATTACAGGTAAAAAGAGGATACCATGTAAAGTCCAAACGTCAGAGACCTTTGCAAGTGTAAATGCTTTTCTATGGTTATTTTTTAAAATGTCATGAGTATATCACTGTCCATGGACTCATAAAAAGCTAGGGGTATTAGACTAAATGTTAAATCTTCAGTGCAACACAACGTGAATTCGCCTTGAAAGATAGGTCCTGTTGAAACACCATAACCTCACTGCCTTGGCTGCATTTGATCATGTCAGTTTGTCAGAAATACATCAGAGTTTCAAAAGTTTTATGTGTGTAAAAACCTCTGCAGACGAGCAAAAAGATGTTAAAGTATATTTACTTGATTGAGTCTGTTAACTGAGCACATTACATTAGTCTTTGATCAATCTGCAATATTAGGGTTTGTGTCCAAATGCACCAAAAAAGTGGGAGGAGTAAATACAAATACTGTAGATTAATGAAGCACAAGCAAAGAGATGTATCAAATGTAAAGTTGCTATTTGTGCTTGTTATCCACTAAAGGATCATTTGTACTTGACCCAACGTGCTAGCCATCTATTTTTGTGCACACACAGTTTTGAAGTCCTTATTTGAGAGTAAATCAGACTCAAAGTTGTTCTCTTTCCATTCTGCAATCAGTTAATTTTATCACTGAGTCTAACTTACTTTGGTCTGATTGTCATAACATGACATAAATACCAAAACACATTATTGTTTTAAAATACCTTTAAGTAAATTTTTGAAGATTTCTTTATACTTATTTGTTTTAAAAGAAAACACATGAAGCTAGTGTCTTTATAAATAAAAAAAAGCCTATATATGATTTCAGTGGGGGATCTTGTTGCATCATTTGGCTGGTGCTGCATTTAGCGGTCCTATTGATTACAGCAGAATATGTGCTGTGCAAAGGTCAATGAGGCCAATAAACAAGAGTCTCATTCCTTTATGTACAGAAAGCTTTAGATGAAAAATGGTTGGAAAAAAATTACAGTAAATAAAAACCTACATAATATCATGTCCTTAGGAAAAGAGAGAATGTAGAACATTATCTCCAGTGTAAGGAATTCAATGGGAAGAAGAATGTGAGAAGATACTGAAGAGGGATATTTGAGCCTGACTGAAGCCCTCCTCACCTGAGGGAGATGTCACTTCCAGAAAATTAAAGAAATCATAGCTAAGTCAACTCTGTATGCAGTGCCAAATGCCTGGCTAAGTGCTGTTGCGGTAAGCAATTTCCCACGTTGTGTACAGGAGCCGAGCATACCCTGCCTTCAGGGCTGTAATATACAGATAGGGCAGGCATCACTG
Source organism: Oryzias curvinotus (assembly GCA_023969325.1). Classification (NCBI taxonomy): domain Eukaryota; kingdom Metazoa; phylum Chordata; class Actinopteri; order Beloniformes; family Adrianichthyidae; genus Oryzias; species Oryzias curvinotus. Next base: position 17,774,853 of record CM043709.1, read on the forward strand.
AAGAATCCATTATAGCGTACGGAAGCCTTTTCTACATCAATTTATCCATTTAACTCTTGAAAATGGAGAACCACCCTCACCATTGCACTGGCCACTGCTGCCTTCTGGCCCCAAATCAAGGTGTGGGCTAGATGTAGGGCTAGAATTGCATTCTGTGGAGAGCCTGTCTATGAAATACAGTATTAGTCAGCCTTGATATATAAACTCTACTTTGCTCCCCTGCTTCCCATCTGAGCTCTCTAAAATCTAAAGAGTAAAACTCAGCCAAAAAAAAAAAAAAAAGCCTCAAGTCATGTCTGATTGACTGCATGCATTTGGCCTCCACAACACGTCTGAGTACCTCCCTGCTACTTACTGGGCAAACATATTTTACCAAATGAGCTGAGGACAGATGCCGCACCGCTTAAAGAACTGTCAGTTGAAAGTTGGACAGTACAGAATGCACCAGGAGCCTGTGGAGTGAGAAGGAAGCTCAGGAAACATGAAAAAGCATGAACAAAGAATTTTATAAGAATAACATTTTCTGCCAAAGTATTGAAAGGCTTCTTACACTATGAATTGTCGAAAACTTTGCATCTTAAGGATTAAAGGTTTTTACATTTCAAGACATTGTATTACTTTCATGAAAACTTGTACTTTAAAAAAAAAAGTACTTTATAGCTTTTTATTCAAATTTGACGAGCTTATGTTTCTCTCTTTTAACGTTCTCGTGCAAATACAAACAAATACCTATCAAAAGGTATTTTGGGGGTTTCTCTATCGCTTTGTTTTCACTGTCATCCAGGAGCTAATTTTTATTTTTTCTATTTGGCTTTTGGCACTTAAAGCCAAGTCATTTAAAGTTGTTTTGAGAGAAGATTGCAGGCACTGGTTTGGTGCTTACTTTTGACATAATGACCTTCTTCAGATCAATGGGTTTCATTGTGTGATGACAGTAGCTCCGCCCTAACCGATCCCTTACAATTTTCTATTGACCTACTACCAACAGGGGCCCAAAAATGTTATGGTTTGGTTCCGGCTTTATGGGTTTATTTTATAATTGGAAAATAGCGGGCAGGACTGGACCGTACCACTCAGTGAAAAGGAGGATTAAAAGTCAAAACCTTTAAATCATAAACAGGGTCCATAATATAAAGGGATTATAAGTGACTGACAATAGTAAAAAGGGACTAAACCGGTCATCTTTTACTTTCACTGACCTGAAGGAGAACTGAAGGAGCAGTCATGTCCACAATAACATGTGATGTAATTAACTTTACCATAAAAAAATGTATGATTTCCATTTGGAAATTAAAATAGAAGCCTAAAGTAAATAGAAACATAAACATGTCAAGATTTTTATGAACAGATAATAAACTGAATCATGGGTTCAAAAACCATTTATGGTGAACCTTTGTAAAAAACAGTTTATTTTCAGCTGTAGTTTTCTGGCTGACTGGAAAGCAAAGAGGTAAAAAAGCATACACGATCCAGTAAGTATGAGTACAGAAATGTGACAGCGAGTCAGTGCAATTTATCATTCTGTCAAACTTTACTGGCTGCTGTAGCACAGCTATCTAACGCAAAAAAAAAAAAAAAAAAAAAAATCCCAGACCTCGCTCAAAAATGCCAAAATGATGAAGAGAGTGAAGCCAAATCAAATCCAAACTGCCACCTAGGTATTTTTGCCACCTTCCAGCCATTGAAGCGGCTTGACCTCACACATGGCAGGCAACAAAGAACTGGAGATAAAAATATTTCATTGAGTGTAAACCAGGGATACGCCATATTGGATTTCTGCTGATACTAAGTATGCTTATACTTTCAAAAATGTTTGACAAAGCTTATACAAATTCTCCAATAATCAAATGTAGAATGTTAAGACTTTTAAGGCCAATCAAGCAAATAGGACTTTTTGTCGCTCAGCTTTTTTTGGTGCTTAACTGTTGTGAAAGCACAATGTTCCTTATAAGATGCATCTCTTATGTTTTGACTTTAAACCTGTGCTTTTCTGTGCTCAAACCACTGAGCAGACCTGCAGAGCGAAAGCGCAATGACGCAGAATGGAGGTGACAAGGTTGATGTCAGAAAGTTTTCTTCAATCGAGAATCTTTTTGCGTACACGCAGTGGGAGATTAACGACTTTATGAGGTTAGGTTTACTGCTGAGCTGTAAGCGCCGACGCACAAAGCCCTTACCTAGCTGCTGTTTTCCAGGAACTTTCAGGAAATCACAGAGCTACAGGTATGCTTTGAGAGCAGATCAAAACTAGCGAATGACGCTAATAAACTTACAGGTAGTTACAACATTGGTCCACATTAGGAGTTTGTTGCAGATGTGCTGTTGCATTTATGGTTATTATGGTCAAAGCACAACTGCCTAAAATGTTCACGTTGGGCTAAAGAGATATATACAGCTTTATGTAATTATGTGCTGAAGCCGATAATATCTGAACCTTATGGTGCATCCCTTTGTTCCTTTTTTAGATAAGTATGCCACATTGCTAAATCTTTGCTCTCTTTTTGTATATGCGGGGTCTAAAACCATATTAGATTCACTTGTGGAGCAACAACAAAGCAGGACTTTGAGGTCTGCAATAAGCTGATAGAACGCAGAGTGGGCCAAAAGGGGAAAGGTACTTTTATCTTCAACACTGAAAAAAATTTTTTGAATTGAATTATTTATTCTGATTATTCCCAAACTGAGCCTATATTTAATTCCAATCTTAAAACTTGGTTCTTTTCATTGCCTTGCTTTTAAAATAGGCTCTCTCTTTCTGTGTCATCTGCAGAGAGTTCACGGTAGACATAGTGCTGACAGTCATAGCATTAGCTTTGATATTATGACAATAATAATTGTGGTTGCTGTTGGTCCTCCCTTTATACTTCAATAGGATGAAATGGTGGTTGTCGTGGATACAACTGTGCAAAAAACTAGTGGTCATCTGTTCACATGCGAAGATGAAATAATTTGGGTACGGTAAGGTCCCTGAGATCTGCAAGCGGCTGGGAGAACCTGGAGAGAACGGAACCAGCCCCATTTAAGATCATTCTAGAGCATAACTAGTGTCATCAGATAAAAGACACCAAATTATGCTGTTTTGATGGTTACTTGAAAAGTCCAATATCATAAAAAATCTGATAATGACACCAACTGACAGTTGCTATTCTCATCCGTTTCTCATAAGTTTCTCTTCAGCAATAAAGTAATGGTGAAAAGTGGCATCTTTTTAGTTCCCAAACCAAACTTTTTGAACATTGTGTGGAATGACAGGATGAAAGACCCTGCTGTTTAATAAAATTGCACATAAAAAAGAGCTTTGATAAGCCTATTAAAAATCCTTTAAATGACCTTAGAAGTTAGGCTACATTGCCCAGCAAGCAGCACAGGCTGTGGCTCACGACTGATTTGATGCAGATTGATACATAAACTTTCATGCCAGGTAATATGAAATGCCACAAAGAAAATGAATATTCGCACGTAAATTTCCAAATACGTGCGGCCAGTGCTGAACCTTTTTCTTGGCCGCACAGACCCAGAGGAAGGGTTAAGTTTAGGATTACGGGTTAGGGTCCCATCAAACGCAATTCCCGCGGCAGAATGGTACAGACGCCAACTGAGGTCCAGCGGTGCGATTTGAGCGACGGCCCTGTGGTGTGGCGTGATATGGTACCTATCTGAACCAACAGTGGCCAGGACTTACTCTGCACCAACAGTTCCGCCCACAACTCAGAGGCAAATTTCTAATGAAACTCTGCTGCTCTGCAGAATTTTTTTTTGTTTTGCCTAAAACACCATAATCATGATTAAAATACCACTGTGAACACTTACAATAGATCAAAAGATTATTTCAGTGGGACTTTAAACCCAAACTTTCTGAATAATTAATAAGATCAACAAATGAATAAATACCTTATGATTAAAGTTGTTTTAGTCTTCTGTTTTCTGAAGCTCAAAATAACCAAAAGGTAATGGATGTTTGTCATTGGTATGTAATTAGCCCATTCCGGCCTTCTACCTTCGTCGTATCTCTTCCACAAACGGTGTGTGCGACAGCGGATTCAAAGAAAACACTTTCTTTTCTGCCGTCCTGGGAAACGGAGTCTGTGATTACATTAAGTCCAGGCCCTTTCATTTGACCAGCATATCATTTCCTTTGAAGTGTGGACACTTCAAAGTAGAACGAGTGACTGCCACTCGGACTCTGAGGATAGCTCTTTTGATCATCTGCTGAAAACTCCCCTCCAATGCAATCAGTGTGAACGTGTAAGGGATGGGGGGGGGTTGACAGCCATAAGATAAATGCAGCCATCCTTATAGCTATCAGATAAGCAGCACGTGCTCTAATCCATTAATGTGAAAATGAGGGAGGACTACGAGTGGCTGGGCTGGGGTTTTGGAGTAACAGATAAATGGTCTGGAATGATTTTTCAAGGGAAATATTCTGGGTTTAAGGAATTTAATTAGGTGTGTGTGCCCACTGATAATGATAATAATAAAGACATAATTTGTAATGCACCCCAAATGATAGGTTGCAATTTGTCAAAGTAAACCAAAGGGACGTTGGCTACCGTTGTTTAACATCCCCACAGCACTTAGCGTGAGATTTAAAGTCTTGGACTATAAGCAGATAAAATAAGCTCCTTCGGGTAAAATCAATGTAGAAACGTTGATGCTATGAACACACCGGAGTGTCGCTACCTGATACTAACGCATGTACTCACAATTGGAAGAGGCTTGGAGCGAAATGTCAAATCTTGTGAATCTTAGTCCAGGATTTTCCTTTTACAGCTCTATTCCGATACATAACTGACTTGGTGTTACATTATTCCAGCCAGGCACAAACCACAATTATTAATTTCTCTTTTATGATAACTTTTCAAACGGTTGGTGCTTCCGTGTTTTGAAAAGGACTGTAAACATGTGTCACTACCAAACCAAGTCCTTCATTGGTCAAAGTTTGACCTGGCTTAACTTTTAATGGATGTTCAATGGCTGCACATTTTGTACATGGAGCCCGCAAATTGACTTAAAACCACGTGAACACAAGTCTTGAACACAAAAACCCCGAAACGGGCATTTATATAAACTTATCAGTAGAAGTGGTCACTTGAACACTTGTTTCTGAGCTCAGTGTGAATGTGGGATCAGATATTAAGCTAAAAAACAAAATAGGTACAACCTTGAACAATCAAACAAAGTCCCAAAGAAACTGCACATTTGTAATTTTAACTACAAATGTCATCACAGATAGACATGTTGTCTGTCTTCATTCTAGCTCCTTTAATCCAATACAACAGGAAGTATCCTTTCCTTCTCAAACATTTGCTTTATAATGCCACTGATGCCTCTTCATTCTCCATTCTCCATTCACACACGTCCCCATCCCTCCTCCTATCAGCATATGTGAACTCACCTGACGGGGTTATGTGTCTCCAGGAAATGGCTGGCTGAGGCTTCCCGCTGGCTGTGCAGATGAGAGACACGTTGCTGCCCTCGTTAACTGTGATGTCAGAGGAAATGTCATATATCTTGGGAGGAACTACAGGAGCCAAAAGAAAGACAACACAAAAACAGGATTAGTTTTTTTTTTTTTTTTTGACCACAGCTCTCCATTTGTTTGTATACCAGTTTGCTTTAGAGACAATGAAGCTCCAGCTAATTTGTTTACTGTCAAAAATGACCCATAGTTCAGTCTTTGATTAAAAAAATGCATAAAAATAGCAAATGCTCTGACACTTGACTGTGAATAAGACAAAAAAAAAACACACACGCCCTCCTTGGTGAGTCTTCATTATTCAAGCTCATAATGTTAAATAATACATTTAAGGAAGAATGTGATTTTCTCTCTTTTATACACTCATATTGCCTTCGTAAAATAAAAAGAGCTGGAGTTAAGGTAGTGGCGAGCTAACAAAAGTCAGTCACAGTAAGGTGCCTGTAAAAACAAAATAAAATAAATAAATAAAAATGAAAGCCTTTTGTCTATCAGGAAACCTCAAAGAGTTTCATTATTTGTTTGAATACAAACAACTAAGGGACCTGTTTTTAATTAACCAAAGAAAAATAACTGAGTAAAACCTATTGGCTCACAAGCTGATTAGAGACTTAATTAACTATATTCTTCAGCTCCCACCGTGATAATTGGTAATGCATCCAGCTAAAATCAGAATCAAAAATAATAAAGGAAAGTCAACAGATTTGTGTTGTGCTTCTGTCATGTGGTCCCAGGACAAGGAAGTCTTGTTAGTATCAGAAGCACAAATAGAGATACTAGAATAGAAAACAATAAATAAACAAACACACATAAAGACATTAAGGCTGATCTGTTTAAACTATGACACATGGTCAAAGTTGTTAAGCTTTTTGGGCTTAGCAGTGGTCATTTGTTTTTTGTTTTTTTGAATGCATAGAAAAATAGCACACACAGTAGGCACAAGTAGCAAAAGCTGTAAACTTTTAACGTCTTTTAGCCCCAATGTAGACGTTTTTTGAACTACTGTAACTCTTCAAGAGTTTACGAAAATGACGATTCCGTTGCAAATCCAACAGATTCTAAAGCGGAGAGAAGCAGTTGATATGGAACACATTACAGTAGTAAAACCAGAGTCAACCTAAGCCAGCTGGCTTTATGTTGTTATGGGCAAAGCTGTTTTTTTTTTTCAGAATTTTCAGAAATGGTTGAGGAGTAACAGTCATTGACTGTATAAGAAAACTGGACTTACTTCCAACTCCAATGAAATTGATCAATACAACTGCCATTTTTCTCACAATACAGACGGCGCCATGTTGGAGCCAGATGGCGTCAGTAAGCAATGAATGGCAACCACTCTACCCAATCAGGAGTGAAGCCCACAACCCTTCCCACTTAAAAGCGGGCTTGGGGAAATCTGTCAAACGTTTCGAATGAAACGTTTCCAATCAAAAGTTCGATGTGGGGTCCAACAGGCACCTCTTACTTTTATTGCGATATCTGGCCAGTTCATAATTTGAATAACGTGCACTACCAAAAAAAGCAAAGCAAAGCAAGAATGGTTGTTTTGACAAATATAATGACGGCATAATAGCTGTTTATTTCTCAACAGAAGTTTAGGGGATTTTGATGTCTTGGAGCCAGCGGATACTTCTTTTTGGAAAAGCGAGGTGGGAGGGGTCACTCATTCCAGTTCTCTTATACAGTCAATGGTTCTGGTAGTTCAAAGAGTGTGCTATTTTGCTGTAGCTGACGATAGTTCTAGAATTAGAGGGTTAAGCACTTGTCTGAAGACAGTGGGATTTTACAGAAAATCTGTTGTGTAAAGTGAAGACTAGAGCAGCAACATAAATGGCTGCAAAACTGCTTAATGTCAACGTGCTGTTGCATATTTAACCATCAAACCATTAAATATAAGTTTATCCACCATTATAACATGAGCCAAAGATGCACAAGACCAAACACAAATAACAACCAGCATCTTTAACACAAAAGCAAGTCTACATTAGGAGTATTTGGAATGAAAACTCAGAACATTATTATGCTAATTGTAGGATTTGTGAGCAAAGCTTTGTTACTAAAGGAGAGTTTAAGAGTTTAAGTGACACTTGTAAAACTGATCTCTTTGTCTCACTCACAAGCACATCAGTGATTCATACATTTAAATCCAGGCTATGCTTTGTGTGCTCTGGAGGCCATCAACTGTGACTCATCTAGAAAAGCACATTAGAGAAAAAATAAAGTGAAAATGTTTCCTTTTTCCTATCTAGAGCAGCTCATCAGCAGTCCCTGCTGGACATCACTTTAAAGTATAACCGACCACTTTTAGGGCACTTAAATCCTCGTGGAGCTTTGGTGTTAAAAGCTTCTGTATTTATGCAGCTGAAAACAGAGACGCACATGCAGCCACCCACAAAGACATTTAAACACATTTCACTGGACACACACATGCGGCGCCATGTGCACAGTCACACACACATTCTGGAATTTCACGAGCCACTATTTTAATCTGCAAGATCTGAATCTCAGAGGGAGCCTTTCTGCAGTGAACTGTGCCATGCAGTAATAGATTCTCGGTCATATGGGCCCGACTATTCTCCAAAGATCCCGCCCGGTGGCTGCTAAAGACGCAACAAAGACAAAGTTGATTGAACAAATTCCAAAGTTGCTCTTTGGTACCACCACAATTTTTTCGATCTACCTAGTCCTCGTTGCCACTGAACACTAAGTTTTCACTGAAAACTTTGTGGGCAGCAGCAGCAGCACAAAGGATTTGGTGAAAAGGATGGTGTGCAGAGAACGCCTAATACTTCAATGAGATTACATTTCAAAGACGGAGTCTTGATTTAAAATTCTTCAATGCATTTTAAATTGTTACAAAACTGTACATTGATTGTCTATGGTATGAACTGACAGTAGACCAGAAAGAAAATGAGAGAAGAAGAAAAAAAATTACTAAAAGCAGTCACAGATGAATAAAAAAACAATGGAAACAGAAAAGGTAAAACCTAACCAGCTGATGGATTCTCCTACAGGCACAAGCCGCGGTGACACCAGGGACAAACTACGGAAAGGATTTATGCTTTTTTTTTGCCAGGTGGAGGGGTTAAGAGTCCTTTTGGATCAACACTTCTAGATCTAAATGAACTGAACATGGATGACCTTCAGAGGGAGAGCAGTGGAGGTGATGCTGAATCGAGGTTATTACTTGTCCTCTGTTTACTTGCTGTGGAGCCTAGTGTTGACACATCATCTCAGTGTCTGATAGCACGGAATTGAAAAGATTGGAGTTGTCCTCTGATCCTATCTACCTCTGGCATTGGTCTGAGGCTTTTTTCTTTTTTTTTTCAAATGTTTGGATGGAAAGTCTTTCCAATGGATCCCTGCTTGATAATGTTTCTCTTATTTACTAGCAGTCTCACAGCACATCACAAATTTAAATATGAAATAAGTATTAGAATAAAGCTTTTCAATAGAATGCTATAACATGATAGAATTCAAAATGGAGAACTGAGAACATAGACGCTTTTAAGCTCACAAGAAGGGTCAGACCACCTCCATCCGTGGAGGTCACTTGGTGTGTGTGCAAAGTCTTTTTCAGGTCTTTCTGCAGCTTTGTGGTGGCCTGAGTGGTCTTCCACATTGCTGTGTGCTGGGCAGGAGGCAGCACAGACATGGACAGACACCAACTTGATGAAAAGAAGAAGTTCTGTCCTGGGCTCCATCACGGAGCCAAACAGAAGGATGATGCCCATCATGTACATCTCCCACCTCCCTGGGGGGCTGAGAAGCTCCACTCCGGGTCAGTCCCCCCCCCACTGCCATACGATTTCAAAAGATGCGGTTGCAATGTGAATAGAAACTCAAAAACATCTCATTTAGTTTCACTTTATTTAAACTGGTCTGATAATTTGCACATGTCCGATTGTTGACTTTGTAACGTCTTTGTATTTGTGTTTACAATTAAACACTTGGTACACTCACTTTCTGTGTGTCATGTTGCACTTTCCAATTACAGCTGATACTCTCTCCTTTCCCCATGAATTAGGTCTATCTTTTCTTATCTTTTGCACTAGTCAGTCTGCTTTTTGATCAGTAAAAAAGGTTAAAGGTCATATCTGCTTTGATGCAGTAGAGCTTGAATTTTTTGTATCCTGGTAAATATACAGCAATGAAAATGCTGTTTTGAACATGTTTATTCTTTATTTAGGAGGACAAGTTTAACACATTCAACCCGTATGAATATTTCTCAGCTGATTTATTTGAAGAAGACAGGAAAATAAGACACTTCTGTCTGGCAGACTTAAATAGGACCAACATTCTGCATCTGGAGTCTTTTTATTTTAATTTATTTTTTGCATTCTTGCAAAAAAAAAAAAAGAAAATTAGCCTTATAAGCACACAGATTTTTTTTTATTTTAAATTTGGGAATAATATATTTGTGGAAAAAATGATTATTTATGAATTACCAAATAAGAAACATTTGCTGGATGGGTAATCATGCTTTCAACACAACCTATGTCCTCCTAAATTTGCTGCAGCTTAGCTATTATAGACGAGAATAGGCGTGAAAAGTGCTTGATTGTATTACCTCCATCCTCAGAGGAATATTATTGATTTAACATTATCTTGAGCGTCTGTCCATTATGACTTTCTCGGAGTCGTGGTTATTTTCGCACTTAGGATTGGCTCTTGTGATCCATCATGAAACAGATAAATTATGTAGGACATTTTCCACAAAATCGGTTCACACAACTTTCTACCTGCTTTCCATCCTTTGTCACTAACAGTGCTCTGATTATCATGTTTGATAACTCCTTCTCACATTTGTCTTTACTCACACAGCGGGATGGAGCTGCCGTTGCCTGATAGGAGTGACACATTTCCATCCTAGAGGAACGCTCAGCTAAATAAGTCATTATTGATGACATGTTGAAATAGATGCTCTGTTACAGAGAAGGGTTTCTTCGTTTGTTGCAGAGTGGAATCTCCCCAACCGGACTTTTCTCTGAATCCTGACAGTCCTCCCTGGGATGACTGCGCACTGCATTTGTCGATCCTAGTCTCATGGTTTCCGAGCAGAGAACTAAAGGCAGTGCTTCGAGGATGTCAGTCTGAGGGATGAGAGGATGCTACAGGAGAAGTAGCCCAAAGTACAAATGTCCCGTTTCATTTTAAACCACTCACACATTTAAATGGACATGGGTACTGTCAGAGCCCCTCAGCACGTTTCCTTTTTCATCGTTTGATAAAATGACCTTTTTAAGACACAGACGTTTACTGACCTGGAGACACATCTTCTTTAATCAAAACTGTGAGGCTTTTCGGAATCAAATCACAGGCAGATTAAAGTTTATTATCCGTCTGTGCTGGATGCAGTGAAGAAATATGGGGGGGGGTCGGAATAGCTTGTTAATATTCTAAAAATTACATTTTCCAAAGTTCTCACATGCTGCCGGTTGTTGAGATGGCACTAAAGCAGATGGATTAGGAAATACCCGTAAAATGAACCTGTGTTTGTGGGGTGTACTATACAGCTCCGTAATGAGACAGTTCACACACAGCTATTTCAAAAGGTTTTTAATTCCCTCTCCTCATGGTAAGGAGCAGAAAAGAGCTAACTTCAAGCCTCCTAATTAGGTGTCAGACTCAAAAATAAACAAACAGGAACAGATTATATTAAAAGGCTTAACTTCATTTGCTGTGTCAGAAAACTGGCACAGTTAAGTTGTAGCGTCGGAGGAAATTTTCAAATTTGCTTGGGTTCCTGTTCTGATGCTTATTTGGTACGTTACACGATTTTTCAAGTTTAATTGGAAAGATCACAAAAAAAAAAACAACAACAAAGTTTTAAAAGCAGAGAGGAACAGCAGCAACTAAAAAGGTTGGTCTACACTTTCACGTCTGCATGCTTATGCACTTGAAGGTTTTTGTTGTTGTTTTTTTTCCCCACACACAAATGACAAACCATGACGTTACCCGACGCTCCAACGCTTTGAATGAGAGCTTAGCTTTTTGTGTGTCTAATATTTCCATCTGTGCCTCTTATAGTGTTATTAAACATATCAATCTCCCTCTCAACACACAAACACACACAAAAAAAAACACTATAAAAGAGGAAATATGTTTTCCCCTCTTTTTTATGTGAGCCCAGAAGCAACAGAGTAGAACGACTAAGTGCTGGAATAGCACAGCAAAAACATCAAATCTCATCAGCTCTTATTACTTGTCTTATTTTGGTATCTCCTATACTGGAGGATCTCCTTGCGTCTAACACGTTGGTTAGGCTAAAGGATGGAGATGTGAGGAGCTGGAGCAGGCAGCAAATGGGTAAAGACACAAATAGATTCCTGGCAAGCGCACATTAGCTGATGAACATTATTCCATAATGGTGTCATTACGTATGATGAATTCCCCTGATTTACTCTATTAATGTACAGCAGGAGTTTGCCTAATCATCCAACCAGTGTGTGATGCTGGTAAAACGGGGAACAGTGTATTGATTTGCAGCTGCATGTGTGTTTTTGTGAAGTCACTGACGTCTTCGATACAAACAAATACTAATCAAACTGTTATCCCTTGCCACGGTGGAGTTGTATGTTGTGTGTTTCTGTGTGTAGCTTTGACCTAGTTGTGTTTTGTTGCTGGATCTCACCTCGCAGTAACACAGTAGCAACACCTGACATATGTTCCAGCATTAAAATCCACACTCGGTACCTGACTCTATATTTTTAATCTAAATTTATTGCACTGTCCCACTTTCGGGCTGGGAGGGAGGACTCCCGTCTCAGCCTGACGGCGAAAAGACTCCAGCACTGCAGTCAGATGATAACAGCTTTACTTAGAGAAGGGAATCAAATAATAATGAGCCAAAAGCCTCAAATATGATTCAAATAAATGTTGGCAGCAACATTTGCTAAAACAGTAAACAAAATACAAGGATTCATTTAAAGAAACGCTCCTGAAGAAACTTTGGATGAGAAAAACGGTTTAGCTTAAAATAAACATCTGTTTATGAAGACTCTAATGGTGCAAAAATACCATGCATCTGCAAATGTCACAGGAGTTATGTGCGATAAGTAATTACCAGTGAAGTTAACGATGCACAAAGCATGATTATGGAGCGCTTGTTACCAATTCCATGCTCTTCTGTGGGAATTCAGGAAGTAGAGAAAATCAATTGATGAAAATGAACTTTTCACAATACCTTTTGAAAGGCAATTCATCTTCAAAAAGCAAGCTGCACTGGGCATGTAATTCAAAGATAAGATATCTCATTTATGCTGCTATATCTTGCTTATAAACGAAATTCCTCGACATTGGGAGACCTTTGGTAACTCACAGTTAAGTGGTTGCTTTTTCATTTAGAACCAAGAGACGGTTTGATAGGTGCAGTCACATTACAGATGATTTCAAATATGTCATTAGGAAGCATTCCCACAATAACGTAATGTGTGCTGCCTTCCAACAGCAAAATATCAGCATGTGACCTAATAACCCCTGCTTTGGGGGACAGTGTGTGTGTGTGTGTGTGTGTGCGTGTGAGGCCGGGTATGTGAGCTGGATGATTTGATGTCAGGACACAGAGCTTTGCCTCCATCTGTCACTGGGCCTTGACTTAGCGGTAAGAGTCAAAGTTCAAACTTTAGAACCTGGGTCGTGATTAATGAGGAGAAAGCAGTTGGCAGCCACACAGACTTCAGTCAGTCCTCACAGGAGAGGAGATCGGCTCTCTGCAGGTGTTTGGATCGCGTCATTACTGGCCTTTTTCTCATCACTTTGTCATACTCCAAAGAAGGACTGTGTCAGAGCAGACAAAAGCCTTTGGGGACCCGTGCATTGTTGTTGTTGAACACAATTCCGGATCATGACAACAGAGTAAAACAGTCCTTTAATTGACTTTGATTTAGATTGAACATTCCTCAAATTGACAGACAGACAGACAGACAGACAGACAGACAGACAGACAGACAGACAGACAGACAGACAGACAGACAGACAGACAGACAGACAGACAGACAGACAGACAGACAGACAGACAGACAGACAGACAGACAGACAGACAGACAGACAGATAGATAGATAGATAGATAGATAGATAGATAGATAGATAGATAGATATTCTTTATTGATCCCACATTGGGGAAATTCAATTGTCACAGCAGTTCCAAGAGGCAGAGAAAAGTGACAGCAATGTGCAAAGGTGAGGGGTGTTCCCAAATGTGCAAGTAAATTGCAAATATATTAGAGCACAGAGGGGCGGATTTGGGGAAAAAGTCATTGTGTATTGAAGCAATAAGCATTGTTTTTACACTGGGTAATATTAATATGAACTTATAATTATATAAAGCCATCATGTCGACAAACATCAATGCAGATAAGAATGTTCCTGTGTTGTTTGAATCTCCCATGTTTGCCCAATAAATCATTCATTCATTTATTTTCTATTCCGTTTATTCCCTTTCTGTGTCACAGGGCTGCTGGAGCCTATCCCGGCCACTCATGGGCGAAGGCAGGGGAAACCCTTGACAGGTCGCCAGTCTGTTGCAGGGTAGAATGTCCTCAATCACACACCCACGCACTCTCACACTCACACCTAGGGACAATTTAGAGTGACCAATTAACCTATGAAGCATGTTTTTGGACGGTGGGAGGAAGCCGGAGATCCCGGAGGGAACCCACGCATACACGGGGAGAACATGCAAACTCCACACAGAAAGGACCCCCATTGATCTGTTTTTCAGGAACCGGGGGCCTTCTTGCTGTGAGGCAAGAGCGCTAACCACTGTGCCATCGTGCAGTCCCCCAATAAATCAGGGCTATTAAATTGGCAACCTGCAACCTTCATCCAGCAGCGTCTGATTGGCCCATAGCATAACGGCTATAAAGATTGAAAACAAATATTTGTAAAGCATGAATACATTAATTAAATCTTTGCCAAATTTTCCACAGGCTTTTACTCCAAAAATGGAACATACTGGGTAACTGAAGGTTCTTTCCTGCAGATGTACTTAAAAAACAAACAAGATACTCTATGTGAACCAGAGCAGACGGTGTGTTCATTAAGCATTCGTCAATTTACCCAGGACAGAGCCAAAGCACTTTGGCCCTTCACCATGAGCCTTCCTATCAACTCAGAAGCACAACATTTGTCGGTAAACAAAACATCCTTACACTAAGAACACTAACCCAGAATCCAGTGTAATATTATGCATTTACCTGTCAACTATGATTTGTATAACTTTAGCAGAGGCACATTTCCTAAACCTCTGACCTTAATGTATTAGAACAGCATAATATATGCTGTATTGGTCTATATTTCCATCTTAATTTATAAATGTTTGATTTGATTTGTTCTCCTTTCATGGCAGTACATGACTTCACACATTCAACTGAACTTAAAAGGTTCCCCTAATTGCACATATTTGCAAAATAATAATAATAATATTAATTGCATAAGACAATTGAAAAGGGGGAAGAAAAGAAAAAAAAAATCAAATTTTCATTCTACCTCTTTACTCAATCTTAGTGAAAAACCACATTTTAAACGGCCTTCCCTTCAGCTAATTTACTACAAAATGTGGTGGCCATCAATGTGGCATCATGTCACACAAGAAACTCGTGTTTGGTGCCAAACCAAATAATTATCATAATATTTCACAGTTGGGAATCACCTTAACAGTAATGTTGATTTCAAAAGTCTAAAAGAAATATCCAAAAATAGTAGACGAGAATTATAAAGTAGCATCATCCAGTTTTTAGGAAGGTTTGTCGTGTGTAATCAGATGTTTAATCTGGTTCTGTGTTATGTATTTATCGGTAAAAATAATCAAATAGCCTTTCTTTAATGGTATGTGAGTCCACCAAAGGTTCACTTATTATTTTCAGATTACGACAAAAGATCTCTAAGTACGTCTAACTAATTAATATGATCATAAAGGTGCTTGCAGATGAAAATCAAAGGTTTTTTTCCAACTTTTTCAAGATTTGTTTCTCCAATTTTTTAGCCACTCGTACTGTTTGCATCAAAAAAACCACACTGCCCCAAAAACAAAACAATTACTGTCTCTTTTCTATGCATTCCTGTAAAAAAAAAAAAAAGCTAAAACTGTCGTTTTGCCAGCCAACACTGCTTTCTGTTTTTATAGGAGCACGCATATAACTACATACAGGTGCATTTGTCATAAGAATGTTGATTTGAAGTTCAGTACATGACAGGTGCTACATTCATTCCTAAATTGGTGTCGTGTATCTTCACAGCTGTCCTCACAGTCTACCATGTAGGTGATAGTTATTGAGTCATAAATATTCAATATTTTTTAAAGCCCTGGCCAAATACTGATCTCATAAAATGTTTGTCATCTTACTGCAGATAGGTACAGATGATGCACCAACTACGGTCAGCTACTCTAATCAGTGTAAAAACGACGTGTAATATATCAGATACTGAATTATTCTTTATAATTTGTCACTTTACCATTACATTTTGACTCTATAGTGGCAGCCTTCTAGACTCCAGGGGGATTGTGCAACCACATTTTATTTTAACTACAAGTCAATGAAGCAGAGCAGGAGAGAAATCCCCTAAAGTCCAGTGAAAGAGGTCACTGACTAACAGACACTTTTTAAGAATCAGACAGGTCAGTAACCCCCCCTTGCTGGCGGTCAGTGTGCGTTCAGTGAGGGATGCTTGCAGCAGGGCTGTGGGGGCTGCGGGACGCAGCTTGCGATATTTATTTGCCCAATTAGGGCTGGTGTATTTCGGAGATGGCTTCCTGCGTCTCACCTCTCTGTTGATGAGAAGTGCATGGTTCGAAAAAAGCTGCCTGCGGTTTTTCTTGATTCACAGAAAACAAAGCCAGAGATCCCACGTTTCAATTGTAGTTTACACCTCGGAGAACCAACAAAAGCCGAGAACTCGCACCCTTAGCTGATTGCAAAACAAATTTAAATATAGACTTTTCCCACACTTAGTCAGACTAACACATCTCATGAAATGACCAGACTCAGTCACTGTGTTTACTGACATGACAATCTGATGATTTAAATTATAAACAATTTTTCATTAACATACAAAAGATTAGCATTTAAAATGACTATTTTAAAGTCTCAATGTTTTCTATATTGGGTTGGCTTTTCCCAGTCTCCACCCTGAATAAACAATTTACACTGAGGAGAATTAGAGAGATTAAGATGCCATGGCAGCAGCACCACTGTCACACACTTTATTACAACTGCTTAGTAAGCATGAATATTATGCTAATAATGTTAAAATGCACTTTCAAATTAATTTAGCATAACAACAGGTGCTGCTGAGATAAAGCCGTAGCAAAAAACAGCTGAACGCTGTGATGAGGCAGCCAGGCAGTTCAACAGGGCACCGTCACCATGGCAACGTCATTGTTAAAAGCAGGGCTGAAAAAAATAAATAAAATACAGTCTTTGCTGGTGGAAGCACTCCCCGGATAGAGGTATTAAGTCAGTACAAAAAGTTTTGTGTCGATACTTAGAAGTCATTGAGAAAGGATTTCACCTTTTATAACAGAGCAGAGAAATTGTTAAAATGTCTCCTTCTAAAAGGAAAAAAAAAAACAAAAAACGTTGGGCTTAGAATGATGATTTCTTTACTTCAGTTTCTTTATTTGTTACATATACCTAAATATAAAGAGACAAAACATAGTTTCAATGCCAAAAATGTAGCATTTCTTTTCAATGCTTCTAACAGAAACTGCTAATGTCAGAGAATCAGAATGACTTCAATACTTTGTCTCTGTCAACTGTAAAGGTGTTTTCAAGGTACTGTCGAACGTTTCAACAGTAGTGATGCATAATGGATTTGTGTTTTACTGCACAGCTAGCATCAAAAGCCCTTTTTTTATACTAACTATACAAACTAGACTCCCAAGCCTACAAGCATATTTTGCGTTGGATCAAATCCCTGCTGAGTGCGACCAAACATGTTTTGTACTTGTAATAAAAGCCTTCCCAACACTCCAACAGAAAAACTTGCAGTCTTACCAAAATTATAGTCAAGAAAGAGTGCCCTACTTTTTTCTTTTTTTTTAACTATTGTCCTTTTCTATCAACAAAAAAAAAATAGGAATGGAAATTGAATTAACATTAAAGCCTTATTTCTACTGAGTGGTACAGTACTGGCGTAGGCAATTCTAGACCATCCTAGAGCATTTTTTTCTTAAAGTTGGCCCGTCATGCAAGTGAAGCTAACAACAACAATGGAGATCATCCAGCAGCTCTTTTATTTCTGGCTTGTGGTACTTCGTATACACAAAGCATATAATGTTGTTTGAGAGAAGATTGCGGGCGGGCGAGCCGCTTTCTTGGAGCTTTATTTTGTCGTAATGACCTTTAGCCAATTAACAGGTTTCAATATTAGCTCCGCCCTAAACGGTTCCTTCCGTTTTTCTATGGACTTACAACCAATGGGGGCTCAAAAAGGGCTCAGTCCGGTCCATCTTAATGGGTCGATTTTATAATGGAAGCCCTCGAAATACAGTCCTGGACTAGATTGTATCATACAATACCGCTCAGTACATTAGAGGCTTTAGTAAACTGAAAAATATACTACTTTCTTTAAATGTTTAAATCTTTACACAAGCAGAATCAAATGAAACTGCTTTGTGTTTGACAGTCAAACAATCAACTGTCCACTTAATAGCGGTATACTTGTTCATAAGGTTTGCTGTATTAACCCCTTAACTACTTTAATACAGTGGTCCCTCGCATATCACGGGAGTTACGTCCAAAATAATCCACTATAGTTGAAAATGCGAGGCAGTCATCTTTATTTTTTACGTCTTAAGGCTGTAAATCCCCTTACTACACACTTTATACATTTTTCTCAAACTTGCATGAACATTTTTTCACGCTTTTCTTCTTTTGCTTAAACTCTCAACATTCAAATATTTGTAAATTAGTCAATATCATTGGAAATAAGTCAATTATGGATTAAAAATAAAGATCTGCTCACAGTCAAAGGTTTATGTAGATTTGGAAAGCTAAACGCATTCTGTACAGGAGAGAAAATGACAATGCTCTACAGCAAATCAGGATAGAGCACAAGAATTAAAATAGAACATGCAAAAGGTGAATCACAATATAGTAAGGGACAACTGAATACCATTTCATTGCATACTGATATTTTCTTATTATTCTCTTGCGCATGGCTAATGGGTATTCCTAAGCTGATCTTAACTACTTTTTAGTTGGATATTTAAAGCATTTTGGAAAAAAAAAAAAAAGTGGTCAAAATGTCCAATTATGATGCAGGCTATTTTTCAGTTTGACCCCCTCATCTCACCACCACCACCCCACACCCCCCAGCTATTCTCACTGGAATCTGCAAACAACACAAATCTTGGTAATAAAAGCACATGTGTCAGAATAGATTTATTCAGTCATGTCTTTCTACTTCAAAAGCTCCAAGAGGCCCAAATAAAAATGTTAAAGTTCATATCTCCTCAAGCTTTATCAGTTTCCTTTTTAAAGAGAGACATGAGAGCTGAGTGGCTGACCCCGTGCCCTTCCTCGTTTTAATTAAACACAACTAATATCAGCCATTTCTATGATGAGGACTAACATCACTGCACACAAACACATGGACATCTACACACCACCATTAAGAGACACATTCAGTGATGCAGGCATATGCAACTGCTTTACAGAGGGTAGAATTTTAGAGGCAATGATTAGGATTCACCAATACACACACACACACACACACACAAACACAAATGACAATGATTAGTGGCTAACTAAATGTCAGGGACCATAAGGGCAAATCTGTTCCTCTGGATGCACTCATATTCTCCCCACACTTTTCTCTGCAATATCAGTGGCAGACCACATTGTATTAATGTGTAATTATTCATCTGAGACATAATTATTTATTTCAGCTCTTCTCACAGCACACAAACACTGAGCACAAAACATGAAGAGAAAAAAAAAAAAACATGCAACAATCCACTCAACTTTGATTCTTTCACAAAGAGAAAATAAAATAAACTGTCCTTTTTTCATACCAATCGAAGAGGTTAACACTACCATTTCTGTGTATCAAAAGCATTTTCTTAGTTATATTTCAAGTAATATTTTTAAAATAGTTATGATACAATCATTTACCCCCCAAAAATGTCAGAAATCCACACGGATGCAGATTGCAGGTCTTCCATATCAAAATAAATGAAGGGTAGAATGGCAGTTTAAATCGCTGTCCAACAACATTTTTAGTCATGAAGGACTTGGTTTTCCTTTAAGCTGGTCCTTTTCCAACTAAATGAAGCTTTAACCGTTAAGGGTGATCAAATGCCAGCCCTCTATTTAACCTATAGTGATTACATTGACTAAATGTCATGCTATTTTTTTACTTTCAATGTCACGGAGAAAACACAATATTAAGTTTCCTGAGCTCCACGACGCAACATTTAGATTGAAAAGTGTTTTTAATTAATGTCCCCACAAAGTACAATCGATTTTAAAAATGCGTAAAAAAAGGCAAAATACAGATAGGTTCCAATTATAGCTTAACTTTAGATGTTTCTAATCCTCCAGAGAAGCTCAGCAAGCAGTAAGCAAAATGGAAATGTCAACTTGAAGGTGTTTGTTCAGTGGATCAACTCAGAGCGTTGCTTTAATGGGAACTTGACAGGGCTGGTTTTGGACTCCATTTATGGAAAATCTAACATTTTTTTTAAATGCCAGGAGTAACTGATAAAAGTCTCTGGACTCGAAAGGAAAAAAAAAAGAAAAAGAAAAAGTGGATGAACAAACTTCTGAAGTGCAGAAGTCCTTGAAGGAATATGTGTGAAGTGAGGAATCTTGATTTATTTTGGTGCATAAACCAATCATAGGCTAACTCACAACCTGTTTGGAGATTTTTCACCTTGAGTACAGGATACCTAAAATAACAATAAGTGCAAGGGAAAATAAGCAGCACAGGAAAGAGGGACAAAACAAAATCCCCATCATGATGATAACCTATCTCAAAAGCTATAAAAGAAAAAAAAAAGCTACATTTGAAGGAGGTAATAAGGCCAACCGTTGTCATTGCTGACACCATCATTTCAGTGAATTGAAGTCCAACTGATCCATGAACGATTAGGCTTTCAGGCTTTTCTTTCTCACTTTTTTCTGTGTTCTTTTTCTGGGCAGATGTTAATATGAAGGGGTCCACTGGGTCCAGATTTCATAGCTTCCTTTCAAGCCCCTAGCCTTTAATTCATTCAGTATCATTTTAGTCCCATGACTGGCACTGAATCTGCTCTATTTAAGCACGAATTTAGAATTCTAAAATATATTGTAAACCCATCCGTGGGCTTACAGGACAGTTCAGAAATCTAAGGCCACCTCTCCTTTTCTACTGAAGTACTTTTTCCTGTCACTCAAGAGGGAAAAGTCTTCAGATTCAGTTCTAGACGTCTATCTGGAACTTTTCCAACTGTTATGTCACTCGTTTTTAAATCTACTCTCTTTCTGTGCGTTTTTTAATTGTTAAGATGCTTAACGCAGAACTAATCACCTGCAATAGGGCTGGATTGTTAAAAATGCAGAAAAAGTCTACTAGAATGCAAATGTGTGTAAATATGTTACCAGTATGTTGTAATATAAACATCTTTAAACACTGGTTCATTCATGCTCATGCAACCAAACACTGCTGTAGCTTTGACAGACCAGAGTGAGACATGAAAACATTTTTTTTTGTTTAAAGTTGTGAACTTGCAGGAATTACAAAAGTTGCATCAACCACACAATCAGTGGCGTAAATTAGTAAGGAACTTTGTTGCTTTTCCAACCAAAAGGAGATGGAAAAAACCAAGCGTCAAACCAGAGAGACGGAGACACACAGACGATCAATTTCAATGTTCAAAAAGCCAAAGAATCCCAAACGCTTCCTCTGCTGTGGTTTGAACTGCATTTACATTTTCTTTCTAGTCTTTTGCTTTGCAATTTCCTGCTCCCTTTTTTATTCCAGCTTCAGTACCATCCACATTAACATCAGACAGTGTTGTTTTGCTTTATGAAGACTTTCACTTCAGGACTCTGCAGTTTTATGACACAAATCACCTGAGAAGATCCGATTAAAAGCTCAGAGGAGGAACACTTTGGTTGTACAACATAAGAGAAAGTAGAACATTTGAATGCAAATATTGTAAAAGCAATCCCCTCATTGATTGTTAGAGACAATGAGGATCTTCTCTATGACAATGTTGAATATAAAAAAGGCTAGAGAAGTAGTATTTTGCAAATAATACTACATATTTGTTTTAAATTAAACTTCAATAATTCAGTACTTCAGTCATTTCTATGTTTGTTTTGCTACGTTTGACTGGCTAACTAGTGCTCCACTTCAGCAGCTGGTTTCTAACCATAAAGCAACAAGTTTGAATCCTTTTTCAGCAGAAAAAACACAAAAATATCACAATGATGATACAACCATCCATCACAAGAAAACAAGGGAGCCAGACCTCAGCTGCAGTCTGGCAGGATTATTCTGATCCAAATATCAGAACTCATCAAAAGCTAAATGGTTTCAGCTATAAGTCATCAACCAGCTATTTGGACACTTTGCCAACCAAATTCTTGAAAAATCGTTTTAGCGTTATTAAAAACATGGTCTGAAAATCAAAAACCACTTTCTCTGCTCAGACACTTTTCACACTCACTCCAAACTCTTTTTAAACATCTTCTGAAGAAAAGTAGCCTGGATCCCCCTATATTACACCTTTTACTGAATAGGGTCATTTCTAAACACACATTCATGAAAAAAGAATGATGAAAAACTGTGTTTGATCCAGCAGAACAACTTTCTAAGCACAAACCACCTCTTGGACAATGTTCAGTCCTGTCCTAATCATCACTGCCGGAAACAAACACACATCTTGCATGTGTTTGCGTGTGTGTGTGTGTGTAGGGGGTATGTTTCCATTGGTTACCAAACATAAAAAAAGTCTCTATGTCATGTGGAATGTCTCAGCTGTATCAATGTATCAATAAACATACTTTTATTTGTTTTTTTGTATTCTTTCCATTCCATTTCCCTGTAATCTCCAATGTTTTAACATCACTGTAAAGCAAATAAAATTGCATTTATGTGTGAAATGTGTTCTTTATATAAAAGCGTCTTACTTGAATAGTATTTTTAAAATGACCAAGTCCACTGCAGACATACATTTGATCAGAACAGTACCAGAATAAATATTTCATATTTGTTCATGTAGGACAAGATTTAGGTCAGAATTGTACTATTAGTTACTGCTAAACCACATTAATAACCAAAGTATTGCCACAATATTTGCTCACATGCTCTTTTGAGCTCAACAACAAGTCTATGTGAAATATTATGAAGGATGATATTTTTATTCTTTGATATGTCTGGCACTGAACTTTATTTCTGGCCTCACCTCAAAGAAAGGAGCTGGAACCTGGATCTTTAACCCTCGTTTTATTGAGAAAATTTCACATCCTAGGCCTTATTAGAGTCATAGAAAATGGTTTTTACAAGTTTTGAAAATTCTGAATCTATACATTTTGATGAGGAATACAATTTCCTGTAAAGTCCTTCTAATTGAAGGTGTACTGCAGTTGAGGCTCTTAGTCTTAAAGCGGATGCCTGAGAAACAGTTAGGAGACATACAGTGGGTGCTGCACGTGTGTATTTAGCAGAAAGCTGATTCAATCAATGCTATGAATGTAAGATATAGCCTAATTAATTTGTAAGATCAACGCTTTGCTCTACAGAATGTCATTTCCAGGGATGACAGCCTGAAATGCATTACTAACACTCATGTGAGCTGTAACCAGGGAGGGGAATCATGCCTCTTTACCCTTCCTTGTTGGGACAAGATATTCTTAGATGAGAGGTGCTGTGCATATTTAATGCTTTATCACATCTTCAATCTTAATTAACCAAGATGGGGGGGGGGGGGGGGGGGGGCAGCTGAGGGGGAAGACAGTCATGTGATGTATGGAAGAGCTGAGTCTGATACTAATCTCTCGTTCCTCTCTATCCTGTGTTGGATGATGCTCAGGGTAGACTACAAATGGGTCAGGAAAAGCACAGATGAGTGTTTCCGAAGCAAGAGCAGCTGTTAACACGCAGTTAGCAAATTAAAACAACTGAGCTCATATCAGATCAGACGTGACATTGTGAACACCTGCCTAATGTTCTGTTGATCACCATTTTGGAGCCAAAACAGTGTGATCAGTGGAGGTTTGGACTCCTATAGATGGCGTGCTGTGGAAGGTTCAAGCTGGCATCTTGGTGTTTGCAGCAGATCCTTTAAGTCCAGTAAATTGCCAACTGGAACTTCCATGGATGAAACTTGTTTGTTCATCACACCCACCAGATACCAGATTAGATTGAGATCTGGGGAATTTAGAGGTCAGGTCAACACCTCAAACCCCTCTTGGTTGTGCTTTTCCTGGACTTTTTTTTTTGTTTCTGTGCAAATTATCCATCTGAAAGAGTGCACAGCCATGAAAGGGAGCATGTGGTCTGCAAATATGCTTGGGTAGTTGGTAAGTATCAAATTAACATTTTACAGGGATAGTCAGATAGAACGTTGCTCAAAGCATCTCACTGCCTCAACCTATTTTCCCTACCTGTCCCAGCCATTCTTGCTGTATAAGAGAAAAAAACAAGATTTGTTAATACTGTGCCAATGGTGTTCAGATTCTCACATGTTCAGTGATTGTGAGTTCAGCAATGAGGAGGGATCAAAATTAACAAATTAAATATTATGGATTTGCAAAAGGAAAAGTAAAGTGAGGTCCCTTTTCCCAACTTACTTTTAATTCAGATCCAGTAATAACTGCTTTAGCTACATTGACCCACCTACTAGATTGGAACATGGGCTAGAGTCACTTAAACTGCATCAATCAATATTGTTTTCTTTTCTCTGTTTCTCAGATTAGCATTATTTTTGTTGGGACACCTATGTTTGAAATAACCACTGCAGACCAAGAAAAGTCCCAATCAAAGGGTAACTTTTGGAGAAACATGGAGCAAGTTGTCTAACTATCACAATATGCTCTCATCAAGCTCCTTAAGTTGCCCATTTTCCATTCTCCTTCACACTAACTTAAAAGACAAAATATTATCTGTCTCAAGTGCCCCACCTTCTGAGATATGTCATGAAAAAGAGGTAACCTGCCAAGCACTAGCTCTCAGTGATGTAACAATATTTGAATGTTGGTGCTTAAAAGGCATGTAACCAAAACTAGTTCAAAAAAAGAATACATGTTTCCTGGAACAGTTGTTTCATTGGTCTCTGGTGACAACTGTCTCTATGGTTAATCCTACAGTACAGCAACTACTTTTCAATGTAATATTTTACAATTTCCCCAATGAAAGTCCCATCTTTATTAGCTCAGGTCTCTGGTTATGAAAAACTGTTCTCTCATAATTAAACTAAATGTACTTTTAAATGGAAATCTGACAGATTTCATGCTTCATTTTAACTGTTTGTGAACTGGGGTTCGATAAAATCAAATATAAATAAATCACAGAACTCTATAAAAGGTTTCCAAATGATTAGTGCAAGTATTCACACATTTGTGATACTATCGACTTTTTCGTATTTCTGCTTAGTGTTGGCGGTGGCACTGTGGGTTCAGCCAACATATTGGTTATGGGTTCAACTCCTAAGCTTGGCAGTTAGTGTGTCTTTTGAAAGAAACCTAAACGTTTCTTTAGATAATAGTCTTTACTAAAGATCATACACTTTTATTTTGAAATGCTTCTCACCCCACTAATACATACAAAAGTCTGAGTTTTTCACATAAACTAACTTAAAGTTGCATTTTAGCATTCACTCAATAAAACCAATAAAGCAAAAGCCAGGTACTAACTAGAACAAAAACACAGGAAGGTAAAATAGCAAGAGGATGTAAAAACAAAAGAAGTGCAAGTGCTAAAGAGGAAAGCAAGGAGGAGCAGGTGTAGCAGTCACTGGTTCTCCTCTTGCTCCTCTAACCTCATTTACATCCCACTGAAAACGCATCTCAAAGCCACTGCACTAACCATGATACAACAGCTCCTTTGGCTGTTCACTACACTGTTTCAGTTTCCTTCATGCTCACAAATGTATTTGACCTGACGGGTGAGCTGCTGGTAAAGCAAAAACTACATGATCATCTGTCCTCATTTCCACTTCATTAAATTGATGTCTAACACAGCCAAGCCAGTGTTTATTGCCTCGCCGGCACAATGCTCTCTTTCTTTGTCTTTAATACAAGGTATTGATATTTTCACTTCCACACCCTAAAATAGACATTTTTATGACATGATGCTCAATGAAGCCAAACAGATTTGTCATTTTTTAGATAAGAATCACTGCTCAGCTGCTTTAGAATGCCACCATGCACCTGGGATTAGTTCAAACCCAGCCAATCAACAAATGCGACCCAAATAATGTAGCTCCTCAAAAGACAACTGGAAGCAATTTGCAAAAGATTAGCAATTTCCTATCAACTTGTATACCAAATTGTCTAATATTACTTGAAATGTATATACAGGTGGTAAAAAGGTACTTTTTTTCTTTTGTTTGTTTGTATGTATATATATTTTTAATGGGAGGTAGGTGAACCCACATTGGGCATTTTTGGATCGTTGTTGAGATTGATGGATTAAACTGAAGTCAGCAATCCTGACCCACTTCAGGCTTCATTTCTGCTGAGGAGAATTCTACAGATAATGTCAGAAAACCATGACACATTTTCCTGCATTTACAGTAAAACCTCTCCGCTCATACGTTCTCAAACATTTGTCCCAAAGGCTGATTGCCTCCATGTGCATTGATGCAGTCAGTCATGCAAAAGGAAGCCCAACCTAGTACTGAGTACATAGAAATAAACGCAGTATTCAGAAACTTGGCATTTGTAGCAAAACTATCATTTTTTTGATGTTCCTATATTATTTTAGAAATAATATGTTATGTTTAACATAATCTAGGTAATATTAGACATACAGGTTCAAAATATTGTAATATATGTAGCAGAGCTTAGAAAATATGACTTTCAATTTCTGAATTGACCAGCAAATAATAATGGGAGTTTTTCACAGCTTTTTTGCACCTGGTCACTTATTTAGGCTGTTGTCACGCAATCCAGAGAGTCTGGCTTTCCTGAAATCCTCCGGACCAAATTAGATTCTAGCTATTTTAGTTTTTAAACCTTGATGTTAAGGATTTTTGGCCTTTTTGTGGTGCTTTGAGAGGGCCTCAGTGGTGAACTGGTACTTTGCAAACTAACTGAAATTAGTCAATAACCATGTTTGCACTCTTACTGCCACTCATCATGCTTCTTAGAAGAAAATGGAACATATCCGTTGCAGTGAATGAAAATACAGCTGCAAACAACAATTAGCACCTTCGGTCCAAACTATTGCTACAATTTACCATCTAGGTCACAACCATCAGGAAGATTGCCACTGCAAAAACATTTTCTACAGCTGGCAGCTGGCACATTAGCTTTGCTTTGATTGTGGCCATATGGTCAGTGGTGAGCAGCTGCCATGACCTCAAATACCTCTGCTTGGATTCAAATGACTGCGCTTCCTTCAAAAGGACAGCACCTACAAAAACATGATAGTCCTGTAGTGACCATTGCTGCCTGCCAAGTGGATGATGACTGTTTATCACGACACATTTGGATGCATGCGGCACAGAAGCACAGCCAAATGCTAACTTTTTCATGAGGGTTTTTTAATTAGCTTCACTGTTTTATAGATCACAAAGAAAAAAGGAAATAGCTTTGAATTTCCGAGACAAAAGTAAGCCCTTAAAAAAAAAAAAAAAAAAAAACAGAGAGAACATGCTTTTGTCTAACAGACGGGTCTTAATAAATTCTGGGTTTGTTTTGTTTTCTGGTTTTTGGAAGGAGGCAAAAGGCTGTTTATTTGACGAAAAGTTTAGCAAGTTGAACTGTAAAGTAAGAGGCAGAAAGTACCTCTGTCACCTATTAAAGCTGATTCAGCCACACATTTTTTACCATTAGATACATTTAAAAAAGGACACAGTAGTTAACAAACCTGATTATCTTACAGGCCTTTCTTGGCAAACCATATAATTCTTATTAAATTTTAAAGCTGGCGTCATCTGTTACATGAAAAAAAGTGGTCCCTCGCTATATAGCAGTCTTGCTGTTTCCAGGATTTGCTTTTTTTTTTTTTTTCTGCATCCTGATTGGCTGATAACCTTGTCAATTAATCTCCACAACTTCCT
This sequence comes from Oryzias curvinotus, assembly GCA_023969325.1. Taxonomy (NCBI): domain Eukaryota; kingdom Metazoa; phylum Chordata; class Actinopteri; order Beloniformes; family Adrianichthyidae; genus Oryzias; species Oryzias curvinotus. The sequence continues at coordinate 17,802,543 of CM043709.1, forward strand.
CTACAGAATGCGTTCAATTTTACACATTTACATAAATCTTCTATGCGTCCAGATTTTTGTTTTCATTCTATAAAACCAAACTTATTTTTCTATGGGGGTTTGAACAAGAGAGTAAAATGTACAAATGAGGTATTGCGTGCTTTTTAAGCCTAAAAAACATTGATATTCCGACTTAGCAGATTTCATATTTCACAGGTTATTTTTAGAATGCAACAAATGAGGAAACACTGTATTTTTAATCCGCTGTGTTGGATGTAGACTTTTAGTGAGTCAAATATCATTTCAATGAAATGGTAGGTACCTGCTCTTCAATCAACACTAATCTATCAAGTGTTTGGTTTTAGAGAAGCATCGGATCATTTATGAGGAAAAGTCACTTAATTTATACCAGATTCCGAAGGATTAGAGATATTTTAGTGGATTGAATGTTTCAGTCTCGCAGACTTTTCTTCTCTTTACTCATTCTGTCTTAGCAATGAGGATAATTCTAAAAAACATTTGACATTAGAGGGGGTAAAGTGCAAACATATTTCATTTTAGATAAGCAGGTTTGACCCCTAGCTAAGAAGCAAACAAAAGCCAAAGGGCCTGATGCTACTTAATCAAAATGATCATGATTTGATTTTAAACTTAATGTCAGAGCAGATGAATCTGTGGATGTTATTTTTTTTTTAATCAGACAGTTTAATGTTTCAGAATTTCTTTAGAACATTCTCTTTGTACAAAGTCTGTTGCTCAGCATTCTCTGACAAACGAAATGTATGACTTGACTGACCCTTACCTCTAGTGAAATGTTGCAACTGGAATGAATGCTAACCTTAACTTTGTTAAACAGTATAATATGTAATGAACTTTGAGTTAATCGGATTTCTGCTTTAGGCTACAACAAGATTGAGAGCAGAGAATGTAGGCCATTACAAGACGCTGTTAAACAGAACAAAAAAAAAAACTGTGCTTTTATTAGAAAGACTGTCGTAAATCTTCATTTGGAAAAGGCCCTATTGAACAGACAAAATGAGGCACAGCTCTCAGCAGTTTCAGTGAGACACATCAACACAATTGTAGTTCCAACACTGTATGTTGCATTCAAATAACTGTTAAAAAAAGGTTTAGACTCAAAAGACTTTCCATCTTTCTGTAGCACCTGCTGTGACCAAACTGAGGGAGTTCTGATTAAAGCCGGTCTGCCTCCAGTCAGTTAAACTAACAGGCTTCTACTTTATGTAGCACTGCCTAAAGGCACAATGTATGCTTGCCTTCTTCTGCTTCTTATCTTGTAAACGACAAATATGACTTTGGGTCACATAAAAGCCACAACCTTCAATAAAAAACAAACAAATACACCTTTATAGAATAGTCAAGCAACATATGGCGCAATACGGACAGATAAAAGAATACCGGGACTTTAGAAAGTAAGAACAAGAAGGCAAAAAGTAAATAAAAATGTTAAAACCCCCCAAAAAATTAAAAACCTGCAGAACAATAATAAAGAACCTCTACGCACCTTTTACAATGAGGTTGAGGAGCTTTGGCCGTGGGTTCCGCTCACTCTGAATGGAGCATGTGTACAGTCCGTCATCGAATACATCCACTTTTTGTATCTGAAGGCTGTACTCGTGTTTGTCTCGCACGCTGGATACTATGGACACCCGGGGGTCCACGGACCACTTGTCGCTCCCTGCGAATATGATGCTGGAGCGGTTCAGCCAGGCTCCTTTAGAGATCCCATCCAACAGATAGCACCTGCATGACAAGAAACACTCCCTTCAAAGGCTTGAACACTTTTTTAATCAACAAGTGTAGTTATTTCTTTACTCAAGGCATCAATAGTTCATTCGCCATGACACACATTTTCTAAAATATGAAAGCAAAACAGGTCAAAGACTACCAAATGTGCTGTTCTTGGTGCTTTGATAAAAAAAAGAGTCGTGTTGCTCATCCAAATGCACTCACAAGGAGACATTTTTGCTCATTAGTTGAGTAAAGTTAAGTTTCTGAAACACATGCAGTCTGAGCTTGAGTAAATGTCTCCCTCCGGAGTAATCGCACTAAGCTCTTGCCAATGGACTCTAGAGGGTATTTATAGTCCCATTACAAATATCCATTGCTAATATATACAATACTACTGTGTTTAGTTTCCTTCATGCTCACCAGTAAACTTAAAAATGTATTTAACCTGACTGATGATCTGCTGGTAAAGCAGAAAGACCCTAAAAACTATAGTTTTCTGCCTAGATTAATAAACCCCCCATAATAAAGTCTAATTAAGTCTAAAGATGACTATAAAAAATAAACGCCGTTCATTTTTGATGCAACTAGACCCTTTGGAAAATTATAGGGAAAACAAAAATGGATCAACGCTTTCATTTGTATTGAAATAGAACCATATTTGTGGAAAATGTAAATGCATCCAGACCAAAGAAATCGCATCACATTCTGTGACAAGTACTGTAATAATGAGTAGGAAAACAGGCGATCAAGTTTGACTCTTTAGCTGTTGTCAGCATGCCGTGCGTCCTGCCAACACCGGCAGTAGAGCCACCAAAGAAATCAGCTTGGCGCGAGCCGCAAAGCTCTTTATCGCCTTTGCCAAGAAAGTGTCTGTCAGGAAGGCAGACGGAGAACAATGCCATTCTAGACTTGCCCCACATCGCTTTTCTCAAAGAATTATGTTAAATAAGTGTCAGACAATGCAGGCTTGATGGTGATTAAACACAAAAAGCCACAAGAGGAAATTCAGGTTATATGGAAAACCAGTACAAACATGTCAATTATCCTACTCACCACCCATGAACCAGTAATACCAACAAATAGCTTTTTATTTCTTCTCCTTTAATGCTTCCATTAAAGCATTACTTCATCTTGAAGAACAAAACATTGTTAAATATAGTGCATATGTTGGCATTAAGTTCTAGTGGTTTTCATAATCTCCTACACTTGTGAAAGCGACTTTATAATCATTAAAAAATGATATTTTATGCTTTTAAGGGAAGGGAATCAAAGTTTCTCTGATGTGATGGTCCACAATTACTCATTTATAGCAGCCTTTTACTTATTAAAGGGTTAAACATGCAAAAAATCATAATTCTCCCACATAAATAACATCCACAAAATGTAGATAGGTCTCAAATATAAAATACGTTTCCTGGAATGTTGAGTGATCAGCTTGAATCAACTTCAAATATGATGCCCTTCAGTTTTTTTCCTAGAAAATGATGAATCTCACAGCAGGGTTAGCGGTTGTTCCTAGAATTTTTTTAGACTAAAATGGGTGATAGAGGTTTTTAGCTTCTGTTCAGAAAGCACCAAACCTTCCTTTTCCATAAAGCTTAAGGTGAAGGATGGCATGGGTGGCCCCGAGCCAAATTTTCTGTTTAGCTACTATGAGCTTAGAGTGCCGAGTGTCGTTTTAGGAGACACGTGGACAGGATTTCAAACATCGCCATCCATCAAGTTTAGTGTTGAGAGAAGAGGGTGAGGGAAAAAACGTTATGCCTAATCTTGGCAGTGTTGTTGTGGTTATAGAGGTATGCACATCTCCCATTTCCTCCCTCTTCTTCTTCCCGCCCGACCTTCTCAAAATATTGTAAAACCTCTCATAACCTCTGTAAACTTAGGGTGAAGTGGGCGTTTCCCTCCTTGTCTTTACTGCACATCTGTCTTTCCACAGTCTCCACTCATAAATGCAAAAAGCATTAATGCAGTGCCTACCGTGCATCTTTTATTTTTTGATAAATTATATTTCAGTGGGCCTGCAACAGACTGATGTCTCCCGTCTTCGCCCACAAGTGACTGGGATTGGCTCTGGCGGCCCCGTGACCCCGAAAGGGACAAAACGGGTTTAGAAGATGAATGAATGTTCCAGTGTTTTTTGGTCATCTTCTGGATTTCCTCATGGTTGCAGTATCTTTTATATCTCTGTATCTATTTATTTCAACAAACTAAAATGTAAATACATTTACCATTAATTCCTGTTTACTTGTTTGTTTATACACATATTATTTTACAATTGATTATCTTTCAAGAAATACAAGAAATCTTGAAAACCTCACCTGCACTGTTCAGTAGCAGGTATTAATCTCTGAGTCACACTGGTTGAAGTTTTGTCCCTCGATTTTAGGCCAGTAAAACTGATCGAATCGATTGTTCAAAATAGATCAAAAGACTGAATCATATCACGAATACCACGAATGATGATAGGAATCAAATTTTTGTCAAAACAAATGGTTGCAGCCCTATTTTTCTGTCGTTTCTGGACTTGCATATTTTTTCTGTCCTATTAAAAAAATGTCCCGCTGATTTTATGCTGAACTGCTTTATTCTCTCACAGCTGCCAAAGCCAACTTATTTTCTGCCCTAAAACCAATGATGTCCATTTTGAGTTGGTCTGCCTTCTTTCTGTTCTCTCCTTATTGCAGTTCCCTAGAATTTCTTTTTGTTTGTTTGTTTTCCAAAGTGACATTTTGTGGTTTTTTTTTCCTTTCTCTGTAATCAAAATGCTGCGATTCTTTTTTATATGATAACAGATGTTCCCGTATTTCTGTCTTTGTCCCTTTTCTGTTCTTTCAGATTCCAACTGGTCATGGCAGATGGTCGCCCTCATCCAGCCTGCTGAAGGTTTCTACTGATTCTTCCATTGACAACGTTTTTTAGGCTCTCCACTGTTGCCTTTTGCTTCATCATGACACCAAAAAGCCCTCCAAATGAAACTGTTGATGACTTTTATAGGGTACACTCTAAAAAGAAAAAAAAGTGGATCCAACTTAATTGAATCACTTCAATTGTTAACACGTCATTGCAATACGTTTATTCAACTTAATTTTTTATGTCCATCCAACTCAATTTAATATGTTGATCTAAATTAATTATTCATTTATTTTATTTTGTTTATACAACTCAAATCTAACTTAATATAATACATGTATCCTACTTATTATAATGTACTGCCTTTGGACCTTCTTTGTATATTTTTTTTTCACTATAGCACTTTTCACTAAGTTTGATTAGTTACTGTATGAATGTATAACTGATGATTATATTGCTTGTGTATTATTTCTAGTTAATTGCTTGAAATAAACCATTTCAAATCAAATCAAATCAAATCAAACTAAAGCAGCATCTTTATGCTCAATCAGCTCAAGTTTCATCAGAAAAGACCGAAAACATCCATAACGCGCTTCAAAAATGTGTTGGCAAACTTCAGTCTGGCTCTGATGTGACGCTGTGTCAGCAATAGAGATTTTCATGGATGATGATCTTAAACGCCTTTTTCGATAAAAGCCTCCACATCAACAGCCTTCTGTGACACATCAGGTCCAGGAGAAACTAGTGCAACAAAAACCGTCTCTGCAGATACAATGATTCTTGCTGACATCTTTGACAATGTCTTTCTCCAAAGTTGCAGAAATCTTGTACGTTCATCTACACTGGGAATTGTTTCTGATTTAGAAAAAAAGAAGGAAAGGTTTGGAAAAAAAAAAGGTGTTTCTGTTTAAGAGGAGGCAGCCACTGAATTCTGAGTTACAGGCTGCTTTTTTTGTTTTGTTTTTTAACTCTGATTTTAATGAGTTTTTACTTTACATTCATTACTTTATTATTAACATTGGACACAATTTTACTATGTAAAGTCTAATAAATCAGTATTTTAGGAAAAGGCTTCTTATCTGCTCTCGGTGGGTAATGATTATAACCTTTGTGCATTTTGTTGACAGGAACAAAGTGAAACTGAATAATAAAAATCTTTCCCCTTGAAAAGATTCAAAGCAGAGAAATCAAAGCTTTTCATTTTTCCTTAGTGAAAAACCTCCCTCTGCACGTCCAACACATTCCATGATCTACAGCAGAGCTGAGAAGATGTTCTAAGCCTTTCGTTTAAGAGCAGTGACAGGTAAGACTCACTACGTCTGTGCACTTCTCGTTGAAAATAGAAAGAAAAGAAAAAAAGTCAAACAAATATCCCTTTAATCCTGTTTATAATCCGTTTGGCTGTGGAGGACAGCAGGACAAATCTGAAGCTTTCAAGCAGACTCCATGATGAAACTCAACCACCATAGCAAACATGGAGAGGACAGGAAAAAAACAAAGAGTGGCACATTATGCTGAAACGTCTGATTACTGTCAAATCAGGCCAGTTTCATTTCTAAAGCTCCATAAACACAATTAAAACGGAAACAAGGTGATGAAAATTAAGTTACACACAAAAATGATAATAATCTACATATTTTGCAAATCTAGTCACCCATCATCAATGCTTGTTCTTTGATGGTGTTTATTAAAGGTTTATGTTGAAATATTGAGTGTTCCATCTTTAAAAGTAATACCTCAATTCTTTACGCACTACATAGACGGTTGAAAAGACTCTTCATGTCAGCCTACAGTCTTTTCAACAGAACTACTAGTAATTCAAGTACAGCATTTTTTTTTTAACTGGATAATCTCAGTTTTAATTCTTTTTATTGATTTCCTTTTTTTTTTTTTTCATTCATTGTTGAGATGAACACTCAAAGGAATACAAATGAAAACGGCTTACAAATAACTCGGCACGTAAAAGCAGAGAGGTAGAACTCTGAAAGGATGGAGCAGATTTGCAAAGACTTAATGGATGAGTATTCTGCACCCGAGCGAATTCCTCGTTATTCATGTGTGAATATGTGCTGCATAATGCATCCGTATCAAAACGCCGTCCACTGCCCGCATTCTTAAATGTCACATTAAAAACCTAATTTGACAAACATGATTTAACCGCCGCGCCACACCACCCTTTGTTAAACAAATAGTACAGCGGCGCAAAATTTATAATCCAGAATCCAATGCAGTTATTTAATACCACACTGTCGAAAGCACGTCTGTCAGTGAACGCAGAATTAAAAGACGACGTGAAAAGTGAATCACAGTGGTACAGATCACTAGAATACTGAGAGGTCAGGACTTCTCCATGCAGTGTAAGCTTTTTTTCATATTAAGCTATTAGCTGCACAGAAGCTCAGAAGATGGATTTCCCTGATAACTGTATCTCATTTAAAGCTCTGCGTGCAATGATTCAGTGTCCTGAAAATACTATTAATGAGACTGTTTCTTTTGTGAAACTGAACAAATAGCATTCTGAGGGCAGAATTTCAATCACTTCAGTTTGTGGTTTTAGCAACAACATCCGCATCAATGAGCAGCTAGACGAGGGACGCCGCTTCCCCGCGCGCCCAGCGTTAGTCCGACCTTAGCTAGGTTTGGAGTTCTGCCTGTAAATGCCCATGCTCTGTCATTTCACAGTCGCAGGGAAACTGCAGCTCTCACTGCTGTGACTGTCATTTACCAACACTATTCAATTTGCTTCTACTCTCCCTCTCAAATACATGTTGGTGTTTTCTAAAAGCAAAATACTATTTACCACCTGGAATGCAGACATTCTGAGCCCCGTCAGTAAAAAAAGGAAGCAGACAGACCGACTCTGCTTGAATGTCTCCACTCCTCTGCAGTCACCAGCTCACGTCTTTGTTTCCACACAGTCTTATTTACTGTAACTGTCTGAATCATAGGTCATTGATAGGGATGGACAACATTCGCCTAAAAATTATGTCAAATTTTTGTTAAACTTGCAAAAACTGTATTTAGGGGACCTTTGTTTATCACGGAAGTTCCACTCTAAACATGACTGGCGATAGGTGAAATCCATGAAGCAGTCATCTTTATTTTTTACAATTATTAAAGCTGTAAATGCCCTCACTACACACTTTTATTTCCATGTTTCCCTTTTGTTTAACTCTCAACGTTCAAACATTCATAGAACAATAAGTCCAGTATTAAAGAATAAAACCAACGATCTGCTTGCTATTGAATATTTATTAGCAAACTGAACTCATTCTGTACAGGAGACAGCACAGAGGAGATTGATTGACAATGGTCTACAGCCAATCAGGAAACAGAACACAATCAACTGAAAACAAAAAGAAAATCCACAAAACAATACAGTGAACACAAAGTGTTCTGCTGTTTACCGCAGGGGGAACGTTGCATAAATAACCTGTGAATGGTGAAATCAAATCAAATCAAATTCTCTCAAGTAGAATTACCTGTGTTAAATGCTGTAAGGAAGTACCTATTGGTGTAGTAGGTAAGAGTCAGTATGTATTTTTTACCAATTTTTTAAAGGAAAACCTCATTTAGTTCAATCAGAAGTTACTGAATAATTCAGCCAGAATATGCGATCACCTTTCTCATCTCTGTCCCTCATACACAGCCCTCAATTGTCACTAAAATGACACAGAACAAGCACGCAGAAGCAGCACAGTTCTAAACACAGCAGCCTGTTCACTCTGTGGAATTGGAGAGGCTTTTGGAGAGTAATGAAACAGAAAACTAAAGAATGGTCATGCATAAAATCTCAGAGGTGCAATGATTTAACATTCCCAGATATGGATTTTTTCCACTTTGAAATCTAAAAGAAAAAAAAAGATAAAGTGTGAACAAAAAGTGAATCATTAGACTCATACCCCCAACAGCTGCTACATCTGCCTCAAATACCACCACAAAGTGAAAGATTAGCAGCTTGTTCTGGTGCATAAAATTATACCTTTAGGCTTGTTGTGTTTATAATATTAAAGAAAAAACATCTTGAAATTCTTTAGCAGAAATGTCATGATTCATATTTTAGTAAAAAAAAAAAAAGGTGCTGCCCTAACTGGGACATGACATGGGGGCTCCTTTTAAAACTCCGTTTAGTGAAGAAATCCACTTCGTTTGTAGTGTTTAAACATTTTTGTCACACCACTCACCGAGAAACTGAGTTAGAAGACCTGATAGGTGTGTGTTTTGTATGACTTCACTGCAGCTTGAAAATAGACAAAGAGCACAGTAGACAGGTTACACAGTCGAACTGTCGCTGACAGAACAGTGTCAGCTCAGCTGTGGGCGGACGATGCTTTTGTCATGGGGAAAATAATATGGCAGCGGGGCTCAGGTGAGGCTGCGGGAAGAAGATGAGGAGAAGGTAATGGCTCTGCAGGTGTAAACTGTGAACAATGCAGCGCTTTGTCTGTGCTTCTAAACTTTATTACCTCCGTTTGAACTATAAACCTGATATTGATTGATCTGTAAACTTCAATAACATTGAACATTGGAAAAAAAACAAACCAAAAAAACCTAAAAACAACTGAAAAGTGTTTGACATACAGGAAGTGCAACATCATAAAAGATGATCATATGACACAAAAATAATCCAAAACACTGATTACAGCTGTGTAATGTCTGCAGGAAGAGTAAGGGGTAGGAAGAGAGTAGCACATGTCAGGAAAGGGAAACCTTTAAAAAATATAAATGCATTCATCTCATCCACTCATCTCTTTAAAATTCATAGTGTTGACATGTAAAAAAGCAAAATAGCTTTAGATTAACTTAAAATTTATAATAGACTGTGCCAAAATTTTACTGGAGACGTATTAAATAAGTGAAAAAAATAAAAACTGCAAACTGCTTCACTTCATCATGTATTTGAAACCCTGAGCGGGGTTTTTAACATGCTAAACCTTTTGAATAAAGTAGTTTGCTTTACAGGGAAATATAGCTTTTAGCTTCATAAATATTTAATGATTGTTGTCTTTTATAACTCCTAAAGGAAAGGTTTTGTCAGATAAAATGATACAACAACTCAGAATCGTTCTCTTGAATATTGCCTCCAGGTCACTTCCTGTTGGAAAATGATTGACAGATAAAAGCAGACAAAGTTAGACGGTCAGGAATGTCCTTCACAAAAATACCAAACTCACATGTTAGATTCAAAGGAGCCCAAATACGACCACTATGATTGTTGTCGTCATTCCTTGAGTGGTTCTTTCTTTTCTTTTTTTTGCCTTTTCCTGTCAATGAATGCATTGTGTTTTTTCTCTAACACTCATCTATGATTTTATTCAGTTTCTCCTTTTTAGTACCCCCCTAAGCAATGACTGAATGAACTGCATCTCTTTATTCGACTGTACCTCAAACCCACAAGGAGCACTTCTTGTGTCTTGCGATTCCAGCATATACTATTCAAGAATGTTATTAATGCCGTCGCACGAAGAGGCGGGAAGATCACCACAGAAACAGACTTCCCCTGCAAGTGTTTGCACTCTCTGATGAATGCATCACTTATGAGCTTGGGTTGAGTAACTGGAATTTGTCATTTATCATGAATAAGCGTCTATGTCCTTTCTGTTCAAAACAGGATGGGGGGGGGGAGTTTGCGTGCAGTATACGTTTAGAAGAAAAGTATGTTAATACAATGGTTAAATTCCTTTCAATTAGCATTGACGCTCCAAAGACAAAACTGGGTTTTGTGGTTTACAAACCCCAGACAGTAAATCTATTCGTCTATGATCACATTAGATGTTGGCCTTTGAAGGCTATAATTTTTATTCATTTCATTTTTAATCAAAATCACAAAAACAAAACCAAGAAAAAAAGAAAAAGAAAAAAAAAGAAAAAAACAACACAACATGAGTAACAGGAACAACTTTCCCTTACTGACTAAAGCAATACATTATTTTAAAACTGATGACATTGTTCTAAGTTTATGTTTTAAGTGATCAAATTTCAGAACTTTTTGCCAACTCATAACATAATCTTTTATTATTTGGTAGAAAAGCATTATCTCTGCCTCGAATGACATGATGTATTACTTTATATATTACTTTAACTTTTAGCATCTAATTTGGATTTAATATTGGCACTAAAGTACAAGAAGTACTAAGTAGGTTTTGGGTTTAAAAGCAAACAGTAATATTTTAGTAGAATGTTCCCCACCAAATACACTTTTAAAAAGCTTTTCTGTGACCATGTGGGAAGTTGAAACTTTAAAAGATGTCAATGACCCGTATTGGTTCTCAGGATTACTTTTGGGAAAAAGGAACGTGGTTTTTTTTGTTGTTGTTTTTTATCATCTGCTTCCTCAAATCTACTCGTATTCTGAGGTAGACTATGTCCTCCATGTTCTTCTGTCACTGTGTCTGGGCTGCCAGGGGGTACCCTGAACAGCTCAGCAGGGACATCTGCTTCCCAGAGCCATCTGTGCCTACATCTTCCTAATCCCTTCTCTCTGTCAACCTCCCTTTCCCTCCTTTCTTAACTCTTGTTATCTTGCTTTGTGTTTACTCGGTCAAACGTTGGCATATTTGCAGATCTACAGTGGCAGCAAAAATGAAAGACAAAACTGGAGGAATTGAAAATCAAGCAAAGTTTAAACATGTGTTAGGTAGAATAGACGGTTAGGTAGACGTGCACATATTCAAATAGAAAGAAAAGTCCAAACAAAATCTTACAAAGGTTTTGTAGGAAAAGATGATTGATAGTGTAGAAAAGAAAACCCTGAAGTATTAAGCTTTAGCCAGAATAAGAGAAATCTAACTAAAACATATATATTGCGCTGAACTTTATTTGTGTGTTAGCACCCACTGACATGGACCCATAGAAATGATCTTAAAAGCTGAGTATACCCAAATATTAGTTGTTCCATCTCATTACTAATTGGGAATTATTTTTATATTTTTCTTTTTTCTTTTTAATAATAACAGGAATTATGTCAATCCTAACACTTGATATAGTATTGATGTAATAAAACTAAAACAAAAATTGCAAATAGTTTATTTTTGTTGCATGCCATTGTGGTCTAATGCCAGACACATTACTTTGAGTTATCTGGGGTCATTATACTAACAGGCCCACAAGACTTGTGATAAGTTGAGTTTTTCAAATTTGGTTGTAAAATTAAAGCTCCTTAAATTATTGTTTAAATAAAAAAAAAAAATAAATAACATATAATGATACTGTTGCTCCTCCAACAAAAATCTCTTTTGAAAACCAAATAAAGCAATTCAGCTTAACTCAGCCAATCATGACTGCTAAATTCACTAAGACAAAAAAAAAAAAATCCCTAAATCCTTTTTCCTTTTTGTCACTTGTCAGTGGAACAGGTAACAAACACAGATCGGTGTAAAATGGAATGTAGGATGTTTTTATGGTTTTGCACACTTTGTAAAACAAATCAAAACATTTTTTTTCCATGAGTAGATTTTACACTATTCTAAAAACTGTATTCGTGTTTATTGATAAGATGAACTGGTTTAATTTATGACTCGTTAAGCTTTTTAGAGATGCTGCTGTTAGATTAAACAAACAATTACAATTGTTAATGTTTGATGTCAAAAATGGATGAATCAGAATCAGAAGTACTTTAATGGCGTGCTGGAGGAATTTATGGCAACAACCTGAAGATGTCAATTAGACATCTCAACTGTACTTCATAACGCTTTGCTGGTACTACGAGCTAAATATATTACAGGAAATGTATGTGCCTTTATATAGCAAAATAGACTCCAGCAGCTGAAACAGCTGTAAGTCTTGTTTTTATGATCTGTTCCCACTGATGTTTGTCAGCACTTATGAGCCTGTGTACGAAAGTGGTTCCTATTATCCATTTGTGCGTCATTGGGTATTCTGCTAACGTTCAACCACACAACTCACTGCCCAAGTGACAGCCCAGGCGTGGCAATGTGCCAAAAAGATCAGAGAAAGAGGAGTCAGAGAGATAGGTCAAGGCTGGATATGGGGTGTAAAGCGACGGGGGGACTGCTTGTTAGGCTGCAACCACTGGGGTTTACAAATGGTTATATGGTGCCCAATATAGGGCATAAGCACACATCCTAGCTAAAGTTTGCAAAACATTTTTGTGAAGGTTGCAAGGGTTTTCCGAAATGTATTTTTACTACACACTACTCTTATAGGGATTCTTCGTCGAAGACTTAAAAACTATGATGAGAAATAATCGGATAAGCAAAGTTCCATTCTATTGATTTCCCTACTTTCTCTTTATTATTTTTATAAAAGCCTTTTCAAATAAATTGTTAGCTGGCATTTCAATGGATACCAGATGGTTTCCATTAAAAGATGGTTTCCATAAACAGATTTTGACCATGCATTTATGCGATTTGACCACCACTAAATGCTTCAGTTAATGGACTTTATGATTGTACTTAATGGTGCAGTATGCTTTTTGGCTGGCAATGAAATAGAAAATAATTTTATTAAGAGCACATTTACTTTGGGAATTATTTTTTTCTATATACACAATCAAAGCCAACATGTCAATTAGTCATTCTATTTACTCAGTAGCCACCAGATTTTGGAGTGAGCTTTGCCACAACTATCATTATGTCATTCAAATGGAAAAGAGGAAAGATATCTTCAGGTCATGTTGACCATATCCTACAAGAAAGTGCTACATAAGAATTGGCCTCCATTGTATATCGCTTTAGTCCTAGGGACCTGATTAAGTCAGATTTTTAATAAAGTCTGCAAAATGTAAACAATTACATGTGCTTTGTTTAGAATTTGCAGGTGACCAACAAAGCAAAAAAGGTGAGTGCTCTCCACTTTTCATGGCATCTGTGAAACGATGACAGCAGCTGTTTGTGCGTGAAGTTGTGCAAGTTTGCACCTGTCATTCAGATGTGCAACATACAGACAAAACAGCTGCCCCAGTCTTGCTTTATAGTCATTAAATAGTTGAATATTTAATGTACCTGCATCTACTTTTTTGCAGTTTCTGCCAGAAATGCCTTTACACCACATTTGAATTGTTTTTCCAATTTAACAAACACAACTTGAAAATAAGTTGGCACACATTTTTATCATCTCATCTATATTTGAGACATTTAGTTTGAGGAGATATAATCCCCAAGACATGTACAGGTCCCCAGGTCCCCAGGTTTTGTTTGTCCAAGCATTGATGCATCCAATACTGACCGTTTGAGTATTTTCTAGTATGGATACAAGCTACATTTAGTCACGGATGTAAAAAGTAGAAGAAGAGCGTGTGGTAAACTGAGCTGCTCCTTTGATTTTGACTGTTCTTACAGACACACAGCCTTTCAATTCCACGAGTTGTGTTCTGTCAGGTTGTCAATAATCCAGTCAGATGTGGAGGCATCCGCCTGCATTTGCTGGAGCTTCTTGTACAGCAGAAATGTCTGGAAGAGGTTCAAAGCACTGCAGAAATCAAAGAACATAATCTTTACAGTGCTTCATTCAGATGAAAGTAGACTCTCAGAAGAGTGGTGGTGATGACATCTTCCTCTCCAGCACCTAAGCAGTAAGCAAACTACACCTGGACCTGCATCCGCCTTTTCAGTTAACTCTGCTCACCTTCTGCTTCATCTGATTTCTGGTGACAGATGAGAGTTGCAGGGGAGATGAGGATTCAACTGTATCAACATCTATGAGTGATATAGAAGATAGGGAATGACAGGCGAGCTGTGCTGTAAGAATCTGTGTGGTTATGGACAGAAAAAAAGAATGCTGAGCTATTTCCTGAGCTAAAAGTATTCAAATTTGTGTTTAGTTTAATTTCCTGGTAGACCTCTTTGCTGTCTGTCAGCCTTTTTATTTATTTTTTTGTTCTTTGTAAATTCAGTACACCTCGTAGTTTTTGTGTACCCATTAAGAGCCACAAGCTCTCCCCTCTTCTTCACAATTTCCCTCTGTTGGAAAAACAGAGCCCTTACACTCTCCGACTTGGGTCGCTATGGTAACATTTAAAACATGCCTTCAAAAAGATGCCCCACAAATATTAAGTGCATGAAAATTTTAACTAACCATAACCCTAAATCAATGATAGCCCTGAGCTTGATTCTCTGCAAACAGACAGTCTCATCTGAGGGTAATAATAGCAGATGATGACAGCAGAAGCGTCAATTGTCTCAATGTCTTTAGCTTTATCCTTAATACGCCAAATCCCCATACTAGCCAACAGAGAGACCTGAACCATCTTTTAACAACAGCCTCTCATAGAAGTATCTATGGAGGCCAAGACCAATTCTTCACCAATAGTTAAAGGCTTTTTAGCCTTAGCAATACAATTAGCCACCCAGTATGATGCTCTCAGTGCATTCACATATATTTAGGGGTAGGGGTGGCTCACAGTAATTTCTTCTCTTTGTCTTTCTACTTGCTCCTGTAGCATGCTTGGTCTCCAAGAGGCATAGCAGTTTAGACTAATTGACTAATTAGAGGAGCACTTCCTGAATATTATGCAGAAAGGGCTTGGTGTGTGGGAATCACCTGTCTCGATAAAGCCACATTTTGAGGAAGTCTCCTGGTATTAACTGCTAAAAGCTTTTTTCTTGAAAGTTTTAGGTTTTTCTGTGTACTCGCTGGGCCTGTTCCCTTGCCTAAATAAACTGTCCGAAGACCTGTCTGTTTCTTACTCCTTTTGCTAACCTTTTCATAAAACTTGGGCCCCTAAAGGACCAGAGTGTAACTAAGAGACTATTGTAATATTTATAAATTAAATAATCCTTAAAATAAAGATTGTTAGGACTCAAACAATAAAAAAAACAGAAAATAAATAATTTATTGTACAGCCCAGTACCATTCGATGCACATACCAGCACTGGTTTGTCGCCTGGGGGTAAAGCTCCTTGCAGATGAACTCACACCAGTCTTGTTCAGGTGTTCAATCTTATCCCTGGTGTTCTTAAACAACTCTTTGATCTCGGCCATTGTGGAAAGGTTGCAGTCTGACTGTTTAAGGGTGTGAACAGGGTCTTCCATGCAGATAAGCAGTTCTAATGCTACGTTCACACCGGGCATGTGTCGTGCATTTAAAAACATATTGAGTGCGGGTTTCTGAACACCCATTTAGTATATATAGTGTTCACACTACCCTGTCGCTACCAGATACTAGCACATGTACTTACCTCAGGCTTGGTGCAAAATGTCGAAGCAAATCTTGAGTATATTTTTCTAGGCTGTTTCTTTCACAGCTCTATTCCGATATATGATGTTAAATTCTTTATTATGATCAATTTTCCCTTCTACGAATTAAAACAGATGCTACACATGTCACTACTAAATCTGAGCCCCTGATAATTCAAAGTTTAACTGGTTTGACTTTTAATGTTGTTTCGTATGTAGAGCCATAAAAATGACCTCAAAACTTGTGTAGGGACAAAAGCTAAAAGTGGAAACCAGAAACGCAAATATACGTATGTTTACATAGACTTTTCATTGTAAGTGGTCTTTAGAACGTGCGTTGCCAAGGTCTGTGTGAACGTAGCATAACAGGAACCATTGGAGGACAAAATAACTTCTTTAAGAAGTAGTTACCAGGTTTTGAGAGACTCAATTTTTGCTTGTTTGTAAGATCTAAATACTTTTTTTCTGCACCACTGTTCATAAACTCTTTCTGTGTGAATGTGTGTGTGCATGGGTGAAAGAGACTGTGACTGTAAAGTGCATTGGGACTTCGAAGAAGGTAGAAAAGCGCTATATAAGAATACGCCATTTACCATTTCCCAAAAATTAATTAATTACTGGATATTTTACCCACATTGTGTCTCTCACAGTTAAACTTTACATATGATGAACATTAGAAATCCCATCTTTTAAAGCAGGAAACTTGCAAATCAATGACTGCAAATATTGGTTTATCCCATTGTGTAAAGGATGATCAGAGGACATCAATCACCACTTTTTGAATAGATAAGTTCAATGCTATTTTCTTAGGTGTAGTTCACAAACAGCTTAATAATTTGGGAATGTTCGCAGGGCAGCAGCAAAAAAAATAAAAAAAAATAAAAAAATGTTGCCAAGAGCAAATGTCATGTGAAGCCAGATCATATTTTTCCACTTGACTTATTAAATTCTTTAAATTCACGTTGTTATAAACAATAGCACTAATAATAGGTTGTTTGTTACTGCTTTACTAAAGGACTTTATTCACTCTTTTTTGATGTACTCTGTCCATAGCACTAATGGACAATCCTTCATTGTCAGCAGAAATTGGAAGTCCTGCATAGTTCCGATAGGTGCAACTACATTTATCATTGTGACATAGGGAAATAAGCAATTGCTGCTGCACTTAAATGGTTTCACTCATCTGCAAATATTGTAATAAATACACCGAGCAAAGGAGAGCTCCCTCTGGGTATAGTCATATTTTACATGGCCTATTTGTGCCTGCCTGCTACTTTTGGGACTGCTCTTTTCCAGACCTCCTCACTGTATTATAAACATACATCCAGTAGACATCTCTTTACTTCTTAGATGTCTACAAATAAGCCAGGTTGTACATCATGGAGTGTTAAAACAGACCGCTAAAAGTAAAAAAAAACGTCATGCTAACAGTGAACCAAAGTGCCAATGGGGAGAGGTTAAACCGTTTATCATTGGAGATGTTGCTGGCAGCACAAAGTAACACACATGGGCTATGTCCGAATTCCCACCCTAATCCCTATCTAGTAAAAAACTATATAGTGTGGTACTATGTAGTGCCCTGGATTTTAAAAGCAATTCGGACACCATGCTCACTACTTGTTTTTTTGTTTGTTTATTTTTTATTAACCAGCGGATATGACGCCATCGATTTCACAAAGTTAAAATCTCGTTCATATGAGCGTTTAGCGATGATCATTAACTAGTCCACTGACTCCTGAAGAAAAAAATGTTGCTAGTTTATTAAAAAAATACATTTAAATACATTTTTTTGGCAAAAATTGTTTTGACGAAGTGCATTGTGGTCTATATTAGTCGATCAAGTGTGAACCAATGCACACTGGTTTTTCGCAGAGACTTCTGGGAAATTTCTAGGGCAATCGATTTAGGAATTGTAGATTTGCACAGCACTACAAAATGACAAACGCACTATACTATAGTGCAAAGTGAAGGAATTCGGACACAACCATGCTCTTCCAACAACTTTAACTCTGATCGTTTATGCAATTTCCATATTCCGACGGATTCCATTTTACTAGTGTAAAGTGTTGCATATCTGCGAAGAGCTGCTTTGCTCCATGTCAGAACCAGTTGGTTTACGTTTACTGCATAGGAACTTTACACTGTAAAGTATTGCATTTCAGCGCAAAGAATGCTTTTGGAATTACGTTAGCTTTTCATTACGTAAGCAGTTAAAATAATTTAAAGCTTTTGCCCCAGTGTTAATGGGTGGATAAAAAATAGCTAGCAAAAGAACTGTATATTTTAAAAGATTTAACAATGAAAATGGAAACAATATTAATATCTCACAAATAATATTTTTAAATTATTGGCATACAGAACTCTTTTAATATCTTAACTTGTCAAGTTACTGCCAAGCTAAGTAGTAAGAGAAAAACAGTTTAGTAAAAACATTAAAAAAAAAAAAAATGCCGGAATTAAAAACATTCAAAAGTAAGGATTTCCATCAGTAGCCTCAAAATCACATCTCACAAGCTAATGCAGTATCCCCTGATTACTACACAGCTCATCTTCACCTTTTTAAAAGATAAAAAAGAGAAATCAAACGCCCCAAAAAACTATTTGTTTTGCAAACCCTGTCCAATCAATTTGATTGAGCAATAAAAAGAAAAAGCAGTAGAACAACCTTTTTAATCAACACCTGATTGAAACAAACAAAATCCAAAAACACAAAAGAATATTCAATAAATAAACTTGCCACGGTTTCATAATGATATCTAAGCTCATTAAATGATAGTTTTAAGGATATTTTTTTTAAACCAACAATGTGCCTGCAGTAATCGAGGCCAGCAGGAAGATGCATGTCTAAGTGAACAGGTTCATTAAGCTTGTGTAAATTCTGCATTTTTCAGGACGTTAAAATAATGGCATAACTAAAAACACCCAGCTGAGAATCCATCTCATCCCTTCCTTGGGCATTATTTTGCCCTACCAGCTCTTGCTGCTCATTACCAACATGCACACATTCAAATAAACCGATGGCAAGTGAGCACACACACAAACACGTACTCTCTGGGGTTTGGGGGGATGGAGAGGATTTTGCACTTAATACAGCAAACTTACCGCATCACAGCACTGACGGCAAAAATCAACACCAAACTGACTTTGTTATTTTGACTTATTACTCTTCAGCAAGTGCTAAACTGAAATCACAGTACATACGTTCAAATAAAACAAAGGTTTTCAGGAGTGCTCCAAGAGTCAGCCACATTAAAACACCTTAAGCAAGGAATGTCAGATAAACTTTTAATTAGATGCTTAAATAAGTGTAGAAATTCATAGCTCTAGAAAGTATTAGACAGCCACTACAAAATAAGTACTTTCTCTTTTGTTAACAGGTATGTTTTTAAATAAAAAGATATTTTATTTGCTTTATAAACCACATGGAATATTAATCCAAAATGTAAATTTAAAATGTAACTCTATGTCCTCTATATACCTACTTAATCCTGTACATGGTCACAGGCATGCTGGAGCCTATATCATATCCACTGTAGGGGGAAGGTGGGGAACATCCCAAACAATTCCCCAGTTTATTGTAGGGCCACACAAAGACAGACAATCACATACCCACATTCACACCTCCAATTCAGAACCAGCAATTAACCTTGAAGCGTGTTTTTTTTTTTTTTTTCGACTGTGGGAGGAAGTTGGAGTGCTCAGAGAAAACCCACACATGCACAAGCAGAACATGCAAACGCCACACAGAATCCACAGAATCCTTGAACCAGAACCTGCTTACAGTGCTGTCAGAGTGCAAACCTCTTCTGCGTCTTGAAGACAAAATTGTTCCTTTAAAATCATTTACTGGCAAACAATAGATGATCAAAATCAAATTAAAATGAAAACAACTAAGTCGGTTTAAAACAAAAGAATGTGAATGCTTTGAATTGGAATATGCTCATGAAGGACAGAACATTGTGGCTTATGAATTTCTTCAGCTTTCCATATAACCATTAAGAATTTGTTTGGGAAAAGCTTCAGTCTGGCTGTATGAGGATGAGAAATGCTTACAATCTTTTCCGAACTGCAGCTCTGGCTTATCTTTGCTTCTTGTAGATAAAAGGCTTTTTTTTTGGCTTCATGACTTGAGTTCTGCCCCTAGGACATTTGCATCATCATTCTCTTCACCCCCTTTTGTGAATTGCCATTTTTGTAAATGACTTGACATCATCCTATGGTTGTTAAGCATCATGTGAAGGAGTTCACAATCTTGCAGACATTTGAAGAGTAGCTTTTGTTGCGTGCCGGTCCCTTGCTCAGTTTTTTCTCCTTTAATTTCTGGCCATTAATCTTAGGAATGTTATCAAATTCTACAGCTAAAACTGACCCGTTTTTTTTCTCAATCTAAACTTTCAATTTTTATTTATTTTTCCCCCCTAACTTTTAGCTAGTCTACTACAGTATAGTTACTATTTTGTTTTTGTATCTATAAGTTATTCTGCCAGTGCAATATATATATATATATATATCAGTGACGTGCAGTCAGGAGAGGCAGGTGAGGCTGTGCCTCACCTGTCATTATGGGAAGAAAAGAGAAAAAGTAAATTCATTTATTATATTTAATCAGTAATTTGTGCTTTGCAGTCATTTTCCATTTAAATGTACCATTTTTGGGTGTTTTTTCTTTTCAAAATCGCTGAATTTCCGCATTTGCCGTTCAGATACTAAGAAGTGACATGCGATGAGGCACCAGCCTGCTGAGCCTCACCTTGGATTGCGCAATACCTATGCAGTCAGACGGTACTGCTGTCTCTCTGTATGTCGGTTCAATCACTTGTACTATATGAGCTGAGTTTACATAATTTAGCAGATGTATATGATGTACAGTGTTTGTTTTTATAAATAACTGTATGTGAGGGACGTGTTTCTTGTGCTGAGCGCTAAACGCCGGCAAAAAAGCCGCTGGGTGAGGCCAGCAGTTCTCGTGCCTCATGTTAGGGGGCGCCGGTGAGCCCTGAGATTCTGACACTAAAAAATAATAGAAGAAGTGATAGCAAGCGGCAAGTCATTTTCTTCAGAAGGAGCGCCGTATGGACTTTATTTACAAGTAAAGGTAAGATGATAATAACGTTTGTGCTTTTTTC
Organism: Oryzias curvinotus; assembly: GCA_023969325.1. Classification (NCBI taxonomy): domain Eukaryota; kingdom Metazoa; phylum Chordata; class Actinopteri; order Beloniformes; family Adrianichthyidae; genus Oryzias; species Oryzias curvinotus. The sequence continues at coordinate 17,823,389 of CM043709.1, forward strand.
TATGCTGCAGTTTGTATATGGAAAAAAAACATGTTGAAATGATATTTTAAACAAAACACGTTAACTTTTGTCAATCAAATGGTGAATAAGTTACTCAGTATAGATGGTTCATATGTTTGTAAATCTGACTGATGACGTCAGTGCCTCACCAGCCATAAACCCCACCGCACGTCACTGATATATATATATATATATATATATAGGAGGGTGATTAAGGGAGAGGGGGGGGGGAGTAGAACCATGAAGCAGCCTAAAGCAACAACTTTACTGGATGTTTATCATTACGGTAAGGTACAAGTGTACTACAAACCTCAAAGGGCGGGGCCTGTCCACACACACATTCAGATGTTATAAACACACCTGTTAACTGCAAAGGTGTCCACATGTCAACATGTACACAAAACATGCATACAATACAGATATTGTTCACACAAGCATACTTATGCCTTTAAACCAACTATTGTGAAATATTTTATTCATTCAATCATGCAAACTATTAGTGCAAAGGTGAGCTAACTCCTGTGCTCAGGTGAGTGTTTATGTTTTTCTAAATGGATGATGGAATGTGAAAAAAAAGGAGGGAGGGCGACCAGCCACCCCCACACCAAGACCCCCGCCACAGCAGCAGCGGCAGCCAGAACCCCCAACGCCACACGGCAGCAGGCAGAGAACCACCACCCCAGCAGGGAGGCACGGGGGGAAGAGAGCGCCGCCCCAGCCCAACCAGGGGAGCAGCCCCCCGCCGCGCCAGGAGGGCCCAACGCAGGGCCCCACCCGAGAAGAGAGCCCACAGCCCCAGACGAGCACCTTATCACCACCCAGGAGTTCTGGGTATCCCCCCGCCCCAACCCCAGGTACGAGCCAGGACCCCTCAAGGGAGACCCGCTCTGCGCTCCAGGCAGCCACCCACCCGGCCTACGGTTGGTCCAGGAAGGAGCAGGGCAGGGGACAGCCGGCCCCGCCCAGGAGGGGGGCACCCCGGAGAAAAGGGGGGCCCGCAAGGGGTGTTGTTAACATGGCCCCACCAGGCTCGGCCACCGTTGGAATGTGGGCAGGAGCCCAGCGCCCAGGGGCAAAAACCCGAACCCACCCCACAGGGAAACGGACACCCCCGGCTCAGGTGTAATGTGAACCCCCTCCCTGCGCGGAGAGAGCCCTGCCGGGCCCAGGAAACCGGCACCCATGGGACACGGCCGCCGCTGCCAAGGGGCCAGTACCCCCCACCAGGGATGGGGTAGGGGACAGATGGACCTTGGACCCACCTTCCTTGCATAATGTGTGCGCATGTGTTCGTAAGGGTATAGGTGTGCATGTGTGCGTGTTTGTGTTTGAATGTATATTATGAGTAAAAGGTGTGTGTACTAGGGGGGTGCAGTTAAAATTGGTGGGTAGGGCACAGAGAGGACATTCCCTGATTACTCACAGTAATGTCCCCTCACCCTCCCCACCAAGGGTCCCTAAATGTCTAAGGTGCGGTTAAAATTGGCAGGTAGGGTGCTAGGAGGACATCTGCTGCTTGCTGGCAGTGATGTCCAAGCACCCCCCCTACCAAGGGCCCTACATGTCTAAGGTGCAAATAAAACCGAGAGAGGGGGGGCCCATTCCATACGGCAACCATGGGAGGGGGACCACTGCCAAGTAGCCCCCCCCCCAAAGCGCATCGCAGGCTAAACCCCCCACCCCCTCACCCTAATATGAGATTATATGAGGAAGGGGGTGAGTTGGGGACAGCTGGTAGACTGTCTCCCGGTGGTCAAACAGCCGTCCCCCAGCCCCCCCCAGCATAGGGCCCAGACCGACCAGCTTGTATTAATGTTTCCCAGAACCAAACGTATGTTTCTGGGGGACTGTGTGTTTTCTGCGTTGGCTCCTAAACTATGGAATCAGTTGCCACTGGCAATTAGAGACTCCTGAAGAGTTCTAAAAAAGAATTGTGCCTCCATTTCAGCATTTTAGCATCAGCCTAGCCCTGGTTTTAATCTCTTTTATGTAGGCCTGCACAATATAACACAAATTTATCGCTATCGCAATATCAAGCTGTGAAATATGCATATCACAAAAGACAGCGAAATATGAAATAAATGGTTACACTAAATGTGCTAAAACAATCTTATCTCAACTTGACGCATTTAACGAATCAAATAATTCCCTTTATGCATTTGACCAATCAGATGGAGCCCTTCACGTTGTTGACCAATCAAATGGAGCCCTATTATGTTAGATGCTCGCCTCCTATGTTGACGAGGGTCATTTGGAGTATAATCTTTAAACTGTTGCAATGAAATGGGAATGATGTTTTTGGTTGTTTTGCAGCCCTAGTTTTATGCTTTTTATTCTTATCTATTTTTGTCTTTAAAATGTTTTAATTTCCTTTTATGCTTTTTATTTTATTCAATTTATGCCTCTACAATGCCTAATTTGGTTGTATGCTTTTAATTCTTGTATGTTTTGCTCTCTGTGTGCACAGCACTTTGGGCCTCCTTGGCTGGTGATGGAAGGTGCTTTAAAAATAAATAAATGATGTGACGATGATGATGATGTTTTTTTATCCAAGTGGTCATTACAATCTGTACTTTTGTCAGGAGTAGTGGTTTGGAGGACCCAAATGTGACTCAATAGTGGCTTATTGGCAGAAAGTAAAAGACTTTAATAGTGATGTTACAAATTATATAAAGGCCTAAAATAGCATGTCACTGATAACCTTTCAAGTCTTGCCTGCCCTTTCTGCTGACATATGGTTCATTTTTGATAATCTGCCTTTCATAAAATAAAAAAAGACAGCTGTGAAAGAAAGTTTTAAATAAAAATTATTTTAAACATAAATTCTTGTTACACACAAATGAGACACAAATAGAGCACCTTTTGGTGTTAGATTAAATAGTCCAACAAATGTAAGCATTTTTTCACATTTGCAGATAAAAAAAAAAAAAACACATCCAGCATTCAGCGTGTTTTAATTACACTAAGGATTTGCTTTTATTCAAACGCTTTATCCTGTAAAATTTCGGAGACCACTTGGCTCTTGAGTGTTTATTGGAGGTTTGAAGTATTTTCAAGCATATGTGGCTGAGAGGCCTCGTCACTAGGGATGGGTATCGTTAAGGTTTTAACGGTACTACTACTCTTATCGATACTGCTTATCAATCCGGTATTTTAACGGTACTCTTATCGATACTTTTTGAGGACGATAAATAAATAAATAAACAACAAATTAAGAACATAGTGTTTTATTTCCTCATTATGCAACAACACTTTTTTTAACAAAACAGTTTACTTTTTACATGAGAATGTTCCAGACAGGATAGTCATTTAAATATTTAATCTAATTTTTTTTATTCTTCATGAGTGTGATGTTTCCTTTGATCTTTTGTCCATTTTCCACAACCTTGAATAGACTTTTTCCATCTGTCAAACACCAAAGTTAGGATTGAGTGAGATGATGGAAACAAATTCACTTTGATGCAGACTCCTTTCTATTTATTTATTTTTCTTTAAATCCAGTAAACCCAATAAATTATATTAATGTCACGGATAACAACTATCATTAGTTATTAATTATTATTGAGTATTAGGAAGCAGCTGATAGTTTGTCGCAGGTCTGGAATCATAAGCGGTGAATCTAAGCCCCGCCTCTCTACGCTGTTTGACAGCGCAACATACGGTCATCGTAGCAGCAAGGTGACAGGATGGTAGGGGCTCCTTGACGCAAACGTAATTAATTTTACGCAGAAACGGGTGTTCTTAGTCTAGGGCGCTCACGTGTTTCCTACGAGATCACCTCTGACTGTGTGTGCGCTGCCTTGTCTTGTGTGCGCGCGCGGCGCGTGCTGTCTGAACAACAGCCCCGCCCCCCGTGCACACAAATAGACAGACAGAGCTCTCCGCTTCAACGAGAATACCGAAATTATTATCATAATTAGTTAATGGAAATTGACTGACTTGGTGAGTTAAATATGGCAGATAACGCTTGTGGGACACACACAAAAAAAAGAAAAAGTAACTTCTCCAGTACCGATAGCAGAACCGTTCAGGTCAGATCTTAACGATACTGCGGTCTTGAAGAATGTGGCCCCGGGGCTGGTTCAATATCGGGGCACGGTACCCATCCCTACTCGTCACACCACTGATAAACTTTTCATGAATAATCTCAGGCCACTGAACTTCAACATTAAAAATGATGGAAACAAAAGGATGGTAACACAAAAGGCCTGACAGCGACCAACCTTGGGCTTCAATTCACAGGAAGGGTTATTAGCCCTAACAGAAACCGGAAGGGATGAGTGCAACTAAAATCAGGTGTGCCTGTGACTGAGAAAGACAGGAAACCTGGAAACAGACATTAATGTAAACAAAAAACATTAAAACAACAAAAATAGACAGAAACTGAACCAATCCTCACAATTTTATTAGGTAGAAAGAGCAATGACTTGTTTCAAATTCGATTTTCAAATGGGAAGTCTATCATGCATGTAGAGATATCGCAACATTTTAAGTGGTCCTCTAATTGTGTTTGTATTGTATACCCTATAACTCGGTCTTCAGTTGTTCATAAAAGATGTAATTAGGCAAAAATGAATGGCTAAATAATATTGACTGACCTCCACTGTAGCAGGGGGTATTGAGTAGGATGATGCTTAATTGCAAACAGTTCTATCCGTGGAGTTTATGTGGATGTGATGAGAGGGAATCCACGTTTCTTTTAAAGGCAGGGCTCCAGACTAACTTTTTTCACCAGGAGCACAGTGGCCCCTAACTGAAAATTTTAGGGGCACAACCAGAAAATTTAGGGGCGCATACCGTAAATCAACATGCTAACCAAATCTACTAATTTCCACTGTATTACTAATAAATACTTTAATAATAGATGCAGAAATTACAATGTGCCGTTTCAAATTCAGTGTCACATTTTATTCTGCACTTTTGAAGATGCAACAACAGCTAAACTGACAGAACCATCACTGTCATGACAGTACAAATAGTAAAGAAAACGGATGGAAATTCATATTGGTGACACCAAATATGTGCAACCAAGATGCACAATAAGCGTGTTTGAGATCACCCAGGTCGACGCAACGCTGCGCATATCACCTGGTGTGTGACATATTTTTTTGTTTTTGCTCCAACATCACCTGTCAAACATCACAAAAATATCGTGAGAAAGGGGTGGGAGCAAGGGGCAAACCTACCCGGACACAGCTGGAAACTGAACTGACTGAAAGCTGCCCAGATGACTACAAAACAATGCATTATGGGACATGTGTCCTGATGGTTTTTGTAGTTGAGTGATCAATTAAAATAATTTAAAATACCTATTGATTAAAAAAGGCTACATACATTACAAAACATTAAAATAATCATAAAATATATAAGAACACAGATCACACAAAGGGGGAGAGGAATATTAAAACTAAATTGAATGTTAAGGACAACTCCAACTTCCTGTTGACCTTCAGTCTCGCTGCCCCCCCCCCCCCCCCCCCCCCCCCCCCCCCGTCTGGTCTCCACCAACGATCCAGGCGTGGTGCCGGTTCATCTCAAGCACGTCTATCGTTGCATTTTCCCCACGTATTTTCAGTGTGTCTAAAACTAATGTTGTTGTTTTTGCTCGAGTGTGTTTAATGTTCAAGCTCCCTTAGCTGTCACGCATGTAGGTGTGGGACATTTATTCTCCTCAGCTGACCCGACTCTCGCGGGAGCGGTGTGCTGCCGTAACAGTCGTGCATAAACCGTTTGATGCGCCGCCGTAACCGTAACCAAAACTTAACCTTCCTCCGGTTCTGTGTAACCCAGAGAAAAGTTCAGCACGGAATGCATATATTTAGAAAATTACGAGCAGGTGTCCTGCTTTCAAGCCCTGTCATTGTCCCGCCCCCAAGAGTCATATACCCCGCTGTGATTGGTTGGTCATCTCCGTGCACGACAATGAAAAAGTGTCATTCATTAAAACTGACGGGCTGCAGTAACATTAAACTTTCATATTAAGGCGGGGGCTGCAAAATATCATCTTGGGGGCTGCAAATAGCCTGCGGGCCGCGAGTTTGAGACCCCTGCTGTACACTCTGGCACTGGTACACTAGCCGCAGGTTGGAAGAATGAATCAATAGTTCACTTACTCATAGCTCAGACGCACATATCAGGTTGTGATGATATTTGTCTCCGTTTCCTTCCCACAGATGTTAACGCGCTCGATTATCTCTAGGCCCCTCCCCCTCCACGCATTTTAGCCACTTACAGCGGCTTTCCCTATTCTTCTCACACGCAGTGGCCGCCTCACAGACGGGCATCACGCAAGTGTGTGCTCGCGTTTCACGAGTATGTGCGCGAGTGTGTGTCTGCCTGCGTGCGTGTGCGCTCGCGTCTCATTGATTATTTGATTGATCATTGACGTGCCCCTTCCACGTTTAATGTATAAAAAAAATACGTAGGGTGGGGGAGGCAAATTTACTGGTCGCGCATGTGCGACTGGATGTAAAATTCAGTCGCACACTCTCAAATTTTGGTCGCAAAATGCGACCAATTGGTCGCAGTCTGGAGCCCTGAAAGGATCAGACAATCAAACTGCTTGGCTTTTTGTAGGCACTATAAAATGTGCTGTTTTGGTGAGCTCACTCATTCGACACTGGTAAAAAGCTGACAGCAACCGACCTTTGACAGCATGATAGGACATCCTCCCATTCTGAAGGCGAGATACCAGTAACTATGTCATTCATCACTCTAGCACTGAACCAAACACAGATCAGAAAGCTGAGATTCACTGTCCCTCCCCACCTTCACTGTAGGTACAAGAGGAACATGCATGCATGCAGTATTTTGATTGGGATAGCCAGCATTCTGGTCTTACTGCTTCTAAAAGAAGACGGTGTAATGTCATTTTTTGTCAGTGCTTCTTGATGAATGGCGCTTTGAAGTGTTGTGGGAGATAGGGCCACCAGCCGGTGCCCTGGTTATTACTCACACACTTACAGACAACGCAAAGATACTATTTCATTCAAACAGTTACACCCACAAGCTCTCAAACATATTATTAGATCATTCATGTGCACAGACACAAATATAATCTGAATACACTTTGACCTTTGGCTGAATACTGTTTGACCTTTTCTCTTAGGGATTTTTCTTAACACCTCCTCTGCGTTGTTCTCATAGTTTTTGATTTCTCCATCTGTTTTATACTTATCAAATTCAACACATCAGAGGAAAAAAACATATACTGGCTCATGTTTGTACAAACAAGACACTGTGGTCTCTTCTATTTTGCTATAAGTATAGTATAAAAAGAAAATATGTTCATAACCAGGGCATCTGAGGTTCTTTCTCATTATTTTACACTTAAGGTATGTATCATCAATGGCTTCATCAATCTGTTCTGTCATTCAGACACTGGTCTCTGTTCAGTTCTTGTTGCTCACGACTACATTCAAAAAATCCCTTTGAGAGTGGTGAAAAGATTGATGCCGCACACACAATATTTATGAGCTTGGAGAGTGCATGAAGAGAGGTTACACGTGCAATAAACCAAGAGAGATATAATTAAGTTGTCAGGGTTACTTTTCTCCAACAACTTGGTACTCATGCTACTGCATTCATGTGAGCATACAAACGGAGGGGTGTTTGTATGAAACATTAATGGGCTGGTTGCTTAAAACATCACATTCATAAATATTTCAACTTACTCAATGGATTTTATTTAATGTCATTATATTGTACAAAGTGTTGTCGCGATGGAGTAAAAACTAATAAGAAAGCATTTTATTTTATGAGCAAAGTTTTCCTCATGCCATAGTTGTAACACTATAAAGAATTAAAAAAAAAAAAACCCTCTGTTAATAGATCTTGAGTAGTCATGTAAAAAAAATGTCAAATCAAGCACACAAGTATACAGTATTATATTCAAGAGAAGTTGAGCAAAGAATAATTTACAAAAAGCTAAAAAAAAAGTTTTAAAAACAAGCAAAACAAGAAAAGCCCTTCTTCTGCAGGTAATTGACATTGTTTTTATTATTATAGTTAGTTTTCTATGGTTTCATTTTTTTTTTATTAATGCAATTCACTTCATCAACAAGTAATACTTATGGGTTATTATTGAAACAGCACACACGTATCAAACCAAGGTTAGCCAGGTATTTAACAAAATAATTGGCAAGACGTCACACCGTGAGCTATTGCTCATCGGCAAGGTATTGCCGAGATGTTGGTCTTTCATAATTTCTAACAAGAAAAATAAATGAATAAAGGTTACAAAACCTGGCATTTCAAGGTGCTCTGCCAGCCAAGGACTTGCCAGGTAAAACCCGGCTTTGCCTCCAACATCAGACGAGAAGCAGCAGTATGGCTGAAAGTGGGCTTGTTGGCAGTCAGTATGATACTTGTAGATAATATGACAACACGCTGCCGCAGTGGGATGGGATACATGTAGACAGAAACAAAAAAAAAGTTGATCACCAACTTTCTACTACCTAAGTCCTCTCTTCTCAACACATAGCCATGTCCTTGTCGGTCATGCTGGTGACTGTCAAAGCCTCTTCTGCTGCCTTCTCCCCACTTTGGAGAAGCTAGAGAGGATGAGCACTTTGAAAGTGCATAAAACATCAGTTACCCAAATGGATCAACTTCATTTATCAAATAATCCTTATTATGGTATCACAGAAAATAGGTCAGAATGGTTTAAACCCACCTGAGATCGCTTTCCTTGCATAAGGCCAAACCACGGTTATTCCATCTGAGGAGAACCCTTTAATACAGGAGCTTTAACCGTAATGTTGATGTCCTTTGAATAAGTGTAAGTCTTCAACCGTGTACGGCATGTTTGTAATTTTAAAAGATTACAAAGTAGACACAGCTTTGCAGAGAAAAGCAGTTTCAGTACTGCATGTCGGCGTGAAAGATGTTGCACTGTACTATCGCAAAGTGTTGCATATCGGCGCAAAATTGTTTTTCTTTGCTTCAGAATCTGTTGGAATTATGGATAACGGTTAGACATCTACACAACATCATGCCAAGCACTAAATGCTTACTGTGTGTGACTTAAGATTTACATAAAAACCTTTTGTGGCATAAAAAAAGCATAAACCGTGATGCAAACAAGCAAGTTTAGATGCTACCAGATTAATGCTAGTCAGTACTTGTGCAAGAGGGGAGCGAAAAAAATCTACAGCAATACATTAAAGCTAGTTTTCTCCAAGCATTGACCTGACAACTTCCAATTCATTTGGATTAGTTCTTTCTTTTCTTCTTCCAAGGCAAATTACATAAATCAAAGAAGTTGAAATGAATTGTATAATCATTAGAAAAATTGCCATCTTGAAAAAAAAAGGGAAAATCAAAGTTAAAAGGAAGAATAAATTGTCTACATATTTTAATGCTAATGATGATGATCCTGTGTAAATTTAGTACAGTTCTACCAACTAATACTTTTACTGTTTTCAAAAAGAAAAAGGAAGAAGATCCTAATTTTTCAGGTCATCCTTGAAATCTGTCAAACTTAAAATTACTCCGTCACAGTCTGATACCTCTTCACTCCCACTGGTGCTTCTTATTAAAAAATGAATATTTCCTCTCTGACAGACACTTTATGTGAAGCTCATGTTACTGGGGTTTCAAGACATCTAAGTCCACTAAGTACTGTTGAAAAACAATGAACCTTGTGACTTCAAAAGTATGAAAATCTGGCTGGCCTTATCACTAAGGGGTGTATAGAACTGGGAGCGACGCAAACCATGCATTGAAATTACCATAAAGTTGATGACGGTATTCAAGTAAGGAAAAATTGCCAGAAATAAGGAACAAAAATGTCAAATGTTATCAAAACCGGTTAAGTGTTCTATGATGTAGAGCTTTCAGTAGGGCTGCACGATATGAGAAAAACTCGTGATACGCGATATTAGAGATTAATATTGCGATAACGATATAATTTGCGGTATATAAACAAATAGCAAAATAACCAAAAACATCATTCGGATTTCATTGCAACAGTCTAAAAATGATACTTCAAATGATCCTCATCGACATAGGTGACAAACATCTAACACAATAGCCCTCCATCCGATTGGTCAACAACTTGAAGGCGTCCATCCGATTGGTCAAATGCATAAAGGGATTTATTTGATTTGTTAAATGCTTCAAGCTGCCATAAGATTGTTTCAACATATTTAAGGTTTACCATTTATTGCAATTTTCACCGTCTTTTGCGATATGCATATTGCAGCGCTGGATATTGCGATAACGATAAATTTGCAGTATATTGTGCAGGCCTAGCTTTCAGACATTTGTTATTAAAGTTTAGTTGAAGATATTTGCCAATATCAGATTTACCAATATAACATTTTTTAATAAGTTGAATTGAACTTCAGTGACAGTACAAATTTTATATGTATAGATTCCATTTACTCTTTGTCTATAGGGCAGCATCTGCAACATATTACTGTATGCGTCCCATTGGAAAGATTGCCTTTAAATATTTTCTACATGGGCAGTTAGCTGCTGTGGAGTGGTGAGCATAAAAAGAGCAAAAATACTTGTAACAGCAAATGTAATGCCTAAAGCCTTAGAAGTTCTGCATCAAATATACTCCAAAGATAAGGTCCTGAAGATATTTCTAAGCCTTCATTAAATGTACTGACATTGTAAAGGCTACAACAAGGCAGCAAGGGGCCCTCCTAAATGAGAGACATTTTTTAGGATGATTGACATTTCATTATCATTATACTCTCCATGAAGAGCCAAGAACCCATTTTTGGAAACATTGCAAATCTCTGAGCCAGTGTTACACAGAGCATTAGTGTTTAAGCCTGACGAACAGTTGGCTATAGACGACAGACCCACAAGGGATTGGAAGCTGCGTGTAAACATTTGACAGGTGGAATTTATAACATTTGTCGGAGGTCATGGCGCATGATGTTGCATACTAACACTGTTTGCTGAAGGCAATCAATTATGACACAAATTGCAAAATAAGTATTTTCCCATTCTTGTTGATAAAAAGCTGCTAATCAAAAAGGCAAAAGTGGCACTACCTCATAAGCCTTACTACATGTTTTGAATAGATTACATTTATTATATTATTAAGTAAAAGAAAGTATTTAGACAGAAAGACACAATCACGCATTCTAACTGTAACCAGTAATCCTAAACTTAACCATTCCTTTGGATCTGTACAGCCAAGAAAAAAAGTTCTGCACTGCCTGCACATATTTGGGAAATTACGTGTGAATATTCACTTTCGTTCTGGCATTTCATTTTCTTTGCTGTGTAAGTGAACTCAACAATCTGCATGTGCTTGCATCAAATCAGTTCTGAGCCACAGCCAGTGCTGCTTGCTGCTCCACTATAGCCTAAATTATAATGCTCGTTTATTCATCTTCTAATCAGTTTGTTCCCTTTCTGGGTCAAGGGGCTGCTGGAGCCTATCCCTGCCAGTCTGTCGCAGGGCCACAATCACAGACCCATGCACACTCACACTCACACACCTATGGGCAATTTCGAATGACCAATTTACCTATGAAGCATGTTTTTAGATGGTGGGCCGGAGTCCCAGGGGGAAACCCATGCATGTGCGGGGAGAACATGCAAAATCCACACAGAAAGGTCCCCCATTGGTGTTCTGTTTGACTTGAATCAGGGGCCTTCTTGCTGTGAGGCAAGAGTGCTAACCACTGCGCCACCGTGCAGCCTAAATTATAATGTAATCCAAACCATTTCTCATCGGCTAATCAAACTTTTTCGTGTCTAATTTTATTAAACAGAAGGTTCTGGTGCACACATTTGTTTTGTCATCCCGCACATTGTTCAAAAAGTGTCGATTTAGAACCAAAAATATGACACTTTTCATATTGCTAAAGATAAACTTTTTGAGAATAAAGACAGTCAGTCGGTGTTGTTGTTGCCCCCCTTGTGTCAAGCTCTTCACTCATGCAAGATGCAGCCTGCAGAAAGGGCGGATAAAGGGCGGAGCTACTCAGCTCAGCACCAATGACCACGCCCATGTAGAGGAAATTTTGGAAACAGAGGCTTCAGATAAACATGAAATATGGCATTTTAAGACATGTAGGTTATGGGATGTTGGTTAAAAACTTCATAATCATATTTAAAACACCACTGGGAACGTTTTTAGAAAAAAAATGTCATAGGGGGACTCCAATCATCTTTTAGATATTCTAAAAGTGTTTCCAGTGGTGTCTAAATTATGATTTTGGGGTATCACCCAAATCATAACAGTTGTGTCGGTTTCCAGGCCATAGGTACTGAAGAGCATAAGTGGTTCATTAGAAATTTGCCTCTAAATTGTGGGCAGGACCGTTGGAGCAGAGCAGCAATGCCCCTTTTCCCCTCCCTATTGCTGACAGCGCTCTGTTTAGCTTACAGCCCCTCACCCCTAAACCTAATATTACTGGTGTAACAAAAATGGTGAGCAAAAGTGAAGCTATCCAGCCATCCAGTTTTAAGCCAGATGCCAGCTCAGACAAGGAAAATGAAGATATAAATGGATCTAGTCGACTACAAGTGGATGAATCAACGTGTCCTGTATTGGCTAAGTTTTCAGTCAAAACTAGCAAAATCAAGATTCTGTTTCTGTTTTAAAAAGTTTTGTAACAAATGCCTCCTAAATATAAGCCTTTTCTTTATTTTAGGAGAATCTGCACTATATATATAGCTTGTATTGGATTTTGAGCTCCAATAATTGAGAGTAGTTTGCATGAGCTCTAAGTCTTATGATTAGGAGAAATAACAACCTGCCGAGCCAAATAATACACTACGTAGAGCAGCGGAGCGATTGCTCAAAGGAGAATTATTGCAGTGCTTAAAATGTATCAGAAAAGTAAAATATGCTTTTGGACCTCAAGAGCTACACTTTGCTATTGTCAACTCCAGAGCAAGCTGTTGACATTGTTGGAAGTGGCTGGCTGCTGGTATTCTCTCCTCCCCTTCCTTCTTCTGCTGCCAGATAAGGAAAAGGGTTGGAACAAGCCTGGAGCTGAAGTGATGATGGATGACACACCTCCTCCGGTGTACACTTCCCTGCTGACGCACTTTCACACTGCTACACTTTTCAACACTAATTGGGCAACCCTGCAAACTCTCCTCCCTGTGCATGTGAGCTTCAGGTCTGAGCCAACCACCCACTCAGCAAAGAGTCTAAGCTTTACTGATCTCCCTAGAAAAATGTTTTCCTGTTTACTGTGGATTGTGTGTTTACGGTAAATTGGGGAAAGTTCAGATAAGAAGCTATAATAATAGATGTGAAAATGCAAATAGATGGCCAAAATTCCCTCTTTGAGCTTACATAATGCATTAAGATATCAAATATTGATAAAGCAATACAATCCAGACCACAGCAGCTTGACAATTCACACCACTATGTTGAGAGGCAAGGTGCAAAATTAGGCTTGTGTTGTCCTCCTGACTCCATCAAGGGTGACTTGCATGACCTATAATATGTGTAGAAAGCCTTTATGGAGATGGATATTAACTGACACAGTTTAGATTAACGGTAAGTGCCTCACCCAAGGACACGCCAGCAGCATCCGCTATGCTTGTGTTGGAACTGACAACCTCAGGATCATTAATCCATTCAGAGCCAAAAGGGTTACAGTGCAGCAAGCAGTATAAACAGAAGGCCATTGTCCTTTAGGGCTGTTTGTTAAACAACATGGCATATTTAGATCATGAATTCACACATTGTAAATTGTGTATTATAGACAAAAAGCAATCATTTTCAATGCAAACCATATGGCTGGAAAGACATTTAATAACAGTACGTTGTGTGTTCTTGAGCTTTTTAATGAAGGACATTTAGCTTGTGGATTAAAAAAAATACCTGTTTTACTGTGTGCAAATAGCCACTAACTTTGCCAAAAAAAAGGAACGATTGAAATGAAATTAAAATATTGTAAGAACTTCTGGGTATACACACAAGATTTACACATTAACTGATTTTGCCAGAAAATGGCAGGAAAATCATATAAAATAGCTTTTGTATTGTAATTTTTCTGGTTCATTTTCTCTCGTTCTGGTATTCCCCCTCTCATTATACTTGTCTCTTCATATCCTGCTTCTATCCCTACATACTGTAATTGTTACTGTTCAAGTGTCGCTGGATCTCTAGGCCCTATTATTAGGACCGTCTCTTCCTCTGTACCAGAGTAAATCGGTCGAAGCTCGAGTGTCATCTAAAATAAATTACAAGAATTCAAATCGAGGAGGAGGGGAAGCTCATATGCAGTCAAGCTTTTTGAATTTACTCTCTGGCTGACTCTTCTAGGTTTAATCAGGTAGTTTTAAGGACATCTCTGAACTGCAAAGTGATTGCTAGTTGATTAGCTGTTACTGAAACTACTTGCATAAGCTTTGAAAATGAACATTTGGATGCCCTCCTAAAGCTCAACCAAAAAGAAATGTTTGTATGAATTATAAATGAGTCAGTACACAGTATGCAATATGTTAAAGATACACTCTAATGAAATTATTTTATAAAATCTTTATGTGTTAAATATTTAGCTCATGATGGAGCACATGTATAAAAAAAATGGTTACATTTCTGGGTATTTCTTCATTTAAATTGCTGTGAATCAGAAGCAGACACAAAAATGAGGTCTCCAAAAGAGCACATTTGATCCATATGCGTTTTTGTTTTCCTCGTCTGAGCTAGCTTCTGGCTCAAAATTGTACGGCTACATAGCTCCTATATTGCTCGCCATTTCTGTTGCCCTAGGGTAGGCCTGCACAATAAATTGCAAATGTATCCTCATCGCGATATCAAGCTGTGCAATATGCATATCGCAAAAGACGGCGAAAATCGCAATAAATGTGCTTTAAATGTGCTAAAACAATCTTACGGTGGCTGGAAGTATTTAGCGATCACATAAAACGATTTATGCATTTGACCAATCGGATGAAGCCCTTTTATGTTACTCGCCTTCCATGCAGACTAGTTTCATTTGGAGTATAATTTAAGATACGTTGACTCTTATTTAAATTAAATTGCAGTGAAATGGACATTATGTTTTTGGTTGTTTTACGATTTGTTAAAATATCGCAAGTTAAATCGTCATCGCAATATTGAATACTAATATCGCAAATCGCGAGTTTTCCTCATACTCTAGGGGCTGTAAGCTTGCAGAAGAGAGTGTAAACAGATGGGTGATGGGAAGTAGGGGCGGGGTTGCTCCATACCAACAGTCATGCCCACAACTCAAGAGGAACATTTCTAACAAACTACTGCCACGCTGCAGAAACTGTCCTAGAAAAAAAACACGTTTTTTTTTTTTTTTTTTTTTATATATTGGCCAAAAACAGCATAATCATAATTAACGCTTTTAAAATAGCTCAAAAGATGTACGGATTTGGACCTTAAGTGTATAAAATTGACATATCTGGAAAATAATTTTGTGCAGGAACTATAAGGAAACATTACAGGTTCACATCAAAGTCAATAAAATCCTTGTAACACGTCAGCCTTTAGAGAGCACATTCATGTCTTACAGATCATGTTGTCTGTTGATTCTAATAAACAGAAGTGGTCACTAATGTTTGGCTTTTAGAAGAGAAAAAAAATGCAAACTTAACAAAGTATTGTAAAGCCAGCTTAGAGTTACTCAGTGCTCTGAATTTAAATAGACACACATGATTTATGATGACTATATTTAAATACAATATAAAATAACTAGTTTGCATGGATGTGTAGAACAGTCACCTCACAGCCAGATGGCCCAGGTTCAAATCCCAGATAGATTGTCCCTTAGGTGTGAATGTGAGTGTGTTGCTGTCTTTGTGTGGCACTAAAATGGACTAGCAAACTATCCAGGGTGTACCCAACCTTCACCCCTCATTAGCAGGATAAGCTCCAGCATCCCCATGACCCCACACAGAAATAAGCTGGTAAAGATGGATGATAAAGTATTTTTGGCGCTTTATGTTTTTCCAATGTTTGGTTTTTCTGCAGTACCTCAGCAGCAGGAATCCTCCATTTGGTAGTACAAGTAAAACTAATACTTCCCAAGTAAACCGCAAATATCTTGTTAGCATTGATGAAGCCTAAATGAAACGTTTCAGATTGTGCAATGACTTATTAAGTTTATTGGGAATAATAAAACATAATTAAGAGGGAATTGTCATTTTTCACATATTTTTGCAATTACAAATTCCACAGTCCAAACTTGAATATCAAAAAAATCCATATATTTCATAGAAAAACATCCATTCACTAAACCTGCTTCATTCCTGTTTGGGGTCACAGCTACTGAGGGGGGAAGGCCGGGTGCACCATGGGCGGTTTGCCAGTCCAACACAGGGTCACACAAAGACAGACAACCACACACACTCACACCTTTGGGAGAATTTAGAACAACCAATTAACCTATGAAGCACATTTCTGGATCGTGGGAGGAAGCAGGAGCGCCTGGAGAAAACCTACATATGTATAGGGAGAACATATAAACTCTACACAGACAAGACCCAGCTGTGATATGAAGGGCCTTCTCAATGTGAGGTGAGACTGCTAACTACTACACCACTGAGTAGCTCCCGAAAACATTACAGAACATTACAAAACAATACCGAATAATTGATTAACTGATTAATCAATCTGTCCAACCAAGTCGATCTGTCTGAGGCAAGTTGTCAATCCAAGCGAAACAAATTACACCATTATGAAAATCTTTCAAAGTAAAATAAATCAATTATGTTGCTGTTGGAAAATACCAATTTGAATTGTGGCATGGTAGGTTTACTTTACAATAACTTAAAAAAGACCAAGAGCATCACGGCGAACAACACACATGTGATGACAGCAAAAAAGGGTCAACCATCATTCCAGTCCAATGTGTGAAAAGACTGAATTTAGCAAAGACACGTGACCATGGAGTGTGGTAGAATGTTCTAATACTGTTCTGTTTGGATTATTTTTATGTGAAACTAAACTAAAATGTGAATGGATTTGCAGTTAATTTTTTGTTAACTTGTTTGCATGTACACATATTTAATTTACACTTGATTATCTTGCAAGAAATACAGGGAATCTGGAAAGCTTCACCTGCACTGTTCAGTACCAGGAATTTTTCTCTGGTTGACGTTTTGGCTAAAGATGTCCTGGTCGGTGAATCGGATCATTCAAAATGAACCAATACCAACTATGAATTCTATTGTCAACCACAAATTATGTTATAAATCAAACTGTAGTTAAATGAATCGCGACACCCCTTGTACATTCCTGACCATTTATTAGGTAGACTACTGTGTCATTACACCAGCAAAGTTTATTGTGTTTATTGGGCAACCAGTTCTGTGTTCTTTTTTTTTCTTTTTTTAATCTAAATTGTATCATTTTACTTGTGGAAGAAGCAGGCATACAATCAGTAAATTACAGTGTTCATAACGCCTAATATTGTCCAATGCACGTTAAAAACGCACATTAGGTGTAAAAACCTGTATGTGCAGCCATTCTCATTCATGATTGTGATGCATTACAATTGAAAGAAGGGTGCCTTCATTCACTCAACCAGTTTGATTTATAACAGAATGTTGAAATGGAAAAATACTCAATACCACAAAAAACTGGCATTATTTAGCTTGAGATTCAATTCAATCAACATCTGTATTCTTGTGCAATTTAAGCAAAGGGGAGAAAGTTTTCATTTTAAACTTTCCAGTTCCTGAGTCTATAGTGCAAATGATTGAAATTTTTCTTTATCAAATGAACGCATAAAAGGCTGTTTTCCCACATTGCCTGGAGAAATGATGCCTTCTGTTAGTGTTTTTGGTAGCAAAACAAAAAATTATCTGAACACCAAAAGAAACAAAAATGTCATTTTAGTATCTACATTATCAAACATGCCTTTAAGGAATAACAGATATTGTGCCTGTCAATACCACAATGTCATTCAATACAATTTCTAAATGTAACAACAAACCACAAACACTGGAGAGCACTTTTATTCCTCCTTTTAAACCTGCTGAATAGCCCTGAGGTGGCCGTGAAACAAAGTTGACAGGATTATCCTCCCCAAGCTTTGAAAATAAAAAAAAGACATTCCCATTAGTAACTGCACAAGCATAAACTACGGTGAATTTCTAAAATGAAAGTGACAAGTCATGCAGTGCAAAAAAGAAAGCAGCAGGGGCTTTTGTTGGAATCAAAGGCATCGCCTGGATTGAGGTTTGCAGCAGAAAGACGGGGCCTCCACACTTCTGAAGAAGACAACCGACTGCTTGAGAGATTCCAGAATGAACTGTAAAAGCCTGAGAACTGATTGCATGCCTCAGGACGTTTCTATTGTGGAACACAACCTTATTTGTCAAAGCACTGTCAGATGAAACAGTGCATGTGTTTAAACCAACCATTGACCAATATGATGGCTAAATAAACTACCGTATGTTAACTTTCAAAGCATCAAGAAACCACTGTTAATTAGCATGGAGAAGCTTGCTATTCACAAGAATACGTTCCATTATGGTTAAGAGAGCAGCAATTTTGTTGAGCTTTTTCAATAAAGTCGGAAGTTTTGTTAAGACAAAATTTGAGGACTTCATTCAGAAGGAAATTACAACGAAACTTCAAAAGACTCACAGAGGACTAAGAAAGTACTTTTAATTAAGCAGAACCTAAAAGAAAATATAAAAATAGCCAAAAATGATATTACAAGACAATTTTATAAACCTTTTCTTTATACATTTCACATTGGCGGCAGTGGCTTAGGTGGTTTAACAGGTCGTCCAGTGATTGAAGGGTTGGCGGATTGATCCCTGCTCCCCCCAGTCAACTCCCATTGTGTCCTTGGGCAAGACACTTCACCCCCCCCCCCCCCCCTGCCTCCAGTGTGGCTCCACTGGTGTGTGAATGTGCCTGAATGTCCTGTGAATGAATAATGGACACATTGTAAGTTGTTTGAGTGTCTGGAAAAGGGCACATAAATATAATCCATTATTATTATTTTTTGAAATTTTTTGTTTGTATGTATTTCTTATCAAATTTCTTTTTTCTTTTTTTTTTTTTTTTTTTTAATATACGTCCATAGTTTCTTAAAGGATACAACAATATCCCTTGAGGGTGGAATGAATTGGATAGAAAATATTGTTATGCTTCAAAGTTATTTTTCCTGGATCATTTGGGGACAAGTCAAGGAAATTGCTTCATAAAAGGTGACATTTCAACATATTTATGACTTTCTTGGTTGGGACCAAAGAATGCTATAGTCTGAGATCATGTAGGCCTGCTGTGCAACTCTGAAAGCAGCAAATTAAAAAGAAAGAGACTCTTTCAACTCCCTTGCACTATTTCTTCCGTTTCCATGTGCTTTGAACTTAATTCCAGTTTTGAGAGTGCTGCAGTGTTTCCAGTTTGAGTGATTTTTTTTTTTTGTTGTTGCTTTTTTCACTTCTGGACATCTTACCACCCACAGTCCGTTGTTCCTCTTCTGGTGTACAGTCATCTCCATAGTTCTGTGGTGCTTTGCTTGACCTCAGAAGCCAAATGACTCCAATGACTTCCATGGGATATTGGTTGCTTCATAAATGAAAATAAATCCTCATACAGATCTGTTGCTCTTTATCTCACATGTGAATAACATGTAACAGATGATGCATTTAAAATTAGGGCATGTCATGACTATTTTTTACAGAAATCTATCTATTTCTTTACAAAATATGGAACAACTTTGCATTAATAATCTTAAAAAAAGGCTTCCTTTATTTTTTATAAACTTCTGATATTCTATTTAATGCTTTTCGCTATTTTGCTATTCATTTTAGGTATGTTTCTTTGACATACAAAACTAATGAATTACTGTCCCTTAAATTTCCAGATTGTTCATTGTGTAACTCAGTGGCTTGATGGAGCCCACGATTACCCAAAGATGAAATGTTTTAAACATTATTTTTTCTTCTCTATGCCTTGATTTTGTCCTCTTACTTAAACTCACTGACAACAGCCTGGTTTATGCAGATGTAACAAATAGATAAACTCTAAACTGTAATTTAAAAAAAAACTTTGGATAATTAACATTGGCCTGAAAAACAAACATTTTAACTTGCAGATTTTTTTTTTTGTAGACATCGTGATCAAATTAGATGTGTTACCTGTGGCTTAAGCTTTTCTTCATGTAACAATGTCAACATAAAGCATCCAATCGTCTTTTCCCTTCACTGATGCTGACAACAAAGCCGAAGTGTTGTATTTGGACCTGATCTTCTGTCTCCTGACCCTGTATCTGACTGTTTCCTGCCGCCTGACCCAACCAACTGTCGTCTGGATCCTGACTACCCTGTCTCTCCTCTGATGATCTTATGCCAGTTATCGACCCCTCCCTGCCTGACCCTGATTTAGCTTTGAGGACTTTTAGCTGAGCTAATAAACCTGCTGCATTTGGATCCAGCCATCTGCCTGTTCTTGTGACAATTATGTTCACTAGCTAGCAAAGCACTTATCGTGTTTGGCTTGAGTTAAAGAGCATGCTGTCAAAGTTGATCTATTCATAAAAAGTACAATTATGGTTGTTAATTTTAGTGGGGGGAGTCTATTGGTGGTATGGTGTGTTGTGGTGAAAACATTTCCTAAAATGTTATCCAGGATGAATTAATAATCCTTTCATAATTGAATTGTATCCTCTTAAACCAAAATTGAATCGAATTGTGAGGTGACTAAAGTTTCCCTCCCCTATATAGTACCTGGAAAAATGCAAATACAAATTTACCATGCTCCATAAATTATCAGAATTAAGTCTCAAAATCTTAGGAAAGAAATGGAAAAAAATGGTACTCCTTCTCCTCTGACAAGACTCTCTCTAGTGGTACATTTATGCTGAATAACTTTTAATATTCATGAATCTTCTAAGGAACAGAGGAAAAAGACTGAAGCTCATTAAAATATAAACGTATAAAGTTATTCAAAATAAAATCTCTGCAGAGTAAATCTATCAGCATTAGGCTTAAGCAACAACTATCTTATCACAAAACCACTTTTAGATTCACAGATGCATTTCTATGTTTGACCTTTTCTTTTTTTTCCACAAAATCTGATAAACATTACATTTGACTCCTGCGTTTACTGTATGATGTGTAAGTGGACTGTCTGATTTGAGATCCTCCAAACATATTTTTTGACAGATGCTGCATTCTCACTATCTTGCAACACAGCTAGATTCCCATAAGGCAAGTAACATCCCAATCCCTGCCTGTGCTGCCATGCCCTCTCCCTATCTGCTGCTTCAGTATCACTTAAAATAAAAATCCGGCATCTCTTGACTGATAAAAGAGCAAATAATCTTACTCAAGGGTTTTATTCACTGAAAAATGATGCCATTCTTTCAACAGCTGGGAATGACACTGAAAATAACAGGAAAGAATTTCTCTAAATTAAAAAATAAAGTATCGAGAGAAATGTGTTGCGTTCCAGAGAACATCAGAAAAATCATCCATTACAAAGTTATCGTGATTGCAATTGGCTCTCAAGTTCACCTACAGGTGCATTTAAGGCAATGGAAATTAAAGAAAGGCAGAGGGAGCATAAAAAGAATCAAATACTGATTCATAAATCAGATCCAAACAACATGCTATAGGATATAGCTAAATTAAAGAAAAAAATACTAATCTTTTTTAATAACCCAACATTAACCCTTTCAGTAATTGTATTCTTCTGTTCCCAGAATAACTCAACAAATCCAAAAGGGACGGTTTTAAATTCCACTTGAGCTGCGCCAATGTTTGCCCTTTTTAATTGGATTATTCTACAGCAACAAACCACTGTGCCATCTTTGTAAAAATTGAAAAGCCTTAATATAATGTCATGAATCTGTAATTAAGCAGTAATTCAAAAGGGACAGTCATCACAATTCTCAGTTATCAACCAGCAAATTACAGCATTGTTGTAATAAAAATGCTTTGTGTCATTTAGAAGCTCTATCAAAAGAACAGCGCCTACATTTTTACCCAAAGTGTTGAACTATATCAATCTAAACAAAACAACTCTACAGTCCATTTTCAACATAATCCAGATTAGAAAGATACTTTGATTCCAGATACACAACCATTGCAAAGACAGTGTTGTAGGACCGCAAAGACAAGATTACAGACCTAGAAACTGAAATCCAACTTTATAAAAGCTACAAATAAAAATAAAAAACACACCAAATTACCAAAAATATTCTAAAGTCATAAAATGCTAATGGATGCGAACTCAACTTTGACAAGAAATCACAAGAAATCACAGTCATGCTAACAAAAGAGCGGGTTAAGAAAAAGACAAGCCAAACTCCAGATTCTAACCAAAACCTGTGGATGAACTCAGAGTTTAGGCTGCAGCCTGGATGACTTTAAGAGAATCTGTCCCTCCTGATTTAAGTGCAAACCTGGTAGTCAACTTCAAAAATAAAATTAAAAAACATTAAACTTTTACCGCTAAATGCTACTTTTTGCTTTTGATCCAATGCGTTTTTTACGGGTTTCAATGACATAAAAACTTTAACTATATTTAAACATTTGTATAACCCCCCCACTGTATATTGTAAACTCACAATTACAAACACACTAATGTTTTCTATTTTTAGAGGACAAGCGTAAACACATGAATTAAAAAAATCAGCAGATTGCTCTTCTTCCTCCAGTGTATTTTATATTTACAGAATCTAAATGATGACTTTTTGTGTTAACAGAGCATTTCCTCAACATAACCAGCCACAGCTTACATTTCCTCCCAAATAGCAGTAAATTATACAGCAATGTTACTATTTCAGCCTTTATTATCTGTGCACAACTTTACAGACTCCAAGGACATTCTTACAAGGATTGCCTCAGTCTGCGTTTCTATAGTAATCGTACATTCAAAGGCAGATGTAAGAACATGATTTTTTTTTTTTTTTTGTGTTTAACCTGCAAATCACTGCAAAACTGAAGACTGTTCCCAGTGGCAACCACTAAAGGAGACAGTTTTTGCAGGTCATTCAAAGTACAACCTGCAGTAGTAGCACTTCTAGCTGCATTCCCAATCTTTGAATGGGGATAAGTACATTTAAATGTAAATGGATAAGATAAAATGCAAAACAACCATCCACCAGGTCATGCATTTATAACTTTTGTGCAACCAATACACAAATTTAACATTAAAACCTTTACATTTATGATTCCATAGTTCCCCTACATATTCTTTTTGTTTTTAATTCATGACCCATATGGAAACAGATTATAGCTAATATGATGTTATATATGGGTTTGCTCACTGCAGTTTACTGATAATTAACCATACAAGTTCTCCATTTACACAGCTCCTGTATATCCAGCATTTTGAAATCCACATACCTATTTTACTAAACTCCAACTGCAGTTCTTTACTAAACATACTGTACACAAAAATGAATTTAGAAATTACAAGCTTTAGGTTTTTGGGTTCCCATCAACTGTGGGAAGCAAACAAACACAGCAACAGTACGATGGATATAATTAACAAGTTCAATTAGTTTGTTTATTAAAATAAATTTAAAAAAATAAATAAAACTAATATATTTGGGGGGAAAATGCATTTTTTTAGAATAATAAAAAAAGGAAAAGCAAAGTATCAGTATCAAGCAAATTACCGTTTGCTAAGGCACAGCTAATATGCTTACAAAGCAGCAAATAGTCCTTTATTCATTCACAACACTTGTTGCTTGTGTTTATTTACTATGTAAGAATTCCAAGCTCTTCTAAAGAAGAACAATCACAGATTCATTTGATTTATAACACTGATGAATGACTATGACTATGATTGTGCTTTCCACAATCATAGAGCTGCTTGACAGAAAATCTGCTTTTTCTTTTCTAGATAAGATTTACTTTATCAGTCCATCTGCACAGAGTTTTCACTAAAGTGGAATAGGTGTTCTTTACCAGAACTAGTTGTTTTCTCATCCAGGTTAGCAAACTGCTGGAAGCACTACCACCAACTGTGGGAATAGTAACAGATTTGCACCTGAGGCATCCAACCTCAGCCAAATCCCCATGCAAGTCAATTCATTCTAGCCAACCCCCTTATAATGGGTACAAGCCAAAAGACAAAAGAAAATCCTTATACTGATCATTGTTACACCCAGGAGCTGTTGCTTGCCCACAACTTGAAGATCAGACATTTTATATAACGATAAATGACAAAATGAGAAAATGTATTGAAATGCACAAAAACATGCATTTTATATATATATTCAAGATTCAAGAAGTGTTTATTGCCATATTCAGTGAAGTTTCACAGAATTGGAATTTGCTTCGGTGCCAATGTGCAACATAAACAAAAGAACAACAGTAAGCAAAAATTTTAAACAAAAATGACACAATGGTCAGAACAATAAATAAATTTACTATAAATAAATAGAGTAAGTAGTGCAAAACAGAGCCAAAAACAGTGCAAACTGAGGATGATCATATATATAGAGAGAGAGAGAGAGAGAGAGAGAGAGAGAGAGAGAGAGAGAGAGAGAGAGAGAGAGAGAGAGTTATTATGTTTTTTTGCTTTTGTTGTTGTTGTATAGGGCCTCAAGACAGCCTTGGTTTTAAATTGGCTCTACAAAAAAAGCTGAATTAAATGTGAACTCAAAGAACCTAAAATGGCCTTATCTTGCTTTAAATCAGTAACAGACACTATAGATATTCAAGTATCAACACCTGTTTAGATATTCCAGCTAAATTACTTTTAAACGTTGTTCCCTGAGTAGCTCCCTTTCACTTTGAAGGTCACACCATTAGTGACACTATTAAGGGAACATGTCTCCAGCTAATTATTGAGTTTCACATTGCCAAATTATATGGCTTTAGATCACAAATAGGATTTAGTCATGCAGAGCAGGATTCAAAGACCTGCATAAAGAAAATGTCCTGACCAGAAGCTGATTGAGATTTGATAGATTTTTTGAGTCACCAGCCTAATCCAACAGACATGCACCTTTTTATTGTCCTTTTTCTGCATTACAGCGACAGGCTTTAAAATATGATGTAAGCAGATTTTGTTTCTAAACAGCTGACATGAGCAGCATGCCAAGACTTGCTGGTATAAAGCTCAACTGAGAAGGCACAGAAGAGATTATGCAGTGTTGTCAGAGTAGCACAACTAATTATCATAAAACACAAGGAGATACTAACTGATTGATTAAGGATTTTAATTGAAGGGGCTCTAAGGGATGGTTCTCTCAGTGATGAAAGTATAGAAGACTTGGCATTGCAGCATTCAACAAAGAGCTTGTAAAATTGACTTGACTCTGCAGAAACTCCAACAGAAACAAAATCTGCAACATAAACAGAAAAGTGGCATCCAGAAAAAAAATATGATAAGAAAAAATGACTTCTGTGCATATGACAACTATTTACTAAAACTGTAGGAACAGTAGAAACCACAATCAAGCTATATTTGCATGTATAGAATGCTTACTTGGTAAAATCTTCAGTATTTCTGAGGATTATTAGTTAAAAATGACTAAACAGTATAAACTGAAGTCAATTTAGCTGTTATGTTCTGGTTAATGTTTCTTTCATTTGGCTAAAAATGCTACCTTAAGATTTTCTGTGTGAATTTGTATCATTCAGAGCCAAAAAAATGGTTGGGACTCCATTTTTAACCCAAATAAATGTCCCCTTTCCCTTTAATCGTAGTGATTATAAAAGAATTATTAGAAATATGCTTTAAAGTCTAGCATGGCATCCATTTCTCCAAAAAAGAATTTCCTTGAGAAAGCATTTCCATTTAGACGAATTCAGCAGGCACTCAATCACTTTAGTGCTAATTGAAAAACATTGGAAAGAGAAATGCTTAATTTTTTAAAAGCTCAAAGGATTGACTTGTCTGACAAAAGAAGGCCACAAATGCAATTCATTTAAAAGTGTTTGTTGTTTACATTGAGGTTTTAAATGCATGTTAACCCACGACATTGTTGTCGTCTGTGGTTAAAAATGTATGATTTATAAAGCTACGGTATGAAGATGGACTAAATGAGGTCGGAAGCATAAAAAAAGTGAGATGCTTTGCCTATCATCTTAAGATTAGGTGTGTTTGCACAGTGAACATACAGTATTTGTCCCATGGATTTGACAGAATAACTAACTTCACAAAACAAAAAATCAAATTCACAAGTGAGACTAAAAATGGAACATCTGTGAATGAACAGAATGGGCCATAACACTGAAAAACCCCACAAAAAATACATTACTAGATGTAAACAAAAACATAGTATTGATTCATAACTGACATTCTGGCTATTCCAACAGTGTAACCATAACCACTCTGAGTTTTTGCTTTATCAATCTCAACCCACACATTTGGTGATAAATTCAGTTTTATTTATTTGCTGTATCTTAGAAAGTGTATTTATAGTAGAGGTTTACAGATACACTAGAGTTTAGGGGAAAGGAAATAACTGAGGGAAACAAATTGCATTAATTAATTATGTAAACAACTATTTTAGTTCATGTATTAGTACCTGAGATCCCTAGGTGTGACTGTGAATTTGTGTTATTGTGTGGCCCTACAACAGACTGGCGACCTGTGTGGGGTGTACTCTGCCTTCGCCCAACAGCAGCTGGAACAGTTTCCAGCAACCATATGACATAAAAGGGGATTAAGTGGGTTAAGAAGATGGATAGATGGATGGATTTTACCTGAGAAACTTTAAATGTCTCAGTTGTGCAAACATGCCCACAATGTCCACCTTTTAAAGTCTGCCAAATCATTCCTCTCTACAAACCTTTGTAAAATTGCTTTGGTAATTAATTTTTAGACGTGACTTTCCATTACTGAGCCCTGTTTATGATTTCTATTAAGGGATATCCTTTGCTCAATAATGTTACAAGCTGCAGACTACTTTGCAGTGCTACTACTAGTAGTTTGTCACAATTTTCTTATACATATGGATAGATATTTTTGTTGGAGCTTCTCCATTTTCGAAACCATGTAACACTGTGTGGTGTTAAAAATCGCATTGGTTTATTATTTCTCAAATAAATGTTACAGTATGTGAACTGTATCAGATTAATATGAATATCTTCAAAGCATGTATAGATTATGAATGTATTTCTATGCAAATATGTGTAAATGTGAAAACCGTTTAAATTAGTAAATCAAATCGAATCGATTCTGGAAATAATTGGTGATACTCAGCTCTAATTTAAACACTAATGAACTTATTGATCAATCCCCCAACCTTCTGCATTTTAATGATCATATGTATTGTTGATATTAAGAAATGTAGTCTAATGACCAAAATAACTTCCTAGGACAGGAATGGGAATTATGAAAACCATAGAAGAATCAAAGTTACTGGGACAACAGAATTTACAACCAGCAAAAAAAAAAGTTGTTTTTAGATCCTAAAACACCTACAAGCAGGAATTTCCTGGTTGTTTCAGGTTAATATGTATATTTGCCACTGCTAATTGTCTGTGCAGCTGTTTTGTTGAGTGCAGAAAATATTTGCAATCCTAAAACAATATGATAAAAATTAGGAGGCTTTTTTTTACTTTTATTGCAGAAAAGCTGTTTGCTGAAGAAGAATTCTGGAATATTTCAAGTAGTAAGGCCACTCTTATGTCACATTTTTGGTCTCTCTGGTCTTTCTAAAAGTGTCTCCCTTAGTGCTTGAGCAATCACTTAATATTCTTCTCTTCTATTTTGTAAGAATATGCTTTAGGTGGGGCTTTAACTCATTTAAACTAGATGTTGTCTCTGGCACAAGTACTTATAGTAAATGTCAAGACCTTTCAGAACCATAATAATGATGTAGACAAAGAAAATGATGCATGGCACCATTTTTGTCCAAGATAGGGCTATAAAACACAGCTCCACTTCAATCGTGTACAGCCAGAAAAGATTTTTATCAACCAGTCTGCTGACATGAAGTAATGATTTTAGATTTATAGGAATACCAGACTTTCAAACTAGTGACAAGTCAATTTTGCACCATTACGGAGACAAAGGCTTTGTGGTACAGGCCTTATTTGTTGCTGAGAGCAGACTGTCAAACTAAATAACAAAAAATAAGCTGAGATCATTGCCTTTTGGTGTGTACAGAGTTGCCCCCACTTCACTGGCCGTGCTGTTGCTGTCTGCCACCATACAATGTCAGATAGAGAATAGAAAAATAGAGCAAGATCATTATATCACTTCAGATGAATACCCCGTGTGTGTACTTTAAACTAAACTGCAATTCAGACATGCATGGATAAAACACAAACCAAGTCCAGTATTATAGAATTCAATCAAAGATCTGCTCGCAATAAAAGATTTAAGGAACTCTGGCAAGATGAGCGAATTCTGTACAGCAGACCAGCGTTGCCAACTGCACTGACAAAAAATCTGCAAAACAGCGAGACCACAAAAGGTGAGTAATAGCTTAATAAGATCAATAATCAATCTATAGAAGTGGAGATAGATCTTTTACGCCTTTCCTTTTGACCTAACATAACAGCAGTAAAACCTAAGTCTGCTAGCTTGATGCTAATGTGTAATTGAATTTCCCATAGGACGACTGATGCTAACGCTCATTCAACCTAAACATACATTGCTGACTAAATGAAAACCTTTATATACTCACGGGCATGAATTGTCCAAACTCTTAAGGAAACGTTTTTAAGTAACCATTTTTTTCCTCTGATCTTCTGGAATAAAGTGTGATGCTACAGCGCAAGCTCCACCTAATGGCCAAACTGAAACATCCTTCAAGAGAGGAAGAACATAATGATCGCACAATTTTGTTGGAGCTTCTCCTTTTGAGAAATCATGTGATACTGTATGGTGTTAACAGTCTCATTGGTTTATTATTTCACAATTACATTTCACAGTATGTGAACTGTATCAGATTAATATGAATATCTTTCAAGCATATATAGATTACTAATGTATTCATATACAAATATGTCTAAATGTGTAAACCATGTAAATAAAAAATTGAATCAAATCGGATCGCGTGGATCGTGCATTGAATCAATTTGGTGAATCGAATCGATTCTGGAAATATTGATACCCAGCCCCATATCACATTGTACATGTCATAGATTAAAATCCTGCAGTGCTCGAAATGTCTCCCTGCTTAAGCCAGTACATGCCCAGGGTCATACAGGATCACTGATCCATATTAAAGAAAGGATGAATGGGGCCATGTATGCCGAGATTTTGAGCAGTAGGCATTGAGGATAAAACATGGCAGGATCTTCCAGCATCACAATGATCACAAACACACCACCCATGCATTAAAGGAGTGTTTACGTAAAACCTTTTTCAAGATTCTAGAGTGGCCTAGCCAGCCAAGTCCAGACCTCAATACAATAGAGATCAGTGGAGGGCGATGAAAGTGTTGCAGCCTTACACATGCAAACACTTGAGAAGATCTGCATGGAGGAATGGACCAAAGTAGCAGCAACAGTGTGAGGAACCCTGGGGAAGACCTACAGGAAATGTCTGACATATGTCTTTACCAACCAGGGTTACATACAAAGTTTTAAATTATTTTTTTACACCAAATAAATTCTTAAAAAATCCTACAATGTGATTTCCTGTCTCTCAGCTGGTGTTCCTATGATGACATTGCAGACCTCTAATCTTTTAAAGAGGGACAACTTGCTAAATCTGACGAGTACTTTTTTTTTGCCTTACTGTACATGTATAATTCTGTACTCACTACATTCATAAAAGCCAGTTAACAATGTTTTATGCCACCGTTCGTTAATTGTAATAGTGTGTTTTAACCCTCATCCGTACACGTGCCAAGACAGACTAATCTGTACACGTGGGGTCCATATGGACCCCAACACTTTATTGTGAGCTTTGTTGCTGTCATCGATGCAAAGTTGATTCAAATTTGTTTTGATGGTGTGCCTGGCTAAATTTGTTAATAGCAGAAGGCAAAAAATTTAATCATAAACAGTTTTTGTAGTTTCATTTCAAGAAAACAAGTAAATTAAAAATAATGATAATAATCAACTTTTTTATTTTTTGAGGGAATTTCAACAAAAAAACTTTCTATGGATGTTTTTCCAGTATCAGAATAAAACTGTGGTTATCCAATTTAGGAAATTAAAAGGGAAAAGCCATCCAGGCGCACAATTTTCAGTCTAAAAGAGAGTTCACCAAGTCTTCACTTGGTCAGGATGGGCAGCATTCCACTCAGCAAACACGACTAGCTTCTCTGTTTGTCTCCCTCATGATAATGTCTAAAATTTCATTAGTCAGGTATAACCCAAAGGCATCTTTGATGTTGTCCACTCTTTCCCCTGCTGTTATACCGACATGGTGGTGTATAACATCTTGGGGACCTCTTCTGTAGATTGCTGGTGGGGTGATGTTCCAAGCTTTGCTATTTCTGTCGTTAATCATTTGAGGTCTCTTTCTCTATACTCCCTGTGCTCTTCATCTCTCACTGGTACAATATTTACTGTCTGTTGTTGAAGACCTGTCCTGCCTACATTCTACTATTCAACCTGGTCTTTAGCATCAACATCACTTCCCTCCAAGTCTGAACCAGACACATGATCTTCAATTTCAGAATTGTGATCAGAACCAGATATATAATCACTGTCATCTTCATTATCAGAATTGTCTAAATCTGAAGGTTCAGAGTCACTTTGAAGGATTCTCTCTAAAGCCTGAATTGCAGAATATCTTGCTTGGTTCCTGGCCATGTTTCATTTAGAACCAGAACAAAAATATACATGGGTAGGAAATCTATCAACTGGCAATCAGTGCATCAATGTAAAAAAAACATGTCTGAGAAAAAAAACTAAAAAAGTTGACAAAAGTGAGAAATATAACATCCAGAAATATAAGATTATTTAGCAGTTTGGATGGGGTCCGCTTGGACCCCAAATAAAAAAATTGTAATAAAATAATAATGAAACACAGGAAAGCAATAGTATTTGGTATGCAGGATGACAACTTGATGTGTAACAACTACCTAGAATAGCAGAGAAAAATATTTACATACACATCAAAAAAACAATGTAGTGCTGGGGTCTGCTTGGACCCCAGGTGTACTGTTTAGGGTTAACGTGTCAGCCAGCTTGGACTACATGCTAAGACAATGGCTCTTTGCTGTTGTTTACAGCTGGTTATCCATGTGGAAGAGGTAGCTGTGGACCATGTGTGTCTCCTGGCAGCACAGGAAAGAAACTCTTTTTATCCTGCTCCCTGCTTTCAATGGCTGTAACTGTAGTGCCAGATGACTAATTTACTGAGAAGAATGAAAGCTTTTTCAGGTGAATCCAGTGGATGGAAAAGTAACAGAGAAGAGAGGAATGCTTCTCCAGTTTACTGGGAAACTTATAGTATCCAAAAAAAAATCAAGAATCAACATAAAATGACACCTAAAAAGACAGTATGTGCATGATGCTGTGAAAGCAGCACAACACTGACAAACACCTGAGCCTAAAGGGTTTCGGGAAAGATTTACAGGGCCATTAAACATTTGTGGACTGCTCTATATTTAAAAAGCCCAGATGATGTTATTGATCTAAAACCACTGTCCAGCGTCAATTGGATGAGAAGAATTCTATCCCAAACCCTCAAGATAGGGAAAATTGGCATACTGTAGCAGAGGAACCTCTTGGGAGCCACTCCATAATCCAGAGGCAGTGACTAATTGCATGCTTCTGGGTTTGTCGTATTTGAGAATGCTCTCATTCTTAGCCAGCAATCAGCTCGGAGGCGCAGCAAAATTGCCCTTGACTAGTCAGGGGTCTCCACAATGGAGAGGCTCAACAAACAGGGCCTGTTTTCAGCCGATCCTAGACAAAAGACGGTTCATTCATGCATTGATGTCTGACTATCAAGACCATTGATAAAAAAATAGATGGAAACATTTCAGAACTATGTCATCTAATGTGAGTTGACATAATGATGGTTCAGCCACAGAGCAGAACATCTCATCACTCTTAAAAAACATGAAACAGATGCAACCAGATGAAAAGTGTTTAGGACCTTTGGCATGCAAGCAAACACATACATGTAAGAGAGGAATAATACAACTGTGAGAACCCTCAAAAGAGTTTCTAACTTCCGTTTCTTAATGTTTTTTTTAGACTAGCTTGACAGTGACTTGTTTCCCAGAAGTTGGAGATGTTCCTCTTTAAAAAACTGATATATTTCTGAGCAATAAACTACCAAAAGATCTAACCAGATTAAAACAACTCAGATGTCAGATACCTGTTACAAAGATATTAGCCCCTTTGCCTGGATAGCTTTTGAATATCCAGAAAACATGAAATGATCATGTTAATCATGTAAATTGGTCATATTGTAATTTATTGTGGCATGCATTTCCACCAAAAGTGTCTTTGTGTGACAGAAACAATCCAGCGCTTGAAGAGGCACAGCAGTGAAAACCAGTGACTAAAAGCCAAGCAGACATAGCAGCTTCATATGCATGTCCACACCTTCAACCTCTGAGCCAACATTCACAGAAATCATATTGAAATGGGGCAGAAATCCCTCTTCAGCCATTCCTCTGAAGCATCAAAGCGGATATTTGATACTGTCAGAGTCATTTATTATCACAATCCCTCAAAGATCCACCCTTTAAAGTAAAATGTTGACTTATCTTAGACAGAAATTGAACTAGGATGTGTTTCCGATCATAGATCAACACTAAAGAAAGATGTGTAAATGATATTTTAATAATATGAATATTGAAGTTACTTTTCAGCAGTTGGATTGTGTTTCTGGCTTCTGAGTTTAATCCCAGATTTTGTAATCACACCCTTCTTTGCCCGCTGAAGCAAAATACCACTTAATCTAATCCCTAATGAGTGTGTACCTGTGCATCTGGCACCGGAGCCTACGTGATGGAGGGACGGGTGGAGGGGGCGCGTGATGAAGACGCAGCGTCACAGCCATAACTCGGCTCAGATCGGCGCGCGCGCGCCGCTCCTCCGCGTGCCTTTGAAGCTGCGACATAACCCTCAAAAAAACACCCCCAACATGGCTACGTTTGGCAATGATCTCTTTTTTTATTTATTTTTTGAGACAGTGGGGACCAAAATTACATAAGTGATGCGCAGCACAATTAAGCGAGACTTTACCACACGAAGCACGTTGCTTTTAGTTAGGGCTACATGTAAAAGAAAGTGGCGAAAAGAACTTTAAGAGGCAGCTGGGGCTGCATTTGTCTCCGGAGCAGCGTCCTGTGAGCTCGCGGCACTTGCCACCACCCCCCGTCAGGGGAAAACACGGGGTTGGAGGGAAAACGACCTATTGTTGTGTATCACGCAGGCGCTAAAATGACAACCGAGTCAAACAAAGTGCACCAAAATCCCCCCGAGCTGCGGCTGAAGTGCGGGCACAGAGGGGGCTCTCACTTCTTGTGAGTAAAGAGGGACGGTGTGGTGAGGAGAAAGTGAAGTTGTGTTAGCTTGTTTTACCTCAAAAGAGCCGTGTCGCCTTGTCTGCTGACCACACTTTCAACCGACGAATAGTCCACAGTTTGTCCAGCGGGCAAACAGGACGGCAGAAAGCAGCACAGGCTAAGAATGAACGCGGTAAGCCACTGACCAGACACGCAGGCATCCTGCACCGCAATCATTATGTCCATCACAGCTGGATTCTGCTGTCGCTTCTCCCAAGTCTTCTGGATGCCAAAAGCGAGCGTCAGCCTCACACAAATCTGCCGGAGAATCGAGCTTTAGTTATCCCCAACACTTTTCCACCTCGGAGTCCGCTCAGGAAGTGTTCCGTCCTGTAGTTTTCCCAGGTCTGTTCGGATGGAGGCTGCCTTCACCGCGCGAGGAAGTCTTCTCTCCAGTGACTTGCACGCCATCTAGTGAGGAAATGCGATTTAAAATGGGAGCAGACCTACAAGCAGACAACCCCCAGGCTCTGATCCTGTTGCCATGCGGCCGTTTCCCGGGCAACCCGTTCCCAGTGGCTCGTGATGGAGCAGTAAAACCGGTAGGTATTGATACAGCCCAGGAGCAATTAAAGGCATCGACTGGAGAACCACCCCCTATTTATTCTCCCTTAACCAAATGAACAGCAGCCGCGCGTTTGCTGGAAGTGGAGCTCGGTGTCAATGACGCAAGTGGATCCCTCGGGAAAAGTCTTGAAAAGCTTTCAAAATGTCACTCTTAAGGAAAATATGTGACTTTAGGAAATATCTGTGATTTAACATCCACTAAATTAAGATTTTCCAACCCATATAGTATTGGCCAAACTAAGAAAATAGAAAAGAAAATGCTCTCAGAAAAATGTCACTTTTCTTTGGTAAAGTTTGTTTTAGACCCTCACATTATGTATTGCTCTAAGCCTTTTGACTTAGCCTACATAATACTTAACAGACTGTACAGCCGTAACCATGGGAATGACATACATTTCTCTGAGGTGACATGCTTCCATGCTGCCCCTGAATTGCAGCAGATGACGTCTAATGTGTTATGATCATAATATAGGTATTTTAGTATGGCAGTAGAGAAGACACTAAATCAAGCCGTCACACCAAATGAGCGTATAAAAGAGCATGCACATCACTCAGTTTAAAAATCTTTCCCTCGTCAGGGATGTTCTGATTTATGGAAAATCCTCAAGTAACAGACCTTAATCCACAGACTAATCCCTATTGTTTTTTTTTTTTTTTTTAATCTGTGCATGTATTACTATTTTTTATTTTTATTTTGCATTTTCAGAAGTATGTTAAACTGATAGTTTTATGAATTCTTCACATTTTATAAATATTACCATCGATATCAGTATAAAGTTTAATGATACAATGTTACTGAAATCCTCAAAGTTGCACAAAAAGTCTTTCTTGCAAAATACTATTGGCTTTTTTTTCTTCCTCTTGGCTGTGTTTGTTTTGGGCAAAAATGGCGCCCAAAATAGCAGCCGTTTTAATGGCGTGGCATTTCCAGGTGGTTTGTTCCCCACTTATGAGTGCAGCAAACAGCAAACAAAATCAAATTTTCAGCAACACCTGCCCATTCAAACTAAGTTCACTGTCCTTGTGGGAAAGCATGGCTTTAAATAGCAAAATAGCCTCCCAACTTTGCCAAATGTTTACCCATTTTAAGTAAGAAAAAATGTGTAGGACTCCAGTGAGTACTGAAAAGACAGTATAGAGTGTAAAAGTGGTTGCAGTCGTCAGAATATCACAGCACTGCAGAGAGAAAAAGTTACACCAATGCCATAGACAGCTTTTAGGGGGACTTCTTTTGCAGTTAAAAAAACGTCAAATTGAAGATGCTACTCTAATTACAG
Source organism: Oryzias curvinotus (assembly GCA_023969325.1). Lineage (NCBI taxonomy): Eukaryota > Metazoa > Chordata > Actinopteri > Beloniformes > Adrianichthyidae > Oryzias > Oryzias curvinotus. The sequence continues at coordinate 17,858,562 of CM043709.1, forward strand.
GGTACACACTTTAGACACTACATGGGAAATTTTAGCATATAGTGGAAATGAGTCAACAACTACTATTTTGTAAGAGCAGCATTAAAAGAGAGTGAAAAGTTCATTTTGTCACTAACACTTGTAATTTGCATAACTGAAGCTTTCCTGTTAATAGCTTAGATCATGTAATCAGTAGAATCAGCTACACACTAGTTGTGTAGTGGAAATATTCTTCGACTCAGACAGAAAGATATTTTCCATTTTTAGCTTGTCAGTCATATTTTTTTTTTCCTGTCATGTCTATGAACCTTTAAATTACCTCAGAAAATGTACCTTTCCATGCATGAAAGCTATAATTACAAAGACTCCATTTAGGCAGCCCATAATATTCAGCACATAATAACCTCAAGAATTTTGAACAAGATGAAAGGGATCTGAGCTGCTGTCCCTATGTCAGAGTTGTTTTGAGTAATGTATACCTCAGATGCTTTCTTTAGGTTTTAGTTGCCACTTGATCTCCCAAAGCTGCAGACTGCTCAGTGCACACAGTTTTCTTTAATGAGAATCACATAACCAAATGAACAACGGGTCAGGGTGCACGCGTGTATGATGTGGAGTATGCTTTATAGAAATGAACACTAAAACCCATTCTTTTCAAGGGATTACCAACATACAATTAAATCACCTATCATGACCTTTACCCTTTAACACAGGAGTTTAAGCCCTGGTGTTGACGCCCTTTAAAATTACTATAACTAATAGACCATTTGTGCAAACTATTCTGTAGCTAAGAAAAGCTGCTTTACAGTAGGAATGGGTTTACGTAATCATCATAAATCCAATGTATTTGGATGCAGAATCTGATTATTTGCACTAGTATTGTAATTGACACAAAGCTTTTATCCGCTTCAGAATTCTTTGGAATTATGTTAATTGTGTTAATGGTTGAAGAGTTACAGTCATTCAAGGAGCATGTGTAATTTCCTGTCGTCTGCAACAGCTCTAGTTTATAGAATGATGCAATTTTTTTTGTTTTGGACCTAACATTCAGAGATTTGATTATTCCGTTTAATCAAAATATACAGTTGAACACAAACACGTGTTCATATGTGTAAAAATGCCTCTTATTGTTATCGCTGTGATTTCCTATTTAGATACCTTGAGGTCTGAAGCCTATTGACAGCCAATTTTATCTTGAATTTGTCAGGCACATTAACCTTTTTACAAATTAGTTACCCAGCTTGTTATTATGATAATAGATAGCATGCAGCAGGAAAGTGTGCCAATCGATTCAAGCAGACATTGATGTGTACAGCTGTTCCATATGTACTGTAGTAGTGCATGAGACTTACATTGCAAGAATAATTGATTTTGTATGTTGTTACTAACTTAAAATAGAAATCTATGTATTCATTTGTGAGCATATAAAAGGTTTGCACTGTACATCAACTCAGAGTACCTAATCTATACATTTCTTTATTATCGCTTGCTCTATTATTCTTTAATGAGGATTTAGAGAAGAAGACATTTTGAGTGAACTTTGATGACACATGTCCTCCTCAAGTCAAGTGATTTATTTTAACATTGACCTTTTTTGTTTTTCCTTTTCACATGCTTCAGAAGCCAGTGCAATCATGTCAGAACGGAAATGTACTTTCAAACACCGTTGATGACACTTCATATATGGTGAGTAGTTAAAAAATGTTATAAGTCATTAGATATAGCTAGAAAACGATCCCAAGAGTGTTGTTCAGTCTGAAACTGTCTTTAGAATGAGCAGAGCACCCAAGTGAAGTCCATCTGCCATCCATATATCATTAATCTTTTGCTAACCCAAGTCACAAGTCAGGAGTTTAAGTAGAGATGCCTTGACTCCCCTCTTTCCCAGAAACCCTCTCCAGTTCTGCCAGGGGAACCTCAAGGCACTCTCAGTCAAGCTGTGAGACACAATTCCTCCAACACGTCTTGAGTATTCCCCAGGGACTTTTCCAGGGAGTTATCTAGGAGTCATCTGAAAGAGATGCTCACCCAAGCTCCTCCTGAGAAACCGAGCTCTTCACCCTAATGAAGCGCCACCCACCCTGTGGAAGAAATTCATATTAGCCACTTCAGTGCAGGATCTTATCCTTTCATTCATGACCCAAAACTCATGACTATAGGGAAGGTTAGGAATTTAGGCCAAATCCGAACCAAAAACTTTGGATACTTGACACTGGCCTGAAAAAAAACATTTTAACGTGCACATTTTTTTTCTTGTAGACCCGATTGTTACAGTCGGGTGATGCCGTTTTAACAGATTCTCTCACTCTTGCACAAGACCCCCAATGCACCTAAACTTCTCTACTTGGGGCTGCCTAGCTTTTGCCTTGTCCATTGATGAACACCAAAATGGTCAGTCAGAATGGAATCCTCAGTCAGAGAAATTCCTGGAAACATTGTTTACAAAATGGCTGAAGCCCTCTTTAAATTGCAGCTATCAGCTCCGTGGATTGATGTATTTTTAGATGCTGTTTTATGACTGAAAAAATAAATCAAAACTAACTCAGATTTGTTTGTAAACACATACTGAGTGTTTGTGTGTGTGCCTAAGCTGTCTCTTCGCTAGCGCGTGTGTAGGAAGGTGGAAAGCATAGGTCAGTTGTCCCGCGCACCCACGAGAAGAACAAGGAGGGGGGTCAGACGCTGAGCGCAAGTGAGTCATAAGCGCGCATTCATTTTGTTACCCAGTTAGGGAGAACAGTTTAAAAAAAAAAGGTTTCCTCTAAAAGAACAGAGACTGGTTCTTTTATTAACCCACTCTGGAGGCTCTGAGGGTCCGAACAGGGCGTTAATGTGCCCGCGCCTTAACACCTGGTGCGCCTTTTGTATGTTTTAAAGATTAAAAAATCCCTCAACACATGACAGCTGAGCTCGAGGGATTTAAAGTTCAAAAAGTGCAGTAAAGTGTATATAATGTACACATTTTTTTTTTACAAAGAAAGGAACAAGAGATATAGTAAAAGTAAGGGATTGGACTTATCTGCGCTTTTCCAGATGCTCAAAGCGCTAACAGTCTATTATTCATTTACCCCTCATTCATACTTGGTGATGGTAAGCTACTGTTGTAGCCACAGCTGCCCTGGGGTAGACTGACAGAGGTGTTGCTGCCAGTTCACGCCTACTGACCTCTGACCACCACGTGGATCATTCATACACATTCACACACCAGTGGAGCTGCACTATGATATAAATTACCCCGTGTTCAATGTTCAATACATCTCTTGATAAGACATTGTTCAGAACATTTATGTTCATCTCCTAAAAATGCATAGCAGCTGTCTGGATTAGCTGAATGCCTAGTTGAGTGGAAGCAAAAGGGTATTTGATGAATCAGTTATGCTGTGGGCCACAAAATACTGAAATTAAAGCAGATGAAGCGGTGAAGTTAACTGTCAAAACCGCAAAGTGATATTTTTAGCAACAGAAAATAACTTGCTATTGCAGGCAAAAGTCTGACATCCCAAAATATTAATATATCACTTTTAATTACATCTATTTCCAATTCTTTCTTTTCACAAATGTAGTAATAAGGGATAAAACTTACACTTCTGCAACAGCTGGACAGCTTGAGAGGATTTAGAAGGTTGTGAATTGTGTGGTTAATGCGACTATTCTCTAAATGTTTTCTTTCTACCTGGATGCCAAAGAAAGTGGTTCAAATGTTGTAAATAGAGAAAAAGTGCCCATGCGGAAGGGAGCTGGGCTGCTTTTTATGCTTGAATACTTGGTAACATCTTAGTCATTGTTATTGATTTTCTGTTCCAGTAAAGTTTTCTTTGTCTAGTCTAGAGCATGTTGAGCCTCAAGGCAGCATTCATATTGCAAAAAGCAGCTCAGACAAGGGGTTTATTCTTTCATGGAAGGAGTTTTCATCTGGGTAGACTTATTGTCTATATTTCTGTCTTGATAGCACCTAATAAATCTTTGAAAACTCACCTAAGTCTTAGACACATTGACAAAGTGAAATGAGGATATCATCTATTCAGCATAAATCTATACTCAGAAATATTTTTTTGACAGCGGGAAGCTTTCCAGTTTTGTCACGCCCTGTACGACTCACATACAGACTCACACACATAAGGAAGATTAATCTAAAATAGAGTAAACTTTATTAAACAGGTGATGATCCTTGAATAGAATAATGTATACAGGATTCTTTCAATATTTTTACTTATATACAAATCTAAATAGAAAATCAACACAGTATCAAAGTAGCTTTTAATAACAAAAATAGATCAGAGGACTTAAGGATGTTTCTTTGTACACTGTATTCTGAAAAAGAGCATGTTCTGGATAAAGTTTTGTTTGAAATATCTTCTTTTTAAATGCATTTTATTGAAATAATGCACCATTAGTGAAAGATTATATAATTGTACAGCACATTTTCTTCTTAACAGATGTCTTCTTTATATTTTAATCAAAAAGTCAATATAAAAAGCTAATTCTGGATCATATACGGTAAATTAAACCAAGATACAATTGAAATATTGGTGTCCATGCATGTCAGAAAACTAGAACCAAGTGAGTATCCCTTAATACACTAGATTGATTTGATTTTGATTCACAAGTTTATTTAATCAGTTACAAATTCAATTTAATATCTGTTTATTTTATAAAATTGTATTTCAAAAATATTTATTGGGTTCTAATTGACACGTCAGAACACTAAAGATATGAATTCAGCAAAGATGGAACTCTTAGGAATACATTTAGGAATTAAAAGTTTTAAATTAAAAACAAAACAGATTTTTTAGATCTGATTCATTGACTTTTTTAAAGTTTGGATCAATTTGATAATAAATCCATCTTTTTTACTAAATGAAACCCTAGTGTAAATGTATGGTGGTTTGAGATCCTAGTTTTCTGTGGGCATTTTGGCTTTCTTCCACAGTTAAATAGAACATGCTTTAAAGATCAATTGGAGATTGTAAATCACCCTAAAGATTACATGTGAGGGTCTTTGGCTCTGTAATGGACAGGTAACAAGTTGTGTGATGAAACCCAACTAGAGATGTCAACAACTGTAAGCAGGAAAGAAGGAGGATGAAATGCCACAATGAAAAATTACACAACCAGAGAGCAAATAAAAGAATTAGGTAGCAATGTAACAAATTTGTTAATGTAATATGAACACAAAACATTACCTAAATAAAGAAAAAGTTTTCTTTTCTTTTTTATATTACCCAGTGAAAGGTCTAAATTTAAGTGGAACCGATCCAGATAGTGAAATAAGGAGACAAAAAAATCACTAACTCTAAAGGGTTAAAATACAGAAACATGGGGAAGGGTGGTGTCTTTTTTTAATGGAGCTCAAGGCTGACATGGCAGATCAGCATGTTCTGAACTGACTTTATATTCTTAAAAAGATTGAATCTGATGGCCAGAACAATATATTCCACAGCATCTTGTGCCACATTTGAGCTATGTCTTATATGTCTTCTTAGTTATTTTGCAAAAAGTAGAATTTCAATCACATAAATGTGATTGCTGTTTCCACAGTGAAGCCTTTGGCTTTAGTCTCAACCCTTTGAATGTAGACCTGACAAAATGCATTGGTCACGCTAAAGTTGTTTCGAGCAACTATTCATTTCAGTGCAAAAGTCTGACCTTCATGCCAGAAGACTGAAAGTTCCTTTTGCAGTCTGAAACTGTGCGACTCCAGCAGACAGCTGGCATAGGAAACTGGCATCTTCATTGCAAAATTTTATCTGTCTGACCTTCTGGCACAGAGAAATAAATGACACAGCACTACATCTTCAGAGCCTCTTTTCTCACTGCCTGCCTCGTCATATGCATACCAAAAGGCACATCAGCCTGGATTTTCTCTCATCATCAGTTTGGGTTTTTATTTTACATGAATAGTTCAAGATTTAGGTCTGACATGATTCTGTTCTTCTGGTCAACTGGATTGTAAAGGCTTGGTCTAGAAGACATTTGGCTGTCCATCTGAGTAGCATCTTAAGTTTCAACTGCTGATAGGAAATTCAGAGGTATGACAAAAAGTTAAAAGGCCTACATCATGCACAATCAACCTTTTGAGCGTTTAAGTGTATTGTAATGTTCATTCCTCACAAAAAAATACCCTCCATTCACACATCTCTGAGCATTCATCTAAAACCCTGCGCTCTTAGCACCAGCCCCTCCCAATCCACGAAAATGAGTGGGTTCTCATATTGTAACGTAAAAATGTGGAGAACATGGATATAGTGTACTCTGAAAGGCTTGAGAATGTCATGATATAAGCCATTTAAATAACTTGATGTTATGTAAGCATGTGTCAATGTCAATGATCCATTAATAATAGGGATGCTCAGCTATTGTTTAGCGACTTGGTGGAGGTCTTGGTGTGGCTCAGAGGTGGGAGCACTTGTTAGTAGTTTATTGCTGAAGTATGGTGGGTGTGAATGGGACCTTAGTCTCCTGGGCAAAGATGTCAAAACAGGATTGTACATGAGAGACAGAAAATGTCTTAGCTCCTCACCTCTGTTGAGAGGTGGTTCCTGGGTTTTGACCTAAATGGCTTCCTTGACTCTTCTTTCACATTATTTGTCCTCTCTGTCCATCATGTTCTATTTTCTGTCTTCAAAGGAGTGTCCACTGACTTACATAAGTGAACCACTGCTTTCAAAAGTCAGTAGCTTTTCTTCAAAAGCACTTGAATATAACTTTTGGATTTGTGCATCTTTTGATCACTTTTAAATCAAATAAGCTGAGATATGCCTCCAGGTTTCCCAAATCTTCCTTCCAATGAATGAAAAAAAACACCTTCTCCCCAATTTTCTTGAATTATTGCTAAAAAAAACTTTTCTGAAGATAAAGTATCTGTATATAACAATCATTTTGTAAATCTGAAATGACAAGTCAGCCTGCATACTAAGAGAGGGTAAAATGAATAATGAAAGAAAAACAAATTATGAGAGGGGATACCATCGAAAACAATACCAATTGCTTTTTTCCATGCTCAGTATAACTTACAATTCAATCCTCAGGGGAACAACGGTTGTGTTGTGTTTTTCCTCGAATTGGCTAGGTTGAAAGATTCTGCAAGACATAATGAGAAGTGATATGCCTAAGTGTTGCTGGTGATGAAAAGCCTGAGGCATTCAGGAATGCTTTAAAAAGTGTAGAGCAGCTTCCAGATTGGATGAGCCTTACATTCACGACAAGCATAAAAAATCCAATTTATCTGACTGCTGCCAGCCCCCGCATGTGCTTTATTGGACGGCTGACCCTTACTTTACCAAAGACAAACAAAGCCACAGTGGAGTATATTGTTCACCCTTTTCATCTAAATATGAAGGGAATGAAACAAGTCATTACAGTTTTATGCCTGCTTTACAGCCACACTTATGTTTTTATAACCTTTGTGTACACTCAGTCTATTTTGAAGCTAAACTGAGAAACAGATAGAAAAGAAGCTTCGAAAACGAGCCGTATAACTTCTCTAACTGGAGAGACGGAGGCAATTTGTTACCACCCTTGCTTGGTGGTCCAAAAAATGTATTTCACGTTGTTTTGACTCCAACAAAAGCTTGAGTTCCTCTTTTATTCCCCGATGGCTTGACAACCCCAGCAGCCCTCAGCAGGATGGTGAGGGTAGAGGTGAATGTGTCAGTGTGAAATGAAATGCTCTCTATCTCCTCAGGAAGGTCCTTGCTTTATGTGGCTCGCGGTTCATGGGGAAAAAACATTTCGGAGAACACGATTTTGTGAGGCGAAAACATGAATGCTTGACTTTGAGGTGGAATCCCGTTAGTGCAGCAAAGAAAATAACACATGGATGGGGTTAACTGAGCATTTCTAAAACTGAAGTGCAGATTAGATTCTAAGTACAAGAACACTGGTGGGAGACAAGGGTGTCACCAAGAAGTAAATTTTATAAAAAAAAATCTGTAAATTCCATTAAATGTTAAAATCCAGGTGGAAATCGTGGAAAAGGAGATTGTTTCAGGATTGAAATCAGTTGTGAAGACCATTTATTTCATTTTGGGTGGAATTTTTCATTTCCACCCAATGTTTAGATTAATAAAATAATCATTTTAAATCATGATTGTTTTATGTGTTCCTGTAGAGTATGGCATACTACATGAAGAACAGTTGCTATCATGTTATTAGACCTATTAAGCTTGCCAGTCATTCATTGCTCCTTCACTGGAGCAGATTTTCTTTGCCTAATTTATTTTATTTATTCAATTAAGCTGTGAAACAACAGGTCCTTTATTTCATGCAAAGATTGCCTTGTCATGAAATGTCAAATGGCATAAAAACTGAACAAACTAAAGTCCCTATTTAAATAATATCATCTATTGTTCTGTTTGGTTTTATTTTGTTTCTTCTGTGTACAGTTTGACAAATGGCCACAGAACTTGGAACCCTGTAACATTCAAAGTAAAAGTATCTACAAGTAAGGTTTTCATCTGCCTAATTTAGGAAAGCAACCTGTTTTAGTTGTTGGAATGAGCTAAATTTTCACAGTGAGCTAGTAACTTTGATAACTCTACGAAGGAAGAATATTTGTTTGCTCATTTGTATATAAATCTGATCTAAATATTACATAACGAGCACCTCTTCCTGGGAGAACATTACATACTAAAATTCATTCAAGTTCTTATCCTTGCTGAGGAAAAACAGGCTGCCAACTATCTGAAATTCTTCGAATCCAGGCAAAAAAGAAAAAGATGTGATTTGCTAATGACATATGTCATAATGGGAGCTGTACTTTACCACCATCTAGTGTTTGCAGGATTTGACGTGTCACTCTTTTCACCATTAGATGGGTGTGACCATGCTATAGATAAAATACATCAATAATATGTCATTATTGCTCAAGAGGGAAAGTTCCTGCTGCCTGAAACTTCCACTTAAGCTTTAAAGCTGTGATGTTCATGCAAACACAATCAAGTGTTAGCCTTGAAATTTCAAAATTCGGTCTGCAAATGCTGATGCAGTTTGTTATGACTGATGATTGAATTTGTGATGTCAGTCCTATGGAAAAGATAAATGTCCCCAAGAAAAAAGCTTTACTAGCCAACATCTACAATCTAAAAAATAAAGTTTGACTAAGAAATTCAAAATATTCCAGTCAAAAACACAAACATAGGACAAAAAGGTACTAATAAATAATTAACACAAATTCTTAGTTCTTGCAAAACCCTTTTCAATAAAAAGTGTAGTTTTAAAACTATGTATTTTTTTTTTTTCAAATATATGTGTTACTAAAATGAAATTAAAGCTCAACACAAGATTCTGTTACCATTTCCTGATTATGCTAACCCGGTTTGTATAAATTCAGAAAAGCCCTCAACTGTCTGGAAAAAAAATCTAATTTAATTGCCTTTGCAAAATAAAGTTAAGATTCCTGCCTGAAGAAAAATATTGTTTAATAATAGCAGATAGTTTTGTAATAATTTATTACTGTAAAACATTCCAATCAAACTCAGCTCTTAACGCTTAAAGGTCTTTCTGTTAAACAAGTATTGTTAATTAAATAGAAGACCATCTAAATTATTCTCAACATGAGAAAAAAAAAATCAGTACAGAAGGTAGTTAAGGAATGAAGAGGCTGCTCTCATCTTTACACGTTTTTTTTAATCAACATATGATGTTGCTGAAATTAAAAAAAAAGATGCCACGTCTGATGTGTAAATGTAAAGCTGTGTTGATCAAAAACACTGCAATAAAATGATGTGGGCAAAAAAAGTCATTAAATGTATACAATTTTCATGTATGAGTTAATTTTAGTTAGTCTTTTTCAAAAGCACTAACAGTTTTTTCACTGAAATATTACCTTGACTCAGGCAAAACAAAACATGTTGGCATGTTTGAAGCAGCTCGGTGTTAAAGGGTAGACCTGAGAGGAAATTGCCTTTTTCATTTTAAAATTGTGATGCCCTTTTTCGTTTCAAATGTTTAAATGCATCAAGTAACGAGACCGGAGTCATTACCTAAATTAAGATGATTGGAAGACCTACTGGGTGGTAATGATGATGGAATTTTGTGACTATCACCCTAATTTTGTAATTACGTGGCTTAGGTGCAATCAGTATTCACAGCCCATCCTTCAACAAGGAGACCAGCACATCTATTACAGCAAACATTTTCAGAGTTCTACAAATGTTTTTTTTGTCAGCCTTTGTTTTTTTTTTGTTTTTTTTAATATATTTATGTTGGTAGTAATTGCTGTTTTTAGGAGGTGTCACTTTAATTCAAATCACATTTTGCGTTTTTCACATTATAAAGAGCAATCATGAGCTGTCATTTTCTGCTTTAAGGGAACAGTTGCACTTTTGCTGTTTGACCACAAACCTTAATTCCAAAATAGAGTTTTCTTATCGGAATTTTCACGCTGTAAAGCAATTACTTCCATTATTTTCTCTCTTTACAGTAAGACGCTTTTCAAGCCCTAGAAAGATTTGTGTTTCATTGAACAGTTTAAAATAGAATGGGACACATTTTCTTATCTTGTAACATTATTTTGTTAAATGAAATATTTGATGTTTAAGTATTTTGAATATTCTAATGCCGCATTCACACGTGAAATTTGTGTTTGCCGCCTCTCTTTTGACGCATGTCAACTTTACTGCTTGACGCCTGCCCATGCCACCTTGACGTCTTGACGCTTTTCTGGACTTCATTTGTTTGCACATAATGGACAAAATGGATGATGTTGAGCGAAATGCTTGGGTTTAAATGTTTTTTAGCTCTACGGGGGCGGCAGCAAGCACGTTGCCATGTCTGGGTTCACCAGATCCTTCAGAGACGCTGGCAGTATGGGGAGTTTCACCATTAAATGCAGAAGGTGAGCCAAGATGTGATGGCTGTTTTAAATGTTTCATGCGTTTGTCTGTGCCCCAGTTTGATGAATTTCTGTCCATCATCAACCTGCGACTATTGATTAAAAATAAACTAGCCGATCTTTTCATTATTGTCTCAATAAAAATAAGATTACCACTGTAAGACCACGGAGATGGAGCAATTTTGCCGGGTCCGTCTACCAGGCTGCCAAACCAGTGTCTGGAAAAGCTCTGCCACGCTGAGTTGCCGGAGACTTTCCCCGTTACTGTTGAAGGAAGGCGGGATACACCCTGTACAGGTCAGCAGCCTGTCACAGAGCCCATGCAGCTGGAGCGATCGAGCCCGCTACGCTAACCAGCTGCCTGGTGGACAGTGCTTTTTCAGAGTCTGGCAACCTTTCCAGCGTGTATCCCGCCATCGGCCAACAGTAACCAGGACAGTCTCTGCAGCAACCCAGCGACCCCAACAGGTTAAGAAAATGTGTAGAAGTTCAGGATGAAAATCCTTGCATCGAGCAGCCATATTGAACATTTTTTTCAACCCACTTGAGTCACTGAAAACATCATGTGCCCAAAACTAATTCCCTGATTGGTTGACGCGGTTTGTCGCGTCTGCCACCCAAGTTGCGCCACACCCGGCGCCCAAATTGCGCAGCAAGTAGTACATTGAGTTAACATTGAAAGTGGCTGCAACCGATGTGCAAATTGCATCCGGTGTGAATGCATTGAAAACCAACCTTTAAAAAATGTATACTTTACAGATTTAAATACACTTTTTTAGGTCTGTGACTTAATTGAGCATACTAATTATAAAGTATTGACTGATAATACAAAAACTTTACACAAACACCTTCTTTTTCTCAGAACCTCAATTTGATTCTTGATTATACATAGTCTTCCTTGTTCAAAAAGATAAGCAAGAGCTTAAAAACTTGGATGAGCACCACCTAGACTTATGTCCCGCAGTTAAAAAAAGTCTAACTACAATTGAATTTGAATCTGGTTATAGCAAACAAATAAATAAATAAAAATAAAAACTATGCACACAGACCCACAAACACACAAACAATCACAGGCAAAAAAAAGCAAAAATGAATAATTTAAATGTTAAAACAGGGGTTATTTCTTGTTTGACAATTAGCAAAAAAAATTTGATGAGTTTGTGAAAGAGTGAAACATTTTTGAACCATAACTTGCTTCATAAAGTTTATGGCTTTGAATGGTGGTTGGTTCTTGAAAAATGTATCACTCAGTTAGGTAAAGAGAAGTAGTTAAAAACACTTCAAGAAAACGTCCAAACATTTTCGCAAATATTCCTAAAACTTTTTCCTAAAACAGCAAAAGGAAGGGAATTCTCCCTATTTAGAATTTCATTAAACAATTCTCAAAGTATTTACCTCAGAATAAGTGGCAGAGAAGCTGACTCCTGATAAAATATATCATTATTATTTTATTTCTCCCACTTTTATTATTCTTTGTAAAAACACTGCAACCTTGGCTGAGTATATTTCAAATTCCACTGTCTTTATAATGAAATCCAGCAGATCAGTAACATGTCCACCACTGACTTATTAAGTCAGAATAAATAAGGACATAATAACATATTATGCCATTATTTTTTACTTGGTCTGCACATGTTAATCTTAGCCAATTAACTATTAGCAGCAAGCCGAAAACCACATTAATTCTCTGACAAGCTATCATTAATGTAGCAGCTTTCAGCTATGACTAATGAAAAATAATATACAAATTATACGGAGGCAAACAGCAAAAACATGATCAGTTCTGACTGTGGCGTTAATAGGCAGAGTTAATGTAGCTTAAAAGCACAGTTATTTCTGACTGAAAGGAGGTCTGATTATTTTAAAGTTTCAAATTAAGGCTGATAAATGTTAACTAGCTTCTACACCACAGCAGAAAACTATTTTTCCATCGCATATCTTCATCAAGAACTTTGTTTTTACATGATCTCAGTCAAATACGTCTTTTGCATTGGGGCAGGGGTTTTGTTTTGAGACCTGGTAGCTCCTCTCCTGCTATAACAACACAGAACACAAACTAAAAACAGTTCAACCTTAATTATAAAGATGTTTGAATCAAACTAACAATGTGTCACAAATTCAAATCACAGCTCTTGTACATTTAGCCAGGAAACAGGCCATTTATGGACAGTCACACTCAGCAACAGGCCTTATTTACTGGCAAATCCTGCTTTTTACTTACCAAACCTACTTGCCTAAAACATTTGTCATTTGCCTTTATAGGGCTGCAACGATTCATTTTAACAATGATAATTGTTAGAATGTGATCCCAATTACAGTTTTATTTTCTATACCTGTTTTTCTGATGTATTTTATTTTGAAACAAGCCATCATCATTTCCTGTTTATTTGATTCAGGTGTGTTACATGTGGGTGTGTCTAAATAAATATGGCAATCACTCTCAGCTGTGGTCGGCAGTTGAGAGTGGAGTCTGAGAGTGAAACGAATTGTTTGCTCGTGTGTTTAATCGAGTAGGAAAGTCCAGGTACCACGCAAAGACGCTGTAGCATTGCGAACCTGCCAACAGGTTATGGGCCCAGGTGAAACCTGAGAGTTTGCCACTGAGGTGAAGAAGTTGGCACCATGAGCAGACGAACAGCTGATACGAGCCGCTGGTCACGGCTTCTGTTTGATGGAGATGAGAAAAACTATGAACTCTGGGAAACGAAATTTCTGGGTCACCTTCGATTACAAGGATTAAAAGACACTATTTTGAATCCAGCCGATGCTGATGATGATGACGACGAGGACTCAAGTAAAAATGCGGAGGCATATGCTGAGCTGATCCAGTTTCTGGATGATAAGAGCCTGTCGCTGGTAATGCGGGAGGCAGCTGATGACGGGCGCAAAGCATTACGGATCCTGAGAGACTATTACCAGAACAAAGGGAAACCTCGGATCATCAGTCTTTACACCGAACTGACTTCACTCAACAAGGCGGAGAATGAAAGTGTGACTGAGTATATGATTCGCGCTGAGACCGCGATCACGGCCTTGAGAAATGCCGGTGAAACCCTAAGCGATGGCCTGCTGGTCGCTATGGTCTTGAAGGGGCTACCTGAATCTTTCCAACCATTTGCCATCCATGTCACACAGCGAGATGAGACCATGTCTTTTGCTGAGTTCAAAACAAAGTTGCGCAGCTATGAGGACACTGAAAAAATGTGCGCTACAGCAGCAGGTGACAACGTGATGAAGGCAGAGGTACACCAGAGAGGGAGACCTGCCAGCCCAGGTGAGCGAGGAGCAGAGAAGGACCTGACGTGCTACAGATGCGGCATGAAAGGACATCTGGCCAGAACCTGCCGGCGCAAGCTGTGGTGCAGCTTGTGCAGGAGCAGCACACACCGGGACAACACCTGCAGACAGCGCAGAGAACGGGACGACGCACGCAAAGCCTGCGGTGAGGTGGAGAGCCAGGATAAAGAGTTTGCCTTCCGAGTGAGTGAAGGAGCGGGCATCAACCGGAAAGGTTTGATGGTCGATTGCGGGGCGACTTCACACATCATCACCGATCTCCAGAAGTTCAGACGCTTTGATGAGAACTTCCAGGCCGGGTCACACTGCGTGGAGCTGGCTGATGGGACAAAGTGCAAAGGAGTGGCGGAGCGCCGCGGTGACGCGGAGGTCTGTTTGATTGACAGCAGAGGCAGACGTGTGACGGCTGTATTGAAGGATGCTCTGTACATCCCATCCTACCCACAAGACATTTTCTCGGTGGGAGCAGCAACAGCCAGTGGAGCCACTGTCATCTTCAAGAAAAGGAAGGACGTATTGCTTCACAGAGACGGTACGAAATTTTACATTTATGTGCATGATGGACTGTATTATTTGCGTACGAGTAAAAATGAAAACTCTGATGACCAATGCAAAGGGTGTTTTGACATGCAGACATGGCATGAAATTCTGGGACATTGCAACTATGCAGATATTCAGAAGTTGCAGAATGTCGTTAATGGTATGAAATTCAAGGGTTCAACTACTAAACCTCCTACCTGTGAAGTGTGCATTGAGGGTAAAATGTACCAAACTAGGAATAGAGATCCTGACGTAAGAGCTAAAAGACCTTTAGAGCTTGTTCATACCGACTTGGCTGGACCAATATATCCAGAGTCCAGAGATGGTCACAGATATGCTGTTTCATTCACTGACGATTTTTCTGGTGCAGTTATGGTGTATTTCATAAAGAATAAGAGCGACACTGTTTTGGCTACAGAAAAGTTTCTAGCTGACGTTGCTCCATATGGGAATGTGAAATGCTTTAGGTCTGACAATGGCACTGAATTTACTGGAAAGGCTTTCCAGGACCTTCTTCGTAAGCATCGTATTAGACACGAGACGTCAGCTCCTTACTCGCCGCACCAGAACGGAACTGCCGAGCGGAACTGGCGCACTCTTTTTGATATGGCTCGATGTATGCTTATTGAAAGCAATCTACCTAAAGAGCTGTGGACGTATGCAGTCCAGACTGCTGCTGTAGTAAGAAACAGGTGTTTTAACAAGCGTATTGAGCAGACACCAATTGAAGCATTGACGGGTAGACGGCCTAACCTGTCCAGGATGCAGAAGTTTGGCACAGAGTGTTTTGTCTACAAGCAAGATAAAAGAAAACTAGACCCAAGAAGTGTAAAGGGTGTTTTTCTTGGTTATGATAAAAACAGTCCTGCATACATTGTTTATTTACCAGACACTAAGAACGTGCAGAAGCACAGGCTGGTGAAATTTTTGTCTAAGACATGTGCTGAGCAACAAACCCAGACCCTCCTGACACCTGTAGATGACCTCACAGAATATATGACAAAAAGTCCAAATCTCCATGTTAAAATGGAAGAACAACCTGGTGTGAGAGGTGAGTCGGAAGTTACTCCATTCCCAGCACAACCAGAGGACGTTAAACATGAACCACAGTCCAGACGTTACCCTTCTAGAGAGAGAAGGAAGCCAGACAGGTACACCGACTGTACAATGACTAAAACCCTGATTGAAGACGAAACGGACCACCTGCGGAGTAATATTGATTATTGTTACAAAATCACATGCAACATACCAGTTTCATTCAGAGAAGCTGTTACCTCTGATAAATCTAGAGAATGGGCGAAAGCAATGGATGAGGAAATGGCCTCATTAAGGGAAAACCATACGTTTACTTTGGTGAAGTTGCCTGAAGGCAGAAGTGCAGTGGGGGGCCGATGGGTGTATGCCATTAAAAACAACGTTGATGGAACGGAGACGTATAAGGCTAGATACGTTGCTAAAGGATATAGCCAGAAGATGGGAGTGGACTATGAGGAGACATTTTCTCCTACAGCCAACTTAACCAGTGTTAGAGTGCTGATGCAAAAAGCTGTTCAGGAGAACCTGATCCTGCATCAAATGGATGTGAAAACAGCGTACCTGAATGCACCATTAGACTGTGAAATTTACATGGAACAACCAGAGGGGTACGAAGTGAGGTTACACACAAATGAAAAGTTGGTTTGTAAGTTGGAAAAATCCCTGTATGGTTTAAAGCAATCTGGCAGAAACTGGAACAAAGTGCTTCATGATTATTTAGTCCAAAACGGGTTTGTACAAAACCAAGCTGACCACTGCGTCTACTCAAGGGAAACTGTTCATGACACGGTTATTTTGATAATTTGGGTGGATGATTTAATCATAGCAGCAAGTGATGAACATGTATTGAATGTTGTAAAGAACATGCTTACAGCAAGGTTCAAAATGAAAGACTTGGGAAAACTAAGACATTTTCTTGGTATTGATTTTGACCAGAAAGGTGAATGTGTAACCATGTCACAGAAAAGATACATTGAAAAGATCCTGGAGAGGTTTAACATGGGTGACTGTAAGCCAAGGTCCACACCATGTGAACATAAATTAGATTATACAGACAGTGAAGCACTGGGTGATGTTACTAAGTACAGGGAGGCGGTAGGCAGCCTCATATATCTAACTGTGTGTACCAGACCTGATTTAAGTTTTGTCGTCAGCAAATTATCACAATATTTTAGTAGGCCCACAGTACAGCAATGGAATACAGTTAAACATGTTTTGCGATATTTGAGAGGTACAAGTGATAAGTCTTTGTGTTTTAGAAAAAGTGAAAATCTTGGTATCCGAGCTTATAGTGATGCTGATTGGGCTTCTGATGTACAAAACAGACGTAGTACAACAGGTTATTGTATTAGCCTAAGTGAAGAGGGAACGTTAGTTTCCTGGAAAACAAAGAAGCAGCCCACTGTGGCACTATCCACCTGTGAGGCAGAGTATGTTGCTCTGGCGGCGACCATCCAGGAGTGTTTGCATCTGACTCAACTGTTGGAAGGAATGGATAAACATCAATATGCACTTCCAAAGGTGTACGAAGATAACCAAGGTACGATAGCCCTGGCCAAAAATCCAGTTAGCAGACAGAGATGCAAACATGTAGACATAAAGTACCACTTCATCAGATCATTGGTAAACAGTGGTAAGATAGTTTTGGAGTACTGTCCAACAGAAGAAATGGTGGCAGATTTGTTCACCAAACCAGCAACAAAATTTGTGTTAGAAAAATTTGACAAATTTGTGTTTGGATATGTTTGAACGTATGTCGAGAATACAGTAATATGGGATCAAGTGGGGGTGTTAGAATGTGATCCCAATTACAGTTTTATTTTCTATACCTGTTTTTCTGATGTATTTTATTTTGAAACAAGCCATCATCATTTCCTGTTTATTTGATTCAGGTGTGTTACATGTGGGTGTGTCTAAATAAATATGGCAATCACTCTCAGCTGTGGTCGGCAGTTGAGAGTGGAGTCTGAGAGTGAAACGAATTGTTTGCTCGTGTGTTTAATCGAGTAGGAAAGTCCAGGTACCACGCAAAGACGCTGTAGCATTGCGAACCTGCCAACAATAATAACAATGATTAAAAAGGATTCGATTTATATAATAATTTGTAGTTGATACGATTCATAGTCGATACCTGGTACTAAACAGTGGAGGGGAAGTTTTCCAGATTCCTTGTATTTCTTGCAAGATAATCAAGTACAAATTAAATATGTGCACAAACAAGTAAACAAGAATTAATGGCAAATCCATTCAAATCAAAATAATCCAAAGAAATCATTATTACAATATTCTACCACCCCACTGGTTTGTTTTTAGGTGATGGTAAATTTAAACTTACCGTGCTTAATTCCAAATGTTATTTTCCACTATCGATTATCATCTAATTTTGAAACAACTTTTTAATAATTTATGTCACTTTGATCCAATTCGAGTAACAACTTGCCTCAGACAGATCGATCCGGTCAGATCGTAGGAATAGAAATCAATTCATCAATTTATTGATTATTTGTTACACCCCTACTTTATGCTCTCACAATAACCAAACAACTTCAGATGTAAAAAAAAACAAACAACCACTAATAGGCTTATTACATGTCCAATATGTTGCAGCTGACATTGGACTGGTTTAACTTCTGAAACTGACGTCAGTGTTTCATCTCACTATGCCAAGCTCTTTGATGCTTTTTTTGTTTTGTTTTTTCAGATTCAGAAAGGCCAATAGTTCCGTCCAGTGAACTCAACTTTGTGCAGAAATAGTAAAAAGGACGTTTAAAAAAAAAAGTCCAATACAAAGTAGCACTTGCACATTTCTTAGGATAAATTAACTTATGATACTACCTAAGTTCTATCAAAATGGGAAACCCAATGGGACAACGTACAGACAATCATGACTTCATGATGTTTTTTTGGTACTCTCATACTTTTTATTAAGTAAGATTGGCGATGGGACTTAAAATAATTTTTCTTACCCACTCCTTTTCTGAGCACTTTATCCCTTTTGGTCTATCATGTTTATCCAGATATTGTTATAATCTCTGTGAGCAGGGGGCGTGGCCCTCAACCTGCCCTCGGCTTCTGTCTCCGCTTTGGGATCCTTCCACTCAACCTAACATATATATATATATATATATATATTTGTGTTTAGAAATAAAGGAAATCAATCAATAAATACTTTTTTTTTCAAAAATTGGTTGACTTGCCCAATGAAGTAATGCTTTTACAGATTTTAAACTGTAGTTTTAAACAATGTTGCAACATAATTTCTGTGCAGTAGAAACTAATATCCAAATGACAAAACAAAGACATCTAAGGCTTTTATTTTTTGATACCAGTATTTAATAATTGTAACCCCCTCCAGCACTATCTAATTGAGGAATTGACACTGACATATAGAAACTTTGTAAATAACTAATGTAATGGGGGCAATGCATTTTAAAATTTAATATGTGATTTGTGTTTTTTTTTAAATCTTATTTCTGAACATCTAACATCTGTATCAATCTTTAAAAAAGGTTTACTTTACTTTTCTCCTTTTTCAAGAAAATACCATAGAAAAAAAGAAGTATCTACAAAAACATGTGGAAAGCCTTGTGCTCAGGCTGGATACCAATAATATGAAAGCAATTTAAAAAGGAGTTTAAAGTATGAAGCCTTAGAAAATCAATAAAAAGATTAAGCATGATGATAAAGCTTCTAAAAGCCCTAACATTTGTGGGACTGCAAACCGTGTGAGACACGGACAAAAGAAGGGAAATGCTCTGCACATTCTGCACTGCAACGTTCTGATGCGTTTAATCAAAAAGGTTTCACCCTCCCAACTTTTCACATTCTTTTTTTGAGTTACACCACCTAAAATAAACAAAGAACTGCCCTTTATTTATTTTTTTTACTGTTTTGTTGCTGTTTGTGTGAAGGCTTGGCTCTATCTGGGTTATGTATCCAGGGCAGCGGTGGCCATATGCCCTCTCCACAATCTGCTGCTATTTTCTTTAGGGGTTTGGGACACGTGTACAGCCAGAACCAAATTATATGCAAATTCACACTTAACAATTACAGTTTGCTCCTCAAAGAAAATCGGAAGCAATTATATGGGTAAAGTAAGGGGAAAAAATCCTAGAAAACAGCAGCAAGACTGTTACGCAGTGTGTGTTTTATTGAACATTTACATTCTCAATTGGTGAAAAACATAAAAACCTAATTACAGTTTGTTTTGTGATGTGATAATGTGCTCAATGCTTACTGTCTATGTAAGAACAATCATTTAAAACAAAACAAAGTGTTTATTTCATACAAATTTCCTTTTTTTTTCTCTCAGTCCCAAATCTGTGGGTCTAAAATCATTTTTACTGCATGTCCCACAATAAAGTGTCAGCTTGTAGTCCCCCAGAGAAATGTTTCCCATGCATAAAGATTGCAGGTTGAGGGGGCAAGCAGAACCAGGGTCGGGGAAGATAAAGTACAGTTCCTCCCTTTTTGTCTCTGGGTGACAAGGCTTCTGCCGCACGCCTTCACATTCATCTAAGTGGGTGATAAAGTGAATGGATGAGGGATATGAGGAAGACATGCTGCTGGGGCCAATGTGCTCTCAAGATACTACCCCCCACCATCCAACCGTTTTAATGCCATTGAAGACAGTTGGAAAAATGCTAAGAGGAGGATGAGGCAATTTCTGCAACGTGCCTGCAACACATTTATACGTCTTGGGTAGCAGACATACAGCCCACTTATGGCATGTGCTTGTTACTATGGGGCATTGGAAAGGTGGGGGGGGTCACTGAAGGATTTGTGAAATTATTCTAGCATTCAAATGCTTGAGTCATTGTGGCAGCAAAGTCAATTTGGCAAAATAGCTCTGAAAGGCATGCTTTCTAGTCCTCTGGGGGGAAAAAATCATAGATTTATCTCAGCTCAAGTTCACACAATAAATAAAATTTATTAATTCGTATGAAGGGAATCTTTCATTTTGTTGGGCCATGTAAATCTTTTTATATTGGGCCAATTGTTTGTCATGTAAAAGAGCAAATGCATTTTTTTTTTCTCAAAGACCGTCTGTAGTTACTCCAGAGTTATCGTTGTTGGTGGCCATGTCTGATTTTAAAGTGAAAATTTATTCCAAGTAATTAGGCGTTAAAGATATTGTATCAAACGTCTTAATTCAGTCTTAATATTTTTGAATAAATATTGTTGTCTTTTTTCTTGTATTGTTAGGTCTGTGTTTTAGTTTAGGAGTCCTTATCTGTCTGAGACAGAGGGAATTTCAAAGTGAGTGCATTTGGAATATTTTCTACAAAGCATAAGGGAAAAGTAGCTTTTGTTTCTTTTTTTTATAATGGCTGGAATAGCTCTCTCACACATGGAATTTAAGGATTTTAGAGAACTCTGGTACAGCCTGACATTCACTTGTTAAAGCATCAAAACCGTCACAGTCTTCTAACAAAAGCCAGCAGATATTAAAGACTACTAGAGCTGAATGTGACATGCATGTCTTTCTAAACAACATGTTTTTTTTTTTCTTCCAAGTCTGATGGCTGAAGCAAACCTGAATGGCTGTTGTGGTCTTGCGATCGCACAGCGTGGAAGATAAGGGCGGATTGTGGAAATGAGAAAATGATTCCAAACATTGGGAAAAGGAAAACTTCCTTTTAAATACTTGTGAGCATTCAGGCATAGACAAACAGGAGCCCCAGCAGATCCTGCGTACATTTTACTCATTCTGTGTTGTACCAGCAAGCCGAGTAGCTGGGCACAGGATCAAACATGGACGTCATGTTTATAGTTTGTTGTTCCCTCCGGAGTTTTCTAATGAAGGACGCTGAGACGGTACCTGCAGTGAAGTGTATGCTCAGGCTGCTTAAATGGTAAACAAATAACACCTGCTGAACCTCGGCTCTAGGATCACACTGCACAGGGAGGAGAAGTGTAAGCGACCAACCCAGGAGGCAGGCCTGAGAGCAAGATGGCAGGAGAGCTCAATTGGTATTCTGGCTTGAGATGCATCCCTGAAGGCCAGCCCTCATAAATAATATGATAATGCTGTATTTCCAGTGCTGCTGAGGTTAGCTGTATGGCAGCAGAGGAACAAAGCAGAGTGCTGTGAGCATGACCCTGAGGTGAATGCCAGGGATCAGCAGCCAGAGTTGCATCCGGGGTCGTCGGCTTTCAGCACTAGTCGGAAGATGAGGAAATGAGGGGTGTTGACAAGTTTAATCAAACTGTGTCAAGGCTGACAAAGGCAAGATTGGGGCAGAAAAATGGCTGACATAGGTCTGTGTTTGTGCAGAACACTTAATGCTGTTCCTACAGATAATTTGCGCAAGCTTGTATTTTGCTCCAAAAAGGGTCCCTTGGTTAAACAAAAGCTGCTCCCATTTTGACCTACTATTTCAAAACAAATCCTGCTCCTGCAAACAGGGAGCAACAGCTAAAACATCAAAATTTCAGACTACAGTGAAAGGAAAACTTTTTTCTTAGGGCAGCAGTATAAAGGCTGAATTCTTCCCAAAATCTAAAAGTATCTGCTTAGAATCCACAGAATTTATTTGCGACGTGGATACTTTTGGTTTACTGTGAAAATGTGTGTTGGTGGTTAAAAGGCTTAGTTTGACAAGAATATCACATACAGTGCTTTTGCTTCTGTTTGTAAACAAGGTTAGGTCAGTAAAACTAATCTTATGTTGATTTATAGTGTTATAGAGATGTGGATAACTTTTTTTTTCCTTTAGAAAAGAAAAGGAGAGATGTGGATAACTAAGTTGATGAGTTTACAGGTTAATTTTGTCAGTAAAATAAAACACACCATTATAAACAAAGGTCATAAATAGACAAATGCTGGATTAAGAAAAGGAAATTTCCTAAAAGTTGCTTAACCAAAGAAGCTTAACCAAAGAACTGATTTCCCATTCACCTTTTTGGCTTTTGTTTATATACTAGTACAGAAAATATTCTCAAATGAACCTAATATTCAGGCACTATCTTCAATCTGAATTGATATAATGCTTCTATCATATATATATATTCATTCATTCATCTTATACCATTTTATCCCCTTTCAGGGTCACGGGGCTGCCGGAGCCTATCCTTGCCACTTGTGGGCGAAGGCAGGGGACATCCTGGACAGGTCGCCAGTCTGTCGCAGGGCCACAATCACACACCCATTCACTCTCACAGTCACACCTAGGGACAATTTAGAGTTGCCAATTGACCTATGGAGCGTGTTTTTGCACGGTGGGAGGAAGCCGGAGACCCCGGAGAGAACCCACGCATGCATGGGGAGAACATGCAAACTCTACACAGAAAGGCCCCCCATTGATGTTCTAGTTCAAGTCCCCCAGCAGGGATTTGGGGGGCCTTCTTGTTGTGAGGCAAGAGCGCAACAACTGAAAATATGTCATATTGTAGGTTCTTCAAAGTAGCCACCTTTTGCTTTGATTACTGCTTTGCACACTCTTGGCATTCTCTTGATAAGCTTCAAGAGGTAGTCACCTGAAATGGTCTTCCAACAGTCTTGAAGGAGTTCCCAGAGATGCTTAGCACTTGTTGGCCCTTTTGCCTTCACTCTGCAGTCCAGCTCACCCCAAACCATCTCAATTGGGTTCAGGTCCAGTGACTGTGGAGGGCAGGTCATCTGCCGCAGCCCCCCATCACTTGTCTTCTTTGTCAAATAGCCCTTACATCGCTTGGAGGTGTGTTTGGGGTCATTGTCCTGTTGAAAAATAAATGATGGTCCAACTAAATGCAAACTGGATGGAATAGCATGCTGCTGTAAGGTGCTGTGGTAGCCATGCGGGTTAGGTATGCCTTCAATTTGGAACAGTGTCACCAGCAAAGCACCCCCACACCATCACACCTCCTTCTCTATGCTTCACGGTGAGAACCAGGCATGTAGAGTCCATCTGTTCACCTTCTCTGCATCACACAAAGACACTGCGGTTGGAACCAAAAATCTCATATTTTTCAAAGAAAACTCTTTGAATGAAAAGGCGTGTCCAAACTTTTGGTCTGTCCTGTATATATCCAATCCAACAAGGAATGCATATAAATATAATTATTATACATTTATACATAAAGCTTTGCCTCAAATATAAAGGGTTTATGCAAATATGCACTCTGTTTGTCTGAAGATCCATAAACCCCTATTTTGTAACAGTAAAATATGTCCAACGCAAGAGGCCTTCAGCTATGATCTGCTTGCTCAGCTGTCGGACAGGACAAGTTAGAAGAAGAATTAAAGCCGCAAGCGGCGTTGTATGGCCCGCAGACGCAACCCGCCTTCAACGCCCAACTCTACGCACCACCGCCGCCCTCACCGCCCTCACCGCCCTCACCGCCCACCTTTGATAAGGGATAGTAAAAGCTTTATAAGCTAATAATGCTAACTATGCTAATCATGCTAGCTATGCTAATTTGGCTAAAAGTGCTAGCATAGCGATCAGCATTATTAACTGATTCAGAAAAACACATTAGCTAAAATGCTAATTATGCTAACTATGCTAGCTATGCTAATGTGGCTAAAAGTGCTAGCATAGCGATCAGCATCATCAACTCGTTCGGAAAAACACATTACCTAAAATGCTAATTATGCTAACTATGCTAGCTATGCTAATGTGGCTAAAATTGCTAGCATAGCGATCAGCATCATCAACTGACTCAGAAAAACACATTTTTTAAGATGCTAATTATGCTAACTATGCTAGCTATGCTAACGTGGCTAAAAGTGCTAGCATAGCGATCAGCATTATTAACTTACTCAGAAAAACACATTGCTCCATTGGTGAAAGCTATATGTCATGAGTTCACAAAAAAACCACTTTTTTCAAAATGGCCGCTTTTCTGTGGATTTTATCTCCATAGCAACCATTTTATGTTTTGTTTGCCTCGGGAGGACGAACGGATTGACATCAGTTTCGGACAAATTGGTAAAAGTAAACTTTTTGTTGTCCTTAGCAACAGTGGTTTTATGCTAACCACGCCCACATTCCTTATATGTCCTTGTCCAGTCTTTTTCAATGTATTCAGATCCAGGCATAAATGCAAGCATTCAATTTTCACTGTATTGTATTGAAAGGCATGGGAGTTATAACAGTGCGCCACTTTGCTAGCTCGCCACGCGCACGCCGTTCAAAATCTACAACTTCTAATTCCAACATTTTTATCACAGTAGCTTGCCATTGATGCCTAAAAAAGTTTCGAGATGATCGTTGAAAATTCCAACGACAAGTTTACGTTTGAATCTGGTAGTAAAGGTGTTTTTTATAGAAAATTCAAGATGGCGGCCTTTTCCCGAGGTCAAAGGTCGACGAAACTCCGGAGGTGATTGTAGACTTACGCTAGGGACATGTGTGTGAAATTTCGTGAAAATCGCTCGAAAAAAAGTTCATTTTTCCATATTGTGTAAAAACGCGAAAAACTCAAAATGGCCGATTTTGGCACAAAATGGCCGCCAAACCATAGGTCGTGTCGCCATCACGTAATGATTTCAAAAGTTTGATTGGATATATCCAACAAAGTTATCTGGGTTTCGTTAGCGGATTCTTAAAAATAAAATCCGAAATTTTTTTTTTTTGCCGAGTCAGCACTTTTTTTTGCGATGGTTTTTTGCTTACCACGGCCACATTCCTTTATCGATTTTGTCGTATGTGGCATCGTTTTGTTCAGTGTGGGCCAGGGAATAGCATATTTCGTTTTCACAACATTCTGATAAAATATGTGCGAGCTAGCTAAAATGGCGGCGGTTGCGAATTCGCCACGCGCACGCCGCTCAAAATCTACAACTTCTAATTCCAACATTTTGTCCACAGTAGCTTGCCATTGATGCCCGAGGAGTTTCAAGACGATCGAAAAAAATCCCTAGGACGAGTTTTCGTTTGTATCCGTTACTAAATGTGCTTTTTTATGAAAATTCAAGATGGCCGCCCTTTGCCAAGGTCAAAGTTTAACGAAACTTCTCTGTTAGTTGTAGAATCTAGCTGGTGGCATGTGTGTTCGATTTCGTGAAATTCGCTCAAACAAAAGTGTCGTTTTCCCATATTGTCAAAAAACACGAAAATCGCCATTTCTCAAAGTTCGCCACAAAATGGCCGCCAAGCCGTAGGTCGAGTGGCCATCCCATAATGATTTCAAAACTTCTTTGGGATATCTCCAACACGTGTGTTTGGGTTTCGTAGCTCTAATTTAAAATATTTTTTTTTGGCCCCATAAGCGATTTTCGGCCCATTCATTTTTTTGACGGGAACGCTCGCTGTGATGTCATCGACTTCGGCGGGTGACGTTCTCTTTGCCGAAAATTCATTTTCAATTTATCCTAGGTGTGTGCCAATTTTGGTGAGTTTTCGGGTATGTGGCGGGGGTCAAATTTGAGCTCAAAGGCGCGATAAGAAAGCGGAATAATAATAATGAAACATTCGAAAAACAATAAGAAGTTTTTTCCCCAGGGTGCTTCCTATGTATTTCAATGCAGCCTGTCTTTTACTATAGGCTGGGCATGTCTTTTTGGCTTTAAACCCTTCCTTTGAGGGCTTTTTGGGGCTTTTTCGTGTTTTTGTCGTCATTTTTGCGACTACAATTTTGTCGTTTGTGCGTTGGTGTTGTGCGTGTGTGTGTTTTTTTTTGTTGCGTTACACAATTGTCGACTCGTTTTGTGCTTTGGGCGACTTTTGACCCCATTTTTTGGCGTTTTGACGCGTTTTTTTGACGTTTTGGGGCTTTTTGAGTGTTCGACCCTCGTAGCAGTTACAATATGGTCCTTGCAGTTGTGACTGCTGCGGGCCATAAAAAAAGAAAGTAGTGAAGAGGCGTGTGCAAGCAAGTTGGAACTGGTGGAGGAAGACTGAGGTACTGAGAAAGAGACAGAAGGCAGAACTGTAAGTAGAGTTTAAATTTTTGAAGTTCTCTTTGGGTGTGCGGAGGATGGTTAAGATAAGGAATGAATATATCTAAAAGAAAGCTTGCATTAGATGCTTCAAAGAAAAAAACAAAGAAGCCAGTCTGTGATGGTTTGATCCTGTTGGTTTCAGATGATACACAGCGAATATATTGTTATAACGAGAGTGAACAAACAGACACCAAACAATACCAAGCCAACTTTGGACTCATTTCTTCTACTTGACTTTTGATTCAGGCTATAGATGTGAAGGCAATGGCAGGCACAGCAGCCCTTGGGTAGTGTTTAAAAAGCTTGGCTTATGACATAGTATGAGTGAATGGCAGGAAGAGCTGTTACTAGAAAAACCTGCAGTAGCATGTATGTACAGGCAATTACAGATGTTTAGTGGGGGAGGCAAAAAATATCCAGTTCATAACTTTTATAAAACCTAGCACACTATTACAACTACCTCCACACACAATCATACCATTTGATTTAAAGGGGAAATAAATGGTGGGGGTATCATTTTCACCTCTGACACTTCAGAAATTACCTACAAAGAATACATTTTCTGTTTGTACCTGAAATGAGCATCTAACATGCCGTAAAGTCATGCATGGACAAGTACTGTGTAGTACGCAATTGTTACTTGGGGTTTAGCTCATCATAAGTCTGCCACCATTACTTATTACTTATTAGTTATAGCCAAGATAATAAAAGGCAGGTGTAATCCTAGCCCTATGTTCTCCAGTTTAACCCTTCGCCACTCTAGCATGAATGCTTTCTTTTTTGCAACAAAGTAAACAAATAGACATAAAAAGGATATTAAAAATATTGAAAAAATCCAGCAAAGTTTTGGTACTACTTAGTACTATTCTAATTGTCATGTGATCACATTATTTCACTTATTTCAGTCACAATGATTCACAAATCCGTTACCGAAGATATTACTTAAACATGAGCACCATCACCGGTACGCTACCAATGGTAAGTACTGTTACTATTAGGTAGTTACTGCTTGTGCTTATCCAGGTTTCCAATGTAACAACAACAGAAAAATAAGACCAGTTTGCCAACATGCCAGATGAATTGGAAAAAAAAAACTTGCAACAGGTCATGGTGGCTCGATGCCAGACAATGTGATTGCTTCCAAGATTTCTCGCCCTCTAGTTTCTTTAAGATCACAGGACATGTTAGAACCAAACACACTCAAACAAAGTGTAGTGTAAGATACCCTTTTACCGTCTCTAACCAAGAATTGTAAAAAAAAAAAAAAACACAATTCACTAAATGAAAAGATCATCAGTTCTAGTTTGAATTGATCATTTAGTAATTTCATTGATCACCTGTTTTAATTTGCACAATTGTTGTTCACCTTCGGCACATCCTGTCAGGGGTCGCCACAGTGAATAAGCTTTCACTGATTTGCACTGTTAGCTTAGCAGATATTTTTTTACTGCATGCCCTTCCTGACACAACCCTGTATTTTTTTTCCCATATTTTGGATTATATAATAAACATTTAAAAAGGCAAAGCACCACAAATACCATTTATATATATATATATATATATATATATATATATATATATATATATATATATATATATATATATATATATATATATATATATATATATGAAGGATGTGAGTAAGCTGACAGAGGCTCAAAGAGGTACAATGAGAAAGCAAGTACCTAAGAGATACAGCCAGATGCCCATAGCTGAAGCACTGGAAACTGCCAAATAAAGGCTCCTAGCCTTGAGCAGCCGCCTAAAGAGGTACACAAGAGACAATGAAGCCAGACGAATAAACAGGCTGTTCGCAACTCAACCTGCAAAAGTGTACGCTCAGTGGCAGGGTCAAAACAGCCGAGCAGACCCACCAAGGCTAGAAACTGAACAGTACTGGAAAAGTATATGGGAGAAAGAGACAGCACATAACAGCAATGCCCAGTGGCTGGCCTCTCTGAGAGAAGAACATAGCAACCTCCCTGAACAGAATCCAGTAACCATCACTGTGGCAGACATCCAAGAAAGAGTCTCAGGTATGAAGAACTGGACAGCACCGGGCCCTGACATGATACATTCCTACTGGCTAAAGAAGCTCCACGAGCTCCTGGCAGCACAAATGATCCAGCTGCTAAGAGATGGGACTCACCCCGAATGGCTAACGGAAGGGCGAACGATCCTGAGCCAGAAGGATCCCTCAAAGGGTGCAGTCCCATCCAACTACCGGCCAATAACCTGCCTCTCCACAACATGGAAGCTCATGTCAGGCATCATTGCAACCAAGATAAATAGGCACATGGATCAATTCACGAGTAACACACAGAAGGCCATTGGTAGAAACTCCAGAGGAGCCAAACACCAACTCCTGGTTGACAGAACAGTCGCTCAAGACTGCAAGTCACAACACACCAACCTGTGCACAGCCTGGATTGATTACAAGAAAGCCTATGACTCAATGCCACACACGTGGATCACTGAATGCTTGGAGCTGTACAACATAAACAGGACTCTAAGAGCCTTCATAGGAAACTCAATGAAGCTGTGGAAAACCACCCTTGAAGCCAATGGGAAGCCACTTGCACAAGTGTCCATCAAATGTGGGATATACCAAGGTGATGCTCTGTCTCCACTGCTGTTCTACATAGGTCTGAACCCCCTCAGCCAAATAATCAACAAGACTGGCTATGGATACCGACTCCGAGCCAACATCAGTCACCTCCTCTACATGGATAACATCAAGCTATATGCTAAGAGCGAGCGAGACATTGACTCCCTGATCCACACCACCAGGATCTACAGTACTGACATTGGGATGTCATTTGGGCTCGAGAAATGCAGCCAGATGGTGACAAAGAGAGGCAAGGTAGTCCACACAGGAGGGGTCTCACTCCCAGGAGGAACAATAGCAGACATCGAGGACAGTTACAAGTACCTTGGAATTCCGCAGGCAAATCGCAACCTGGAGCAGGCAACAAGGAAAGCTGCAACAGCTAAATACCTCCAACGAGTAAGGCAAGTCCTGAGAAGCCAGCTCAACATACATATTGTCATGGAAAGGCCCGCCTTGGGTTTCACCTCTTATCTTCCCTGTAGGTCCTCCCCTTCCTAAGGTCTCTTGTCACAGGTGTTCAGCATTTGTAATCATGTGTTCTCTATTTAGACTGTGGCTGTGTTGTGTTCTGTGTCGGAGCATCTGCTTTTGTGCTTCAGTTGTGGTTTGAGCTGCTGGCATTAAAGCCTTACGAGTGAGTACTGGATTTGTGTCGTTTCTTCCTGCTCCTGGGTTTTTCCCCCTTGGTCCCCCCAGTCACACACATACACATGTATATATATATATATATATATATATATATATATATATATATATATACACATGTATATATACATGTGTTTGGAGTTTTACATTCCAATTTAAATGTAAATCTTACATTTATCATTAATATTTAACTTTGAGGAAATTGTTTCCCATGTTTTGCTTTGTTTAATCTCAGTTATGTTTTCTTGGTCCTTGTCAAGTTCTGTTTTCAAGTTTTCTCCCTTTCAGCCACAGCTGGTTCAAGTTAATAATCAACCTCAGCTGTCTTTATTTAAATTAATGTGTTAATGTGTTAATGTGTATTTAAGTGTCTGGTTTTAAGGGGCATCCTTTATTGGTCCATTGCCTCGTTCTTTGTTTCATGGTTTTGTCAGTCTTTAAAGTTATTCTTAAAAGTTTTAGCTCCTGCCATCTTTTACAGTGAAAAAACTCAATAAATAAGAAAAAACTATAAATATTACCAAAAGAAAGTCAAAAAAGTTACTTATATTTTAAAAACGTTTTATCTCAAAATATAACAAAATGGTTGTTTTTAGGACAACTTAAGTTTCTAAATTGCTCCCCATATATGAAGACTGTATTTTTTTTTTGTTGCACAAATGGAGTAAATAGTTTTGCATTATTTTCATTTTTTGTACTTTTGTTACAATAAACAATACATAAAAAGATTGGTTTAAATATCTGATTGCATTTCTTATGTTGCCATGTGGTTGTTTTCTGAAGAAAATATGATGTTTGCAACTAGTGTTGAGTCAGACTTAGAAAGCAATAAGCTGTTTTTATTGCACTGGTCCAAGTACAACTATAGAGCAGAAAACTCTTCATGTCATTTTATTCAGGAGACTTCTGCAACTGCCAAAACTGAAAATCATTACACATTCCAGGATGATCACATCCTTTTCCCTTGAGCAGAAAGAAAACCATGGATCTAAACTTGCAAAAGGTCAGAATAAAGTCCAGCAAATCCAAAAGGGCAATGTGGGTGTCTTTTTGTGCCTCAAAATGCCAAACTCTAATCCAATTCATAACACTTTATCTGAAAAGGAATTTGAATGAAGTAATCCACCTTATTCAAAATAGTAGTTTGATTTTTGTTCTTATTTAACAATCATAAGAGATTTAATTCATGCCACTTGTGTTTCAAGAGCTCACTGAACCTTTCTTTTTCAAAGAATCTCTCTTTTATATATAAATATATATATTTAAACCCACTTTACTGACATTAAATAGCTTTTGCATATTGTAAGGAAATGTGGCAGAACCAAAATAAAAAAAAACAAAAAAAAAAACAACTTAAATTCCCTTAGAAAAAGGTAATATACTTGAAGTTTATCTTTTTAAGTATGATTGAATATAAGCATACTACGGTAATTTAATACTTTTTCAGACTACATTGGAACGTTTTAAGTTTGCAATATATAGATAGTATATAAAAAGGAGACTTCAAGTACACTGCCTCTCTTTTAGTATAGACTGAGTATACTTGTAGAACACTTACATAGACCCTTTTTGCTAAGGGTATGACAGAAGGAGGGGTGAGGGAGGGTAAGGATACAGCTGTTCATACTCATTTGAAACAAAGTATTGTGGTGTATACAGTAATATAAAGAAAAAAATAATACCTTGGAAGAATTTTATTCTAACTTTATGTTTTCAGACATAACTTTATAAAGTTATACTAATATATATGTTTATATGTCTGCAGACCTTAGAATGTACCATGATGTTGCTGAATGGATGGGATGGTGCGAGCTCCAGAACACCAACTGTTGTAGAAATATTGTAAACAATTTCTCTTTTTTAGTCAACGAAACTGATTGATAAAGTAAACCTTCTTAAAAGAATACGTACTCTTAGAGACCAGAGAAAATATCCTCTGACATGGTTTCTTGATGAATGAGATCGTCTCTGCAGCATCACTCCAGAGGAAAGCTCTTACCCATCTTCCTTGTTAAATAAAGGTGTTGCCTTTTTTTTTTATTTGGACTGGCAGCATGTATATTGGTGTATGCAGGGACAGAAGCATGGACAGTTTGGGGGTCATCACATAAAGGCTGCAAAACTGAGACAAAGTTTCAAAATGGTGCTGTCTGTAAATGTGAAAAGACCCTTTTTTTTCCAGAAAATATTCAACTACAATCACAACAAAATGAACAGTTCAATATTATAGACATTTGTAGCAATTAATAAAACTGCCACATTTTTAGTTCTTCCTTTTTATTTTTTATTTTTCGATTGGTTAGACTAACCTGCAAGGCCTTTGTCTTTGTAAAGCGAAGGTGATTCATGTGTGTCATAGGCAGTCATGGGGAGCTAAGGTGGGCTCAGAATGCGTCAGAGTTGATTTCTGCCTGCAGCGCTGGTAACACTTAAACTGCTCAATCGACAACGACTACCTAGAGGCTCTATTTTAAGACTCCCCCAAAAGTGGGAGATTTTGTTCCACAGTGAGGAAAGATTGTAGAATTTTACTTTTGAGGTCAGGAAAGTTCTTTGGAGTTATTCTGCAGCCAGTTCTGGTGTGCCGTGAAAGGTATTCTCCCACTTTTGTTCTTCTTAATTCATGGGTTCCTCCCACACATCGTATTGCAAATAAACAATTTTTTTCATGTGTATGAATGGTTATTAAACAGGGAAAAGTTTAATCACCCCACAGTTGAAAATAGCTGTGAAATAAGCATCTGTTTGGGTGTAATGGTGTTGGGATTCACCACAGGCACAGTGCAGTCTGCCTTTCAAAAGTTACATTCTGACCTTTTGCCCCTTTCATGCATGACTGCAGGCAGTCCTGCAAAGGACAAGGCCATGCTGCCGGAGAACAAATAACAGCATTATTAAAAAAATAATAATCTGAGATACGTAGGGTTATCTTTTTTAATTAGTTCTTTTAATCTCTATAGTTAGCTTGCTTCAATTTTGGAGTTTATTTTTTATATTGTTTTATTTTTTTTATCAAACAAATCATTTGCTGGACAAGCTAGTGTCATCTGTTATCAGTGGTGGTTTAAAAAAAAAAAAACTCCAGAAACATAAAATGTCATCTGAGCACACAGAGAAAAGTTTTTGTCCGTTTAGTCTTTATTTTTAACATTATTGACATAGTTCTGGAAGTTTTGCAATCCACTTCCATGAAAATTGTGCTTTTGGTGTTTTTAACATGTGGCACTTTTCTGATGACAGAAGACATGAAGAAATTTAAGCTTAGAAATTACTTCTCTTGGTATTTTTTTTATTTAAAATGTTGTCAATCAGGAGCAGACAAAAAAAAATTCAGTTTGAACTTACTTATACGCTTCAATCAGCAGTTTCCCTGCTCCCCTCTATTCTGATGCATCCACTTATAGACGATGCGATCCATGTACGTCTTAGAGGGGCTGTAAGCAAGTGGAGAGTGCATAAACAGAGGGCTCTCGACAATGGGGAGGGGAAGGGGGGTGGGGTTGCTCTAGGCCAACAGTCGTACCCACAATTCAGAGTAACCAATTTGTAATGAACCTGTGCTGCGCTGCAGATATATCTATATCCTAGAAAACGACATAGGTTTTTGACTTCGGCTTAAAAAATATGCATATTTATAATTACAAGACCACTGGGAATGTTTTTACAAACCGTGAAAGGTGATTTAGAGTTGGTCTCTAAAAAAATGTGTAGGGTGTTGAATCTGCAAATGAACAGAAAAAATGTAATCATATTTTATTGATCTTTCTTAACATGGCATAATCGTTTTTTATTTATAATCCAGCCTATTGTAGTACACTGTTTGCCATACATTTCCCTGCTATGGTGTTGACACAGAACAGACTGCTTGTTTTTGTTGTTATTGCTTGAGCAGACCCTCCTAAAGCTTACCACACATGCAAAGATTTGTGTGCCATTGTACACACTCGTGTGGCTTACACTCTGTCATGTGTTATCAGAGGTAATTTATTTTTTAAGAAACTATAGTGATTTTGGAGCAAGGTAGAAAACAGCGATGTGGATTATTAGGGGTGTAATGATTAATTTTATCCATGATTTGATTAAAATCATAATTTGTGGTTGATGATATGATTCATTGTCAATATTGGCTCATTTTGAACAATCAAATTTGATCTGACTCCACATCAAAATAATCAAAAAGTAACATTATGAGAACATTCTAGTACGCTGTATGATCACACGTCTTTGCTAAATTCAGTGTTCCACACATTGGACAGGAATGATGGACTGATCGTATTTTGCTCTCATCACGTGTGTTGGCCGCTGTGATGGCACTTGACCGTTTTTACATTATAGTAAAATAAACTTAATGTGCCTCAATCCAAATAGCATTTTTAAATATATGTTATAATCGATTCTTAAGTATTGAACAGTTTTCGGATTTGTTTATTGAACAATATCAAATCAATTCATCGATTAAGTCAACTAATTGTTAAACTCCTATGGATTATTTAAGTACTTGTAAGGATTCTGCTCTTTTTAAACTTTTGTTCTAACCCTTTTTTTTGTATTTTTATACAAAAGTTTGTATAAGTTTGGCATTCACGTACTGTGATGAATCTTGCATTTTTTGACCTGCCAACTTAAAACCGCCTGTTCCTAAATTGAACCAAAGGGGAACTCAGTGGTTTCTAAAATGGGTGTTAAAAAACTAAAACAGCCAGAGCCAGATGAGTTTACTAAATGACCACTTGGTTGCTTTTGATGTAAAGTAGTCCCTCAATTATTACAGGGGATACGTTCTAAAAATCCGCAAAGTAGGAAAACAGATTATTAAAGGTTGTAAAACCCTTCACTACAAACTTTATTAGCCTTTCTCAGAAAGACATTAGCATTTTCACTAATTTTATCTCTTGTTTAAACTCTCAAAGTTCAAACTTTATTAGCAAACTAGGTCCAGTATTATAAAATAAAACAAGGATCTGATCACAATCTAAGATTTATGTCAATGTGGCAAACTGAATACATGCTTTATAGGAAACATGGGACAAAGGAGAGTGATTGTCAAGGTCAACAGCTAATCAAGATGCAGAACAATTTGCTCTGCAAAAAAAAAAAAGCATGCAAAATTACACTGAAAAATCTGCAAAACAGCAGTGAACTGCTATAAAGCAAGGGGGGCACTGTACAGCACTGTCTGATTATTCTTTGTTACTTTATTTGTACTTTTTTTTTTAATACATTCAAATACTAGACGGATAAAACAATTAAAATTATCTTGGAAAAGAATCTGGTGCAATAACTTCAGAGATGGCAGCAGTCTGACCAAGACAACAGATGTCCTTCACAGATAAAACACATTTTTTAAAGCTGAATAATAATCATTTAGAAACATTTAAACTCAATGTTTAGTTTGACTGATTTGGTGGTTTTAATAATATAAAGGATAACAAAGGCAAATGTTAACAGCATTAATGAGATTTCAGAGATTATCTTAGTCTCTTGACATGAAATTCTGGCAGCGAAGCACAAATCATACTGTTGGGTCAAAGTAAAGACATTACTACTTGAGTTGGGGAGAAAAAAATCCATAAATAATATATCTTGTGTGATACATTGAAGAATCTTCACAAAAAACTGCATTTAATGCAGTGGCTGGACAAGTCATTGGATAAAATGACTGTTAGAGCTTCTATAATGTCCGTATGACTTTACTACTGTGAAATGCAGTGGGCTACAAAGCAACGGCTGAGTTTTCATGGGGCTGCAGAGCATTCAGAAGCTAAGACATGCTGGATTCTGATGACACTAGTCTCATCACCTCATAATTCAGGTCAGTAGGACTGTGAGACACAGGTGCAACAACATGTGGCTGTCATTCAGTGTGTTTTGCTCACCTGAGAGACATGCTGAAAACTGCTGCAGAGGCAGAGAAACATGAAGATTGAATTGTGTTATTTCAGTTAAAGTAAGCTCTGTGGGAACCTGCCTCTCAGAGGTTAGAGGACAATGCTTTGCAACAATGTCTTCTCTGGTGGAGAGCTTACTGTCAAAGAAATACCAAACCCTGTGGCGCCTCTCATGTAGCATCTAATATACTCACACACACATATCATGGGCCTTCAAGTACTTGTCAAACCACTTTAACCTCGTGCTTTCTGGAATGAACCAGTGGCTGCCGCTTTGTTTTACTCCCAGAATTTCTAAGCATCTATTGCCAAGCAGCGTATTTCTAACTCACCCCTGTGTCATGTGGGCTTAAAAAGATGCTGTGTGACTGAAGGAAACAGAGATAGAAGTGCAGGTGAATCTTTTAGCCCTCATGCTACATTCACTCTGTCCTTGACAAATCGCATTCAAGCAACTATCTTCAATGAAAAGTCTATGTCAACGCGTGTTTATGCGAAACTCTCTTGTTTCCGCATCTATGTACAAAAGGTATTGAACCAGTTAAGCTTTGACCAGTCAGGGACTCAGTT
Source organism: Oryzias curvinotus (assembly GCA_023969325.1). Classification (NCBI taxonomy): domain Eukaryota; kingdom Metazoa; phylum Chordata; class Actinopteri; order Beloniformes; family Adrianichthyidae; genus Oryzias; species Oryzias curvinotus. The sequence goes on from CM043709.1 coordinate 17,894,828, forward strand.
TAATGACTTAGCATTTTTTTTTCATATATTGAAATAGAGCTGAATGAAAAAGCCTGGAGCAAGATGCGCAAGAGTTGCACCATTTTGACTTTTTGCCACAAGCCTCTTCCAACTGTAAGTACACGTTCTAGTATCAGGTAGCAACAATCCAGTGTGAACACCATATGCTAAAAGCGTGTTTAAGAATGCCTGTTTATTTTTTTTTAATGCAGAAAAGAACTGTGATAATTAACCTGTTTTATCACTCTGTTTTCCTCTAGACTTCCAGATTCAAGGGCAATCATTGAAGAACAGAAGGACAGTAAGTTCAATTTATTTCTGTCATTTTAAAGAAGGTTAATAAAGAGAACCAATAGGTGTATATTCAGGTGTATTTGGGGTAAAAGCCCAGGTTGTTCTGGTCTTAGCTTTCCAAGAGTGGCCAGTAACTTCTGTCATGTTCAGTCTTTAAGCTTTTTTCTTCACAACACCCAGTTTCCCCCAAGGGATTTAGGTCAGGTAAGATTGCTGGCCAATCGATCACAGAGAAAGCCTTAATCACTGAACCAAGAGTTGGTACTCTGTGTGCAGGTGACATGTCCTGCTGGGAAATGAAAACAGCCGCATCATGACGCTGATCGGTGCTCTTCAACTATGCTTTTACTGAAGTTATATTTAAAAAATGTTAGATAACAGGGTTTCCCAAACCAAAACTGTTGGGGAATTTTAAAGTATTCCTCAAATAATTTGGGTGACTGTTTTTTCCAAACTCCAGAACCTTGATTTTCAAAATACATGGAAAATATTGTGTCTGAGTCAAGAGTGGAATTTATAAGTGTGCTAACTAAAACTCTTGACTCCACCAGCAGTAAAATCCTTGTAAAATCTCACCAAAATGTTTTTTTTTTTGTTTTTTTGTTTTTTTAACTTTTCCTGTCCAACAGCTGGGCAGACAGATGAGAGCCGAAGGCCTCTTGTGTTGGACATATTTAACTTTAACAAGAGGGGTTATGAATCTTCTGACAAACCAGAGGTATGTCTGAATAAACCCCTTTTGTAATTGAGCCCAAACTTTATTCATTTGAATCATATTTGAGAATCTTTTGAGAATTTGAGAATTCTGGTTTTGGACCAGAAAGGGGAGAAGGGAAGAAGAGAGAGGGATGTTAGAGAGGGGGGGATAGGAGGGGGATCATAGGAGGGGGGGAGGGGGGTGGTAAGTCCATAATGCGGCATAAAGCCAAGTTACAAAACTTTTGAATAACTTGCTTCTCAATCTACTTGATGATGGAATTGTCTCTACAACCAGCTTCTTTAGCTATTGGTTTTACTTCAGTATGACAAGTGCTTTATAAAATAAAGCTGAATTTAATTGGACATCTTGGGGCGGCCGTGGTGCAGCCATGGTGCAGCGGTAGGGCGGTCGACCCATGATTGTAGGATTGCAGGTTTGATTCCCGCCTGGCACGCCCATGTGTCGAAGTGTCCTTGGGCAAGACACTGAACCCCACCTTGCCTCTGGTGGGAGGTTGGCGCCAGTGTTTGGCAGCAGAGCCACCATCAGTGTGTGAATGTGTGTGTGCATGGGTGCATGGGACTGTGACTGTAAAGCGCTTTAGGCCTTCGTAAGAAGGTAGAAAGCGCTATATTAGTATACGCCATTTACCATTTACCATCTTTTCAACTGTGTTCAAAGAAAAACAAAGATGGTAGAGTTTGTTTTTTAAATGATTAACAAATGAACAATTTGATTTCAACATTGGAATGCATGTAATTATGGTGTGGTTAGTTGCTTGTTGCAAGCTATCAACCTCTGCTTCCTCCCCTTTCCTTAAATTTCTCTCTACTCTGGCAAAGTGTTGCCAGTACTTCTGCATGATCAGCTGCCTCTTTTTAAAAATGTCTTTTAATGCTCAGTAGTTGGTGGTTTATTATTTTCTTTGTTTGTTTTATTTAATTTATATCTGCCTTCATGTAAATTATCACCATTCATTACCTAATTATATCGATACTTTTTTTCTATTTATTGTTGAGCCCTTTGGTGCACTGATAGCATTGTAAAGTGCCACATAAACAAAAATATTTGTTCAGTCAGTATTTGAAAGAAAAGGAAAGTTCTGGTGAATAAAATGATTGTTTTATAGGCGTATTGCTACTATAAGTTAAAAATCAAAGACATACCAGCAACCTGAGGCTCACATTCAAATGTTAAGAACAACTTATGAGAAGAATAAGCTTCAAGGGTATTAATCACAGAAAAAAAGAAAGTAAGAGCTTAATTAACCCAAAATCTAACAGACCTAAACGAAACCTGGTCATGAGATAAAACCCATAATACATCCAAATACTCTGGTTTGGTTTCAGATGGATCACATTTCAATAAGATGCAGAGGGAATTATATAGACTGGAATAATAAACACTGCAGTAAGATCATTTAGAAAATGCTTTTTCATTTTTGTTCACCATAAGACCTTACTTAGTATTTACTTTTTTTTTGTAAAATTTTGCACTTAAAACAAAAAATAAAGATATTCAAAAGAAAATAATCTTTTTTTTTTTTATTTATTTTTTTTCAATTTAACTGTGGCACAGAATCTCTGTTAAGTTGGAAAAATATCATCTAAATATTTTTCCCCTCCTGGCTGACTGTTCTCAAAAATCTGTTCAGATCTTAGAGATTGCACAGAAATTTCCATGTTGCATCATAATGAAAACATGAGATGAAAGCAAAGAATCCTTAAAAACTGTCTCAGTAGAACTGTTACAGAGGAGCAGGGATTCATCCACACAGAACAAAGCAGTGTCATGCAGTTCAACAAGAAAGATGTGCAGAATGGGGCTTGTTGATTTCTGTCTCCACATTTGTGTTCTGAGAGACAAAAATATATAATTTATACTACCAGTTAAATTAAATCAGGTTTTGACTTATATCAGTGTCTTTTCATTTTCTGGAAAAATGGCATCTGATCAAACAATATCCTCTTATTTTTACTTTTAAAATAACTAGATGTTTTGTTAAAAACTTTCCTCTAACTTAAAATGTAATCTATATAATATTTCTTGAAGAAGCTGGTCCCAATGAGCAACCCTTCAGGTAACTGATTATGAAGAGTCTTATCATGTTCCCTTAAGAAAACAGAGTGGTATCACTATGAATCAAGTTTTATCAGGTTATTGAACTGTACAAAGTACATTTGGACTAAAGATTGCACCGTATGGATTTTAGTATTCATTAGCACTAAAAACAACAGCAACAATAGTGGGCCATTAAACTAAGCAGCTGCTTTGTTTGCCTAATTGTCTGTCTGTCTCATTAACTGTCTATTTACCAGGGTGGATGCACATTAGCTAAAATAACAAAGAAAAGGGGAAAATGATCTGCTGCAGACTTAAATCATTCGAGTGTAACTTGAAGCTATTGTGTTTACCAATTATACTATAAGACTACCAGATATATCAAGTGGTCAGAGAAAAAACTCAGGTGAGGAAAATAACAATTCTGACTTTACTACATAGTGGCAATTTATAAACAACAACTTTGAAGCAGCACTGTTAAAGGTTTTGTTAATGTGTAGATGATAAAATGCTAGTACATCATGATGAAGTAAATGGGGACACTCTCAGGCTTAGTCTTAGTCATAACTGCCCTTACGAGTGGATACAGGCTGTCTGCAGGTGAAAACTGGGCACGGGACACAAAGGTGGCCACTCAGTGAGCCTGTAGAGCAGGGGGCCCTAAATCCAGGCCTCGAGGGCCGCTGTCCTACATGTTTTCCAACCAACCTGACATGGAAGCTCCTTATTGACCAAACACACCTGATCAAGGTAATCAGCAGCAAATAAGGCAGGATTTCTGGAAAACCAGCAGGACACCGACCCTCGAGGCCTGGATTTGGGGACCCCTGCTTGTAGAGCAAAAATGTTCATGCACATCCTATAGGCACTTATGTGCCACCTGCACACCCTGTGCATGCAGCGTTCAGGTACAGTAAGGCTGCATGCATACTTGGACATTACTAATGACATATACTTATTTAGCGCTTTACTACCTTGCTTTCAGGCCCAAAGCACTTCAGTCACAGTCCCATTCACCCATGTACACACATTCACAAGCTGGTGGCGGCTCTGGTGACAAACACTTAACCGCCAACGTTTATCCACCAAAGCAATGTGGGGTTCAGTGTCTTGCCCAAGGACACTTTTACACATGGTCGAGCAAAGCGGGAACCGAACCTGCAATCAGTGATCAGCCGCTCTGCCTCTGCTACACAGCCACCCGTAACAACTACTAAGGACTAGAATGTACCTCATAAGTGCGTGCAACTGACAAAATCTTTACCAACTTGATGATAAACTTACATGTAAGACAATGGTTCATTCCATTTTCATTACCTCCCTTGAGGTGGCGGTACAAACCTCATGGAATTACAAGACACAACTGCTTTACCCTCTCTACAACCCTTACTGAACCAAAAAAACCTGCAAGACTCAACCCCCATACATGTGTGTGTGACTAAGGTTTTGCTGAATTAATGATGGACACAAAAAAAAGACGGAGAATGGAAACAATGATCGTGCTAGTCAACTCATATCTTTAAATAGATCACTAAGGGAATATTGAGGTAACAGCTATATGATTAGGAATATGTGTACAATAAGTCGGAAACACCTTTTGTTCAATTTTAGGAAGTGCATTGGCAAAAAGTAAACAGCCTTAACAAAACTAACACTATTGCTGTCAATGGTAGTAAGTAAAGCTGAACTAAAGAACTCCCAAACATTAACTCTAAGGTTTTTTTTTTAGTTCTTTTTTTTTTTATAAAGTAATTTTTCATAGGAATGAAATGCAAAATGTGTCATTTGACAGAAGAAAAGCATCAGCTGGAACTAAACCTTTTTATGTTTTCCACAGAATACTCGCAAAACAATTAGCTTGATCTGCAGTTCAGTGAAGTCTCAACTGAGAGAGTGCTGCTTAGAGAGAACTAAGCATCAACATCATTAAAAAAAAGAATAACAAATAGTTGCATCGTGTTCTATTGTCAAGATTAACATTTGACACAAATTCCAAGGACTTGGATTAACAATCTAAGCAGTCACATGAAGTAATTGTGACTCAAAGTTGCAGAGCTCTTTTGAAGTCGAATAAACTTTTTCACAGTAAAAAAAATCAAAGTCATTCTGTCATCAGGAAGTGATCACAGTGTCTGTGCTGTCAAAGAAAAATGTAATCAACAGAATTAAAACCTCTTGAACAATCTATAAATAGGTACAAGGCAATAATTACACCTGACTGAAGCTTTTGGTGCTGGGCTGCTGAGCTCTGTGAAGTTCCTAGCACCAGAATGAACTAAAACAGTAACTCAACATTCATGTGTTTGGATTGTTACAAACACTCCACTCTCCTAAATGGCATTATTTGTGCTTCTCTGCTTGTGGGGGATTTGTAAAGTTTATTAGAATGAAAGACAGATTAAGTTTTTACCTTTGACTTTAAAACTGAAATTCTGTTTAGTGCAGTTTGCAGCATGGGGCTGTAAATGTAAGGATCTGAAGGCGCAAATGTCATAAACATGGCAGAAAAATCAAAAGGCATCAGGGAATTAACAAACAAAAGAAACTTCCAAGGACATTTAGCGTAATCCATGAGATGATGCTGCTTTTTTTTACATGACAGTCACATACACATGAGTTCACTTTTCGCTGAAAAATGCACATTCATGAGGATTTTAATTATCTTTTAACACTTGTACTGCTGCTGTTCTAACTCGCTGAAATTACCCATCGTGTAGCTTGTAGGACAATTTGCTTTGTTTCCAGATTTTCCCTCACATTTCTTCTGCAGCAGGATGGGAAACTACTGCAATAATGTAAAAACGAGTACACATTATTCTCCATCACCTCTGTATGCAGATATAAAGTAGTCAGAGACCATGACACACCGACATCTGTCGTTATACCTACATTTTTAGTACTTTGACACTAAATGTGACAAATTGGGATTAGAAGCTAAACATGCAGTAATCAGTTTAGAGTTACAAATGTTAAAAATAATACTTGGTGGATGGTCAAATCATTGTTGTGTACTTTTTACGTTCTTTTTTATAAAACAAAATAAACAAAAACATTTTCACGAATAAAAGTACGTTACCCTGTGAGGATAAAACACTCTACTTTAGTCATTTAAAAAGTGATTGAAAATCAGAATATTCTTTGAAAATTGCTATTCAGTTATTATTATGTGTGTGTTTGGTGTTTATCAAACACCATACAGAACTCCAACAATTAAGTCATTATTAACCATTTTTTAAAAAGTTTGCAAACCTTTACAGTAGGTAATTGTAGAAATTTCAAAAGTGATGCATCTTAGTCAGGTGGGACTTTGTTGACTTTTCCTCTAAAGTCTGAAACTAAAGTTTGTTTTGCTGGAGTATTTTTCTGCCGCTCAATGCCAACAAATAAATCCTTTGCAATCTGACCAACTGGGTTTGTTTGTGTGTTTACTTGTTTGGCAAAGTACTGAGATGCATTTTGACACAACTCAATTTGAAAGTGTGGCATTGTTCTAAACTCTTCTATACATGGACGTGAATTCCCCACAAAACAGCCCAGAAGCCCATCTTTTAAAGCACACACATGCTCTCTTTATGTGTGTGTATGTGTGGGGGGTGCCTATTTTCCAAAATAAATGAAGGATCTTTTTCAGATGCAGTTGTTCAGTATTAGAAGAATTGAGATACTTGCTGCAAAACCACAGTCGCATTTCGTCCGAAACAGCGCTTTATTTAATTCTATCAGAAAAATACAAGTTTTTCTCATGGAAATGAATTCTATAATTACTGTAATCATCTAGTGCTGTGGAATAAAGAGTTTTTCTGATGAAAACGGATGCCCATCATGACATTTGAAGCTAACCATTCAGTAATTAGGTTTTCGGTTGTAATCATCTCCAAATGAAAATGTATTTGCATTTTAAGCACCAACTTCACATTGATTTCACCTAATTGGCAAATAATAGAATTGTCAGTGTTGGGTATTTGGAGTTCCTGGTTAAGTTTCCTGGCTGTATTCCCATAGGTTGTTGAGAATTTTTCGCGTGGCATTCACAGCATTTTGAACAGCATCTTTTATCAAACTTTGTAAAGATCGTCCACATGAAAATTCTAACTGTAACTGTCCTCTCCTGGCAACTTTTTTTTTTTTAAGCAATACCAAGTGCAATTTTCCATGAAGCTATTTTTACACAAGAAGTTATGCTTCAAAAGCCATCAGCAGCACAATTCTTCACCTGCTTGTTTTGTGTCTTTTAGTTACAAGCTTTGATGCCACTTTTCCAAGAATTTTGCTTATAAAACCTAAATCTTGTGCTGCAAACTCCATTGGACCTCAGGTTCTTCAAGGGTCACCGTCTGCTTTGTACTTTCTGAACATCCTCCAGTCTGCTCTGTTTTCCAGATGAGCTCCCAGGTAATCTGTTACCTCACAACGCTTCAGCTCCTTCGTCTTGATCATGCCCAAAAGAAGTAGATTGTTCCTGCACCGTGCCACTGAGTGATCAATATTTTTCCATTCCAGTCTCCACAGCACTGACACATTTGTCTCTGGGTTTCGGGCCCTAATTTCTGCTGGCATGGTTGTGTTAGGATTCTGAGGTGAACGGGGTGAAGAAAACCAGCGCGAGTCCAGTCCCCCGCGATGTTGCTGCGCTGCTGACAACTCTTGAGTCGCACAAACTGTGATTTATCTGTCAGGTTCTCAATAATACATGCAGTTGTGGAGGCATCCACCTGTGTTTGTGAAACGTCTCACATAGATGCAGAGTCTGGGTTTCACAGATTCTAGAAAAAGCTGAGTAAAAATGACGCTTACGTGTGGAGGATCACGAAGGAATTAAAGGGATGTCATCACTTTGTGTGCATCTGAAAAACTTTGGGACAGTTTGGTCATGCAGGCACTTTTTTTTCCTTAGTGTGGAATAAAAAAGCCACACCTACAAAGAAGCCTCTAATAATGTTTCTTCCCTGGGCTCAACATGTATTTTGTGTACATTTTCTATTGCTGTATTCTGCGTGTTATGGAGGTGTCTGAGGGGAAAATCTACAAGTGTGAGAGCTGACAGAAAAGATGCATAATGAGGCTGAAAATTTGGTCTCTAGGCCCTTTTTCATTTGACACGTTGACAGTGATACTTCAAGACTTGCAGGTTTTTAGACAATCTGATGTAGGGGACGTCACAGCATATTCAATCTATAATAGAATATTAATGTACATTTCTTATTGGAGCAGTCCGCTTGGCTTTATCGCTCCAGGGATAAAAACTGGAATGAAATACTTGATTTACTGTGGAAGACAATCAGCTAGAACTCACTGTGTCACAACAACAAAACTTCTGCTGCATTGACTCAATTTATGTGTTACTCAAAATTCTTCAAGCCCACCATTTCAACACCAAATGTGATGAAAATAATGTTTTTGGTGTTTTTAACATGGTATTTTTCTGATGATGGAGGACGAATGTAAAGTAAATTAAGCTTAAAACTGCATTTTTTAGTAATTCTTTGTTCAAATTGTTGTGAATCAGCACATTAGTGACATAGAAAACACGCAGAGCGGGCCACAAGCTCCCTGCTTCGCTCCATTTTGATGCATCCTTAGACAAATACATCCATGTGTGTCTTCGTTGTCACACACAAGCAACATGCAAGCTATCCAGCCGTACAGTTTTGAGGCAGATGCCAGCTGGCATCTGCCTCAAAACTGTACGGCTGAAAAGCTCCAACTTCGTTCAACATTTTTTTGAACAGCATCAGAGATGACTTTCAAATAAACTCCTGCTGCTCTGCAGAAACTATGTCCCAAAAAACGACACAGGTTTTTGGATTTTGGCTAAAAAGACCACTGGGACTGCTTTAGTAGTAGATCAAACGATAATCAAAGTGGGACTTTAAGTGAGGTGATGTTTTTTTTGTGTCTATTTTTTCTTCTTTTTTAATAGTTATCCCGCTGTGGGTTTTTACATGCAAGACCTATTTTTGTCTACAGCAGTGCATTCACAGTCAACTTGTCAGTTTGTTGTCTTTAGTGTTACTTTGCTCCTGCTTTAATCAAGCTGCATCGCTGGGAGAAGGCCTGACAGCAGACCTGCTCCGAGATGCCAGGCCCCACTGGAGATTAGACCCATCTTTCAAGGTGTCTAGAAGCATTTGGTGCTTCAAAATTGAAATTCTCTCGTTTATTTTTACACGGTGACACAATCATTTATTGTGCTGTTTTTCATTAACGGTGTGCCAAATGAAACTGACGTGTGGAGCATGTTTGCAGCTTCGGCGAAACACTGTGTCCTCTTAGTGGCAGTTTGAAAATGAGAGAGAATACTGTATCATGCTTGTCCCGTCAACTTACGTTTGAAGCATTTAGTAAAGCTATAAACTGTGATATGCAACCTGCAGCTGCTTAATGTTACTAAGCAGAAAAGCTGCCACCTGTTTGAACTTTCACAAAGATATTAACAGGAAAGACAGCAACAAAAAAGCCATAAATACAACATTTTCATGTGTTTAGGCTAGAAATGTTGTCATTTCTAGCTGGTACGTCAAAACGAACGTACCATTGCTTGGATAAGGGGAGACGATATGCCATGCATGTCTCATTAACTCATTTCCTTTGCAATTCAAAACTGTACAGGACAGGAATTTGTCATTTATTTTGAAAACATTTCAGAATTAAGGGTGATAATTCTCAGGTTTCAAAATGCACGCTAAAAAGTGTTCTCTGAGCTTCAATCTCCCTCCATTAACTATAAAAACTGAGCTGCTCAATTCCTGCAAGATGAACTCAGGTGTCACACTGAGTGTACCCGTTATGCTTGTCATGCTTAAGCTGATTATTTTCTTTTTCTGAGGACAGGCAGGAATGAGAAACTACAGTCATGCTAGTTAAAGCACAGTTTACATTAAAAATAGCTTCCAGACGTTGTATGAGAATCACAACTCAGAATACTTTGTGTTTGAGGTCTTCAAGCTTCTAGATGAAGCAGAATTACATACAAGTCTTCTGGAGAGTCTGATATGAAAGGATGTGTCAGAGCCAGTTTAACAATGTCTGCCTGTCTTCACTCACATTTGAGATCCTATTTTGAAACCCTGTCAGAGAAGAGGTTGCCATCCAGTTTTTCACAGGAAAAAAAATCCCCTATGTACGTCAATATTGCATCATTTGAGTCAATGAGTTTGCTTGCATTGAAAGTACATATATCTGTGTAGAACCACCAATCCCATTAATACCTCCCGAGTTTTGCCCACAGATAAACTTTTCGTTCTCGGTTGCCTGTAACCCTCACATAAAAGATTTTTGGCCCGGCATTGTGGGAAAATGTTAACCGAGTCATGTTCTTGTAGAAATTAAAACACAGCAGTGCCCCACATTGAGTAAATTCTGGTCTTTGTGGGATCAAACAGCCAAGTTTCTACTTATGGCTAATCTGTAATCACCCCAACGCTTCGCCACCTGCTCACTGTATGTAAATGTTTAGCATCAAGCATATAAACTACCAGACCGAAATTCTGACACCACTTTGAGCATATGGTCATGTTTTCCCCTAACACCTCATGTGCTGTTTAGAGAGGTGGGGGGCATTCATTTCATTTTGCAATGTTTCTCTCTGAAATTGCATCTGTAAATGTGTTACTCATTGTGGCTCACATATTGGGTTTGTGTGTGTGTGTTTGTGTGTGTAGGTGTGTGTGTGTGTGACAGAGAAAGAGAGAGAGACTCTGAGGAAGTGCGAGGGAGAAACATCAGTAGACTCTTCTGCCTGGAACCTTGATAAACTGTGAGGTTGCCACGGCAACTGCTCTCTGCAGACAGGGATCAGTGGCCTTCTTTTGCCATAGACAGCAGAGCCTATGAGACTGCACATGAAGGATCGCTGTACAATGCTTAAAGCTACTTCACCAGCACTCTTCTGCACTTTTCCTACTTCTGCTGCTCAGTTATCGAGCATCATTCAGCAGGATCCCTGATTTGGGCAAAATGCCTTACCAGGCTATTTTTAATTTCACTTTTCCAAAACAAGTAGTTTTTCACATTTAAACTGTTACAACCAAGTGCAATAAGAGTCTATTAAGTCAAGTAAAGGTTAACTTTATTTCTTGTACAGAGAAAACATTGTAAAGTACTAATAATCCAAATTAGTCTCTGCTATATGGGTCAGATCATACTGAATGATGTGATTTTATTGCTCATGTCTGTATTTATGGGTTAAACATTTGAAACAGAAGAATGTCACTGATCTGCACAGGAACACATCAAATTCTCACAAGTAAAAATAGAATGGGGGGCCTCCATTGAAAGAATTTTGCACCACTGCTTGGACCATTACTGCCCCCTTCTGGTCAGTTACAGGTTTGCATATCCTTTGGTCATTAAACTCTGGCAAAAGAGTGTCAGCGAGAATCACAGGAAATGTGTAGCAGACTGTGGTGAAAGCAGCCATGTTGTTGGGTTAGAGATTCTGAGAAAGAGATAGGAGGCAGAACTGGAGGTAGCAGTGATGAAGATGATGATGAGGTTGATGAGGAGCAACTAGGATGGATCAGGAGTGAATCCACCAGAGGAACAGCTCATGTTAGATGTTTAGGAGGTAAAGAGATCTCAAATCTGAGGTTTTTTTTTCCTCTTAATAAGTATATAACAGTCTAGAGGAGAACTTCATTCTGTAATGTTTTATCCCATAGTGCTGTGCTGAAGCCTCAAGTCTCTCTCTGCTCAGACCAGTTTCTCTGTGTGTTGCTGTAAGCAGAGGTCACAGATGGACGAGCTGGGACATTTTTCTCCGCAGAACTGGCTGACCCCTTTTAAGAGAGCTCCATCCTAAGAATCAATATTTTATATTTGTCTAGATAAATAAAATCTTTGAGAGTTCCAAGCATATAATTGTGTTAGAACAAGTGTAAATGCATTAGCTGTGTTAAAAGATTGTCCTGAATGAAGTGCAAAAATGGCCCGCTTTTAATCCGAGCTTTTTGTTTTGTCTTTAAAAAGAAAACAATCTAAAAAATACATGTTTTCTGAGGAAGGCTTCTTTGATTTATTGAATACAGAGCTACATTCTAGACATGTTATGCCTGGCTTTATTGAAGCAGAGGCCTGGACCACACAGAAGGACGCCGTGGGAGGACGCACAGCATCACATTATTTGTCGCCGACGCACTGTTCCAGCTGTCATCGGCAACCAGAGAGAGGTTGAACCTATGCGCCTCCCACCACAGAAAATGGAGGTGAGCAGGAGGGAGCCCGGCTCTGCACCCCTACCGTTATAAGAACTGGAGTAGCTCCACCGCAAGTGGAGACGCTTCCTGACACCAACGACCTTTGACCCATAAGCCAACGAGGAGCCCTATTGATTGCTTTGGATAGGATGTTTACCCTGGATCTAAAACTGAAAAAAACTTCAATCATCTGGGTTAACTGTTGAAGAACCAGTGGTAGAACCAAAACTGCAGAAGCCTGGGTTTGTGGTGTGAATACTTTAATGACAAAACTCAAAATACCTGAACAAAAGGGTAAACCAAAAAGAGAGATAATGCAGGTGATCGGGTAATACAAAATTGAAAACCAAACACTTAAATACACAGAGGCTGATTGTCTTATCGGAACACCACTGTGGGCAAATAAAACCAGATGACTGAGGGAAAACTAAACCTTAGAAGTATGACACGAATGAAGAAGACTGAGATCAAACAAACCAAACCAAAGGGCACAAACCTCACAGTCAGAGACATTTGAAATTGTTGGCTTGTTGTTTGCTTTTGCACCAAATCAGCCACGTTTTATGGATTAAGTTGTGAGATTTGATATTAAAGGTCAGCAGGATGTTCAAAGCTATATCCTTTTTATTGATATATGAAAACTGTTATTTTCAGCTTCGTAGGTAGACAATTTCAACATCTGTCCAGGGACAACAGATGAGAAACAGTTGCTGGGCTACTTCTGACTCATTGCAGTGATGCTTTTAATGTGCACTGTCCTTGAGAAATAAAAGAATAATAAAAAATTGAAATTTCTACGAACACCCAAGCTACACACATGTCCATATTTGTTTATGACTTTTTGTTTTACTGTTTGTGGGAAATCTAGTGGCTAAAGTCTAACAAAATCTCTTAAAATAAAAAGTCTGGCTGTCAGTTTTGGGTCAACCGATCTCTTTGTCGCACCATCTCAGTGTGAGTGTCCCCCCTGCAAGTTCAAATTTACCGCCAAGTCATATCACAGACTAACAATGAAACACACCACCGCCCACTTGACAAGATTGGGGGGTTAAACCACAAAATGGTTCCTGGGGGAGTTGTTTCTGCAGCTCATCACACCCCCAGGGGATAGGTCAAACGTGAAGAACAAATCCCATGCACTGAGATGTGTGACAACTAATGCAACTTTAAGTCAAATAACAGTTTGCTCTTTGTTTGGTGAGTGAATTTGCAAATAGAAAAAATTGTACTGATGCACACTATTTTTCTCACTGAAGTAGGCGTGATGGTTGCAGACAGGGTGATGTGTTAAAAGATAAACCAAAGCAATGAAGATAATTTTTGTTGCATGGGCATGTAGAGACTGCAAGCTGATGCAGGAATTTAAGTCTATCATCAGAAATTCACATGATATTCAAATGAGGTTTCTGTAGACTTCAGAATACTTTAGTATTATCAGTCTGTGCTTGCTTGGTAAAGGAAAAAAACCCAACATCTGTGCTTGAGATAAAGCTCCTGCTGCTGCTGCTCCTATCATTTGTATTAGACCTCACATTAACCCTACTTCTCCTCTCTGTTCAGCCATGAAGCTCAAAAGATGATGTAACCTCAATTAAAAGCAATAACACTGTGCTATACAGCCCAGTAAGTTATACTGCTGATGGAGCAATTTGAACATGTTCCAAAAATAAGTGTTTTCTGTGAGGGGGCTGAGCTGTGTTCAGGTTTTCATCTCAACGTGAATTCCCACTAAATTCTTAAAAGGAGGTTTCCAGTGCCTCTCTATTAAGGAACGTTGCAATAAGTGTGTGATAAAGAAGGGATGCCTTGTGGTTTTAAAGTGTCCCTTAGAAGGTCTACGACTTGAAAAGTCAGTCTACTTTTAATTTTCTCCCCTTGCACAGTTGGGTTTTGTACATTTGAAGCTGAATAGCGAGACAATTTGCTCAATTGTTTTGTGTCCTGGAATAGCAATCCGCTTTATTGCTCTTGCAAATTACCTGATCAATCATTTAGTCATGTTTTCCTTTACTGTGATGGAAACAGCTTCCTGTGTTAAGAAAGAGTTCTGTATGGTTGAACAAGATATGACAAAGCCCCAAGTTAGGTGCAAATCCCATGAGCACCATCTGTTTATCACCAAAATAATAGTCATGCTTCCACTATATAAAAGCAGGAGTAGTGTGCGTGTGTGTGTGTGTGGGGGGGGGGGGGGGGGGGGGGTCAGCTGCACATATGGAATACCAGAAGTCACAGTTTTTGTGTGCATTTGAAAAAATACGTCCTCTGTTTGCAAACCGGAGAGATGTGAGAGCGCTTTGAATGTGCCAAGTCACATATTTATCTATCCTCAAAATGTCAGCATCCACTACACGGCCCTTCTGTGAGGAGAGCAAATGCTGAATGCTTTCAGTCTTTCATCATTGCCACTGGTGGGGAGATCTGGTAAACACTGCCCTCTCCTGCTCACTGGCTAAACAAAGACACAGAACTCACATCTGTGCTCTCAGTTTTGGAGAGACTCAAAACAAAAGGAGATTAAGAAAAATGATCCTTTTTTTTTAAATAATGTATCTTCTCTGCTAAATGCTATTGTGATCAGGTGTTACTGTGATTTTTATCATAAAATGTTCTATTTTGCTTTTATTTCTGCACCAATCTTATTGTGTCAGCTCACACAATTGGACAAAAGTGCCTGTTGCCATGGTTTTACTATCAGCCATTCTCAGATGGCTTTTGTGCCTAATGAGGCACGGCGCAATTATAGAGTGAGCGGCTGTAAAAAGGAGTAGACGGCCAATCCCTTCTCCTGCAAATGAGCAGAGCAGTCAGAGTGGAACGTTTTCTGCACGGCTGATGTCACCTGCTGAAGTCATGCCGACATGAGGTCAGGTTTACCTTGATCCCCCAGCACAGCCACTCTGATAAGGGGGTGTTAGCTTTGGCAAGACAGATTTGAGGCCTTTAGAATAGTAGAGTTAAAGATGAAGCATAATCTTGCAGTCATAATTAGTCTCAACCCTGCTCTTTTTGATGGCGTTGTGTTTTTACTAACAATTCAACACCATCTGCCTAAATCAGTTCACGCAGGAGTTTGACATTGTTAGAACAACTGTTCCTTGGTTATGATGCCATTATTACTTTTTTCATGTCTCAGTTAACCTTAGCCATTCAGGGAAACGCTGCCACTTGTAGATATCAAAGAAGTAGTGCAAAAGTATGGGTGGTTGTGGAGCCACACCTATGAAGGTATTTTTTTAGTTATTGCCAAAGGACACTGCATGAAACAGAGGCGGTGAACTTTAAGAACATTTGTAATGGCAGCGTTTACTCATATCTACAAACAATCCTGTTGGGACAGTTGAACAAATATACACATCAGGTCATGCAGACCTG
Organism: Oryzias curvinotus; assembly: GCA_023969325.1. Lineage (NCBI taxonomy): Eukaryota > Metazoa > Chordata > Actinopteri > Beloniformes > Adrianichthyidae > Oryzias > Oryzias curvinotus. The sequence continues at coordinate 17,910,452 of CM043709.1, forward strand.
CAAATACGTCTCTTCCAAATCGCCTAAATTTGTATTTTCACTTCAGTTTGTGAGTCTGAAATATAGAGCGTGACAAGAGAATCATTTAAAATTGGTTGATTATCAAAAGATGGGGCAGATATTTAAGCTTTGAGTCTTACATTTATTATTGACTCCAGGATGAAGACAATTCTTATTGAGCTAAAATGTAAAAAAAAACTATTTTTTGCAAACTCTTCTCTGTTAATTGGTTTTATTGATTTGCATTTCTAACTTTAAATTTGTCTTTACTATTTTAATAATAAAAACGTCTTGGTTCTGTAAACTATTATAGAAAAATCATACTAATACAGAACTCTGTTCACCCTCAAACTCACATAAAAAAGTCAGAAAATTAAATTTTGAGAAAATAAAGCAACTCAGAGAATGTAATATATCTGGCATAAAATATTGTTGGAGGAATCTAATCTGATTTGTGTGACATTTTTGCTTTCATAAATGAACATGAAGGATTTCCGGTGATTTCATCACCTCAGCTGTTCTTTGCCTTACCTAATATTGCTGTGAGATATTCATTAATAAACTCTGATTCTTTCTTTCGCTGCAAAAAAGGGGATTTGAGAAACACAATTCTGATTTCTCCTTAACCTTTATCAAGAGATTGTGAAGAATCTGCATGTTTTGTCCAGCTAATTTCATGTCAAGTGCTGCAGTAAATAAGGAAACAGAGAGACGGATTTCTCTGCATTTCTTTAATCAAGAGTTGTGGTAAACGCAGTAAAAGAAAACTACGAATCGACAAACAGTTATAAACACTTTACATGTTCATGGTTAAAGGTTAATGTTAGTGTATGAACATCATTTTAAACCACCACATTCTAACCATATACAGATCACTGTAATACAGGCAACAGCAAAGATTACTTTTTCATTTCTGTTTGTAAAGCTTTTTAAGTTCCTGATGTTTCACACAGTGGAGAGATGTGAGTTGAAGTCTGTGATAATGAATCAGACATCTTGCTTCCATCTGGGCTTTGTTGACTTTCTGAAAAACAAAAAACATATTTAATAAAGGCAGCTAAATTGTCATGCATTCTTAGGCTTGTGCCCTATCATCTGCTTTTTTCCAGAATCCTTTCAAATCAGTTCAAAGCCATCCTGAGCGACAAACTGGCTGAATTAACAAAGGCCCATGCTTAATTAAACAGCTTAGGATTACTTACACAACTTCACGCTCGTCCAAAGCTGTCTATTGTGGTGTCGTCATGTTGTGCTGGAAACTCTGAAAACCAACTGAAAGTGGCACAGCCTTGCGGTACACAGTGTACTTTTGAGAGAGGAGAAACAAAAACACGTAAACCGTTTGTTGCACAACTATTTGCATGTTTAACAGCAAAACAGGTCTCCTCTGATACCTCTGGGAGGTGGATATTCACATCAATGCTGTCTTCTGAGACAGCAGTAATGGATGCAGACACCTCCTGGCTGGCATTTCTCTCATTTTCCTGGTAGAATCCGAGAAGTAAAGCCATGCCAGGAATGTAGCGTTCCATTCTGAAAAATATGGCAGCACTACCTTAAGTAAATCAGTTCCTCTGGAAGTGAGAATATGTTACAGATTTCCACAGAGATGTACCTTTTGCCCATCTCTTCCATGTACTCTGGGATGCGGATGAATTGTACTTTAGACATTAATGTTGGTTTAGAACTGTTCACATGTAAAGCACCAGCTGTCATGGCCATTTCATAGGACTGGCACTCAGCTCCCCATCGAAGGTGTGCCTGTGACAGACAAAATAAAACAAACTTTACAGCCAAACCACAGAATCTGTGACTTTGCCTTACATATTACCTGTTAAAACTAGTGATTATATGACTATGTGCATTAAAAAGCCTACAAAAATCAAATCACTGGGAAAAATCTGATAGATGCAAATTTAATTTGACAACGCAATGACCAAAAACTAGATGGATAATATCTGATTTCACACATTAGATACAGCAAAATATTTCTGTTTTTGGTGTCGAATCAGACCTTTGACATAGAATTCCATAAGAAACTTCTTTATTTTGCCGCAGTGGTCTTTGGAAGAACTGCAACATATGGTATTTCCTTGATCGACTAAAAAACTTAAAAACAAAGGGTAGGCCTTAGCTTTAGTATATTATCTGATCGTGATCAGATGTACATTAGTAATGACATCACTTACAAGCGTCCTGTCACTTTCTAAACTTCCAAGGGTCTCATTTTGTCAAACGGTTGTAATATTAGCAAAGCTTTTTATACTCTGCAGAAAATAGTGGTTGCCTTGAATGCAAAACACTGGGTCTTACGTCTTGCACAACTCCAACTTTCTTTATTTTATTGACGAATGTGTAAAAAAACCTACTATAAATTGGGTAGACATAGATATATGCTTGGAAAGAAATCTGCTTTTGAGGGAGAAATCTGCATATGTAAATTTAATATCTTACTATCGTGCAACTGCCAGTATCAGATTAAGGACATTCAATTAGCTCGTTCCCATGGTCACCTTTGAAAAATCTGATAAATCAAGAAATCAGATTATCATCAGACTTTTGGTTTGCATAAAAACAAGATCTGTGATTCTCCATATTCAAGTATTTCAGGGATTACTAGAAACTGAAAATGTGGAAAGGACCCAACTCCACACACAGACAGGGAGGGATGTGAAAAACAAGAAATAAGATTCTCTGATGCTTTTTTTCTTTTACAGGAATTCCAAACTGACGCTGCCATTGATGTAAAGATAGGAACTGTCCTATCTGAGCTGTAGTGCCTTGCAAACCTTTTATAATCAAGTTGACAGTCAGTGATCCAGTGGAAAGGTGTAAAGACAATGGCTTCGAAAGATATTTTGTGACAAAGTTCAGACTGTGGCAAGTCATTTATCTCAGATGAGGAGGTTTGATTTTGGAAGACTTTTAGGAAGTTAGGACATTTGGACACTTTTTGATTCCATGCAGTGGAATCTTTTCTTACTGAGTTAACCTCAATCCATAAAGGCGCATAAAGTACATTCTAATCATACTGGTTTCAGAAGGTCCAGGTATTTTTAAAAAGTAACTGTCATTCCTGCATATTTCACATGTACCTTTGCCTCAGGACGAGCATCCACACTAGTGTCAACGCACATCTTCCAGTTGGTGTTTGCTCCAACTTGGGACACAATTAGCTGGGTACTGTGTGCATTTGCCTCGGGTGTATAGTACACTGCAGCATCATAACCCTCATGCTTCTGGTTCCCAGCCATTGCCAAGGCTTTGAAATTAAACAGAGCTTCAGGTGTTGAGCTTCGTCCCTGAGACAGAAAACAAGCCATTGCATCAAGTTATGAGAAGAATGCTGGTGTTTTCATCATTTTTGAGGCTACCATGTCACATGATTAGATGTGCAGCAGTACAACTGTAGACATTTTTGGTTGATTAAAAGAAAATATAGGATTTTTAATGTGCTGCATCTTCTGCATAAGACTATACTTCAATCTGATGGGAGTAAGATTCTCTTTCAACTGATGAAGAATCTGAATCCAGACTCACTTGCTTTGGTGCTCATTATTAGCAGAAATTAGGTAGAGGTAAAATAATTAACTTGCACATAGGAAAATATAAACAATAAATGAGTCTGAAATACCTTAGAAATCTGTGCCAAACTCTGGAGCAGTTGTTGTGCATTTATTGGGTGTTTGAAGGTGCCAACATTTACCTCAAAGTGGATTTTTTCAACAGTTTTGGTCGTGTTAACTGATAAAAGTGAAAGAGCAGTCGTAAGTAAAAGTTAACAAGCAATACCAAATTCAAATTGGTTCGTTGATTTTCTCAACTCAGATATATTTCTCCCTTTATGACATTATAAACTTTTATGAAAAGTTCTCCATCTATTAATTAATTTCTCTTCTGTGACCGACTTGGTGAAAACAAAACAAACATTTTAAGATGGAATTCAGCTCAATATATTTGGAATAACATAGGATTTAAATTAAAACACTTCCTTTGTGTTTTCTTAAAATAAATTCTCTGTCATGTATGTGTTTGTTACTGCAAACCTGGAACAATTTTGAGTTCCATGTGGCTGTATCCTAAGAAATAGTACAATGGGAACTCCTCATGATAATACTGCCTCCTCAGATCGTATTCCATGCACATGCCAACACCATAGATGTCGCTCTCCGCACACATGTTGTAAGACGGATGCCAATAGTTAGGGTTCCAAAATGGCTGAGAACAGAAACGTAAAACATTCATTTTAACTTAAAAAAGAAACTTTTTCAGTTGTTGTTGCTAGTAATGGAAAAATCCCTGTGTGATTGGTTCTTCCTGTACCTTTTGATACTCAGCATTTGATTCAGTAGAATTTGGCATAATCGGTGTCATCTTATGCATATCTGGTTCTGCAATGTTTCTTGAGATGGCATACACATCAGCTCTGTTCATCCAAAAGGACAAAGCCAGTAAATATGCCTTTGTATGTAAACATGGCAGTTAAGGAGAAAGTTGTCAGCAGTGAGAGTAAAGGAGCAATTTGTTGCTCAACAAAATCTGCAAAGGCTCGGAGGGTCATTACTAAGCAATCTGGAGTCAATCGTGCAGAAATGAGTCTCACAGTGGTTAAACAGTGGAATACATTCAGGATGGCCTCTGCCATTCAGAAAGTGCATTTTTAACTTCAGTCCAAAAATGCATTCAATCCCATTGTTCAAATAGTTTTGAATGTGTCAAATACCTCATTGAAATAAGTGGAATCTCTTTTGTACAAGGAGGAAACTCCAATTCAAATTTCTTTTCTGGAATGTTGACTTTGGTTGTGAATTTCCATGGTAGACCGATGGGAACTTTGTTGTGAAATTCAGATCCACTTTGGAACAGCTCTGTGTTGACCCCGTAGAAAACCCAAAAGTCCTTTGTGACACTAAAAAATAAGAAACACAACACAATAAGGAATCATTTTTGTCGGATTTTCCAACATAGTTTTTTAAGCTCTGACTCTCTTAAATAGATTCCTTAATAATTACTGTTTTTTTAATGTCTTTATTTATTTTTTGTTGATGTTTAAGTGCAGTGTGAGCAAAGTATAGTACCCTGCTGACTCTTTAACTGTCTGCATTTGAACTCATCACAATTATTTCATTGTCAAAACATTTACAATTTAGAAGTACTTAAACTCCAGAAAACATTTGAATTGAAAGGTAAATTAGATCGTTTTAAAATAATGGCAGGAGTATCAATGGAACCAAGGCCTGCTCCCACTTTTTAGCAGATAAGATCAGAAGTGAGTGGTCAAATAAGTTAAAACAGAATATAAAGACAAATTAATACTACAGGATCATATTTAGTAGCTTCAAAATACAGCTAGTGTGAATCGTCATTGGTAAACAGTGAATTACCCAGCAAAACCGTCTGTCTCCAGTTCAATTTCAGAATTCAAAAGTTGGTGCAGATGTTGCGTTGGTGGTGGCTTCGCAACAGCTTTAGCTACAACAATAAAAGACCCAAAGAAACAATCAGTACCAATAGTCAACGTATTTCTTTGTGGGGAAGGGGACTATTTTTAAACTCCTCACCGTTGGCAGTTATCACAGTGATAGAATTATAGTATTTGCTAATCTCCACGGGAAGACCAAGAGTGGTTGGCTGAAAGTAACTAGCTTCTATGATCAAGAAAGCTCGCGAGTAGTGCCACGATGCTCCACTTTTTAAAGTCTCGATGGCAGCCCAAAGGGGACTTCCTTTCCATGCAGACGGATTCAGAGCCTGCAAGAAAAAAACAGCATGATAGGTTATTTTTTTTTTTGCCAATGCCACTTCATTTGAGATATGGTAACGTTCTTTTTTTTCCCTCACCATAATAATACTCCTTAATAAATCTTTACTGACGTCAGCATAGAACCACTCTTGTCCAGAAGCACGAGAATAGGCTGTAAAGAGGGGCTCGTTGTTTGGCAAATTCTCCCAGTTGTCAAGCTGAAAAATCACACAAAAGCTTTAGAGGGGCTGCTGCGATTTTCACTTTAGAGATCTATGTAATCTGATTACTCGAAAAACAGTCAATGGTAACATTTTTGCTTTCCAAATGTTTGACTCACCACTCTGAGGATAGCCTCAAAGTCGCTGAAACTATAATCCCCTTTAAATCCAGGGATGCCAGCACCAAACAGCTCTTTAAGTCCCTCTAGACGCATACCCAGCTTTAGGACGGCAAAGAAAAAAGATTTACTTCTCTGTGGTTTTCAGAACAGTCCAGTTCAAATCTTCCTCATGAAAGATCATACGTACCTCCAGCAGCTCAACAATTCTACCAATTACATGTAGCTTCCCACTCATCTTGACCTCAGAGGGGAACATGTATGCTGCATTTCTTATCATGTACATTTCAGTGGCTGTACCAATAAGGTAGTCATCTGTTTTGCGTAAAAAAGTACAGAGTTTCACAAGTCTTTCTATGTTTTTTTTTTTAATATAAAGGAATGCTTTCTCAAAGCTGGATTGAAACTTACCATCAAACCAGTCCATGTGCTTTGCTTTGCTGTAATAGTAGCTGAGACGGCCAAATTTAGGAGCCAGAATTTTCACGGCTACATTCGCGGCAGTGGAGCTGTGAGAAAAAACATCAATTAGGTACTTTCCTACATCACCCCTATCTGGAATAACATGGATAACACAAGCTGTCACTGGACGATATAGTGGTACATGCTCTCAGTCCATCACAAAGAACAATGATTATGGATTCTTGCTACATAACATAGAAAAACAAGTTTTGTTGCAACCCATATCTCTTTACATTGTCTGAAACTCACAGGAAGTGGTTGTCTGGAGTAGTGGATCTGGCAAAACCTTCCAGGTATGAGTATGCAAAGCTGGCAACATGAAGGTCTTCCTCATCCAGGAGATGCTCGGTTACTGTTGACACTGCCGCCATCGATGGCTTGGCATCAAAGAGGATAACGAAAGCCAGCATGCGAATCTCACTAGGAAGGTCCTTTTGCAGGAAAAGACTCATGGTGATGTCTTGTACCTGAAGACAGAAGCAATAACGAGGACAGAGAAGCAGAAATCTGAGATTACACATTTATATCTCTCTTTAGATCATTCTAAACACAAGAAAGTGAGAAGAGAGAAATATATTTACATCATTTCACAAAACATGACAGACTTGAACATTTTATGCTTAAAAAAGGAAGCCAGTAAGCCATTTCACAGGATTGTATGGGTTTCTGCAGTAAATGCACTTTTTATTCTAATCCTTTCAAAAACATGAAGCTTTGTGTTTAACTATGAGTCTAATTTCAACAAAAATAAACGCTTGCATGTTATTTCACACTCTTACACTGTGAGGGTCCCTGGCAGCTATAAGTCTCATAGCCTGCACGGCTGCACTTTGAACTGCAGGGGGCAGATCCTTCGGGGTGGCAGCCACTCCAGGGAGGAAACGCATGATGGTTTTAATGCTGCCAGGATGACCTGCATTCCCCAAAGCCTTCAGAGCCAGGATCATGTCTTCCTTGTTGTTGCCCCTCAGAGCCTCTGTGGCCATGTCCAGCAGAGGCTGATGTGAATAGAAAAGAGTTATTACATTGGATTCCAGTAAAAAAAAAAAAAAACAACTCTGAGTATAAGCACTGAAGAATGTTTGTTTTACGGTGTTATTCGTGAAACAACTGTTTTGCTATACCTGAACTGTAGAAGCTGGACAAGCTGTGTGATATGCACAGTGCTTGTACACCACAGAGCCATAGGAAAGCACCACAGTGTGCCACAGGTTTATGTCAGATTTGCTGTATGGTATTCTCAGAAACTCCTGCAGAAGGAAGAGTTGAAAAGGTCAGAGATGTAAAAATCCTCACAAGGAGTTGCTTTCTAAAATACAAGTATTTCCATATCACCAAGACTAACTCACTTTTGTCATTTCAACCAGCTCTAGAGTTGCCTCAAGATGTTCAACAGCCATCAGATATGTTTGCCAAGCCTCAGTTGGAGTCAAATCTCTTGCCTGGAACCTACTTTTCAGGAAGTTGAAGGTTCTGGCATCACCAATTTCCACAGTCACATCCAAAAACCAGCGCCTGACAAAGAAAAAGTGACTGTTTGGAATTCATCCATTCATTTTTCAAACCTGCTGCGGAATGCTGAAGCCTATCTCTGCTACTGTTAGGCAAAGCAAAAACAGGCCCTTTTAAAAATAAAAATAAAAAATTCTTACCCCATAGGCAGATTTTCTCTCTGCCAGTGGGGTAAGAAAAATGGTCTAACCAAGAAATCTTTCATTCATTCATTCATTTTGTATTCCGTTTAGTCCCTTTCAGGGTCACGGGGCTGCTGGAGCCTATCCCGGCCACTTGTGGGTGAAGGCAGGGGATGCCCTGGACAGGTCGCCAGTCCGTCGCAGGGTAGAATGTCCACAATCACACACCCATTCACTCTCACACTCACACCAATGGTCAATTTAGAGTTACCAATCAACCTATGAAGCATGTTTTTGGACGGTGGGAGGAAGCTGGAGATCCCGGAGACAACCCACGCATACACGGGGAGAACATGCAAACTCCACACAGAAAGGTCCCCCATTGATGTTGTTTTTCATGTCCCCCAGCCGGGACTTGAACCGGGGGCCTTCTTGCTGTGAGGCAAGAGCGCTAACCACTGTGCCACCGTGCAAGAAATCTTATTTTAAGAAAAAGATTTAGTTACTAAGAAATGTTTTCTCCAGCTAAAATGATTTTGCTATAAAAAAAATTATCGATAAAACTATTTTTCTTGCAAGACAGAAAATAAGACATTTTTTAATAAAAATGAAATTCTTTATACTTTTGACTCTGCAGTGTAGATGGGTCGCCAGTTGGAACAGTGTTAAACATTAACAATAACCTTTAAAATCCATAAAGTATAAAGAAATGGGATGACAATCACATGGGATAAAATACCTTTTTTTTCTAATTCAAATGACAAATGCCTTTTTTGTTAATGGATCGTGAATGACGTAGCATAGCATAAAATGAAAAGTATATTTCCAAGATGTATTCTATTTTCCTTTGGAAACCGTTCAAACTGAATGCATAGCTAGAATTTTCTACAAAAAGTAGATTGAAAAAGAATGAATGTTAAATTCTTGAGTAAAAACAGCCTTTTAAAGTGAAATAAAAAAAAAAAAAGGTTTAGAGAAATGAGAGCTCCAGGTATCTGAGGTAAGAGTGGCTTTCTGGCAGTTTGATTGTGTCTGAACTTTGGGGGAACTATGTCACCCAAAAAGCTAGAATGAAAGAACTAGCCACAGACTAAAACAACAGATGTGAATATCTTACATGTATTCTGGCACTTTATTCAGCCCTTTCAATACTTCATAAAGTATTGAAAGGGCTTTCACAAAATATTAAGGTGCAGATATCTTCAATATCTAGGTCATGGGAGATTAAATATTCTGGAACAGATCAAAGCTGCTGCTGCTGCTGCATGGTCAGCAAAATATCAAACACCTTCAGAGTTAGGGGAGCAGGAAAGTGAAACCTATGATCCAATTATTAATAAAAATGCATATATTTTAGAACATAAATTAAAAATGATTTCAAATTATTCTTTGAAATTGTGGGAAGAAGTGAATAAATGTACAAAATCTGCTTAAACGTGTTATTAATTTCTGTTGGGCAACTATGGTTCATCTTAAAAATATTTCTTTTATCTTGCTGTTTCTTTTTAAATATTTGTTTTCTTTCCCGTAGACTCACCTCTCCTCTGGATTTCCCTCAAATTCTTTCCACAGACCAGTCAATCCCTCAAATGGCACAACTTTCATAAGCTGATACAACTTCATGCAATCTTCGGTTGTTGCGCTGTCAACCTGGTAACTGTTTGCTGCAGCCAGTCTCTTGATGAGTTTAGTAATCTGGAATGAGAGGTAGCCCACGATAGATCAAACACACAAAGACAGTCAAAAGTTTCATCAAATCCTTCAGTTTTTTTTGATACCTTTGGAATGGGGTCCTCGAGGTTCTGCATGAGAATTGGGAAATTATAGTTTATGTCAGCAAACTTGAAAATGATGTCGCCTTTGCTTTCCATTGGCCCAAACGTAGGGGTTGATGCAGTGTCGTACACACCAAGCAGAACCAACTCTTTCCTGCAGGAGAAGACATGTTTGACGCTTCTGATCTGCTGCAGACCGGGGAAGGCATGTTTGCTGCTGTGCTCTTACTTCGCTTGCATCTTAAAAGCTCCCCCCTTGACATTAAATGGTGTGAAATGCTGTCGTTCCCGACCCTCTGCTTTGGTGAGGAGACCTCCCTCAGTCGTCGGTGTGATGGTATAAACATTTCTCATGGTTGAATAGACAGACTCCCCTCTCTTAATCGCAAAAAGAAAAGAAAAAAACAGGAGGAGGGTCAAAACAACTCTGCATAACGTTGATTTTCAAAATTTGTTGCATGTTACAAAAGCACAACCTGTTTGGAAAGTTTGTCCACCACAGCAGTCGCCATCCCTTTGTACTTTTCTGCCTTCTCCCTGCAGTTTGTAACATCCACAACCTGACTGATGGTGACGTTCTTTGCTTCCATGTTCTCTTCAATGGTGTAATGGCTCTGACACTTGCCATGGATTCCAACCTACAAACAAAGCAAAAGGTCATTGCTATATTTGATACTCCAATTTGAATCTATTCCAGAAAGGACTAACCTCCTCAAGGTCATAAACCCTTTGTGTGGTCTTTACAGTTACTTGGAAGAAATCAAGGATCCCTCTCACAATATTAACAATGGTGGTGGAGACCTCAGGAGAGGCCCTGATGTCGCCAACATGTCCGTTTGCATATTCAAACATGAAGGGCTGCACAAGCTGAGCAGCGATGCGCCTGGTGAGTTCCGGTGACGCGTCGTAGCCATTTTTACCCGGGAAGCCATTATATTCAGCAAAAGCCAAATCAGACACCTTTGGATCAGAGACAGAGAAAAGTAGGCGGCGTTTGCAGGGATTGTACCAGACAAGCATTTCCCTCAAACAAAGAAAATCCCCCCACTCACACATTTTTCTATCTTTTACAAAGTACATTATAAAAATACATTAATAACAATGGAGATTGATATACATTTGTTTAGTCAAAAGAATTTAAGTAATTCCAAAAATGTGCATAATTTAAAGTGATGCAAAAAACTGCACAGAAGTGTCTGTATAAAATATTAATTTTAGGTTTCTTTTGTTTATTTTTAAAGAAAAGAAGAATCTGAATCCCTAATAGTTTTTAAAAATATGATAATTTCCTTGTAAACATGGCTGAGGCCATGTTAGAATAAAAAAAAAAAACAGTAGCGTTGATGCATATGTTTTTTTGTAACTCACCTGAAGGACATAGGTTTGCTCTGATGCACCAGTAATCTTGACCTTGCAGGTTATTTTTACACCAGATTCTGCAAGGTTTTGCTTTCCGAGTCCAAAATTCACCATTCCTTCATACCTGTATTCGTAGGATTTCTTTGGATTCAGGCTGAGATCTGAAAAACATTGTTTAAACAGCTTCTTCTTCTCCTCTGTGAAGCCTTGTTTCAGCTTAATTTTTTTCCTTTGCAAAGCAAAAATTACTCACCATATCGAAGACTTTGGCATGCTGAAATTGAAAGTCAAACGTAACAAATTAAGTCAGAACTTTTTGAAAAAAATCAACGGTTAAATTATTTTCTACTGCGACTGAAGCAAAAGTTCCAACAAACTCATGCAATCGTCCAATTTCTAACTATGTCTTCTCCCTAAAAAAACTATCTTAGGTTTGTTTTTTTACAACCAAGTTTTCAATCAACATTTCTAAACAAATGAACCGTTTATGCTGCTTAGAAATTTCAGAGTTTGGTTGAACAGGGGGAGAAGAAAAATAAGAAGCAACTGGTTCAAACTTACTGGCCAGAGCCACAAAGCAGCACAGCAGGAGACCCCTCATGTTGAAACAGGAGTTCAGACTCTTACTAAATTTGCCCGTTTATAGGTTTTCACTTGTCATGTAGCCTTGAGAGCTGGCTGGACTTCAAATACGAGAAGATGTTAAAGTCAATATGTGCTGTCTGAAGTAAAGGTATGCTGACATGTGACATTGTCAGGCTGACCCAATCAACAAGGGAAAAGGTCACTGTCGCAGAATACTTCTCATTGTTTATTTTAATTTGTTTCTTGCATGAAGTGTTTTAGGGATCAGCAAATGTCAAAAATGAACGTAAAGGTACAAATATTAATTTGTAGTTAAGGCTTCAAAAGTTTTTTCTAATTTAGAAATTTAAACAGGATAAATAAAAAGGCCAAATTCTACCATTGGACTTTATAAAATGAAGGAAGAAAAGCTTCGATTACTTTGGTATTTCATATATTCTAGCAAAAAAAAAAAAAAGAAGAAAGAGATTTTTTATTTAAAAATTACATACATTTTTCTAAACCTATGGGTACAACCTTTAATTAGTAAAACACAGAGAAGCCAAGAAGTGTTCATCAGTGAATGAGATATGATAATAACTACTTTACATGCTAATTTTAAAAGGTGCTTACAAATACACATGATATAATCTTATTTTCATTACTTGAAATTTGTATTTTTCAATGTTTGTTTTGCTTGTTATCTAACTACTACTTTTTTTAAAAATATAGTTATGATATGCTATAATATAGCTATAATATATATAATATAGCTATAATATATATAATATAGCTATAATATAGTATTTTCTTAGTGCTTCTCAGACACGCCATTCAAAAGTCAAATTACAATATAAATATTGTTTAAAATATATATAGAGTTAAAATATAGTTAAAACTTTACACATAACATAATTTAACCAATTGTACAATCTCTGACTTTATCCATTTTAAAGAAGACCTGATGAGTAGTGAAAATCTGTGCAAATACTTGTCATGTACTTTTTAGTCAGGGGATTACCAAGTTGTTGTCTGAGGATTTGCCCAATCAACTAGAAATTCCTGTAAAAGTTTTTTTTTTTTTTTTTTTTAATTGAAACTAATCCTAAAATGGTGTCCATGTAACCAAATCTACCAGTAAATCCAAATGTTATGTCAGATTTGATTTAATAGGTTTTTTAGACTGACATATGTAACGTTTCTGTCCATTGTTTTAAATTTTGCGTCAGAAAGGTTTAGATAGTTTGCTTGAGATGAACTAAACCTTCAAACCTAAGTTTCACTGGGCACCATAGCAATGCTGAACCATCAGGATGACCCCACCTCAGACCAAATAAACATTTGATATCTCGCAGTGATGATATCTAATTCTGCGCTGAACTGTTGTTGATCGTGTGAATCAAAACTATGGAGGTAAACACGATTGTATGAGAGAACAGAGGAGCTTTAGGAATGAACACAAACAGACGCTGCAGTTTCATTTCTCTGGTACGTACATACAGAAACAAATCTACCAGCAGATTACAGGGTGCAGAGCCTATTGGGGCCATTCATTCTTCGGTTGTGTCACTTTGGAAATTGCCTGCTGTCAAAAATGATTCACTTTGACAACAGTGATACACGACCAAACCATCCCCGACGAGAAATACTTTCTAGTTTGGATGATCGTATCATTCTGAGAGCTTGGAAAAAGCCTGACAATCAGAAATGTAGTCAAATTGCATGCAACAAATTTGGTGCAGAGAACCTTTTCTGTAATCAGGCAAAACACATAAAAAAATGTCAGTGTTATTATTTATGTATTTACTTAAGGTCTTACAACACTGATCTTCAAATATGGTGAAGTTGTTTTGTTGGGATGATTTAATTCATTTATTTTCTAAACCCATTTTGTCCCTTTCGGGGCCACGGGGCTGCTGGAGCCTATCCTGACCACTTGTAGGCGAAGGCAGGGGACATCCTGGACAGGTCGCCAGTCTGTCGCAGGGTCACACACCTATGCACAGTCATTCACACCTAGGGACAATTTAGAGGAACCAATCAACCTATGAAGCCTGTTTTTTTGGACGGTGGAAGCTGAAGTCTTTGAAAAGAACCCACGCATGCACGGGGAGAACATGCAAACTCTAGGATGATTTCATTCATGCCTAAACAAAATTCTTTAGCATCTTTTGAATATACCTCATGTGACAATGGATGGAACACTAAGATCCTCAGTTACATAGTAATAAAGGAAATCCAAAAATGTGTAAAACCAAGACTCTGCATCTAAAGGTAAACATGTATAATCTTCAAAAGGGCTTATCAAAGTGAAGTACTGATCAAACATAACAGTTACTGATAGTATTATTACAGTTTCTGTATCCTTTAATGGCTTATGTTCTGATAAGGAACACATCACAAGTGTTATTTAATTTAAAAAAAATGTTTTTACACAATTTATTATTTTGCACATTTGTACTAAACTTTATTTGTCATAACCATGACAAAGTTTGGACATCTTTTTCTGTTAAAGTGTAAGTAAAATGTGTTTTTCTTCTTCCTCTTGTCTGTTTTCCTGTTAACTTCCAGGTTGATGCCTTTGTTATTTTAAATCAAGGCAAAGCTTGGTGGTATAGGGTGAAAGTAAATGTAAGTCAAACTTTTTAGAGAGCATTCATAATTTCAGGCAGCCCAGTATGTTTTGGGGAGTGAGATGTCATTCCTTTTGTGTGTGTTTTGCCCTTTGAGGCCACAGCAGTGAAGCTTTGGTCTGATGGGGATTTGATTTATTTCCTTATTTTGAAGGAAGCTGTCCTCTGGCATCCCAGAAGTTCCCATCTAGATGCAGCCCTGAAAGAGTGAAATCCTCATTCTTCCAAAGTCTGCTTCAACCTTTGAGAAATCCAGAAACAGTCCAATAAAAAAAAAAAATAATAAATAATAATAATAATATGGGGATCATGACATCAAGCAGCAATCATTGAACATTTCTATTCTTGCCAATTTATACGCATTATGTTCATACGTTTCAACAGTGGAGTTGTTTTACAATCAGAGTTTGGGAATGTTCTCTATATGTTTATTCTTGTCTTTCTTCAGGTTTAGTCAGAGGTGAGCTTTCATTTCTCTTATTGCATTTCTTATTGAGAAAATCAGTAAGAAAAGACACACTCCTTGAAAGCAAATGCATGTATTTTGTTTCAACAATAACCAGCAGAGGGCAGAAGCAGCATGTGTTTCGGTCAGGCCTCAGATCAGCTATTTTTTTGTTTTTTTCTTTTGTTCTCAAGAAAATATAGGCCGACTCCCAAAAAGGAAAAAGAGATTTTTTTTTTTTGTGAGGCAATAGAAACAAAGATAGAATCGTAGACATTGTTTAATTTGACGCAAGGGAAGTGTAAATACAGGGGACTGTACAGCAACATGGTTACTGCATGTTGTGGTGACGGTTCCTGTAACATTTTTGGCTATAACATAATGCAAAGCTTCACACTAAAAATCAACTCTCTTGGTGGAATTGTGGTTGAGTGTTCGTCCTGATGACATGGTTTGATTCCCTGCCCAGTCATGCAAAGACTTCCTGCTCAACATTATATTATCCTGTTTTTTTGTTTTGTTTTTGGTGGAGGTGGTAAATCATCAAACTGTTTCTGAGCAAACCTATCACTGCTGTTTGATTACCATGACGATGTTCACTGATAAACAGTAAATGGGATGTACTTACATGATGCTTTCAAAGCGATGCACAGTCTCAGTCTGATTCCCTCATGAGCACACACACATTCACATTCACACACTGTTATTTATGTTATACAAGTCTTTTTGCTTCTTGTTGTTTTCTAAATTTTGTCGGAATGCCTAGATTAAATATAAATAAATAGAAAAAATATTACAAATTAATGTAATTATTATTTATCTATTTGTATTGATTCAGTACTGTATTAGGCTGCACAGTGGTTGGTGCTCTTGGCTCACAGTGAGAAGGTGCTGGTTCAAAGCCCAGTTGGGTCCTTTCTGTGTTGGAATTTGCATGTTCTCCTCATGCAAGCACAGGTTTTTTTTGGAGATACCCAGCTTTCTCACACATTTCAAGAACACACGACATTGTTTTTGTTGTTCACCTTTCAGCACATTCCTTCAGGGGTCGCCACAGCAAATCAGTTTGAACTAATTTGCACAAGTGGTTTGGCAGAGATTTTTATGATTTTTATGACACAACACAGTATTGTCTCCAGGCTAGGGACCAGCACAGACTCGGGGGGCCCCTGTGTGGATACATAGGTAAGCAGTAGCGCAAAGAGTCTCATTGTGTGCGCCAGTCCTGCGCTGAACAAACGGAGCCATCCATCTGCCTCTGCTTCATAGGTTAATTGCCCCAAGGTGTTTGTGTGTGTGCATGTGTGACCCTGCAGTAGTCTGGTGAGCTGTCAGGGTGTACCACGCCTTCACCCAAGAAAGAAGACCCCAAAGCAGGTTCTGAAAATGGTTGGGTACGAGTGGTACTGTTATATTTTAGTTGGAGGGCCAAATAAAGGTATAGGATTCTAATTCAATTATTTGAATTGAAAGGTTTGATTTGTACTATAAAAAGAGAAAGAAGAGTCATGAAAGGATTTCTGAAACATGGTCATGTCATTAGTTATTGGAAAATGAGAGGAGACAAGAAATGTAATTTATTAACCAAAGTAGATACAGGGACCTGAAGCTCAGGACACACTGCTAACATTATACAGAAAATATATACACTTTTATTTGAACTTTACTTTAGTTTGCAAAGAAGAGACAAAAGCTTTTACCAGACTGTCAGAAATGCAGATAGTTTTTTACAGTGATCATCCCTCATCCTGTCCAGTAGATGGAGCTATTTGTCTGTCCAAACAACACATTGAATTTATATTGATTGCACACTTTACTGCATGTTGCTTCAAAAAGAGACGTTGAAGTCTGTGTCACACACAGACATTGATTTTACAAATGAAAGAAGTCAGTGGAGAGATTTGTCGAAGTCTCCCACATTCATTTGAATAATTTGCAGATCAATTTAAAATGAAAAGAAACAACAAAGACTGAGGCTTTAAAGAAGATTTCAGGCGTTTGGCTGATAACTGCTAAGGTATTAAATTAAAATGGAAGAAAAAAAAACAACTTTCATTGTTCTCTCCAAAGAATCGTCTTGCAAAAAAGTCAATACACTGGTGAGGCTTGATTGTAAGAAAGTAATTATAAAGAAATGAAACTAAAAAGCAAAACATATTAATCCAATGTTTTGAATAGAAAATGATATTTTAGGACGGTATAATGGCCATATTTATTATATATATCTACTAATTTTTCCCACAGACTTTTTTAGAAATTTTAAACTGGAATATTGCAAAGCAACATTGCCAACAATTATTGTGGACGAGCAGACAGTCAATATGTTCATCTTAGACACTCAAAACAACATGGCACATTCTTGAAAAGCCTGTAGTATTCCTCCTGAATCTGAAACAAAGCAAAGTTGTCATTCAAATGTTTTTAAATGATAACAGAAGACAGACTGGAGGATGAGGAGATAATTTGAGAGTCTTACCTTTCTGGAGAGCACGCAAAGGAAGATGAAGATGAACATTCCCTGAAAGGCGTTTGTGATTGTAAACAGATAGGCGGTGAGCGTCGTCTCGTGGAGAATATGCAGCACTCCAAAGGTCCAGGTGGCGCCGAGCACAAACAGTAGAGCAAAGGCGCCGCGGGCACATGACCTGGGGAGATGAGGGGGGTGGGTATCACTGACTTAACTGCCCTGCACAGTGCAGCAAACCTCCTTTTAGACACAATTTGTAATTTGGTTCTGCCAGGAAAACCGCATAATATCTTAACCTAGAAGATAAGAAACTCACAAGTTGTCTTTTAATGTTTTTGAAGCACCCAAGAGGAGCAAAGCTAATCCTACCTGATATTTTCATAGTGGCTGATTTCAGGCTTTTTCACAGCGGTGTGCCGGTACACCTTGTAGATGATTACTCCAAAGGCCAAGAGATTAACCTTTTGCAGAAACCAAGCAGAGCACAGAACATGCACAAAAAAATGGAATGACTATTTATGCTACAGCAGTGCTTGTTTGCCGAATAAATATTTTTCCTCAGCGTCTCACCAGGATGATCAGGCATGCAGGTCCGATGAAGCTCCAGATAAAGTGATTTTCCGTGCTCAGCCAACACCTACAAAACATCATGCTCTTCAATTAAGATTTTCCTTCATCACATTTGGATTTTAGCATGAGACTAACATTGTTTAACAGTTAAAAAAAAAAAAGATGTTGCTTTTATAGAGATTTGTATTCAGGGTCTCTATAGCCAAACGTTTCAGCCCTTTTTAAACTCTGTAATTAAATCACTTTCTGCTAGACACTTTGAGCAATTTCAGCTTCCATTGTGTCCCTTCAGGCCAAATTCAATCCCTGTCCCCTTTGTACTTATAATTAATATGTTTATCTTGCTTTCTGAGACGTGAGTTTGACACACACAAAAAAAAAAAACAAAAAAAAATCAATGGGTCTTTTGGTATAATACAAAAACACCAGAATTATTCTGCGCTCACACTCGATCTGTGCCGTAATACTTGGAACCCAGTGTCGCCGAGATGGCCACCACCACTGCTGGACTTCCATAGCCAAAGATGTAGAAGTTCCGGTGTAGAAAGCCTTTGTTATAGATCACACCCACAACTATCAAGTACAGATGGATTCCTTCAATGCACATCCAGGCAAAGGCTGCCAGGAAGAAATAGTGCAGCAACCCTGCGATCACGGAGCAGAAAAGCTACCAAAAGATAAGAGAGAAGATGCCCACAAACAAACCTTTTACTTCATTCTCCCAATACATATTTAGAATAATATTGCAGTGTTCAAGTTTTCTTACAAAAAAATGGGAATAAATGTGAGTTTGTTGCCACACCTTATGAGTGTTCATGTTGATCCCAACCAGGAAGATAAACTCAGCCATGAAGAGGCTGCAGCACAGGTTCTTGTGGATGGTGGTTCTGGTGCTCTGGATCTCACTGAAGAACCAGAAGGTGAAGATGCACAGGAACAAACAGATGAGAGAGATGATCATCCCCAGTTGGGTGATGCGGGTCAGGATGGTACGGTGGGCCACCAACTGAGAAGCAAATGGAAAGAGAGGTGTTTCATTCGCAGTTTGGAGGTACGCTGGAGGTCAGATTTGTTGTATTTTCTGCTTGAAATCACTACATACAACATATATGTTGAGGCTTCTGGCTTGCATACACCCTCTGCCTTGTACCACACTGGTACTAAAATGTCATAATGACATATATTCTGATTAATTATTTCTTTGTGACTACACACACACACACACACACACACACACACACAATGGTCTTAACATTTAATCACCTGTCATCCAACATGTGCTAATGTTTTATTTTTATTTAAACATTCTATTATTAAAACTGAAATAAGAAATTAACTTCTGGTAAAGTCTTTATGTTCTATGATTTAAAACATGCAAAAGAACTAAAAACCTGATAATCACAAATTGTTGTAGGTCAGTGCTTTTTTTTCCTTAAAACTTCATTTTTTTATTAATTTATTCATAACCAGGTTTTTATAAGAAATTCCGAGACATTATTAGAGAAAAATGGTTGAATTTGATAGTCAAATATATTCTAACATTAGAAAATACAGAGAGGAGTACTCACGTTCGCCCGGCCCGATGACATGAGGATTGCGAAGTGCGTGAGGTGGTTGCAGGTGCAGGTGGTTGCGTTGCTGGACACGCTTACAGTCTTGCAGCCGTGTGTGGCCCAGCGGCCTTGCAGGCTGTCTGCCTCGTACTCCCAGAAGGCACACTTTGTCACATCAGCTGTAGTGTCAATAGGCTTCAAGGGACAGAAGAGAGCCAAAGTGGCTGTTATGAATCGAGGTGGGATGCTTTTTTATTAGTTTTAGCGCTGCAGAGCTTCATAATACTACTTTAATAGGAGGTAATAACTGATTGTGCAGGACTCATCAAAACAGCAGGGAGGATAAGTTGCAGTCCATCCAAAGGGTGAGTAGATGAAAGGGCATATTAAAAATGAAATTCGAAATTATTGGAGTGCTGCAACAACCTTCCTTTTTTTGTCTTAGATTATGCTTTTTTTAAACATCAATAGCAGTTATGGTAATCAGTATGACTGTGATAAAAAAGGAATAATGCTCATGACCCTTACTTTAAATTATATGCAACTGCAAATTATGTTTAGCCAACAAGTTTTCAAGTTGAATGATTAGAAATACATGTTTTCACCATTTGAATGTGTGATAAATCATTTAAAATTTCTCAGTATTTCTTTTTAGTTTTTGTTTATTTGAAACAATTTTGCCTTAATTAGTTTATCAAGAAAAAAATACAAAAAACCATAAATGTAAATGAATGTATTATTATCTGTTTTTTAAAATAAATTTCATGTAACTCATTGCCAGCTTTTAAACAACATATCTTTATGTTTTACATAGAAATAGAAAAAGAAAAACAAGTTGAAACACTTCACCAAAATATTAAAGGAAAAAAAAAGATTCTCCCATATGTGTTGGGATTACTGAAAACTACCATAAGTTGAATTAATTAATATTACGTGGAATTACAGAAGAATCAATAAATAAAATCAAATACAATTTGAAGGCACTTTTAAATCCTAAAAGGAAACAATGTAATAGTATTATCTGACATATTTGCCCATATTCTTAAATCTTTGTGGGAATCCTGACATTGCTGTTTAAATATATGTCCCGAAAATATTGGAAAACCTTTGAAGAATGTCTTTACTTCTATAAAGCATTTTGTCTTTTAAGCACTTGAACAAATCAAAAATGGTAGTTTAACTGTGTCTTCAAAGAAGCACATGAGTGACGTTCAGGTGTTTCTGCAAAAATAATACACTTTGGCATCATTTTTAAACAAATGAAAAAAGAAAAAGGAAACTAATAAATTTGTTTGAGGTAGCAAAAATACAAAAACTTGGTTGCAGAATAAGCACTAAAGTGAAAATGATATAGCCAGCATCAGCACTCTGTGAAGCCTTTACCTCTTTGTGCCTTAGAGTGAAGGTGACATGGTCAAGTTGGTAAACGTCAGCAGGTTTGACAGCCGCTGCTATGACTTGGGAGTTGACATTGATTTCCCCCGTTCCAGCATAGCGCGAATAGTCGGTGACACCTGGGTCGCTGCTCGGCTTCAGGATGTCACTGATGCTGTCATATTGCACAAACACCACCGACACACTTCCTGATGGACAAAACAAGTACAACAAAGAGGAAGTCGAACCCACTGCATTTCTCATCGAACTTCCAGGTTAGCAGCCAACAAACACACAGTTTTAGTGTTTGGAAGTGACTCAGGTCACACATGGCTTTGTATAAATTCACTCACTACTTCGTGCACTGCAAACGGCATTCGCTATTTTTTTCGGGGTGTCCAGATCTACAATTTAATTTGGCAAAAGCATTAGAGAAGTCAGTGCCTTGAAATTTTCCCAGAAATCTCTGCAAAGAAGTAATGATTTTGCTCACTCGTTTGGGGAATTTTGACCACCATGCATTACGTTTGAAAAGCATGTCATTTGAAAAAATGTCTATATATATATATATATAGTATAACTCATACAAAATGTCATCATCATTTTCATCATCAGAACACAGAGAATTCATATATGGTCTTTGGAAAATGCTCATACTTGTGCTTTTACTTTGGCCAATGGCTGAGGTCATATGTGGCGTTTAAAAGAAAAAGTAGTGAGCAAATTATAAATCTAGGACAGGGGTCGGCAACCCATGCTTTCGGAGCCACATGTGGCTCTTTCATCCTTCTGTTGTGGCTCCCTGTGACTTTGGAAAATAATGAGTATTTTATAAAAATTCCATTTTATTTTAGTTTGTTTATTTTTCATGGCATTTCAAAGGCGCTGCTGGCTCCGTGCCTCGTGCCACGTAAAAAACAGCTTCCTTGGTGGGCTCGTGTTTGTCGGGCGAGGGCTGCGGAGCTAATAGGAGGACACGCGGGGCGGCTTCAATAAACACTCCGGGTCTGGAGTGGTTTTCTGCCGGGGGCTTGGCGTGGCGCGGAGCGGGGAGCGGCTTTCTGGTGACGGAGAGTTTGCGCCGGTGTTTTGGACTCGCGTGTGCAGTGATGTGTGTTTCAGAGCAGGGGGGCTCGTTGCGTCGGTCGCGATCGACTGGTCATCTTCAGGGACGTGGGGGAGATTGAAGGGAAGAGAGTGCTTCTTGAAAATCCACCAGCCAATCAAAATCCTCACCGAGAAGTACGGGACTTGATTGACATGCAGAATGGCCAATCGGACATCCTCTGACACATACGTCACTGCAGACGCGAGTTTAAATTCACTCAGCGCAAATTCTGTCTTTAGAACGTCTTTTTCTCCCCGCGGCACATCACGTCCCCGGTAGAAGTCCAGCAACCGGAGTTTATTAAAGCCGCCCCGCGTGTCTCCTCCTGCTATAAGCTCTGCAGTCCGATAAATACGAGCTCATCAAGGAAGCTGCGAGGCACACGCTTTATACTGTTGCGGGTGTGTGCTGAGCGGCGCGCGTGCCACGAGAAAGAAGGGGGGGGGGGGTGCAGGTGGAGATGGGGGTGTGAGCACGGAGCGGAGATGTGTGCGTGAAATATATTGTGTGTTCGGAGGACGGAGCACTACATAAGGAGTAGTCGTCGTTCCCAGAATAACTGTTTTGGAATCATTTTTAATCCGCTCTGAAGGTTGAGGGTTCGAACAGGGAAGTGAACCCCGAAGGAGAACCGCCTTCTGCCCTGGAGGAAATCTCCCCTGCGCTTCTGACCACGGTCGGAAAGACGAGAGAAAAAGAGAAGTCATCGCGCAACGAAAGGTTCAAAAATACGGAGCGAGCAAGCCAATGCTCATATTGCCATGAGCTCCCCGCATTGGAGTTTACACAGAGCATGAATACGACGGTTGCTGCTTTCTGTCTTTGTAATAAAATTATTGTTAAACAAAAGTATCTTTATTTAACTCCTGGGTAATTTTTAATCATCGTTAACAAAATTTGAATAAACATTACAATAAACATGCATGAAAAAAAAGAACTTTTTTTTTAATCTTTTTACCGTGATTAACTCATGGAAAGACAACTCATCGAGTAATGAGCATGAAAAAAATTCATATATTCTTATGAAAAAGCTCATGAGTGCTTTTTTTTCATTAGGGGTCCCAATGTGGCTCTTGAGTGTAGCAAAAGTTCCTGATCTAGGACATTGGATAGTCCTGCACTATGTAGTCTTTTAGGAGTTAGGGAGTAGTGAGGCAATTCAAAAATCGAGTACCCTAGAAATTTCTCAGACGTCTCTGCGAAAAACGAGTGTGTATCATGATTACTCATTCGGACTACAGTGCATTTTGTTTGAAATGCTTGTCATTCAAAAAATGAATAATCCAAGTTGTCATCATTTACATTTTTTCTTTGACAAATGGTTGACGTCATCTTTGGCATTTAAAAAAAGAAAAGAAAAGAAAAACAATAAGCATGTGTTTGACTGGTATCCAAATCCAGGGTCCTAGAAAGTCTCAAACTTTGTAGTCTTTTAGTGGTTTAAACTTTAAAGACTAGTGAGGGAATTTGGACACAACCATTTTTTTTTTGCATGTTAAACTGTCTATAAAATGGAAATACTTAGACATCCTTGGAAAGTCTTTACCATTTCTGCCATCCTTTGGCTTCAGCTTTGGCGTGAGACTTATTCGATCCCCCCCCATTGAAGCCGAAAGTTTGGCTTTTGTTTGTTGAACATCAAAGGTGAAGAGTTTCAGTTCTGTTTGGGAGGGTAGCATAAAAAGGTCAAAGACTTCAAAGATCACCTCGGACTCCAAAACGAACCAAAGCTTGACGAAGCTGAAGTTACCCATTTCAGTTGCTCTGACATCAATCTCCGTTGAGGTTCTGCAGTTGCTCCCCAGAGACAGAGCCCCTTCTTCCACAACATGCAGCAGCTTGGTGATGGTATGCTCCCGACGCTCCTCTTTCATTCTGCTCCAAGCCACCAGCTCATCCTTCTCCACTAAGTTGTTTACCGCTTGAACTAATTTCTGTTTGACAAGAGTTTTACTTCACTGTGACATGTGGGGAATAACATTGCATGTAATGTGCGGCTGGACTGCAGTATGTTTTTCATCAAGTATATTATGAATTTGAAGGGCATCTGTTTTGGCTTTCCTGTAATTACTGGAAGTAATGAAGCTTCCGGGCAAGTTAGAAGTTCGATTTTCTACGGATGTCATATTTAGGGATTTTATGTACTGGCAAAGAACAACAGCAGCCTGCACGTTTGAGGGGGGCTTGACTCTGTGCAGCACCACTTGTTTTCTTTAAGCATAGCTGTAGTTAAGGCAAACCTCCAACCTCCTGAATAAGAAACAACAAAACCTACTGAAAGGGTAGAGTTGATGGCAGATGGTTTGACAGTGAAATCCTTCTTTCCAGCAGCCAGTGTTGAAGCGGATCGACTCAAGGCCTCAACATACGCAATTACTTCCACTGAGGTAAGTTCGCCAGACGTCTGCTTGGCAATCTCTTTCAGGAGACTCTGCGGCTCGGTGAAATTGCTCATCTAGAGGGAAAAGAAGTGTTTATGTCAGAGTAACGAATGGCATCTTGTTCATCATGTCTTACTAAACAATGGTCATAAATGTTCATTTTTGTGGTTCCCAGCACACCGTTTATGTCTTTTTCAGTTAACACTGAAAGCGTGAGTGGAAAGTTGATGAGTGCAGTTTAGTTATTCAGGAAGAATATCTATTTATTGTGGTTTTAATCTACATGTTTTCACCAGTGGAAGTCATTGAACTTTCTTTGTTGTCGACTGTCAAGACCAGCAAGAATTTCTCTGCTGTCTTCATCTAACTGAGAAAGAAAGTTGAATGGTGTTTCCTTCAGTTTGTCTATAGGTTAAAAAACAAAAACGAAAAAAAAAGGACTTATTTTTCATTGTTCTTTTCATCTCATCTTATGTCCACTTTGTTGAGCTGTTAAGTGTTGTACATTAGGAAATTATTTTATCTAATTATATTTTAGCTGGTTTGTGTGGTTGGTTTAGTTAAATCTGCCAGAGGCCTTCAAAATCCAAAAAGCAGGTTTGCTGTAAGCGAGCACCGAGGCCAGGGAGAAGGTCAGTAGAAGGTCATCTGCTAAGTGTTTGGCTTCGTGTAGGTAGTGAGAAAAGAACCCCTAACTGGATTTATTTCTTTGGAACAAAAGGGAAAATACAACATTTTCCGGACGATAAAGCACTCTGAAAAGCCTTCATTTTGTTCAAAAAATGACGGTGTTGTTCACCTTTTGGCTTATCTCTTCATTGGTCACCACAGCGAATCAGCTTTCTCTGATCAGTCCAGGTGGTTTGGCAGAGCTTTTAATACCAAATGCCTTTCCTTACACAATCCTGTACTTTCTCCAAGCTGGGGACTGGCACAGGGGGGACCCAGACTTGGGACCCCACATTGCTACATAGTTAGGCAGTAGCGCAAAGGGTCTGGATGAAGCTCATTGCACCCCCTGGGAATCAAACTCTGGTTTCTTGTGCACCAGGCCAACTATCCAGCCATCAAGCCCCTGAGTTTTGTGTATGATAATAATACTAATCCATTTTATTTGAAAGGAGTTTTCAAAAAACTCATGGGCACTGTTCAGAAAAAGCAAAATCCAATAAAATCACTAAAACTATGCATTAAAAGCACAAGAAATACCACCTGAATGAAGAGTGAGTGAAAAAGCAGATTTAAACTGATGATTTCGACTTATGTATCTGAGTTTTGTCATTTTCCATTGTAGTATTCCATTATTTTGAATGCTTGAAATAAATCAATAAACCAAGAAGATCAAAAATCAATCATTTTACTTTTCTGGTATTCTTTCAAGATGGCAAATGTCTCCTAATTATTTAAGACTAAAGCAAGGTATTTAAAAATAGATAAAAAATAAGTTTCTGTACCTAATCCTGGACAAACATGACCAAACATTAAGCTGTAAAATAACTTTTTGAGCAATATTAAGCTTGATAAGGCATGTACAAAGTCTGTCCCATTCAAATTTGCTCCGGCCTGCAATCTCCTGTCATTAAATCGATAATAAGCAGCGTCTAGTTCCTTCTAAAAACAATGCGTGTTCCATTTCTTGATTGTGATTACCTAAATCAGGTTTTGTGGCTCCATCTAGCTTCTTTTTAAAATGCTGATTGTAAATAAAAAAGAAAAAGAAAGTTGACTGTGAGGGCTGGTAAAGACTGGTCCTTAAAAATGACATCTTGGTAAAAATATATTTAGCCATTTTTCAATTCTTTGTGAAGAAATTAAAAGGGCAATAACATTTCATAAGATTTGTAACATTTTAATATTTTATTAGAATTTAATGTTAAAAGCGTTCAAAGAATGCTACCTTATTGGTTGGCCCTGACACATTTTCCCCTCACCAAATATGGCCCTCTCTGCAAAAAGTTTGAACACCCCAGGGCTATAATTCAAACTTTTGAACTTTAAATTTAGCATTAATGAACCTGTGCTTTTTTTAAGTAATGCAAAAAGAAGATGTTGAAAATGAAAATTAAAAAAAAAACAGTATTGTGGCAGCTTCTGTAAAATTGGTGTGAATTCTAAACAATGTTGACAATTTAAATCAATCGCTGCATACATTTAGAAAGGGTTTTGCAGCTTTTACTGTGTGTATGTCCTTTAAAGCTCTTTGAAAAATCGCACAATGATGTTTTCATTTAAAAAAAACAACTAGACTAAACTTTGCTATGTGTTTACAACTAAATAACAATCTAAAACTCATGCTGTAACCCTGAGGTGCATTTGTCATTTACATGAACGGTGCTTGAGCCTCAGTCTCACTCAGTTTCCATCTCATGTTTTTATTCTGTCTCTCCATTAGGAGGCAGCCTCATCATATGTATTTTCGTATTTTGAGCGGGGGACGTACTTACATTTTCAAGTGTTTTATTGACAGCCTGCGTCATACATCCCATGCTGTTGTGGCAGAATTTCTGTGGATTTTCTAGAAGTAAACAAGCAAACAAAAAAATTAGAATGAGAGTTTCCAAAATGTTTGACATTCACCATTTTTGAAAATGTCTACACAACTTCATGCATTTCACGCATTATACAAGAAATTGCACCATTCATTGACATACTGCACAAGAGATCCTGCTATGTTTGAGACAGTGCTCTGTGTGTGGTGCGAGGGAGGATAAACAAAAGAATAAAAGAGGATGTTTGTCCTTGAATATGAGTACCTGAGTGCTTGTGTTGTGTTTTGTGTGTCTGTGTGTGTTTAAGAGAGACGTGTGCTCTTCAATTCTCATACCGACCTTTACAACTTGCACCTTTGTCTGGACGAAAGTGCTTAGTGCCTGAAGTTGGAATATAATCACGCTGACAGGAGCAGTAGAAAGATCCATTTTTATTATGGCAGTGTGAGTTTGGTCCACAGATCTGTCCAGACTTGCATTCATCAATATCTAAACAATGTAGATAAAGAGGTCAGCACCAATTAAACAAACACAGTTTGCTCATCTTAAGTTTGGCTAAGAAAGGTCAAGACGTCACATTCTGGCATGCGTATCACACATTCAAGTACTCCTAACTTCCTGGTTGCTATTTCTGCTGTAATATTTGAGCCCACAATTTTTGGATAAAGGTGCGGTTATTGTTGTGCAAGAATCGACAAACCATGTCTGGTGATTTCTCCGAGCAGCAGATGGGAAGGAAGTAAAAAATTTAGAGACAAAAATCACCTCTAATATATTTATCATCCTCTGTGTGGCGCGAAGGAAAACAGTTTGCACAACCTGAGACCCCGTGCCCTTACAGCTGCGCTGTGGTTGTGTTTCCACACACTTATTTGTGATACTCAAAGTCCACTGAGAGCTAAAGCTTTTGTATCCTACGGGTCTCTATATGAAAGTCTGTATGTTTTGGTTTCCAGTCAGACGTTACCAGTGCATTCGGTGCCATCGTTTGGCTGGAACTGACGGAGTCCTGTGGATCTGTATCCAGAGTCACATATGCAGTAGAAGCTGCCCTCGATGTTAAAACACTGGCTCCTGTCCCCACAGATGTTAGTGGCATTCTGGCACTCGTCGTCATCTGTCGGAGGAATGTGAGCAAAGAAAAGGGTGAGTCGAGAAAACCAGAATGGAGAAAAGCTGTTTAAAATGCTCCCACCTGTTAATACAAGAGTCTAATAAATCCTGTTTTATTTTTTTTAAACCCAACCTATTCATTTTAAATCCAAATTTAATTTTTAAATGTGGAGCTCCTTTTTGAGTGAAAAATGACCATCATACAATATAATATAAATACTGGCCACATAAACCAATGTTGGTGTTTAAACCTGAGAGACTTAGTTTCTGAATTTAGTTTCTGAGACAAGATAATCCAGTTAGGAAAGATTGTGAGAAAATATCGATTTGCATCTTTGCAAATCTTTTGTGTCCTTCTGACAACCTCGTCTTTTCTGCTTCTGAGAAGAGATGAGTTCTTGGATCATCTCCATTTATAAATGTAGAAATTCATGATCTGACCCTGAGTCTATGCCATAAAGTACAATTAAATCAGATGTGTTGATGCATGAAACTCTGAAAAGGTTTATCTGATCTGGATGGAAACTTTTTCTGTCTTTGACTCCGTTTCATTTTTCCTTTTTTGTGATATCTTCTTTAAATCTGATCATGTGCTTTTGTTGTTGTTTCAGTTCAGAATTATTCATTTGAATAGATCTACTCATGATAAAACATGTCACTCTTGATTCCACAGTTTACTACAAACTAATTTATACTTACTTAAGATTTCAAACCTTACTTTTAGACTTTTAAGATATGTTACCTGATTCGTAGTTGTTTTAACTTCTCTTTGCTCTACACCTTTCTAAACTTTTCTCACAGTCAGCACAGTTGAGAATCGTGTATCTTATTAAGAGACAAAAAATGATTTTTTTAAAATCAAAATGAGGCCAAATTCTTTTGCTCCACACTCTCGTGAACACCCCATTAGAATGTCTTAAAATATGCAGATTGCATTGGATATATGATTCAAATTTAAGGCTACTGTTTTAAAATTCAATAAATGCTGACGTGTTAGACTGCCATTCATTGTCAATATTTTGGATGCAAAATCTTAGCTTTATCTTCTAAGAATAAGAGCTATTTTTGGATCATATTTTCCTTTGGACATTTGTTTTAAAGGAAATAATAGGACAAGATTTAAAAAAACAAACAAACAAGAAATATCAGTAAGTGATCGAGAAGAGCAAAAAATCGTATAAATTCTCACCCCCATGCCCTTGACCAAATTTATTATCAGACCCAGTGCACCAACTATCTATTATAGCCCTGTTCCCTCTCTGATAAGTACACTATTTAAGATGGGCCAACTTGTACTATGATTGGATTCTCATTTTGTCCAAATTTTGTTCTAAAATAAGTCTTATTATCTCACAAGTTTCTTGTCACTGTAATCAGAATATACCGCAATTAGGTTCATAAAAACTCACAGCATGTGCTCACAATTAGCAAACAATACTCATTTTTGGGCTGAATAACATTCAAATTGAAGTAATTTTATCAAATGATTTACTTATTTTTTCCTTTTTGAATGCTTGTGTGGAACTCTGTTTCCAGATGTTGATATTTATGAGATCTTGTTAAGTAAGACTTACTTGCTATTAATTTTACTATTATCTAGTGATTTTCTTATTAAGATTACTATTCTTTTCCTGTTTTTAAGCTACCGCATTGTTGTGCTTTTTATTTTTTTATTTCGTAGTGTGATGCACATTCTTCTTCTATTCTCCTTTATGTTTTTTTTTTTTTTGCACGAAAGCTGTGCAGTAAAGGAAATCCTCTGCTCTGATGTGCAGGGACATCATTCAAGCAGGAAATACCTTTATCACATAAACATGAACTGTGAAAGTTAGACTGTATTTTGCTTTTTTATGAAATGCACACAGCCATAAAATATTTTGTTGCATTATTAGTATAGATCTAACACACATTTCTTTATGACTAAAACTGCTCGAGGTTATTGTTGTGGGATTTTTATTTTTTCCACAGTCTCTAAAAGAGACGGATCGGAACTTCAGGCAGACGGCTCTGTTAACCTTCTCCCTTCTTCCTCAGGCATTCCTCTGTAATCTGTACAGAACACGGTTTTTGTGGAAGTCCCTGGATAATATGTAGAGTTTAAGGCATCCTATTTGCTCTTTCAGAGTTCATTTATGGTTTAATATTGATATAAAAAAAACATAAAGTACTTTTTCCTCACAGTTCACTTCAAATCAGATTCAAATTTGTAAACAGTCAGGAAGGATCTGTCTGTTTTCTTTTTACTTTTAGCTGTCCTGATCCAACTTCTTAATGCAACACTTTTATAAGGGCTTCCAAGTTTTTAGCAACTGATTATTTCTGGCCTTATCCATACATTTTTTTTTTACATGTTAGATGTTCTAAAAATGTGTTACTACAAACTTCATTCTTGTTTCAAATGTTTTTTTTTTTCTGAGAGGAACCTATTCCTGAACCGCTTCTTCCTGTTGCAAACGTTTGCACCACAATGGCTGTTTAACTGAGTGTGTTTTTATCCCATTTTGGCTCTTGAAATATGGAAGCTGTGCAGAGGATTGTGCTTTGATTTGTTCAGGAAACAAGAAGGGTTCCAGGAATTTTAAACAGACCAGGGACAGCAGCAGGGCTCACAATGCTAAATGACATGCAACATTGGCCATCGCAACCCTACACACTAAGCAGCAACAAGGCGACTCCTTTTTGAATCAGTTTGTGATATGCACTGATGCAAAGTGGTCTTTGATTACTGTTTTAACTAACTTTGATTCTTTTTCATTTGAACTAACTCGCACAGTTCTTAAAAATGCCAAAAGCAATGGCCAAACTCAATTTTAGAAACACCATTTGTTTGGAAAAAACACTTTTTTCATTCCACTCGACACCACCATCCTGGTGTTAAAGCAAAACGAAATGCTTGAATTCGCCACCTGGTCAGAGCTTATTTTTGGAACTCTCCAAATTACAGCACATCTTAAAGAGCAGATGACCTGAATACAGTTTAATTTTCACCAAACTTCATTTTTCTTAAGATTTCTGGGTTTTTAGGCAGCCTTCGTTTGTTGCTTAAAGTTGACCTTAAAAACTCACATTTTGATATAAACTTGGGAGAAATTGAATGGATTACTTTGAAGAGGCATTGTATAAACCGACCTTTGTTATAAATTTCTTCATCTGTACTCACCGTCACAAAACCCTGTTCCATCCCCCGTAAAACCCAGGTTACAGAAGCAGGCCTTCTGCGATCCGTTCATGGTCTTACACGTGGCATGTTTGTGGCAGGAGCCACAAATGTCAGAGAGGCAGTAAATGTCCATCAAACTTATGATCCATGCTGGACAGATAAAATGAAAAGCAGGTTTCAGTTTGTGTTAGATAACAAAGTGTTTGTGAATGTTCATGTTTTATTGTTTTAAAGAGGGACTTAAATATGTTTTTCAGGTCTCCTAAACTCCTTAACTAATAGGAAACAAATTAAGACAAACATTTGTCTATGTCTTTAAAAATGAAAGTACTTCAAAAATGAACGTCACATATTTAGGGATGCATTCAGGAACACATCCGTCCAAAGCTAGCGGAGATTTTTTAAATAGAAATATCAGTAAACTGCCCGTTTCTGACAGTACCCAATACCATAGTGTAACTATGTCTAACAGTTGAGCTCACGTACCTGTGAAAAGCAGAAGTTTCATCTGTGACTTGAAAAAAGATTCCATTCTCTGGCAGCTCTGGATAATACTTTAGAAGCTGAGTGCAGTGGGCTGGCTGCTGACGCAGTCCACTTCCTTGCATCAGTTTTCCTGTTTCCCTAAACCTGGCCCTTCCTGTCCTGATCTTTAATCAGTTTTCAGAAATGAGCAGCCGGGCCCTCTTTTTCAACCCCCCCTACCAGCATCACGCACTCTTCTCACACAGCCACATGTCAAGACACAAACAGAACAAAGTTTTGGAGCGGTAGATCACTTTTTAGTGGAGTTGGTGACCTCTGATGGGTTGCCGTTTTGGTCCAGTCCATGGTATTGTTCTTGCTAGAACACATAAAAGCCGCTATGTAAACAAGCGTCCAAAACAAGACAGACTGAGTTCACTGAAGGACAAACTCCTCCCTTCCGCAAAGAACGCCACACAAATGCACAATACGGCGCGCTAGTTGTCTTGTTCTGACCATCTACAACTTAAACGCCGTGCACTAACTCAAACAAGCCTTTGAATTCCAGATTTCTTTAGAACTACTGTTGCTGGGTTAATGGAAAAAAAAAAAACACGTCAAAGACAATATTGATTGCTGCAAGTCTACTCTTACAAGAGGCCGAATTTTAATTTATATTCAAAGATTTGCTCTTTCTTTTCATCATTTTGGTCTTTCGCACATTTCCTAAAAAAAAAAAACAACTGATCTATTGAAGATACAATTTTCCCTCTGTAAAAGTTATTAAAAAATACTGCCATGTTTGCTATTGTTCAGATTTCTTTATATGTTGCCTTAAAACACTTTCTTTCAATGAGCATGGCCAGAGTAATTCTGCTATTGTATAAAATGGGAATATAAACAGAGTTTTGAGGGCTTTTGTGCTGGAGTCACATTTGGAGTGTGCCTTTGAAGATAAGTGATAAAGCAACACTTTCTGCTTCAGATTCTTTGACATCTGTCATGGACTAATGATCCCATTCTCCGGGAGGAAAATGAGCGGGACTGGTTGTTATCTAGTGTTGGTGGGCTTCTGACCCAGACAAAACAAACTTTTTCCTTCTCCCTGAAAGCCTCTGTTTCTCATTTCAAAAGCAGACGTTTACAGTTTTGCTTTTTCTGTGCGCCCATCAACATTTCAAATTGCTGTTTTAATGTGACATTTAACTGCTACAACAGACACAAAACAGGTGAATTCACTAAAGGTGAAACACTGAAAACAGTCAAATGGGGAAAGTAGCCATTCAGGAGCAACTCAGGTCTTTTCAAACTGCCTTTTTACCCTTTGGCACACAAACACATTCATTGATGAATAGTTTCACATTGACAGATAAGTTCTTTGTTGACTGTATTGCAATCTGTGGAGGCGGGCTGAATTGCTTAGGCAAGGCGTTCAGTTTATTGCTGAGAGAGGCAGCTGGTTTGAATGACAGCATTAGAAATGCTCTGCATTACTGTCCTGGGAAAATGCAGGGTGAAAACCCCATTTGAATGTCTCTCTCTGACACTCTCCTGACGGTAAGGAAGGAAGTGATGCTGCTTGGAACAAACCTGGACTGATTGCACTCTTCCTCTTCTGCTTTTTGGTCTCAGGAAATCTCTCATTTAGCACAAGCGTTTTAAAGCTCACGGCAGGCTGGCTTTCCTACAATAACATTGTAAGACACCTAAGATTGCTGCAAACGTTCATCAGAAGTCTTGTATCAATGTTTCCTCTTTGCCTCCATTAAAAAATATGGAAATGTTGATTTTACAGGTGCAGACTTTTCCATGTGTTTTTGTATGTTTTAGCAATGTGTCTGCTATTCAGGCAGGATTGAGAGTTGCAACACAGAGTGCTGCATTTCACACGTATCTGTTCTGGTTTTGGCTTCATTCTCAGCCATGATAGGAAGACGGAACATCAGGGCGCAGATGGCTGCCACTGTTTCATAAAATACCAAGTCTTAAATATTTCAGGCATGATTTTTTTCTGATTAGGTTCACAGACACCAGCTGGTGGGTGTGTGTGTTTGTGTGTGTGGACGACCCTCTGCATTTACACTCCAGCTGGGTGTGCTTAAAATAAAAAATAAATAAATATCCACTTGCACCTACTTAACAGAGAATACCCATTCTGCAGATAGAACAGCAGACAGGCATTACAAGGGTAACTGGGAGTGACTTGAATTTAGGTTGAAATTGAGATTTTTTTTGGGGGGGTTTATTTGTCAGCTCTTGGTCAGGAAGATAAGAGGATCAAGAAGATCCTCTTAAAAGGTCAACAATTCACCACAACTCCAGACTTCCTCTCCAAGCTAAACAGCTGACCTTTAAAATGAAACCTGTTTTGGTGAATTTTGTATTTTATGCTTCAGAAACAGAATCCAGAACATACATGTGTGTAAAGAAAGGGCATAAATGATCACTTTTCAAGTAGGTTTTGTGAGTACTTAAATAATGATTAATAATGCTTAACATAAAGTAGTTCTTGTTATGACGTCGCATTATGTTGCCTTTCTGTTTACAGGTAAGGTAAGTCTTGTGCCACCATTGAAGAAAAGCAGAAAAACGATGCAAGTAAAACTCCAAAAACAATAATGAACTGTGTCATCTCTATAGTTGCAGACTACTACTGACAATGTATTTACTTTGATTGTAAAGACCCACTCCCAACCATCTATTTTACAAGGATTCCCAGTAGTCTGTTAATTATGTTTATGCTATTTTTAGCCAGAATAGAAAAAAAAAAAAAAAAACGGTCATTTTCTGGGACATTGTTTCTGCAGAGTAGCAGTAGTTTATTAGATATTCGTCTCTTAGTTTTGGGCGGGACTGTTGACATGGAGCCCTCCGCCTCCCTTCCCTTCCCACTTTGGGGGCGGCCGTGGTGCAGCGGTATGGCGGTATGATCGTAATATTGCAGATTCTCGCCTTGCACGCCCATGAGTCGATGCGTCCTTGGGCAAGACTCTGAACCCCACCTTGCCTCTGGTGGGAGGTTGGCTCCAGTGTTCGGCAGCGGAGCCACCATCAGTGTGTGAATGTGTGTGTGACTGGGTGAATGGGTCTGTGACTGTAAAGCGCTTTGGGCCTTGTAGGTAGAAAAGCGCTATATAAGTATACGCCATTTACCATTTACCACTTCATGAGAGCTCGGAGCAGGGAGCGTGTGGCAGGCCCAGTGTATTTTCAATGTCACAAGTTGTTATTCAAACTAGTTCATCAGAAATTCACATCTGAGTTGTAGGTGGGACATCACTGCTGCAAGCTTTTTCCAACTGCATTTCTTTCACCTGCCCCAGATTCACAACGATTTGAACGGAGAAATACTCACAAATGCAGTTTTAAGATTTAGTCTAGAAAAGCGTCTAGAAAAGCGCAGTGCTAGGACCAGCTATGATGCAGGACCCTTAAGCTCCCAGGCCTCTGAAAAAGGACCTTAGTTGTGTGTGTGTCCTCCAATTTCAGAAAAGTGCCACAATAACATGTGAAAAACACCAAAAACGCGTTTATGGGTCTATAACCATACATGGTGATGTAGTAGTTAGCACCCTTGTCTTTTTGTCTGGAGTTTATGTGTTCTCCTCATGGGTTTTCTTTGGGTACTCTGGTTTCTTTCTACATTCTTAAAACATGCTGTGAATGGCAACTAAATTGTCCTTTAGATGTGAGGGTGGCTTTCTGTCTCTGCAATAGATTGGTAAACTGTCCAGGGTGAACCCCACCCTCACTCTAACTGGTTGGGCTCCAGGAACCCCACAACCCAAGATGCAAAGCAAGTATAGCTGAATGGATGGATGAAGGATTTTAACTATAGAGGAAAAAGCTGATCTGTGGTACTACTTTGCTGGTTAGCTGCTGCAAGCTTAACCAAAGGGAAGTTTTAAATTTTATCTTGGCGTACGTTGGATAGCTGAGTTGGCACATGTGAAATCCGGGTTAAATTCCTAGGGGGTGCAATGAGCTTCATCCAGTGTGGGTTCTTGGGCAAGACCCACTGTGCACTACTGCCCTCCTGGGTCAAAACCACATGGATTCCTGGTTTCCTCCGGCTCCAAACAGCACAGACTGGTTTCCTTTGGTGTTTTTTAACTGCCAATGTCTCATCCTCCTATTTGTTCTTGGTTTCTTCACTCTGGTTCTTAACTCTGTAACTTACTTTCAGATGCTTCTCGTTCATCAACACTCACAAACCATTACCACTCTCCTGCTCAGCACTTCTTCTTCTGGGGTTTAATTTGTGGTTGACAAGCAAGTTAGTGATGCATTATCGCTTACTGATCTCCATCCAAACCATAATTTCCCTCCCTTCCATTTTCTCCTCGATGTATCTCTGTTACTTCCCTTGTCTTTGCTTTTCCTCTGAATATTCTCACCCAAAATAAATCCTTCCCATAAACTTTGTTTGTGTTAGAAAATGTATCATATATTCAGAACCATAAAGCCCCAGATGACTCAGAAACAACTTTTGGAAAGTTGTCTTTAATTTACAGCAATGAAAACAGGAAGCCCTAAAATCATTACAAGTTACTTATAAATTCCGTTTTATGTTGCAGACTGTGTACACATCAATCTATTTACACAAACATTAACAAATTGCCCCACAAAATGTACACTTTGTCTTAAAATAAACACACTGGACTGTACCAACACATCAGAGGTGTTATCAACCCACTGATGACCTTCAGCTCTGGTGTCTAATTACCTTCTTTGTATATGAGCTCTGCTGTTAGAGCTGCTCTGATTTGCCCGTCCACTTCCGTTAGAGAAAGCAGGGATGCTCAGCAGCCTTGACCCTGCAGGATCTCAAAGTGGAATGTATGAGGGAGAAGTGGGAAGCAGCCTGGTGTGCAAGCTGCTCTACAGGAAGTTAAGAGAATGGGTGAGCATTGGATACTTCATGAGTTTTAAGTGGAGGAAAACAAAAATGTAGGACGGTGTGTGTGGTGTGCAGCTTATGTGTCTCTCAGGTGTGAGTTCCTGTCTGGTATCAGTAACAGGCCCTGCTCTGTCTCATGAAAATATTTCAGACACAGCAGAATTTTGGTGGCAAATGACATCCACAGTTTAAATCTACTTCCACTTTATTTTATGCATTTCTAATCTTAACTTCTCTCAGAACCATCAAGAATTTTGTTGCTGCTCAAATGATCAAATTCAGATTCTGTGACATCATGTTGTTCCAGAAGATAAAATTATTTCCCAGATTAAATTGTCATATTCTGTCATAAATGTATCCTCTTCTTGTAGAAGCTGGTATTATTGAGGATTTGATGCAACATGCCATTGATGCTCATTTCTAAAAATGTTGTTTTGACAGGAGTTTCAGGACGCAGAGCAGTCTGGGAGTGTTGGAATTAACTATTCAGAAAAGTAATGTATTACAGTAACATTACTCTTAGCTGTAACAACGTTTTGCAAAGTATTATTAAAGAACTTTAAATAATTTGTATAACTCATCATATGCCCAGCAAATTTTGTATTAAAGACTTAATTGTTCATGGAGACCAGACTTTTAAAATGTAAGGATTAAAATATGCCAACATCTTATTTTTGCTTTTAGTCAGCTCCATTGAGCCTTTTTGGTATACTTATTTGGCCCAAATCATCAGCATTTTTTGTAAGCCTTTAGAGACTCTAAGACTTTAAACTCACATTTTTATTTTGTCTCTCTTGTAAACCAGATGCAGTCATTTGAAGCCACTTTTAATTTGGAAGCTGCCTTTTTTGGCACCCAAATTTATTAGGCTCTTAAACCTCAAGTAATCTTTTTCTTTTTTTTTTATTGAATATATTGACCACTTAAGTGGTAAAAGGGAGTAACTTCAAAGTAATAGAGGACTTGGGTAGCACTATTAGGCAACGCATGTATGCTATACAAAGATCTATTTGTATAATAAAATCATTTATTTAAAAAGTATGTCAATCCAATCCACAGAGAAAAGTTCCAGAATAAATCAATTCATGGCAATGACTTATTAAAAAAATATGTATAAAGCTGTAACAATTAAAATAAATTATTTATAAATGGTTTCTGATGGCATGACATCTAAAAGGAGAATATTGTATTGCAAAGACCTAATTAGGCAAAAACTTGATCAAGAACAATATTTAAGCAGTTTAGAAGAAAAAACAGCAGCTGTTTTTGTGGTTTTGCTGCATGGTGGCGCAGTGGTTAGTGGTTCTTGCCTGAAAGCAAGAAGGCCCCGGTTCAAGTCCTGGCTGGATGACCTGAAACAGAATAACCAATAGAGGGCCTTTCTTTGTGGAGTTTGCATGTTCTCCCTGTCGTGCTTAGGTTTTCTCCGGGGACTCGGGCTTCCTCCCACTGTCCAAAAACATGCTTCATAGGTCAATTGGTTATTGTAAACTGTCCCTAGGTGTGAATGCGAGTGTGCATGGGTGTGTGATTTGTGGCTCTGTGACAGACTGGTGACCTGTCCAGGGTGTACCCTGCCATTGCCCACGAGTGGCCAGGATAGGCTCCAGCAGCCCGTGACCCAGAAAGGGGCAAAAACAGGTTTAAAAGATGAATGAATGAATGAAATTAGTTTTGAGAATGTCAGGCAAAATGGTTGGCCCTCAAACATTTTCACCTCATCAAATATGGCCTAGGTTATTTGGTTACTCTAAATTGTCCCCAGGTGTGCATGGGCGTGTGATTGTGGTCCTGAGACAGACTGGCGACCTGTCCAGGGTGTCCCCTGCCTTCTCCCGTAAGTGGCCGGGATTAAACTAATTTAATAACATTAAATGCAAATGATCTATTTAAATAATATTTTTATTGCTAAGGCATACTTACATACATACATAGAAAACAAATGCATCTGTACGTGTTTATACCAAAATTACTGTCAAATCTTCGCACCGTTCATTCCCAGTTAATTTGCCGTAGATAGCATGTTTTGTCTTGTAGTGCCTCTTCATATTGAACTCCTTAAAAACAGCCACAGTCTCTTGGCATAAACACACAGTCAGTTGCTTCATGTTTCACTTAAAACACCATTTTCCACTAGTCCTGGCAGTGGAAAGGGTCGTGGGACAGTGTTGCCATAGGTTTACAATGTTTTAGAACGGAATTTAGCCAATCACAATCAGGAAATCATACACGCAGCTTTTAGAAAATTCTGGGGGGGGGGTGCACATATTATTAATTTTATGACAGGAGCCTGCGGGTTGGTGAAAATTGAATGCAGCCTGCATTTGGCCCACTGGCTGGACTTTGGACATGCCTGTCCTAGATGCAAACTTAACTTAAATCCTAACCCTAATCCTATACTTAACCTTAACCATAAACTGTAAACAGTTCATTAGTAGAAACTTGTAAAAGTGCAGAACTACAGATTTGAAAGACTGAAAAATATTTAAATGTATCTGAAACGCACCATGTGAAGTTACCTTTTTGTGTAATATCTTAAATCTGCTCTGAGGTTCTTCTAAAAAGTCTGCTTTATTCTATGTGTGAAATAAGGTTTCATGTTTGAAGTGGAGGCGAATCCATCATCTTTTTTCTGCTAAACCTTTTCTGAATACATTAAGCAAATGGACCCCAAAGTCATGTCATACTTGCATTTCTATTTTCTATTGGCTCCACTGTTGAATAAAGTAACTTCATGGCCATTGAAAGGGACTGTTTGAAGAAACAGTTTGTGGATTGAAACTAGGTGTCCCTGGCCTGAAACACAAACCCGGGATTTTAAAAACACTCTTAAACCCACTTGGCATTTTCTGTACAAGCAGCACCAGTTCAGATTGTTTGTGCACAGGTGTGAAGGACATATTTAGAGTGGTGTTGTGTTAAGAGAACTTGACAAAAAAAACAGCAACCTCATACTTGAGATAAGGGGATGAAGATAATTTTAAAGAAAAGTTTGAATAATTTAATTGCAATTATTCCTTTTTTTCATTTAACCAGAGAAAACATGTGTTTTGTTATCAAACTTATCACAGGTGAAATGGGTTGAAGGTAAAAAATATTAATTAAAATTAATAGTTCACCATGAGAGTCTTCACTCAAAAAAGACGACAAACCATAGGTAAATAAAATAAAAAAAAGATGATAATTAGACTGAGTCGCAGAAAGGAAAAGTATATCATTTAATAAAAATATGTAGCCCAAAAGTATAGCCTTGCTTTTATTTGTTCCTTCTTGCATGGAAAAATGTTCCAGTTCTCCTTCTAAACAACCTGAACAGATGCACTTTCACTTTCATGCTTTTTTATTTAATATTTACTCCAAGACTTTGAAGTTTTTAAATGTTTTTTGTACTGTTCGAAACTTGTGCATTAAAATCTGCAGATTTATAAAAGCATAAATATCGAGTATAAAAAAAGGTATTTTTTGTGTTGATTTCTCTATTGTGAAAAGCAAATCCGGCCTAACTAAAAACCTTTGAATAAGTATTTGTCCTGTCTGAATTCTGCGTCCAAACCCGACTGTGGCAGAGGAGAAATTTTGTCTGCAGTATGCAATTGAATTTCCTTCACGCTTGACTGTTTCTTAAAAGCATTTGTCCTGACTCAGATTGAGCACACTTGAACGATCCTATCCATATTCCCGACTTTGTTACGAGACAACGTATTCCATTTTCTCAAATGGAGGAGCCTCATATTTCCATGTTTCCAGCTGCAACAAATGTTTCTGATTGGCCCTCTTATTTATGTGCCACCAACCTCTTGTTAGGTTACAAACTGGAACAAAGTGACACCGGCAGAAGCTTGTGCTCTGCCAAGGATAAAAGGATCATATTTCAAAGCCCTTTTCATACAAAAATCATATTCGATTTTTTGTATATGTTTTTAAACCACTGTTCATAAAAAGTTTGTTATATCAAAGTATTTATAATTTACAAAAAGTAGAAAATAGCGGTGAACAATAAGTATAATGACAGTAGTTTCTGGTAAAGTATTAGTTTATTATTTAAGTTAGTTAAAAATGTTTTGATTGTATTTAGCAGTTTAAATATCTAAACTGTTCCAACAATACAGCTTTGTTAGAAATGATTATTATTGCTTCTTGTTGTTGTTGTTCAGACTATTACATTTTTATTATTATTTTTTGTCCTTTTCATGTTGGAAATACATAGATAAAACAACACAACACACAACAAATAAAGCATCATTTGGTTTCAAAGAACATAAAAAAAAAGAAACCTCTCCAAAGCACAGTTTTGCATCCATAAATAAGATGGCATGCAACCTACAATGCAACACAGTATGTATAATTTAATATCTTTGCTTTCTTTAAATATCGAGTGAAGCTTTACAAACAGACGTTCTCACCAAAAACCTTGTCTCACATGCCAATCAAAGCTCAAGAATTACTGCATGTTATGATGTTAAAAACTGCATTGATATGTCCTGGCATGATGTGTTCTAACCTTTGGTTCAATTGATTTATTCAAAGCTAAAGGTGAAGCCATTAGTTTCTGCTCTGGGATCCCTCTGTGAAGCCAACTCTGAATTTATAAAATTTCAAGGAGCTCTGATAATTTAATATGGAGTGCCCTTTTATAGGTTAGGTCACCTACAGCGCGCCTAGCAAATTCAATAAAGAACAGTAATAGAAAACAGGATGTCAGGTGGGCTCCCTGCTTATAAAATCATTAACAACAGCGTGTCTTTCCTCATAAAGGATCCCATTTATTGTGACGAGGAAATGTTATGAAAGTGTAGGGACCAACTCAATTTATTTTTCATTAGGAATTAACTTAGGAAAATCTCTGAGAGCGTTAATAGCTGCTGGTGTACATCAGCAGTGTGAACTAATAGCTTTTAGAAAAGGCTGTTCAGAGGATTGTTGCACATTTTTGAAATATTGCTCTCAGTTAAATTAATGGCCCTTTTGTGGTAAGTATCAACCCATGTAGTGCCAATGATGTTGTACTGAGAGCACATAAACATTGCAATTTAAAAGGTCTTTGTCCTTCTGATGGTGGGATTCGACTTCCAGAGGGGAGACCGAATGAGCGGGTCGGGCTTTGTTGCTTGTGGGATTTCAATGAAACCCATTTGATTTAAAGATTTACTGATCAGATTGCTCAAACGAGGTGTGGATGCATTAATGTCGGAGAAGGGGGGGGCATACATTTCCTGTGGAGGACAAACCAAAGCTCCAGTCATTTATCTGACAAAACCCCACTGTCTACGATTACTGGACCCGACCAATCGCACAGCAGCCAGTAACTTGATGGGACAGTGCAGTTGTTTTTTTTTCCAAAAGCTACTTGAATGGGCAAATACACGCAACTTTGCAACATTGGAATTTGTTTATTTTAAGCAATCAAAACAATATATCACTAAATA
The DNA here is from genome assembly GCA_023969325.1 of Oryzias curvinotus. Lineage (NCBI taxonomy): Eukaryota > Metazoa > Chordata > Actinopteri > Beloniformes > Adrianichthyidae > Oryzias > Oryzias curvinotus. Next base: position 17,952,413 of record CM043709.1, read on the forward strand.
AGACAAAAGAAATACAGATGGATAGATGGATAGATCATAACATTGGATGACGATTGGAAAAAAAATTTGGTAGGTAAAAAATATATATACTTCCATTTACATTCATTGACACACACACATAAATGATGGCATTTTATTACTCATAATCAGAAATACATATATTTATACTTATACACAATGAATCCATTAAATTTGAAATTTGCCAGAAAGACTTCAAAGATGACATGCTCAGTGATAACTAAAACGCATGACAGAATTCCAGAAATCAACATACTTATATGTATGGTAACATCATTTAAAGTTGTGATTTACTTAGAAAAACTATCAATGGAAAGCACGACTGAAGATGAAACAACCAAAGGAAAACACACAACACCAAATTATCTTTGGTTTTACACTGACAGCATAGGCAAGTGCATTATTAAGCTTCTGAAGAGAAGATTAAACTTTTTTGTGTTTAAGATAAAAAAATAAAAAATACTGAAAAATTGTCTGTAGCGGCGTCCCCAAACCCTAAGCCGTGTTACCGGTACCGGTCCGCGGGACAGTTGGTACCGGACCGCAGGGGAAATACAACACAATCGACATGGTTTCTGTTTTATTAATAATCTGATTCTGAAGGAAGTTTTATTTTGGATAACTGCTGCTTCATCCACCACTTCAGACTAATTCCTGACGCATGTCACGTCGGTCGGTCAAAGCGAAATGTCGCCACATTTTGCACAGGTGGGAAAGGACAGATACAGAACATTTTTCTTTGGAAGGGGGCAGAAGCCTTTGGAAGGGTGGTAAATGAGAACGGCAGAGCGGAAGGCCCTTACAAATGAAATGATCAAAAAAAGTATTCGTAAAAATCACATAGAATACGCAATTTGAGGGCTCAAGAATTCATGTAAAATTATTGCGTATTTGTATTTTTGCTTAAAGAAGCTTGTATAGATTCCTTAATCTTTGGCAATATTATTTATACTAATATTCAATCCAACATCAGGTACCTGCCCCCCATAGCTGCGCCCCTGTAAAAACATGCAGCAAAGTAAAATTCATCAAATGTTGGTGATGAAATACATATAATACATCAGAGTGCAGCTTTTCATTTGCATATTTCTGGCCACTTTCTAGCACATGTATCCATAACTAGTATTTAACTGCAGGCCTTAACTAAAGTTTTGCTCAGATGTTAAAAAGGCATTAAAGTTATTTTTTTTTGTTCTTTTGGATATGTTTTATAGGATTTAAAGCTTTTGTCTTTTCTTTTTTTTTTTTGGAATTCTGCACAGACTGCCCCACATTGAAAGCTGCTGAGAGTTTCAAAAACCTCAAAACCCCTGCAGGAAAGAGCTTCCTAGTCAGATGTGGTATGAAAACTGCTTCATCTTGTCCACCATGACCTCACTTTTTTCTATTTATGTGCCATGGCTCAGCATTTTCATTGCAGACCCACTAAGCTCCCGCCCTTAGAGACCCACCCCTTGTTTTTTTGTGTGTGAGAGAGATTAATTTGCTGTGCTCCTACGCTGATCTGTGTGAACTGGCCTTCCTCTGCAGGCTATGAAGGAGATGTTCTACCAAAAACATTTTTGGAAGTGCAAAAGTAACACACCTGGCTGATGGAGAACCATTCACCTAGAGAAAACTGACCTTCAGTGAATGGACTGAAATGACAATAGACTGCCATTTGCTATGTATATTTTCTATAGTACATCCTTGTAAAGACGCATTTTTTTAAGTTTGCTAAATAGCAGAGCAGAGCCTACATATGTAGAAAGAAAAAAAAGAACCTTTATTTTAACAAGACTTGAAATGTTTAATGAGAAGAATTTCAAGTTAAAGTTTCCATATCGCGCTCAGTGGAAAGCTCTCCTGGAGTGGAGGACAAAAGCATTGATCATGCTGATGGATGCTGTGCCTGTGCTGAACAAGATGGGGGTTTACGTCGATGAGGATGAGAAGGAGAGTGGTGATCCAAGGGAGCTCAACCTCTGTGATGCAGGAACAAAAAAAAGTGGGGCCCACTAAAAATCAAATGTGCACATATCAAAGACGGAGCATGGGGAAGATTTAAATCTGAACCCTCAAACAAGGAAGATCAATAGCAGCAGTAAATAGATAATTGATTGTGTAAAACCTGTGTAACATTGTGTACGGCACATTTTTAGGAAGTTAAAAGTCCATTTTTCTTTAATTGCATATTAAAAAAAATGTACTAAAAACGGGGGAAAAAAAAGTTTTTCTTAGCTTTTTCTTAAAGTTGTCACATCTGTCAAAATTTCTAGTCTTCAATTAAATATTATACATTATTTAAAAAAAAACAGCTTTTTAAATCCCGCCTCATGAGATGTTTAGTTATCTCTCGATTTAAATGATTTAGGTGTTCCATTATGTATGATGGACTGTGAGTTTGTGTGCTTTGTGCATGTTGTCTTAGAAATGTGCAGCTGCCGGTAAGCCTGAAGACAGCCGAGACAATCCACAGCAGACGTTAGTCCCTTTACAAAAGTGTGGTTATGGAACATGAATCTATTATTAGGTCTGCACATTCTGCCTCAAATTATCATATTTCTTATGAATTATTGTGTTTCAAGTCTTATGTTGGTTTAATAAACAAGGATTTTTTTTTTTTAGTTTCATGATTGCCTTAAAAAATGTCCTCACTTAGTATGGTAAATCTCCAAAGCAATGATGAGATGAAATTTTGTGTAAATATTAGATTAATCAGTTGCATAACTAATAGGCAAGATGGCTATTGCAGCTGCATGTTGCATTTCTTATTGGATGCGACGTTTTCCACACATCAAAGCCTGCTGCCTGTCCTGTCTGTGTGCAGTGAGGAAAAACAAAACCTCACTCATTATGTTGGCGTGTTTTAAGCATTGACATTAGAATTTCTTATGCATTTATATCAACAGACTGTTTTGTTGTTTTAAAGAGCCGATAATCAGAAAGAAGTGGGTGAACACATGCGCTTTCTTTATGTTGACAATTTGCTCACTTCAGGGAGGCCGGCAGCTCCACTCTCATTGATTGGATCATCTTTTCTCTCCCACCGGGTCCCTAAAACTGTTAGTGATTTTGAGGTGCTGGTGCACAGTTTCAGAACTGTTTAGCTAAATTGCTTTCATGAGATATTTTGGTGCTGAATTCAATTCTAAAAACCATATTTCAGAAAGTTATCTTTTGGTTCAAAGCCTTTCGTGCTAACGCTGCTTGTTCATTCTTATTATTAATACTGCGATAAGTAATATTAAAATCTGAATGTTTTAAAAATCTTTTTCTAATGACAATATGCACTTTACAGTGCGACAGTGGCTCAGGTGGTTGAGCGGGTCGTCCAATGATCGAAGGATCGGCGGTTCGATTCCCTGCTCCCACCAGCCAAAATGTTGTTGTGTCCTTGGGCAAGACACTTCACCCTCCTTGCCTCCAGTGTGGCCTCCACTGGTGTGTGAATGTGCATGAATGATCCCGGTGATGGTCAGATATTTGATGTTATAAATACTTATGGATTTGATAAATGATCTGTTCTTGGCCTAGTAAAGTATGAATAGCTCTAAATGTTATGAACCATATTAAGGTAACTATGTAAAAAGATAAGTAAAATGGTTAAATTAAGTATAACAAGGGTAAGATTATGTAAGTTCTCTTCCTCCCACTCCTTTTAAAGCATATAATGAAACTCTTTTTTTTTTGGACAAACTTCACATTGAAAGGATTCAATGTGTCATGTATTGTATTTATAAGTACAAATATGTCTATTTATGATCAGGAGTAATTATAATGGCCCCATTTACATATTTATGTGGATATATATAAAATGTTTTCCTTTACTTCCTTAACATTTTTTTTCTACTAATCAAGTCACAAGTAATTATCTAAGACAAACAGAACGATCAATGGATGGATATTATTGTTTTTCTTTAATATTTTTGTTTAAATTGCGTGAAATAAACCAATTCCAGCTCCAAAAACATGACTTTGCACAGTTTTCCATTTTAAGGTATTTAAAAATGCCTTTTTTTTCAAATCTTTTGGTTTTCAAAACTTAAGTTTATATAACTTTTTTGTTTAATTGTTGCTTGTACATAGTAAAATGTTTTAATGCCACAAAGTCATGTGTGACGTTCAAGTGGCATCTCTCACAGGTTGCCTCATGTTTGCATTTGTTGTGTGAACGTCAGCACAGTCAGTCAATGGAGCAAATCAATACTGGCTACAACTGAACCCTTTTCTGCTGCTCATATAAACAACATGCTGTATTTTATGTTTTGCATTAGCGAATCTATTTATTTTTTAGTTTGAAGCTCTACAAAACAAACACTCTTCATTTTTGTATATTCTGTTACATTTAATGTGATTGTAATCTCACGTTTAGTCTCTAGATGGCACTAATTCTTGGATTGTTTGCATTTACTGAGTAAGAATTGAGCTACTTGAGCTTGTTTTTATTTTTTTCTTGGATTATAAACAATATAATACGTTAAGGAATAATGACATATGGTTTGTGAATATGCAAGATTGTTATGAGTTTATGTTTATATGTAGTTAAGTAGAACATAAAAACCTTTTCTTTAGATAAATGAAGATAACGTTTTTACATCAAGAGGTTTTCTACATGGAGTTCAAACTGTATTTTCTGAAACTGCAGAGCAGAATCAATATTTAAATAATAATTTAAAATATACTATTTAAAAGTATTTAATAAAAACTCAATGAAAGCCAAATATTTTCATCCTTTAAATCAGAAAAATATATTTTTAATGAATTTTCTCTAAAAAATAGTTTGCTATTAAAAGTGATGGGAAAACAATAAACAATGGGATTTGTTTCCACTAATTGTCACTTCAGCTTCTTACTTTTGTCTGTCACATGGAGAATTATATGAAGATAATATTGCACTATTAAAAAGAGGGAGGCCAAGTGACAGAAACAGAGTGGACCCCCTACGTTGGTGTCATGCTGTTAGCTTTGTTTGGATCAGAACAATACAGTGAGCTGGCCAAATCCTCTCCATCCTTAACAGGCATCCACAGAACTCCTGGTGCTCTCAGCATGACCCAGGTCGCATGCCGCAGGAGGTAGAAAACCCTGCCTAATCCTGTCAGTGCTTTTACAAATATCTATATTTCTTGACAGAGAAAATCTGAGAGTAATAAAACAACAGCAGGGGGGTAATGTGGAAAATCTGCAGCTTTTTGAAATTTATGTTGCCTCAAAATCCCAATCACTCCTCCTCAAACTGTGGAGCCTTTTTAATGAGTTATTTTATAAATGTATTAAACAAAATAAATAAACATCTGTAAACAGAAAGGTGTCATCAGCATAAAACATGTTTAATAGTGCTGTTGAACATTCTGTTTGTATTATAGATGTCAGAGGCGCGGTTTATTTTTCATAGGTCGCATTGGTCGCTAGGCCATTGGAAGGGAATCACCCCAATCATTGCTAAATGTGACACAAGTTGATGACATCAACCGCGATTGGAATTTTAACGTGAACCTTGGGTAATTAGAAGACACAATGGTGAAGCAAACACAATCGAGAAAATTACTGTTTCCACGTCCCAATATTTCAAAGACAAGGTTGCTATAGTACTCTATTCTAAATTCAAGAGGAGTCGGACATGATTTCACTCTCAGTTCAAAGAGAAAATAAAATAAAAAATAAACACGACATTTTCCCTCTATATTTACTTTCTAATGCAGCAATACCTTTGCCTACATTTGATTAAGCTGAAGCAAGTGGCAACTTATTTCAAATGTAATTTATTTTAAAAAAAAGTATATTTATTAGTACGCTAAGGCTTTTAAAATACAAAAAAAAAAAGGAAAAATGATGTACCACCTACTTGTCACGTCTGCACTTTTATTTACTGACAAACTTTTTATGCATAAGTAAACTTTTTTTTTTTAGAAAACCTTTGCAACAGACAGAAAAAAAAGCTTTATAAAAAAAATAAAATAAACTAAATATAAATAATTGCAAAATCTCAAAGATCCCTAAATATCACTATAAATAAAATGCCAAAGCACAGATACACTGGAGACGATCACATCGTCTGGCTTGAAAACCATCAAAGCCACTCAGAAGTTTGTTGCGGTTATCACGGACAGGCGCAACCGTAACCGGCCAATCTTAGCATGAACTACACCGCACGATTGTGGTAGGGACACGGTTTTCAAGATTCGAGATTCAAGAAATTTATTTTTTTACTGTCAGTGAACAACGAAAATACGTTTGGAGCATCAACAGCAGCCACTCAGTCCAATTCACCAATAAATAAATAACCAGTGCAGCATCAGTACAAAAGGGAACACAGCAAGGACTTAGCATGAAAAGAAATATAAATAAGTGAAACGATATTAAATAAGACATTCAGTGTGCACAAGATCTTAAGTTAGTAGCAGCAATGCAGAGTCCAGTTCTCACAGTGTGCTCAGATGAGGAGATGGGGGTGGGCAATTGCTGGGAGGGACTGTTCAGCAGCCGCACAGCCTGTGGATAAAGGCTGTTGCTGAGTCTGGTTGTTTTGGCCTTAATAGACCTGTACCTCCCTCCTGAGGGCAGCAGATGGAGAGGTGGGCTGGATGGTGCTGGTCATGTAGGATGTTGTGGACTCTCTTTAGACCGCGGGTGGTGTAGAGGCTACTTATCTCTGGGAGAGTGGTCCCAATGATTTTCCCAGCTGTTTTCACCACCCGTTGGAGTCTTTGCTGATCAGCCTTTGTGCAGCTGTGAAACCACACTAGGAAACCAAATGTCAGAACACTGCTGATGGCACAGTTGTAAAAATTCACCATCAGCTGCCTGGAGATTTTTGCCATGTTTAGCTTCCTCAGGTAGTACAAGCGTTGCTGGGCCTTGCCCACCACTGAGGCAGTGTGTGGACCCCCAGAAATTTAGAACTGGTCACCCTCTCCACCATCTCCGTGCCAATGGAAAGTGGCTGATGGTTCTTACTGCATCTCCGGAAGTCAACAATAATTTCCTTGGTCTTTGTGATGTTTAGGATCAGGTCGTTATTGTTGCACCATGACGCCAAGTGTTGCACTTCTTTCCTGTAGTCCGTTTCATTATTGTTGTTGATGAGTCCAAGCACTGTAGTGTCGTCAGCAAATTTAACGATGAGGTTGGATGAAGATGATGAGCAGCAGTCATGAGTAAACAGAGAGTAGAGTAGAGGGCTCAGCACACACCCTTGGGGGGGCCCCTGTGTTGATTAAAACCGTGGATGAAGTGTACTTTCCCACTCTAACACTCTGTTTGCGATTGGTTAGGAAATCGGTGGTTCAGTTGCACAGTGCGGTGTTGAGTCCAAGGTGGTGTAGCTTGGCTCGAAGCTTGAATGGCCGAATTGCGTTGAAAGCTGAACTGTAGTCCAGGAAAAGAAGCCGTGCATAGGTGTTCTTATGCTCCAGATACTCCAGTAACCTATAGAGCACAATGGCAATGGCATCCTCAGTTGACCTGTTCTTCTTGTAAGCGAATTGATATGTGTCCAGTGATGTTGGTATTGCAACTTTGATGTGTTTTATGACCAGTTTTTTCAGACACTTTGCAGGGATGGAAGTGAGTGCCACTGGTCTGTAGTCATTTAGACAAGTTGAAGATTGCGGTGAAGATCTCAGTCAGCTCCGCTGCACACTCCTTCAGCACCCGGCCCAGTACACCATCTGGCCCGGCTGCTTTGCTGGTGTTCATGTTTTTTAAAACACACCTCACCTCACCTCGTGTGTGCTCAAGACTGGGATACGATTGATGCGAAGGCCGATCACTATATAAAGCGGTCTTTATGCGTGGTGGGCTCTGTAGAATGCAGCAAGGGCATATGGGTTCTGTCACATGGGTTATTCATGTGCGTTGTACATTAATTTGGTACAAGGCTTCTCTGGTGGGTTTCATTAAGGGTTGGGTGTTTGAAGTGTTTCTTTACCAGCAAAAGACGCTCATGGTGTTGCAGCCAATTTCTGAGTGAAGGAATTTTTCTTCTCTTTACTCTGGAAGTTCAGCCACCAGGGAGGCTTTGCTAATAAGTTCCCAGCGCTAACCCCAACCTGTTTTCAGCCTAATTTCCATCTACATTAACTAAACTAAAGATTCATTTGCTCTTGCAGATGTTTTGTACTTCTAAAAGTGGAGCTCTTCTATTTTTTTTGGGAGTGAACTTTAAAAAATTAAATATCCGTGTCATTAAATGTGAAAAAAATGAAGTGAAAACATAGTGGAATATTGCTTTGTGCTGAATCTGTGCTCATTTCCATTAGCACTTTAAATGAATGAGGGCAAAATAAATGGCCTCGGTGAGGTTCAGACCATTGCTGAGCATATTTTTGCTGGTTCAATGGAATATGGAAATGAGAAGCAATTATAACAAATTTTAATGTCACTATTGTTACATTGTGACCCTTCGTTTCACGCGGCTTGGGCACTTTGGTCAAAGCAGGTGTGGTGAAAGTCACACAGGCTTTTATTTTTCTTTCAGTCTGAAAGGAGGACTTGTGTTCGCTTTGACCTCTCAGAAGAGAGCTTTGTGTGCTCACTTTGCTATGTTATTTTTTTTCCCCCTGCTTCAGCTGTATCAAGGTTTCAGACTGTCCAGGAACAGTCACCCAATCTGCCCTGCTGACACAGGAGAGAGCTTTTACGGGCCTCTGTGATTTTTGTGGGAATTACAATCTCAAGTATTCAGTGTGGACTCTGAAAAGCTGCTGACAGCTGTCATTGATGGGATTTTCCAGAAAATAACAGACTTTACCAGTTATTTTATTAAAAAATGAATGTTATGATATTCCCTTTCAGTAATCAGACACCACCTGGCCCAGTGTAGGCTTTATCAAGTTTAATTATATTAAGATAATTGGGTAGATATAGAGTTTGTTCCTAATTGACCAGTGAAGACAGAAGGGAAGCTTTTAGAGTGCAAATTTACGCAGATTAATTTAAACTATAACTGCTATAAAATGATTCCATAAAACCATGCTTAATGAAAACGTTTTCAACATTGAGATGGTAAAATCAATATAAAATTCATTTCTGTGAAACCAAAACAAACAGACTCATTGTGTGAGAGTGATACTCGTTGGCACTTATTTGGACCGGGCTGAGTCGCTTCTATCAGTGGAAGGTGTCCATGCTTGTGAAGTTATCACCTCCAGCAGATCAAAGGCAGTTGGCATATTATTTATGCGTTGGTGAAAGGTGAGGCATTCAGTTGAAGTTGGGCTGCAAAGTGAAGCTACGCCTGAGTCTAAAAATAATGACTTCCTCTTGATTGAAAACTCTGTGAAATGAAGAAAGTATTGCTTCCAGGTTTTTCTCTGCAGCTAAAAAATTTTCACACAAAAAAAAAGTTTTTTTTAGTTGTGTAAGTTGATGATCGAGTGATGTGACCATAGCTGTGGAGGCTACATTGTTAGAGATGTGACATTTTTTTGTTACATTTAACTCGATTTTTAGAGACAGAATAACTTTCCTGATGTCTGGATTTCACAGAACTCTTTCAAACAACAACAAATGAAAACGTTACTATCAGGACAATTCTCCCAGACTGTAATACAGAAGTGAGCCTAACAGACCCACTTCGGTCATCTTTGGATCTATTTTAAAAGCATTCCCAGTGTTATTTTATTTATAATTATGCCATTTTAAATTAAACTAAATAAATAAAAATGTCATTTTTGTAGGAGGCAGAGTGGCAATAGTTCATTTGAATTTTTACCCTGAGTTGCGAGACCGTTTCTGTGGCGCAACACCCACCCACCTTCCCCTCCTCATTGCATGAAGCTGGGGGCTCTTTCTATGTCACGAATAGGATTTTTTTCAAACTCCAATATTTTCATCTGCTCACAATTCACAACGACTTCAAAAAAGAAATACTCAGAAATGCAATTTTGAGCTCAATTTTCCTTAAACTATGTCCTCCATCGTCATAAAAATGCCACAAGAACATAATAAAAAGACGATTTTCATCGGAGTGGATCTTTAAGTCTGTAATTGTTACGTTTTCAACTTTTTCTGACTGAATAGTTGACCAGTTTCTGATATCTGATGACTTTTTTTGTGGGTTCATTTGAAACGGTCCCTGTTGGAGATAGGCCATCTGTGGCTGCCGGTGAATGAAGGAGGGGTGAAGCAGCAGCGCTCTAACATTTGTTTGAACTGATCATGAACCCACTTGTAAAGATCCACACAATTTTATGTCACAGGGAAGCAAATGTGAACAACTTGCTTGCTAAGGACAATTTTCCCCAAAAAAGGTCACGGAGGATGGCGAGGAGAAGAGAAGCACACACCTCGTCAGTTTTTGAAGGACAAAGCATTCTGCTCTGAAATAGACCACAGGGAGACTCAGATGACTCAGAGGGCTCCACCAGCGCGCACTTCCAGTTGACTTTATTTATTTATTAATTTGAGGCCTGTCTACTGACACATCTGAGTGGTCTAATTGCTGTGAATTGACACCGGTTACTGTCCATAATGGGAGCTTGGGAGTCTTTCCTGACCGCAGTTCATTCAGCCGCCCCTTGCTGCAACTTAACTGCCCTTAAAATGTCTGATTGCAACACGGGAGCTGCGGGGCGAGACAGGATTATCAGTCTTTGTTGTGTGACTGTGTCTATTATCCTGATCTCTATTCACAGTGGGCCCTTAGGAGTGTCGCTTCCAGCCACACAGCAAACTACCCCATTCCCGACAAACAACAAGTGAACCAGAGATCTCCCCCCGTCCCAAAGCACAAGACACTTACAGCTTCAACACTGCATGAGGAAAGCACTCCACTGCAGGTAAGGCTATCAAATCCCTGCCGATTTTACAAAGATAGACTGAAAGCAATTCCTGTCAGTGTTAATTGCTGCGCGTGTGATTGGTTGCTTGTGTTCGATGCTGTTTGATTTCATTTATTGTTGGACTTTATGAAGACGGAGTTTAAAAAAAAAAACATTTTTATTATATGTTTTTACAATTTTAATGTCTACATTCAGAAAAGTTTTGACTTTTAAGGAAAGGAATGTAAATTTGAAAGCTTTTTAATATTTGCAAATGTTTTATGAATATGCATTTATTTACTGTGATGGTAGTTTTTATGTAGGTAAAAACATAAAAAAAACTTTTTAAAGGTTCTTTATTTTTTTAAGCACCTGTACATTAAATTCTTAGTTTTATTTTGTAACTGTTTGCTTTTTGTTTTTGTTTTTTTAATTTTCAGCTCTTTGAGTAAAAAGCAAACAGATTTGCAGCTTTGTTGAAACTAAATGATATAAATTAAGAAATTAAGATAATCTCTCCTTTGTCCGCATCTTTGTAAATCAAGTTGTTGCTGCAAAAACAGACCCCTCAGAAATAGGTCAAATTCCTACTCCACTGCATGGCTGATTTTCTTAAATTAAAAGAAAATATGCCAATGGAGGAAAAAAATTGCCAAGAATAAAATTCTCAGTACTACGTCATGTTTTCTCAAACTAAGATTATTTTGCTTTTGAAAAACTTTCTTGATGAGATTATTTTTCTGGCAAGACAGAAAATAAGACAATTGTTCTTGAAATTAGGGTCTTTTTACTTAAGATTCCGTTTTTGCAGTGTGGTTCTGTATGAATCCTTTTTAATTAAATATTGCCTTCACATAATTTGTGCAATATTATTGGTAAGAAAACAAAGAAGTGTTTTGTTTTAACAAAATGCTACACACAGGAAAAAAAGGATGTTTGCACAATAAATTCTACCATTAAAATATGGCATATTTAGTGACCAAACAGTTTAATTAAATTCCTAAATTTAAAATTATAGTTTATGTACTTCTTGTGGGAATTTTTTTTATCTACTTGCCCCCTTTTGAACTATAATTCCTGCATAGTAAAACATTTCAAAGAGCTCTACAGATATCACTCTTTTTTTTACATTTTTTTTCAAAAGCTGCGAAGTTAAAAAAAGTGAAAAAAGATAATTTATGGAATCCTTAAACAGATTCAAAACCTTGAACGCTATAGTTATAGATAAAAGACGCATAAACCAACTACAATAATATATTATTAATAGTAATAGTAATATTTGATAAATCAAAGAAAATAATGAACTTATTGATTTGGTGTAAACAAAATAATAAAAATAATAATACATTTTATTTAGAGTGCGCTTTACATTTCGAGGAAAAATCTCAAAGCGCTAGAAGAAGAATCTTCTGCTTGGTTTGCAGTAAATCAACTGTTCAACTCCACATTGCCGTCTATTATCACAGGAATCATCTCGAACTTGTCTGACTGACAAACAGAGCTGGTACACTCTGCTGCTCCACTCATCCTCTCGCAGCCTGCTACATCAGATGGGCATGATTGCAGTCTTGAAATCAATGAAACCACAAACCTCCCTGATAATATTCCCCACTGGGGCGCAAAGGCAAATGCAGTTGGGGCAGTATTTAACCCCCCTTCAAGCCTCACGCTGGAGTCACTTGTGAGCTTCGTTTTAGGATGCCTCCTCACATTCAGTTCATACCAAAAATGACCGTGTTTCTCAAAATTACTGGAGATTTTCTTTCATTTAGTTCTTTAACATGGTGGTAAAATTTACTCCACGTTTCTTTATGTTGGAGAAAAGCCTGTTTTTGTGGCTGAAATTTAAATAAGCAAAAGCTTTGAGAATTTATTTGATTTTTTTGCTAAATGTCAATAACAGTGTGGTTTTGTCAGATCCCAGCCCCCCCCCCACCCCCACCCCCCCCGGAGAAATGTGCCCACATTTCTAACCGATCTGACAATATTAAAGTCTCTCAAGCCCTCTGACGAGCCACTGCTGTCTCCTGTTATTGTTCCCCAAACAATAAAGAAACAATATCAGATTAATATATGGTCTGTTCTTGGTTGGGATTTGCCCCTCGTGGGGGCTGGCAACATCTCCTTGTCTGAAGCCACCAAGCAGTAAGAAGGATTTGGTCGACAGAGCAGAGCGTAGTCAAAGACGTAGAAGCATTTGAGGTCACTGGTGGATAGTAAAGTTATCTAAAGAGCCAGTGTGCACCAAATTCCCCTGCCAACCCGGAGCGAGTGTCAAAGATTAGTGGTGCATCCATCCTCTGTGACCTCCAGAAGCTTAGAAGACACAGTGTGCCATCTTGTGTCCTGCTAAACAATGCGAGGGCAGGACTGTCATTTTGATGTCATGCTATTCCAGCTGAGTGCTCCTTTTGTTAAATGCTCTAGAATGGTGGCCCTGCATGTAATTTCAGTCGGTGTGCACCCTCGGCTTTCTCCTTGCTTTGGCTTTTAGACGCTGAAAGGTTGTTCACAGACCCTTCCTGGCTACATTGATGACAGGTTAGGTGGGAATTCTGCAAGGACCCTTTTTACTCTCAATAAATATCAACTTTGAAAAAATGTAAAAAAAAAAATAAACAACTGGACTTAGTTTATCTTTTTTTATTGAAGATGTTTCACCTCTTATGCAAAAGGCTTTATCATAAAATGAAATTTAGTGGTAAAAGATAAGGTTTATGACCTATACCATTGTGTTTCAGAATTGAAGGGGTTAAATGTCATCAATAATAATAGACCAAGCTCAGTTGACCACTTCTTTTTTAACTTTGATGAAATCATCACGGATGAAAGAAAATCTAGACAGACAATGTCTTTGATTGAAAAGTCTTCAGAAATCGATTATTCAGATCTTTTGTCAAAAGTTGCCATGTCTGATCTTTTTCTTTTAGTTAATTTTCCTTAGATAACTCTTAACTATGAGATAACAACCTTTTTTTCAGATAACAGAATAACATGATTAGGGATGCCACATTTCTCCGTTTAAAACCAAACTTTATGATATACTGTGAACAAAATCACTGAATGTGCATTCCTGTTTACGTGAAAGATTCAAACACTGATTGGACCACATTTAGGAAGGATTTATTGTTTTATTCTATTACAATAGGTTTATTTTGAGCCAACTGATCGTTTTTTCTTCATTGTTACTTGCTCATTAGTAAATTACTTTTTTTTTCTGAATTTATAGGTTTTTGTTGTTTCGTAATACACAAATCATCTGTTAAACCGAAACAAAACCCTCCCCAAAAGTCCAAATATGAACCAAATCGTGGGGAGAGTCATTGCCCAAAAATTACAGTTCGTCTTTTCAAGAAAACAGAAGAAAATGAGATTTTCATCAGAGATGACTGAATATTGCTAGTATTTCTCCTAAATGACCTGGGCTGAATTGAAAGTCGTTTCAGATCATCAAACTTACGTCTGAGTTAAACCAAGACTAAAGGAATCAATAAGGTGATTCCTTTGTGATGATCACATGTTTGCTATTTCTGCTTTCATTTCCTACAAGTTGTTTTTTTCCACTGATCTTCAAAAATGTGTTTTGTTTTGTCAAGAGAGCTCAAGTAGATGAAACTACATGTTTTCTCAAGAATTTCAAAATACAATTTTCTTTTAGCTCACGATGAATTAAGTCATTATCTTAAGAAAACTACCTGAAAAAAGATATTAGTGGACCAAATCAATTTTGTCTTCAACATGCTTCCTTTTGGTCTTCATGGCAATTCTCATTTTTTCTTAGGTTTTAAGTTTACATCACCTGAGACTCCAAATTCTTCCATGATGACTAAGGTATTGATAGAATCAGACAAAACTTAGGTCATGTTAAAATGTCAAATGTACCACATAATGTAGGCAGTGCAATATTTTATTTGTGGTTTCCATATTTCCAGAAGAAGCGAAGGAACTCAAAGCATGACATAAACATGTCAAGCGATACCAGGATTTTCTGAGACGTGTTTAGATGGACACTGGTCTGAGTAAAGCGCCATCTTTAAAGTCCCCAATATCAGCAGTGACGGTAAAGCTCTCCAAAGTGTCACATTTTTCCAGCATGTATCCACTGGTTTCATATGTGCTGCGGTAATTGAACGATGAAATATAATGAAATATAATTTAACAAAGGCATACAATGATCGATGGCAAACAATGATCTTTAATAATCAATTTGAAGACTTTACGCAGTTGCTGCCATTCCTACGCAATCCTTTATGGTTTTGTCAGAACATGCTCTGGTTAAGTTTAGCACTCCAGTCGGGACTCTGAGGGGGCTGAAGGAAATTACATTCAATTCAAACTACAGCTGGTTTAAATTGTTGGACAAATGTAATAAGCTGTTCAGGGCAGAAATACACATGAAATGAAAGCTTCCAATCGAAAACATAGCCTGCAGTGAGGTCATCTCTGTCATGAACTCCAATGTCTATGCCCTCAGAAACTCGAATGGTTGAGCATTGTAGATTATCGATGAAAAGTACAGAGTAGCTGTCAGTTTATGACGTGAAAATGTGTCATTTACTTCCAAAGTTCAGTACAAAGTTAAAAGAACTGCACTGACACATTCTCGGAGCAAAAGTTCATCTGTAGGTCCTGGTAAAAAAGAAGAAAAGAAATATGGCCTTTAACGCTACACTACACTACAGGTAGCAAAGGTGTTTAATTTAAGCCAGTTAATAATATGAGACCTGGCCCTTCTTGTCATCAATTACTATAAATGAATGATTTTCCAAAACTGCTGTTACACTTGGATGACTCATGAATTATTTAGGAAGGAGAGGGATTAAAGCCACACCGTCCTCCCTTGTCCTTCCTGTGTCTTTAGGTGCTTGACTTTTCCTTTTTTTTCAAAGTTAATTCTTCTATTCCAGTTTTCAAGTTAAAAACAAACATCCATCAGAAAGTCATCAGGGGGAAAGTCAGAGCAAGAAAGTTTGAGCTAAAACTTGACTTAAAAGTTTAAAACAAAAAAACACATCTTATCTTTGTGACGGTCTTGTCTGTTCACTGCATGAGCAGCGATTCCTGGGATCCTGTGACTCGTTTGTGAGACGGGATCCAGTGGAAAAATGTAAATAAAAGAGACATTCTCACAGTAGTTTGAGGTTAAATTTACCACTGTTTAGCGGCACGACTTTTTAAGGATCAACACTGTTAGTGTTTGGGAACTCTGGGAAACGGGTTGTTATGGGGATCAAAGTGATCTCAGCTATTTTTTTTTCTCTATAGATTTTTTTTGTTTCATTGTATTCTATATATTTACAACAGATGATAAATTCAGACTGCTGAAAAAAAAAAAAACATGAAAAAAATCACATCAGCTCTCAGAATTGCTTCCAAAGCTGTGCCGTTTTTTAAAACTCAAAGACTTTTGTATTATTTCTAGCCTCAATGGTGTGTTCATGTGTTATCACACTAAAATGAGAAGTCAACCCTTTTTATTTCAACCCAAATCTTAACGTATAAGTCCCTTAATTGAAGTCTTTCTTGTATAATCAGTCTTTTTTCTCAGTGCTAAGAGCAGTTTTCTGCTTTGTTTGGTTTTTCTTTTGAATGAAGGTCAATGGAGATAAACATGTTTTTCTGTCTAAAGTGTGTCAGAGTATAGCTTACATGTGCCTTTCTTCTTGGTATGGTAAAGTTTATGTCACATTTGTTGACCACAACCACTTAAAGTTTATACTTAAAAGCTTTAAGTGAGTTTTTTCTTTCTTAAACTTATTTACCTTCCATCATTTTTTCTTTAACGTCAAAACTTTAGAACAAGGTTATGGACTAAAAATGTATGATATTGCAAATTATTTCATTGACTTTACGGGAGATCATTTTATTCGGCAATAAACAGTTTTGTTTGCATTTTCTTTAATAAAATAAGCCAAAGATGCAGCCCCAACTAATAAAATATCTGATTTCTCAGCCGAGTATCTTAGGAGCTTCAAATAGCAAAATAATTACAGTTCCACCAGTTACCACTTTTCCATTTTTAACAACAAGTTTTTTATTTCGGAGATTAAACCAACAAACAGCAAAAATATGGAGAAATAAAACAACAAAAAAGCAAAACAAAATTTGTAAAAATAAATGAACTTTTTTTCTGTTTTGCACATTTCAAAATGAATCTACAATAACAGAAATAATATATAATGAGCTTTTTTTTGTTTTGCTTTTCTTTGCTGAGAATTTCTTGATGTAACAAACTTATAAAAAAAAGTTACACAAATTAGCAAAAGACCCACAGAATGTGGTTGTTTATCCTAAAAGAAAATGATTTAAACAAAGTCTCTTTTCATCGTGGGTCTGTGGACTTTCAGAAGCCTGGTATGTTGATGGGTAATGTTTATTGTGAAGGTGTCAGCAGGCCCATACAGCCAGACTGGACTGGTGTAATAACCATATAATTCAAGTTGTCAGCCACTTTCCATGTTGAAACATAGAGAAGAAGCTGTCCTTCAGGTGCTGCAGCTTTCTTTTAAAAGCCCTTTACAAGTAATATGAGCCACTCAGGCACTTGCTTTCCAGTTCCATGCATGACGCTGTCATTACATTACTTTAAGAGCACTTTGAGGGCTGTTAAAGTAGTGTTTAAATGGAAACTATTCAAACTACTCTTAACTGAGTGGAACAGACTGTCAGGACCTGAGTCATACCTCCAATGATATGGCCATGCATCTGTAAGGACTATAACAATATGCCTGGCAGTCGAGACTTAATAATGAGCATTGGAATGAATGCCAATATCTGCTTAGAGTTCATCTTCAAGGATGCTGCCACAATATGTGCTGCCTGGACCCAAGGCTGAATGTGAGCCCGTGCTCTGATAGGACCCCAACTGTGTGCTTCAGCGAGATAGCGCACCTCTAAAGTGGCTCTGACTAGAGTCCTGATAGAGAAATCATTGACATTTGATGTAGTTTTTAATCCCTCACTTTGAAAGTCTCTTCCTTTATCAATTCATTTTGTGGATTTGCTCTACCTGGACTGAGTGTCTCAGATATGTGGCTGCATGTGGACTTGTGGTCAGCTGCTGTGTCATCCGTGGAAAAATGCCAGGACTGTAGTGTCCGTCTTCTTGTTCAAGGCAATGATATTTTGCTTGGTATTTCAGATGATGAAGAGCTTGATAGGAGGAAGCCATATTTTTTCGTCCTTTTCAAGTGACCCTTTTACAGTCAGAAAAAGTTATTTGCCGCACATATATATATATATATATATATATATATATATATATATATATATATATATATATATATATATATATGCGGCAAATAACTATATATACATGTGTATATATATATATATATATATATATATATATATATATATATATATATATATATATGCGGCAAATAACTATATATACTTGTATATACATATATATATATATATATATATATATATATATATATGCGGCAAATAACTATATACATATATATATATATATATATATATATATATATATATATATATATATATATATATATCCAACAGAACACAGAGTTATCTATATATACAAATAATAGAAGTCAAAAGTAGCCCGCATATGGATTTTGAAAAGATTTTTAGGATTGCAAAAACTGTTGACCACTTGGAATAAAGCAAAATTCAACAACAAAAAAAAAATGTACTGAATAAAGATGTTTTAAATTTAATTCCATTTTGTCTCCATTAAAAAATGTCATCCATACTCAAATGTGATATAAAGAAACTTCTTAAAAAATTAGATCAATATTACAAACAAATCCCTCTTAATTAGAAATGGAGCTACAAGAATTGCATACATGTATGTGGGATATAGGAATGATTGACAGGTGCTATATCACAGAATTTCACTGTAAAGGTTAGTTTTAGCTGAAGCAGATTACTATGCTGGAACTGTTTCCTTCCTTGCCTGAATTGACTTCAGAGCAGACTGTTTTCAGATGCTTCTCCAAGTTCTACTACATGCTATGATTAATTCATCCATAATTTATGGTAATATATGCTAATCTGTGTCACTGATATGCTAATGAATACCTTCGCTCTGGCAGCACACACTTATTGACGAAGGTGCTGTGTTGATATTCGGAGGAGGAATTGTCTCAAATGTTATTATCAATAAATTGGTGGTTTACATGTTTTGCTTTTCAGAAAATATGAGTAATGCATTTTTAGAGATGCTGATGTGGAAAAAGATGCACTGTGTAGTATTTTAGCCCATGTTTGTAGTTTAGTTTCATCAAACATGTGTTTGATTTGATTAGATTGATGTTTTTAACATTAGATTGTTTTGAAATATTGCATTTAGACAAAAATGCATTACTATAAATAAATAAAAAAAATCAGCACAAAAATTACAGTATAATATTACCAGTGTTCACCAAAGCAAACCTTGAGTATATCCTTTTTTTCTCTAATTCCATGTCCTAAATAATATTTCAAAGGTGTACAGTAAAAGCAGGGCAGAGGAAACTCTTTATTAACAGTAGGTGGCACCAGCTCATCGTCATGTAAAATGTGAGATTGAACTCAGCCCCGTTTGCAATCCTCACCCATGAATAAGTGAATAACTGAAGAAATGGGGGCGGGGGGTATTATCCCATCCAAATTCAAGAGAAATCATTTTTACCTTTTTCTTTTTTCTTTTGATTTTGCGAATTTACAATTTTATATTTTAGGAAGTAGGACATGAAAGACCGGTGCAGCACTGCAGCTTGGGAGAAGCTAATGCTTTTGTGACGTGACTGACACTCATTGGAGCTGAGAACTCATTTTTTTCTGGCTCTTCAATTGTTGCCAATGAGATGCTCACTGGAGCTTTAGGAGGAGAGCTTTAAAAAGAAAAAAAAAAAAAAAACACTGCAAAATATGTTGCCGTATTTACCAAAAAGAAATGTCAGGAACACAGTGAAGCTTTGTGTTTGCTGGAGATAACTATTTGTGGGCCTTGACCTGAAGGTTTCCTCGCTGCTTTTACTCTTTGTGCTTTAAGAGGCTTGAATATCATGATGGTATCTGGCCGACATTCTCCAGCTGCATTTTCTTAACAAAAAATAACAACAACAAAAAAAACATCCACTTTGTGGTTATTTATTTGCTGTTTTCAACCATAGGATTTATAGAATTTGTGTTGATGTGTAATCAGTTTTAAATGACTTTTAGATTATTAGTCTGCTTATGTTTTACTGTTTGGAATGGAAATATTTAGGAAATGAAAAACACATTTACTCAAAATTAACGGATTATAAACTGATTAAATAAACAATTTCGTCAATGGAGGTTAAAAGCTGTTCTTTTGGAACAACATTGTGGAAGAATAAATGCTAAAGCCAAAATAAAAATGTCATTAGATTAACTGTAGGGCTACTTTTGGGTTTTGGTTAAATTGATTTACAATTGTATCTATTATTATTAGTTTGCATCCTTTGAAAAAAAAAAAAACCTATTTGTTACAATTTGTTAAAAAACAAATATAAAAAAAGTCATATTACAAAATTTAAAAACAAGCAAAAGTGTTTTATTCAATTAACGGTTTCCTTTAAAATTAATTTCCAAATATTTTGTAAATTACTAAAAGAAAATCTGCACATCTATTTACTTCCAAATCAGCTTCTTTCTTTCTGTTTACATTTTCTGTATTTGTGCTACATGTGTATGTTGATTAATACTTGTATTTCCTTTCCTTTTTTTTTACATGTGGGAGAGATGGAATAAATAACGGGCGATATTAATGATCAGAAAAGCCTGATCACCATGGAACAGTTGTGCACACTGGTCATTTGCTTAGTCAATGTTGTAGAAGATAATGATATGTTGAAAATAAATGAGCCCACTCATAATCATGCCTAATCTGCCATCGCAGACCGTTGTGTGAAAACATCAATCTTGTCTGAATCCAGTTGGGGATTTTGTTTTGCGGTGCCTCCGGATAGGTTAGTGAGTGCAGACAGCTTTGAGCCGCCCCACTGTAATTCAGTGACCGCCAGATGCTAATTGTATAATTCTCTGATGGGGAAATGCACAGTAGGTCAATCCCATTGTTGTTTATTTATTTCTTTTTCATATTATGCTCAACTCAGTGCTAATAACTGCATTTTATTCACTTAAGAGTTTATCTGTTATCTGCTTTGTGTGGCGTATGCGGAGTTGGGTTTAGTCGTCGTTTAGAGCTGCCCAGAAACAAATCTTTTAAAGCACTGGTTTCAAGTGTCCTTATATGCAAGATCTAATTGAATTTAAATGATTGTTTGCGTGGTGGAGCATAACGTCCCTCAATGAAATGTGTCTAAAACTGTGCAGTAACATCAAGAAAAGATGTTAAAACTGTCAAGAAAACATAACAACAAATCTCTGAACAGCTCAACTGTAAAAACTAATTGTTATTATAAGTGGAAACTCTTCTACAGAGCAATTCAACTTGGAATTTACTGTGGGTCTAAGCAAATATGTGTAGCTTCAGTGTGTGTCTGCAATTCCCAAATGATCACCCTGAGGATAGACTGAAGATTGGGCTGCAGCAGAATCCCTAATAGTAGTAATAGTTTTTGGGGGGTTGTGAAAGTACTGCTCAGCAAGCAGCACTGATCGGACTGTCTGAGCCCTTGAACTGGCAGCACAATTACTACATTTTGAAGCCTTTATACACAGTTTCAGTTAAAGTCCCTGCCTTATGTTTTTTTCAGCAGCCTTTCAGCAAGTATCACCTTTAGTCGGGTTTGCAGTCAGCGCTGGTGTCGGATGATATCGTTCCCAACAACTTAAACTGTTGTGAGTCTGCGTCCAATCCTCTCTCTCTCCTCAATACACGAAGTTCAGTAAATGTAAAAAAATGACCCAAAAATATTTAAATAAATATTGTTCATTGAAATCTGCGCAGTCAGTGTGAGACACAAAGCAAATGAGTATCGTCTCTCTGCAGTCTAGAAATTGTTCGGGTGAACATACAAAGCAAACCTTTACATCCATATTTATAAATCAAATGTTTTATTTTTTCTTGACTTTTGTGAATCAGAACAACAGGAGTCATCAACACGCAGCCAAATAACAATACCAAGGGAAACCTTTTAGACCCACCTATCAGCCTGCTATCAGTAAAGCCTAATGCCCACCCCTGGGACATGAAGGCATGTGGTATGTGAATAACAAACCTGCAGTGCAGCACTCATTATATTGTAACATTATATCCCTCTGCACTTATGGGACAATGCAGGTGAAATTGTGGAGCCTGATATCTCTGCTACATAAGTCATGGTGCTTAGATTAAATCCAAAGAAAAGTGAATAAAATGGTGAAAAAAAAGAAGCTAAGGTTACCTGTTTATTTTTTTGCCCTGTTAGTACACAAAGGAGTACGACTGTGAAGCACAGCAGTAGAAGAGTGTTTTTTTTCTTTTTGTTGAATGTGCTTTTTTTTTTCTTTAAAAGATTTTTCTCAAGACCAAACCAATAGAAAACAATTATAGGAGTACAGTTGTACATATTTATCCTACAATTTCTTTAGTTTTATACAGGAAGTGAAAAGAAAGACTATATTTAAAAAATGATCATTTTAAGTTACTATTCTTTGTTTTTCTTTAGACATGTAGTTATTTTGCACTTCTTTTTTCTCATTGGTGTAATAGTAATTATGTTTATCTTCTTTAATCATTATATTTTGTAAATCCAAAATATTTATCTATTTGTCAAATTTTTGCATCTTATATTATCACTAAATAATGACATAGGAAGTTTATTTTCTTATCTTTAAAATACCAGATTGTTAACTAAACTCAAGGAAATCATTTCCTGAATAAGTAGAAAAAAAATCAGCAAAAGAGAAAAATGTAACATATTTAATAGACTTGTTTTTGAGAAGTTAATTGAGGATGATTTTTAATAAATGAAGCTAGACCTGCAGTGGTGAAGATGGTTTAAAAGGACTATTTCCAGCAGTCTAAATGTACGCTTTTAGATGATTGATGGTAAACCGATAACAGTTAAATAATAAAAAATGCTGGACTTATTCTCTCCAAATTGACAGGCTCATAACTGAATTTGATTTGTAGATTAATATCTCAGTTTTTCAAATGCTCAACTTAAAGAAAACCAAAACATGAAAAAGCCATAACTTTCATAAAAAAATGTTTCACTAATTACGAAATTATAAATTGTCATAAAATAAGGTATACAAAATATAAAATACTTAAAAAAGAAAGAACATGTAAATGGATGTTGTACTTTGTTTTGAATGTGAAGGAAATGTGCAGCATCTTTCAATCTTGACACAGCCCTGCAGTGATAAAACATTTATTGCATAAGTCTGCAAGCCACAAGAGTAACTTAGTAACAATAAAACACAATATGAAATTAAAGGTATTTATCTTGGCAGAGATCTATGCTGAATGTCAAAACAATCTCTTAACTGGTGTCATAAATGTCTGGAAAAGAGACTCTTTTTTTGTATTTTATTTCATGAACCATGAATTCCTGAAGGTGTAATCCAAGCTTGTGACTCAAGGATGAAGACACCCATCGATTCTCTTCTTGTACACGAACATATTATATATAAAGTTTTGCAGCTTAAACTTTTCCAACAAAATCTCAAAGGTGACAGTTGTTTCTTTTTAGCTAATACTGTCACTAAGCAGGTTGGTGTCTTCAGCTGAACCCTCATTAAAACCTAGGATAGCTGTGCGGAAGACATGGACGGTCTTGGCAGTTCATTGTACATGTATGACATGACTTACATGTTCACATGCATCAGCATTGCTGTTTAAATTGAATACAAATGGGTAATGGTAAACAGATACTCTAGTTTATGTTTTGTGAAAATATTGTCCATCAATGATTCCTACCCCAAAATCCATGATATGTTCTCATTTCTTTATGGAATTTGTAGAACCAGTTGACACAGATGATTAACAAATGCTCACCCTCCATTTGAAGATCATTTTTATTTGGTTTTACATTTCAACAGGCCTGCAGTGACTGAAGTCCTTGTCCTTATACCACTCTGGTCATTAAAACATCTTAAGCCTTAAGTCCTTGAAAGTTGTTATTCGATGGCACAGTGGTTAGCACTCTTGCCTCCCAACAAGAAGGCACCCGGTTCATGTCCCAGCTGGGGGACTTGAAACAGAACACCAATGGGGGACCTTTCTGCACATGCAACATGCAAACTCCACATTTGCATGTTCTCCCTGTGGGGTTTCTCCAAGTACTCCAGCTTCCTCCCACCATCCAAAAAAAAACTTATTTTACTCTAAATTGTCCCTAAGTGTGATTGTGCATGGGTGAATGATTTCCTGTGACAGACTGGCGACCTGTCCAGAGTGTACCCTTCTTTGGCCCACGAGTGGCTGGGAAAGGCTGCAGCAACCCGTGACTGTGAATGGATGAATGACCTTACAAGTGGATAAGGGTTGTGCTGTGTGCAAAAAAGAAAAGAGCAAACCTGAACAGGTACGCCAGTGGCACTCATGAAATCTTAAGATCATGGACCACTTTGTGAGCTAATATAGAAAAAATGCTTATGCACTGTTTTTTTCCACAGGTTGTAGCAAACTCTTAAACACCATGTAAGGGTGTGCTCAGGTGAGTTAGATGCGACCTAGGCAAGTCGTACAGATTTGGTTTTATGTAACCTCCCACAAACCTGTGTACTACGCAAGAACATTTACTTACTGCACATTGATAAATCAGATCTATAAAAAAACATATAGAGGCATTCTTGATTCGTCAATATCTCTGCAAGTACTTTGATTATCTAGAATCTTCTTGAATTTAGACTGCATTTATTTGAACCTCTGCTCGCTTCACTGAGGACTGCCTCATTTCAAAGAGTAAAATTAACTTTCTTTAAGTTCCCACTAGTTCTGAACCCATCTGAAAATGGCCAGCACTCACTTTTTATGGCATTTACAACACATTGAGATACTGTAGCTTCATCCATCAATCTTTCACTTTTTATGTAATTCCTTCAGGGTGAGAAATGAAAGAGAAAATAATTCAGTCTCAGTTTGATTTCTCTAGTTTTCATCATTCTGTGTTATCATGAGGAGTCATTTATGAATCATGTTTGAAATGGCTGTAATTTCATTGAACTTCTGCCACCAGCTCCACTATTACACTCCCAAACACCTCTGTTCTTCCACACTTCTTCATTTCTGACATTCCAATTATCTCTGCATCAATCATTAAAGTCTTTTAACATTTCATGTGTTTCTTTATGAAGGATCTTATGCTCCAGTCCAAGTCTTAATGTTGAGATTTTCCTGACAGAATAAAATTTTTTACAGCTTTTTATATTTGATTCTGTCCGTCACTATATCATGCAACATCCAAATGGACTCCTACATACGCGCTCCTGAATGTGGTCGTGCCGTTTAGAGAATTCTGTGTCATGGACTCCTAGCTTTTTAGCACTTTGATCAGTTTGCCAAACAGTATTAGTCAGTCTACCCTGCAATAAGTTTTAAATTCACTCATTAGTTTTATATCATGTAACTCTCCAGAAGTTTCAGTCTGACAAACTATTCTTTTGCAGTCTAAGATTATTTTTGTCCTTCGTCTCTCAGATGTTTCTGCTCTTTAATTTACTCAGAGAGAACCCCCACGGAAAGATTCATTGCAGACAGGAAGGAGGTTGGTGCTGAATAACTAGCTCACGGTGGCTTTTAAGGGTCTCCAACCTCTGCAACCACAGAAACCTGAAACCCTACACCATGGCCATTAAGTGAATAACTAACCTTGGACAACACTTTCCTAAATGAACTTCACGGAAAAATATTTTTCCAGTAAACGATGGAAATCTGCCTTGGACATGGATATAATCTACTGTGTACATTAATTTTTTTTTATTTTTTATAAAAACTTGAAAACCATCAGAAGTGAAATTTAGTGAGGATTTCTAGATTGGTAAACCTTTATTTTATATCTCTAAAAGACCCACTCCGATCATCCTGTGATCTAGTTTCAGTGTTCCCAGTGGTCTTTTAGTTATGACTATGCTGTTTTTGGCCAACATCAAAATCTGTGTCCTTTTCTCGGACATGGAGTGGCAGTAGATAGTTAAAAATTTGCATCTGAGTTGTGGGCGAGACTGTTGGCAAGGAGCAACCGCACTCATTTTCCCCTCCCCATTGCTGAGAGCTCTCTGTTTACACGCTTTCCCGCCAGCTTACAGCTCCTCAAACCCCTAACCTGAAAAAAACTGGTGCAACAAAAAGAGCAAGCAATATTGGAGTTATCCAGCTAAAAAGTTTTGAGCCAGATACCAGCTCAGACGAGGAAAACGCAGACATTAATGGATCGATTTCTCTTTAAGTGGATGCATCAAAATGGAGTGGAGAAGGGAACTTGTGCCCCACCCCCAACATATTTTCTATGTTCCAATCTTTTTTAAACTGCATATATTTCGATTGCCCCTGTTTTAGAACAATTTGGATGGAGAAATACTTAGAAATGTTAGTTAAAAATGCCACAAGAGCAAGGTAAAAACATCCTTCAAATTACCTTCTGTATAGCACCTATGCAGAAGTGACATTTGCTTATGTGTTTTTACTGATTATTTTAGCCTTCTACTTCTAAGGTTTCATCAGTGATATCTTGTATGTTTTTTGAATACATGTAAAATGGGGCTTTGTTTTAAACTTTCATCCAATCTGCTTCATAAATCCACACCACAAATTGATAAGCACATTTTCTTTTTTGTGGTACGAATGCACGGCTTGTTGAAGTTCAGCTAATTTCTTAAATTAGCTAACCTCCATCTCTGTCCTTGAACTTATATCAGTATGTATAGGATTCACAGGCAGAAACATTTTGAACTATAAAGAATGCAGATCACAAGTACTTTTGAACAGTGGTCCCCAATCCCCGGGCAGCGGACCAGTATCGGTCCGTGGGTCATTTGGTACCAGGCCGCACAGAAAGAATAAATAACTTGCATTACTTCCGTTTTATTTATTTCGGAATCTGAAAGATGTTTTATTTTGAAAAATTGCCCAATTCTCTGTTACATCAGTCTATGTCAGGGGTGCTCATTACGTCGATCGCGATCAACCGGTAGATCTTCAAGGACATGACGGTAGATCGCAGGCGGCATAGATAAATAAAAAAAAAAAAAGTACTTCTAAACAATCCACCAGCCAATCAAAATCCTTACAGAGAAGTACGGGACTTGATTGACATGCAGATGCCAATCGGGCATTTTCTAATACATATGTCACTGAACATGCGTGTTTAAATTCACTGAGTGCAAATTCTGTCTGTCATCAGAAAGTGGCTTTCTGACCGCAGCACGTCAAGTCCCCGGCAGAAGACCACTCTTGACAACCCGAGTATTGAAGCCGCCCTGTGTGTGTCCTCCTGCTACCAGTTTTGTGGTTCTCGCCTGATAAATACGAGCTCATTAAGGAAGCTGTGTTTTTTCCGTAGCACGTGCTTCGTACGGAGCCAGCAGCGCCTTTGAAATGCCATGCTAACAGAGCCTGACATACAATAGTTGCTACTTTTTGTCTTAGTAATAAAACGCCTCATATGTTAATACAAAAGTATCTTTGTGTAATCTTACTGTGTATTTTTAATCATCAGTATATAAACAACATTGTCCAAATAAACATGTAACTAATAAACAAACATTTACTAATAGTATTTAAATATCTGTCATTTTTGACACTTTCCAAGGCGCTCTTCTCTGTCACGTGATAAGTTAAAATAAAATAAAATAAAACCCAGGAGCTAGCAAGATGAGTAAAAAACAAAACGTCTTTGGAAAGTTTCTTTGCCGAGGGGAAAAGGCCCAGCCAGGAGACAGAAGAGGAGCCTTCCACTTCCCAAAAAAAAGAAAGCTACATTTAATAGACAGTACTTCTTTTTTGCACCATGAGTGTGGGAAGGGGGAGGATGATGACACCTGTGCCATGTCAACTGTTAAGTGTATCAAAATAAAAGCACAGCGTCCGTCTTGTCACATATTTGATCCTCCATCATCCTAGTATTGATAATCATCTGCCCATATTTGAAAGACCAATCCACAAAAGTTTGGGTGACGTCATCCTGGGCCGTGGCATGAAAAAGGTTGGGGACCACTGCTTTAGAAAACCAGCCATTTCTCTAGGTAGGATAGATTATGTATGTAGTAAAAAAAAAAAAGTGCATATTTTTGCAAGTTAATTTGTTTGTTGATTTTAACCGTTAGAAATTTGTGTGGACTGTATAATGGTGTAGTTGTTAGCACTCTTGCCTCAGGGGAGAAGCCTTGGTTAAATTCTTAGCTGGGTCCTTTCTGTGTGGAGTTTGCATGTTCTCCATGTGCATGTCAGGGTTTTCTGTGGGAACTGTGGGAACTCCAGAATGCTTCATAGGCTAATTTGTGACTCTGTCTAAACAGCCCCCTAGGTGTGAATGTGAGTGTGCGGTTGTCTGTATCTGGGTAGCCCTGTGAAGGACTGTGTAATTGTCCAGGGTGAACCCCACCTTCACCCAGCAGCAGCTGGGATAGGCTCCAGCATCCCAGTGACCCTGAACAGGAATTAACGAGTATGGAAAATGAATGGATAGAAGTTAAAACTAATGTTAACAGATTGGTGTTTGATTTGCTTACACACTTTGCCTGTATCAAGCTTAAGGTCAATGTAATTTGTTTGTCCAAAATGACTGGATTTCAATTGATCTGAACTGTTGGTTTAGTGTGTTTGAGAACTGTTGTGCCCCAAGATCTGTGAAGTAACAAAAAGTCCCATCTACACTGGAGTTTCAGCTGGTTTCAGATCAGAAAACAAATAACTGAAATTATTACAAGAAACAAGGAAGTTTAACGGGAAGTCATCAACTGTTTTTAATTGCAGAAGCAAATAAAAAAAATAATAATAAAAATGAGTCGAAATGTTTTAAAAAACAGTACGGATTTGTTGCAAAATTGTACATTGACTGTATTTGTAGCATTTTAAATCCCAAAGTACTTTTTGGGATTTAAACGACCTTAGCTTAGAACCATTAAGCTCAGATCCGTTTTCATATTGCATTATTAATTGAAGACACAAAAACTGAGCGAAAAAAAACCTGCAAAAAAAGTGTCTGATAGGTAATTTACAAACTTTATTTTAGCCAACAGCTGCATATTTGAATATCAGAAAACTCTACCACCATGTAAAAGAAAGAATAGGTCATTTCCAGCGATAAAACTTTTATTTAAAGATGTGTTGTTGTTGTTTACTAGCACATTCATAATGTATCAAACATCAGAAGTGGTTGAATGGATGAAGGCCTTTTCAAAACATAAGAAACTCGCCTGCTTTTACCCAACTGTGGCATATTTTGGACCAGACTTCACTTGAATACTTTTCAGCCTGGTCCTGTGGGGCTCTAAAGATCATTATAGAAAATACTGTCAGAGCATCAGCTCTTTTAGTTCTAAACTTAGGGCAAAAACAGTTAGTTTGAAGCTGGTACAAACTTCAAAAAGCAGCCTAAATTCTCTTAAGCACAAAAAGTTTCATTTTCGTTGCAATAATTAGAGAGAAAGGCCCATTTCAGAGTGAATAACACTGTGATTAGAACAAAAATCCTGATTACAGCTGATCAAGGAGAAATGTTTGCTGTTTTAAAGGATTTCCCAGTCCATTTGAGAAATAGCAGCAACCCATTTCACTTTTGAAAAGCGACACAATGTTGATATCTAGAGGCGTACATATACGAAAGGGTCTTTCACATCAAAGTACCTGGAAGCTGATTCTGATGGTACCTTTTCTGTGCCATCTTACCCAATGATGTTTTTAACTCTTGATCTTTGAAAGTGCTTTTATAGTGTGAGCTAATCCAAAGAATGTCACAGAGGAGAGCAGGCAAGCAGAAAAAAGAATGGAAAATTACCTGTGTTAAGTGTAACCCTGGTGAAAATGTGCTTGTATCATATTCTTACTTTGCATAACTTATCATGTCATTGTAGAGCAATTGTAGTGTTTATGGGAATAATGAAAGGGTACGGGTGTTTTCAGCTTCTGCCTTTGTAATGCAACAGAGACTTTGCTCAATGCTACTGTGAAGACATCCAATTAAAATCAGAAAATATGGCCTTAGAGCTGGAGGTTACTGCTCCCAATGGTGTCCCACTAACAATATTTTCATGGACAAATGTCTGTTGTTGGAAATAAATATGTTTCACTGCTGGTGCACGAACCACCAAATAATGGTCAGGGTGTTGGTTGCTGAACTGACTGGTGGTTTGAAATAACAGAAGCCAACAACATGAGGGAGAGACTGTTACCATGGCAGCTTTGACTACCAATATTCATGTGGCATTGGGCTTTAAGTGTATTTATATATATATATGTATATATATATATATATATATATATATATATATATATATATATATATATATATATATATATAAAACAAAGAAAAAAGACAAAAAAACCTCAATTGAAATGTGTCTAAAAGTTGTTCCCTATATTGAGCATAACTGACAATTTTTTGTGAAAATGTAAAACTCTTTGATTTGAAGGACGAGCTCCTTTTCCTGGAAGGGGTAAGACAGAAACGATAGATTTCCCGGTCACCTCTGGCTTCGCTGGTGAGGTGTTTATTTGTTTTCCCTTTTAAGTTCTTCTGAAAGTCAAAAACCTTTTTAAATTAAGAGTCCTCTTTTACCCCTTTTAGTGACCAAGGAACACGGAAAGGAACCTCTCTAAGGAAGAAAAAAAAGCTAAATTAACACCTGGAATCTTTATTTTTATGCAACTTTCTTCCTCAGCGTCAAACCAAATTTCTACAATAAAATAAAATTCTCACAGGTCATGTGACGATTTGACGACTCTTCACTTTCAGATTATGCGACAAGTTGGTGCAAAAGATCACAGTCATAATGACCTCACTTAAACTAAAAAGGGTCTGGCGGTGGTAATCTCACTAAAGATTCGGTCTGCCAGAGCTTTACACCTTGTATGAATTTGTTCAGCTTTGCCTCAATGCTTGTAATTATTGCCCCCATCTGAATGAGCTTAGTGGGCTAGTGTGAAGGAGTCCCAGTGGGGCCCAGCATGGGTCCTTTCAGCCTTGCATATTCCAGCGTTGCTATTTCACAAAAAAAAAAAAAAAATGTATTGCCGCCTTGCAGCTCTGGTAAATGTCATGCCATTCGCTCGTGTGTGGGAGGAATTGCAGTCGTGGAGATGGTCAAAGGGTTTTGGCCCTCACAACCAGTGCGACGCAGGGAGTTTTGAGTTCTGAATCCCTCTTTCTATACTATCCTTTTATTTTGATTACTGCATTTTACTTTTGACATACAGGCTGTTTGCTGTTATTATAGATTTTGTTGTAAGAAATAGGAAAAAGTTTTGATTAGATAAACGTAATTGGAGCGTTTCCACATTTATTGCAGGAGCTACATTGTAAAAAATAGGCTGTGATAGAAAATCCAGGAAGTAGGATTGTAGATGTTCTAAGGCTGTAAAAGCCCTCACCACAAACTTTATATACTTTTCTCAGACAGACATGTCTTCTTACTCTTGTTTAAACTCTCAAAGTTCAAACCTTCATAGAAAAAAAGTCAGGTATTACACAATGAAAACAAAGATCTGCTTGCCATTGAAGATTTATGTGACTCTGACAAAAGGATGCACAGCATGGAGGAGATTGACCAGGTCTACAGCCAATCAGCACACAGAACACTAACTCCAATTTTTTTTTTCCTGAGTTAAAATTACACAGAAAAAACTTTGAAACATCCCAATTTGGTTTATTTTCAACCATTGAGTGTATAAGAGAACTGAACTGAGCGACCCCTTCCCCATCACGTTCCAAACAGGAAGTACTCCCTGGCTTCAAAAAGCCAAAATCCCGTAGATTTCTATAGAGGAACAAACAGATAGTATTCAGTCATTTAATTTTGCAGATTAACATTCTTGCTCTGCTACCTTTTTTAACATGTTTTTTCTAATTCTAATTTCTGTTGATGTCATGTCTTTATTGTAAGTTATTAAAGTTATAAACTGGCAAATCGGATGTCTCAGTGAAAGCAAGTGGTGTCCACTGGCCCCCACCATACAAACCATGTTTGCAACATTTGACAGATTCTCCAGAGATTTCGGTTTCAACTGAAGGTGTGTGGATTTCCAACAAGCTCAGTCCCAGTCCCAATCACTGCTTGCTGACGACATCTGGCTTGAAATGGTGGCATCCGTATTGTGAGGAAAAGGCAACTGAATTGGATTTCTTTGGGTGGAAGCGGAAGTAAACCGCTTGGTGGCGTCACACTCACTCATTCCAATTCTCTTATACAATCAATGTTTATGGAGTTTTAAGTCTGGGTGTGTGTGTGTGTGTGTGTATAAAAGCAACTTTTTGTTGTTGCATTTTTGTCATCATCAAATCTCTCTTTCAACTATAAAAGCAATAAAGATCTCAAAGTAGAGTTTAGAGAATTGTAGAGCTTCAGAAAGGGCAACAGATCAAGTTTTAGGTGGAAAAGTTCATAGTAAACAGTCTAAACGTTGCAGTAGTGAGAGTACAATTTAAAACCTCTGACAATGTTATCATTGCAGTCTAAGACTACGTAACCCTTAGAAATGCTGCTTGCTTGTTTGTTTAATCTTTGTTTCTCATTTTTATCATTTTGTCAGTCTCTTGCTCTCATATCCCAAGATGCAGTCCAAGTGATTTTCTGTTTTGAGGTCTTCACCGGTTATCACATAAGTAATTCCAAGTATATTGGCAGGTGAATTGGTGTGTTGCTTTGTTTTATTCACTGAATACATCAACCGTGTAAAGCTTGGCTTTACACTTACCAAATTTCATTTGATCAAAATACCGTACTCCGAATTTAAAAAAAAAAAATATTGAACTATGGGCAGGATAATGACTGGTTCTAAAGGGGGGTTTTCACCACACATAGAAAAGCCTAATGAATCCTCCAACCAATTGACTCCTGTTGTGTATCAGCAGATGATCAGTCATCAGAAAGGTAGAAAAATCTCCCCCTCTCATCTAATTTAACCACTACAGGAACATTGCATTGAGCACTTGAGGTTATTCTCATTAAAAAAAAAGGTGCAACAGCAAAGAGGTGTTTAGAGAGGCTGAGCTCTGTGGATGATGAATGTGTTTACATCATGCTGTGCTGAGCCCCAGGAATGATTTGGGCCCAGAATAAATGCAGTGCTGTTACAACTGGAAAAAGAAGACATCAGATTCCCAGACTTGCGTGGACCTCTTTGAGCTTCATAGTTTCATAAAAGTTGGATTCTGCAAATCTCAAAGGAGTTTCAGAAATCTGTAATCTGGCCTTTGTAATGGATATGAAATGCCAATGCAGTTTAAAATAATAAAACCAAAGCTCAAATGTGCACAACGTCCATTTACATTGTGTTTTACTTATGAAAAATAATCAATCAAAAAACAACAGTTCAAATACATATATGCTAAGGCAATTAGTCAAGCAGGAATTCTGCCATCTGCCAAAGGATTTAGCATGTGCACGTACAGTTAGACTAAGCATTCATTACATTACAGCAAGGCTTTAAGTACCCTTTAGGTGATTCTCCTTTTAAAGGCATTAATCATGACTGCTTATTTCCATGGCCTGCTGAAACCCATTTATCTCTAGAAAAAGGACTTTCCTTGTGCTTGCTAAAATCCTTGAGCCCCCTGAACCCTGCAACACCTTAAAACTTCCCTGAAAAGCACTTCACTGCAAAGAGATCACTGTTAATGCCACGGCTGATAATATGTAATGTTAACACTGTAAAAACAGCTGGTTTGCTATTCTAACATGTTGTTAATAAGCCTATAAAGAGCTTGTGTTGAATACCATTACACCACAATGAAATTACATTCACATGGCATTTTCAGAGTAATAAATTATATTATCCTAACGAGACCTCTAAGTGCGCATGTATAAGGTAAACAGACTTCTTGTGTTTCGTCAAAGTAAATATCCAGGCTTCTACTTGAAGGAAAAACACACACAATTTCCCCAGTGATTTTATTTATTTTTTAAAGAAAATATTAACACATAGCTGCAATGTTGACTAAGCTTGTTTACATTGCTAAATGCCAAGGCTTTCTTGGCTTTGAGTTTTGCAGTTTAATTTATCTTGAAGGTGTAGAAAAACATAAAAAATTGGTTACAGTTTGTAACTATTGGGGGGGTTCATCAGGGATTAAGTTTTATTTTATTCAGTCACAATAAATAGTGGTGATGTGTTTGGTGATTTCCATTTTATTTTTCCTGACATTAATCCAAAGTCTTGTACAATACAATAGGTAAAATAGATATAAAGATGAACCATTCGTAATGCTATGTACGTAAACAATGACATGTGATGAGTCTTCAAGAATGTGCTTTTCACAGTTGGAAAAGGCTTGGTGCAAAATCTTGCTCCAGGCTTTTGCTTTCACATGTCTTCCAATATATGAAAGACTTGGTGTCATAATTCAAACCGCAATTAATAATTTCTCCTTTATGATCTATTTTTAACCAATTGGGACTTCCAGAACATGACTGATTGGTCAAAGTTCAACTGGGTTGATTTTCAACAGAAGTTGAATGGCTGCACATTTTGTATGTAGAACCAGAAAAAAGATGTATAAACTTGCATAGCAATGTGTGATCTTAAATTTTGAACGCAGAGGCCCAAAATGGGCATACATACATCGACTTTTACATAGACTTTTCATTGGAAATGGTCCCTCGATCACTCTTTGCAGAGGCTGGTGTGAACACAGCATAACAGTCACTCACAGCTGGGACTGAATCCAATAGAAGTGAGTTCAGCAAAGGGACCAAAAGAAGATTTGATTAAGCAATTTTTTTTTTTTGTTTGCCAGTCTAGAATCAATTGCTTCAATAACTTTGATTTTTCAGAGTTGTGTCATTTCACAGTCTAGAGCACGGATTTGCAACTGAGCCTGTTTCTTACTGACCAAAATTAAGTAAATCATAAAGTCCCCCCACACCGTAAATAAAAATCCATCATGGTTTTGTGACCAACAGGCAAATAAACCGTTAATTTTGGAAAATTGACAAGTAACAGTTTTAATGTTTTACCTGAAGCAAGTACAGGTAAAACATTTAAATTCCTTGATGTACAAAAAAGGTTTTATACTTAAAAATGTTGAAATTTTTCTTTTTTTTTAATTTTCACAAAAGTACATGTATGTTTTTTTTAAAGTAAATACGCTGTCTTTCAGATTAGATCAGGCTGCAACATACCTAAATTAAAAATGTAAAAAAGCCAAGTAAAATACATTAAATGGTAAAAATGGTACATGGCATATACTTGTAATGCGCTTTTCTACCTTCCTTGAAGGCCCAAAGTGCTTTACAGTCACGGTCCCCTTCACCCATCCATACACATTTACACACACATTTACACTGGCTTCCAAACACTGGCGCCAACCCTCCAAAATGGCAAGGTGGGGTGTAGTGTGTTGCCCAAGAAGGACACTTCAACACATGGGTGGGCAAGATGGGAATGGAAACTGCAATCTTCTATTATCATGACTAAGGGTACTTTGGTGTGCTCTCAACCTTATCCTCTTCTTAGTATTGACTTTAAACAAGCTTACCATGGTTAAGGAACCAATATGAAAAAATCTATAGATACAAATGCAATTCTATAATTCAAGAAACTTTTATCTGAACAACACCTTCTTACTATCATTGTAACTGACATGGTGCATTATGGAGGAGTAGTACAGCACACATGCTTCTTGATTTAATGTAATGTAACAAAAATTATGCTAAACTACATTCCCATTAATTATTAGAATGGTCGTCTTCAAAGGCAAAGAGCCACAATGGAGAGAGACAATAGCCAGATGTTGTTCTGGAGCCTCAGGTTGTAGATCTCTGATAGAGACTCTCAAGAAACTTATTGAAGTGCACAGATCCCCCCTCCCCCTCTCACCATATAAAAAAAAATCCTGCTGACAGGGCAAGCGGTTCTGAGGGCTGTTCATTGGATAGGTGTGTGTAGCCTTAATGCAATTAAGAAATTAGACAATCAGACCATAGTTTGTATGGGCATCCTACGGATATGCTACAGACCCTAACGTATCACCTGCCCACCTTGTGTATGTAGCATCCGGATACGGTGGCTCAGTTCTTGCACCTTCCTAATAAATAGAGTGTGCCGTAAGGGTACTGTACGACAGCATCACCCGTACAGCCTGGGTGCAACAGTGAGGTGAGACAGAATGATGGGATTGAGAAAGTCTTTGAAGATTTTCCTTCCTCTGCCTAACGACATTACCATTCAAGCTCAACAGGTCCTCAACTGTAGTGGAAAAATCCCTTTCTAAAGATTTGACGTTTTTTAGGGTAAATTACAAACAAATATTGGTTGGCCCTGGCTTAGTCATCCATCCTACATCACTGAGCTAGCAGCAGTCGTCTGCACTTGTAGCCATGAGGAAATAGTGCTACCAAGAGATTGTGTCTGTTTCAAAAGCTTGTATACAGTAAGGGTGAAACAAAGGTTATGGAGGCTCTTCAATATTTTACAGGGGAACCCCTCCCATGCCTTAATTAGATAGATTACCTGTTAGCCACGCTTCTGTGTGCAGAAATGTTTTTAAACCGCTTTATCCTCCAGGCAAATGGAGAGCAAAGTCAGAAGGAATTACACGCTGTCCGGGCAGCAGTGACTCCAATACTATGGAATGGCTACAGCCAAAGCAAGAAGAAAAAATGAAAAGAGAGCAGAGTAACGTTCTTATGTCGAGCTCTGATTAATTTTTTACTGCTCTGGAGTACAAAAGGCTTGGTTAAAATATTTATAAGCCTTGTCGCTGACAGTGGCAATCAGATGTCAAGGCGGTTCAGTCACTCCTGTGCAGACTGTTCATGCAGCAGCTCTGCAGCATCACATGAGTTTTGCAAATAATCAGCATTGTTGACATGCAAGTTAAAGTTCATGTCACTGCTGCATACCCAGACGGCAAAAAAGAAGCTAAAATATTTGTATGTTTACTTTCAGAACAGATGTATAATTCCTTCATCAGGTTATAACTAAAACATGACCTGCTAAAACAAACTACATAAAAGAGAGGAGCCATATTTGTTTAATGCTCTTAGATCATGTTGTCTCTGTGACAAAATTGAAATGGATTTATGCCGTTTTTGCTAAGTAACATGTCATAATAATAGTATATATGTAATTTTAAATATTAAAAATTGTATTAGAAAAGGTTGATTTATCTTCCATAAAATTATTTTTTTTTCAGTTCATAAATTTATCAGTACTTTTTCACATAGAAAATAGATCTGAATAGGGTCAAGTTTTAAGAAATATATAAGAATGTTTTCTGCATAATTGGGAACAAAGGTTCTCTTCTTTGTGTAATCCCTAATACTTTCCCAACCTCTGACTCCTGTATCTGTTTTTCTGTTGTTTTTTTATTTTTTATTTATTTATGAACCTTTCTGTTGTAACAACAACTGCTGAATTATTGTAGATATCTGTGATTTTTGCTCCTAACGTTTTCAATGAATCATGAACACAAAATGCTGTAAACAAAGTAGGGCACTGCAGAGGTTTAGGTAAACACCATGAGTGCTACCATCAAGCTTGATCATTCTGAAAGACATATTGAGCTGTGGGAGTCACATGGCTGCAAACGTGTCACATTTTGTCATATATCAGTTTTGAATGCAGCATATGTCAACTGCAAAACTTCAGCAAATCAGGCAACTTTTTACAGTGTGAGTAATGAGGGTAACAGGGATGTAAATGTTTTCTAAGTTTGTATGAGACGATGGGAAGAGGACATAAAAAAAGAACAATCATTCAAAACTTGTCTAAAGAATGTTAAGAAGGGAAAAAAGGTGGTTGAAGAAGAAGTTGTAGGAACATCTGCGATTTAACTTTCTTCCAGTTGTGCAGCAGAGTGTAAGGGTGCAGAAATGAAGACAAAGAGTTGGAATAACAGACTGAATTTTGCCTTCAGCGCCACCTCTTATTCACTAAAGCTTTCAGGACAGCTTTTTCAGTGTCCCCTGCCTAACCACACTCCCCACATGTCTTATCCTAGTCAGTTACCTTCACCAAATCAGTTGAATGGTTGACAAAGCAACTTAAAAAGCCTCAAATTGACTTCTTGATTCTAATTCAAAAAAGTTTAAATCTAAAAAGAAAATCAAACTGTAATAGAATTTTTTCTGGTTCTAATTCCAAAAAATTAACTGTAAGAAGGACCATTTGTTAATCATTATTGACACCAGGCATGTGTCACACGTTCAAGAATGCACTACATATGGGTTCTTGAACGCCCTTTTAGCATATTTTGTTTACATGCTCTAGTTACCCGGTACTAGTGCATGTACCTATTTGGAAGAGGTTTGGTGCAAAATGTTGAACCAGTGCAAACCTTGGTCCAGGCTTTTTCTTTCACAGCTCTTTTCAAATATATATAAGACTTGGTGTAACAGAATTCTGTATGGATACAAGCTTCTCCTCCAAGATCAAGTTTCAAATGATTTGCACTTCTGTGATTAAAAAAGGGATACCATTCATACGTCACTGATTGTCCCTGAGTCCCTGATTGGTCAAAGTTTAACTGCTTTAAATTTAAACTTGGCTGTGTATTTTGCAGGTAGAGCCCGAAAACGGTCTTAAAAACTTGCATAGAGACACGTGAACACGAGAGTTCTGATCCTGGAAGCCCATAATTCGCATACACGGACATACACGACTTTTCATTAAAAGTTATTGGTTTAACTTGCGCTGCCAAGGGCAATGTGAACGGAGCTCCAGAGTGCAGAAATGAGGACAGGGAGTTGGACTAACAGGTTCAATTATGCCTTTAGCACCATGTCTTATTCTCTAAGTATTCAGGACAGCTTTTTTTGTGTGTAGCCTCACCACATTCCATACATGTCTTATCCAAGTCAGCTACCTTCCCCAAAACTGCTGACTGGTTGACAAAGCAACTTAAAAACACCCAAATTGACTACTTGATTCTAATTTAAAAAAGTTTAACTCTGAATAGAAGAACCATCTGTAACGGAATACTTCCTGGGTCTAATTCCAAAGCGTTTCACTCTAGATAAAAGGACCATCTGTAACCCAAACCCACCTGCAGTAGAACTCTTTCGTTGCACTTTGTCCTCCATGTGCACTTTGGCTTTGAGAACCCCAATAGAACATTGTCATTTTTTGACGTTCTTGCATTAACAAGTGTTTGCCGTAAGTCAGATAGGAGCTACCGTAATTAGAATCAACTTAGGCGATGAAGATGATCTATCAGTTCTTTATGCCAGCATTGTAAATGACAAATAGATATTTCTATTAGTTAGTTTCTTCATCAAAATTAGAAAACATAAAAACTTTAACGGGGTTAGTATAGTGCCACTTGGTGAGGCTGATTCAGTGCAAGAGCTTTTTTCTAATGTCAATTTAAATTCTTACCATATTCCTACAAAATGCTGAAAATGTATGCATCGGGTGCTAAAAAAGTCTTTAAATGTCAGGTACATTTTAAGAAGAGGAGGTTGTCTTAATGAAATTGTAAAATTGTACAAAGTCTTTGGTAACTGTACACCCATGGGGAAGTCAGGCACACTGTACATCTAACAGATTAGTCTTGGGGCCAAAGACGACTGCAGATATCTCTTTTAAAACTCACTCTAGAAGAATAAAAACAATTAAAATCCTTCGATCTGCCGTGCTGTAAGAAATGAAAAGGGCTTCTCGTGTTTCTAAGTGGATTAATTAATTGTTTCCTACTTTCTTTTATAATCATCTATGCTAAATTTAAATCCAGCACAGTCTGCATGATGTGTCCCCTGTGGACAGAAGGACCATCTGCGCCGTCATTTTTCCCCCTTTTTTAACTGATGACACCAATGCTTCAATTGCAAAAATCTCTATAATCCTGACTCAAGCTAAACCCAATTGTGTCTCCTTTCATTGTAGAAGACACCACAGTTTTTTTCTTTTCTTTTTTTCATTGTCTGGTCCAACTCTGCCCCACACCAGACATGTTTTTATTGCACACCTTTGCAAAACATGAGGCTCTACTGGGGTGTTTTGCTCTGTATCTTTGGAGAGGCAGATATGAGATGTGACGGATGTGTCTTAAAGTCTGAGGATAATGCAGTCACTATTTTGAAAAATTAATAAATGGCCAGAATGGGAGGAATGGACATGATTTATAAATGGTTATATGTGACAGTGCTTAGTAGCACCTCTGAACTGTTTTACTGGTAGTGCGGAAAATGTGGAGGTGATTCTGGGTCCTGATACTAAGGACAGCAAAACACTCTGCCAATTTCGCAATTATTTCTTAAAAAACAAATTAGGGCCAGCAGGAAAGAAAGATGTGGACAATGCTAAATGCATATATGGGTAACACTAAGTGGTTTGGAGGAATTTTAATGTAGATGTGCGTTTGTGTTGATCCTTATCTAAATTTATTCAATATATTTATACTTTGGAAACCAATTTTTAGCTAATCATAATGTTCTAAATATTTTCTCCTTTTTTTCTCCTAGTTTATTAATCCATTCTTATCCTTAAACACTCATTTGCAATAATTCCCTGTATGACCATAAGTAAATTTGCTATAATGTGACGTAAATACAGTTTTTCTGCTCATTGTTGAGTATATTCACTCCCTTGTAGCCTCAGTTTATCTAACAGAGCTGTTGCACATTTGTAATGTTCTGCAGTAATATTCTGTAATTATTTATTTATTTATATATATTTTTACCTATTAATCTTTTTAATCTAGTGCTATTTTTAGTACTTTCATTGTTCTTAATATGTGTGTGTGTTTTATGAGTGTCAGCAGATGACGATTTTTAAATTTCCTCAGGGATTATTAAAGACCAATTCTATTCTATTCAGTACAAAGTTTAGCCACTGAAACAAGCTCATGTCTTCAGCCTTCCACTGCTGTGCAGATCTTTTCAGTTGCTCCCTTTAGGAGTCTCTACATCCAATCATCTATCTTCAGCATTTTCCTTACTCACACCACCCTCATGTCCTTCACTGCATCTATATATCTTTTTGGTCCTCCAACCTTCCTTCCTGTTAGCTCCAACCCATCCAATCCAAGCTTCTTTGATTATTATTTTTCTTGAGTTCTGATCATTTTCTTCCAGCTTCACGTGGTCTGAACTTGAGGCAAAGTCACTAAGATGGAACCTCTTGGGAAGATTGACAGCTGCCTTGAATGTTCTGATGATGAGTATGATCTTCCTTACTGTGGAACGCTGAATGATGTTCAGAAATGGTTTCCGAAAATATTTCCCCACTGATGTGCAGGACCAGAAAAATTCGTTGCTTGAAGGCCACTACTTGATGGATGTGTATTCATTTGGACCTGAATGTGTCACACCAGCAAGGTACTCAAAACCTTTGGTGATGCTCTAGTCTACAAGGGTTGGTTAAGAGTGGCATCTAGCTGTAGCTTATACTTTCACACCTTGGAAGAAGCAGTTTGAAACTTTGTTACTTGTATTCTTTTGTGTGCATTATTTTTTTTTTTTTACAGTTTAATTATCAAACTATAGAAAAATAGTGGTAAGATGCCCCAACTTCAACTACTACAATAGGAAGCAACAGTACGTACACACCGGACATGTGATAACGTGTTCAAGAATGCACTAAACTGGTATTCTTGAACTTGCTTTTGGCATATTCTTGAACGTGCATCTGACACTGGACTGTTGCCACTCGATACTAGTGCATGCATTGTTGGAACAGGCTTGATGCAAAATGTCGAAGCGGTGCAAATCTTGCTCCAGGTTTTATTCCTTCACAGCTCTATTCCGATGTATGAAAGACTTGGTGTAATTTAAATGCAGTAGGACACAAACTGCAATTATTCATTTCTTCTATTTGATACATTTTCAAACAGTTGGCACTTCCATGTATTGAAAAGGTCATCATCCATACATCCCTACTAAATCTTAGTCACAGATTGATCAAAGTTCAACTGGTTTGATTTTAAATGCACATTCAAAAAATAGACTTAAATAAATTGTGTTTTTTTTGTGTGAACGCAAGAGTTTTGAGCGCTGAAGTTCAAAACAAGCATATACACACATTTACATAGACTTTTTATTGAAAGTGATCCCTTGAATCAGCATTTTTTTCAATTCAATTCAATTCAATTTTATTCGTATAGCCGTCTCAAGGGGCTTCATACCCGTAATTCTAAAGTGAACATACAATCAAAAG
The DNA here is from genome assembly GCA_023969325.1 of Oryzias curvinotus. Classification (NCBI taxonomy): domain Eukaryota; kingdom Metazoa; phylum Chordata; class Actinopteri; order Beloniformes; family Adrianichthyidae; genus Oryzias; species Oryzias curvinotus. The sequence goes on from CM043709.1 coordinate 17,994,356, forward strand.
GATCATGAATGCACAGAATTCAATAAGAGAATACTAAACTTTAACTAAACAGACTAAACTAAACTGGGCATCCCTGCCCTTAGACCCTACTTCGAGGTAAGGAAAAACCCCTAAAAAAATGTATTCCAGAAAAAACGAAGAAACCTCAGGGGTGTACACATGAAGGAGGGATCCTCCCCCAGGACAGACAGGCGATGTACCAGAACTCATAGAGAAGAGTTAACTTATCTAACTCCACAACTACATATTTAAAGTCCAGCAGATGAGCTTCATCCAGATGGAGTTGGGGGACGGCCAGGGGCGTGAGATGAGCCGGAGACATGATCCACAGCCAAGTGTAGGAGCAGTAGTAGAGGCAAGCCAGAGACGAGGTACTTGGTAAGGTACAGGAGTACAGACGAGCCAGAGGCGAGGTCCACAGCCAAGTGCAGGTGCATGGTTGTCCCCAGTGCACCATAGTTTCCCCAGCTTCAAACTTCTAGCAGCCTACTATCAACTTTATTGTTGTTATTCACTTTAACTTAAGCACATTAACAGTAATTTCAATATTCTAGCTAGTCTGACAATAAGCCTGTCCAAAGATGAATGTTTGAAGCCTAACTTTGAATGTAGAAACTGTGTCGGCCTCTCTTACATGAGCTGGAAGCTTATTCCATAAAGCCGGGGTTTGGTGGCTAAACGCTCTACCTCCAACTGTGCTTTTATAAATTCTAGGAACCACAAGCAGTCCTCCACTTTGTGAGCGAAGTGAAGCAAAGTTTTTTGTGCCGGGTGTGAACGTAATAAAAAAACATGCATTTCAGAGAGAGAGAGTTTTAACTCTGTGGACTTCTAATAACATGGTAATGTTATCGTACCAAAGGTTCTCATATAATTTGAGGCAGCAATTGTTTCCTCGCTGGGTGAGATAGGAAGACCAAACACATTGAGTCAAGCCTGCAATCCCCTCCAAATATGCTTGAGTTAAGCACTGCCTCAGAGCATTAGATGTTTTTACTTATTTTAGATCAGTTTGTTTCTCTCTGTTTATCGGTATTTCACTGACAAAGATTAGATCTTCTGTGACTCAAAAGTTTGAGATCAAACACTTTCTGTAGAACGTGGATGTGTGCGCTCTCTCAGAATATGCATTAATTGAGTTTTAATCTCTGACGCTGCCAGCTTTTTGCACAGGGTTAAAATTAACCCTTTGCAATTAAACTTAATGTAGATAAGGTTTAGACATTTGAATCTCCAAACTGGGATTTTAGTCATCTTATATTTATTGTGCATATTTTTTTTTAGCTTTTGATAGATTCATGGATAATTATAGTCTTAGATTTAAAAAAAAACAAGTCTGTTTTTTTTTTCTTTTTCTCTCAGAATATGCAACAAAAAGCCACATAGTAACGAACAGCTGAATGACCCATCGCCATCCTGATAGCTGAACACTTTCACACTAGGTCAGTGAGTGTACCACTGGCCAATAATCTCTGAAATCACAACTCCTTCACAGCTGGCTTGAAGGCTTACATGTGGCTGCCTCACTTGTTAACAACACCATCCCTTTTCTCGGAGCAAAAGTAAAAAGGCAAATTGCGTAAATAGATGTCACATCCAAAGGAAGGCCATAAAATAGGAAGTGTCACTGCCAGGAGGCTCATTTCTTTAATTAGAGACCCACATCACAATGTCTACCAGACTCTGCATGTTCATTTGCAGGGGTCTGTGAAGAGATTTGCAAAAGCTGCATCTCAGGGAAAGCTCTTACACTTTTCCTGCTGTGAGTCTCTGTAGATTGTCTTTGATTGACCCAATTAGGCGAGTCCACTGGGTTATACTTGCTGCTTGTTAGTGTTTCACATCGGCTTAATCATTGGATGCTGTACGTGAATGAAGTGCAGAGCAACCTGGCAGAAGGCTGACACAGGCCTCCTTTCAAGTGCAAATGAAACCAAAGGATGGTAACCTGTGGCAACTTCAACAGCTGCTTTGAGTAGCTATCAAAACTAGTCTTAATAAAATTTAGTAGGTCACTGCTTTGGAGAGATAATCAGGAAACTTTTCAGATCATGTGCAGCTATTTCTCAGTGGTCATTATATTAAGTCTCAAGCAAGTAAGCAAACCTGACTGTCTCCTGGGTGACAGTGGAGTTTTTCTTTTTCTATTTTTTTTATACTTGCATTTGTGTCACATTTCTGCATATTATTTTAAGATGTACTGCATTTGTGACATTTTTAAGACATAATAAAGCCGTGTTTTTATGAGATGAGCTGTAGAGAGGTGGGATGTTAGAAAAGTGAGCAGCAGAGCACCCTGCTACATATGCAGCTGAACTCTCCTGTGTGACGGATGGAGGGGAAAAGGTAATTTGTGAGGAGACCTGCCTGACAAGAAGATGAAGAGTTCTCCAGTGTTGATTTTCCCAAAAGTGTCTCCCAGTCAGGAGTCATAAGAGAGTAGAGCTTATGGTGACACCTTGACTGGCATTCAGGGGAGTAGAGGCCTTTCTTAAAACTTTGGATGTCTTTAAAATAAAGAATATGATTATGTTTTGATGCGAATTCTCTGTCATTTCCGTGGTAATTTCCCACACTCACAGTGACAATGCTGCCTTTGGGGTTTCTGTGTAACAGTATTCGTAAATATATTAAGCTTTCCTCCAGGAATGCAGGAAACAATAAATAAACTTCAATACCAGCACTTTATTTGAGGAGGGTTGATGTTGCTTAAAGCTATGGAGTGGAAATGGAGCTTAATCCATACATTCTGAATATTGTATTAAGCAGTGTATTTCATAAACAGTAATTACATATTGCTTGTTCAAAGGTTAACATTAATATTAAAGACCCAGTCCAATCATCTATTATTTTAATCATGATTATGTCATTTTTAGCCAGAATCATAATTTTAAGACATAGTTTCTGCAGAGTGGCAGCAGTTAATAAGAAATTCACCTCTCAGTTGTGGGAGGGAACATTGGCAAAGAGCAACCCCGCCCCTTTTCCCTCCCCTTAGTGAAGTGAAGCAGGGCAGGAAGACTGTGGCCAACATGATCATATTTTCTAAGTAACAAATATGATCTGCATGAAATTGCATTTGTTTGTCTGCTCTTGATTTACAACAATTTGACTATGTATGTATGTATGTATGTATGTATGTATGTATGTATGTATGTATGTATGTATGTATGTATGTATGTATGTATGTATGTATGTATGTATGTATGTATGTATGTATGTATGTATGTATGTATGTATGTATGTATGTATGTATGTATGTATGTATGTATGTATCTGTATAAATATAGTTATAAACCTACATGTATATATTCACAACCCACACAATAAAGGAGAAAACAAAGAAGGGGAAAAAAGATCGCAACTTTCAAATTTGGTCTGTCCATATGTATGTTTTTAAACTGTAAAAGTGTACATCTTCTCTAATTATTCTGTTGCAAATTCCAAATTTTAACGCCAATAAAACAGAAATTGTTTTACAGTGTGGGCAAGTAAGCCTGGGGCGACAGTGGCTCAGGTGGTTAAGCGGGTCGTCCAATGATCGAAGGGTCGGCGGCTCGATTCCCCACTCCCACCAGCCAAACGTCATCGTGTCCTTGGGCAAGACACCCCACCCTCCCTGCCTCCAGCGTGGCCCCCACCGGCACGCGAATGCGCATGGATGATCTCGGTGATGGTCAGAGGGGCCGTAGGTGCAAATTGGCAGCCACGCCCCTGTCAGTCTGTCCCAGGGCAGCTGTGGCTACAACAGTAGCTCACCGTCACCAAGTATGAATGAGGGGTGAATGAATAATAGTAAATGAACAATGGACACAATGTAAGCACTTTGAGCGTCTGGAAAAGTGCAGAAAAATCCAATCCATTATTATTATTATTATTAACATGCCAGAAGACTAGACTTAATGATCTATATGTATATACACCATATACAGAATATGATGGAAGTTCAGTTGTTGCAGTCAGTAATTAGTTTTATTAATAAGTACAAAGTTCAGGAATCTTTTGGTTGTGATTTTTTTTTTCTTCAACAGTTTCTGTGGTCCATCTGTTCAACACGCTAAATCCTTTCAGGAGTTCGTTTCACTTAAGTCATACAGAGTTTGTTTGTTAGTTAACTTGTATGTTTTTGCACTTCAGCTTAATCATATTTTTATCTTCTCTTTCTTAATGAGTGGCTATGACTAGAGAGCAATAGAGGAAAATAAAAATGAACTTGTATGTTTGCATCTGTACAATTTCTAAAGTTAACCTCAATGAGAGAGATTTAGTGAAATTTAGTTTTCTTTTAGTTTGCCATCATAAATTGAGACATAAGAATATTTCAAAGTTCTAGAAGAAATTCCCCTTTTACATATTCTAAGTGAGACGAGATTGTCTCGTTTTTTTTCTGTTGGATTTAATTAGAAATCATAAAAAGCCCTATGACACACGTTTGAGCAAAGCTTGCCATGCTTTAGGCTAGTTGGAATTGGCCTGACAGATCTTGGAGAGCTGTGTAACAAAAGTATATTTTTGGTTATCAGAATCACGTATGCTGCATGTCTGACAAAGCCAGGGGAAGGGGAACTTTCCTCGTTATCTGCTCTGGAAAAATAACAGGTTATTTTATTTTACTTTTAATGTAGCTTGTTTTTAAAGTAGTTTGGCCTCCAAACTAGATAAATAAAACAAACGAATCACAGTCAATCAAAGAAATAAAAACTGCCATTAATACAATAGAGTGGATTGTGTTAATGATATGAATGTATATAGTTCTAGCGCTTATTTAAAAAAAAATAAAAATCAATTCAAAAGTCAATTTAAATAAATATCAATGTACTTTTTAAAATACATTAAAAACAATTTTATTTAGCTATAAAAGATACTTCACATAACTAGTAAAAATATAAACAAATGAAACTTGTATTGAAAATATACATTTTCATGCAATTTCTGTCGTTAAAAAATGACTATATACTATACCTCAAAAGGAAAATAGGTCAATTTATGTGATTAATTAATTTTTTAGGCAAAATGTATTTGAAATCAAATTCATATTTGGAAAACCTATTCCAATTTTTAAAAAATATTAATTTAAAACAGCTTGCCTTAATATAACGGCTTTTAAATGCTTTAATTGTACCCTAAACTTAACAAGCTAACTCATTAAATACATTTTGTCTACTGTTCAAACTTGAACCCAGTTCATTTACCAGAAGTTTATCAAAAATTGTGATTAATTATATCTGCAATGTATTAGGGTAATTCTCTGCTTTGAAAAAAAAAAAAAATTACAAGTGTGAAAAAATGACATTTAGTCTATTTGGTACCCATAATTCTGTCTGTCAAAGGAGTCACGCCCTCTCACAGTTGTCACAAGTGTTCCGTCTCATGTCTCCCACTAGACTGCATTAGTGTCAGCTGCACTCTGCTCCACTCATTGTGTGTAATCATTGCTTTGTCTCTGGTGCCCTGACACACACCTCACTGCATGCAACTTTCGCAGTCCCACCGGTTTCCCCACACAAAATCTCTCGGCATTCCTTGCACCACTGAACTGCACTCGCCTCACACCTAAAGGGATTGCTGTCACCTTGAAAAGGCCAGGCTTTCTATGCCTGACAACTTGCATATTTGTACATGGTGATGCAAATGTTTTCCCACTGATATTGTTTTGTCACTTAATGGTGACCCCTGCTAGTGTGCCATTAAGAACCAGGCGTTTGTCAGTGTGACAGAACTATGGCGTTTTTGCAAACTTGTCCCTTTAGGACATTTTGAACACTTGTCCTTGTTATCTATGTGTTATTGTTTGCCGCACAAGCCCATTTTCTGCTTTATTCCTCCCCAGCTGAATGATTTGGCTGTGAGTCCACAGGGGGGGGGCAGAAACCCTTCACTATCTTATTGCTGAAAACTTTTTGCTGCAGTCTGCAGACTTATTTCAGCATTAAGATAACACCTGAAAATTATCCCTGGGGGGGGGGGGGGGGTTACAAAGTGAAATAACAATTGAGTTAATTAAATCTTTAAGTATAGCTTGTAAAATTACACCAATAGGTGTGTTTAAGTCATGCTCCTCCATCCAGTTTTTATCCATTTGAATAGTGATAAGGCAGGAAATTGTGTCAGAGGTAAGCATTTTTCGGTTTTGTGCTCAAAGAATACAGAAAGACTTCCTGACAGAAATATCAATTTGGGACCCAAGAAACCAGAAAAGGCTAAAAGTTACTGCTCGTTTGCCCTGCTTTTTAGTTATTTTGGTAACATATGAATGACTGAGTTCCACATACTTCTGGCTTGTCTCTACATAAAAAAATGTGCAGTTTTTTTCTTTTTTTAGGGGTAACCTGTCATCACCTCAGCTATGAGAGACTTCATGTCTGCAGTCAGTGTCTCCACTCTCTTGGTTATAAATAAACTAAACTCGCATTGCTTTGAACCCCTCATTTTCAAGGATGGAGTGCACACATGGTTGTCCCAAAACCGTTTTATGACAAAGTTACTTGCAAAGATGTCTTTTGTAATCGTATAATGCTGTAAAGGAACTTGCATCTTATTGTCTCAACAACTTCTTTTCTATGCTGCTTTGTGTAAAAACAGTCCTTTAGAGCAGCGGGCCTTGGAGCGGTACCAGTCCATAGTACAGTTTGTACTGGGAAAAAAAAGCACAGCCAACATTTTTCATTTTATTTATAATCTGATTCTGAAGGAAGTTTTATTTTGAAAAACCACTGGATTCTCCACCACATTTGACTCATTTTTTAACATTTATATCAAAATTCTTGGTCACATGTCAAAAAAGCTACTTTTTTTTTCATAGCGGCTCCTCTGACCACTAAATTAAAATCCCCAAGCTAGCAAGTTAGCAAAAACAAACACATTTGGAAAGAACCAATGAGGAGCCTTCAAATTCCTAATAAAAGAAAGCCGAAATTAACAAAAACCAGGAGTCTTTACTCCCAATTAGGCTTTAACGCGACAGATGTTCCCACTAAAGCATAATATTCACCATCCGGCTGTCTAATGTTTCGAGGATGCTGTTAATAAAGTCTAAATTCACATTTATGATTATATTAAAAAAATAACAGTTTTACAGGCCTTTTTTCTGTATTTTTTCCTTGCACCTTAAAAGTCAGATAAAGTTGAAGTTGGTGTGCAATATTGAAGCTTCCTTTTAAACAAGATAAAGGAACGATCTATGTCACATTTTAATGGTGTAATCTAGAAATGAAGTTTAAACCTGATGCATATATTTACAGAGGATGAAAATAAACGTTACTCTTTAAAGTTAAGCGACACTGGAAGCAAAAATAAATAAAATGAATTGCCGACTGCAGGCTGGTCTGTAAAAATATTGTCAGACATTAAACCAGTCTGTGGACTTAGAAAATGGTTGGTGACCACTGCTTCAGAGTCCTTAACTTAAATTCCATCATATGAGTCATTACTAAAGATGAACTACACGTGGTGTCAAGTTGAGGCTGCATGGTGGTGTGGGTGCATGGTTTTCCCTGTCAGCTTACAACAAAGAGGTACTTAAAATTCCAGATAAGACCTTCCTTTATGCAGTTTGCATGTTCTACCTGTGCATTTGTTTGGGTTTAAGTGATTGTGTTGCATCAGAAATTGTTCCATTTAGTTATCAGAAACAAGTAACCGGTGTAGGAAGCTGGCTGGACTCACATAAACCTCTTTCACCCCCTGATAGCATTAGCGATTCAGAAATAGGCTAAAATTGAGGGTTAAAACTGAGTAATGATTTAGTGGAGTTTCAAAGATAAGACAAGCTCAGTGTAATCCACTTTTATGTGGAAGTATTCTGACAGCAGCAGTTTTTCCCCCTCTATTTTAATACCCCAATGACTTCAAGGACGTGCATTGCAAGAACTACAGAGGGAATATGTTGTAGTTTTTCACCTTCCTACTGCATAACCCATGTTTTACAGTATATAGGATGAAGTGTATCACATCTCCTCCCCTTTTAATTAGGTGTGAGAACTATGCAGCTTGCATACATATGTGCATCCTGCTTCTAAACTAGTAGAACATAGCAGAAAAGCCATATGGTGTTGTTTGACATGAAGAAATTAGGCCACCAGTGCTGTCTGTTCATTGTCATCAACTTGACCACCTGCTTTGCTTCTGTTGTGGGTGAACTCGTGCAAACTCCCTCCCACTGCTGCCTCTGCTGTCCAACTTGCAATATCTATAGAGGACAAAGATATAACAGAACAAGTTTATCTGGTGTCACTGTTTTAAATCTGTCTGCTTGGTGTTACAATGTCTTCGGTTTGATGGTACAGGTGAAAAGATTTGTTTGTTTTTCGTCCTTGTCGTATGAGTGGTAGTGCCAACACCAAGACACCAAGTCTTTAAATCAGAATCATGCCAGCTCCTTTTTTTTAATTAATTTTTTTGTATCTTCCATGCTAATTTAATAAGACATAATCTGTTTTAGCATTCCACTGAAACAAATGAATCTGTGCACCACGGTCTTTGTTTGGAATGCAACTGTTTACTTGGATGCATGGAGCAGCGTGTTGTGCTTGGGAGACAACATATGGTGGGACCAAAGCTCAACCTCTCAGTCAGCAGACAGTTACTTAGGTCGCATTACAAGCCGCCCAGTACCACTCAGAATAGACACATTTAAGCATGGGACAATCTCTGGGGAGAGGCTACACACTCTTCCCGAGGCACTTATTTTGTGTGTGTGTGTGTCCACGTATGTGTGCGTGTCTGAATTAATTTTTCATCATTGTGCTCGAAGACTCAGCAAGGCTCCATGGTTTCACTGATCTACAGTGGAGCGAACTGTCACATCCATTTGGCAACAACTCACAGGCTACACGCAGCTGCTATGTTTGAGGCATTGGTATGATGACACAAATAGTTATTTAGATTGTCCTCTATTGGATCAGCTTAGGATGTGTCCTTGACTTTTGGGGGCAGGGGAAAAGTGCCAAAGCCCACACAACACCAGGTAGCTTTAGTTTTAAAAATCCTTCCAACTAATTCTTAACTCTTTGCTGCCAACTCTCGGTTTTCCTTGAAGGACAATAAAATACAAAGTTTACCACACAAATCAAGACAAAACAAAAAAACTTTTACTAATGAAGGAAAAGTGAAGATCACTTTTAGGACTGGATGTAGGGGTGTAACGATTAATCGATTAACTGATTTATATTCTTATTTTCCAACCAGATTGATCTAGGGTAAGTTGTTAATCTAATTGGCCTGTACCATCATATAATTGTTTCAAAATGGAATAAATCAACTGTATTGATATTTGGATTGAGGTACAGCAGGTTAAATTGACAGTACTGTACAATCAACTAAGTACCATCACAACGAACAACACACACATTGTTGTTCACCTTTCAACATATCCCTTCAAGGGTCGCCACAGCAAATCAGCTTCCACTAATTCATAGAGGTGGTTTGGCAGAGATATGCCAGATGCCCGTCTTGACATGATCCTGTAGTTTATCCGGGCTGGGGACCGGCACATGACTACATAGTAGCAGAAAGGGTCTTTGACTATGAATAATACTGGCAACCAAAAATTATGATATGAATTGAATTGTTAAAAGGAATCATTACACCTCTAGTTGGAATCATTGTGCCTGTCATCTTCAAATGTATTAATTTTTATCTTACTGTCACAGCCAAATTTTGAATTATGGTGGTCCCTTGCTCTATTATGCTTCACCTTTTGTTTGGCAGTTTTTTTTTTCTAGGCCTTTTTCTTTTCTTTTTTGTAAACAGCATATAGTGTTCTGCACCTGATTGACTGTGCTTCTGCACAGATTGGTCTCAGTTTACCAAATCGACATAAATCTACGATCGCGAGTTGATCTTTTTCATTCTAGATTTCTTTTTCTATTTAGGTTTAAAGGTTTAAATGTCCATGTCTGTCTGAGAAAAAGGGTATGAAGTTTGTAGTGAGGGGTTTTACAGCCTTAAAAAATCTGTATTTCTACTTTGCGGATTTCACTTATCGCTGTTTTTTTAAGAAAGTATCCACTGCAATAAACAAGGGATTTCTTATATGTATGCATTATGTTCTTTTCATTACAAAACTGATCCAGCATGAGTACACTGTTGTCTCTATTTTTTCTATGATCTACCATAAAAGTCTGCAGAACATTTCTAAAGATGCTGGATACTTATTGACATTTGTTTCCATTAGAAAGGATTAAAAGTTCTGTTTGGGTGATTCAGCCCAATCATCAAGTCTTTTAGGCCATAGTTTGAACCTTGAACGTGCTGGAATCCAGCCTGGTTCTGGTTTTGTGGAGAGGTTTTTTATTCACTGTGGCCCCACAGAGCCTGGGGAGGGATTAAAGATTGATGACAGCTCTCAGAACCAGTTTATTGCTCCAGAGATCCTCGCTTGTGTTATGAGTGAAATGATTGTTTTGCTGTTTTGCCTCATGGAAGTTCATGAGGCTGCTTTGGAACTGAAGTGTTTGACAATCAAGGTTAGATCCCCGCCCCCTTTCCTTTTTGCCTTTTTGAGCTCAGTAGATAGCCTCTGGATTGCCAAAAAAAATGTGGGGAGCCATCAGAACAGCAGATTCTGGTGTGAAATGGGATAAAATGCCAGCTCTACAGGAAGAAGAGCTTTCATATTTCTTGACTTCAAAGTTGATAAGAAATACACTCAGTTGCTGCTGCAGATAATACCTTGGCTACCTTGAATAAATTCTCACTTTTGCTTCTTTTCTGCATTAAATCTGTCAGAAGAGAATTTGAACTGGATCAGTTGAGCCTTAGAGAAAAAAAGAATAGGATGCTTTTCAATCAGAATTTTTGTTCTGCAGATGACTTTTTATTGGCATATGAAAGGCACAAAGACATATCGGTGGAGAGACCGGCTTAACATCTACTAACTTAGTCTATTCACATTTTTGCCTGAAACATTAAAAAACAACACATTTTCAACACCTTGGACATTCTTCTCATACCACCAGTGCACAAACAAGCCTCAAGGCGAAGGATATCTTTTTTTTTTCCTGCTCATATTGTGTGTTTGCAGCAAGTTATTTTTGTCAACTAAAGCAGCATAGTCTCACATATTGCCCCGAGTTAAAAATGCATTTATTCATGCATGTTAAAATTCTTGAAATATGAGTAAAGTTGTCAACACCTGCAGTAAAGTGTTTAAAGCTTTATACACCAACAGCAAGACCTTTGTCAAACTTTAGTTTCAAATAAATTCCTTGTTACAAAAGTTAATCACAACAAATGACTACTAAAGAGTCATTTGGTAAATTAAAAAAGGCCTGCTAAAGGAGGCAAAAGATAGTAAATTAACTATAGAAAGAATACTAATATTATGCATTATGGTCATTTGAAAAAAATGTATAGATAAAAAAGTTATGATTTTTATTTTTTTAAATGTTTACAGTTTCAGACATTTAATTTGTTTTCTCGTCTTTGCTGTCAGCACCTGCATTGTAAATACAGCACAACCACAGTGTGCGAGAGCTTCTCCTTCCACGTGCATCCTTTCTAAGAAGAGAAGTTCTCCAAAACCAAACAGTCATCTATAATAATGCTGCCCTGAGGCCTGATGCCTGTTTCCTGCTCTGTTTCCAACCCAAGCTCCGTTGCAAAATAATCCTATGGTTTCAGCTGGTCTATTTGATGATGCGCAGCAAAAAAAAAAAAAAAAAAAAAAAAAAAAAAAAAACATAAACCATATAAAAATAGGTTGAAACAATCAAAAAAATGTATACAATACAATACATTAAAAGCAACGGCTGTGTCCAAATTCCTTTATTATTCCCTATTGGTGTACCATATAGTGTTTACCATTTCATAAAGATGTCTGAATAAACAATTCCAAAATCGAGTGCCACTAGAAATCTCCCAGAAGTCTCACTAGTCTGGCAAATATAGATCACAATGCCTTGGTTTTGAAAGATTTTTCATGTAAATAAAAGCATTTTCCTTTTTTTTTTTTTTTTTTAGAAACTGTCCAAGTTGTCATCATCAGAATTCAGTGGATCCAAAAAATATTTTTTGTAGAATGTTTACATTTATTAGGTTTTTACTTTAGTAATGCTGTGACATATAAATAAAATTAGTGAGCATGATGTCTGAATTGCTTTTAAAATTCCGGGCACTAGATAGTGCCGTGCTTTTTTTAAGTTTTTTAGTAGTTGGGGAGTAGGGATGTTGAAGGACATAATCAACGGTCAAAAGACAAACAAAAAATGGAAGGAAACATTGTTACTTTGAGGAGGCAATTCATAAATTAAAAGACAGAAAGGATGAAAATGTACAAATGATAAACCATAAAAGTCATAAAATACTTAAAAGCCAAATAAATATGTTAACTGAATGAGTTATGTAAATGTCTGGTTAAAAATGACCTCCTACGCGTTAAACTGATAATTAGTGCATTTATTTCTTATCAAGTAATTAGCGAAAACTAGAAAAAAACCTGCAAGTTTTACTTTATGTAAAATCTTATATTGTTAAGTACTTGTATGCATAACAATCCATTCGTTCATTCATTCATCTGTTCATTTTTTACAGCTGATCTGGGACCAGGTTCGGGGGCCAGTAGTCTAACCAGAGCCCCTTAGACCTCCCTCTTAACACTTCTTTTGTCTGCACGGATGCTTTCTCCCCATGGGACATGTTTGAAACATTGCGACTAGGGGGCTACTGGGGGGCAAATAAAAAGATGCCCATACCACCTCAAATAGCTCCTTTCAATGTGAAGAAGCAGCACATCTAGTCCTAGTTCTTCCCAGATAACTGAGCTCACCCTCTCCCTCAGGATGAGCCCAGCAACAGCTTTGGAGGAAACTCATTTTGGCTGCTTGAATTCACTATCTCATCCTTTCTGTCACTACCCAAACCATATGTGAGGACTGAAATTTAGATCAACCGGCACATTAGCAGCTTTGCCCTTCGGTTCAGCTCGCTCTTCACCGTGACAGACTGATACAGAGCCGACATCACTGTCGATGCTGCCCCAAGCCACCTGTCAATCTCAGTCTACATCCTACAAACTCTCCACCCCACCCCCAACCCACTTGTGAACACGACCCCAACATATTTAAACTTTTTATCTTGAGGCGGTTACTCAATCTTAATGCTGAAACCCGTTTTCAACCGACTCCTTTTCACTCAAGTTACAAACCTCTCCATAATCCTGCTGGAGGTCTTTGATTCATGAAGGTATCAAGACCAAATCGTCTGGAAAAAAAAAAAAAAAAAAAAAATTCTGTCCCAGCTGACCGTTCCCCTTTGGCTGTACCTTTGAATGCTGCAAGTTAAAAAAGATATGAACTGAATCCGTGTTAAGAAAAAAAATAGCCTGGAATCCTGACACCCAGCGGATTCTATGATGACCTACCTTGTTTACCTGTTTGTTGGGGGGTTATCTGCAGTTAACCTGCCTGTCAGATTTCCTTACAGGCTGAATTTTGGCATGGATTTTTTGAGATTATTATTTTTTATTCTATAGTCCCTAAAAATTGCAAAGGGGAATAGTTTTTGACATTTTGACATACATATAGACATTTTTTTATATTTTAAATATGTCCTTTTCTTTTATTATAACTACAAGCTCCACATAGTTAGATATAAATGAGTAAAAAAAAATCAATTTTGTAAAAATGTCTTTTTGTTATGTATCCACAAGAAGCTCTAAGTAAAGCATGTTAAACTTAATTTTAAGCATCTATAAATAAAAAACAATACCTTTCATATTAAATTTAAAAGCTTTTAGAGCATATGGTGAATAATTTCCTGTATTTAAATATAATGGTTGATCAAAGTATCCAACGGGGACTATCCTATGCGTCTGCCCTGAACAATACTGCAAAATTTTGCTCAGGAAAAAATTCTGACAAGCCTTTAAAGACACATTTATTCCAGACACAAATCGCTGATGGTCGTCTCTGTGGGAGTACTAACATACTGTATTGCACCATGTTAATTTTTTGGGTGATGCGTTTAATTTTTCACCCATGTGCTATAGACTCAGCATGGCTCCGTGGTTTCACTGATGAACAATGGAGCAAACTGTCATCTCGATTTGGCAACTGCACTCAACCTCCTGCACAGCCAGCTGCATCGTACTGCATGCGAAATAAAGGGGGCCCTTTAACAACACGGGGATTTATTACCTAGGAAATTAATGATCTCAGAGACTAAGATATAATGGCTGAACCATCTGCAAGAAATCATCCTAGGAAAGATGTCTTTCCAATTTAAATCTGTGTGTTCAGCCATAATGCACCAGAAGCATAAATCAACACGCTAATTCATACTGTTAAGCTAACTGTGGTGTCTTCACCTTAACGATATCACAGCAAACACAGCTTATGATTGATTACTCACGATTATGCTTAAAGTCTATTGATATTTATTTCTTGTAATTTATAAGTGAGCTCACTGACATAAAACATTATATAGAAATGTTCCCCTCTACATGGATTCAGTTGACCCCACCCTACAGAATACATACAATTTCTGTGTTTCTACTTTCTGACCTTTGGAAAATATGTGGTTCACCATTTTGAATGAGTAACTGGGAGAAGATGGGAGCTCACTGGAGTTGATGTCATCACTGGTGCAAGTCTGGTTTCTATGGAATGGAGGAGCTTAACCATTGACGATTGGCTGACAGGGTGCAGAACCAAACCAATAGAAACGCTAGGCTTTATGTTTGGGGCACCATGCGCACCAATAAGGAGGAGACACCCCCTGTTGCACAGTTGTAGAATTTGCTCTCCTGGCTCCATCCTCAGCCCTGCTGGGGCTCACCAGCCCAGACTTTTTTTTTGGAGAATATAATTTACAGTGACGGACTGAAATGCCAAGAGGGCCTCAGTAGTATTCTGCTTTTGTGGCAGATTTACTTCGTTAACCCCGAGGATCCAGTCGCAGCATTTGGTTGCACTGCTGCTGTATATTTATGCTGCTTTTGTAAAAAAAAAAAGGCGTTACCCTATTCCACTTTGATTGTAAAAATAAAAAAGAAAAAAAATCATAATTGATCACAGTTTGGAAATTGTGCGGCCAAACATTCTTAGACTCTATTAATTGAGTAAATGTTTTATGTGCAGAATCTGAACAGCGATATTTCACTCTTTGGAAGGCAGTTTTGCCCTGGATTAAATAATATGTCCTTAATTTGATTTTAAGACCATTATAAGCCATTAACTATTAAAATATAGTAATGGATCATTTGCTAACTTGCAAAGGGAGAAAAATGAAATGATTTGCTCAGAAGAGAATAACAGCTGCTTCCAGGAGCCACGTTTGACCAACACAATCCTTTTCCTGTATCCGTTTCAGAACATCTCAGAGTTCCACATCCTTTGCACTTGGTTGGAACTGCTCACAAATGTTCTTTTCCTGCGTCAATCGTGTCCTCTAAACCTGGTGAAGTTTTCTCCTGTGACAGAGAGCGCTGTTTGTCGCATGTCTCGCACGCATCCTCACCTCGGCATCCCTGTCCCTTTAATTGAGCTGTTAGTTGGAGTGCCTTTCAGCCGTATATACTATACCAGTCTCCTCAGCTGACAGGATGCAGAACCAGGAGGTTCCTCATATGAAAAGCTCTGACCTTTCTTTTGTGGTGCAATCAAATGGGGCTGCCTTGGTCCTTGGCTCTGAATAATTAATTCCTCCCCTCAGTAGGAGTGTTTGCTAAACAGTGGGGTCCTCGGCAGTTCACTTTTTCTGCACCACTGCCACTGCACCCTAGGGGAGAGACGAGTGTATGCTTTAGTCTGACTTAAGATGTGCCTTTCAGAGAAAAGGGAGACTGCAAGGAGATATCGGAAAGCCTCTATTTACTTTTTTTTGTACTCTGAAAATACAACAGCATGAAAACAGAATAGTGCACAACTTTGCATAATTTGTTGCTAGGATTTCAAAAACTATTAGTTGACAGAATGAGAGTCCTCTTAGAACACCTTTTCTTTAAAGATTTGAATAATGTGTCAGCAAAATGAATTCTTCTGTGAGACCGTTATTCATTTTAAAACCCACAATCCATGTGTAAGCCCGCAAAAGAGTTGTTCCAACCTGTATTTGCCTCATAACACAGGACTTCCTCTGTCTGCACACAGCCTTTACTCATCTATAGGAATAATATATTGAAGAGATATGCTGCAGAGCCTTCCTCCCTGGCAGGGTGTGACACACACTTTGATCTCACTGTACGGGCTTGAAACTCCAGGAGAAATTATCAGTGAGATGGGGCACAAGGGAGGACAGAAAACCCACTGGATAGAAGGGGGTTTGATGGTGCGTTGTACTATGTCTGTTGATTATTAGAACTTAAAATGTATTGTTTAGTCGCTCTAGTTAATGAAATAACAAAAGGAGGGTTTACAACATTTAGGTAATTTTTGTGGATGGTACTCTTAAATTGTACGCTAGCTCAGTTTTATGTAGGTAATTTCAAGAGTTTGTGGGAACAAGACTGAAATTCATAAAATTACAACAGATTTCAACAGTTCATATTGATGTATATGCAGAAACAAAAATTATTTTTCAGATTTCTTAGACTTAAAAAAATATATATATTTTGCTTTATTTTCATTGCAAGTTTTTTAATTTATTTTTTTACATTTCCAAAACAGCAATTTGTGGGGGGGGGAAGTTATATTTAGACGGGCATTTACATATGTATTATGGTCACTTACTTTAGAACAGGGAAATTATATTAATAAAAATTTAAGCAACACTTGTTGAAAGAAAAATTCTGACTTTTTCAAATTGAAAGTGAGGCTTTAAACTATTCCCATCCATGAGGATAAAGGAAGACTTTGTTTTGCTCCAGCAACCACCTGTATCTGCAGTATAGAAAAATGTATAACACATTAAAAAAAGACAAACAAATATTCGAAAAAGACTTAAACTTTAGAAAAAAAAACGTAGAACTGTAATGAAACATTTGAAGCTAAAAATGGCAGCTAATTAAGACCTATTCAAATAAAAAACTGAGTGTATAGGGGAAGGATTGCTTTTTTCTTTTTCTTTATTTTTTTTTGCAGAGATGAGAGCTTTTCTGTTCTTTGAGCAGCTTTTGCTCCTGATCTCATCTGTCTGGCATGAAGGGGGAGCTGTGGCTCCTCCTGTCCGACCAAGGTTACAGCTTCAGGCTTCAGTGTGTGCCACGCACATTTTCTCACACTTTTCTGGCTGCGCTTTGCCACATTGATTTAAATGTATCTGTTGAGGGGAAAATAATCAATGCAAATTCTCTGACAGTGCAGCCCACAAATAAGACATGTCTGATTCATCAAGCGGACATTCCTGTAAAGACCACTCTTTCTCTTTTTTTGTTCCATTTCTCCCCCCCTCTCTCATTTTTTTTCCTTCTCTCCCAAGTCTTACTCACCTCTGGGCCACTTCACTCCTTTTTGCTCTCTTCACCTTTCTGTGTCGAAAAACTCTTAGCCTGAATTAGTGGAAGGAGCTTTATGCTCATGCACATACTCATGGAATTTCCTCATAGGCACTCAATTGAGGTAGGTGCAAATATAATCATTAAACATAAAAGTTATGTCTGATTAATTCTCCGCACTTTTTAATTTAAGCTGTTTTATACGTTTGGCCCTGTCTCTTTATAATACGGTACTTTAATAGTGTCAATTTATTTTTTAAGTATTGATATAATTTGAAAATGGATAGTTATGTTTTCAAATTAAAATTTATTTTCAGATTTTTAAATGTAGACAAAAATGTTTAAAAAATGTTGTTTTCAAACTTAATAGCAAAAAAAAAAAAGTGATTCAGTATGCTAACGAGAAAAAAAAAAAAGTTTCACCTGACACATAACCTTAACTTTTTGTTTTGCTTTAACCCAGTCAGATGGTCTGGCTTCTAACAAGAGCAGAGTGCAGTCTGTGTATGTAAATTCACTACATGTGTGAGAGAAATAAAGGCAGGGGATATTTGGAAATTCCTGTGTGATGAAAGGGAAAGAATATCCCCCAAAAATGATTAATGTGGTGTTCAGGTACACAGAAGATTGAGTGATCCTGTCATCATGCCATATGGTACCAATTTATTCCAGCAAGCATGAGGCAAACGCAGTGGAGGAGTCTCAAGACTCTGTAGCTTCAACACTTTTCAAAATGAGAAAAAATTTAGGAAAATCCACAGAAATAGAATTTGGATTTTGGACATTCTTGATTTGTGGAAATGAAAATATTAAATGAATAAAACAAACTAAAATTTTAATTAGTGACCAAATTAAAGAAAAATATTTTACAAAAAATGTCCCATTTGTTAAACTTCTTTTAAATTATTTAAAATTAATGTCAATTCTGAAAATTCAGTCAAGGAATCCTTTCAAAATAAAATACTTTGGGTTTGGGTATAATTTTGACTCTAGCTATGATGCTTGATAATATGCATAGAAGTGTTTGTATTTTTTTTATTTTTTATGTTTTGGGTTTGTTTTGGTTGTAAGACGAGGAAGAAATGGGAAACGGAAATTTATCATACATTGATTTTGCATGATTCATCATGTTGTACTTCTGAAAAAAAGACAAAAAAATAGCAGAAATAAAAATCCTAAAATCCAAACACAGTGAATGTTAGTAAACCAAATCTTTACTTGACTTTTATTGCACCTAAATATACAAATCTTTTATTTTTATTTGACTTTTTTTAACATTTGAAATTAATTTTGATAAAATAAAGAAAAGCCTGCTTTTTTCTGTCTCTGAAACACACATGCCATAGTTTTAGATAAGAAAACTGTATTCCTTTGGCTTGTTAAACCCACATATAGTTAGACTACTGCTAACTTTTGCAGTGACTTTTGTGACGTTTCAGAAATCCACCCATTACAACGGCTGGAATCACGTGTCCTCTATATCTCCTTCTAACGCTGCACAAACCCAACTTTTAACTCTCTAATCTTATGTCTCGAGTCGTGTGCGGAAATGAGTGTTTTTTGAAAATGCAGATGGCTATTGGCGGACGGAGGACAGGTTAGGGAGCTGGGCTCCTATTACTTTTCTTTTTCACTACCCTGTTATTTGTCGTCTCACCCCTGCAGGGCATGCTGACAGGAACTGATAAACCTCTTTATGGGCTGAACTGAATTGGCTCCTATTATCCAAGGTGTGGAGCTGCTCAGTGGAGAAAATAAAAGACTTTATCCACTGCCCATCTGCCCACCAGTCTCTCTTTGCCCAGTTTCCGGAATTTCATAAAGCTGTGTCCAATTTGTGATCGTAATAGTTACGAACAGCTAGGTTGGGGAAATAATGTCAATGTCTTTGGAGCGAAATACATATTTTCCCAAATGCCTCAATACTTAAAAAAATGGCACTGTTTGCCATAAAAAATAATGAATTCATGCACAGAAAAATATTTGAACACATAAATGTTGCTAAGGTAGGGTGCTAACAACATAAAAATAAGCAGAGAAAAGGCATTTGATGGCAAAACAAAATTAATAATGCCTGACTTTTATTCATAAAACAACAACAAAAAAACTTTCATCTCCCTGTTGAGTTATGCATGTCAGAAATCAAAGAGATGTGTTGTTAATTTAATTGTCCTTGTAAATTTTAACCGTGCTTTTTGAGAAATTCTGCAACATTCTCCCACCTCTTTACTGGGAACATTAAATGCAATCAAATCCAAAACTCTCCTGCTTTCAGACAGCTTTTATATTTTCGTTTTTTCTTTTGTCAATAAAGTGACAATGCTCAGAGTACTACTTCATGTCAGTAAATGTACACAGTGACAGTTAAGTGACACATTGCTCATTGATTTTGTACAGTCTGTTGTTTAGCAATCAGTTCTCATTCTTATCAAGTTTCTTGTCCCACCCTGAATCTTTGTTTATAGACCTTTCACACTCTACAATTCTTTAGACAGGCTTATTTTGAACTTCTTTTTGACAAGCATCTTTGTTACTCAGTGTTTTGTAGGAATAAAATGATAGAAAGATAAATAAAATATAGTAAATGATTTAAAAAAAAAACATAAAATAATGCATAATATATTGGGTAAAAAACTCACAGACCCTAGTTGGGTTGTGAAATAACACAAAAATGTTCTTTTTTTTTTTAAACATTTAACGTTTTTTCATTTATAATTTTCGGTAAATCGTTAACATGCAGAAACCTGGTTTCACCAGCATCATTGTAACACCAAAGTGTAGTCTGTAAAGGAATGGCACACTCCGCCTGTTCAGGACTGATTCACAAGATTTGTAAAATGTTTACTTATTGAAAATCATTTTGAACAGATAAAAAAAAAGTCTGCTGAAATGTCAGATTGTTCAAGGTGGTTGAAAGCCGTTACACTCCCTTAATATTAGTGTCACTTGACTCGTTTACAAAATACAGATGACAAGGATCCAAATCCTTGAAAGGCAAAGGCTGTGTGACAGGGAATCGCTCCCTGAAGCCATGTGTGTAATGACTTTGCATGGGGAATGGAACAAGTGGAGGCAAAGATTGATGCTTAGTTTACTGTAGCGCTATGTGTGGAATTTTGGACTGCTTCAAGCAAGCTATCAAAGCCATCTGTTAGGGTGTGCAGGCCAAAACTGATTAATATTATTGCTGAAAATGAAAATCACAAAATAAACATAAAAAAAACCTCAAGCAGCGAAAGCCAACGGTATTTATGTGTTGAATGATTTAAAGTCTAATTTAAACCTCTGTGGTGGTGTACTTGCTAGCACAGACAAGGTGCAAGGATAATTTCAGCTCCCACTTGTGTCAGTATCCAGGTTCTTATTCAGTCTAAGTTGTGGCAATGGTCATTGAAATTATTTTAGGGAGGAATGCACAAGCTTTAACTCAACTCAGAAGTTCACTTAGGTTAGCATAATAAAAAGGTTATTTTTTTATTTTTTTTGTGTGTGAATATTATAGCAAAAGCTCTGGATAAACACTTAAAACCCCTTAAAAGAAGTGGCATGACCCAAATTTAAATTTCATCTAGAACGACAAAATTATAGGAGTTGGCAAACGATGGGTTAGCAATGAGCAAATTGTTACAATTGTTATACAGAGGGAATCTCAACAGTTTTTTTTTTCTCCTATTAGCATTTAGATGGGCATGCCGAATGGGATTCTGCACGAGTTAGAATATAAAAGCAAGACCTTTTATTTATTTATTTTTATTTTGTACTGACTGAGCACCAAGCCATTACAAATAAGTCAATAAAAAAAGAGTTAAAAGTAGTTCTGCTCTGCCCATCCTTGCCATTTGAATTATTTCAATTCAATTTAACTGCAGTGTCCCACCCTTCCGAGCAGCACAACAACATTCAAAGTGCTTACTGAATTTCTATTTTGGCCTAATAATCCAGAAAACAGATTTCCCTTTCAGACCAGTAAGCTAGGCGTCATTGATAGTTAAACGAAGACATTAGCATGAGTCGCTGGCTAATGACATTGTTTAATGATGTGTTCACTTTGTTAATATGGCTGACAACACAGACACATTATGCTTGCAACTCTGAGTTGTTGGAAGCTCAATATGGAGAGTCACTTTCAAGGATAAGTTCACAATTATCAAATGATTTTTTTTGTTTCCAAAGGCTTCTTGCCCACAGGCTAGTCTACAGACCACGTGAATGAGGGCAAATGATTGGATTACAGCTGCTAAATTTAAAGCGTGAACTATCGACCAAAAGAAACAACGCAACTTTGGTAAAATGTTTTTTTTTAAGAGTTGTCCGCTACACTAGATGTTTCTGCTAAAAAAAAAAAAAAAAAAAAAAAAACTAACACATTTTCTGGTGCTTATTTTATTGTTTTTCTGTTTTGCTGCAGTGGTTTTCATTTTTACTTTTACTTCTATGTATAAAAAAAAGCCTTTAAATATGTGATACAGCATAAAGCCAATGTGTACTATTTGCAGTGGATCTACAGGCTTCAAAATGATAAATGTGGCATAAGGGAAGGAAATCCAGGAAGGCTCTGAACTGGATGTGATCATCAGGCTGCAACTCCCTGCGTTCAGATTGAAGGAGCACTTCTACTCCAAGCTCCTCCCAGATTTCTCTTCGCCTCTTCAAGGCAGAGCCCAGATGCTCATTCCAGCCACTTGAACTCAGTTGCCTTCTTATGGCCAGCACCCAGAGCTCCTGACCACTAAAGAAGGTTGGATGTAGATCAACTGCTTATTTAACACTATAACGGCTGACCAGAACATTGTTAGTGCCGATGCATCACGAGTTACTCCCTCAAGTGAAGGAGGGAAAGCATGTCGGGGTCTTGTTTACTAGCGAGGGTGGAAGACGCAGATGATTGACAGGAGGTTTGTGGCAGTGCGATGGAGGGGTGTGTGTGTGTGTGCGACTGCTCTTCCTTTTTTATCACTCCTTTTCTTTGCATTCAGAGTCCCTTAAAAAGCGTGATGCACTCAACCTTGAAAATGTATCAATAATTCAAACACATCATCCTCTGCCTGAAATTGGGGAGAGTGTGTCTGTGGGATAATATTGCACTCAGTCACATTTGACTGGCTGTCACCTGCTGGAGAATGGCTACACCCAGCCAATAATTGCAGAGTCAAAGCAAGCTCATTTTTGTGATTTGCGGTTCAGCAACTGCTGCTCTTAGCAGGAAATGTGACTTACAGATCCTGCAACATTCAGATAGTGCATAATTGGTGCTTGCATCCATTTCGGAATGGCTTTTGAATTTAAAATTGATTCTAAGGATCCCCCACTACCTATCCTTTAAGATATTTTTTATTTTTTCAGTCTCAGTCCCGATCAGAGTTCATTAGTATTGAACAACTGTCAATGCCAAAGCTGACCCATCTCTAAAACATTATATTTCCTCTTTCCTACCCACTTTAGAACCTACTTAACCTGAAGTAGACAGACATCAAAAATAGAAAAGCTATTTAGTTATTTTTGTGAGAGCTTCAAAGTGGTCCTTTTATGTCAGAGTTTTTTGGAATATCAACTTGCTGTCAGTTTGTGATGCAGCAAAGTACACAAAAGATTGTATCAAAATTATTACTCAAAATGCTCCTCATATTTTTTAAGCATCTTTGTTTTTCTGATTGAAGTATGTGTTGAGATTTGAACTGTTGCTGCACTTGTCAGTATTCAAACTGCAAAAACTGAATCTTATGAAAGTAAAAAGACCCTTGTTTTAATGAAAATATGTCTTATTTTCTGTTTAGTAAGAAAAATATATCAAAAAAGGTTTTCAATAGCAAAATAATCTAAACCCTAATAACCAATTATGTTGTTTGGAACACACATTTCTGGGACCCGTATCTCAATAGCATGAACAAAACTTTTCTCAAAAACCCATTATAACTGTCCATGCAAGAAAAGTTCTGCTAATTTAGTATTACAGTAAAAATATCTCATCTTTTGCTATACTTGCTTTTTTCTCAATGACTACTTGCTGTATTTAAATAATAAAAAGAATAGTTGATAATTAATTATTTCCAATACAGTTCCACCATATTTAAGATTTGTGGATCAAATTTGAGACAATAGATAAATACGGTACTTTTTTTTCTGAACACTCATGTCATCATGTTTGCATCAAACTAATATTTTTGTGACCAAAAACTTAGCAAATCTACCCAAAGCATCATTGATGCTAGCTGTGGATTTCATCTGAGGGTTTACAAAATGCCCCCCCCCCCCCCCCCCCCCCCAATATGCTTTCCGGGTTAAATTCAGACACTATTTTATGTTAAAATAAAAATTCTTGGTAAGACCATTTTTTTTTACCCCACTAGTGGGCGGTTTTTGTGCTTACTGTTGCAGAACTACCTTGAACTCTTTAAAAAAATATATATTTTCAAAATGTTTTACTTTTTTCTACGAACCCTGTTTTTACAGTGTAGTTCTACGGTGGCCCAGAAGGGTCACAACACAACACATTAACTTTACACACAACACATTAACTTTGCACACAACACATTAACTTTACACAAAACACATTAACCTTACACACAACACATTAACTCACAACACAACACATTAACTCACAACACAACACAATAACTCACAACACAAAACATTAACTTTACACACAACACATTAACTCACAACACAACACATTAACTCACAACACATTAAGTTGTTATGTAAGAAAAAATATAATATATAGAACACATTAATAATTAATATACACAACATTAATATACAAAACAGATTAAAATATTGTTATGTTGTGTGTAAAGTTAATGTGTTGTTTTGTGAGTTAATGTGTTGTGTGTAAAGTTAATGTGTTGTCTGTAAAGTTAATGGGTTGTGTGTAAAGTTAATGTGTTGTGTTGTGACCCTTCTGGGCCACCGTAGTAGTTCTGATTGGAGACATCTCTTTATGGAACTGTAGGTTTGCATTGCAAGTGAACAGGATATCATCGAAGCATTGTTTATGATATAGTTGTGTTGATTAACAGTTATAAAATTAAACATTTTTGATCATGGAAATACCTCAATTTATTTCATTTGAACACAAAAATAAAAGATGCACTATCGGTTCTATTTTGATGGGAAACATGATGAGTGACATCAGGCTCTGGTTGTCAAAGATGATGTCTGCTGCCAATACAACTTCCTTTTGTGATTACTTTAAGTGATTACAAAATTTAATGCAGAGGTTTTAAAATTTAGAATTAGTCTATTTATTATGGAACTAATATCGGGAAATTTGAATTGACTCCTCAAATTAGGTTCATTCATCATTATGGTGGAAAATAAATCAAAATTTTCAGAATCAATTTGGCTGCTTCCCAGTAACGTCTTGCACCAGATAACAAAAACACAGATAATTAGCAGTTATTAAAAATCATTTCCCTGTGTTAATCACAGTGGAAGTTTGGCTTCTTCATATCGCCTCAGTATCAGCTCACTTGTGAGGCGAGAATATTTCACTGATGTAATGTAATCAGAGATGTCTATCTCTGAGAAGTTTTGGCTCAATTAGCCCTCCTGAACACTCAAGGCTCAGTGCCGTGCTAATTTTGTCCTCTACTCGGCACCTGCAGTGCAGTCAATAGACTATCACAAACTTTATAAAAGGAAACTATTTAGAAGGCAGATCTTAGCATAAGTTATTCACGAGAGCAACACATTCCAGCACAAGGCGTCTGCCACGACTTGTACAAGGAGAATTCACAAGGAAAGAATTGAAAGCTCCATGAGACGACAAACACTTTAATCAGATAAAATCCAACATAAACAATCAGTGCGGTCTGATTAAGAGCACACAGCAATGCTAATCTTTGCCTGTTTGATTATCTTGTTTGGTTTCCTTGCAACAAACAGTCCTGAAAATGAACTGTCACATGAAGATAATGGCGCTGGTTTCACTGAAAATGTGCTTTGTCTCCCCTAGAGCTGGAAAATACGTGGACGGCTGCATGAAAAATTGGTCAGAATTCTGACCAATGAATCGTTTTGCGCATGCAATAATGTATTTCATAAATAATCTGCCCGAGAAGTTAATTAGTGCAGGTGTTTACACATATTTTTGTCCATTAGGGTGCACAGTAGGATCATAGTTGACTGAATGAGTTTTAGGTTATTAAATTAGCCTTAAAGTTCAGGGAGAAAAATTAGCCACAGTTGGGCAGGTATGAGCAACAACATATCTCCCAATTTATCATCCTCATAAGAATATATATCTTTGCTTTATCTACCATTTAAAGGAAAAGAAATCCAGTTATGAGTAAGCTGGTCTGTGTGCAAACAGATTCCTCATCCATGAGAGGAAAGAAATGTAAACGGTTGAAAGGAAACTCCCTGGAGGACATTCTGAAGAGGAGAAAACACACAAACTTAATAGGGCCTCATAAAAAGCTTAATCTATGTCATCATTATGTTGTAAACATAACAATGAAAGAATATATAGATTATACGTTGAACTTTCTTTGATTTTAAACAAATGCTGATCAATAAGCTGCCCAACAGCAGCTATGGCTAAAACACTCTTGTTGGCACTACATAAGCCTGTCCTCTTGAAGAGGACTGCAACCTGCTATCAGCTGGATACTTGTACCGCAACTGATCTGAGATCATCAGTCCTTCTCACTGCCACACAGACTCATCTGAGGACAGGTCTTTTTCAGGGATGAGACTAATTGTTGTACTGTCTGAAGTCTGGAGGCCTGCCACAGCTGGACTCTCACCATTTGGTTATAACAAATTTAAGCAACTTAAAGGAAATGGATAAATCCATTACCAGGTTCTTGCCCACTTATTTTGATCATAATGTGTTGCTAATTTTTTTTTTTTTCAACAATACAGGTTCAGCGTTAGGGTTCAGCTCCCTTCTGCTTTTCTGATCACTGGTGTTGTTTCTTACAGACCCACGACAATGAAAATCGCTTTTAACATGTACTTGTGTCAATTTTCTGATGATAGAGGACATATCAAGAAAATTAAGCTTAAAATTCCATTTCTCTGCATTTTTTATTTAAATCATTTGAATCAGGAGCAGACCAACAAAATGCAGCTTGAAAAAGCCTGAAGCAGTGATGTAGACGCTACAATCGTAGGTGTTACAGTAAGAAGACCAATAGCTCTCTGCTCCGCTCTATTCCGATGCATCTACTTTTGGACAATGGATCCTTTAATGTGTTTGTTTTCCTTGTCTGAGCTGGCATCTGGCTCAAAACTGTATGGCTGGATAGCTCAGATATTTTTTGACATTTTTGTTTCACCTGTAATATTGAGGTGGGGTTGTAAAGGGACTGTAAGCAAGCAAGAAAACAAGTAAACAGATGGATGATGGGAAGTCAGAGTAGGCTTACTCCACACCAACAGTCCCAGCTACAAGTCAGAGTCAAATTTCTAATACACTACTGCCTTCTTCAGAAACTACGTCCAAGAAAAAAAAAAAGCATAATTATAATTACAAAACTACTTGGAACACTTTTACAATAGATCAACAGATGACTGGAGTTGGACTTTAGTCTTTTAGCATTTTTGTTGCGATTTGGTCGTGAGCAGTGATGAATTCCAGTTGTTCTCCATGTTGCAGCAGAAGATCTATTAGATGATGGCAGCTACAACATTTTATAAGGGGGGGGGCACAAGTCTTTGGTAGAATCGCAAATGGGAACAGCAGGGTGGACGGCCATTAGCAAGTAGCTTTTAGCTGAAGTGCTATTACTAATGCTTAAAAAAGCTTGTTTTGGTTATTTTTTGTTAAACTTTTGTCTACAAAGGTACTAATACCCCCCTCCCCTCTCCCCACATTGCTCCACCTTTAGTTGTTGGTTGAAATGTAGCCCATCATGAGTTACAAAGGTTCTACTTGACTTTATTTTTCTTTGCAAAACATCAGTTTAAACTTTGGGCCAACACAAATTTGAAGCACTATACAGCCGTGAGCTGCCTTCTCATAATAATTAATTTATATCCCAGCTGCAGTTTGATGTTCTCTGTGTGAGTTGCATGGGTGATGTCGTTTTTTTTTTTTTTTTTTGCTGCATAGATTCAGGTGAAGTCTCTCTATTAGCCCCTCAACGCACTGGCAACCCATTCAACTGGATGTGGTGGTGGAGGCTGACACTCCTGTGCAGATGAATTGGAAAATGCTGCAAAATCTAATGGCCTTCAGTTTGAGGATGCTAATGTTAATCAGCAGTAGGGATTGACAAATAGTGCCGACTCAAATACAGCTGCTGCTAATGGACTGAAAAGGTGGGTCTAATTAAATATAATGACTCGTGTGGGCTGCCGTAGCAGTAATCTATTACTTTTTGATATTATGGCCTTTTCCAGAAACAATATATTTGCATTGTTTCTAGTCCATCAAAGTGACAGAATGAATGGGGGTTTGGCATCTTGCTTTGCATTGGCAACAAACATATAATGAGCAATATCGCAGCACAGAGAAAACAGGTAAGCAGCTACCTGCACCTCTGAACTATTCTTGAACTTGTGCACTTCTGGAGTGGTGTCTTAGGAAAGTCTTAGTCATCAGTTTTTTTGGGGGTTTTTTTTCAGTAAGATGTGTGAGTGGATGTGGTGGTTGTCTTTATAAGCTGCCATCCAAAAATGTACTTTGGCTTTGCAAGTGGAGCATAAATCAGCTGTGTGCTTTGGCATGGTGTTTTAAAACATTTTTTTTTTCTTTTTTTAATGGCAAAGATTCGGTTGGGGTCAAGGTTTTTAATTTTTTATCATTGAATTTGGCAATATAAGATATGATAGGTCGATAAAAAGTGGTAAATTATCAGGTAATTCACTGGTTTGGTACACAGGGTGTTCTTTGGCATATGGCCATCATGTTTATATAGTTCAATACCCGCCTTGCTTTCTGAAGCAACATTTTGTGTAACTAATTTGCATTTACAAATGTATTCAACAAGATGTCTAATTACTATTGGATTACGCTTCATGATTGAGGCAAGTTTTTGTTGTCAATAAATATTGGCATGAAATATTTACTCTCCCTGCGTTTGATCAGATTTTCCTCAAAATGTTGTTTCTAGCAAACAACATTATCGTATCACAACTGGTGCAATATTTCACTTTTGTTTTGTTAGAACTCTGTTGGAACTCAGAAGCGTTTGATGCTGATGGATTGTAAAAAAGTAAAAGTACATAAAAAGGTCAATGATGAATATTGTAACTTTATCTGAACTGCTAGGTGCTTTACCTCTGTTTCTTTTACGCTAAAGCATTTTCATCAACCCATATTATTTTATATAAGTTCATTAAGTGTGATTTTACATTTATAAAAGCCTCAATTTTGTTATTGTTTATTGGACATTTGCTTACTTACATTGGTAATTACTACTTATTTTAACAACAATTAACCCTGGACAACAACATTCCTACCATGCTCATATAGTATATTATATTGTTTCATTCAGCTTGAGCCAACAATTCATTTATGACATTTTCACAATATTCCTGTTAAAAATGTGCGAGCAACAGAGGAACACACTTTTGCAAACGCTAAGACCGTTAAAAAATCTAGAACTTTGAAATGATTTTTCCCCCCCAATTAGCTTCCCAATGATGCTTGAGGTTTCATAGAAGATAAATCAGGGGTCATAGGAGGAGTTTAAACTGTAGAAGATACCAGGGGGGATATTTTTTATTAATTCAAAATGCCATCCCAGGGTCAAAGGTCAACAAACTGTGGTTGTGGTTGCAGACTCAACCTGGTAACGTGTGTGAAATTTTGGGACCCCTTTTGATCACTCAAACTAAAGTTTTCTTTTCCCATTTTGTGAGAAAATGAGAAAATCACCAAATTTCCCACTTTGCCACCAAATGGCCAACAAGCTGTAGGTCCTGTGGGCATCCCTTAATTTCAAAAGATATGGATATCTTCGACACATGAGTGGATTTAAAATTCTTCTTTTTAAAGCCCGATTTTTTGGAATACATGGTGGAGACAAAATCCTAGTTTAAATACGCAGTAAAAAAGAAGAATTGCATAAACAATATGGTCCCGGCAGTCCAGGACTGCTACAGACCATAAATATACATTTTAAAAAGTGTCTGAATCTGACACAGTGCGTTTTTCATGGTTACAAAATATTATCTGACTAGTAGCAACAAATACCACATACAATTGTGGCATCAAAATGTTTAAGCTGAAGGATTTGCCTAAATGTTTTACTTTAGAGAAGGGGTCACCAACCTTTTTGAAACTGAGGGCTACTTCATGGACACTAGGTGGCATGAGGGGCGCCACAAGACATGCTTACTAAAAACCATCTAGCACTCCCCCCCCCCCCACGCACACACACAAACCTAATTTGAGGACGTCCTTTTGTGTGCCCTATTTTTATTTGTTCATTTTACACAAAAACATGTATGAATTACAGGGGGGTCAAACTCAGTTGCAGACTGAGTTAGGTTGCGGGCCGAACAAGATAAACATTTATTGAACACATAAAACTAAACTTTTAGTCCTTTAAAACTTTCACTTAACTTTACTTTTTAAACATAAATGCGAATAAAAACAGACAGGAATATTAATCCAGGATAATAAATATATTCAGTCAAAATTATGCACAAAATTATGCAAATATGAACAAACAAAGCCAGGAAATAATAAAGCTTAAAAAGCTGAAGGCGGGGCTAACCCCCAGATCACCACAATTTATTGATTTGCTATATGAGCGGTGCTATTTTTGGAGCATTCCCATCAAATGATATTTACCCTTCCAATCATTTTTTACATTCTTGGTCTAACTGGGATAGTGATCTTTGTGTCTTTGGTGGAAATGATGTAGAAACCGTGGAACATCTTTTCTTTGGATGTTTTCATGTAAAAGAGTTTTGGTCTTCTTTTCATAATTGGCTCAAATCCAAAAAATATCATCATTAACCCTTTAAATTGGAATACAATAAAAATTAAATTAATTGATAGAAATCTGGACTGTCTGATTAATGTACTGATTGTAATTTCAAAGCATTTTATTCATACTTGTAAATTCTTAAAGGTGAAACCTCACATCAATGGATTACTCAACTGTCTCAACCTATTCTCTAAATCTTTACATTACATGAATCATAAGAATGCCCAGACATTGTGTAATTTATGTGATCTATTTAAACTTTTGTAATTTTGTAATTGTTTTTTTGTCTACCTTTATCTCAGAATTGATATTGTTGTCATTGACAGACATGCCGTGATTGTTTGTTGAATATTGAATTCAATAAAAAAAAAAAAAAAAAAAAAAAATGGTGAATTCCCTGCAGGCGCCACAAGGGATGCCCGCGGGCACAGGGTTGGTGACCCCTGCTTTAGAGGGTTTTGAGGTTCTAGCTGTGTGTTCTATCATCTTTAGATTCTGCTATATACCTGCTTCTTCCTGGAATCAGCTAGAATCCTTACTACCTAGTTACCACATAAAGGCAGGAACAATCACCATGTATTTTAGTAAATGCTTTATATTTGGATTAGGAAGAATAGCTGCAAGATAGTTTTCGTGTTCTCTTCCATTAAAAGCACTCCCATGTTGACAGGAAAGCCAAGCCCTTTCAAAGCCGATTTTGCACAATTACTCATAAACACAACATTGGGATTGAAACATAATCACTTAGTCAGGATTGAAGAACTAATAGGGCTAATTAGAGGTAAACTAACACAGAAATTAAGATAATTCATAATAGAGATCATTACGGGATATCTAGTGCCTGCCTTGGTCAGTTTAAATCTTACTGTCCACCAAGAGTAATCGATGTGTTGTGCTGTAAACGTTGATGCATGAGCTAATAACAGTGCAATGAAATATTGCCCACATTGTAACCGTTTCTGGCATCTGGGAAGGTTTGGCACAAAGGCATGGGTGGTTGATGAATTAAAAATCAACAAAGTACATTTCAGAAGTTCATTGTTCAAAGTTGGAGATTACACACACACACACACACCTACCCACCTACACACACACACACACACAAGTGAGTCATGAGTGGATCATTGTGTTTGTTTGTGTGTGTGTTGGTATGGTCATAGCAACTGTATTATCACCCTTTGGTTGTAATAGCGTGCAAGTTTCTTATTCGGGATTTCACTGCTTTGTTTTTTTTCTTTTTTTTTCAAGAGTACACCTCCTAGGAAGTGGGAGAGAAGTGACAAAGACTAGAATTTGGCTGTACTCTGTCTTCAAATGGACTGTGAAGCTGTTAAAGAATTTTACACAATTCTTATGCAATTTGTATTAGCTATTGTGAAGATGAAGGGGTTGAGTATGTGGAGGAATTTCCAAAAATACTTTGTTTTTATGGGTGAAGTGAATAAAAATTACAGTTTTGAATGTGAGCTCCTTATCTGCACCAAAGCAACAGGTTTCTCCTACCAACTGTAATGTTAGGTACAAACCGGGTGTTTGATGCACGTTCATAAAACAGGCTGAACGCAGGTTCCTGAACATGCTTACGGCATACGGTGTTCGCGATGGACTGGATTGCTTTAGCTTGGCCAGAGATTTTTTTTTTTTTTTATTAAGATGTGCATTGGATAAAATTTCTTCCTGGGATAGGAGTAATAAGCCCCGGCTTTTAGCCCTTTGCATTTTTTTTGTTGTTTTCCATTTAATAAGAAGCAATAATTTATTGTTTATATTTTGTAACCATATGTAAAAAAATCTTAATACTGATCATTACCCTGGTAAATTAACTCTAAGCAGTTTCTGGATCAACGGGTATGTGGAGGTGAAAAAACCTGCACAACATACAAATTATGAATATGTGCATTTAAAATAAATATAAAGAAGGAAAAAGAACTAAAAAGAAAACAGTAGAATGCTGCCAGTAGATGACTGCCCTCTGTTAAATACCTTGGTGATCAAAGTGTGCTGAAACCCTGCCTGCTTCATGTGAATCCGTACACCCCATCAGATTGCAGCCTGTGGAATGTAGCTTTGCCTTGGACCACAGCTTTAATTAGAATGGACTGTTTTGAAGTCAGACTGGCTTTTATCTGGCTCACAGAATGAGGACATTTTTTAGATTGCGGAGGGACACTTTTTTTTCAAGCTTATGCAGATATGTATCAAATAGTCAGTCAGACGAGAAAAATGTGATTCCGCATCTTGCTTGACAATATTGCGAGGTCTATCTTCAACTTTTCATTCTAAAGGGAAATGACTCGCCTCACACGGGCTTTAGGTAGAAACCAAAGTGAAACAAAGGAGGAGAGTGTAAAAGCAGCTCCTTGGTACTGACATCAAATGATCAGATGATGGCTTTACTGTGTCACCCTTGTGCTATCCTAACATTGGGAGCTGGGTCATCTAGACCCACTAGACAGTGCGCTGAACCTTTTTTTGTCAATGATTTGTGATCTTCACTGTGTTGTGTCGGTCGAGTTGTAGGGAAAAGAAACGTAGACACCTGCTCAGTTCAAGATCCAACTTTATTCTTCTTCTGCAGCTTCTCTCAGCCTTAGCTACATACATTAGTGGTTATCTCCACCTACTGGTCAAAAGGTGTAATTACACTCCATAACAACACCACATATCCCCCTTTTTTTTTTTTTTAACAAATAGAGGATTCTCCATAAGAGGAAACATTTGACTCCATAACTTTCAAATGGTAGGAATAAGGAAAATACAGATAGAAACAGAATTATCAATTTGAGTTAACCCCTGAACATTAGGTTAATAATATTCCATCTCCATTAAGTGTAACCGTAAAAGATAAGCTGTGGCCAGAATGTTTAACTTAATTATATGACCTTGGTAATCTTAAATTTTATATATATATATATATATAACTTGGTAATATGAAATTGTATTAACAACCAATGTCAAAGTCAGGAACAACAAAACATTTGTAACAGTTTATCATAACCTGTCTTCCCCCTGAAAAAATAAAAACACTTAAGTGACGTAATCACTGAGCCAGGTAGGAGGCAGAACGTGCCTGCGACAACGTCTGCGCCCTGGAGGAGAAGGTAAAGGAGCATAAGATGGTAAATACACCTCCTCAGGCTGTACAGAACTGTCATGAGCCTCTGCAGCAATGGCAGGTGATGCTGGGGACAGATGAATAGCATTCCACACCTTGCCATCTGAGAGTTTGAAAGTCGAAGGACCTTTCTGTGCTAAAACCTGAAGCGGCTGTGTGAACTTGGAACGTCCTTTCTTCACAAAACCAGGTTTCCTAATCCGCACATAGGAACCACATGGAAAGTTTGCAGTTTGTGCTGCGCGTCGCTTATCTGTGTACTGTTTAATCTTAGCCTGGCGTCGCGCAACAATATTGCTCAACGTCCCACATTTCATCTGAGAAGATGCACGTGGAGGAGCCAGGTTCTTTATGTTGAGTTTGGTGCGAAAAGGGCGGCCATGCAGCAGTTCAGCTGGGGAAACAGACGTTATGGCATGAGGAGTAGCCCGATAAGACAGGAGAAAGTCAGTAACATAGGGCAGCCACGGCTGTCCTTGAATGTCAGCTGTTTGTAAGCAGTTTACAAAGACCCTGTTCCACCTTTCTATTTCACCGTTACTCTGAGGATAGTAGTTGGAGCTGCGGCAGTGCGTAATGTCGCGAGCAGCGAGGAAGTCCTCAAACTCAGCAGAAACAAAACAAGAGCCGTTATCAGTCACTAATTCCAGGGGGTTACCTTCACGACTGAACACAGCAGACAGAAACGAAGTGACAGTCGCAGTAGTCACATTTGAGAGAAATGCTACTTCAGGCCACTTACTGTAGTAATCTATCAGTGTGATGGCGTAACGACAGTCAGCTGAAGCAGAGTTAAAAGGTCCCACTATATCTATAGCAACCTTTTCCCACGCTGTACTGGGAAAGGGAACTGGTTGTAAGGGGGCAGCTCTAGTTATAGCAGTTTTGTCATGCTGGGAGCAGGTTGTGCATGATTTAACAGCAGCTTCCACATCCACATCCATACCAGGCCACCAATAGAGCTCTCTCAGCCGTTGTTTGGTCCTAACAATGCCTTGGTGTGTGTCGTGAGCTAGCTGTATAAGCCGAGATCGCAGCGAGGTGGGAACGACAAGACGATGAGATCCACGGATCAGGTAACCGTCTATTTCAGCCAACTCTGCTTGGATGCGATAGTAGGGTAAAACAGCTGGGTCAAGGCCTTTTGCATTACATGGCCAACCATCACGAAGATAAAGTAGAACCTGTTGCAACACAGGACAGTCCAGACAGGCTTGGATCAGCTGGTCCTTTGTGACAGCGGCAAAGTCCACATTAGCCACCAGTGCTACCATATCCTCTTCTAGCTCATCTGGTGGAGGAGAAGAGACAGGTAAACGAGATAAACAGTCTGCCACAACGTTCTCGCGACCCGGTTTATACTCTACAGTGTAGTTGAAACACATGAGGCGAGCTGACCATCTAGCAATCCGCATTCCTGCTCGTCCAAAACCTTTAGTAGATAGCAGCGTAGTAAGTGGGCTATGGTCAGTGCGTAGAGTAAAGTGTTTACCCCATAAGTATGTGCGCCAGCGTTCAGCAGCCCAAACACAAGCGAGCGCCTCTTTCTCAATGATAGAATCCTTTCTTTCACACTCACTAAGAGACCGTGAAGCAAACGCAATGGTCTTTTCTGTGTCCCCGTGTAACTGGGTAAGTACTGCACCGATACCATAATCACATGCGTCTGTGGTAACTATGGTGGGAAGAGCTGGGTCAAACAGAGAAAGAGCAGAGCTAGTAGCTATCAGTTTTTTAGCGTTCTCAAAAGCCACTTGTGCTTCCTCAGTCCAGTTGAAGTTTGCGTTCTTACGCAACATGGCACGAAGTGGTTCCACAACACAAGCATAGTTGGGAATGAACTTAGAATACCACCCTGTGAGGCCCAGGAAAGAGTGTAGAGTTGTAGCATCACAAGGGGAAGCAGCATCTGTGATAGCACTGATGTGATCAGGATTTGGCTTGATACCTGCAGCAGAAACAATGTGCCCCAAAAATGACAGCTCAGTTTGTCTAAACAAGCACTTTTCCATGTTAAGTTTCAGCCCACTACTGCACAGCCGGTGCAGCACAGCTTTTAGTCGCTTTTCATGAAGATCAGGCGTGTTAGCAAACACAATCACATCATCCAAATAACATTGAACACCATCCAAACCTGACAGAATCTGTGTCATCATCCTTTGAAAAGCACTGGGGGCTGAAGCCAAACCAAAAGGTACTCTGGTAAAACGGAACAGTCCATCATGTGTAATGAAACCTGTAAGGTCCCTGCTTTCAGGATGAAGGGGTACTTGATAGTAAGCATTCTGCAAGTCTATGGTGGAAAACATCCGTGCTCCACGAAGCTCATGAAACACCTCCTCAATGTGTGGAAGCGGATGGCTGTCAACAACCACTGCTTTATTGGGCTCTCTTAAATCAGGACACAATCGGATACGGCCGGACTTTCTTTTCACGACCACAATAGGCGAAACCCATGGGGATGAGTCAATACGTTCAATGACGCCTTCGTGTTCCAATCTCTGTAGTTCCTTGGAAACTGCATCCCGCACAGCAAATGGCAGGCGACGCAGCTTTTGTTGCACAGGGCGAACTTCTGGTCTGACCTTCACCTTGTGGGCAAAACCCGTCACGAGTCCAAGTTGGTCAGAATTATTTTGGGGTTCCTCCAGGTTGTTGGCAGGAGCTGTGTACTGCACAGAGACTGATGGATGTTCTGAAGTAGAAGGCACAGCTGGAGAAGGCACTGCTGCACTGACCCGGCCATCCCTGATGACTAGGTTCAAAGCATTGAAAAGATCCAAACCCAAAAGTGGGTTTCCAGTCGACACCACGTACACATTGGTTTTGGCACAGCTTGTTCCACAGCTCACTGTCAGTTCCAAGCAGCCCAAGACAGAAATAGGTTCTCCTGAATATGTAACTAGTCTTCTTTTTGCAGCGGAGAGTGGAATATGACCATAATGCTTCTGGTACAGGCGCATAGGGAGAATGGAAACTGCAGATCCAGTATCAACCAGCAGGTCAACTGTAATTGTAGGTCCTTCAGCTGCACGCATAGAGACTTTGCACATCAGCCTGCTGTTAAGGCTCGTCATGTCCTCTTCTTCCACCAGTAATATTTTGATTGTGTCAGGCTGTTCAACTGACACTTCCCTCACTTTATTTAACACAGTCCCACTCCTGCAGACTCTCTCAAAATGTCCATGTTTACTGCATTTTCTGCATGTGGCTGATTTAGCAGGGCATTTAGGAAAACTTGCAATGTGTGTTGAAGATCCACAGCGGTAACATGTCTTACCAGCAAACCCAGGTCCATTTGGCAGGACTCTCTGTGGTGCTTTAGCTTGTGGACGCCCTTGACCGTGTCTGTACCTCCCACCGCCGGTGGAAGTCCCCTGCTGCACCATGCCAACTACAGCTTCACAGGCTGGTGTAGCCATAGCTTTAGCTTCTGCAAGAGCACTTTCAATCTGAGCAGATAATGTGAGAGTTTTCTGTAGAGTGAGATTATCTTCCATTAGCAAACGTTCTCGGATCCTCCTGTTGTTCGTTTTTTCCACAATTTGATCACGCAGCATGTCATCAGCCAGCGCGCCAAAATCGCACGTAGTAACGAGCTCACGTAAGGCAGCAGCATACTGAGCAGTTGACTCACCGACACGCTGAGCCCGCTGACGAAACTTGTTTCTCTCTGCCACTGTATTCAACTTGGGTATGAAAAATGTCTTTAATGCCTGCAGGGCATCCGCGTAGGAGTCACCCGTATCCGGCAAAGTGTAGAAAATGCGCTGGGCTTCCGCGCCAACAGTGTGGATCAGCAGCGCGCGTTTCCTCTTGTCCTCCATCTTGTCGGCTAACGCCAGCACGTAGTTTTCGAACATGCGTA
The DNA here is from genome assembly GCA_023969325.1 of Oryzias curvinotus. Lineage (NCBI taxonomy): Eukaryota > Metazoa > Chordata > Actinopteri > Beloniformes > Adrianichthyidae > Oryzias > Oryzias curvinotus. Next base: position 18,031,597 of record CM043709.1, read on the forward strand.
TCCAGGACTCCAGAGGGATCGTAGGCTCACCGGGATTCTGTAGGAATGCCGGGGGCGGCGAAATTCCAAGTAATCCCATCCTCGTCGCCAATATGTTGTGTCGGTCGAGTTGTAGGGAAAAGAAACGTAGACACCTGCTCAGTTCAAGATCCAACTTTATTCTTCTTCTGCAGCTTCTCTCAGCCTTAGCTACATACATTAGTGGTTATCTCCACCTACTGGTCAAAAGGTGTAATTACACTCCATAACAACACCACACACTGGTGTCCATGGATGACATGAAATTCTTTCCACCTTTATCCACCTTTGTCATGGTAGGGAGAACACGTCAATGTAAGGGGGAGGTCATAGGATAGCACAAGGGTTAAATGTTATTATACTTTTTACAAAACGGATTGTTTGAAAGCTGTCAGAATTTTTTGTAGTTTTGTAAAAAAAAAAATGAGCTTTATTTCTATTTTGCCATAAATAATGGTAAACAGATTCATCCCATGGGATAGAGAAAAATATTTTAAAAAACAACAGGTGTGCAAAATGTATCATTATGAAGGCGTCCATTGAAATAAAAAGGTAATATAAGTGTAAAAAGCCCCATTTTCATTCTGTTTTAGGATTTAAGAAACAATTACCTTTTTTAATACATTGAAACATAAAAAATTGGGCAATTTGTTCCAGTTTATAATGTTAACATCAAGAAGTTTAAAGAAATGGCTTTAAAAAAAAATACATCTAGTCTTTATATATTTTGGTGTCCCTAAGCCCAGAAGCTGAAAGATAAATTTTGTGTTTGTGAGAAATGGCCTTGTATTTGTGATCCCTTGCACAAAGTGTCTTTGTGCAAAGGCCGTCTGGTCACTTGCTATTCTGAATATATCTTTGTTTATCTTTATTCAAACAACTTTCACGAAATCAAAGTTTGTGATGTTTAAAAGAAAAGCTGTAAAAACCTTATTTTTGTAAACAATGGCCAAAGTTAACGACATTGAGGTTTTTCTATCGTATTACAAACTGTGCAGTAAATATGCACCTCTGTGGGTTGTCAAACAGTCATCTTAATGAGATGCATAAAAATGTTTGAAATAAAATATAGGCTGGTTTACTCCCCTAGTTGCACGTTTTGCTGAACAGAGTCAGATTGAACAGAGAAATGTTTAACTGTCTCCCCTACAGTGCTGAAATAATGATCTCGTGTTTGATGTGATCTCTTTCTCCTCATTTTTTCTTTGTTTTTACCTCTTCTTTTTCTCACACCCTCTATTTTTTTTTTTTTTTTTCCTATTTTCAGCCAGCCGGCTTTTACTCCCAGTATGAGAATAATGCTCTTCAACTCAGAGGAGAATCATGAATAGTTAAAAAGCGGGTGATTGATGAACTTCCAGATCTTATGTTAATGACCGATTTGGAGTCTCATTGCTCAGCTTTAGTGGCAAAATTCTATCAATTTTCTATATAGATGAAGAATCCGTGAACTGTCAGCTTGCTGTAAAATTTGAAAAAGGCCCTTTATTTTCATTCTATAATAGTCAAACATTCATGTTTTATCCTTGTTCTTCTCATGGACTCACATTTGTGTGTTTCTGTTTTTGTGTGAAGCACTGATTGCATAGTTTTTATCTTTAGAGTCAAACTAGGTGTCACATCCTCTGTTATAAGACAAGAATCTTTTTTAAATCCAATTTTTGTTCTCGTTTACAAAAAAATTGGGCAAAGTTATCATTTCTGTGCTTCCACGGATAAATCAAGTTTGTAGTATTTCAATAAAAACCTGGTTTGTTTTGTTTTTTAAAGTCCTAAAATATTTCAATGCCTTTTATTCTAGATTTGTAATGGATGGTAGTTCAGTGCAGGTCAGCTCTTCTGAGGTAAACCTTCTAATCCGGTCTGACGACATCTCAGTTTTATTTTGATTTATGGGGACACACACATCATCTACCTCTTCCGCCCAACATGAATATTAATATGTTCTCTTTGAGCAGAAGCAGGCAGCTGGGTTTGGTCAGTAGCCTGAGAAAGCGCAGACGCTTCAATCGTCTATGGGAGGAGACTCTCATGCAGAACTTTCCCCCCAACAGTAACAGTAATTAACAGTAATTTTCAGTCTCATAATATTAAAACAAAAAAACAAGGGAATAAATCCTGTTTCTATCAAGAGACGGTGGTTCTAAAGAAGATGACAGTGTTCTGAGGCTGCAAGTAACAGTTGTGTCTTATCAGCATGACATGTTGCAACTGAGACCAAGGATCCCAAAGAGCCATTAGTGTCCTCTTCTTTGTCCTGACACTGACTTTTGGATATCTGCCACTTGATATTGTATTACAGCATCACCAACCCCCGTTTATCTCTATTACTGCCCTCTAATCTCTTGTGACAGCTAATCATGATACAAGTTCCCTGAGTTGCCTCGGTTCTTCACAGTTTACAGTGTCATGTTGTTTCGTGTTGCGGCGTAATTCTCATAAGTTCTGATCAGCAAACGCCCGTCTATTGTTCAGTGTATTCCACATCGTACGTTGTCTCCTAACAAGAGAAGTCACCCGTTCTCCCTCAGCGCTGGTTAGCCATGCTGTGATTAATGTCTTCATGGTCTGGTCAAAGTGTCGATATCTTTAACAGCTGGGCCCATCTGTCATCTTTTTCCTGTGACACCCCTGAACGTAGCTCAGGTCCCATCACGGAGGCCATCCATCAAAGTGGTAAACAGAGACGTCTCACATTAGCGGCCCCGAACACTTCTCATCATATAGCATAACAGCCGAGCAATTATCTGATATTATGTAGGGCTACAGGCTAATGTGAATTATTAACGGAAATATACCGCACACCAGCTGCCTATTGGATAAGGCATCTGTGCTTAGCTTAATGGGTGGGGAACAATCTAATATTGTAGAGACAGTAGGTTGTAGATTTGCTTTGTGGATTTATTTTCAACACACTCAATCATGGAACAAGTTGACAACAACTATCTTTAGGATTGTTTTAGGAAGGATTCTTCTAAGTTTGCATTGGGAGTAAATCAAAAAGACTATTGTCTCAGAAAAGCCAATGCTTACATATTTATTTGTATCACAAAAAGATCTTACTGTGAAGTTTATCACACATGAAGCAGATCTGCCCTTTGAGAGGCTCATAAAAATGACTGATATCTACAACCACCTTGAAAATAGAATCCAGTGATGCATACGGATGCATTTATTACCTTTGCCTGTCAATTATTTTCCTCAAGAGGATGGCAGAATCAGGGACAGCTGGGGTGTTTCTTCATCAGCCCGATTTTGTGAGTGATTTCGACACATTGCTGCTCATATAAATGTTTTAGAGTTGGGGCCAAAGGTCTGGCTTACTGGGGATCAACCTCATCGGTCTTTCCAGCATCTTCATCCTCCGCCCTCTCTCTGTGTTCTGCAGCCGTTCTGCAGTGCTATGCAGCACTCACTCTTGAAAGGGATTATGCTGACATTGTAGAAGAACAAGTATATGTATGCTGGAAATCAAGATATAGACTATTTGTCAGTTCTGTTAAGTGTTGCAAACAAATGTAGGTGCAGTATTTGTTTTCAGTGTTCATTTTTAATGTTCCGCCTGATGGCTTTTTCCAAAATGAAGGGCCACTATTTTATTCCGATAGTTCTGGCTCTGCTGTCAGCACAGATACTCTATATTTACAAATGAACCATAGATAATAGCCTCTGCAGCAGTGAAGATTCGAAGGGATAAACCTGTTAATGTTTGAGATAAAATGTGGTGGTATCGTAGATAAAGCATTAGTCTCTTGGCCCCTGGATGCCAAAGCACTGTGGTGTTTTATTTGGATTCAACCAACAGCAAACCACATGGCATTTGAAAAAGAAAAACTTTATTAGATAAAGAAGGCAAAATTAAGCACAGGTCCCCCGAAATTGGGGAGCGATAGTGTTTCTTTGGCTCTTTGAAACTCAAGCACAATCTGCTGCACACTGAGTAGGAGAACAGTAAATTGCATCAGCACCTCTGCATAGAGAGTCAGTCAGTTATGAAGACATAATGGAAAACAGGATTCCTCCTCAACGCTCCATGTAATACACACCTTTTTATTTTCTTGCTTAAGGGACGGCCTTTTTTCACCCCCCTCCATCTGCTGTGGTCAAAGCAATGTTATCCATTTTAACAATATGAAACGTTTCACGTGTATTGAGGAATGAAGCATAGCAGGCCAATAATCAGGGCAGTTAAATGGAAATAGTTTCATTTCCTTTGGTGTAAACAAATACCCCATGTAGTCCCCGGACCAGAGCTGTGGGTAATCGGCTGCTATAACTCAACACAAGTTCCATGCCCTGAGCTAAGCATAATACTTCCTGCACTTAACTAAATCCATTTTTCAACCCTCAGAAGAGTTTTGACACACCAACAGATTGTGTGAGATTTCTTCAACAAAGTTACACCCAACAGCATTCATAGACCCATTTCACTGGGGCTCATGCTCCACTATTGATCAGCAGCTCCAGCAAAATCATGCGGATAAGTTTACTGGAAGGATAGAATCAGGAAGAATTCATTGATGGGGAAGTCGTGTTTAGTTTTACAGGGCTACAATTACAAGCCAGTAAAATCACTTAAAGTCAAAGTGATACTAAAAGTAATACTATAAGTCACAATATGAGAGTATTATTGCATGTCTTTTGTTGACAAAAACAGATGGAAAAGTAAACGAATAATGATGTAGTTAGTTGATCGCTAATAATAAAATAGGAATGAAAATATTGCCCCTCTGCCATGTGCGTCTGAGGCCATTGACTGTATAATAAAACTGGACCGACTGAGTGTGATGTCACCCATAGAGAATGGCTTACTTCTGGCTCCAATGAAATGAAGTCAATTCAGTCATCATGTTGGAGCCAGACGACGTCAGTAAGCAGTGATAGGTCCAAGTTAGTCAATTTTTTATGGCAACCACTCTACCCAATCAGGAGTGAGCTTGTTGGAGTCCACACCCCTACACTGAAAGTGGGATCGGGAGAATCTGTCAAACATTTTGAACGTTCAACGTGGGAACGAGCAGGCACCACAAACATATATATGATGAGGCATCTGATTGGTCAGTTTATAACTTGAATAACAGCAAAAGTGATAAAAATATATTTAAAAAATATATTATTACCAAGAACAAGTAAAAAAAAAGTAGAACAGCAAGAATGTTTTTTATGACAAATATAATGATGGTTTATTTCTCTGTAGAAGTCTAGGTTTTTTTTGCTTCTTGCTAGCTCGTACTTCCTATTTGGAACGTGAGGGTTGGAGGGGTCACTCAGTCCAGCTCTCCTATACAGTCAATGCCTATGCCCAACAGCTGGGATAGGCTCCAGCAACCCAGTGATCCCATGGTGATCTTGTGGCTTTGTAAAATAGATGAATGGAATGAAGTATTCTTTTAAACTGTGTGGAGAATTATATTTAAGGCCTTTTTGTTTCTATTTAAAGGCCTATTTGAAAGGATTTTTCAATTGTTCTTAACGTAAAAAGTGTCAGACATTAAACATCATCTTAATTGGACACCATCAGTTTCATTAATTTGGGTTCTATTTACTGTGTTGTGGACTAGCTTTTTAGACATTACATGGCTATGTTGCTTTCTCTATTAATCTTGGATATAAACAACTTCTGGCAGCTTTGTGGTTAAAGATATTTGTAGTAATAGAGTGGAATAAGATTTTAATTTTGTTATTACACAGAAAAAGCATGAAATGGTGGAGCTAATGTGAGCTAACATCTTCTAGAGCAGCATGCCCACATCCAAAAATTCTAATTCATTAACTAGGGACAATCCAGGTTTGATCCATTTGTTTCACTGTTTATCAGATCTCCTGTGGCTGTAATTTCACTTCACATTTATGTAAAATAGGGGAGACCTTTGGTCAAAATCCTGATGTGGTTCTGATGAATGAATCCCACCTAGGAAGAAAAGGAGCGCGCCAGCTCATCTCGCCCAGATGTTGCTAGAACACAGCTCTTCTTTAAAAAATACTTGGGTCTTTGTGTCCAAAGCTTTAAATCACATTAGCATGTAATGGAAAAAAAGTTCCTCATCAGCTTAATTAAACATTACAAGTTATGTCAACTATTCCATATACATACCCCCCTTCCCCCTCTAACACCCTCTCTCTTCTTCCCTCTATTTCTTTTCTGTCTGGTCCAACAAAAAATGTAACAAATATAAGTAACATGAATAAAGTTTAGCTTAAATTACTAAAGAGGTTAATTCAGATATACACCTAGTGTCAAAAGATTCGTCATGCCTGTTGTAACAGTAAAATATGTCTAACACAAGAGGCTTTCAGCTCCCATCTGTTTGCTCAGCGGTTGCAAAGGACAAGTTAGAAAAAAGAAGAAAAAAGAAAAAAAACTATTCCATATATGTACTCTGCTACTTTGATGGTATTTCATAGTGTCTTGATAGATTTTTCCCTTCCAGGATTGTTGTCATTGTCTTTGTCTTGTGAATTATCTACAATTCCTCTCCAGACAATGGCCTGTGCTGCTCTTTCTGGAGATTATTGTATCACAACCAAATGAGATGGCAGCCAATTAGGGGATTGTCCAGGACCACTTAAATGCAAACTTGGTCCACCCCCTGCATCCTATAGTGCTTTAATTTAAAGACAGTGTCTGAGAAGCAAATTTCAACATCTAGTTCTGAGAGTATTTCAACTGTTTGAACAATGAACAGACTTCTTTCAATATTAGGCACAGGGGGGTGCACACCTTAATGATGTCTCGCCAAATGTCCTCAAAGCATAAATTGAAACTGACTTTCTGTCAGTGCAGTTTGTGTAAGCTCTTGGTGTCCTTTGAATGTAAGATGTTAAGACAAAACGAATCAAATAATCCATTTTTTCTGCATCCTGGGCTTCAGTGTTTTCACACAGTGTGAGACTACACAGTTATCTGGACTGACTGACACCCCCTGGGGTTTAGAGTAGTACTCTTTAATACGTGTTCTTATCAAGAGCTGTAGTACAATGTGCTAAAACGTCACTTTCTATCAAATACAGACAGATTGTTAGAGAATTTAATAAGGATTTGTTATAAATTATCAACTTTATAACTTGCTCATTGTTGTTCACTTTTCGGCACATCCCCTCAGGGGTCGCCACGGCAAGTAAGCTTCCACTGATCCGCACATTTGGTATGGCAGAGTTTTTAATTTGCTTATTGTAAGTTTTCAAAAAATATTACTAAAGATTGTCATTTGTTTTGTACTGAATTGACAGAGAAAGCGTCTCAAGGCTTGCAAAAAAGGACTGAGTTACCATATTAAACCAATTTTAACATTTGTATAATATTTTATGCAAATATTGTATTTCTGAGACCACCTATTTCATTCGCATGATCCAAACTTTCCTAACTTGGTCTATTTTTCCTGCCCTGTAGTGGATCTTTATTCTGCTGGAGGCAATGGAGCGGCGGCCATTTAATTAAATTAATAAAATCTCAAAAACACTTTTGGCAAGAAATGTTTTGCTAATTTTAAGACTTCATGGTGAGAATAACTCATCTGTTTGTTATTCATTTGTATAAATTTCTATTTTCTGCATTAAAAGAATGCAAAATTTGTTAAAAAGGAATTATTTTCAATGTAGTTTCATATTAAAAATGTGTGTTTGAAATTTGATGTGGTGGGTAAATTAGGTACTTGATAAAAACTTACACAATCACCCAACATATCATAATTAATCTGATCTATATCACATAAAAACTGATATTCCATTATTCTTTTTTTATTTTATTTTATCAAAGGGCTTTAAAAATCATCTCAATTAGAAAAGAAAAAAAAATTATTTTAAGTCTTTGATGCAGTGGGCTTTACAGGGTTTATAAGAAGCTAAATACTACCTTAAGTAACGTAAGTAACCTGGTATCTTCCTTTTCCGAAAAAAAGTTCAAACAGGCGAGTCATGCTGGAAGAACTCTCCTTTTTTCCTGAATCTGCAAATACACAGCGCTTCACCAAAGCGGCCTTCTAATTAACATTTTTAGTTATTATTCAAATAAATCAAATTGGGAAAAGCAGTGAGAAGCTTGGTGTGCTGTAAATCTCGATCTACCTCTCTGATTGCTCAGGCCACCGTGGAATAAAGATTAAAAGAAAATCACTAATGACATCGGATGTCATTAGCATTTCACCAATAAGGGAGTGCAAAACGGGAAAAAAGAAATTGCCTTATAATGCTGGATAAAGTGTGAATCAATGCCATGTATGGATGCACACAGCTGCTTGACAAACAGACATATTCACTCCCAAACATGGGTAAAGGAAGTTGTCTAATAATGATGTTTTTTTTAATGTTTTTGTCTGAGTCACTCACTGGAGCACTTGATGCTAATATCACATTCCCCCTCTCCCTTTTGATCAGCTTTTGCAGCTGGGCTGCCCTGTCTTAGTTGGATGCATCAACAAAGCTTGAAGTGGCCACTTTAATCTGGTTAAGTATTGCCTGGTTGGGGAGAAATTAGCTGAATTCTTTTAACTTTTCAAACAAACATAATACAGTCAAACTTGCTGGATGAGAATCAATTACATGAGCTGAATATAGGTTGGGGGAGGGAGGGGGGGGGGGGGTATCTCAGCATCTCATTTCTGGAAATCATCTAATACATCTGCTCAGTGGCTTAAGCCTGTAGTATTGCATTGAAGCCATATTTCCATGCAGTGCGATGAATGAGGCAGCGGAGTAGCTGTTGAACCCCTTCCAGAATGGGCTTCACAAATCAATTGCAGCCAGTGGTAACATTGCTGTTATCTGCATTACTTAAAAATAGTTATTTCCTGCCTGAATCCAAAAGCTATGATGTGTAAAAATGTGATCATCTCAAAGGAATTGTAGTTTCTCAGTACAAATGAGTCAATGCAGAGTGAGTGTTATGCTTGTCTCCTGCTCCTTCAGGTGTATTTTCCTAGGAATATAAATACGCTACAACACAATTTTATATGTTTGTAATTATAAATCAACACTGTGTCTACTGCGGGTAAAAAAATGTTCACTCTAAAGTCTATTTTTGAAGACGATAATATCAGACTTTGTTGCACAATTTTGGAGCTTATTCGCCAAATCTATAGCAAGATGCGAGACACGATTTTGAGAGGAATATTCGCTGCATTATTGACTCACCTAGCAGATGGTTTATTAGGAGAAAGGAATATGATCACAATACAGACATTTTTGCTACAATGACTTTTCTCTCCCATCAGATCTTAAAGGCAGATTGCCTCCATTTTTCAACGTGTCTAAAGCCTTTGTTTGAGAGAGCCCTGTTAAATCTGTCTTGCTGCTAATAAACTGCCATTATTCCCTTCAACAAGGCTGCACTCATTAATAATGCTTCTGTCACTTGCTCATTCTCCTCTGTGAAAATAGAAAATATCATTAATTACAGTTTCTGTCACCGTCTGACAGCTCGAGCAATTGTTGTAGTCGCTGAGTTCTGTTTCATTGTGTCCAAACCTAGTGACCACCTATTCTTTACTGTCTCAATGGGGATGTCCAGCATCTGAGAGCCACAAAGGCCTTGGGAGATCTCAGCACACATTGCAGTGCTTTTGTCCTGGCAACACATTAGTCATCCGCCGAATGATCAAGTTAGGTGGCAAACTCAAAATGTTGCTTTATTTCACTCTCAGGCAGAAAATAAAGCTGAAGAGTATCACAGCCAAGATTGAGTCGGTTTACTTTTCATTCTTTCCTTTTTTTTTTTCACTCACAGAAATATCCTTCTGTGAGAATCACAGGGGGATTTTCTTATTCAACTTATCAACCGCAGCAAGAGAGAAAAACACTAGACTTAAGACTTGAATTTGGTGTAGAAGTGCTTTATTTCATGAATACACAAGGATCTTATGCATGTGGAATGCTTGGAAAAGCACAAAAAAAAAGATCTACCAGTGCAAATAGTTGCAGGACATCTCTCCCAACATATCCAAGCACTGTGCTAACAGACCCAATTGCTTTGATTGTTTAGTTTTTCATTATGTAAACCACAGTCACACACCAACTGTTCCCCTGAGTCCTGCCATGTCAGACAAATACATGATTTACTTTAGTGATCTGTTGTTATTTGTGAGGGGGAACATCACAGAGGAGCCTCTGCAGCAGCAGTTATGGAAGAACACCATAAGTCACAGCAGATATGTCTTAAGTGTGAATGCTGTCAGCTGTCCATTAAGTTGATGCGTGGCGCTGAGATTTGCTCAATTTACCAGCCTTCAAGCAGAGCTCATAGTTTGTTTATCTGTCTTTTGATTGGCTGCGGGGGGGCAGAATTAGCACAAGTGCTTCATCGCTTGAATATCTAAGCAAACAATCCCCACCGTGTGTTTATGGATCACGTTGTGCAAAAGTATATTTAAGAAGAATAACAAAATAATCAGATTCATCTTATGATCAAAAACAAATATATTATATGTTTGGCTCTTTGGAGAGCTCCCAGAATGCATCTTAAAAAAATAAACTTTTTTTTTCCATCCAAATTACCTTCCAAAGGTAAATCAAATCCAATAATTCCCAGCATCATGTAAATTAGAAATACCACAGTTCTTGGTTTAAAACCAAACTGTGTTTTACATTATTGGACCAAACTGTCATGGAAAGTGAATCGTTGCATCCCACCTGCATACAGTACCGTATATTTCTATTAAATGTGTCAACACGTATTGTGCTAACTTTAGGAAGAATTTATCATTTAGTGTTTTATGACATTACACCAGCATTAGTATAAGCCAACTGAAACTGTTTTGTGCTTTTTTGAAAAGTATTTTTATACATTTTCAGTTTTTTGTTGTTTCGTAGTACACAAATCGTATATGTCCCTTCTGATGACAGGAAAAATGATCAAACTTTCATTCCAGTCCAATATGTGAAAACCCCTTTGAATAAAGCAAAGACATGTGTGCTAGAATGTTCTAATAATGTTCCCCTTTGGATTATTTCAAAGAGGAAAAACAACAGTGGGCTGAACTTTTTGAAACTAAAATGTGAATGTATTTAACAGTAATTATTGTTATCTTGTTTGTTTGTTTGAACACATTTAATTTACACTTGATTATCTCGCAAGACATACGAGGAATCTGGAAAACTTTGCCTGCGTTGTTTAGTATCCCGGTATTTCTCTCTGAGTCACATTGGTGGAATTTTTAGCTAAAGATGTCCTGGATCAATTTTAGGTTAAAGATTCAGATTGTTTTAAAAGGAATAATCAATCAACTATGAATCGTATCGGCAACCACAAATTATGACATGAATTAAATCATTGTTAAATTGTGTCAAGGCTTACTTATAAATGGTCTGTGTTCCCACTGATTCACTCAGTTTACTATTTGTTTTTAAATATATGGAAGTTACCCTTCGGGTTTGGTTTAATGCATCTTATTATGATCTGTATGGGTTATTTAATGTCGTTTTAATGTAAAGTCTTTATTAAGGTAATTAAATGATGTGTGATATAAATAACGCAATGTTTTTTAAAGCCTTTTGAGGGTATGCCTACATGTGCTGCTCATTATTCATTTGCAGCCCAGGAAAAAACAAAAAAAAGCCATAGAATTCATTTTGTGGGTGCGATAAACCGTATTAATGGATTAGCTGTCAAGATACCAAACTGCTTCTTAAGTTATTGCTGAAATATCCTTTTCTCGCGCTCTGTCAAATGTGGGATTAAATGACAAAAATGCAGACTTTGGTTAAAGTTTTCAATGATGGATATGCTTTGAAGGATATGACACCGGACCCCATACATAGATGTAATTAAAATAGGACAAGTCATAGTAATAACACATCATCCTCTAAAGCTGAGGTCCATGCTTGCTGTGAACCAGTCTATCTAGAGACAAATGACTTGCAGTAGTCACCAGCATCGACTTTAAGTATGCATGGTTCAGGCACAGAGAGAGTGTCTCCCCAACAGTGGTGGCCCATCCAAGACAAATGGACGCTCATAATCCTCTCACTGTTGGGGAATGTGGTTTATTAAAAATATGATACAGTGGATAGAAGATTTTTTTACGTGTTGTAGGATTTAGTTTTCAGCTCATTCCTCAACACATAATTCAGACTTGACAGCTTTGCGGGGCGGCTTAGCAGACTACTCCCTTTAAAACGGGTTAAGTTGTTGGGAGTTAATTGAGAGTTTACCATATATCTTTTCCGGGCATTAAGCTGCCCACAAATCTGCGGATAGAAGCAAGACCCCAACGTGAGGTGTAACTGAATTTAGACAAAAAAAAAAAAAGAAGAAAAAGAAAATACTTTTTGCTTTTCTGAGGATCCCTATTTTTGTCATACTGGTATTTTTTTTACCAAACACTGTTTATCTATTCAGGATGTTTGGGCCACAAATGAAGGGAAATATTGGCACGAAAGGATTCAGCCATTACTGCATATCATTACATGAATAAAATATGTGTGTGATTATGGGAAAAAGTTTGTTTAGCAGTTTTCTAATTTAGGTTTGTTGGGTTAAAGGGGGCGAAGCTGCGAGAAGCAGGTTTTGTCAACATCTTGAGAAGTAATAACTCGATGACCTGAGTTAATAATTAACAAAGAAATTACATTGTGGAAGTCTGTACTCTTTGTCTCCATGTTTTCCAAACTTTTTGAAAGGATGAACACTGGCTTTCCATGTCTCCTAAGCCTGTTTTTCCAGAACACAGTAAGGCTTTTCTTAAAAAAACAAAAATCCTTCTTGGCTTCTGGCGCTTTCTTCTGTCCTCTAGGCGTCATTCACATGCAATGGATTTGGTGATTTTTAACAGTAAATTTGTTTTCTTTGTGTGTGTGTTTTTTTTTTCATTCTGAGTGTCAGATTTGTCAGCAAATTTACAACTTGAATTAAACACACTAGATTTATGCGGTAATTACTTTAGCTTAATTACTAAGAAAACTGTTAATCAACATAAATTACAGGACCAAATATTCAGAATCACATATACTTCAAAAGTCAGAATACAGTGCAATTCATATTATCAACAATTAAGAAGTATTACAAAATGTACACAGCAACTTTCTATTTTATTACCAATTTTTCACTTTTGATTTCTGCAACAAGAATTGATCATATTTATTTATGAAGCGGTCCTAAGCAGTGTAAAGGCGGTATTCACTTTGTTCTCTACATCTTTTATTTCTTTCGAAATATTGGCTGCTTGGAGGAATCACTGCTTCCTCTGATTGGCTAATTCTGAGCTTAGTCTTGTTGCTCTCTAAGTCTGTTACTTTAATCAAATGTATTACCATTAAAAATTGTTTTTACTGAACTTTTCTTTTGTTTGTTTCGCCCAAAAAGAATCAAATGTTAAATGGTGTATGCTTGTATAGCGCTTTTCTACCTTCCTCGAAGGCCCAAAGTGGTTTATATCACAGTACCATTCACTCACACTGCCAAAAACTGGTGCCAACCTTCCACCAGAGACAAGGTGGGGTTCAGTGTCTTGCCCAAGGACACTTCAACAGATGGGCGGGCAAGGCGGGAATCGATTCTGCAATGTTTCGATCAGAGGTCAACTATGGTGGCTAATAATGCATTAATAATCTAATGTCCATCGGTTAAATGTGTATCATGAGGAAAAAATAAATAACGTAGGCAGTTTTTTAATGTGCTATTATGACTTACATGCTTGACTGTGGATGTTTGCAGTGTCGTGCAAATGACTTCTTAGATTCAGTATACTCCATATACTCCATGGTACTGTTACATACACAATCTTTTGTTTGGACTTGATTTATGTCTTATTTTAGGCTAATTTTGTCATTATACTTGCAAAGGTTTTAAATTTTAATATAACAATTTAAATGAGTGGCCATCTGATAAAACAATGGCTAACAAAAAAAGTATATTATATAATTTTATAATATAATTATAATTTATATAATTTTGTTAGGGAAGATAATGTAAGAAAAAGAACAGAATCCTAAACAATGTAAGTTGGTCAATGTATGGTAGATGTAAAGGGATTATTTACTAATATCTAGAAAATCAGCCATCTATTTAAAATGGACAAAACTTTATGTAAATTTAAAAAACTGTCAAAAAATGCTAAATTTTCATATCTTTAAACTGGTACAATATTTGTGTAAATTGCTATGAAGCAAAGCAAGCAGTGGGGATAAAGGTGTAGGACTAACTAGCAACTTTATTTTGGCATGAAAATTAAATGTGTTCATGTTTGTATTGAATTTGGGAAACAAGCCTTCAGTATTTCTGTCGCCCCCGCTTGGAAAACTCTTCAAATAAACTAAAATTGTCTGAGCTTGTTTTACATAGATGTTTTCGTTCTTCTCTGTGCAGTAGAGAAAGAGAGTCCTTTCGTCAGTGCCTATTTTTAATCTGTTATTTTCAACTATTGCACCTAGCATTCTTAGCATTCTAACATTTTGAAACAATTATTTACCGCCTGTCTGACTGTTTTGCATAATTCACTATATGCAAAGGTACTTTGCTACACCTTCATTTTTAAACTGTAATGATTCCAATCTTATTGTTTTGTTTTATTTTGTTATCATGTTTAGTGACGTGTGCTGCTGAACTCTTGGCCACGTCACACTTGCAAAAGAGATTATGATCTTAATGGGTTTTTTGCCTCGTTAAATAAAGGTTACTGCCACCAAACATGAATATCTGCTTTGAAAAAATAAAAAGACGGAGGCCTAAATAAACTAAAACAAATGTTTAAAATGAGGCTAAAATTACTTCATTTGCTGCAGCCCATGAAAACACAAGCCAGCCATTAGATAAAAGAAAAAAGGAAGGAAGAGGACACATGCTTATTTAATATATGCAAAATGAAATGAAGTGAATTCAGATCATATATTTATATTTTGTAGTGACATTTGTTTTTCACTATTTCACCTCATGCACTTTCTGGTTTGAACAGCTACATTTTGGGTTGTAAATATGTAGCACACCACAAGTTACTAGAAAATGTAATATATTGTATTTACATACTTTTCTTATTTAGGTTGTTACACTAAAGAGTATTAGGTTTATTTAATGGATTGATTTTGGTGTGCATTACTCCTAACATTATCAGTAAAGTAGGTAGTAAATTGGTTTTTGTTGCACATTAATCACTGATTAAAAAAAGAAAATTTTGAAGTTTGTTTTTGTCCTGTTCAGTATTCAGTATAAATACACAGTATATCGTTAAAGTGTATAACTTAAATGAAACTAAACAAGTGTTCTGATTTTTTTTTTTTTTGCCAATACATTGTTTTCTTTTAGACAGCAGACATTACCAAGCCAATCACAAAAGGAAAATCTGCTTGTTTAAGGAAGCCCCCCTAATTTCTTTATTTTACTGTTAATTTTTAGACCAAGATTTTGAGCCCTCTTCATGCATTTAGCTTTACAGAAGCTCCTCAGCTGCTCCATAGATATAAATATTTTTGTCCAACTTATTTCCATAGAAACAGTTACCACCTATACACTTGTGATCTAGAAGTTTGACGAAGACATATTCATGGCTTAAAACATTTCTCAAAAACAAATTAAATTGGCAATTAGACTGAAATCAGAATGAGCCAATCACGCTAAGAATTTACTTTCCAGCTCCTCCTTGTCAAAAACACCCTTGAAATTCTGCTCGTGTAAAATAAACTGTCTGGAGCAGACAAGGTCGGGATGGGCGTAGAGCACTGAGGTGTGTTTTCATTTTTATGCGTCTGCTTTCACGCTGCAGAGCACTTTTTTGTGCAGGATTTTATGTGGACGATGACAGTTCTGCTCCAGCGGAGGAGCCTAGTTTTGCTTGCATAATTTTTGGCATAAAATGTAACGCCATGAAAGCTATATTTTCTCAATTTAGTTGTTTGTATTTGTAAAAAATTTTACTTGCATACAGAAATTTGTTCATTTTAAAAACCAAAGTGCATTTTAAAAATTACATTTTCATTTTGAAGTTGTATATAAATATCTATTAAAAACAATCTTAGGGTCATTTATGAAAAAAAGAAACTATTGTTATTTATTTTTTGCAGCTGTTTTGAAAATGTAGTTCAAGCTATTAATTCTGCAACAAAATTACCAAAATTTCCAAAATAAAGGGCCAAATGGCAGCCATGAAATGGAAAATGTACACCCGTTTCACATATTTTTTTTAAATATTTTGATGTTGTGGTGCTGGAAAAAGATAAGGGGGGAAAAAAATCCACTGTTTATCAAAGGACCAACCCAGAGGGAGGATATGTTCACGTTTGCAGACAGTTTAGTTCTTCCAGTCGGCGAAGGCTGCTGGGTTTTGGACTGTTGGGAAAAAGTGGGGAAAAGAAATGAAATCTCAGTAAAACACGTGATCATTCTTTGCTTGAAAGTGTCGGTATCACCTATCCCCACTGCAACCAAAACTAATGTACTTCTTTTATACCAGCATCTCCATGCAGCTTTGTGGAGCTTTGTGTCTGTTCAACAGATATGGAAGCACCAAGTTAACATGGGGAAAAAAACTGTTTTTGCTTTCACACTATTTATTAAAAAACAAAACAAAAGCCAGAATAAAAATAAAAAATAGAAAAACATTAAAGCTCCTCCCCATGACAAATAAGAAAAACATTTTATATTATAACTTAAACAATTTATATTGAGAATTGTTTTAGTCTATATGACAAACCTGAAAACCTTATATTTTTTGCAGTTTAATTGATTATATGGCTTAACACTTAGTCATATTTCAACACAATATGTTTGGATTACTTCTGAATTCATTCTGTAGCAGACTTTTCCTTGTCCTCGCCAGATTACAAAGTAATCCTCTAAAAGAGCTTTAGAATATGTGTAGACTAAGATTAAATCCTGAACCACAGTTGGGCAGAAAGATTGTGTTTACATTTCACTGTCAGGTTTAGAATTTAGACAGAGTGAAGGCTAAGTGATACTTTTTTTTTGTTTAATGTGCAACGAGAACATATAAAATGTATACAATAAAACAAACAACATTGTTTTCTACATGCAAATAAAAAAAAAATAGTAATTTAAATCTTTTTTTATAAAAACTTCACGTTTTGTTGTGTTACAAGCTTTTTCTCACAGTGACATTGGCCTATTCTGAAATAATTACCAGAATTGTAAGACAGTTGTTGACATTTTTCTTTGAAAAAATGTACACATTCACATTTTAATGTAATAAAAAGTCAATAAATCTTACACTGTTTGACAGATCAGCCTATTCACAGGTTTCAAAGTTGGGTTTAGCACTTGTGCTTATCGTCAGTCTGTTTATAATACTTCCAGAAGATGTTGAGAACTTCAGATTACAAGAAAAGCTAACATTCATCTTCCACCGCAGACAACATGGTTTATAATCTCTGAAGAGCTCAGCACACGGCTGCACCATAAGTCCATTTGTGTCATGACAACATGACCTGTGGATTCCGTCCCATCTGCTTTACTTAAGATAATTTATAGGAGCAAAGAAACATTTTTTTTTTTTTTTTGCTCTGACAAGAATTTTCATGGACATACTGTTTTAATGTCAGCAAGTTAGCAAGGAATGGAAAAGGGATGAAACTTATTCCGACCTTTTATATTTTTTTGGAGCTGTCTACAAACAATGTGCTCTTTTACTCTTTATCAAAACCATCATTACTGCTAAACTTAAATGATCAAATCCTGATTTCTATGCGCTTTTTTTTTTTTAAATCTTAGCTGAAACTGTCATATAATTTGATATTGTTGGTGTTTTTGTTCTATTTTTCCTCATACTTGCTGATCTGTAATTGGACATGATTATTTTTCCATTAATTCAGAAAAAAAACCCACATGCCTTTGTCTGGTTTGTAAATGTAATCTTGATTTAAAACAAAAGCAGTTTGTGGTCTGGATTGTGAATCACAGATATATTTGCTGCTAAACTGATGTTAAATATTCAACACTTTTTGGGCGTTCATCACTCCCGTTATTTTTTACCAAAACAAATTGATGAAGGTCCTGCTGTTTTCTAACATTTATGTCCAGCTATAAAGCTTTCTCCTGAGCAGTGACTCTTTTTTTTTATCTTCTCCAAAGACTACCCTGAGCCCACCCACACAGAAAATGGAGGTTACAGCGCTTGAGATTTTCCTCTTACTCTCTCTGACCTCTGCTTTTTACAAGGTGTTTTTAAACTAACTGTTGTCCTGGGTCCAGTGTGAAAGCAAGCATTTAATTAGTTTATAGAAATTAAAGTGATGATTTACACATGATAAAAGTTTTATAATAGTTGTATTCCCCTAACAAAAAAGCAAAAAAAATAAGGAATTTGAAAAAATATATGTGAGACAAATAGTTGACATCTCGTATCAACAACTGACGTTAGATAAACTAACTGCATCATGCTCACAAGCGTCCATAAAGCTTACAGAGATCCGTTTTGATTTAGAAAAAGAATAAAAAAAAGTTTACATTCAGCCTCATGCATATCTATCAATTGTAGCTGTTCTGTTCTGTTTAGAATGTTTTTCAGGAAATGTCAGTTTCCTGAAACCTTCTAACTGTTTAATATCTGTATTCCAAT
The DNA here is from genome assembly GCA_023969325.1 of Oryzias curvinotus. NCBI lineage: Eukaryota > Metazoa > Chordata > Actinopteri > Beloniformes > Adrianichthyidae > Oryzias > Oryzias curvinotus. The sequence goes on from CM043709.1 coordinate 18,050,109, forward strand.
TGTTGTAAACAACCTTTTCTTTGTTTTGGTTTTTCAACCTAAGTCTCATTTAACTTGGTTGAATAGTAAGTGAAAAAGTTAAAAAAGGCAAACTGATCCTGAATAGTTGTTGGGAAAATGTTTTTCTCCAAATGTGTTGACCTGAGGTGGCAGACATGAATATAGGTATGGCTGTGTCCCCGCATGACCAGCTCTGTAGACACTCCAGGAATGAGGCCATCTGGTTGTTCATAATTCTTTATAACTGAACAACAACTCTTCAGCTTTCTAGACTGATCATTTTTTATTTATTCCTTATGTAACATCATATGTTGTTCTTTTAAATAGTGAACAGTTTCATTTGTTTTTAACCCCTGTAAATTGGTTCAACATTTCCTGGTTCTTTGCAGATACTTTTGATCTGGTCGTGTTTTGACTTCTGGTTGATTGAAAACTTTTTAACTACGAAAAACTGGGATGACGTAATCCTACATAACGATCTACCCCCTGGATCAATCCACAAATCCACACATACCAATCAACCTATCAGCCTAATGTTTGTAACACTTTTTACTCATGTTTTCATCCCCTTATCCCACTCCATTAACACCAGTTCCTAATTCAAAACATAAAAACATATGTGCATACATACGTACATTCTTAAATATGCATAGATATCGAATTTTAAAACAAGACTAAGAAAGAAAAAACGAATTAAAAATGAACAAATAAGTTCCTCTTGATTTTCGTTTTATTTTAATAAGTCATATTGTACATTAAAATGTAGTGGACAACCTTTTAAGGCGTGACTGATGAAAATCATGTTTTTAACGTGTCCTTTATCATGATGAAGAACATATATAAAGAAAATAAAATTAAAATTGCACTTCTTTGCATTGTTTTCATTCAAATCATTAAAAATGTAGGAGCAGATAAAAAAATGCCGTTGACAAAAGGCTTATAGATGTGATGTAGGACTTACTACGGCAAGCAACAATTTCCCTGCCCCGCTCCGTTCTGATGCACGCACTTCATTCAGCTTCCTCATTCGAGCAGGCATCTGGCTCAAAACTGTAGCTAGCGAGTGTAAACTGAGGCATGATGGGAAACTAGAGTAGGCTCACTCCTGGTCCTGCCACTTTGTGAAAACCAATGACCTACTAAATAAAGGTTTATCAATTTTGCCTAAAAACGGCATCAAATCAAAAGTTGATCATAGTGAGACTTCAACTCTTTGACAGTTTAGCGATGAATACGAATCAGCTGATTCAGACACAGAGAAAGCGGCTTTTCACCAATTTGCATGTTGTAACGTAAGATGCTGCATGACGATGCAAAGCTACTTTTCTCCATGACCGAATCAGCTGGTTTTTAGAGATTGCCTAAGCACTTCACTACTCTAAAGTGCTGCATATCCGCTTCAGAATTTGCTGGAATTATGCATACATGTCCGGTTAAACAAACACTGGATTTAAAGCTTCAATGTTAAAGATACAGCTTTATGTTTATTCAATTTTACTTTAATTCCATGCTTTCTGCTAAATTGTGTTCCCAGCCAGTCAGTCAGACCATCGCCATGAAAAATGTATAAATGAAGAGAATAACAGAATAAATGAACAAACTGAAAATGGTATTGATCAAATTATTTACACAAAAAGTTTATTCAGAAACTTTACAGATTAATGTAGGTAAACTCATGTTGGGGATACAAATTTGACGTGGTTTAGAGGTTTGCCTACTTGTCGAAATCATGAGTTTTTAGTATTAACTTATGGAGCAGAAGATGCATTTTTACTGAGAGATTGACTCACTACTGGATGAATATGCACTAGAATTACCTGCATGAGGTTGAAAAGCTCTGTTTAAAGGTCAAGCATTTAGCATTTTCTTTATGAAGCTCAGCTTACTCACATTATTGTGTTCTTTCACGGAAGCATACCAGTGAAAAAGAAAAAGTCCAAACTGTCAAATCTGTGCGACTTTTGAAAATATAAGGGTACAAATTTATTCTGCAAGTGAAAAACTCTAATTCTTTACATGTCTTTAAATGTATCTGGATTTTATTTTTTTTTTTTATTTTAAAAAATGTTATTCATTTCACCTCCATCGAGGTGTTTATTTAAAATAAAATAAAATCAGAAAGAAGAGCCAAACTTTCAGTTTGATCAAGATCTACATAATGCTTTCACTTTTCCTCTGACACTCACAGATCTCCATTTGCCTTTTATACTTTTATAAATGGGCCAGAGGATACTAAAAAAAAAAAAAAAAAAACAGACACACAGGAATATTCAAATTACATTCAGAGTCTCTGTGGGGGAAGTGTAAAATTGCTTTCACCTCTTCTGTCTTGGGCCGCAGGCCAGGTCATTATTGTAGTTCCGCTCTGAGAGTATTTTGCTTCAAATAAACTTATAAACTGTGGTAGTTAACAAATTAATGTGGGAAAGCTACGTTTTTTGTAAGCGCAGATTTTCTAAGACAAATTGTAATTAAAAGACAGTGAATCAGAAAAGAAAAGTTATTTATAGACAAAAGCATTGGACTGATCCTGCATGTGTGTGTGCATTGACTTTTCTTGTTGACATTTTAAACAAGGGGTACACAAATGAAATCTTTCATCAAAAGTACAGAAGTGATTCAAGATTCACTCCAATCATATTTTGATCACTATTGATGCAACATTAATGGTGAGCAATATTTAAGATTTCCAGCTGTACAGTTTGGAGCCAGATGCCAGGATCTAGTCATCAGAACGGAGCAGAGCAGGCAGCTTGCGGCCCGCCAATTCTAGCTTACGTAACAAATACAATCTTTTTCAAACTGCATTTGTTTATCTTATCCTAACGATTGGGCTAAAGAAATACTCAGAAATGCAGTTTTCTCTCCATCACGAGAACAATGCCAAAAGAACATGTTAAAAACACCAAAAAGACCATTATCAATTTGAGAGGTACTTTAAATGTAGAGTACATGTATGACTAGAAGCTGAAATGCATCTGTTGACCACATGGTTTTTGGAAAAATCTGCTTGGATTTAAGTTATCTGCCGTTAAGATGACTAATGGCTGTTAATATTGACTAGCATATAAAAGTTTTTTTTAATTATTATTAAAATCTATTAATCAGATTCTTCTCTTTAAATGGACATTAAACATTGTGCCCTGATTTTGGAGTAATGTTTTCTTTCACTTTTTGAGTCTTTTGAGCTGGTTTGATCAGCAAACAAACGCCAAAGTGACACAGCTTGGTATAGCAGCTCACAGGAGGAGACAGAGAAGTGCAGACGTCTCGAGGGAAAAAGCTGTTTGATAGTGTAGGGATGCCGAAATGGATTTAAATTCTTCACTGCATGGATTGTTTGTTGCCAGGAAGTACCCCCTGCCCCCTTCTGAAATTTGACCTGTGCATGGGCTTTGGAAGTTGTCACAATTATCCTTGATGTCCTCTTACATCCCAAGCTAAAAAAAAAACAGGGGGAAAAAGAAAACTCTGTCTCCCTAACTTCCGACTGATCACCATTTGTCACAGGAAGGGAAGAATCACATTGGCAAGGCCTTTATCAGGCCATCAGCACCCCGGCATGACATAGGAAGACAGCCAGGCATTCTGTTCTGTTTCTTGGCTCTGGCTGTGTTTAAGTGGATCCTCTACTGCAGATAGTGACCCGTTAGGCTGCCTGAAGGTAGGGCTGATGTGGAGACAATCACCAAATGTGTTTAAGATAAACTTCTTTGCATTCATTCTCAAATCGCTTAAAGAGCATGTTATTCCACACAGTATCTTAGGGACTTAGATTGATTAAAAATAACTCAGAGGGTGCAAATTACCTGTAAGCAGTAATCTGAAGTATTCAAGTAGGAAGTTGGTGACAGGGATCTTTTTATCTGCAGGGCAGTTAATCTGAGAGGAAAAAGCTCAATGTACATTTGATGTTTGCTAAAATGGAATCTGCACAATTGTTAACAACTCTTGACTTCTTGGTTCTTCTGTTATCAGACACGGTTGTGTTTTTTTCACATAGCTGGCATGTTTCGATGGACGTCTTCCGTCTTCGTCAGAGTTGTCGGGACGAATCGAGCAGTCAGTTAATTATACAAGACACTATGAACTTTAATGAGTTAACAACTCTTTGGACGATGGTAGAGAGGAGTAGCTGGTGTGTCTCGCAGCCACCTTTAGAGACGTCCTGAAAATGGACGGGCGTGTGGTAAGTGTACTGCGAGTTATTCGTAAGGCTAATGTGAGTTACACACACTTCCATTCATTAGCGAGATGAGCGTGGCTCCTTACTGACCACTGCCCAGAGGACGCCCTTAGGGTGCCCACACAAACTCAGCTCAGATTGTCTTATTTCCTCATCTTTAACAGTCAGGCTGCAAGCAAGAGGTGCACATAACTTGAACAGCACTATCGGGCTCCTTGCGCAGGTATTGGGGGTTTAAAAAAAAGTAACATCAGTTTGACATGCCTGCGTCTCATCTACTTCACTATGACCTGTCAGCATGCCCATAGAAAAACATTTGCACAAACATTTTCGTTCACCAAGAGGGCTACGATCGTAAAATTTCCTGTGGGCCGCCTGTGTGCCCCTTACAAGTTTGCTATTTTTCACCCACAGACAGCCCATATTCACCCGTAAGGGCAGTTGAGCTGAGGCATAAGATCCGTTATTCATGATCAACTACGAAGGATTGCCTGTCTAAACATATGTTCTGAGTTTTGCTTTCAATATTTTGTAATTTTATTGTTTTGTATCATGACATTGCTTTCTAGTTGTATTCAGATGCTGTGATAAACCTTTATTCATGTCTTTCTTACACAATTTTTTTTTCCCACCAACAGAAAATGGTATCTCTTCTGAACTCAGAAAAGATCAAACTATGTAGAACACATTAAGTTTTGATGTTCATTCATTAATGGTGAGAAACTGGAGAAATAGGTTGGACAACCTAATTCTCTGATTCCTCTTAAGCACAACCATAAGTCAATCACCAATTATAAGGTGAGCTGAAAGTGATACGAAATTATAACTAAGCCTGCTTTGATAAAGCCTTCCTAGCTAAAGAGTGACTGGAATGCTTGTTTAAGAATAAAAGCAGCACATTAAGTACCATCAGATTATAGAGAAGTAATGAATGTGTAAAAGGAGATTAAAAGGGGGAAAAAAAGGTGAGCTGGCCTCTGGTTAAGTTTTGAATGTTCCATTCAGTATCACTTTCAAAGTTTAAACTGTAAAAATATCCCTCCGAACAAAACAGTTCAGGCTGTTAGCGTTAGCAAATTAAATTAGCTTAGTGTTTAATTCCAAGGCAACAAGATCGTTCATCCTTCTTGGGAAGTGAAGAACAAATGATCTCACAATGCCACAACTAATACATCCACCAACTTTTTCCAAGAAATTTTTGCCAGTTTATAGCTAAAAAAGCTTTAAAAAAAATCTAAATATCATTTAAGGTCTAAGTTCAATGATATTCAATTATGATGATATATATATATAAAATGTTTGTATCTCTTTTTAAATATCATTGTTAGCTAGGTTTTATTGTTGTCCCTTTTAAAATAAATGCAAGATCCCCAAATACATAATTCATTTCATACTATTACTAATTAGTTAAAAATGTGTTTTAATTCAAAGGGACATTTCTGTGTTGAGTTTGCATGTTCTCCCAGTGCATGCGTGGGTTTTCCCTGGGGACTCCGGAGCTTCATGGGTTAATTGGTTACTCTAAAAATTGACTAAAGGTGTGAATATGAGTGTGTATGGGTGTGTGATTTGTGTGCCCCTGCGACAGACTGGCGACCTCTCTAGGATGTCCCCTGCCTTCACCCACGAGTGGCCGGGATAGGCTCCGGCAGCCCTGGGACCCCGAAAAGGACACAAAGGGTTTAGAAGATGAATGAATGAATGAATCAAGAATATCTTAAAAGTCTATAGGCAAATCAGTACTTTGTTTAAAAATGATCATTGTGACACAGTCCTTGAGGAATTTCCTCTGTTTTTAGAAAGTGTGCCCCCAGTCCAAGCGTTAGTGGGCAGCCTCAAATGGCGCAGAAGCAACTTCCTCCAATGACTGGTTTGGATTTGTTTACACAGAGGACTTTGGGATTATTGGCCCAGGAAACAATGAAGTTTAGAAAGCTGTCTCAAAGATAAATGTGCCAGTCTGTGCAACCACAGCTTCCCTGCAAGTAGTTGTAGGGCTAGCCAGAACAAAGCAAGACAACATAAAATATGGGATGCACCCCACTTAGACTCAGGCAATATAATCATCCTATGTTTGTGGAAGAAACAAGCTGGATTGTGGAGATTTTAGAAATGAATCATTAGTCTTTTTTGACCAAACACTGCATGTAATGATTCTGTACTTACCATGAATAGGATTTCTAAAGAAAAAAAAAAGCACATTATTTTTTAATGCTAGTCGTGAAAACAGAGTTGTGTGTTTATTGTTGAAAAACAACTTTTTTAACTTTGCTGTAAGTCATCGTCCGCCCTGACTCCACTTTACCACCCTCTTGCTGTTTCTCAGCTTCTCCTTCTCTCTTTAAGTTCCATCCAGTGTCCTGCTATTTGATGTAATTATCATCAGAGCGGTGGGAGAGATTTGGTGCCAGAGGGCTAGTCATGCAGCTGCCCTTTGTGAACTACACCACATTTTCTGTGTACAATTTCTAGGTCACCGAGCAGAGCGTTGTAAATGACAGTGATGGTGCTGCTGCTGCCAAAGAGAGAGGCAGAACATAAAAAAGGGCCCAAAAGATTCTTTTCATTCACACCTGTAGAAATTGCAGTTTTAACTCTATAGCTGTGAATATAACAGAGATTTTGGAAATCACTGCAAAAACTGTTTTTTTTTTCTTTTTTTTTTTTTGCTGGTGACAAACAAATTTGCAATTTTATGTTTGTCCAAAATATCTAGATTAATGAATGGAAACTTGATGAGTATGTTTGTGTTTTGCCATCTTAACACCATTTAGATAGTTAAACATTCGTGTTCTCTAATTTCCTGACATCTTTGTCATTCCAGGATAGACTGGAAGGGGCTCGGCTAACTAAGGTTCACATTTTGACAATTTTAGAAAGCTTTTCTACGGTGACCCTGAAGTGCAAATCACATCAACAAATCACTCAACACAAAACATGTTAAATATCACATCAACAATTAGAAAAGCCAAACTAACAAAAAACATGACATTTTAGAGATTAAAATTAAATTCCAAAAAAAGAAAAGAAAAGAAGAAATAAAATAAACAAAAGACATTTATGAAAAAAATGAAGCAAAATAAAAAGCAATTGTTTCTGAAAACAAAAGTAATTTCAAGAAAAAATTAACTGTGAAAAAATGAAACAAAATAAAGCTTGGAATTATCGGACATCACTGATTGGATGATGACCTTTGTTCACCTATTCAACAGGAAGTTATTTGGCATGACAACATCTTGCAACAGAAAGCATTTTCTTTAAGCCTCTGGCCGGTTTGGTGATTGCCCAATCGACTCTTTACACTGTTCAGGCAAAACATCCTTCTGCTTTTCCTCTTCTTTAATTAGTGATGCCCCATAGTACCAACCTTTTCTAGTTTCTTTTTTTTTTTTACACCATTTGGTTTCTGGAATTATGTTTACATTTTTTTAAATGCAACGTTGTTTATAATTTTTTTTGTTTTGCTTTTTTTTAATTGTTGTTGTCATCCTTGTTGAGTGATTTGTTGATGTGGTTTGCATTTGAAGGCCACCGTAGTTTTTCTGCAATGACTTTCCCATCTAACTTTGATCTTAGAAAAAGCACTAAACTGGGCACAATATTTATACAATTATAAAACTTCCTAAATGATAAATTAACTATACTATTTGTTTGTTTTATATGATAACAAGACAGACCAGTCTATTTTAGCCCTATTTATTATGAGTTTTATAAATTTCCTTCTGTTATGTGAAGCTTCAGTGTCAGCTCAGAGTTCTTTTGACGCCTCTTCTTCTTTTGTGGCTCAGCAGTCAATAGTCAGTCACCAACTAAAAATATTTTAAAAGTCTTGCAGAAGCATTAAATCTATTTATACATATATCAAGAATTAATTATAAAGAAAGAAGTGTGGACAGTTGCCTTTTTATAAACTATTATTTAGAGGGAGCCTTGTTAATGGGCACTGATGAGACAAAAAATACATTTTGGACATGCACACTCTCACTTTATAATTTGTTTGCATATACTGGTAGCTAGCTGCCAAATAATGCAAGTTATGCAGCTGCATAGACTCGATCATTCAGACAGTTTTGTTTTTTCTGTCGAGATTAGTGGTATCAATGACGGAGCAGAGTGCAGGACTGCGGACGGAGGCAGCGGCCGCTTTCACAAAGTAAATAGATTTGAAACTGGGGGAACAGAAGAAAATAACTGACAAAAGACAACCAAGCTGAGCATATAGTGAATGAAGGAGTAAATAATCATAAAACCTCTTTTGCACAGCCTGTCTAACCCTTTTTTTCCGCTCTGCTGTGTTTTTCTTAGAATGGCTCAATGTTTCTTTCTAACTGACATATTTCTGTGCCCTGTAGTGAAGCAGAAACAGACATGTGTGAGCAAACAGCAATACTGCTGATGTCCATTGTTCTATAAGAAAAGGATAAACCCTGTTGCCACGTGACCCTTTGCTTTGTGATTAGCTTATTTGAAGCCAGTTTTTCCAGAGTATGTCATCACCATTGTGGTTAGTATATTTCTAACTGAAATTCAAATAGGCAGGAAAAGAATGCACGCCGATTATTGAAATATACCCTATAAGCCTGCTCTAAAGCTTACAGTTCAGCTGTGTATTATCGATCAAAAAGACACGCCTTGATTTGAGTAAACTTTTGTTTTCAGTTTTGAAAAAAAAACAAAAAACAGTTGAGATTCATAAAAAAATGTTGTGAAATTGGGCGGCTTCACAGTGAAATGAATTGGGACAGTGCCAGCATGTCACTTAGCAGTTGCTTCATTCTTTTGTTTGGATCTAGTTTTTTTTTTTTTTTTTTTTTTTTTTCAAAACAATTGCAAGCAGTAAGTGAAAATGTTTCCCCTTGCAACTTTCTATTATTTTTAGTCTTGACCATTTTAGGAAAAGGATGTCAATGTTGCAACCACATTCAAGTGCAAAATGGCAGAAATAAAGTTCTACACAAACCAAAAGTAAGAGAACCTTTCATATAAAACAGTGGCTCATACAGAAAAACAATTTTATACATAAAATAACATTAAGTTGGATTAATCAGTTTATTTTAAAAAGCTTGCATTTCAAAAAAGAGCCTTCATCTGTGTTTGTGTCTGAATTAACATCCAGTTGGTACTGTTGTGCTCCGATGAATCAAAAGTTTTCTTTATCCCAAATCTGTTTTAAAATGTGTGCACACAGGTCTGGTCTTTTATATGTGGAAATCTGATAGCAAGAATTAAAGCTGTAAGTGTATCTAAATGCTCTGCAGGTAAAGTCATTCCTGATTTCACTTCATTTTTAGGCCATGACTACGGATGGACTGCTTTGATTGACAAGTCTGGGTTACGGGCTACAAGACAGATGTCGGGAACAGTACCCCTAAACTGACAACAAATAGTCTGTTCCAACATTTAGGTGATCACGTAGAGATGTGCTTGGAGGGGAATGCACAACAACATTCCCTGAGTGAGGTCAATGAAAGTGGAGAGTTAGTCTGTCCTTTGTTGAATTTAATATTTTGCAAAAGAAGCCCAGTCCATCAAACGCAGTAGCACAGCGAAAAGAGAAAAAAAGACTCTTACTCTTCTGCCGAGTTATTATTGCAGTATGTTACAAAAAGGAATCAAGATCATCGGAAAAAAGTCAACATCACTTATACATATTTTTTTCAAATTTCTTTAAAGTTTAGCTACAAAAAGAAAAAATGGTGAACCCTGTCTGAAGGCCTAAGAGAACTGCAAAACCTTTAGAGGTTAACCAGACACAAAAGTAAACAATTCAACCTTGTACCATGCCAGGCTAAACTTTACTTTTAAGTAGTTATTTAAATGATGTAACATGAAGAAAACAAGCTTTCTAAAAAAGCCCTGAGGAGATTCCTATTCTCAAAGTCTAGAGGGAGGAGTAAGTCACCTTGCCTCAGTTTCCAGAAGGGGTCTCTCAAGGGTCAATCTTGAGTCCACTACTGATTTCGTTCTGTTAATGATTTGCAAAGTCTATATAAAAATGAAGAGATCATTATGTATGCTGATGACACCATAATTTTCCTACACTCCTTAAACTGTAATGAAGCAGCTCAATGACTTTCAACTGCTTAGATGACCTTCAGAGAAGGCTCTTACTTGTGTTATCTATGTTTGAACCTAAAAAAATGGTGTGCATCTCTATGACAGTGTTAAGCCTGTCTTCAGTTTAGGTTTACTTAAAAGGAGAGGAATTACGAAATGTTGAATAATTTAAATGCCACTGGGTTTTAGTGGACTCAAAATTATCGTTCAGATAATAAATAATGTTAAAGCTACATATTTTTATTTGCACAATTTTTAACATACCGTGTAGTCTCTGACAGATAAAATAGCAATTCCATTTTCACATTCTATGATATTATATGTGATATTCCTTCACCAGTTTGCTGCCTAGTCAGTTGTGTCGTGCTATAAAAAAACCCCACTAATAATCCTGGGAAAAAGGCAGTTCTCGTAGCTTTTTAAGCTTTAAATAACCTAAATCTGTGTATAATCTATAAAGTCATTCATGGTCTAACCTGAAAGAGTGTATTAAACAGAAACGAATAAGGGGCCATTCCAAAATAGGTTAAGCAACTGTTAGAGGTGATTGTGAGGTGCAATTTAGTTAAATGTCTTTTCTCAAAATGTAGTCATTTCAGGCCTTAAAATTCCAGAATAGCATATTTCTCACAAATGTCGCCACCTTTGAGAGTTTTTTGCAACTGTACAAGGTACTGAAATGTGCAGTAACACATTTTATTGATAGACATTAATCTTATGCTCATATGCATTTGTCTATGGTGTACAATATCCCCATATTATTTGTTTTATACATGAACTTTCTATATAGTTGACTGATTTTTTGCTTTTTTTTATTTTAAACATCAGTCTGCCAGGTGACTGCAGATAGAAATTAGCTTCAGGCTACGATATGGCATAATTACATTTGTTTTATTATTCATAAATATGCAATATGCTCCCCCTCCTAACAATTACATCTACAAAAATACTACTGCAAGGAATCCAGTCAGATACGAGTCATAGATTTTAAGGAAATAATCTGGTTTTCATTACGTAACATTTGATCAATTCATCACTTTTAATATTGCATTAATATTTTGCAAAGAACTTGGCAGTTTAGTCTTCGTGCTCCCTCATCTATAGTTTAAACCTTTGGTCATGAGTTAAGCTTAACTACCTATAGAATAACACTGCTAATACAAGTATGTTGACCTTCTCTTAAAGGATGCCTGTGGCCACCCTTAGGAACGAGGCAAGGAACTCTCTCTTCCCAGAGGATGTCGTCATTAAGCTGCTTCTCCTCCACACCAACATGAACCTGTTCAGGTGGTTTGGGCATCTGGTCAGGATGCCTTCCAGACTCCTGATAGTAGAGGTATGTTAGAGATTTTCTACAAAGGGTTCCAAGAAAGACCAGGGACTCCTGGGACTTAATGGAAAAATAATATCTCTTGGCTGTGCTGGGAATGTCTCAGTATCCCCATTGATGAGCTGGAAAAGATGGTTGTGGAGAAAGAAGTCTAGGATCTCTGCTCAGCTCAATGCCATGTGATCCATTTCCTGATAAGTGGATGAAAATGGACAGATAGATGGATGAATAGAAGTGGTATATCAAAGGGAACTTATATTGTGCACATATGTATAACATTAGGATGCAGGAGTAGCAATGGTTGTTACAATCTCACCAAAATTCTCATACCAGTACTTTCAGGTCTAAGTAACATTGATAAATGCACAAGAATATCACTTAAAGTTTAAAAAATAGCCTAAACATATTTGCCTACTGACAAATCCTTGTGTTTGATCCTTTTTAATTACCTAGACACTTAAAAAATGTGTTTTGAAGAGCAATATATGTACAGATGTAATGTATTTTACTGAGTCCACACATGGGAGGGCAATCATGCGGAGCATATCCATTCAGAAGAAAAAGCGGTGCCTTACTGCTGTTTTTTTATAGTTAACTGTCATGTTTAAGGGGATATGGCTGAAGCCTGTCACCATTGTTTCTTTTTGTTTTCATGTACTTCTTTTCTTTTTGTTATTTGGAAGGTTTTTACTTTTCCGATTAAAAAACTGTTTTTTTTGTATCTTGTGTGGTGTCTGTTTTTATAGCCAACACATTTGGAGAGAAATTAAAAGCTACATATCTCTACAAAGGTTATTTTTCTTCTCACTGTCTGTTTTGTGTCAACCTTTGGAACATAAGCTTTTTTTGCGAGGACGTCACACAATGTTTGCATGTTTACAAAGACGTCATACTGATTCTAATCAAACCTAACCGCACAGTTTTGTGATCACAGTCTTTCATATACACAAACCGATGCCATTATCTGTGTAGATGCTTTTGATTACAGGGATGAGACATTTGCTGCCAATGCCCATTTATTTGAGTTGCAGTGAAGAGAAGAACCGCTTCCATACCTCGGAGAGAATGAAAGTAAAAAGATGAGAGAGAATCTGAGCTAAAAGTGTTACTGATGTAGGGGGGTCTTTGCTTTTTAGGTGTTTTCAGAAATGTATATACTATTATACTATTTTTTTTTGTGTGTGTTTATAAAAGCGTAATCAATTAAAAAAAAGATGAACTGTAGGCAGAAAGAAAACTAAACTAAGCAAAAATTACTCAAGTATTTTTATTGTTTCAGAATTGCTCGTAGGTTGTTTTAACCCATGTTTCATTTGTTTTGTCCCTTTCTGATCTTTTTATGCCACACTCCTTGTTAGTTCTGCTCATCTTTTGATCTATTTTAAAAGTGTTCTCAGTGGTTTTTTTAGTATGATTTTATGGTTTTTAGCGCATATGTGGGGGCTCCACATTGTTTCTGCGGCAATAGTTCATTAGAAATTCACCTGTCAGTGGTGGGCAGAACCATAGACGCAGAGTAACCCCACCCCCTCTTCCCCTTCACGATGGCTGAGGGCTTTCTGCTTACTTGCTCTGTCGCTAACTTAGAGTCCCTCACACCCCCAACCTAAAATCACCCGTGGAACCAAAAGACTGCAATCCCATTAGAAATGGTGTTATGACACGACGTTGGATATTATCGTATGATACATTTTAACTAGATATTATTTAGTTAATGCTGCTGCTAAGAAAACACTAAGGAGGTGGATTTTATTTTTACTTTTAATAATGCAAGTTTAACAGGTTACTATTTGACACTCCAGTGGTAAAAAGACTATTTAGGTTGCAGTTGTAAAGATAATTTTTTTACATTGATCTAACATAATTATTTGCTTTGGTGATGATAAATCTTTTTTTTCAATCAACTTAAAAACAACACATAGTTATCCGACATGGTTATTTTTACTTATTTTCAAATTAATTTAATTAAGTAGGTGTGGCTTTGGTGTGAAGGCGTCAATGTGTCATGGCGTTATAACGTCATAACGTAAGGACCTACTTGAAAAGGGTGCGCTGCACAGTAGCGACTGCAGACTCCCAAGACTCCTGCTGCTATCAGGAGTGTCAATCAAGGACATTAGCATCAACTGTGAGTTATAATCATAATAGTTTTGATGAAAAAAAATAGTAAAACACAGATTCCTTTGAGTTCCTTTATTTTTCCTGAATTTTGCTCTTTGAACATATGAAAATATATTTATATGATTGGGCCTGCTTGTCTATGTGTTTTGTTGTCTAGCTGTTTTACTCTGTTTTGCCTTTAGCTATCTTATCCTGTTATGTTTATTTCTTTCTGCACCATGAGTGAGAGGGAGGGAGAATATGATGACAAACCCCCTTCTGAATAATAATGTTGGTCATGTTAACTAAATTTCTGCCCAAGTGCAAATCATTGTTGTGTTATTCATTTCATTAATATAAAAATGAACTGGAGGCCTAGATTTTGTCATATGTAAGTTCAAGATGTACATTAAATTAAGTTGGATTAACATTAAATGAAGTTAGATAAATAAATGAAATGTATTTAGATATGTCAATGTGAGTTTTAAAAACAAAATAAATTAAGTTACATCAATATCATAAATTGGTTTGGATAGACATGAGAAATAAGGTTGAATAAACTTAATTCAATTTCGTGTTACCAATTGAAGTACATTATTTAAGTTGGACCAACTATTTTCTTTTTTCAGTGTAATTTACTTACATTCACAAGCTAAAGATCATGCTGCAACTTTAATCAAGGGGTTGTCTTCCATAAAGTTATGCTCCTGATTGGCTCTTAATCAATAGTGTTCCCTAGAAACACATTTCCTTCAAATATTAGTGTAAAAAAGTTTTTAACATCCTTTTTTAGCACAACTAGTAACACGTTTAGTGTTTTCTAACCCTACAAACTTGTAAAACTCAGCAAAGTGTTGTTTCACATTTTGTTTCAACTGTTTAAAGAAAAGCACAAATGTAAAGCACTGTGTGTGTGTGTGTGAGTGTGTTATTTTTAGAAAGACACAATTTAACGATACCAACTGGTGGTTTACTGTACCCCTACCAGGCCAGCTGTCTCTGATCTTACTTCTGTTAAGACTTGCACATTTTACTGAAACTGTACCTCCTTTAAGATTTCACACCAAATGTGTTCCGTCAGCCAGACTTTATCTGGGACTCTATTAATAAGTCGCTTTCACACAGCAGTCACGGTTTATCTGCAGAAAAAAAGAAAAGAAGTAAAAAACAAAAAGGTTTGTGTTTTGCCACAATTTTTGCCTTGAATGGTTACGTTTCATTCATCAGAAGTGGTTCAGCGCTGCACAGCTTTACTTCTGCACAGAAAGCTAGATTGTGGGGTTTGAATCTACATTCATGTCATACCAAAAACTCTAAACACACCCAGAGCCTTTCTGTTTGACATTCATCATAAAGGCTTGAATTGGGCTGTGACTGCAGTTCCCTCAGTGGATGGGTCATGTGTGGTTTCACGCATTTAACAAACTTTTGTTACTGCCTTCCAGGCAGAAACGGAGAGAATAAAGCACCAAATAAATAAGTTGTACATATTACAACTTTTAAATAAAACTTTAAAACCCTCTCCATTAGTTTATCTTTGTTCAACTAATTACTTAACATCTTTAGTGTCATCAACTAATTTCAGGGGATGTTTCTCTCCATGTCCGTGACTCTGTAGATGTTCAGTGGATCTTGCCTAATTTCCATATTAAGCTCTTTGCTCTGTTTCTTTTTCATATTTAGCATATAGCTTATTATTAAAATTTCATAATACAGAATTCATCATTGTGTTAAATCCATTTTAAGCTTTTTTATGATTTGGGTGACACCATTCATTTACTCCAGACTGGATTTCTTTCTCTCATCACTACATAGCTAAAGATTTTGTTAAAGATCAATGCACTGGGTCACCCGACCCCAGCCACCTGGATCAGAGACAGAGCCCTAAAGAGCAGGGCGGCACAGGACAATGGAGAGCACAAGCCTCAGCCCAGCCAGAGACCAACCAAGTTTCCTGTACAGTAATGTTGGAAGAGGTGGAGAGACCCAGCACACTTTGGAGACCAGGACCAGCCCCATAGGGCCATGGGTACACCCTCAGATGTAATGTGGTCCCTGCATAACCAGAGGTCTTAGGGATCAGGGATACCGCCAGATCTAGGAAGCCAATGCCCAAGAGACCAAACCACCACTGGACAGCTCGGTCCACCCACCAGGGATGGGGTAGGGGTCAAAGGATCACAGGCCACAGTTTAAAATAAGAATATTGTTCTAAATCTGTCTTGCCTGGATAAACAAATGTTAAATAAAAATCGATGGTGAACACATTTACCGATGTAAAGTGTACATAAGTAAATGTACACCAGGAGGCGAACCATAACATAAACATGGTATATTTACTATTTTTTCATTAACAATAAAATCTACTAACCTTGTAAGACAATTTAAAAGTTATTTAAAGCATAAATTAATACAATCAACCATTTTTTTTCCAAACCATTTCTATTCCACATTAGTTGGTGGAAACATTGGTTATCTTTCATGTCCAGTATTATATCGTTTTTTTTTTTGGTGATATTTGACTCAAAAGGCACCATGTTCATTTTCAATGAGAACTGATGAATTCTAAATAGCTTTTGACCTCAGCTTGTCTCTAGTTAAAAACGTTATAACCGTTTATGTTTTGATGCCGTTTAATTCTCGTCATTTTAGTTGCTTATAAACAAGTTTTAACAAATTGCAGGAAAATTAGTTGCGTTCATATCTATAGGTATTTTCATTTTAATCATTTTAATTATTTTTTTGTTTTTCTCTCATGACACATGTAAAGTCAAGGAGTTCACATTTTAAAGCCATATTTAGCTTATTAAAAATAATGTATGTCATATATACCATTTACTTAAGGAAGGGCTACCTAATTATCCCTCAAGCTGAGTGATATTGGTGTGCTTTATTAATGTTCTTCTGAACTGCCAGGCACAACCAATAAATACACCTCCAAGGATTCCACCAAATGAAATGGGAATAATTTAGTATTTTAATGAAGCACCGTCAATGCATATCACACACACTCTTATTTAAATATGCACATGATTCTTCAAAGTCATTTTAGAAGAAGGATGTGCAAAAGATGGCAGCTCAATTACCTTTTACAGCTGAAGATGCATTGGGCCGTATGTTTTATTTTACTGCTAAATGAAAATAAAAATGAACAAGTAGCCTATAGTTCAACTGCAAGAAAACATTAAGTAGATCTTGGCCATTGCAGAAAACAGTAATACTGTTTGCTGACTTAATGAGAACCTTAGAGACCTGGTTTTTTTCACGGCATCTCATCCTATTAGAAATATGGGCTAAAAACTCCTATAAGTTTACATTAGAAATGGGGGCATTTTCAACAGTTGGGTCAAGACATTGAATTCCCAGCCTTGAGTTCTTTTCACCTTTCATTTGAACATAATGGAAAATCAAACATCATTATCAGTACACAGAGCTATAAAAGACAAATGCATGTGTTTCTCCTCACACTGTGTTTTCTTCAGTGTTTTATGCCCTCCCTGCGGAGACGTTCGGGTCTGTTGTAGATTGTCCATAAATCTTAAACTTAGTCATTTTTTCATCATGGTAGGAGATGGCTGTCTGACTGAAGACTGACCATGGATCAGAACTGCATTAAGACTTATATGACAGACCCCACTGAGGACTGAATGGACAGCACTGTCTGATGAATGACCTGCCTGCTTCTTAATTACAAAGCACACACATCAACAGATGCCAACAACGGCAACTGTGAAAGTGTAAGGGACTTCCACACTTTACCGATGGCTACATTTGTGGTGGATTAAGAAATAGTGGTTTTGTTTGTATACATTAAACTGACTTTTTTCAGCAATTAGATGGATTCTTGATCATAAAACATATTTGAATATTTCACTTATCAACAGCTATATGTATATAGAGACAGAGTTTGAGTCAAGTGGCGCTTTACAAATTCAAATTTACATGGATGGAGGAAGGAGTTTGGAAAGCAAGAAACAGACAACAATCAAACTATTAGAAATTCAGCACCAATGCATCTCCACTGACTAAACATAATAATTTTTATTTAAATAATCAACTGTATTGATACGTTTGTAAAAACTGAACTCTATCCCCAACTAACATGCCAAATACCTTTTTGAAAAGAAGTAAAACATCATCAGACCCGGTCCTCTGGATCAGCCAACTTCGCTTCAGCTAAGAGGAAATTCATGTGTGTGCACGCTCTTTTTCCTAAACTCGTACTTGGAGCCGTAAAAGAAACTAAACAAAGCAAACTGTTCCCCCAAACCCCCAAACAACACCCAAAGAAAAGAAAAAACGATAGAGAGGACAAGAGAGAGAGATAGAGTTCAGTTTTGGTGATTCAAACAATAAAAAGGGTATTTTTATCTTCCTTTTTTAAACAGGAAATTGAGAACACCGCATGTATTACGTGACAGCTGCCACATTGATGTGAATGCCATGTTTTACTATCCTAGCTCATATATTTATGGTGTTTTTTTTTTTTAACCTTGGTTATTATCTCAGGGGGAGGTTACAGAGGTGGAAAGAAATATTATGCCACTCTGGGACAGTTCAAATTACCAGGCACTGATGAGACTATTGGGGTAACAGCAAAGAGGCTGTTTTGCTGTTCATCTTTTGGCTCCTAATCAAATGTTTTTGCTTGTTGCCTTCGCTAAGTTAATTACATGGAAAATGATGAGGTTTTATACCCTCCCTGTGGTGAACCTGAAATCTGGCTGTTCCAAGGTTTGAACTATTGCACTTGGTGACAACTTGTGGAAAGTGGAAAAAAGGGAATTGGGACGGGGGTTAATGAGTCGTGGCACTGCAGTGACTGTGTTAGTGAGCTCTGGCTATTTGGACTTGGGTCTTGTGATCCAAGATAAGCATATTTTACAGGAAATTATAACAAGAACCTTTTTTAAGAAGTGATAAATATATGTGTGCCACCTATATATTAAAAGTCCACATTGACTGTTAATATTTGTAGAAAGCACAGATTTGATTAAATATCATAGTTTTAACCTCAGGAATATCCATATTTGGAATGTATTAAGGCAATATTTTGAAGAAAACTTTCTTGGATATTGTTTAAAAATTGGAAAAAAGGAGACATTAATATTTGTGAATGTATCAAATTTATCCTTTTGCAATTGTTCACTAATGACAATAAAAAAAACAAAATTACGTTTCAAGGCTTGTTATTATTTAAGCAGCCTATTGCAATGCAAGATGTACAGTGAGCCCGGAGAATGGGTTGCATTTGCTCTACACTTCACTGCAAAATGAGACTAGTCAAGCCTTAATGTAACCAGCAAAAGCTGGATAAAAATCTATACAAACTCAATTATGAATCAATTTGAGTTTGTGTCAGACAGTCTGGTGCCAACAGAGTGGATTTTTTATTAACTTATGGTCTAGGAAGAATGAAACACTTTTCATTTGTGTACTTCAGTATGTTGCTTCATGATTCAGAGGAAGGGTGTTCACACTTTGTCTTGAAGGGAACTCTGATGGAGGTCTACTTTGTGTGGCTCAGTGTTTTATGAATAAGGATAAGCTTTTTTCAGGATTTGAAAAAGCTTATTCTGTACGTTTTTTAACCAACTTTTTTATTACCTATTGAACAAACTGGAGATTGCTGTAAAATGTAAAAGTTGAATAAAATTACATTACTTTTTATGGTGTGAATATGCAGTAAATTAGATTTTGGCCTAAATTTCTGTTTCCTCTACTCTTTTAAAACTCGGAAACAGAAATAAATATTTATGATTCTCTTACTCAGCTTTCTGCTAATTCATGTCAAAAACCGATGTTTATTTTTTGTTTTTCCATATAGTTCTCTTCCTTTTTAACTCATCAACCTGAATAAAACAGTCAATTAGTTGTATTGCTTCAAATCGGATTTTATAAGTGGTTTGTTGTCTAAGCAAGTTATCTACTGTATTTGTCTTTAAATTACAAATGTTATCATTTTGGAGATTTACTCACTATACAGCTCTGATCCTGAAAAGTTATTGATTTTAGCAACCCAGGCAGCTGGCTCATGGGATTTTGCTTTGTTTTGTTCATACTGGGTTCCAACTCAGTGTCGGTGGAGAAATGAAAGTTTTGTCCTAAATATTCGTAAAATGTAGTGTTCATTTGGGCATGGAGCTCCCAGCTCTCTGTCAATCATTCCTTGTCATGTCATTATCATCAGCTTGTTGCCTCAGTTGCATTTATTCTATTGCAGTTACACTGCCGTGTGTTGGGGGGGGGGGGGGGGGCACACATGCAAGGATAGAGCATTCTGACATGGTCCCACTGGTTCCATTAAAAGCTGCCCTACAGTAGTTTGTCTGTTTTGTCCCATACTCATACACCTGCCACGTGCCAGGAATATGTGGGCTGTCCCTTAAGGTCAATAAAGCACTACACAATGGCCCAGAAGAAATGACAGCGTTTTCCCCTGATATACCCAGCGTGTGATGACCTCTCATTAGCAAGAAAGTGGGTCATATAAGGTCTTGTAGTTATCAATTCTTGAGTAAGTAACGGAAGCTGTATATACTTTATCATGGGATATAAAATAGCCCTCCTGGTAGTCATTTACTACTTTCCTGCCAAGAGCAGCATCATTAATTGGAAATGGTGTGGAATGCTTGGTATGTTTTTTTTTCTAACAAGTTGACTGAAAACTAAGGTTTTTACAGGCAAAACTGTGTGTGTGTGTTTAATGTAGAAACAGCAGGGAAGAAAGTTAATATCATTTGAGTGTGCCATGTCCAAGAAAAGTAATTCTTTTAATTTTGGGAAATTTGATACAATAGCTATGCCCGAATCTCCCTAACTACTATTATACTATATAGTGTGGGACTATTGAGTGCCCTGGATTTTAAAAGGGATTTGGACACCATGCTCACTACATTTTTTCTATTTTGTTTTAAATGAATATACAACAGAGTTTTAAAGCCACTATTAATGGATGGACGGACGGACGGACGGACGGACGGACGGACGGACGGACGGACGGACAGACAGACAGATAGATAGATAGATAGGCAAGAATAAAATCGTAAAATTATGAAAAAAAGTTGTAATTTTGCAAGAATAAATATATAAATACATTTAAAAAAAGTCAGAAATGCAAGACTAAACTTGTAGAAGGTTGGGGAGTAAGAGTCAATATTTCACACAATCAAGTTAGAATTTCAGTATTCATTGAGAATTTAGGTGATAAAAGTCATACGTTTATGAGTCAAAAGTCTGTTTACTAAGAAAAATGTAAACAGCAAAAAGAAAGAACCAATATCAAGTTTCAGTATGAGAGACATAGTCATCATTGGTCAAGGACATTGAAAAGAATTTGCAGGAAACTGTGCCTCTTCAGAAGAAGATACTTGACCCAGAAGGAGTGGGTCAACAAGCATGCCATTTACACTCTTAACAGTATAGTTGCAAAGGTCCAAGTGCATTATGGGACATAGATTCCTATGATAAACCAAAGCCTTATGGCATCACCATAAATGGGTGCGTTGGTGGATTTTGCCAACATGTTATGAGGATGGATGCTAACACAACCAACTATATTTTCGAAAAAGCAGGACTTTTTCCATGTAAAATGACAACTTTTTATCTCATAAAAATATGATTTGATTTTCATAATTTTTTTTTATTTGATTTGAAATGGTTTATTTTAAGCAATCAAATAAGAATAATACACAAAACATTACAATCATCAGTTATACATTCATACAATGGCGTATCAAACTTAGGATAATTAAACAAAAAAAAAATATTGCTTGAAAGGGAGTGGAATTATATAATCCCACCCCTGTTCTACCGCAACCATTTTATTTCATGAATTATCATTATCCGATTATACTAGCTTTTATCAGAAAGAATTAAGAATCCTTAGGTATCAGTAAAGCACATGACAAAGATGAATTACTTCATTATTATGTAAAAAATAACTATTTTAGAAATCAACATGGCAAATGCAGATCAGTTATCTAAAAAATATGCAGATTATTTTAATTATAAAAATCCTAGATATGATTACAATATAATACTATATCAGTAAAATAGACATAACACTGTTTTAAAAATCTTCATAGCAAAAATTGATCAAGTATCAAAAGTTAAAAATATGTGCAAATTTTGTTTCATTAGGAAAAATCATGAATCCATTTTTGGAGCAAGTGAAGTAATATAATTAGAAATCAATTAATTTATCATCTTCAATAATTGATTAAGCATTTATTTAATAATAAGGTAATGCTGAGAAATAAAATTCCTTCTGCTGATTAACAGCCGTTCTTCTGGGTTTAAACAGAGTTTATAGTTCTTTTCACTGTCATGTCTGCAGACATTAGATTAAGGTCCGTATCCTTCTTCGACTGTTATCAGCGGCGCTAAAAGTTGAGGTCAAATTGTCTGCAGGTTAAAACTCTGCTGAAAATCAGGGTCACTTCAGACTTAGAGAAAGCGATGAATCCAGGTGCCATATTTCTTGAATTTATATTTGACTAGTTGATTTATAAATGATTTATAAAATGACTTTTTTCTCATAAATGTACAAGAGGATAGAGAGGATTTGTACAACTTTATTCTCGTAAGTATATACATTTTTTATTTTTATGGTGGCCCTAATACTCTATCGTACTGACGTTACCATTTTCCAGAATTAAAAACCTAAAAAATATGAGCATTTCACGAAAACTACAAATCCACTGTGTTTCGATGATGAAACCTGGATGGTTTATAAAAATACATTTAGAATAATTTTTTTTTACACATGAAAAATATTTAAGTAATAGGCATTGTCGTCCACATTAGTCAATCTAGTGAGCATTGATACACACTGGTTTTTAGACTTCTGGGAAACTCGATTTTTTAATTGTGGATTTGGTCAGCCCTACAAAATGTTGAGCACTGTGTAGTAAGTAGTGAAGCAATTATGACACAACCAAAGTCCATTCTACATCTTTTCTTGTTCTTTTTTGGCTGTTTTGAGCTTCTCTTTGCTAATATACAGAGAGAGAGAGTATCGCTGTTAATATAGTTGAAGATAAAGATCCAGTGAGATTGGACTTCTGCAGCTGGACATCCCCATGGGTGCCTCATCACCCCCACTGCAACAGACTAGAACAAAAGGACTATGGGAGTAGCGAGAGGCAAGAATTCCTCTGAGCTACAACAAAAGATGGAGTCAGATCTTCCACCCCCACCGCCCCAACCTCATCTTAGTATACAGTAATGGCTTAACCTGTTTGGTGTGAAGAAACCTCGATTCTCACCTCACGCTGGGAATGAGGTATTCTAAAGCATATTGACTGATACTGCTTACATTTGTCAGTAACTGGCATTTTGCAGCAAGGTAAAGAGTTTTGCTTTTTCCTCTTTGAGTTTCTATGTCGTTGCATTGGATGAGTTATGCCACCTTCTTTGTTTGACATGAATGTGTCCTCTCCTCATCTCGCCCCTTCATAGCCAACATTTAAAGATTTATCTTCTAAATGAGAACCTTTGGTAAACAGGCTAATCTGTTTGGCAGCACTCACAGTCATGGCTGAATAAAACATTTGACAACACTAAGCTTCTGAAACTTGCTATCTCTCCCTGGCAAAGGGCCTTCCATTGCCTCCCTTCAGGGCTCCTTCGTTGTTTAATCCCACCGATCACATTCTTCTAGCTTTTTACCATGCTGCAGGGGTGTGGTCAGACTTTTGTCTTGTCTGACAGGGAGTTCATTATGTGATTGGCGAGGAGCTAATACAATAACGCTCATCATGTGCTGCTACTGGGGCCAAGTCCAGCCATTCATGCAGCACACGGTTCTTCTTCCTGTCTCTGTCTCATGGAGGCAGGCTGCCACCTCTCCTGTGGTGACAGGTTTCCTCAGAGGTATTAAACCACTTGTCTTGCAAAACCCCTTTTAATTGAAATTACCCGTTGGCTGATAAGCTTCTGCTGTTTTATCAGGCATGCGATATAGTGGTTATAGTCTTTCATGCTGGGATGTTTTGCTGTGACTTGCTCTTCTTGATTTATTTTTAACTGTACTTTCATTTCCTCAGTCCTCACCTTTGGTGAGCTCTCTTCACATGAATGATTACTTTGTTGTTTGTTTGCTTGTCTGTGAGTGATTGTGTTGTCTTATCTTTGCCTCTCGATACATATGTATGTTTTTTTCTTTTTAGTTTTGTCTCTTGTGGTATCAAAAGAAGCTATAGTTATGCAACACTTTACTTGTCTAATTGACCAGCCAAAAGTCTTTCTGCGCTATAAGTAAGGGATATTAGCCACTTCAGGGAAGAAAACATCCTCCACTTCGTATTGGACAGTTAAGGCTTCCACAGCGTGCATTGATTTCTGATAATTTAGGCCATTATCCTGCCTCTACCATGATCTGACAAAATAAATACATATTCAATCAGTTTTAAGTACTTTATTCTTGTAATTTTCTTCGATTTAGATAGCCTTTTTCACAAAAATTTTACTATTTGTTAGTTATTTTTAGACATGCATTATCACTGTAGATTATCAATTTTAATCCACACCCAGCAGCCAATCAGAATAGAGTATTCACCCGGACTATGGAATAAGGCATATTTACACACACTGCCTTTTTAGTCCCTATAGCACTTTTAGTTTATGGCCATACATTTCTTATTAGTTGTCCTCATACAGACTCACCTCCGAATTTAAGCTTGGGGTTGATTTCCTTCCCAATGGCACACAAACATGGGGACTCATCAAGAAGACAAACAGCACCTATCAAATTGGTAACTGCTCAATGACGGGAGCCTGTTTATATGCCTACAAAACCAGATACCGGTAACTGGAAGCTATCTGAATTAATGGAAATTAAATGTGGAAATGTGTCATCAAAAAATCCTGGTCTACATGGAAGTTCATTATCTGATTTATACTGGAGAACTACATTGATGTAAGTGCCCTGGCAGGCACATGCAGTTTTAACCTCACGTTCCTTGAAAACCCCGCGAGCCTGTTCCTTGTAAACATGACTGCACAGATAGTCATACAATTAGCTTCACTAATATGGGAAATAATATATGTCTACGAAATAAACAATGTTATGTTGCTGTTGCTGTTTTTCCTATTTGTTCATAAGTTAGAAATTGTTGCTGCCTTGGAAAAAATCATGCTACCGAGTCTCCCATTTAAGTCTGGTAACTTTTGTCTACTTTATTTTGTTTACACATACAAAGATGAAAAACTCTGCAAGTTATTCAAAAGAAGTAGATGTATGGATTTTCTGTGGAAAATCTGCATTTACTGCCCAGATACCTCATCATATAAATGTTGTTATCAGATAACAGACCACAGATTGTCTTGTAAACATGTCACTTCTAAAATCCAGTGATTCAAGTAAACAGATTTGATTGGATTTTTGGTCTGCATGTAAACAAGCTTTTTGACTTAGTTTATACTATAGACTAAAGACCTGCTTTTATTTATGCAAAGGCTAAAAAACAATGGAAAAATCTAGATCCCTGATTTACAACAACTACTTGTGCACTCACCAGCCATTTTATAAGGCACACCTTGCTATTACCAGGTTCGACCTTTTTTGCCTTCAAAACTGACTTAATCCTTTGTGGCGTAGATTCAATAAGATACTGGAAACATTCCTCAGAGACTTTGGTTCATATTGATAGCATCGCCCAGTTGCAGAAGATTTGTCAGCTGCACATCCATGATGCTAATTTTCCATTCCACCACATCCCAAAGGTGATCTATTGGGTTGAGACTTGGTGACTATGGGTGCCTCTTGAGTACAGTGAGCTCATTGTCATATTCAAGAAACCAGTCTGAGATTATTTCAGTTTTATAACACGGCATGTTTCCTGCTGGAAGTAGCTGTCAGAAGATGGGTAATCTGTGAGGGATGGACATGGTCAGAAACAATACTCAAGTAGCCTGTGGTTTTGTAACCATGCTCAATTGGTACGAGCTGAAAGCGTGCCAAGAAGATATCACCAACACCGTTACACCATCACCACCAGCCTGAATCATTGATACAAGATAGGATGGATTCATGCTTTTAAATTTTGATGCAACATTTTTCCAATCTTCCACTGTCCAATTCGATGATGCAAATTGTTCAATGGATATTTTATCTTTTTCTGACCATTCTCTGTAAACCCTAGAGATGGGTATGGGTGAAAATCCTAGTAGATCAGGAGTTTCTGAAATTCTCAGACCAGCCCATCTGACACCAACAACCACGCTATGTTCACAGTCCCTTTAATTCGCTTTTTTTCTCCATTCTGATGCTTTGTTTGAACTGCAGCAGATCGTTTTGACCATGTCTATATGCCTAAATCCATTGAATTGCTGCCATGTGATTGGCTGATTGGAAAATTGCGTTAATGAGCAGTTAGACAGGTGAGCCTGATTAAGTGGCTAGTGAGTGTCTGTGTTATTCCAAAATGACTAATGAAAATTGGTCAGACATTACTTGAACTAAAGCGAAAACAAACAAATACTACCTTGTTAAACTTAATTTTAGCAACAAAGCTAATGTAAACAATCTAAAGAAATATTTTTGTCTCAAACGTGTATTATTATGATTTAATTTAATAAGGCTACTTTTTTGTTATAGTTATTAGATTCTGATTTGTCACCCCCACATGGGTTTGTGGGCACTACTACACCATAAGCCTAGAAGGCTTAAAGTCTTGCCAATGTCATTCAAGTCTAAGGTGTAAATACATCTGTCAAGATCCAGATTAGTTATCAATAAATTCTATAGAGTGTTTTGAAATAAAAATATAAGAGTTAATTCCAGGAAAGAAATCTCTTTTTTTTTTTACTTTATCTAGAGTCCATCTTTTATATTCATGGTATTAACGATTGATTGGTACCCCATTGACAGACAGAACAAGAGGAACACTCATGATTCCCAGACTTGACGGTTTTATTGGATTGAACTTCACTGGAATAAATTTAAGTTAGCGAGACTTGCAAAGAAAATGGATTGGAAGCAGCCTTTGACTGAATTGTAATGACCTACTTCCTGAGTTGTAGTTTGAAATAAAAAAAAACAAACTCTTTTTGAGGCAATGTCAAATTACCTCTTAACACTGCAGAGACTGTCAATCATTCTGTCATTGAGTGAAAGCCATCAGTACCTAGAGTCAAACAGTCATTATGAGGTCATTTGCATTTGTTTGTTAAAGCCCAGTCAGAGGTCAACAGCTTCCCTCCCACATAGGTACATGCACACGAGTCACAAGAACTGACAGTAACAGGCATCAACGGTGCCATGGCGTGTTTGTTTTATTCCAAACAACTTCATTTATTTAGGAAATAATTCTGAAATAAATGACCAATCTTCATTCTTTTATTCTTGGTTGTGCCTGCCTGAAACTCAAACACATTGGATTTTTGGATTTGGCATCTGGAGGCATCCAGACCCCTTTTATGAAATGCCGAATAAAGAATGATGTAATCAAGTCAAAGCCTTCACAAAGCATTGGTTTACCAATAGAAATACACATTAGCTTGGTTCAGTATTGGTTTTTTCAGCTGTAGCACAGGACACTTCATTTCTGAATAGGGTCCAACTCAGCAGGCTGAACTCAATACAGAAATTCAATGAGCATTAAGCAATGTACACAACATCCAACATATTTTTATTTTCCAAAAAGATGTGAAGACGCACACAGTGAGCAGCAAAACACAACTGAAAAGATTGCTTGCATTTTAAGCAAAACACATTGCATCGTAGAAACCAAGAGTCAGGGATTTCTTTGTTTGACATTCAAATGCATTTTTGTGAGTTGGTAAACACATTTCAGCCACTGCTGTGTGGAATATAATTTAAAGTCACTGTCCTGCAGAATATGACAAACACCTCCTTTTCTGAAACTCCTTTTGGTTTTCAGCCTAGGACACAACTGAGTCATTCACTGAACATTTATATTAAACATTTAGTTTAAGTTAGTGCTCCAAGCAGAACAAGAAGCATACAGTCGCAAACTAAAACAAAACTTTTACTGTGTTTTCCTTCTCTGAAAACCAATGTCTAAGGAAGACATTTTAAAGACTATTTTCTAAAGTTTTTGGGGAAATAAACTGCAAGAAGGAAGGTTTGACCTTAGGAAAACATTGTATCTGTGCTGATAAAACCGCATCCATTATTTTGGATTATGGTTCTCATTACCATAATAATTTATCTGACAGTTTTTTATATTTTCAGTTTTCATGGTAAGCCTTGCCTGCAGCTCGTATAGTATAAAGGTACATTACCTTTTGTATAGAACAAAGACATACCTAAAAGCTACCATTTAATGATATTCTTTATTTGAATCCTGAAAAGGTGTCTAGAACTTTAAAAGAAAGGAGAGCATGAGAGTTGTAAGCAATGTGATCAGTTCAAATCCAACTGGCTGATGTTTTGTTTGAAGTATGAACAGCTTAAATTGTATGACTACTGAAAATCTACTGTTCCACCAAGCAGAACAAACTCTACATTTCACTCCTCGCAGACTTTTTTTACAACATGGAAACCCCCAGCAACATATTGATTGTGTCAAAAACAGCGGGTTTAATGGCTTTGCGAACTTGAGCTCTTTAAGAAAGTAAACATGACATGATCTTGGCTAAATAGAGGGACTCGATCAGACTAGTATGCAACAATGCCACATTGACTTCCAAGTTGGTAGTCCAAGTTTCATAAATGCGGTGAGCCATCAGCAAAAGAGTAGAAAAAACATTAGGAATGTGATGACGTTACTTTTGAAACTTCAGTCCCTGCCAAACTGTAGCGTAAATATCAGATGCAATAGAGCAGTGTTTTTCAACCGGTGTGCTGCGGCACACTAGTGTGCCATGGGAGATGGTCTGGTGTGCCGTGGAAATTACCCATTCATTCACTGATCTAAAAACATTTACCATCTCCAGGATATCAGCTCTGTGTTCATCCAAACAGGCCCTGATAAAACACTGAGTAGTTAGGAATATGAAAGATCATAAAATACTTTTTTCTTTATGTTTATTTGATTCTATTAAAGACATTTTGATAAGAATGACGGTACCGCGATTTAGCCTTGGCGTCAGCTCTTTTTAGGGAAAGTCCCGCCCCCTTTGACTGTCTCCACCAATCATTCTTGGAGGATTAATCACATGTCATCAGTCTGACCAATCAGAAGTGGTTAAAGTCTTCACTTCCTTGTTCCGATGCTGCTCATAAAGTCGCTCAGTTCCAACAAAAATACCAGCTAAAGCTCGTCTTTAGCGGTGTAACTTTCCGCGGGATCCGGTATCAGACCGTGGAACAAGTGAACAAAACAATGAAACTCAGAGAAGCAAGTCTGTTCGCACTACATCTCCCATGATGCATTGGGTTAAAGTGACAGCGTCTCAGCGCACAATGAATCTTCCTTGTCGAACATCATGAAACCACAATGAACACACATCAAACAGTTTTTAAATCTTCTAACTTAACTTTTATTACATCTTTTAGAAAAACAACAGCTGCAACTTCCAGCTTTTTCAGCCACAATTATCACAAAAATGCATACGAGATTGCGGAGGGGCAGTAGATCAATACAGACTATGAGTTTCTCCGTTTTTTTTTTTTTTTTTTTTTTTGGATGCTGGTGTGCTGCGGGATTTTTTGTCAAGGTTAAAGTTTGCCGTGGCTCAAAACAGGTTGAAGAACACTGCAATAGAAGATTAAACTAGAAAAAAATAGCTCTACAAAGCATCGGCACACTAAGCAAAACAGGTTTGAAGCTCAAAATAATGGTAAACACTCGTAATGTAAACACTGGTAAATTTAAAATAGCAGAAAAAGTATATGCTTTATGGTTTCTGTATTCATCTGCCCTTCAAGCAATAATTACAAACATGTCTATACTATAACACTTTAGCATTGATCTCACCTGCTTTTTCTTGCATTTTAAACAATAATATGTACGCATCCCCTATTGTTATGAACATTTTGTTGGCCTTGACTTTTTAGACAAATAGATAGTGAATACAATTTAAGGAACAAAAGCAGTCAAGACTAAAGCTGTTGCATTCATGTGTCAAGGAAATGTAAACATTTTTTTTTACTATTTAGCTTTTTAGCCGTTTAATGTTAAATAAAAAAACAGTTGGAATTTATTTGTTTTGCTGGATTTTTTTGTACAGAAAAATTTGGAGGAGAAATTTCAAATCTTCAGTCAAATTTCTTGCATAATAACTAAAATAGTTAAAATATCCATTATGAAAGTTATGTATTACTGATTTTGTTTTTCATTTTTGCACAGTGCAGGTGGGAGTGACATTTTTTTTGTTTACAACAGAGTTTTTTCCATGGCAATTTTCTTCAAAGTTGCAAGAACACAAGCCACTTATAAAACAAAAGGCCTCCAACAAAATTTATTTTCTTCTCCTATTTTATTTTTACTTCAATTACTGAGCTAAGTGTCCTTATGGGGGTTGTAGAATCAAATAATTAAAGTTTTTTATTTTTTGTATATATTCACATCAAGTATTTTGTTTTTCACCTTTCTGCATTTCCTTCCACAGCAAACTAGCTTTCACTGATTTGCACAGGTGGTTTAATAGTGATGTGTACACCAGATGCCCTTCCTGACACAGCACTTTTTTATCCAGGCTGGGGACCGGCACAGAGAAACCCAGACTTGGTCCCCCTTGTGGCTACACAGTTAGGCAGTACCACGATTGGTCTTGCCCCTGTCTTATAATTATGTATGCTAAACAAGTCAGTCATTTTCAATCAATTTGATTTTAGAAGAAACTTGCACAATGCTTTAATCTGTCACTAAAATAATAGATTATAAACAAAATCAAAAATAGCCTTTCAGCATCTGTTCCTTTGACTATTTAAACTGGGTTTACGTTAGTACCTCACAGTGAAATGGTTTTAATTGAATCACATGTGGGCTGGTTAATCTGGCTTCCTTTTAAAGGTAAAAATTGTCTATAAATAATCTGTTCATTGGGTTTTTTTCATCATTAATCATAACAATGACATAGTAAAACAACGCAATGCTGCAGGTGGAGAACAATGAATGTCCAGATCCAAACTAATACAACAAGAGAGTGAAGTGGTGTCATCATCCCGGGAACCATCAAAAATCAAAAAAGACAGTGACACCTAAAAAAACTAAGATCTAGCGAGTGAAGATGTGAAACTGAAGGACATGGTGGTGCCGGTGGTAATTTGGCGCACCGAGGACCACCCCCATCCCCCAAGCTGCCAAAATTAGTAAATAAATAAATAAGTGTGAGAATGGTTCAGAAGAAAACCGTCTTCATGATACCGCAGTTGTAGAAGCAGCTCAGAAAGGCGGCAGGGCCCTCAAGCTCCCAGAGTTCTGTTCGGGGATCGGAGCTTGAATGGCAACCGCCAACTTAGAAGGGAGTTAATCTCCTGCTATGTGTGTTGTAGGCGAGTTGCTTTTGTTCTTTGTTTTGACAACCAGTTGAGTTGTGCAAGCATGGAGTCGCATGAGAGTTAATGCCAAGCTGTCTAAAGCTGGTAAACATCCATACTCTACTCTAAATAACAAGCTGCCTTTACTTCTCCTTATAAGGCAAGGAAAACTGCAGTTAACAGAGGTTGAGACCATTTCTGTTTGATATGTACCTAAGCATGCGCCACAGAAACAAATGTGTCTTCAAATTAGATGATGTCATGAGCAGATTAGGAGCCTTCAGAAAATATGTGAAAGGGGAAGTACATAAGTGAGTCAAAAGGACATTTTCATAGCTGTCAGTGGGAGTGACCTGCGATACACTTACTAAAGGTAAAAACGCTTATCCCTTTTGCTATCCTATGGGGTCCAGATGACCTGATCCTTACATTGACGTGTTCTCCCTACCATGACAAAGGTGGATAAAGGTGGAGAGGATTTCATGCAATCAATGGACACCTGTGAAGATCACAAATCATTGAAGTAAAAAGGTTCAGCGCACTGTCTAGTGGGGTCCAGATGACCCCACTCCCAATGTTACAGTGCCTAGGATAGCATAAAGGTTATTGGAGCCACCTGAACCTTGGCTATGTCTGAAACAAGAGTGGTTTGTTGACAAACCATCACTCACAGACATCGGCCAGGCTTTCAGCAGACTTCAGTACTCCTCAGGTCCCTCTATCTGTGACACACGCTGTCAAACTCTGTATCACAATGCATGTCAGCACAGTTATTAGGGTAATTGCTGATTAAATACACAATTTTCCACACTATTGCTAGTCATGCATCAGTCTGCAAACAGCTTTCATGAGGCTTGCTCTGAATGGAGAGATCACTCTTAACTTCTTTAGTCTCCAGCAAATTCTGTCTTTTGTTAAAAACAATTTTGTTTTTGTAAACACAAAACCATGTTTTACTTTGACCCTAAGGATTAAAGACAATTACACCACTTCTTTTACTTAAAATGCAAGGTCTGTGTGTGCTCTGGCAGGCTGGACACACATGAAAAAGATGAAAAATCCCAGGGAAGGATTTTGTTTGGAAACCTGCTGATGAATAAGTGGACAATGTGCCACGAACAAGTAGCTATGAAAAATTGCTCTTGTTATGCCTAGAGACAGTCTGACATCTCAGAAATTCAAAATGGAAAAATTCATTGAAAGCTTTTCTGACAGTTTTTATCTCCTTGGTGGAGATAACAAAAGAATATACACATTTTAAGGCTTTGATTTATTTATTACAGAAAATAAATACACTTTTAGCAGCTGTGTGTTGACAAATGCAATGTTTTCCTTCTAAACCTATTAACCCTGAAGAATTGGGTTTCCTTGGAACACGTGATGCACCAAAATTCATGTAAAAGATTTCTAAAAGGAGATTCAAGAATAATTAATATAGCATCGGGAGTTTCAATGTAAATCGTGTTCAATTTTTTGAGAGTTGAGATCAAAAACCTTCAGAAAAACTTAAAGAAAATGTCACATTAATTAATAAGGGTTACAAATTAATGTAGATAAAAGTGTGTACTATTTAATCATGTAAAAGAGCAGGTAGGATGTTAAAAAAATATTTTTTTTTACAAATTCACATGTCAATTCCTTCAGAAACACTCAAAGAACAAAAAGTACAACTATAGTAGCTCTACAAGAATCTTAAAGACCCACTCTAATCATCCTTTGATCTGTTGTAAAAGCATTCCCAGTAGTCTTTTAATTATGATTATGCTGTTTTTAGCCAAAAAAGCAACAACAACATGTGTCTCTTTTTAGGACTTTGTTTCTGCAGAGTGGCAGACGTTCATTAGAGATGCATCTCGGAGTTGTGGGTGGGACTGTTGGCATGTAGCAACCACGCCCCTCTTCCCCTCGCCGTTGCTGAGAGTTCCAAGCAGGGAGCTTGTGACCCGCCTTGTGTATCTTCTTTGTCACAAATAGGCTCTTTTTCAAACAGCATCTTTTTCCTCTGCTCCTTATTTAAGATACATGTTTTAAGTACACTAAAAACACAATTTTTGTCTTTAACATGTTTTCTGCCTTTCTAATGAAGTAGGAATGATGGATTAATTTTATTCATTGCTCTATTGACTCTTTACTACAGTTTGGGTACAACATTCTGCTTTTCCCTTCTTCAAAACTCCAACATCATCATCCAGTCAAGGATGTTTTATAATACCTTTCTTTTTTTGGTTTCTAATTCCGTTTCATTTTGTTTCATTTTCTTTGGAGTTCTGGGAATTATTTGCTTTCTGAAATTGTTTTTTTTAATGTTTTGGTAACTAGATTTTTTCCTTTTTAAAATGTTATGTTATTTTGTTATTTAAATGGCCATTGTGATCTTTAATACATTTTTGCATTGCGTGATTTGTTGAAGTGATTTGCACTTCAGGGCCACTGTACTTAGGCAAACTGACGCACAATAAAATGTAATGTATTCCAGTCTTAACAGCTTTGCATATCAAAATCAAAATAAGTCCTTGTAAGTCCCATTTGATACAAACTCTGTTTCAAGGAAATTCTGATCTTTTTTTAAGAGCTTTTGCAAATGAGAAGACAATTGCAATGATATACATAGAAAACAGTTGTTTTACTAACCACTGCCATTTAATTACATTAAGTTAAACTTGTCAAAGGAATTGGATTCTCTGGGTATAACTACAGGAAATGTCTATGTTGCGGTCAAAATTAACTCTTTCCTGTCTTTATTCAGCTGTAATTTAAACTAAGCTAAAGTATACTTTAACCTAATTTTCTCCAGAAAAAAAGACTAAAAAAAACATCTAAGGCATGATGAGTGGTGGATAAGACAGCTAAAAAAATAACCTAAAAAAAGGTCATTTTTTTCTAGGATGTCAACATCAATCAAGAGAAGTACATGCAAAGCCCTAAGACACTGTATCAAAACTTTTTACTTAGTTATCCAACTTGATGACAAAACGTTGCCTTGAAAGCTAAAAGTCAAATGGTGAAGAGTAGACATCTTCCATTAGTACTTAAAGATGAGTTTTTTGCATATTTGCTCCGCAGAGGCTCTGAGGCCACAACCTTACAGCCAAACCCCAACCCTCTCAGCTATTTGACTTTCTTAAGTACAAATAATGAGTTTGATCCTTTGAAAGGGAGCAACAGTAGGTGGAAACAGTTTTGGAAAACCTTCTTTTCTGCAGAGGTTTTGCTCCCGTGTGCAAAGCAAGGAGGGGATGCATGACTATTATTGAGGTCAAGCAGGACAGAAACAACACTATTTCTCACTTTGACATGTCTATACACAAAGTTTTATGCAGCTGGCCCTCAAACAGATTGACACATACGTCGATGTACACATGAATACAGACTAATAGCACACACTCAGCCAGTGGTGATGGCTTGGAGGATTGAAATATGCTTGGGAGCCTGTACAGGGATTAGCAGCTCATTTCAGTGGCTGCACAGTTGGCATGCACAGTCTCCCAGAAGAGGCAAACAGCTGTTTGCGAGTGTTTGAGTGTATGTGTGTGTGTGTGTGTGTGTGTGTGTTATTCAAGTTTGTGAGAGCAGTCTAGAGAGTCTGCAGAAGGGAACACGGGCTTATCAGACACCAAGAGGCAAATTTGAGATGGTCCAATATCAGCTTAAACAATACACACCACTGCACTTAACAGAAACGGCAGCTGAATCTCACCTCTCAGGAGATGCCTTATCATATTGTCCCTCACTTTGCATAAACTACAAGTTTGTGAGGATTTAGAAAAGCTTCAGCATGTGACGAAGCATGAAGGCATGTTTTAGAGAGGATTTAGGACGATTAAAAAAATGGACCCTTAGAGATCCAACTTAATTTTTAAAGTAAGTTCCAGCTAATTCAAAGAGATAAACACAAACAGGGACTTACTGAAGCAGTCAGACACACAAGGCCCAGGCTCTGCTGCAATAATTAGATGTGAAACAACAGCGTTTAATTACATTCTCTATAAAACAAACTATTTTGACTTGTGAGGATATGATCCAGATGGATTTTATTATGAAGGAGGTTTTTGGGTGACAAGAGGTCATGTAAAGATGTGCAGTCTGATCAGTCTTGAGCAGTCTTGGCTTAAAAAAAAGAAACCGGGGTACTTGCAGACATCTACAGTAAACATATATAAATATTTAAGTGGACTTCAGATCCTCTGTCATATGGAAACTCAGTTTTATTGTCCATGGCCTCAGAGGTGAGAAGGTGTGAATTCTCAGATGTTATGACCTGCTCTTAAGCCCCCTGGCCCTTCCTGTGCTTCACTTTCCATGTTTGTCTTGCCTCTTTTGCAGTGTTTTCATCCCGTGTCTCATCTTTTTGCAATATACACAGATGAGATTTGCAGTACATTAACTTTATGCTTTGACTTAGATGTGTGTTTTCAGCTGTTATTGTTGCCAGAGGTCTAAAAGCAGGGACTTTGTTGCTTCAGGTTAAAATTTCCGGGATTACTGGTGGGCCGGATTCTGAAATCCTAAAACATCAACTGGCAGCTCCAAAGCAAACACTGCCAACCTCAGGTCGGAAAGGAAAAAAGGAAACAAAGAACATATCCCAGCATCGCTTGTCCAAGAAAACCACTGGCGTTGTAATATAGAATGGCATGAATCAGAGACTTATTTCCCATGCTCTAAATGATTTTTTTCCCCACAAAAGTTAGAAAGAATAGATTAAAAAAAAAAATCCTCACCGACTGATGTCACAGACTCTAATTTTACAGACAAAGGAAGCTTCCAACAGTGTACTCTCCACTGTATTGTGTCAGGCACCATGACCTGTCGAGCCATTTACATGAAAAATGGGACTGGTGGTGAGCCTGGGCTCCATCTCACAGTAAGATGTCTCTCTAATCCAATCAATTGCAATGGTGCAGGCATTACAGTACCAAAGCTGCAGCAGTAGGGGACTTTTTGTGGGGAAAGGGATGGTTATCATTTTAGGACCTCCATACGAGACAAGGGTCACTTGCTTTGCTTTTCTGGTTTCCTCTTACTGTGATGACATGCATGGCATTTTGAACCTTTTTCATATAACTAGATTGAGCAAATGGTGTTAGGAACTAAAAACAATCACCATTTGCACTCTTGAACCTTCAGTATAAACATACTGACTCAATGAAACTAAAGTATTTTCCTCAAAGGCAAATCCCAATAATCTGGACCTCCAGATTATATCTCCTGTTTGTTTAGACACAGAGACAAGAAAACATAAAAGTTTGCTTAATTCTTAGCCTAGTGTAAAGTACGAATGGCCCCACCCGCCCCCTCACTCTATTACACAGCCTTAACGGAGGCTCTAATGCTGGGGTGCTGGGAATGTTTGAGACGAGTGCTGCTCTCATTGTTCCAAACACAACAGCTGGGACTTAATGAGACCATTCCAGTGTTCACCCTTTGCTCAAGTCTGAGCTGCTTCCACGGCTTCCTCCTTATTGACCACATGACCATTGTCGCCAAGGTATTCAGTGGGTCTTAATGGTAAGACACACAAGAATGCAGCAGTGGCTGTGCTTTAGCTGCCTCACAGAGATGGTGGGAAAGCTCCTAAAACCAATTCCAACAGCTTACTTTTACAGAGACAAACCGGTGACCCCCAGGTTCACTCTGTAATTTGGGAGGAACTCCCCTCAAGAAAAAAGTCCCTCACACAATGAGATTAATTTATGTAGATATTGTATTTTTCTTTTTAATTTCAGCTCAGTTTTACCTCTAAAAGTCCCACTCCAATCATCTTTTGATCTATTTTCAAAGCATTCCCACTGGTCTTTTTATTATGATTGTGTCGCTTTTAGCCAAAAAAAAAAAAAAACTGTCGTTTTAGGACAGAGTAGGATATAGTTTCTGCACAGTGACAGTAGTTCAATAAAAATTCACCTCTGAGTTCTGGGTGGAACTGTAGGCCTACCAACATGTCCCGTCATCCCTTTGTTTGCACTCTTTCCCTCTAGCTTACAGTCTCTCACAGCCAGTGCTGGGTAAATAACTTCAAAAAAAGTAAATGATTACTTTACTAAGTTACTGGATCAAAAGTGTAGTTGAATTACTTCCCTCATAAACTATTTAAAAATTGTTTCACTACTCGTTTCTTTACTTTAGTTCTTTTCCTCGCATATACAAATTCTCAAGGGAAAAACAGCACAAACTAGATCCTCATACCTTTCATTGAATTTTATTTTTAAAGCAATGACCTTGTGCAAAGTATGAACCTGCTGCAAGACCTAACCTAGCTTCATTTGAATATAGACAACTGTGAAAAATGAAAAAAAAAAAAAAAGTTATAAGAGTAGGGAACTTGCATCCTGCTGACTGTAGTCTGTTACTAAAAACAACAAACTTTTTCATAATGCATTTTTTTCATCTGCTCCTGATTTACAATTATTTGAATAAAGAAATACTCAGAAATGCATTTTCAAGCTTAAAGGGCCTATATGATGCTAGTTCTAAGCCATATATGTATAGATATATATATCTATACATATATATATCTATACATACATATATATATATATATATATATATATATATATATATATATATATATATATATATATATATATATATATATATATATATATATATATATATATATATATATATATATATATATATATCAGTGACGTGCAGTCAGGAGAGGCAGCTGAGGCTGTGCCTCACCTGTCATTATGGGAAGAAAAGAGAAAAAATAAATTCAATTATTATATTTAATCAGTAATTTGTGCTTTGCAGTCATTTTCCATTTAATGTACCATTTTTGGGTGTTTTTTCTTTTCAAAATCACTGAATTTCCGCATTTGCCATTCAGATACTAAGAAGCGACGTGCGATGAGGCACCAGCCCGCTGAGCCTCACCTTGGATTGCGCAATACCTATGCAGTCAGACGGTACTGCTGTCTCTCTGTATGTCGGTTCAATCACTTGTACTATATGAGCTGAGTTTACATAATTTAGCAGATGTATATGATGTACAGTGTTTGTTTTTATACATAACTGTATGTAAGGGACGTGTTTCTTGTGCTGAGCGCTAAACGCCGGCAAAAAAGCCGCTGGGTGAGGCCAGCAGTTCTCGTGCCTCATGTTAGGGGGCGCTGGTGAGCCCTGAGATTGTGACACTAAAAAATAATAGAAGAAGTCATTTACTAGTTATTTTCTTCAGAAGGAGCGGCGTATGGACTTTATTTACAAGTAAAGGTAAGACGATAATAACGTTTGTGCTTTTTTCTATGCTGCAGTTTGTATATGAAAAACAACATGTTGAAATTATATTTTAAACAAAACCCGTTAACTGTTGTCAATCAAATGGTGAATAAGTTACTCAGTATGGTTCAAATGTTTGTAAATCTGACTGATGACGTCAGTGCCTCACCAGCCATTAACCTCAGCGCACGTCACAGATATATATATATATATATATATATAACCTTCTGCACACTAAAGAATGGGTTTTTAATGAAATAGTACTAGTTTTTGTGATATAATTCTCCTGCTTGGAAGTACGATGACTCTATCTCTGAAGCACCGCTTTTCGCTCCTTGTGGGTGCCGCCCATGTCATCCAAATTTTTTCAAAGATGGAAATGCATCTAGTGCATGTAAAATGAAAGTGTTTTTGCCAATCACTGTTAGATTACACTTAAAAGCTCAAAAGAATTATTTTTCATAATATAGGCCTTTTAGTTTCTTTATAAATGTCCTCCATCATCAGAGAGATGCTACAAGAACACGTTAAAAACACCAAAAACACAGTTTTCATTGGAGTGGGTCTTGATGCTGAATTAAGTGTCAAGTATAAAAAAAAAAAATCAAGGAAATGTTTATTCCTTTCGTGTTTCTTCAGCAGAAACATACTCATGGACACGGTGATGTGTGGCTCAGTGTTAAGCCAAAAGCACCTGAGTGTTGTTTAAAGTTTCTGAACTTTGTGGCTTTTCAATGCACAAAACTGCAAATCCACCAGATCAGATGTAATGTGGTGCAACTCTGCAGCCTGGCAAGGGACACTGGGATGTTGCCATAGCTATTGAGATGAAATACACAAGTACTTTTTTAATTAAATTCAGCTTCTTTTGTAGATTTGGATGAACAGAGTTACAACAATAGGGGGTCACGATATTGAAAGTCTGTGATGAGACACTTCTTGTGCAGCCACGTAAGTAAATTCTTTTTATTTTCACAGTGAAGCGATTTGACTCAAACGGCTGGAAACAAGCTTTTCCTTTTTTTTTTTTTTTTTAAATGAATTCATGCCCATGTGGCGATGTAGGCTCATAACAGGATTGTAACTCAGCCTTACACGACTATAAACCCTTCTTACTGTCTTTTATTCTGCGTTTTGACTTCGGCTGTTGCGTTACGGGGCTAATCGTGACGGGTGTTTGGTAGAAGTTTATCCTAGAGGAGAAAAGGAGGGCCTGTCAGCTTGCTGCATATGCATACAAAGTGGTTTGCTATTTTCTTTGGGACTACAAAAACAAGACTTTATTAAGAGTCAGGAGTGCAGATGATGCTAAAGAGCCTGGAGTCACACACCCTTAACCTCGGGAATCACACAGCATGAAGCTGTTATTTGAGTCAGGTACAATTATCACGGCATGCCTGCGTTCTTAGTGAAAGCTGTCAGCTCTATGATTTGATTTACTTTTGTTGTTAAGTAATTAAAGAGGAGAAGGCTTGAATATAAAAAAGTACATGACAGAAATAGGTTCCCTGTTTTTTTTTTAAGGAACTGCCTTAGTGAAAGATGCAACTTCAAATCTTGCACGTTTATGAATCAGACATGCTTTAATTGCTAGTATGCTATAAAAGCAGCATTAAAAGTACTTTTTTTGCTCCTTTTGTTTTATACTGTTATAGTCAGAACTCCCTCTGCAATTCCGGTCATGTGTCGTCCATACACTCTTTGAATTAGCTGGAGCAAAAGTCACGCCGTTTGACCCTGGACATGAACCACCGGGAAAAGGGGCTTGTTGAAAACCAAATGAGCCAAATTGATGATAACCTTTTGCCCCTGAGGTTCTTTTGAGGAGTTTTTTTTCCTTCTCTCGCCTCCTGCTTGTCTCCTGGACATGCTGTGCAAAGTGAATGACATGATATTAAAGCACTTCCTCATCAAGATTGAAAGGCATACATTCATTTTTGCCTGCAAGCAGTCAATTATTTGACAAGTACACATAATGAACAATGCAAGACTAGTCAGAATTTAATCAAAAAGGCAGAGATAGGGGCCCACTGCAGATGGGAAATGATTAACACAGTTAATCAAACATCCCAGTGTTAGGTTAAACATGCAGCGAGACTATCCCATCATCTGAAATATAGATGGGATTCACTGCACATTTCAATTTTTCTATTGCTTTTTGCCAGTAGAGCATTTGCTGCTCTTGTCATGTTGACCCCTGTTTGTTCTGCTCTGTGCACACACTTTGGGGACACACACATTGGGGAATGCTTATTTACTCTTTGTTTGTTGAAAAATCATAGATGCAATGACCAAATTTGTTCAGTTTTCTTTCATCTTTATCCCATCCTTACATGGACGTGTTCTCCCTACCATGACAAAGGTGGATAAAGGTGGAACGATTTCATGTAATCCATGGACACCAGTGAAGATCACAAATCATTGAAGAAAAAAGGTTCAGTGCACTGTCTAGTGGGTCTAGATGACCCAACTCCCAATGTTAAAGTGCCAAGGATAGCACAAGGGTTACATAGTATGTAGTTATCGATTATAGGAGTGCGTCACCATTTGTGCATAACGTCTGTTGTTCGAAAACCTTGGCTATTTTTTTTAAAGAGAACATGCAAACGGATGTTTTTTTTCACTGCAAAAAAGAGTTGGCCCCTGAAGGATCTTTAGGAAAAGCCAGTCAGTTAATGAAGGCAAAGCTGAGGTTGTCTGTTTCCACACTTTCAAACGCTCCCACCCTGACCCTTAAAGAGAGAACTCTTCCTCCTCTGAACTCAGCCTGTTCATTTGCAAACTTACAGAAATTATCTTTTTTTTACAGGCCTGATTTTTGAGGAAACAAAAGAAAGCCAGTTGTCTTCTTCTATTTCAGTCTCATTTCAGCAAAGGTGTTTTTATTCTCAGACTCAGTATAGGGATAGGTGTGCATCTGTTTTTCAGACATAAATGGGAGGAAAATTGGTGCTTAACCCTTGTGCTATCATATGACCCCACCCTTACAATGACGTCCTATCCCTACCATGACAAAGGTTGATCAAGGTGGAGAGGATTTCATGTAATCCATATAGTGAAGATCACAAATCATTGAAGAAAAAAGGTTCAGCGCACTGTCTTGTGGTGTCCAGATGATGTTAAAGTGCCTAGGTTAGCACAAGGGTTAAATGTGCGTCAAGGTGGCAGTTCTAGATCACTTTTAGATATTAGAAGACCCTTTTCTCTTTCTTTTCCTGAAAGAAATTTATTTACAGAAACAAATTCTGATCAACTGCAGTTATCAGACTCGTTTTCCCCCTCTATGTATGTAAAGTTACCGTTCTTTTCTTCATTCAAAGTTACTTTTTTATAATACAATTTTGTGTTAAAGCAGTAAAGCAGTAAACTTTACAATTTTTAAGCACTTAAGCAAACCTTTGGGCAACAATTAATAACTGCCAAACTGAGTGTCCTAAACATTAGTGAAATTCCAGGAAAACTCCAGGAGATTCTGGAAGTTTGACACAAAAGGCTAATAATACAAATGCACGGGTCTTTTTTTTTTTTTCTTTTTAAACTTTCTGTTAGAGTTTTTTTGTGTTGCGTTCTGGTTCACGTAACAAATTCAAACCTCTTGTGTGCCTTCTCATTTATAAAATTCCAATTTAAAGTTTCAAATAATTGCTCATTTTTGGCAAGAGTTAAAGTTTTAGCAATTTCCACAAAGAGCTTTTTATTTTGCAAATTTTATAGAAAACGTTAAACAACAATTACTGCTCCTTACATGTACCATGCAGGAGAAATTAGCCATGATTTCAAAGTGTCTCTTGAAAATCTGGGACAGAACAATTTAGCTCATTGTCCTCAGAAATGAGAGTTTCCCCTCCTTTCCTTTGTCTTTTCACCCATTGGATTCATGAAGAACAAACCACTAATCAAGCCAACTATTTGACTGGCTTGCTAGGATTTCATTTGGACTAATTTGGCTTAATAGGCAGCCATGTCAAATTATTGTGAATGGACGTCGCCCCAGACTTATCAAAGAATTTGCATTAAAGGAAGTGCTTTTGTTTCTGGATGGATTTACATACAACCTTGCACATTTGCAAAATGTCTGTGTTTCCTGAAGTGTGTGGCTTGAAACACACCTCCAAAAAGCAATCAGCTTTCAAGAGCAATTTAGTTGGTAATATAGGCAAGTTTTGTCAAATGAAAAAACCTTCTGTAATTGTTGTTGACTTGGTAATAAGTTTAAGCATCTTCAGACAGAGCCAGCATAAATTTGGCCTTTTTTATGCTTTGCTGAACACCCTCTGTATTTAGAACTGTAATGTTTTATGGAAATAAGCTATATGTACTTAAAACTTATAATTGTGTTCCTTTATATGAGCACAAAGCAGTTACTTTTAAATTAGCAGAATTAATCTGAATTGAAGGGAGGTATGTCTGTCTACAATGATGAATGCCTAAGTAATATTTTGCTTCAATTAAAATTTCAACCAATTATTATAAAAGATTATTGACCTCTGAAGGGACTGATGAGGTCACATGTTTTCTTCTGTCTTTATAGCGCAGTATTCATCTTCATTAACGAGAACAATTGTACGCATTTTCTGCTCATGCTGGAGGGTATTACGGCCAACAGATTATCCTGTGCAGAGTTAATAAAGTTTATTTTTATTATTGTCTTTTTCAGGTATAGCACTGTCTTTTCTAAGGCTGACTTTCTCTTTATTATCTAGGGTTTCCTCCCTGAATATTGTGAAGTTTTAAGCTGGCAAATCAGATGTCCACAGCAACAGCAAGACTTAGGGAACAAAATATTGTCAAACGGAAGAATCCATTTAGTAATTTCTTACATAAATAAAAAATTATTTAAAACACAATAACATTTGTTTTAGAAAAATACAGATATTTCCCCTAATAAATCACACTAAATCAGTTTGAAGCCTCTAATTGTTAGACGTGTTGGCTTTCAGATGTGTAACATTCAGGAATAATGTGTTTTCCTGTCGTCTGAGTCATTTGAAAGTTTACTGAGCACACACGGGGTTCACGGTGCAAAATACCAAAGCTTTTGTTTAAAAAATATGTCCACATTTGCACAACACAGAAAGAACCGCACGGCGAAGTGAAGCAAATTGGAAGTGCTGGCCTCCACTGAACCGTATTACTCGTGACCATATATCATTTTTTATAGGTCACAAGTGACGCACATCTGTTTCCACTTGGCTAAGTCTCCGTATAAAACATTTGAATAGAAATTGTTCACCTATATGTGTTGCTCCCCTGTGCTTATTTAAACCAACATGTAACTCATACATCAAACCTCAAAAAGAGCCGGGGCTATTTTGTACATGAAGGAATATTTCTGATCAAAGCAAACATTGAAGGGGTGCTAAAATTCTTTAATATTTGCAACATGACACGGTTTGTTTTGAAATGATTTGTTTATGTAGTGTGGCCCCTTAAAAGTCAACTTATTTGACAGTTGTGCAAACCAGACCTCGGTATGTCCACACTGGACCTCCCTTTTAACTCAAAGCCCCTCATGTGTTTGACTTCTTTTTAATTGCTTCCTGTCTGCTCGCTCAATTATAACTCCGGCTCGTTAAGGGGGACCAACCATAGCAGCCCTTGCAGAACAGACGGAGGGATTCAGAATCTGAAATTTGAGCGGAATGATGGGATTCCTCGGTGGAACTTCATCATATTTCTGTTGCTACGTTTCATCATACAAACATGTAGATCCATATGTCAGTCATTTCCTCATTGAATTGATGCTCTGGAGAATGCTGATCTAATACTAATTTAATATATACATAAACACTTAAATCCTGATCAATTACAGAATGTAAAGTTGCTTTCCATGGGACATACATAAGCAGAGTCTTGTTTAACGATTGCAAAAACTAGGCAGCTCCATGAAGTGCTGCAATAGTGAAGCCAAAACTCCTAGCTGCATGGTTGCCCATGGCTATATAAATATTAAGCAAGCCTCCACTGTGCAGGAAAGCCCTCTTTGATTACGAGGCCGCTCCAAGAGCTCCATATCCAAGGAGACCATGATAGCTGGCTCCACAAAGTTGATGGAAAAATA
This sequence comes from Oryzias curvinotus, assembly GCA_023969325.1. Classification (NCBI taxonomy): domain Eukaryota; kingdom Metazoa; phylum Chordata; class Actinopteri; order Beloniformes; family Adrianichthyidae; genus Oryzias; species Oryzias curvinotus. The sequence goes on from CM043709.1 coordinate 18,094,459, forward strand.
CTGAGAGCTGGGAGGACTCTCACTTGATTTGGGACTGGTTCATGCAAATGAACTGAAAGGGACACATCATATTCCACATGATTACGTTTCACTTTGAACTTTTTATGGATAGAGGAAATGTGACAAGTAAATAGGAAGGGGATCAGACTTATTCTTTATCTCCTTTATCTCCACTCTGAATGAAATCTAGGGTCTGTAGGTTCACAGTAGAAAATGAATAATTTGGTCATGTCAGGAAATAAGGGTCTGTCATAAGTATTAATTTTGAGTTAGCTATTGACTGGTATTCCAATAGAATAAAATTATTCACTTAACAGTGTTGTGGTAGCTCTCTGAGGACTTCAACAGCCACTCCAATGTAAATCATGTTTTTGGTGTTTTAACATGTTCTTGTGGAATTTTTCTTCTGAAGGAGGACATATAGAGACTATAAGCTTAATGTTGTGTTTCTGAATGTTTATTATTCAAATTGTTGTGAATCAGAAGCAGACAAAAATATTTCAGTTTGAAAAAGCTTGTAGATGTGACGTAAAATCCACTATCGGCAGGCCATAGTCTCCGTGCTCTGCCCCATTCTGATGCTTCCACTTGCAGACAAATAGATCCATGTACGTCTTTGTTTTCATCATCCAGGCTGGAATCTGGCTCAAAACTGTACGGCATGATAACTTGGGGTTGTGAGGGACTGTAAACAGTGAGTGAGTAAACAAAGGGATGATGGGGAGTGTTGGCAGGCTTACATGCCCACAACTCAGGGGGGATTTCTGATGAACTACTGCTGCTCTGCAGAAACTATGTCCTAAACAACACATTTTTTCCCCCCAACTAAAAACAACAATTCTAATTAAAAGACCACTAGGAACACTTTTAAAATATCAAAAGATCACTAAAGTGACACTTTAAGAGTGTGACAAATCCATTTTATTGTGATGATATGGCCTGATCAGGTAAAATAGAAAAAGACAACTTTTTTTTTTTTTACTGTGGGACATGTCAACCTCTGCAAATTAAAACACAAAATGATTAAGACGGTCCAACGGACTTTCTGACACAAAGGAGCGACTGAGCCTGAATGTTGCTTTCTTATTTGTGCTCTGAAGCATAACCTGGCCAATTCTTTGTTTGTTGTGAAGAAAAGGCACAGATTTGTCTGGGTCAGTCGCAGCCTTGTGACTGGTCATGTGTGCCTGAGATGTCAATCATGTGCAAATATTTTAGCGGACAACCCAGAAGGAGAACAATCAAAGTTTAAGTGGGTAGATGGGAGCTGCATGAGATATAAGACTGGTATACATATAAATGTATAGAAAATAAAATTGTGCAGTTTGAGTCCTGCCTGCACTTGAATCGGACAAATACGTAAACACATCTAATTAAAACGATCTCTGTCTTCACTTAATGTCAATCTCAGGAAACATATGCAAATGAATCTGTCCTAGAAGGCAGCAGAGGCTCCTGCAGCTGTGGAACTACATGTGTTTTGAGTCTCGCCTTATAAATAAACATTCCTCCAGATATGGATGCCTGTCACTGGGTGACCTTTTATTACATCTGTTTTCTCTTCTTTTGTCCCTTGCAAAAGGGGCTATATTATTATTTAAAATTATGCTTATGAAAACATAAAACTGCCTCTCTCCTGTGTTCACCTTCACCTGGCAAGCATGACTCAACCTCCCGTTTTCCCCGCCGAGGTTGAAAGACAGTTTCTATTGAAGCCATGTGTGTAGCCACATCCTGCTTGGAGAGAATTTCTTGACCTAATCATAACATGTTCCAAGTGTTTGCAAAGGGAAGAGGCAAACATGCCGCAGTTGTGGCCTTCGTGTTTTGGACATATCTGAATATTCTGATAATAAGATGGAGGCTTGTGATATGAAAGGAAAATAAAAAATAATTCCTGAGGTCAATGAGAGACTGGTAACCTGACTGAGTTCCAGCTCCTCCCTCTTAGCCCTGACTGGGAATGACGGAGGTTGCATGAGCAGGATGGATGCATTTTTGAGGCCTTAATAAAAAGATAAAATCATCACAGAAACTCTTATTTGAAAAGGAAGGTCCATTAGAAGGAGATGAATGTGCACTATGCATACAGTGAATACATATCTTAAATAACATGGAGACAATGAGGAGGACACAGGTCAAAGTCTCTGCGACCTCACATAACGCCCTTGATGCTCAAAAGAAACATGATTAAAACGAAATAGCAAAAGGACCTTGAAGGAAAAATACATTCACAACTCAGAAGACTTTCTGGGTTAAAATAACTGCTTGGCTTGAGACATCAGTAGCAGCTTTCACACTGACCGGTCTTATAAGCTGCAGAGCCACTTTGAGAGAGGATGGGAAAAAGAAGAAAAAAGGATGACTGGTCTTTACTGCCATGGTGCCTTTGAAGCTTGTATTACAGTAGAATGAGACCTATGTCAGTGGCTGAATGGACTGCGCTTCTTGGCTGTGACAGAGTGTCAGCCTCTCAACCCCAAAAGGGAGAGCAGTACTGCATTTCAAAGCAGCAAAAAAGGCCAAAATAAGAGGGTAAATATTGACGCCATACTTTCTATACGTACACATTGCGCGGATGATCTTTAAAGTGGGAGCTCAGCTGAGCTTTGAGACACGATAACAAGTTGATGTGATTAGTGAGTCGCGACTCCGAGTCAGTGGATTTGGAGATCCGTGTCGGGTTTTGGTGGAGGCCCGCGCGCAGACTGCTCCTGCAGACGACAGCCCGCTCTCCTCTGCGCCGCACCAGCGCTGTTCGCTGGAAGCCCGTTCCGCTCCGCTCCGCGCTGCGCTGCGTCCACCAAGAGTCTCAACACTGTGTGCGGGATCTCTTCCAGAGGCGAGCCGCTGAAACTTGCCCACTCTCCACAGTCTGATTCAGAGGAGCCAGAGGAGCAGCGTCTTCAAGTGTTTCCCACCTTCATTCAGTATAGACTGTTGTCCCTCTCAGCCACTCATTGTATCCAATTTTTTTTTTTTTTGGTTAAAATTTCTTTTGCTCCCCGAGCTGTTTGTTTGCCTGTATGCACCTGGATTGACAGCACCGGAGCGCCGAGAGCAGATGAGCTCCGCAGAGGCGCACGAGCTGCTGATGAGTGCGTAACTGAGCGCAGAGCAACACCTTGCGTGCCATGGAAGTGTGTGTCCGGCGCGGGGGGACGCTCGGGCTGAGAGGGGGATCTGCTGCCTGAGAAGCTCTTTCTGTCCCACACAAGGGGAGCATGCCTCAGACCTGCAGGAGCTCTGCAGAGGAGTCCCCATCCGACTGTCATTTTTACTTCTCATTTTTATGACTTCTTTTTTTTTTCTCTCCACCTCAACTGCTTTTCAAGAAAAGGTAAGGGTTGGCTCTTTCTTTCCATCACCCGTCTGTTGTCTAAAAAGTGTTTACTTTTAGATGAAACTGGGATTTTTTATTTAAAATATTATATTTTTCAAATCAACTTTTGTTTAACTTGAAAACAGATTATAATGAAGTTTGAATCATCCAAGGAGGGGGACAAAAACTTGTGATTGAAATCTGTGGGCGCGCAGCTGCCGTGCTCCACTGAAAGGAGGTTAATCAAAACGTAACCAGATGTGGATTGATTTGTTCGGCTGCCGAGCAGCCTGAAAGGAAAGTATCTCAAAGTGGGGGCGCAGTGCGCTTAAAGGTGAACCAAAACATGGAAAGCACCATTTAATTGGAATTTATACCTCCAAAGTTGAGGAGGAGTTTGGACGGCGGTGCTGGTCACCGAAGGGGTTTAAACCCACTGATGGCTGTTGGTTTGAAAGGGGATTTAGCGATGCAGGGAAGCTGTGACCTGAGACGCGACGCCGGCGTGATTCTTCAGAGCCTTCGCAGGCTAATCCATTATAATTGGGGTTAGGCTATTTGAGCAGAAGAAAGAGAAAAAGGAAGAAAAAAAAGCATCATTGAAGCCCCGCTTCTAATTAGTTTTACTTGCAGATTGCCCGTGATGCAGCTGGACGCACGCGTTAAAGTGACGTAAAAATCTAAAAAAAAAAAAAAAAATATCACAAAAAACAAAAAGAAATCAAATAAACTTTCACTAGAGGCAAACATAGTAAAATGAAAATTTTAGATTCATTATTTAAGATGATTCTTGTCCAGCGTGCGATAATAGGCAGCAAGCGCGCACATGCGGTGCGGTGCGTGCCTTCTTGCCAGCCAGTGATGCATGGGAGCCCGGAGCAGAGCAGCAATCATTAGTGATCGATCTGTGAATTGGGATAAATTTAGCTCCAGACCTCAAAAGCCTCCCGTTTTCCTCCACTTCTGTGTGTTCTGATCTCACAGAGGCGCAGTGGATCCTGCACTGATGAGTGCGCCTTTTCAAAGCGCCGGAAAACTGGTTTATTAACTTTTAAAGGCAGGGTTACAATCTCAGCGTAAGCTCCGACTTTTAGTTGTAGCTTTTCCTGCTCCGAACACATTTGAAAAGGACCTGTATGCATGCTTAGGCTCAAAAACACACCAAACAGCTGGTATTCTTATTATAAACTGGTTTAGATCTCCCATCACACAAATCAAATGATGTTTGATGGTTCAGTTCCACACAAAGACGAGCCACTTGGTTTTAGGTGAACTGGGTTTCGTATCAGGATGCGGAAGCTTTGCTTTTCATTTATTACGGAACTCAATTTTCATGTGCCCCCCCCCCCTCCCAAAAAAAAGAAAAAAAAAAAGATTTGAATTCATCTGAGTGTATATTCCAGCTGTTAGGAGATGTATTAACATATCAAAGTGAGTGCCTGAGTCTGTACACAAAAGGGGAAGTGGTATTTTTTGGAACTGGTTTTGGCTGAGAGACTTCAGATTGATTGAGTTGGCTGCTGAGAGTGACCCCCCCCCCCCCCCCCCCCCTTTACTGTCCTCATTTGTAATAGGTCCATAGGACATCTTTAATAGTTGCGTTGGTTTGTCAAACTTTCTCACAGCAAATAGCGGTACACTCTTTTGAAATGTATTACAATACAAGCCAAAAGCATTGGCAGCAAGGACATGTAAATCCAATTTGAATAAATGTGCGTTTTTATGAAAACAGAGGCCAAACTTTGATTTTGTTTCAGTTGTTAGCATCTGGTACAGCACCCTATTTTCAGCAAATATAGCAGTTGAAAGGCGCGAACAGTCTTCATGCATGTGTTACTGCACGATATCTTAAACTCGCCTTTATTAAGTCTTCTGGGCAGAAGAGACCCTTTTTCTCAGTGTCCAGTCCTGTTTTCACAGAGTTGCGTCTGGTTTCGAAAAACTGCAGCTGCTCTTGATCTTCCAGAGAACCAGATGCTTCCCTGGTTCTCCCACGTCTCTGTTTGCAAATCAATAGAGCCCAGTTGCACGTCAGTATGGGCTTGAGACGGACAGCGCTTTATATTGCCCTCTTCTCAACTTTTTATATATTGCACCCGTGCAGAACTTGAGACTACAAATCCAGTTAACGTGATTGAGTCAGTAGGTATTAATGCATGGAAATGTTTTGAGATGACAGACTTTTACCTCAGTCTCTGCTCACAAAAGCAGCTGAGATTTCACTCGGCCTGTGAATATTTGACTCGTGCATGAAGCCGATTGTCATGGTCTTTCCAGATTAATTATAACAACAAGCCAGGCAGCTCAGGCCGGCTTTATTAAGGTAATTTGTTATTGATTAAATTCAACATGAGCTCAAACATACTGACCAGATGCAAGGTTTGCTCCCTTCGTTTTTTGTGTCACTGCCTCTTCTTGCACGCGTGCATTCAATCCTCCTGTTTGTGTAAGTCAATGTGGATAATTTCAAGGATTTGCTCTGAATGGATTTTGTTTTGTGGCATAGTTTCACTAAAGCACTGCTATGCATTTTTCTGAACTCCAAAATCATGCTTTTGTCAAATGTGAGCACCCCAGTGTCAGCAGGCAGTATGCACGGAACCATTTTCTGGTTGCAATCTGTCAAAGGGTGTTTTAGTTAGTGAAAAAAATATCTTAGAAATGATTGATGTTTTGAATGTACCAGCAGTGGAAGATTGTGGGGTCTTAAAGCATCTAAATTTACACCCCAGTGCTTTTTGGGTACGTAAATGGTGCGTTCGTGTTTGCAGATGCAGTCTTTTTTTGTTGTGAAACCAGCTACATGGCGCCATACTGTGCGCATAACTGCTTACCATTAAAGGAAATAAACATGGCTGTAAAAGAAACCATTGGCAAATGTGATACAAAGCGCTGGCCTTTGGTGGGCCGGAATACCTTCCCCTTTCATGGCTGATTTTATTTTACGATTGGCAATCAGTAAAACACTGTGCGCCCGTGTGTCCCCCTCCCTGCCATTTTGTGAAACATTTGTTTCCACTTGCCAAAGGCCTTTGGTGCAACGGGAGAGCCGGTGCCCCCTGAAATGGCAGGTGAAACTTTCTGCTTGCCTAAATAATTTCCTCGCAGAACATTACTCTGCAAGGACATGGCGCTGCAAAGCAAGGCTCAATTCAAACTGTGGTGACAAGAAACAACACGGCTATTAGCCGGTAGCTGGCATGTGGGGTTTCTGAGCACTGGTTAAGTGGCAGTCTCTCTGAGCTTATCTGGCATAGCTTTCTGAGTGCTTCACTCATCTTGTGTTTTTTGAAAAGGCACATTGAACAAAAAAATAAAGCATAAGGTGAAAAGTGGGTCATAAAATTCTTCTGACCTCAGCTCTTAAAGTATATAAGAGTGTAGCGTTTTGACCTGGTTTATTATTGCTGCACAACTTTTTTTAATTTTGCGTTGAAAACACTTGGGCTTTGCTGTGTTGGTTCAGCAGTGTGTGTTCAGGTCACTATAGGACTGTGAAGTTTAGTGGAAAAAAAAACACGTTTTTATTTTTGTATTTTTTTATTATTAATTGAAAAAATAAGTTATTGCATTTTTTTTTTGCAATTTAATGAATTTTTGTCACAATTAATCAAACTTTTTTTTTTAGATAATTTTAGATAATTTTAGATCATTTATATTTTTTTCACACAGTAGCTTTTTTTTCACGCTCACATGATTTTTATTTTTTTTTATTCATATTATAATTCACTTTAGGGAAAATCACACACACACACACCCACACTAAGAAAAAAACAAAAAACATGAACACACACACTCACTGCACCATTCTTAGTGCCATCTGAACAGGACTCGTACTTATCTGTGCACAGCTGCAACGCTATTTGGGAAAATATTGCGTTTCTGCATGACAGAGGAGAACCTGGGAGGCAAGGCTCTGAGCAAACAGCAGTTATTGCAGCTCTGCCATAGCAGCAGAGAGCAAGGCCTGGCTGGGAGACAGGGGGGATCTGCGGACGTCTGCCAGGGGAAGCAGTAATGTCTCGGCTGGATTATAGGAGAGCGAGGCACATTCACACTTAAAAACCCCTTTTCCAGCAAGACAGGACTGTTATTTCGGGATGGTGCGCAAGTAAACATGGCAGACTAATATATCTCTCCCGTGTAAGCTGGTGTTGTTTTTGACAATTGTGACTCTGTTGGACTTGGAAAAGTTTTTTTTTCTTCTCCTTTTTTTGGTTTTCCATATCAGGATGTGGACATTAATCAATATTTCTAGTCTGGCTTTTTGACTTTTTTCCAGAAGTACAAGTCTGATTAAGGTAAAAATTGCTTTAAATTGCTCTTTTTTTCTAAATTGATTAAACATTATTTTCTAATTATTTTCTTTTAGCAGTTGAGACATTACTTTTAAAGTAAAATAACTGTGTGTGTTCTATAAAGGTTAAAAATGAATGACAGAAAGTTTTAAAACATTGATGGTTTTTCTATTTTTTCTCGGCTAAATGCGTTTATTTGATGTTCATTTAAAATTTAGATACAATAAAAAATGATATCTCAGTGTTTAGCATAAAATTTGATTACATTTTAAAGTATAACATTGATTTAACTGAATAAAAGCACAAAACAATAAAGCCAGCAAAAAAGTGTGACCAGTAAGTGTACAAATTTCATTTTTCAGACAACAAATACTTTCTAAAGTTAGACATAATTGCACCACTTTATTGGCCTTTTCTTTCCTCTTTGGTTGCTTTGCAGGTCTTGGGCTTCAGAAAATGATATTTTATTGTACAGTATTTAGTTAGGGAGAGTGAAAGCTTTGTTCCCGTTATGTAGTTGCCAAGTCAGATGGAGTGAAGCGTCTGGTCTGGGAGTTTCAGAGGAATATCACAGGCATGGTAAGTTGCTAAAAACTAAGCTGATCAACAAAATAATTGTCTGCTCAATTGCCACCATGCCAGGAGACATCAAACAAAGCTGAGGTTGAGGGGAAAAAAAAAAGATAAATGAAATTATATTTGAATGGTTGCTCCTGCTGACAGATGAGGGATTGTAAGGAGGTTTCGTGTTTTGGGTGGTTGCTATATGTCAGGAAACGGAAAGCCTGCGGAATGTTTACTTATAAATTATGTGTGATTTCAAGAAATTTACATAGAAATCCATCATCACCTGCATAAGGGGGAAGAAACTATTATGTGATTTTTAGCATTGAAACCGAGTTAACGGCTATAAATTTCCTGTAGTGAATTATGAATCCTGCTGCTTTCGTCCTCTCAGTATCCTTCATGTGTGGTCCACAAAAATACTTTTATACCCTCTCCAAACTAAAGTTCCACCCCCCAATGCCGCCTCCTCCTTCTCAGTCTTTTCTCTCTGTGTAGATAATGTCTCTGCAAATGATTTAACCGACCTCATTGAGGCTCCTTCCAGTAATTGAACAAGCAGAGGCTGTGTGCTTTACTGGAAAACAATAGTGATGCTATCTCAGTTCTCCCCTATTCCGACATTCAGCTAAACAAAATGTTGGATTGGACTTTGTTGACTACTTTAATTCTGAGTGAATGGAAAACATTTAGTTGCTTTTCTCTACCAACACCCAAAAAGCCACAAATAGCAACAAAACATGAAATTAATGTTGATAATATTCACAAGTTGCTTTTGTTGCAAATATCCCGTAGTAAAACAACGTCCGTTAGGGTCGTGTGTTTTACAAAGGACGAAGAGTTGTGTTGCTGTTAGTTGACCTTGCGTGTCAGGATGAACTTTTTCTACGGCTCGTTTCATGCAGAGAACTCTCAGACTAAAATGGCCTCAGGAAGGGTTGTTCTTGACAGAGATGCATTGTTCCAGGCAGCCAATATACTGCTGCAGTGAGTGGCTACATCTGTGAACCTCATCTTGACTACAGCGTGGGGCTAGCAACAACACGGCAACTGTCACAGCTGCACCTGCTACTGTCTTAGTACAGAGCCTCTCTCTCTGTCGCCCACAGAGCGGCCTCACTCCCCCCCCTCTGCTTGGGTCAACCGAAGTGAAGCTTCTTTGGGAAAACATTTGAAAGCCGAGAACAAGATTGGATGTGAGGAATAAAAATTCTGCCCCAAGGGGCCCGGATTTGGTTTTCTTTGAGGCCCTGCCCTCACAACCTATAGGGCTAAAGAGTATTGGCCCACTAAAACACAACATTTGTCCACCTTTTTTCTGTCTGATTACTTTTTTTTTTTCTTTTTTGGACTAATGAACGAAGACAAGAAAATTGCAGCTTACTCTTTTTTTTCCTTAACGCAAAGTCCTGGTTTGTATTGAGGCCATTCAAAAGAAGATCTGATCAGCTAAGAAGAGATTCTGGAGTATTAAAAGCTTCCCAGTCTCATACATTTGGGGTCAACAAAAAAGTAAACCTTGCTTTTCCCACTCATTAATTTATCGAAAGAGAATTTAAAGCATAAAATATGTCAGCTATTGTGTCAATATCGCATGAACAAGCTAAAAAAATGAAATAATAAAGATTTATCTGAGGGAAAATGGGCTGAAGGGATTTTTAAGCCAGAAGATGTGATGCAACAAGTCCACTTCCCTGCCAAATTGAACATAGGAGTGTGAAAAAAAGATGCAGGGACATGAGAAGTGGGGCTGACGTGCTTGCAGATAGAGTGGGATTAACACAGATTGAGCGACAGTGGCTGGTGACTTCCTTTTACAGCTTGGCTTGTACAGCTGTGCCAAGGCTGGCATTCACTTCTGCGTGCTGGATCCAACGCCTCCTCATCCGCCGTGGGGAAAGGGTGAGGAAAATCCTAAAATACTGCAGTTAAGTTGGTATGTGTTCATCTGCTTTTGGATGGAGACATCAAATTATTAACATATTTAAAAAAAAACACAACGGATATTTAATATTGACAGTGGTTTGCACCTCCTTGACAACAGCTAAGGAAAAATACACACACAGGCTGCCCTAATATTTCCTCATGGCTTTTTCTATACAAGGTGTGAGGCAGCTCTGCTGGTGTGAATTCTGCTGTAAATCACACATACTCTGCTTTATCAATTAGATTGTCCTGCTTGTCTGATTCGGCAAGTCAGCCCTGAAAAAACAGTTCGAGTAATTGAGACGAGTGTGAGAGCTGCAGCTTCTACTTCACATCTGATGTGTTATTGCTGTGAGCAAAATGTGGAGAAACAAATAGCCGCGAGATATATTTGATATTCATGGCATCATGACTTGAATATTTAGGAATAATTTCAGGAAAAAAGCTTTGGTTATTTTTTTGCATTAAAAATCAAAGAAGGTAAATTCAACTCTTCATGGATGTGTCGGATAAGGTCAATTCTAAAAATTCAAGCTTGAATTTTAATGTTTTCAAAGCAGCAAATAATCTTTATACCGATGAAGATCCTATGAAATTGCAAAGAACTAAAGCAAATAAAAAAAAATAAATAAATAAAAAATCAAAGCTAAGAAAATTATTTTTTTTAATATTTTATGTTGGGATAAAAGCATTTTTCTGCAAAACCAAAACAAAACAAAAAAACTAACAAAAAATCCTCTGAGATTTGAAGTATAATACAAAGTTTTTAAACAGAAAAAATAGTTTAAATGAATTTTAGAAATTGTGTGTTTGTTAAAATATTTTTGAAAGACTCAATTATATCTAGCTTTTTTCTGTTTTCTTTCAGATTCAATAAATGCGTTAGCAAAATGTGTCAATTAAAGTAAAAAAAAATGTATAACATAGATTGAAAGTATTGTATAAAAATATGAAAAGCTTTAATTTATTATAAAAACCCCTTCATTATAAATTATTTGCTTTTACCCAAAAACAAATGCAGTGAAATTTCACAAATTGTACTTCCAACATTTACTTTGTGCTTTCATGTTACACAGCAGGAGACACAGTGAGGCATACGCTTCCAAATGAATATTGTAGTGATAATATCTACGCAGAGCTGAACAAGTGTGAAGTGGACAGTTAAATGGGGGGGCATAAACAGGTATATTTTTGTCTTTTGAAAAAGCAGAGTCTCCATCATTCGTCTGGCGGGGCTGAGTACTAATGAATCTGGAGTGATCTGACAGGATGTGACTCGTGCAGCCATTACCATCAGCCCGGCCCGGGGGGTGAGCACGGACCTGCAACTCTGAGAGGCAGAAACACGCCTAGAGGATGGAAAAGTTTCTCCTCTGTGACCACCTGCAGCCCTTCCCTGACAATGCTTTTTTTATTTACATATTTGCCTCTCAAGCATCTACCCGACGACATCGCGGAATCTTAGCTGCCATGCTAATCAGCGAGAGGCAGTGACTGTCGCTAACAGCTGCAACACCTACTCAGTTTACTCTTTACCACAAAGGGCCAAAAAAAGGGGCCCTTTATTCCCTCACCTGAAAAGGCTTGTGAGCTCTTGTGTATAATGAAGTCCCGTCCACAGGGTGGGCAGTCAGGACTCAGGTCCACTATGTCTTTCACAAGTCCTACCCACAATGCCGTGCTTGCTTCCTAAAAAGTAACATTTTCCACCAAGACAGAATTGAGCCTTCATAACACGATTCCTACAAGCTGACCGTGCAGTAAAAACTCCACAGATGTAGATATATTTAAGATGTAAAACGTAGAAGGATAGGAGGAAAAAACATTCACAGGGCTTTATTGAATATTTATCAGTAACATACATCAATTGCCTTTGAAGTCAGGGCATGTAGCTGCTTTTAACTGGGGGATTTAAGTCACACTTTTTTATTTCTGGGCTCAGTTGTGTTCTAGTAAAGTGCGATCCGAGACGGGGTTGTTTAAATATTTATATATTTCTTTTAAATCATTATGTGCTCACTAAGTCCATTTTATTTTCACAGTGTTGAGATCCACATTAATGGCGTCCCCAGTGAGAAAAGTTCTGCTGCACCTGCCCTGTCACGTCACGCTTAACTAGCTGCCTCTGTTTCTTGTTTTTAGTGCCACACTTCCTTTTTTCTTTTTCTTCATGTTTAATTGCCTGTTCTGCAGAGGGCGATGTTGCAAATTCCATGTCTTGTGAAGTGTTTCACTTTAGGCTTGTGGTGTACTTTAAAATAGGCCTTGCAGTTTGTGTGAATGCACGGCGGTTTTCTAAATTTGCCTGGTTTTCTCTGAGCATCATTCACAAAGACAATCGCTGCTGATTACTTCACTGGAAACTTACTTTATGATATAATCTAACAGCCAATTCCACACAGCTCAGGTAATTTCTGCTCTAAATGGTGATTCGTGTTGAGGAACAACATCTGTTAATGCTTGTTGTTGTTGCTCTGTGGAGAATAATTTTCTCTCCAGCAAGGGGACTTGTCAAAGCTTTACCCTCTTTTCTAGTACGAGACTTTGTTCTCCTAACTCACTTCATATTCGCATCAAGTCTCATCCCCTTGTTGTTATTTTGTGTAATTTAAACTGGAGCAATTACACTGTAGTAGATTACCAGATTAGGATCTTCTTCATGCTACTTCCAAGCTCAGTGGTTCAAAGGTGCAAGCTAAGCCGCAGTCGGCTATTGTTGAGCCGAGCACAAAATTGGTCAGCCTCTTAGAATATGTTTGGGAATATGAATCCGTTTGGTATTCAAAACAGGAGGGTCTTATGACAGAGATAATTTCCTGGTGAATGTTTTATCGCCGTTCGCTTGACAGTCTGCCTGCTTTCCCTCCTAGTGTCTTTAGATTTCCGGACTTTGGTCCAGTTATTCAAAAAAACAAAAAAACAAAAAACCAACAACAAGAGAACGGCCTGTTTGTTTTCTTCCTTCCTTTTCCGTTATCACAAAAGAGCAAACACATATTCTACATACACAAGGTGCGGACACTGTGATTGTTGTATCTGCCTGTCCTACTGTGGGTGGCAGGGGACGATAACATAAGCCACGGCTACATTTACATATTTTTTTCAGCCAAATAAAGCCAGAATCATGGTCAGCTGGGAGTGCTGAGACACTCTTAGTAAAAAGATATTTTTACCAATAAAGAACATTTTCCATATTATTATCTATCTTCTGTTCTGTTGTGTGTTTAAATTTAGGAAAATTAAAGCAGGGCTAGCCTTAGCTACAGAACGTAAAGCATTTTAATGGAAAGTCTCATCCCAGCTCATTTGATTTTTTTCCCCATATTTGTCGATTCTGCTCTCCCTCTCGGTCCCAAAGTGGGCTGATCCTTTGAACAGTGAGCACAGAGCAGTGAGCGCCTATTGCACCTCGGTTATTAAAATTGGGGCTTGGAATGAACCAATCTCAGCTTGTTTGCATCACAATCCCCCTCAGAGTGCTGATCTTATGCAAATGAGTGCTGTGGAGAGGGCTCAGCCCCCCAAGACTGTCCTGTCTCTGTCACAGCTGAGGGTGGGGATCGGGCGGGGAGTGGTGACACCAGGACTGCACAAGGAAATCTAATGAAGAAGCCTGAAATTTCAAAGCAACTTCAATTACTCACTCTTGTGTTACCGCTGTGCATACAAGCAGTATTAGCTGTTTTCCTCTCTTCCCACTCTTTTCATTTTTGTTGAAAAGATATTCCCAGTTATTGTGCGGCAAAGAATGCGAAGCATTCATTCCTGAGCTAGAGCAAACTGCACTTTATGCATTTTCTGTGTCTTTGGGGAAGAAAAAAGGCCAACTATACCTTCATCGGATTTAACCGGCACCATTACCTGTCAAGGCTATACTGAGAGAAGATTTAGGGCTGACAAGTGATTGCATTCAGGAAAGACTACACCCACCTTCTTTTGTCTGTGCTTCCTGACAAGACACAGTGCTATACCTTGTTTTAGCTTGACACACGCTGCTTCCCCTGTCTGACAAAGGCATTCTTGCCATCTTTTAGATTGAAAATAGATACAGCAGCTCTGGGATAGATAAGTGAAAGTAGAGTACCGGGTCTGAAATTATTTGTACAGGATGGCTTTAGCAGTAAGGTCAAGGTCCTTGTGCCGCTTTCTGCTTTAGTGACTTCTGCAAACGCTCTTTCTCTTTTATTTTGGCGGTGCTTGTCCTTCCCTTGAGCGACACAAAGGATGAAAGCCTCAATAAGACATTGGGACAAGGTTGATATTTTTACAGGGAGCACCTCTAATCTGAATTAGCACCAGTTTGGAACATTTTTGAACGCACTCATTGAAATTTTTCTGTTTTGCATAAAAGAATAAGTGTTTGCTTGTTGCAAAGATAAGAAAGATTAGGAAACAAATAACAACTATGAAAGCCGTGTTACTCAAAAGAGGAGAGTTCTTTCTTTCTTTTTTATTTCTTCCTTTCACGAAGAATCAAAAATACAAAGACATGTACTGAACATTTTTTTTTATAACTCCATGAATGGAAGGAAGCCGTCTGAAAAAAAAAAAAAAAGTTTCTGAATAAAACAAAGCTGTGACACAATATTTTGTAGATTTAACTTGCCAAAGTTTCTTTTTAATGCAATAATAAAGTGTGTTTGTCTCAAAAACTTTATTTGCTAAAGTAAACGATAGATGAGCGCCTTTCACCTCCTTTTCAGTATAACGCTGACAAGTCATCATCTCCATTACCTTCGATATGTTTTGTGTTGCTTCCCACCACCTGAAAAATTAATCATCCTGTTTAATAACGCCTTATGATCACAGTGCATTATTTATGGCAAAATCCCTAATAGAGAGGATGGAGCTGGATTTTTAACCACTCAGCTGCTCATTTTTAAAGAGAAGAAGGTCAGATTGTTGGTGGAGATCTGGTTAAATGCAGTAGATTGTTAGCGTGCTTTAAAATCAGCAAAGTTAGAAATATGTTTATAGAGAGTAGATACACTGTGACACACATGAGTCACATAAATCTTTTTTTTTTAAGTCGTTGTGACCCTGATGGCCGAGTTTTCTGCTTCTATTTGTTTATTTATTTTCTACAGCTTAAGCTTTTCCAGGCACGACATCATGGCTGGACGCAGCCTCCCTCATCCTAAGGCATGTGTGTTGCAGTTTTTTTTATTTTTATTTTTTTATATATTTCTGCAGGAACAAAGCAGTGATGGACATGAGCTGAAATTGACAAGATGAGTTTGGAAAAACGACTGGGCAAAATGTCCAGCTCAATCGGGTTTTAATCCGTGGTTTGTTTATAATAATATCGCCACAGCTATCTGGATCACACAACAAACGCACCTTTTGTAGTCTCCCAATGTGTTCTATGCCTATCATTTCTTCAAAGTATTTTTAAGTCCACAATAATTGGATTTATTTTCTGAAGAGAAAGGAATGTACAACATATTACATTTGCTTCAAGTGTTTCAAGGTGAATCATGGTGTGGCAAGGACTTATTGGACTTGATTGGCAGGTACTATCACCATGAGATGCCCATATAATGGCAGGGTTCCCATTTCTGACCTGCCCATTTATCTTGCTGTATTAATGTCAGCCTATTAATTCCTAAGCGGAGGAACATTTGGAGACGACACCGTTAAACACTCTTGGCTGAATTTTTCTTATCGCAACTGTCCTGAAAGGAATAGTTTTGTGCTATCGGCAAGTGGAAATGGCATTTTCAAATTTCATTTGAGATAATCCACTTCACTTGTTGGTAAATCATAAACATTAGAACAAAAAGAAAGTGTGTGTATTAAAACTTTGTTACTGTGAAAAAAAAAATCTTCTGGCTAAAATTCACGCAGACAAGACAGGTGTATATTTCACCTCTAATAGAATTTCTGCCAATTAAATATGTTGTCAAGGTTATGGTGATTGCAGTGTCCAGAAGAAAAGCATGAATCTGGAAAACTTGACAAATATTTGAGGAAATACTCAATGATAAGTGGGGCTTGTTTTTGTTAAAACCATGCTGTCTTGTGTCTTTTAACAAATATTGTTCATGGCAGGGCGTGCAGTTTTGTTCCTGTGGATGTATTGATGTGCTGGAGTGTTTTAGCTTGTGATTGCTTTGTTCTGTATCCATACTTTCTGACCAGTAGGGAGTACTCTGATCGATTAATTGAGTGGCTCATAAAAATGATGAATTGAGGAAACACTAAGAGCGATGAGCATGACAAGCACCACCTTTTTTGTTCAAGGAAATTAGAAAAGTCATTTATTAAATCCATACATTGGGATTTACCAACTCAGAAGTGTATTATTTTTAATAGTGTTTTTGGTGTTTTTAACATGTTCTTGTGACATTTTTCTGATGATGGAGAACAAACATAAAGAAAATTAATCTTATAATTAACATTCTGATGCATCCTCTTGTAGACAACTAAATCCATGTAGTCTTCATTTTCCTCATCCGAGTTGCTCAAAACTGCTCCAATATTACTCGCTATTTTTGTTGCACCTGTAATGTTAGGTGGGGGATGTGAGGGCCTCTGTAAACAGAGAGCCCTCAGTAACGGGGAGGGGAAGTTCCACCCACGCCTGAATTAATTTTTAATGAACTCCTGCCGCTCTGCAGAAACTGTGTCCTAGAAAACAACAGCTTTTTTGATTTAGCTAAAAATGGCATAGCCATAATTAAAAGACCACTGGAAATGCTTTTAAACTATATATATATATATATATATATAAAAGATTATAATAATAGTAATTTGATAGTAATTTTAAGAATTTTAATTAATTAAAATAAAAAACTAAAACAAACAAAGCATATTTTTACAGTTGGCCCTCTTTTGCTTTGTCAATATGGCTCCAGCCATTGTCCCTTGGTGACCTCGTGCATCAGCTCCGCCCCCCCACTGAGCAGCCATGTTGCACAGTGAACACGTTTGACCTGGTATTTTACTGGCCCGGCTCCCGTCAGGGTCGGGCCTGTGTTTGGGGCACCAGCAGTCACACAGAGTTTGGGTGCTTGTCACTCATATCCGCTGGCCCTGTGCTGCTTTCAATCAATCCCTCAGCAGAGGAGTCAGCATCTGATTCCTTTCTGCCCCATATATGTGACTCTGTGGGGCCCTGGGCTCAGAGGATCACTGACCTGCTCTTGCCACAGTAGAGTTTGAGTTTTTTTTTCATTTGCCCTTGCAAATTGTACATTTTCAACATTGTCAAAGCAAGAACCCAGTTGAGTTTGAAAATATATTTTATTCACAGTTGAGACTGACTATTTTATGGCAAAGTCCATCACACCAAGGTTTTTTTTTTTTTTTTAAGGAGAAATAAGAATCAGAAATAACAGACCCTTTCTATAACTTCATGTATGAGACAGCAGCTTGGAAAGTCCGACAGATACATGTAAGATGTAAATGAGTTTCTCCATTCCACCTGTGTTGGTTCTGATTTACATTTCAGTGAATATATCTCCTTTCTTTTGCATCCTTGTGATGTTCTGTGAAAATTAACATCCCAACTCCTTTTTTGGTTTGTTGAAAGCTTGGGGGCTAATTCAGGGGTCAAGCAAGACTTGCAAGCTGTCAGTCTTTTATTGAAGATTGAACCCCCTTCCCCCTACTTAAGTCTTTTATTCTTTCCTCTCCTCTATTGTCTCAGACCTTGTTTCATAGAAAAGCTCAACTCTTCTCTTATTCTCTTGTGGCTCCTCAAACTGCAAAGAGGGGGACAACCGGGAGCTCTGTCTAAGAAACTTGACATTCTTTTCACATCTGCCTCTTGTTTTCAGACTACCACAGCATTTAAATTTCAAACTGTCCTGAATCGACCCTCCTCCCCTTCCCCTCCCCTCTAATAACCGCCTTCCTGCAAGTTACTAAGCCTTTTCTTTTCCAGAAGAAGACCAACTGCTCCCTCATTCACAATTATGACACCCAGTTGTTGAATATAAAGCATACTGAGTACACGGAGCGCACATATGTTTAAAGCCTGTGGGCCTACGCCCCTGTGGCTTCCCCATTTCTCAGAGTACTTAAACATCTGTCTAGAGTGACTTCATATTTAGCCATAACGGTGGGATGCAAGCTGACATTTTATCAACCTGCGCTTTAAAAATCCTAAAACGCTGACACCCTTTTGTTCATTAAACCGGGACGCACCTGTTTTGACAATAATACTTTTGGGCCGTACACTTTAATGCCAGACACAGCAACATGTGCATTGGAGGCACTCAATGCACCCAAGCCTAGGACTGTGCAAGAAAACAGCAAAGGTGGTGTTGCTGGCAGTCTCCGTTAAAAGACAGAGAGACAAAAGAGAAGCCCCCAACTGTGAGGGGAGACCTCAGCTCGTTTAATGAGGAGAAAGGCAGTCTTCCTCCAGTCTTTGGTGTCTCAGCATGTTAAACACTCACAGCATGAAACAAAATATATTAAAGTATAGCCCTGTTATCATCGATTTACAGAACACCCATCACCGTGTACTAGGAATCTGCATCCAGCGTGTTTCACGTGGCAGGGGGTCTCTGCTGCCTTCAAGCAAAACTACAAAACTAAAGGGAATCTTGTCTTTTTTTCTGCACATTCTGACACATGAAACACAGATTGGCCCTGCCTCTGTATTGTGTATTAATGACAAAGGAGGAAGACTAATCATTATTATTCATAATAGCAGGCATGTATCCCCCTCATCCCATAGAAAAAAAATATTATATATAAATATATATGTACATATATAAATATTTATATATAAATATATATATATACCCTTTTTTTACCAATTAAAAAAAACTAAGCAAAAGTAATGTTGCTTAAGCAGGTTTTCACTCTGAAAAAGCAGAAATCAACTATAACCTTAAGAAATAACTGAAGAGATGCGATCACATTAAGGTGGGCAAACTCACTCACTTTGCTTGTAAGCACTTCAATAACTCAGCTACAGCCAAAGTGAGACCACAGACTAATTACAACATTTTGAAGACCGAATCTAGTTTAGTTTACTTGTGTCAAGGTTGCAAACATTGGGTTTCTAAAACTGCACCTGGCACATCCATCCAATAGTATCGGTTTTAAATCTATGAAAGCGCAGGAGAGTGAAGCAGCTGCAAAGTGGAGCATTCTTTAAAAAAAAAAAAAGTAGCAGAGCTGCTGACAGAAAGAAAATCATCTTTACAGCAAATTGTGAAGTAAATGTTCCTTTGAGTACTTTAAAGGTCTGTTATATATATATATATATATATATATATATATATATTTTTTTTTTAGAAACTCTGTGAATTAATTAAACGTAAAAGTTGGAAAGAACTTTCAGTCTCCTGGTGGATGACAACATTGTGACTGAGAAAGATCACTATTTGGAACACGTTTATGTATGTGGGATGGACAGCGCTCTTAAGATTTTTTAACAAACTTTCATCATATTCTTCTCACTCCTGTTCAAGCAATAAATAAAGCTCTACTTGACTTTAGTTAATGATTACTATATTTAATTAAGCAAATGTGACTTCAGTGTGTCTTTTTTGTAGATTTTTATGCATGTCATCATTTCTGTAATGAGTTAAATAAATCTGTGTGATATTTTTATTGTATTTACCAAAATTACTGCTTGAAATAAAATAAATCAAATTAAAATGTAAGAAAAAAGAATACTGTCCCCCTATATCATAAAGGCATTAGACCTATACAGGATGCATAATCTTTTTTTGGCCTTTTTTTTCCTGACTCTTAAGGCACAAAATGGCTGAAGTTGCTGCATTTTTTCTAAAGAAAATAAGTTGTGATTTTATTTAATATCTTCATTTGAAGGCTGCTGGAGGACATACACATTGTTATTTTTTTGCCAGTATCTTGAAGTGCATTGACTAAAATCCTTATTGAAAATGTTATATTAAAAATTCTATATTATAGAACAAAGCACATTCATAGAACAAAGCAATGTTGTTTTTTTTTCCATACAGGTGATTGTGCAAGGGCAACTCTAAAACTAGACCAATTTTATGATTGCAAAATTCTTAGTAAAATTGATTCTAAAATGACCAACATTATATTCATGTTGAAAGTCAAATTTTAGTTTGAGAAGTACAAGATTGCACCTTAAATAGTATGTTTAATGTCATTTAAAAGAAAAACTTCAAAATCAACCTAGTTTAAAAAGTATATTTTAGTTTAGTTTTTAGTGAAATGTGGTTTTAGTTACTTAGTATTAATTTTGTTTATTTAATGTAGTTACTACAGATATTTAATCATAACTTGTATTTCCTCTAAAATATTAGAGGTCTGAATTTGAATTTGTCATCATTTAGAAACAGTTTCTTCAGTTAGAAAAATCACTTGGTCTAAACATATGTATCCATTTCAGTTAATCAACATTTTCCAATACATTATAATTGTAGAAATAGTTTATTTAGTGCTTTTGTTTCCATGTCTTTATCAACAGATCATCAGGTCTTGTTGACTCAGTGTAGCATTAAAAAACCTTGTCCTTTATATCTGATAATATTCAACAAGCTCATACTTGATCCTATAGAACCTTGACACTTACGGTAAATTCTTTCAAACCCACACATGGTAAATTCAGCCCAACTGCATACTTGTCCACAAATTTCGGCCATTCTACGTGTGTTTCACGGTTGAAAGGTGCGCATTAATCATCGACTTTTGTTTGTGCTCGCACACAACGTTGCAAGGAAAATAAAACTGTTTACTTGCACTTTCATGGAGAATATTTGCAAAGTGCTTAGCCACTGTAGCTTTTTTTTTGCTTGCATCACCGTCACAAGGACAGAGGGACAGTAAGATCATGTGGCAACATGTTAGATTAATTAGATGGACAGTGTTTGTTTGAGTCTCTACTTTAAATCTGATAGCAAGAAAAGTTTGACTGGTGGAATTTGTTAAATTGAGACCAACTGGCCAAAGTTGCAGTGACAGGACAAAGATCCAGTTAGGAAAAAATGTATGAGAATTGGTTTAATTGGCCCAACCACAACATCCTGAAATCTTGGAAGGACTGATGATGTCTGATGTCATCCTTTGGATTCTGCAGGGCAAATATGAGGTGGGATGGGCAGTTTGACCAAAGTTTACTCCGCCCTCTTTTGCAACATACTGAAAACAGCAATTGGGAGGCTCACAGTAAAATGTAATGCTCTCTTTGCATCATCCATGGCATTATACATCCATCAGAGATACATACAAAAACAACAGTTGTCAGAATGGAACCAATATTCCTGATTGCTGGTTCTTTTGTTGGTAAATTACATTATTTAATATGGGAGTCATCAAGAAATTGTTTTCTTATTTAACCTGCCACTGGTGACTTTTAGTCGAAGTGCAAAAAGTATGGGCAATTGAAAAAATGGGGGGGGGAAAAACCACAGAGGTTTTTGTGCAGCAGGAGCCGGTTAATTTTATATTTGGTTTTCTTGACCAACATAATTTTTCTATATGGTATGAAGAAAAACATTTTTTTGAATAATGGTAGAGCAGTATAAAGAAAGACAGAAAAGAAGAAAAATATAGAAGAATAAGAAAAAAAAAGTGATTGTAGCTTTTTTTTTTTTTAAGTTTGGAGTTAAACATTTGTTTTCCCCAGTTCTTTTCAGAGAAAAAGCCTGTTTGGCCATTTTTATTTTTTGGCATCAAATATAAAAGTGTCGACTGATCAGAACCCGTTTTGTTCCACATCTCCACAGAATCCAAAATGTTTTGTCTCTGTGGTGGACTTTCTCTCGTTAAGCCCCCACAGCTGCATTTTACTTCATTGGAACTAAATACAGCGGGCCTGTGTGTGTTCTGCTCCTGTTAACCTCTCCTAAATGGCTCTAAAATTGGAGGTCTCAGGTGAGGAGTAATGTCATACTAGATGAGCTGATTATGGTGGGTTGGGTTTAATTAAAACTTTGTCGGCTAATGTGTGCACCCTGCACGTTATTTCTCGGGATGAATTATGGCATTGTCTAAAAACCCAGAACAGATCAAAGACCTTCTGGGTGCTGGTTGACCTACCACTTGGAGCAGACAGCTGAGTCTGATTTGTGCGGTTTGACTGTATGCGACAAACAATCCTTTTTCACCGTCTCCTCAGTTGAGTTTTCTTGTTAGCTCCTACTATGATGGATAACATTCACTGGACTGAATCTTAACTAACAATTGCAGGCTGCAGACACACACACACACACACAAAAAAACGGAATGTTGTTTTTGAATGTGCTAAAAAAGAACAAAGAAAACAGTTTCTAATGGGGTCCTGTGTGCCTTGTTGCCGGAGTGATGCCATATCCCATGG
The DNA here is from genome assembly GCA_023969325.1 of Oryzias curvinotus. Lineage (NCBI taxonomy): Eukaryota > Metazoa > Chordata > Actinopteri > Beloniformes > Adrianichthyidae > Oryzias > Oryzias curvinotus. The sequence goes on from CM043709.1 coordinate 18,116,846, forward strand.
TGAATGTGCTAATGGTTCATGGGAGTGAGAGGACTGAGCTCAACCCAGCAGTGTAAACACACAGACAAAAGGGAGCCGTTAGAAGAGTGAAACGCATGCCTGGGCGCGCAGGTAGGCTTTAGGTTTCACCCTACACAGCTCCACCACTGTAGCCATGATGCGCGGGGGGTGGGTGAGTCGGGGGGCATTTGCTTTTGTAGCAAAAGAGAGCAAAACAAACTAGTACTACAAAGACGGGTATGGATGAGATGGAGAAGGAGGAATCTGGAGACGTGTAAAAGGGGGAGGGCAGAGGAAAGACGCTGCAGAGATAAGGTAGTTTGTGGTTTGTCACAACATAGACAACTGACCATTTGTTTGGCAGTTTATTTGTTTGGTTTGGGCATGGGGGAGGTGAAATGTCACAGGGTATCAATCAAAATCAAGCATTGTCGCTTTACACCCGTTAAACTCTGGGAAAATAATTCCATCACTAGATTACATTTAAATATTTGCTCAGTAATTTGGGACATATTGAAATGAAAACATATTTTGAACTAAAGTAAATCAAGAGCTGTTAAATGAACGACTTCATAGTTTGTGAACCATTGTGTCTGATTGCTGATTGATGAGATTTGACAAAAAATTGATAATTTAAACATTTATATTATAAAAACTTTGCACTTAAAAAAAATGGTGTCCTTTAGTATTTGGGAGACTTGGGGAGTGTGACTTAAAGGCTTTACCATTTTTACTTTTTAAATGAGAAGCTCAAACGTCCTCTGATGAAATGCATGCTGCATTTAGATGTGTCCCTCATCTTTGTGTCCAGATTGAACTTTAGTTTCTGAGTTTGTAATAGAGCAGTAACAATTCTTTTAAAGTACAGTTTGATTCATATCATAATTTGTGGTTGTCGATATGATTCATAGTGGATTTTGGATCATTTTGAAGGATCCGATTCTCTGACTTAGATCCAAGAAATCTGTAGCTAAAACTTCAACCAGTGTGACTCAAAGAGCAATATTTGGGTACTGAACAATGCAGGTGACGTTTTCCCGATTCCTTGTATTTCTTTTCAAGTTTCAAGTGCAAATAAAAATGTATACAAATTAACAAGTAAACAATAATAATGGCAAATCCATTCCCTGTTTTACTAGTTTCCTAAAGTTCATCCCACTGTTGTATTTCCACATAAAAATAATCCAGACAGAACATTATTAGAACATTCTACCACACTGTATGGTCACATGTCTTTGCTAAATTTAAAGTCTTTCCTCACATTGGACTGGAATAATGGCTTGATTCTTTTTTGCTGCCATCACGTGTGTTGTCTGTGGTGATGCACTTGGTTATTTTTTCTAATAGTAAAATATAGTAAAATAAGTCCAAATGGTATTTTCCAAGACTGATAGATCAATTTATTTCATGTTTAAACATTTTTTATGGTATGGTATTCATTTCAATTTGGTAAACAATTTGCCTCAAACTTACAAGCATTCAAATGCAAAAATGTTAGACAGAGATCCCCAATTTGCAGAAAAAAACATTAATTCTTTAGGATTATAAAAATTACACTAAAAGTAACAATATTTTTCTAAAAATGTAACAATTTTGTTGAACTTTTATTTTTTTTCTCGAGCTGTCATGTTGCAATTATTCAAATTTGTTGTTAACGTTAATAGCAACTTATGTCGATGAATGTTCTCATTCAAGGTTCATTATTTGTGAAGTTTGGACGTCCAGTAAGGACCTTCCTTATAGACACCTTGATGACACTATTTATGCATCATTTGTTGTTGACATAAAGTTGGTCAGTCAGCAGGGAATTCATTTAGCATGTATTTTGTTAAAATAGCATGGTTCTTAATGACCTGTCTCAACCTTTTTAAGATCAATTGAAAATAAAGGATAATTTAAAGCCACTGCTTTGATATTATTTAGGAAAATGGGTAAATAAAAAATAAAAGCCCTCCACATCTATTTAATGAGGTATAAACATTCTCTTTATAACAAGAGGAGAAAGCAGAACCGCATTAGCAGCATTACTCATCTAAGGCTAACGAGTAGATGGACAGGATGGGCCACATCTGTTTAAAATAGCATTGAAATGGTTAGCATTTATCTGCCATTAAGGGATTTCCCTCTTCAGGATTATTGACCCTCAGGGTTTTATTTTAGTGGCTTCTGTGGTTTTGCAGCATTTCACAGCTTAAGCTTTGTCACATCTTTGCATGTGGAATGTATATGCAGCATCAAGCGCCTTTTGATGGAGGTGTTACGAGGTGATTTGCTCTATGAAATAAGACACTACAAGCTGAAGTAAACCTTTTTTTTTTTTTTTTTTTTTTGGTCTGCTTCACAGGTGAGAGGATCAATGATGAGCGCCTCTGAGACCAGTTGGGTTGGACTTTTCTAATCAGAACCTGTTAGTCACAACACAAACCTGTCACTACTCATCAATAGCAGGCACCATGGCATGCTCCCTGTGGAAACTACACACCTTCTGCTGGTTTCTCATCACTCTGGCTCAAGTACACTCCACACAAGGTAAGCATGAACCTGAAATTATGTGCGTTTGCTCCCTTTTCTGAATAGACTCACTTGAAACACAAAATCTTACTTTTTCCTTTCTTCTTTTTTTTCTTCACAAATACAGCATTAGCAGGAAAATTGTTGCCCAAACCAAATCTGCTCCTTTGTGTGTAGGCACTGCTCATAACAGCAGAGCAGTTTTGAGGACAGTGGGCACAGGCGGATAGAGGATAATCTTGAGAGGTTTCATTAGTTGGTAAATTGTGATTTGTGAGATTTTCTGCTTGAAAGCTTCAGTCGTTCCCGGTGGTATTGGGGTTGGATCGGTTTGTAAATTCCCCTCTTTAAATGTTGTATGTCAGAGTGGGCACACGCAGATTTTAGACTTTGGAATATGCAGAGCTTGAATGTATTTTAATCACGCTTCATTTATTTTTGATCAAATCATTTTTAGCGTTTTTAATGCCTTCAGATTGATGTTTTCATTCCATGTTGCATAAACTGCATTCCATGCAAATGTGTGTTGAATTGCCAGATTAGAGGGTTTGATGATTGTATTTAAAATGGGTTTAGAACTTGGTCTATATAATAGAACTTTTTCCTAAAACCTCTGACCAGCAGCTAGATTCACTTTTCAAGCTCATCGATACAGAACCTGTGATTGAATCATCATTAAAAAAGTCCAGTCATTAACATATTTGTATCTTGCTTTTTTTACTGCATGGTGCAACCCTTAACCTCAGCAAAGATCAAAGGATGACTTGCGTATGTAGAAATACATTTATTACGGGAGTGTGAAAGATACACTCCACCTCAGAGGGTTCCAATTCCATGTAGCATTGCCTGTGGTGTTTACCTGACAATCTACTGAATTCAGCTAACTGTGTTTGCAAGGTGCAATGCAAGTGAACACACTGCATACCCCAAGTTGATGTTCAAAGTAAATCTACCTAAGGGGTTGTGATGGGCCTTACTTTGTGTGTAATAAGTGTCCATGCAGTTCATAGATGATTCACATGTAGCTAGACTGCCCTTGGGCAAACAGAGAGTAAGCAGCATAGTACAGTAGCACCGCCTATAGCTCTTTACATAAACGATCTTGCGAGCTTTCCTACTTTTACTGCACTGCATTTAGAATTTTAACATCTGAAAGAAGAATGAGCCTGTAAGAACTGCTGGAGTTCTGTTGATGCTGTGCATAATTAAAAATATTTCAAAAATGTGTTTTTACAGATGAAACATTACAAAAAAATGCAAAAACTTTTGCTTCCTTTGTTAAATCCATCTGCATATGAGCCATCTGCTCCCACCATCCCGCTAAGACCTTTTGGCACCCCCCGTAAAGTCTCCTAGCTACCCTGACTGTACAGCAGGATAGTCCTGATGCAAATCAGGCAAAGCACAGAAAAAGCACAGCAAAAATACGAGCAAACTTACTGTTACGACATTGGTTATTCACCCTTTTCCCTTGTTAGTTAGTGTTATTAGACTCTTGACTTTACCTTCCTTTTTTTTGTCCTGTTAGCCACACAGATCAGCCCGGAAACAGTTCATTACAAACAATATCCCCAAGTAAACATGCTTCATTAAACTGCAGCTACCCCTAATATCTTTTTAATGCATTTTTATAATTGAATTAAATGGGTTTGGGAAAATGCTTAAAACAGTTGAAAATTCCTTGTTTTGCTTTCCTTTTTGCATCTAAAAGAAGTTGTGTCTACCGTCAGAGTGTGCCCCATTTTTGTTTTTCTCCCTGCAGCCTCCACATTTGACTGTACTCACATGACTTAGATCCACATCTGTGTCATTTTATTTGCGCAGCAGTGATCCCCGCATTTCCAAGGCTTTCATCTCTTCTTTTTTTTTTTTTTGGTTTGTTTTTCTTAACCCTGGAAAATTGCTTGTTTGCATCAGTAATTCCAGCAGTCAGTAGCATTAGTTCCTGAAATCGATTTGGGTTATTATTTTAATTATGCTATATTTATGGTGCACAGTGTTGTTGACTCCAAAGTTACCCTGAGGCAGAGAGCTTATAAAACTAATGATGTGGAATTAACCAAGTTATACCCTACTATTATGTGTCTGTCAGTATTATAAAGAATACATGTTATAGGAGTAAGTTGATAGGATTTGTTTACCTTAAATTATTTTATAAAGCACCTGAAAGATGCAGATGGTTTAGTTATGATAAGGGGTTTGGATCTTTACTTAGGTAGTGACATCACTTCACCAATCGAGATCAACGGATCACTGATTAAACCACAACTCTGACTGCTTAATCGAAATATGTATAAATTGTTGCTATATGTGAGTCTTTTTACTGGATGAATAAACATTAAACTAACATGTATTTAATCACCAGCATTTATATTTTTATTTAGAAAAATAGACCAGAATCAGCAACTCATAACAGATAAACACATTTTGAAAGAAAGAAGCGATATTTGTCCTTTTAAACAATGTCAAACCCGTTTTTCTGTCAACTCCACTTCAGCAGCAAACAAAACATAAAGATCACTATTGCTTTGTATCATCTTACAACAAACTCTGAAAATGTTCTTAACACTTTCACTTTCCTCAAAGTTTTACATTAGTACAAGAAGATAGTAAATAAAGACACAGCCTTCCTAAAGAAAAATGACTTTTTAACTTTTAGGAAAGACTGTCCTTTAAACTGACAACAGTGTTTTAAACAGATATTTTTATAAAATGATTTTTTTAATCTTTAGAGGAAATTGCTCAAAATAGTCCTAAATTCATATTCATCATATTTTTATTCCATTTTTTCATTCTGTTTTTTATTCTAATATAGCGGCTGGGTGACTCAGTGTGCCGCATGCGGGACTGACACACGAGAAACCAAGGTTTGTTCTCCAGGGACCGCGATGAGCTTCATCCAGTTTGGGTCCTTAGGCAAGACCCTTAACGCTACTGCCTAACTATGAAGCCACAGTGGGGCCCAGAGTCTGGGTCTCCCTGTGCTGGTCCCTAAGCCTGGATAAAACACAGGGTTGAGTCAGGAAGGGCATCCAGCATAAAAAAACTCTCTGCCAGACTACATGTAGGGATCAGTGAAAACTGATTCTGTGTGGAAACCCCTGACAGGATATGCCGAAAAGTGAACAGCATTTTTTATCCTTATCTATTTGTTAACTTTTTTATGTATATATAAAACAAATGTGTTTTTGTTTATTTCAGAACTTGCTTTTGTTAACTGAACTTTTTTTCTTTTAATCTGCAGAAAGCACTCAATTGCTTTAAATAAGAACTTTACTTTGAAGGATTATATACTGCCGGTAACAGTAGTTTGTTTAGTTTATGTACTTATGAAATGAAACATTATCCTCTATTTTAGAGCAATAATTACATAGGTTGAAGTGTCTCTTTACTGCACTCCATTAGATTCAGAACGATTACGAATCAGCAGTCTGAGACAATGCAAATATTTGTACTCTTATTTTTGGGAGTAGATTGCAAATATCCTGAACTTCAGATACTCATTACAGACCTAGTTATGATCCTATTAGGAAAATTGGGACCATCATTTTAATGGTTTAGTGTGGTATGAGCTGAAAAGCACATCGCCCAAATTACACCATGAACAGAAATACTGTTGTTATCGACCACGTAAGCACAACTATCGCCTTAGGGACAAAAAGGAACTTTTTCTACCTGGAAAAAAAAAACACAGAGAGAACTTCCCTTCAGACGAGAGCTGCAGTGATTAATATGTTTGAGCCTCCAACAAGTTAGGTCAGTTGACTGCCTGAATATACAGACTGACCAGCTTCTTACATCAATAGATTTTCTCTCCCCTGATGGCATGGCCATACATCAAAATGACAGTGCCAGGATTCATTGAACTCAAATTGTGAAAGAGTGGTTCAGGGAGCATGAGACATCATTTTCACACAAGGTCTGGCCGCCACACTGTCCAGTCCTTAACCACACTGCGAGCCTAAAGGATTTACTGGAGAAGGCTACACTGTTGTCCGATTCGGTACAAGACCCAAGTGAAAGATTTATGTGGATATAACTTTTAAAACGCCGTAAAAGCTAATCCAATAACCTTTCTTAAGTTGGATAGACTTTGTATCCTTTATTTATTTGCAAGAAGTCATTAACCCTTAGTAGTTTCTGAACTCACCGGTCAGTTTGTCAATGACATCACTGTTTACAATAAGGTATAAATGACACGAAACCCCCCTATTACTGTCATTTTTATTCAAACTTTACATGAAGGTTTGAAATATAAATTTTGCTTAGACATTTTTACAACATCAAGAGTTATAACACATAATTGTATTACTCCTTTAACCTTTTGGAACATTGCACAGTGTAGTGGAACTTTGCCTGTTTTTTAGTTTTGTTTTTTTAGAAGTTCTATTGCATAATTTTGACCCCGTCTTTGCTTTCTTTTTGGATTTATACATATTTATTTTGTCTCTACATGTCTTACCTTTGTTAAAAAACATAAAAACTGTTAAAATAAAAAAAGATTATTTCTCAGAATTGACTTTTTTGGACAGTTTCAAGTTCATTGTGGGGAAATATTGTGTATAATAAAGCAAGTAAAGAAAAAAATGGGATTGCATCAAAAAGATGGATAGTAAGCATTGCCACAAAAAATGGTTTTAAAGATATGTTATAAGAAATTGTAAATGAAGATTAAGGAAAGTGAGAAACAAAAAATGAAAACAGAAGGACCGAATAAAAAATAGATGACAGATTTTAAAGGATTAAAACTAAAATTCAAATTCAAATGTTCAAAAATGAGGAAGCATTTCATTACTTTATGATTAAAACTTTGCTTGTCTCAAATTCCAATAGAATATGATTCCTTAACTCTGCCCTTTTAGTCAATATGCAGAAAAAGTATTCAACCTGTTTAGTCCAGTGGTTTTTTATCTCATTTTTTGATGAAGACAAATCCAGAAAAAGAGACATTTTATAGATTACTAATTTTTGTGATGATCCATGGATATATTAAGTTGTTTTCAAACTTTTACTTTGAAATCACTTAAGTAGTCGACTGTTGCAGTGCCCTTTAAGTTGGATTTATACTAGACTCCCACCTGCCTGGTTCTTATTTATATTCTATCTTATTTGTCAAGCTCATACTTCTTGTTGCAATGCTTAGTCTGTAATCAGCCCATGTTGTGTCATGTAATGCAAGTATTGGTACATTATTAAACCCACATTTCTCAAACTGTAGATCAAGGATGACCTACACTCTGGGATGTCTATCACAGGAGTTGTACTCAATTTACAAGAAGCACAATAACAAAAATGGTCAGGAAAACTCCCAAATTCTATGTATTCTGTCACATAAACTGACAAAAACTGCAGGGGGCTTCTGATCTTCCCCTTCAGAGTCTTACTATTAGCCAAAAAAAATCACATTAATGTCCACAAAGTCATGACTAAAAGAAGGAAAAGAAGGTTTCAGTGAACTCTTTGTGAGACTCTTTTAATAATGTAGTTTATTGTTGTGGGTTTAAATAAAAAGTCAAGTTATCAATCCTAAAATGATAATACATAAAAATACATTGTGAAAAAAGATGCATGTTAAGACAGTCAATGGAGCACTTTTGATTTAAATTATCCATATACTGAACATCTACAAATCTTTGCTATATTTGCTGTGATCATCATCAGATTTTATTTGTTTTATTTTTTCCAAGTAATGCCCCTCTGAATGGAGGTGGAGGTGTGATTTTACAAGTAATGTATTTATGTACAAAAAAAAAAAAGAAGTGATGATTTACTTTTACAAGACATGATTAAATCAGCTTGCATGTCTACCGAAATAATTTAGTCTAGTCTGGTGGGATTGCAGGGATTTGCATGTATCAACGATAGAATAACAATTCAAATCTAGGTTAGCCGTGCACTCTCTTCAAAAGCTTCTCCAAAGATTGTTGGAATTTCTGGCAGACGGAGTGAGAGCAGAGCAAGGACTCTGTCAGGAGCTTTAGTGCAAAAATGCCTTTTTCCTATATAAAGAAGGTAGTTCATCAACAATTCACTTCAGTAATAAAGTTTTTTCAACTAAGGATAAGCCAAAGTTGAAGAAATTAAGCAGCAACGAAACAATCAGGCAACATTTAACATTTGGATTATTAAAGTAAACTGACATGATAGTATTAAGAACCATTTATTTAATTAGGCATATTATTTACATTGTAGAAGGAAATGCAAAAGATCTGGTGTGCTACAATCAAACCAGTTAATTGTGATTAACCTCTTCACTCTGTACACTGCTAATTTGTAATGTATCATCTAATACAGGACTCTACTAAATCTAGCATCTCCTTGAATGCTGAGGAATATTATTTATATGATTGGAAATCAATTCAGGGATGAAAGTGTTCACTTAAGTTAGCTTCATCCCACTTTATTTCAAGCAATTGAAATCTCCAAATCAATGAATTTAAACACCCAAACCTTATTTTTTATCAAATGTATTTATTATTTATTTTTCTGCACCTAATTGTGCCACTCACCTGTATTTTTTATGTCAGGTTTCAAGCATCACCACAACTTTTGTGGTGCACAGAATAAAATAAAGGTAAAGGTAAATCAAAATGTAACTGTTGAAAACTTGTTTAACACTAAAATATAAAATTTAAAAGCTAGAAAGGCAAAAAAACTCAATTAGTAAATGTCTGCAGATTTAAAACAATATGTATGTATGTATGTTAAATAAAAGAAACGTCAGCCATTTGTTTCTTTATAACATATGTAGAAGCTGTGCTATCATGTAAAAGTTACCTTCTAGTGCAAAACCTGTATGAACAAGTCAGAGACACAGACTTTGCACATACCCTGGAACTATTGTTTCCCCTCATAGCTTGAAATGTTTGAACTACTTGAGTTTTCTCAAAGGCACCAGGAAAGGGCACCTTTGCAAGTTCTCTCAATGTATCGTGCAAAAGGGAAAGGGACGAGGTTTAAACCTTCATTTCAAAGTCAAAGAAGTAAAACTGAAAATCAAGGTGTTCTGAAATAAAATTACAGGTTTTAAAAAATCCACGGCTTAAGGTGAGCCAGAAGCTGCAAGAACGGGATCCGGCTCCTCCCTCTGATGCTCGAGTTAAGTTTGAGGCTGTCTCTGCACACCAAGATGGGGTTAGGAAGATGTGCAGCTGCTTTTCTTTTTCATTTTAGAATGGCTTTACACTCCCTTTATCCCAGTGTTGCATAGTCATAGCAGTATAGACTGGAGACAAAGCCATTACCTAACAGGGAATTTCAATTAGAAATACCATAAGCTGATTCTTTGGAGGTAAAGATGCCGTATATGTCACTGATAACAAGCCTTTGATTAACTGGATAACCTTTGCATATAAAAAGTCATTAATAATTTTACTGCTCTATTTTATTCCTTTATGTCTTTATTTATGTCGAGGTTTTGTCTGTGTATGTTTAATAAAGTTCTAATCACCTTTTTTTTAGCTTGATCACATCATTTAGTATTTATAATACTTAAAAACTATTGTGTTTTGCTAATGTGTTATTGGATATAGGTAGTTTATTGGATAATTATTTTACAGGACAGCCTATCTGACTTTAAAATATCTTGTTTATTCAGAGCATCAGTAAAACTCTTTGGCTCAGGGGTTTCTGTTTAGTCTTGCGTGTCTTAAACAACTTCACTTAGTTTTGTCTTTCTACCTCCTTACTTGATCTTGTTCTGGTTGTTTGTGGCAGACTGCACAATCTAGATTCCCCGTGGAGCCAGGCAGGCGCAGGGTCTGTGTACGCAGGCCCACCATGCTGTCATGTCTCTTTCATCGCCAGCCAGGCTTGGCCAATAAGGAGATAAGGAGACAATGACTGGGAGAGCAAGCAGTGGCAAGGTGTAACCACAACCCCCGGGTCTCCTCCCTGCCGAGTACTTCAAATCCTCATTAGGATTTTCAGCAAAGGAAGGAGGGATTTTCTGGATTAGGGCTTTGTCACAGCTGGCTCCAGGTTGGTGTTTGTCATGCAAGAGCATAGCGGAGCTCTGACATCTTGCCACCCTCCTCCTCCCACCCAAACAGAAACTGTCTTAACCTGGCTGCTGCGTGTTCTAGTAACCCAAAATGTTTAGACCTTCTAATCATGAATTCACAGACTTAATCATAGGTTTTTAACAGCCTTTTAGCGGCCTATGTCAGGTGTCTGGGTTTGGCCTGCTGCATCAGCGTTCTTTCTAATGATTATTTATGCAGATTTAACCTTGAGATGCATTTAAGTTGTTGTTTGCAGTTTCTATCCGTAAGCCGCACTAGGCTCTTGATCATGAGACTTTCTCAGTTGTTCAAACAGAACACACACTGTCTTGTTTCAATGCTTCGGATTTATGGGTCACTTAAGGCTGACGCAAAATGTGTCTTCTTGACCAAAATTTAGCTCTCTGCAAGTTAATTCTGGGACTTTTCAAAAGTGTTTTTGCGATTACCTTACTGTCCCGCATAGGCCAAAACTTGAACATTATCTTTAATTTAGTTTGGCGATTTGTTTGACAAAGTAGTTCAGCGCCACTGAGACTAAAAATTAAAGTCCCACTCCAACTATGTTTACAACTATTTCAAAAGTGGTCTTTTAATTGTGATTATGTTGTTTTTGGCCAAGTAAGCCCACCTCATTTCCTATCATCCATTCGTCTCTCCCACTAGTTTACAACCCCCAACCAAAAGATTGCCAGTGCAACAAAAATGCAAAAAAATATCCAGAAGTACACAGCTTTTAGCCAGATGCCAGCTCAGGCGAGGAAAACAAAGGCGAACATAAATCTATTTGGAGCGGAGTGATTGTAGTTTCTATGTCACAGCTATAGGATTTTCCAATGTCATTTTTTGGTCTGCTCCTCAGTCACAACGGTTTTACTAAAGAAATACTCAGAAATGCAACCATGAGCTCAATTATCTTCATAAATGTCCTCCATCATCTATAAAATGCCACAAGAACATGTTAAAAACACTAAAAACACGATATTTGACCCGATAATAGTGAGGCTGTCGCCAGCAACACGCAATAACAAACACTCTTCGAACTACGTTAATTCGTTGACCGTTTATTCTATAATGTGATTCTATTGAATTCTGAAGTAGAAAAAAAAGCTGCTTTGTGTTAATATGCAACTACTGCTTTTTATATTACTACTTTAAAGTGATGCATATCATTGCACAGCTGAATTTCTCTGCATGTGAATAAGATAGTTTATGTTAATTAAATAGTTGAAGAGTTACGGACGTTCAACAGACGTCAACAATGAAGCTAAAGCTCTGCTGTTGAAGGGTTAATATTGCACCACTTTCCCACACCATTTCCTAGGCTGATCTTGGTGGGTAGTCCATAGAGGTCCAACAAGAATTTTTCTGGGTTAGATAAGGTTCCCGAGATTAGTCATATACCCATATCTCTGTCATAACTTGCTGTCAAGCTTTGTCTCACTTTGTTTTCGCTCTAGTAGACTCATGTGGGCCTGAACAAATGTATCCCAACAATCTACAAGCATGCTTTGACAGTCCATCACATATCTCTTTTGAATCCCAAGTCTGAGAAGATAAAAATGTCTTATCAGTTCCTGGTGTAGTGATCCAAAACCAAAGACCTAGTTATCCAGGGGGGATTTTTTTTTTTTGTCTTTTTGTTGACTGTCTGATCTGTCCAAGGCTGATGTGACTAGCAGCATGTGAACATTAATGCATTCACAGTCTGTCAGAAACATGGCTTCCCTTTCAGAAGTTTTTGGTGGCGTTTTTCTTGTTTACTGCCGGATCTGATGTTAAATACTCTGGTATATATACAGAATACAAGTGAGCACATTTTGTGGAGACCTAAAGCGAAATGCATGACACCACAAGAGAAAGGGTGCAGTCTCTGTAGTTCTTTTATATTTTCATGCTGGTAGAGCCTGTGTGGTGGAGATCAAGGACTGCAGACACACGTCATGAGAAGCCTACTGATTAAGTGCTGTCTGGAAGTGGCAGATGAAGAAAATGCTTTTGATTATCCAGTCTATATGGTATTTCAAACAGCAAACAGTTTGGACACATCACGCCTGATAAATGAAGCAGCTCGGCCGGTCAAAGGGCAATTAAAGCTTTGATTCTGTAATACCTGATTTTGAAGGTGAAATACATAAAGCGTTTAGGTTGCAAAGATGCCAACATCCTCTGTTTAACTCAAAAATGATATGTTCTATGGTTTCTTTAGCAAGGAGACTAATAGCCATTGCCTGAAATAGAATATAGATTTAATAAATGAAATTTAATCAAAAGGCATCTTCTGATTTGGAAAGTGGGCGATTATGTATACACTGAAGCAAATTGGAACTGTGATTTATGAGACGCCCCCTTTTTTCATAACAGCCAAAAGATTTCATGTAAACAACAACAATCTGCAGGTGTTTCAACGGGCTTGTAATCAGGTTTCCATTGTGAGGGTGCCTGGCTCACAGGAAAGCATGCCAATGGTTTGGATCACATGCAAAGAAAACTGACTGCAGGACATGTAATGATAGAGTTAAGTAAGCACGATTTACTCAAAGGCTTATGATTTCCCTGATTTTACAGTTCACTGTCAAGAGACAGACATTACGTTTTTTTTTTTCTTTTCTTGCCCTTAGTGGAATCCTTTTTGTCCTCTTACTTTCATTCCTGATCCAGAGAAACCATAAATCCTCAGAGGAATCCTGTAAATGAGGGCCGGTGAAACTACACTCATAAATACAAAGACTTTAAAACCGGGACCCTTTCAGGGAACTCTAAATTCTAATTTTATGAAGCTTGTTAAATTGCAGAGTTTAACTGGTGCATTTAATGCTTTTTTTTTTCTAGATGTTTTAGGTTTCTCCATTTAAAAGAGAGCCTCTGCTATAATTCACTCCTGCAGAAGCTACAGAAATATGTTGAGGTCAATTATGCACTCTTTCTGCTAAATGCACATTTTTGGCTTTTCTTAATAAAGAGCCCTGACATGTTGGTCCACTTGCCCTTAAAGTTAACATATGCTATCTCAAGCTATTTTTGCTTTGGCACTACGACTTGACCCCATGTGGCTAAGCTTTTGACCTTGTGAGTCATAATGACCCCTGAGTGCTTTTGTATGTCAAGGCCTCAAGCTTCTGCTTTTAAGGGCTATTCTTCAGTAAACGATGGGACAAAATAGGACTAATCAATATCAGTTTTAAAAAGTCATTTCAAATGAGCTTCCCTTAATACTTCAGTGTGTCTTGTATTACATTGGTACGGTTCATCTGAGCTGCTCTACCAAGTCGCTTCTTGTTCAGTAATTTCCAACACATATAGACACTTTTACCCCCCACCCCCCACGTCCTCTTTAAAATACATTCAGACCATTATTACAGTAATAATATTTAATCCAGATAAGCTTGAAAAACATCTGATAAATCCTGAAGCGAGAATCACAAAGTGCTGCTGCCGTGACGTGTGAGCGCAGCAGACAGATGGTGGAGTGAGAACATTAGGATGCATTTTTCAGCTCTGGACTTCGTTGAATGAGAAATCTGAAACTTGTTGGGAAAAAAGGTGGTGCGGGACAGGCTCTCATGTTTGTTAAAGAAAATCATAATGGACTACTTGGATTATGATTTAGACCTCCACTCCAATGAAAATTGTGTTTTTGGTGTTTCCAACATGTTTTTGTAGCATTGTTCTCATGATGGAGAACTTATATACAGTAATGTAAACTATGATTAAAACTGAGTATTTCTTTATTCAATTTGTTGTGAATTTGGAGCAAGCTTGTAGTTGTTACGTAGAAGCTACAATCGTCAGGCCACAAGCTCCCTGCTCTGCTCCATTCTTATACAGCCACTTGCAGACGGATAGATCTACATACTTCTTCGTTTTCCTCGTCTGAGCTGACGTCTGGCTTAAAACTGGAGGGCTGGATACCTCCAAAACTGCTCGCCATTTTAGTTGCACCGCGAATTTTAAGCGGGGGTTGTGAAGGTCTGTAAATTAGTAGGAGAGATTGTAAAGAGATGGATGATGAGAAATGACAACTAGCTCAATCCACATCAACAATCCCGCCCACAACTCAGAGGGGAATTTCTAAAGAATTACAGCCGCTCTGCAGAAAATATGGCTGTGTCTGAATTCCCTACCTACTCCTAACTACTAAAAAACTATATAGTACGAAATCATTAAGCACCCTGGATTTTATAAACTATTTAGGCACCATGCTCACTACTTTTTTTCTTTTTCTTTTTTTTGAAACTGCAAATATGACCAATTTCACAAAGCAAAATCTAATCAAAGAGCATTTAACAATGACTATTTGTGAATCCACTGTGTTTTGATGATGGAAATGTCGATGGTTTAAACCTTGTGCTATCCTATGACCCCACCCTTACATTGACGTGTTCTCCCTACCATGACAAAGGTGGATAAAGGTGGAGAGGATTTCATGTAATTTATGCAAACCAGTGAAGATCACAAATCATTGAAGAAAAAAAGTTCGGCGCACTGTCTTATGGGGTCTAGATGACCCAAATCCCAATGTTAAAGTGCCTAGGATAGCACAAGAGTTACAAAAACAAACAAACATTTAAACACTTTTTTTCTGCAAAAAATGTTTGTTATCGCCAATCTAGTGAGCATCGATAGAAACTGTTTTTTCGCAGAGATTTCGGAGAATTTTTTAGGATGCTTGATTTGGGAATTGTAGATTCGGACAGCGCTACAAAACAGCAAACGCACTAAATAGTGCACCAAGTAGTGTGTAGTGAAGGAATTCAGACAGCCAATTTTCTAGAGAACAGCACAGGTGTTTTGGCTAAATATAGCATATTCATAAATAAAAGACCACTGGGAACGCTTTTACAACAGATTAAAAGATAATGGCAATGGGACTTGTACCTGAAGCCACAGATAACTTTGAACGCTCCTTTCTGTGTGTTAAGCTGCAACAGCATTGTGTCAAATAACAACCTGCCCATCCCGGAAGGCGACAAGTGTGTGGTTGAAGCTGAATAAGAGCTGCATAAAGAATTCAGCTGTAGCAGCAGCAGTCATGTCATCAGGGCATGACTACCCTGTTGGTCAGGGAATTTAAATGCCAGGTGTGGGTCAGTGGAAGCACTCGCTGAATAATGCGGCACAAATGCATACACATGAGAGCAAAGGCTTGGAAAGAGGGAGCCACTGCTGTGAGCTACTTGAGGAAGTGCACTCTGTGAATGCAAACCAAGCAGATGGACACTTCTCATTTGTGTGTGTGCTGCTGTTGGTGACCCACTGGGGGAATTCTTCTTTATTGAATTGAGGAATATCAAATGCTTCGCTGGAGCACAGAAGGAAGTTGAGGCTACACGATGAATCTCAGCTCATTGTTTTCATTATCTTTAACGGCATGTGTGAAAGTGATATACACCAGAGCTGAGAAACACAAAATAAGTAGAATGGAGAGTTCCTCTGAGGAGCAACCCTCCAACTTCGTGTTAAGTTTGCACTTCTGATCTATTTATAAAGTGTGGGATTCAGCTAATAAGACTGTTTAGTGAAGTTAGAAGACACTGCTGTTGCTATAAGGCATTGTGATTCATATCAGGGACTGTCCTGTATCATTTCTCACTGCAAAGGCTCATGGGATCCGTCTGCAGATTTATCGCACTGTCAGCTCACTTTTATATTGCACTATCTGAAGTACGCGGTAACATTGGAGCAGACTGTATCCTCAGAGTTTGAATTTCTCCTGAATTTAGATGAATCCTAAAGATGGTTTTTCATTTTTCAAAGCAAACTAATCCAACTTTGACAATGTCATAGGAAAAGGAGCTTGACCTTGCCATGGGAACTTTAACATGGGAAGTTAAAATCTGTGACCATGAGGCTTCAGTAACTGCTGGTCGGTCACTGCACCCATTACATTAACCAGACGATGTCCTCACTTTTTTTTTTTTTTTTTTTTTTTTTGCTTTATTGTGACCTAAAAAGCTTTCCCTCTTTATTTTTACCTCCCCCACCAACGATGCTTGGCCTTAGGGCTATTCGATATTAGAGGGTGAGATGACACTGTGTGCTTGTTTGAGTGCAGTCAGCCAAACATGTGCAGATGATGGGAAGTCAATAATGTATTATGAAAGAAGCGGATTTATGACCTTGATGAGCCCCACAGCGCTTAATTAGGCCGAAAGGTTGATTTACATACAAGTGCACGTGGAATTTGATGAGGCTGTGCCCTATTCTTTCATTTGGCCTAGTAGAAACACTTCCCACCTTGGATTTGTGCAGACTCTTTATGGGCTCACATAGTTAAATTAAGTCCTACGGGGTCATATTTCATTTCTTTACAATTATGACATTTGCTGTGCAGGCTCATGTGTCTGCGAGGACTGGTAGATGAGAAAGCAAAAAGAAAGTTGGTGGCACTGGTAAATTTGTTTGACAGGATAAAATCTCTGTTTAAAGGGGCCCACTGTAACAAAAATGGCATCTACTCCAAATGAAATGACAAGATCTTTTTCAGAGTCATGTACCTATATCAAAGATGCTCTTGATAGCCCCCCTGCTGTTGCTATGGAAGTAGCAGAGATGTAAATGAACTGGAGTGAACTGAATGGTGGAGAATACAAATGAGACTGGAATGCTCATTCCCTCTCTGCTCTTTGCCTTTTCTTCCAGTTTCTGTTTTCTCATCTGCCTCAGTCTGGTTAAAGAAAGTGTTTTACATGTTTTTATCACCACAAAAAATGACATCAATTCAAATTTTTGATCATAATAGCTTCCAATGCATAAAATACAACTTTGTTCAGCTTTAGTCTACTACACTTTAGACTAACGTGTATTGGTAACTAATTGGCAAAATGGACAAAATGTTAAAAAAAAAAGTTGTATTTCTTGAATTTTAGGTATTGGATGAAAACAAGTTACCCTTTAACACTAAAGATGTGGCCAAGGACACATGCTCTTAGACATATCCTACTGCTACGTTCACACCGGCCTCGGCAACAAGTGTTAAAGCGACCACGTCCTATGAAAAGTCTAATTAATTGTGCATAGTTGCACATTTCGGGCCTCAACTTTCAAAACTCGCCTTCATGCATTGCTACACATGTTTTTAAGTCTGTATCCGGGGTCTATGAATAAAATATGCGGCCATTGAATGTGCATTGAAAGTTAAACCGGTTAAAGTCTGACCAATCTGGGAATCAGATTTGGTAGTGATGAATGTGAAGCGTCCTTTTTTAATCACAGAAGTGCCAACTATTTGAAAATTGATCATGAAGGAGAAATAAATAATTGCAGTTTGTGCAGTTTTGTGTGTGGAATTATATGACATCAAGTCTTTCATATATCAGAATACAGCTGTGAAAGATGAAGCCTGGAGCAGGAATTGCTCCACTTTGCCATTTAGCATTAAGCCTGTCTAAATGCGAGTACATGTTCTTGTATCGGTAGCCCAGTGTGAACACCAAATGTTAAAAGTGTGTTCAAAAACCTTCGTTCAAGGCCTTCTCAACACATACCCGGGTTGAACGTTGTATAACTTTTTGACCGTTTCTTCAATCAAAGTGAATCCAGTGATTCAGACTTAGAGAGAAGCCGTTCTTCAGATCAGCTTTGCACCAATATGCAACACATTACAAACGTAAAGTGTTGCATAACAGCGCAAAGCCGGTGTTCTCTGCAACAGAATCATCTGATTTACCTCAATTGTGCAAGCATGTCACTACTGTAAAGTGTTGCACATCACCACAAGGCTGCTTTTTTCTGCCTCAGAATCCGCTGGAATTTGCGTTGAAGGTTGAAGAGTTACAGTAGTGGTAAGCATGTCAACACTGGAGCTAAAGCTCCAGCGAAAAAAGGATTAAAACATGTTTTTTTTAAGGATGCGTGTACCATCATTTTTCTATTTCCTTTCAGATTTTTCAAAATAAAAAGAAGAAAAGCTGCTTATATTGTAGAGTTGCTGTATACTTGCTGTTGTGTCCAGCATGCTGAGTTTGATTTCAGCATGCAAAGCGGAAAAACGGGAGCACAGTCTTGGGTTAAAGTTAATGTGCGCACGTTTAAAACCTTGTTAATATCTGAAAAGCCACAGTATAATTCTTTTTTTACAGTTCTTGCAGTGCAGCTCCATACCCCGCTGCTTGCTGGATATGTGCAATATTTTCTTTCGTCTGCTCCCCTGCAAGGAACTGACTTCCTAAGAATGCATGCCGTTGTAAAGGATATCTGTGGATTATAGAATCAGCTCTGTGGGAAGGGTCTCAAATTAAAGATTTTTCTCCTTTCAAACGTATTTTGCTTTTAACATAGATTTACATTTGTGATGTGGTAGGGGTTGACAAACCTGGAAAAACTCAAGCTGTGTCCCCTTCTTGCTCAAAGCTAATGCTATAGGCCACACTTTTTATTCAACCACTGTCCCCCCAGAAAGCTAGCTTGTCATCCCAGAAGTGCAAAATAATGGTAGGCCAGCAGAGATGCTTGCTCATTTACAAGCAGCTGTTTAGTTCAGTGCAGAAAATCAAAGGGCTGTGTTAACGGTAGACGACAAGCATCGGGAGCGTCCCTGTCACACCTCTCTTTGGCTCTCCACAGAAATTATCTGGTTTCACATCAAAATAATCTAGAGACCTCTTTTGTGCTTTGGGCACAATGATGGCAGTGCTAGTGCCTGAATAGGCCTTTTGATCGCCCTCTGCTTTGCCTCTGGACGGACTGTGGAAGCATTTGAAACTCCGATTACAAAGGGTCATTTTAATACGAAAACCATTTACAGGATGCAAAATCGCGTTTGAGAAAAGAAAAGTGGCCCTCCTGATATTTAAGCTGGAAGATGAGTCTAAAGAAGGACCACAGCGGTTTCATTTGGCAGACAAAAATTGGTGTTATGATTAAACGTACAGCTGTTTTACTAATTGTGCATGCACCACGTAGATATTCTTCATCTCTTTAGTATCTGCATGTATGTCCCTGTAGGTTTGACCATGTAATGTCTGGCTTCATGACAGAATGAATACCATTCTAATGACTCCTCATTTCTGTGAAATAGAAATTTGCTCATTTTGCTCATTACCTCTGCTTCAGTGACATTCATATCCTACCAGATGGTCACTTTCCAATTGATTTGGCTCATCTGTGGGAATAAAAATGAATTAAATCATTACAGCACCAAAGAGACAGTGCATAATGGGTCCACCTTACAGTATGTGCATGATGTGTGTTGGAGGGGGGGTCTCACAGTTGTTAGCCTTCAAATGGTTTATGAACTAATGCAATTAAGAATAAAATTCACCAAGCAACAGGTACCAACATGGGAAACATTGCATATAGATTTTCATGGAAAAACACATCAAACAATATAAAAAAAAAATATTTGAACAATTTTTAATTATTCTAGTGAAACCTTGAGCTGTTCATGGTTGGCTTAAAAGGCAAACCTCACTTTTTTTGTTTTTAAATTCTATTTTTTAAGGTTTGCAATCTAATAAAAGTCAAAGAAAAAACATGTTGTAGTTTATTTACCGTTTACCAGATGAACCCAGCAAATACTGTGTTGCAGCTGTAATTTTGGCTGAGATAGATTTGACTGACGTGACCAAATGGATTGATTGAAAATAGTTTCATCCAAACCATAAAAGTGAGCTGACCAGAAATCGTCTTTGTATTTAACATGGTTACATGTATTTTCGTGATGTCTGAAGTCCATAATTTGCTTCCTAAATAATGTATTTAGCAATGATGTTTAGATGTTTGGAAAGATGCCTGTTTTTATTACTTCAGCAGAAATTTGGATATATTACTGCAGAGTTTTAATGCAAAGATGTGTTTTGAAGATTGTGTTCAGCTTCTTAAAAGTATTCATTAAAATACAAACACAAGAATTCCCATAAATGTTTGAGCAAACTGCAGATAAGAAGAAACTCCCTAAAAACATGTGCAAAAATGTGAATGGTAAAAGTGTATCTAAAATGTACACACGTTTTAAAAGTAGGTTAAAATGTCTGAGACGTAACACCGTCATGATAAACGCTTTAATGAGTTATCTCACCTGCTTCAATCTGTGAAGCAATGTTTAGAGCTTTACTTTGTCAGTGTTTCAACATTTATATTCCTGACCTGCTTTACCAGCACAGTATGGGAAGTAAATAGATTTCATGTCATTCAGTCGCTAAACAATTACACTAATGACCTCATGAACAAAGTAATGATTACTTTTCTGGCTCATTTGAATAATAAAATTATTCAGTTAAGTGGGACAGTAGCATTAGATTTGTTTATGTCCGATTAAGTGTGATTACTCTATTGTGTTGTTGCTGCAATGAAGGATTGATGTTGATTTAGTTTCCTCACATTATCAGTGTTTAATAACAGATTAATTTAAAATAGTGACACAAGGATATTATTAAAAAAAAGGATTTGGCAAAGGTATAAGTGGGAATTTGTATAACAAAAAGCATTTATTTGATCACTTTTAGCTCAGACATTAACTAAAATATGAGTTTTTAAAATACAAATATTAATATTCTGTAGTCAAAACAATTAAAAACAAAAGTTATTCAAAAGAAACTTTTCCACTGGATGCTCTCACTCTAATTTGTTTCACTCATCTCCCTGGAGCAGAAATAACACCTGACATTAGTGTGAGAAACTAGTTCAGCTCTGGGTCTAATCAATGTGGCTAGCCTTTCAGAAATTGTTTACAACCATGCTTTTGGTGGCTGATGCACGTAGCCATCTGGCTGATAATAAAGTGTTTTTGGAGAATGGAAAATTGTACTTGTGGTCAAAAACATTGATTATAAAAATGTCCCATTTTACAGAGCCCTTAATTACCATGTTTTGAAAGGTGACTAGTTTATTTCAGCTAAGATTTCCTCTTATTTTTAAGAGTGCATTTAGATCATCATTCCTGCAGTGTCTGTTTTTCTCTTTAAGTACAGAGACAGCTTTAAATCAAGGAACCAAAAGCAGAAACTGAAGAGACTCCGCTGACTGATTTAGGTGTTTTTACAGTGTTCCTGGGACACAGAACATCAGTGGGTTTGGCTGTGGACTCTGAGATCAGGCTCAGTGGTCTTAAGGCCCAGCCAGAAAAACAGATCACTTCCAGCCACAAACTATGGCCCTTCAAGTTAATCTCTTTCACCTAGTAACTGCTACCCAGATGATCCGTCTAAGTCTTTTCTGTTTGACCTCTTTAGCAAGGCCAACCTGGATCAAGTTCCTTCTTAGCCATTTAGCAGACAATAAGATTGTGTTTAGTGATTTACCTTTTTAAATGTTCACTAATTTGAATGTGTATTGCATATGTTAGGTCAAACAGCATGAGGTTTGTAATTTCTAAAGTTTCTCATTTCTTCTAACAACAGGATTGGTGCGAGAAAACCCACACATCCTCCTCCATTACATATCTGAGTTATTTTCCACTTTGGACAAACAAGATTGCTGTAAAAGTACATTTATTAATTGATTTAAGTCTTGTTTTTTATTCACTTTATTTTTTCCCCCCAAACGCTGATACATTTTTGATCACCTGTCTATATGATTCCATAGAGAGCAGGGTTGTAAAAAAAAAAAAGGGAAATACATCATACTTGAAATGCTCTACTTTTATGTCAGTTGGCCACATGAGAAACTTTCCTGTCAAGTAGAAAGTACCTTGATGATCATCTTCTCACCAACATTAGAGGGTAGGCAGACCAGAGCAGGTGTCCTGCTCCAAATAGACAGATCCTTTGTTTGCGCTGAGCTCCTCACCGAGCCACTTAGAAGTTGGGCTTTACCTGATTGGTGCAAAGATGACGCATCAAGCAATACTAACTGACATTTATCTCCCTTTGTAAAATACCACAGCAGCATTGCTTGGAAGGAAGCACAATGCAGAATGCCAATCCCCTGCCACTGTAGCTTAGCATTTAATCAGACAAAGATAATTGTATTGGTAGTAAATTGATGAAGCATTCAATGGGGTGAAATAAACTCAGCCTTTCTTGGTCAATTTAGTCAGTTTCTGTAAGTAAACCGCTGCTACACTAAGAACAAAGAATGACTTATGAAAAGAGGGAGAGACAAAAGCCTCTGTGATTTTAAGCAACTGCACATATGGATCATGCCAGCTTGTCCAAGACGCAAACAAATTAGAGCCTGACATGCAGTGATGGTGTTTTTCTCTTCTCGTAACTATGAAGTAAGGCTCATTAATAGAGACAGAGCCCTTGGAAACAACAGCCATCAACCAAGTTATAGGTAGCAACGTGGTTACATAGGGGTTCAAAGAGATGACAAAGTCACCACTGGATGCAGGGAGACAGTAGTTATTAGACAAAGAAGAGGATGGAGGAGCAGCTGGAAGTGTTTTTTTTTAGCTCCCTGCCACACTTCTTTAATATTTGACACGTGGTTGAGGAGAGCTTCCTTTTGACAAAGGACAGAGTTTAAATTAAATTGGTGTATTCTATGTAGTTTCTTTTAGTTTGAAATGACTTTAGCATTGTTAATCTTTGTAGAAGCACAGTACCAATCTCATTTCTACGTCAATGACACGCACACTGAAAAACACCCCAACTGTGTAAGGATCGCTTAGTCCTCCCTGCAATTGTCAACCCTGCAAAGTGGATTAAACTACACTTATGTTGTCATGTTTTGTTGATCCCTTTTTAATTAATTTTTGTATAGAAAAATGAGCAATGCAGGAAAACCACAAATCTCTAGCGGTACACACTGCATTTTCATATTGAAATCAAACATAAAACAGAATAACAGTAAAAAGAGTATTTTGGTATAGATTTCTGTGCTGCAATGTTGAACGTTCATTTTTTTTTTTTTTAGTTTCCAACCCATGTCAGTGTCCTTTTACAGATGGTTCAAGGCTCCAGACATTTAGGCCAACAAACAGCCTTTAATGACAAATATTGATTTTTTTCAGGAGCAGTTAAGGCACAAGGATGACATAGTAACACCATTAGCCCCCTGGTGTGGTTTAGATGTGACATATTTAGTGTCTATGGGTATACCTGAAAAGCAGTCCTAACCAGGGTTTCATTTTTTAGTGACAAATGAGGATTGTTTTTTTTTTTTTTTTATTTGTTCATTTTTAAGAAAAAATGAGAGAGAACACAAATGGAATTTTAATTCCTTTTTCTAAATTCAGTTCCCACAGCTTCTGTCGTCCACTTTTCACTGCTTTCCACTTTGAGTCATCGCAGCGCCACATCTCCATTCAGCTCAAACTGGTACTACTTTTTTCTCATTCTCTTCTCTTCTCTTAGGGTTCAGTCGAGCTGCCTTGCCATTCGGCTTAGTACGGAGAGAACTGTCCTGTGAGGGCTACCCCATCGATCTGCGGTGTCCAGGAAGTGATGTCATTATGATCGAAAGTGCAAACTACGGCCGAACAGACGATAAGATCTGTGATGCCGACCCTTTCCAGATGGAGAACATCAACTGCTATCTTCCAGATGCTTATAAAATCATGTCACAAAGGTAAACTTGCACACATGCCTGTAAGGTGTCAAACCAATCACCACTACTTGAAAGTAGCCAGGGCACGTTTTGCTGATGATCATCCTTTTCTCTGGCTGAAAAAACATTTGCAAAAGAAAATCAAATGAGATTTTTTTGCAACAAGCTTATTTAAAGTTTTCCACCACGAAAAGTAGCAAGGGTACTTTGAGACAGTCCAACTTAGCAAAGGTATGTGTGAAATGAAAAGCACAGCAGTAACGTCCCAGCATTGAAATCCCTCCAAAAATGTTCATTATTAACAATGATTCATCTGAAGCTAAAAAACAGCATCTTAATTTCAAGATCTTATGTACAGATATTAGATATTAAACATAAAAAACACTGCAAGTTTGTTAAAATATTTAAAGTATGATCACAACACAAATGGGCTTTCCATTTCCCCCCCAAAACAAAGTTACACGAGAGGATTGACATAATGCTGATCTGATCTGGCTTGCAAAGGTAATTTCTTTGTCTATTGTTATTTTTCAGGCTTCTGAAAAGCCTTACAAATGTACAATCTGCATTCAGAGTGCTTACATTAGTCTATCACTGTTTGCTTTATAGTTTGCATGTATTAGTGAAATGAAACTACTTGCTTGCAGCAGAATCTGCTGGAAAGTCAATCTGTGTGCATACATGAATAAAAGAAGAGAGAAAATGTAAGATGGGCTGCTGTTCCCATTAGATGGCCTTTTTTTTTTTTTTTTTTTTACAAATCAGTATATTGAATTGTAACACTTGCATATACATTTGGAGAGTATTGGGATACATATAGATATACAGAAAAAAAAAAAAACTTATAAAAAAAAAGTTATAAGATGTAGTTACAGTTTATATAGACAATGTGCACGATTAATGCGTTGTTTAAGAAAAGGATTTATTTATTTTTGTTTCATTGTTTCCTTAAATCAGTTGGGATTTTAAACATCAAGGTAAGTGTGATAGGTGCCTGAAAACTCAGTATTACTTCAAGCTTTGTGTGGCTTTCCTTTCCCTCCTGAAAAGTTGAGGCATTAAGACATAAAAAAAATGGTTTTTGCCCGTTTTTCTCTTAAAAAAAAGAACTATGTTAATGTAACCTTATAGGCATTGCTCCTCAAAGACAAATGACAACCTTTCGCTTATAAAGAGAGACTATATGATTAAACTATCAGCCAGACTGAAAAGAAGAAATCACCATATCAGGTCGGTTTAACAAGCAGCATGGGATCAACACATTCATACGACATTTAGTGATTGCAATTCAATGAGGAAGTATTACCATGATTAAGTAATGAAATGCAAAGCTAAATTCATTTTGGGGCATCTGTTCTGTGTTTTATTCATCATTACATTTTAAAACAATGCTTCCCAATATTAGAGAAAATGTAAGATTCAATGCAAACTTTTCAATTTTGGAGGTTTATTTGTTTGTTCATTCCACTGACTCTATATAAGAACTGGATTGAGTGATCCCTCCCCCCCTGGCGCTCCAAAGAGGAAGTACCAGCTGGCTCCAAGACGCCAAAATCCCATAGACTTCTATTGAGAATTAAATAGTCATTATATTTGCCAGAATAACCATTCTTGCTCTACTGCATGTTTTTTTGTATGTCCTTTCTAATGATATATTTTTTTCAAGATGTTTTTTTTCTTCACTATAAGTTGTTCATGTTATAAAAAGGCCAATCAGATCCCTCAAAAAAAGTGGGTGGCGCCTGCTTTCCCTCACCTTGAAGCATTTGATTGACCTATTACTTCAAGCCTGATTTCAAGTGGTAGGGATGTGGCCTTCCAACAAGATCGCTGTTGCTCCTGATTGGTGAAAGTGGTTGCCATATCAATGACTCAGACCGATTCAGACCAATCACTGCTTATTGACGTCGTCTGGCTCCAACAAAGCGGCGTCCACGTCAAAAAAAGAATGGCGACTTCATTTTGTTGGAGCCAAGTGCGTGACATCGCACCCACTCAGTCCAGTTCTCATATACTGTCAATGATCCCTTTCAATTATTTTTAAACTATTATTTATATTATTGTATGCGCAAGAAGAAACTTAGACGGTAAAACTGACCTAAACACAATGTCAATGAATTTAAATGTTATAGTTTCCTTATTTGACAAAAAGGAGTTTAAAGTCAAAATTTTGTTCTTGTTTTTATTTGCTTTAGGCCTCTGTAGCTCTACCATGAGCCTAAAGCTTATTGATTGACCTTAAATCCGACAAAGGGATTAGAAAACAACATGGCCGGATTTTGACTATTGTTTGGCTCCCCAATATAACTTTATACTAAAATAATGAGTTTTTTTAGTCAATAAGCTTCTCTATCTTCTCTCCGTGTCAAAGTAAAGGTTTTGTAATTTTTTCTTACTTACTCTGGTTTCTATAGTAAAAAAAAGGTCATGTTAACTATAAACTTTTGACCAGTAACTCATTTCTGACCTTAAAGTTTTCTAACATTCACACACGTATGTTTTAGCAATAAAGACGAGCCAAAAGTGCATGGATTCGTCCCCGCTCATTGAAACGTAGCAGGGTTCCACCAATAACACTGCATGCTATGTGAGACTTAATATATGAGACCAGTTGTCACCCAAGGATGCCATCTGAGCCAAAGTGCGAAAGAAGGAATGACATATGACTGCCACAGAGAGAGATATTGGCTGGTGTGAGACCATCAGCTACTCTTGCAGGCCACCTTGGGAAAAAAAAGGAATAAAAAGAGTACATCCCTTGTATTCAGTGGGGTCATTGTCAAGTCCTATTTGATGAAGTCAGATAGCTGACGCACATTGTCTGCCTTGAAAGGCTACTGCGCAGCCATGCTGTGCTTTTGGCCCACAGTATTACACTGCTCTTAGCCTTGTTCATGCAAAAAATATCCCTCAGAATCACAAACACTGACTCCAATCCGGGGTCTTTCAAAAGCTTGTCTGTAGAGGACTAATTCCGCAAAAGACTGCTATAGAGGAAGCAGTTCAAAATGTTCACATAAATGTGATTTGATCATTTAGATTTCTGTGTAGTGCTAGTGTAATTTAAGATAAGAGAGAAGTAGGAATATTGATAGCGAAAAGTCTGTGATAAGATCCCTCTGTTAGGTGTTCAAGCTCTGTTTGTGCAGTCTGGATAAAGGAAGCGAAAATTAAAAACAAACGCAGTAAAGTCTTCTAAATGTGGTTTATAATTATTTTCCAAAAAAGAAGTTTGATACTTTTTGTCTTTTTTTACAATGTCATAAAGGAGATTTTTGTAAAACATGCACATGAATTGAGTAAGGCAAGGCAAGGCAAGGCAAGGCAAGTTTATTTGTATAGCACAATTCGTACACAAAGTAATTCAAGGTGCTTCACAAAACAGAAAAATGCATTAAAATCACAATACATCATAGAAATAATCAACATAAAATTTACTTTAAAAGAAAAGAGAAAAAAAAAAAGATTTAAAAAGAAAGGAAGGACAGAAAAGTGCAGATAGGACATTTCAGTCATATACACGGCTAAACAGAAATGTTTTAAGTCTAGATTTGAACATGAACACAGAAGAGGCCTGTCTTACGGCTTCAGGGAGGCTGTTCCAGATTTTAGCTGCAGAATATTGAAACGCTGATTCCCCTTGTTTAGTTCTGACTCTGGGAATCAACAGGAGGCCGGACCCTGAGGTCCTCAGAGTACGAGATGGTTCATATGGCACTAACATGTCAGAGATGTACTTTGGTGCGTGGCCATGGAGAGACTTGTACACAAGCAGAGCTGCTTTGAAGTCTATTCTTTGAGGTACAGGGAGCCAGTGCAAAGACCTGAGCACAGGACTAATGTGATCATACTTCCTGGTTTTGGTCAGGACTCGAGCAGCAGCATTCTGGATGCACTGAAGCTGTTTTACAGCTCGTTTGGAGAGGCCGGTGAGCAGGCCGTTACAGTAGTCTAACCTACTGGAGACAAATGCATGAATAAGTATCTCCAGGTCTCGCTTTGACATTATGTTTTTGATTTTGGCAATGTTTTTCAGATGGTAAAATGCCGCTGATGTTACTGACTTGATATGGCTGTTAAAGTTCAGGTCAGAGTCCATGATTACCCCTAGATTTCTGACTTGATTTGAGGGTTTAAGAGACAGAGAATGAAGGTAGCTGCTGACAATTTCTCTTTGTTTCTGTGGGCCAAAAACAATAACTTCGGTCTTGTCTGAGTTTAGCTGGAGAAAGTTGTTCTGCATCCACGTGCTGATCTGTTGGAGGCAGTGGTTGAGAGAATCCACTGGCCCATATTCACCTGTTGTCAGTGACACATAGATCTGAGTATCATCTGCATAGTTATGATAAGAAATGTTATTACTGCGTATTAACTGCCCTAGTGGCAGCATGTAGAGGTTGAACAGAAGGGGTCCCAGGATCGATCCCTGGGGCACACCACAATTCAAGCCCATGTAGTCTGAGACACAACTACCAATTTCAACAAAGTATTTCCTGTCTTCTAGATAAGACTTGAACCAACTTAGGGCAGATCCAGAGATGCCAACCCAGTCTTGGAGTCTGTGCAAAAGGATCCCATGATCAACAGTATCAAAGGCAGCGCTCAGGTCTAGCAGGATTAAGACAGAGACTTTTCCATCATCAGTGTTCAGGCGGATGTCGTTGGTTACCTTGATAAGAGCAGTTTCTGTGCTATGATGGGGTCTAAAACCTGACTGGAAAACATCAAATGAATTGTTTAATAAGAGAAAGTCAGTGAGCTGTTGGTAGACAACTTTTTCAAGGACTTTTCCTAAAAATGGCAGATTAGAGATAGGTCTGTAATTATTCAGTACAGTGGGATCAAGACC
The DNA here is from genome assembly GCA_023969325.1 of Oryzias curvinotus. NCBI lineage: Eukaryota > Metazoa > Chordata > Actinopteri > Beloniformes > Adrianichthyidae > Oryzias > Oryzias curvinotus. Next base: position 18,145,640 of record CM043709.1, read on the forward strand.
GCTCTTTTTCAGGAGGGGTTTAATGACTGCAGTTTTTAAGGCCTCTGGAAATATTCCAGATTGAAGAGACATGTTAACTATTTGAGTAATTGATGGCAACACACTGTTCAAGACAGACTTTAGAAATCTAGTGGGTAACACATCAAGACAGCATGTAGACGAGCTCAGACGGGTGATGGTCTCTTGGACAGTTTGGTCAGTGACAGGTACAAAGTGAGTCAGCTTAGAGTGATTAAGTGGCCGTTGGATAGTTGTATGTGTTGTGGAGTTGATGGCTTTTTTAATGCCCTGAACCTTGTCGTTGAAAAATACAGCAAACTCATTACATTTAGGTGTACAAACCAGTTCTATTGGTAGCTGGGTTGGAGGGTTAGTTAATCTGTTAACTGTTGTGAACAGGATACGAGAGTTGCTGCTGCAACTTCCAATTATTTCAGAGAAGTACCTTTCCCTTGTTCTGCATAAGATCTGGTTGTAAGCGTACAACTCCGCCTTATATATTCCATAATGAACCTGGAGTTTTGACTTGCGCCACTTTCGCTCGGCTCTGCGGCACTGTTGTTTCTGTGCCCTGACTAGATCATCTTTCCTCCAGGGAGCTTTCTGTCTATGTTTTCTCAATTTAACTTTCATAGGGGCAATGGCATCCAGAACATTCAAGATGCTAGAAGTAACAGAATTCAGCATTTCATCAACATTGGCACCAGAGGCGTTTTCAGGGTTTATCATTTCTACAAACTGTGCCCTAGTGCTCTCATTTATTTGTCTCCTTTGGACAACTGCAGGGCCAGGCGGTGGTTTGGGAGCAACAGACAGGTCAAAGAATACACAGAAATGATCAGAGAGGGCGACATCAACCACACTGACATTGTAAATAATAACCCCCCTTGTGATGAGCAGGTCCAGAGTGTGCCCTCTGCTGTGGGTGGGGCAACTCACATGCTGAATTAGAGTAAAATGCTATAGATTTCAATTATGCTTTAATAATCATTCAAATCAAGTGTATAGTGGGTAAAAGCCTGCCAATTCCAATTCATTACATTTTTTTTAAATGAAGGCTGTTATTTTTCTTCTTCTCTATTTTTTTATAGCTATTCCTTTTAAAAAAAATCTGGGTGCTTATTGTAAAATTTTAGCACTTCACTTTAAACTTGTGTCTAAAAATTACAGGGACAAAGTTTTTTGTTGCAACAAGTCCTTCGATGTACTCATTTTTGGGACTAAATAAAAGAACCAAATTCCACTTCCACTTGTGTTGTGAACAGAGTTCACTTTGAAACATTCTAAAATGCCCATAGCCCTAAAGTGTGGAGAATGGGATTAAGGTTTTGCCGAGTTTGATTGATTCTGTTGGCACTCCATCTTGTTTTTCTATCTGAATAGCATATTATATTCATGAGCACAATGATTTTATGAAAATAACCTTAGGACTGTTGTGGCTCAATTAGAACATTCAGCTGCAAGCAATTAGTCGACTCAAGTGGTTTATAATCTGTACAGGAATTTTTAATGCGGACACCTCCCTTGCAGATGTGAAACTGCATGGCACTACAGTTTGAAAGAATTAATGAATTGACCATAATAGTCAGCAGCTGTGATTTTTCTTTCTTTCGAGGATTTTTCAGTTTTAACGATTACATTTCATCATCTGCA